>CM033642.1:86355028-87806655 GCA_019512145.1 Engystomops pustulosus | reverse complement strand
CATCTGATGTCCCCATAGCAGTGAGTATAAATTTAAAGGGAAAGGTCTAACAAGGAGTAGGGGTGAAGCACAGGAGGGGGATACACCCACAATTATTGTCACGCTGTGGGAACTTCCTCAGGCTGACTTCCTGCAGTATACATTGTAAAATGACTCCCTTAGAGGATAACACTTACAATATTCATTTGATGATACTGTCTCATCCTGGATAATGGGCACCTAGTATATACATACTATAGAAAGGTAAGATAACCACATATGAATAAAATACCCTTTGTAAGGGATTTAAGTGTAAATGTCCATTTCTTTATCGTGGTTTGTAGCAAGACAATTCCTAATGGAGATTTCCTCTGGCTTGTGGCAATGGAGACTATACACAAGCTGTAGGTAGCAAAGATAGCGCCAACACGATACATTCTCCAGCTCAGCTCATCCCCCTGGAAAACAGGAGGAAAAGTGAATATCAGCCCCTCTTTCCTCCACCTGAGCCAACACCTAGCTACCTCTCCCATTTCAGATCGTGCTTGACAAAGGTCAATTTAGACCGAAACGTCTCTAACGAAATATTGTGATCTGTTGTTACAATATATGATTCTTATAAAATATGCATCCTGTATGTGCACTGTGCAGTGTTCAGTGGATTTACTTGAGGGAAAGTAAATGGATTTAATGCTGAATTATTTTGAGAGAGAACACAAGGCATCATGGGATCTGTGGGCAAGCTAACTGGCCTCAGCCTGAGGGCAAAAACAGACAGACATTATTCTCCACCCACTTCACCTCTAGTGAGAAAGATTTTTGTCAAACACTTTCAGAATAGAAAATGCCATAACTTTGGAAAGAAAAGGGCGAGCAGCACAAAGTGGGCATCGTTCTGTTTTTGATTTTAAAGGGAGAATCACATATAATAATTTGGTAAAATCATTATAACTTTACAGTTACACTTTAAAGGAAACCTACCACTTGCAGGTTTCAGATGGAAATACCGAGCACCAGCTTAGGGTGAGCTGGTGCCGGAGCTGATTTTTGTAGTGTTTAAACCTCTGTATTGCGGTTTAAAACACTTTTAAAACTCACAGGGCTTGTTAACATAGTCAGAGAAAGCAGCCATTGCAACACTGAGGTAACCTAAGGGCTATAGCAAGGAAACTGCTATATATAGGTAACAAAGATAAAAGGCAAAGTTGTTTTACATCTTTAAGAGCTATTGATTTGTGGAAAAAAAATTGTTACTCTTTAACAATCCTTTTATAAGCCCCTAAAATAAGACCTAGTGCAAGTTTAAAAATATATGGCATCTCTTAAAGGAAACCTACCACTTGAAGTGGCAGGTTTCAGATGGAAATACCGGAGATTATTTTTCTTAGTGTTTTAAACCGCTGTATTGCGGTTTAAAACACTTTTTAAACTTTATAGCCGGCGCAGGGAGGTACGGGCTCGGCGCTTACCATGCGCGCGGCTCTCCTTCACTTCCTATGTAGCCGTGCGCACGGTCGCGCGTCATGGTAAGCGCCGAGCGCGTACCTCCCTAGTGCCTAGTGCCTCTTTTGGAGCAAAAATTAATATAAGATTGTCTTATTTCCGGGGACACACAGTAGCTCAAAATTTTACATTTACAATTCTGGTAACGGAATATAAATCATAGGAGGAACCTCATAAAAATTTGGAAATTTTTAAAGATGTTGCACCAATTAACCAGACCAGACAAGTCTGTAGTATTAGGTAATGCAGAGAACTGGGTTATTTTCTGTCCAGGGCGGCCGCCTCGGGGTTATTTTCGTAGTCATAGGGCTCTGGCCCGCTCGCGCTCGGGGTCTTTCGTTGTCACGGGCGTCCGCCTCGGGTTTTTTTCGTACGTCAAGGGAGCCTCGCGTCGGGGTCTTTTCGTCGCACGGGGTGTCGCTTCGGGGCTCTTTTCGTCGTACCGGGCTGCGCCTACCCGTCGGGGTCCTTGTCGTCCCGGAGGCCGGTCGGGTTTTCCTTTCGTCGTACAGGGCGGCCGCTCGGGGTACTTTTTTTATGTCGTCACGGCGGCCGCTAGGGGATTCTTTGTCGTCAACGGCAGGCGCTCGGGGTTTCTTTCGTAGTCCCGGCGGCCCGTTCGGGGTCTTTTTTTCTTTTCGTCGTCCCAGGGAGGCCGCTAGGGGTCTTTTAGTAGTTAAAGGGAGGCCGCATGGGGTATTTTGTATTAAGGCGGAGGCTGCTAGGGGTGCGACTTTAGTCAGTAACACGGGAGGCCGTCTAGGGCTTTCGTGCAAGTAAAGGGAGGCCGCTATGGGGTCTTTTAGTCGTCCAGTGGCCTGGCTGCTGCTTGGACTGTTCTCATCCGGGCAGGCACGCTGTGGTGGACCTGTTTTCCCGGGGCGGCGGTGCTGGCCATGTTATTAACAATTCGGTTTGTTCCTACAGGTGCACACAGCTACCGATTGTGCTCGTTTTGTTGCGCGAATTGTGCCACCGAATAGGATCAAATAAGGTTTGCCATCACGATTTCGACGCAGAAACGTCGTAACGTAACGCTAACGAAATATTGTGATCTGTTGTTACAATATATGATTCTTATAAACTTTTGGTGGAGCTGTAAACATAAACTATATGATATGAATTAAAAGAAAATCTAAAATTCAACATAGGATGTGTGCTACGTTCTTCTCTACTGTATATTGGGGCTGAGTACCCGACCCAAGCACCATCCGTACTTCATTAGGAGTGTGGTACCCGTTTCCTGGACTGTATTCACAAAATAATATGTGAACGTAGCCTAACTATAATTTGCATTGTTGTAATATTTTTACCTAAATGTCTTTTTCCCCAGCTTCTTATTTGAAGCTTGAATTCCATGTGGTTTACTCTATATAATAACAGATAATATTATTGTCTTACAGGGAACAAGTAACCCTATATTTCTTAGCAGCATTGCCTTCTTCCAGGACTCTCTTATAAATCAGAACACCCAGATTAAGCTGTCTGTGTATGATGTAAAAGACAGATCTCAGGGAACTGTAAGTGTCTTTTATCCTTCTATTTCATTTTAGACAACTAAACCAGAACAGTTAAACACATTTTATATCAGGCAGCAGTAAAATGAGTAAACCCCAATTTAAGACCATTTTATTTATTGGAATCTGTTACAACCTGACTACAGTCTGCTACAGTTTTCCTGTAATACAGGACTTTAAAATTGTATTTAGAATCAATTATCAAGGTTTTTATTAATAGATAGTGGTCTGTCTACTTCATCTACTTTGCTTCAAGGTCTTTTAAAGGAAACCCACCACTACGGATCTACCTATTTAGTGGTAGGTACATCTAACATATGTAAGCATAGCCCTTTTTAGGGCTAGTCCTTTACTCCCCTCTATCTTTGCTAATCTTTAATCAGGGTAATATGCAAATGTTTTAAAGAGGCTACTGGAGGGTGGAGTAGCTGGAGCTAAGACTACACGGCACGGCTACTCCACTGATCCACCTACCCAGACATCTTCAGCGCGCAGCTACAAGGAGCTGCGCTCACTCGTCCGTGAAGCCGGAGTTGTGTGCATGCGCAAAGCACAGGCCAGCGGCTGCACGATCTCGGTTCCAAAGCCGAAGCTACCGCGCATGCACAGAACTCCGACTTCGTGGATGGGAGCTGCGTGCTGAAGATGTCTGGGTAGGAGGTTCAAAGATGCTACAGGGGCGTGGAGCTGAGGCTACAGCTGCACTGTGTAGCCTCAGTTCCGGATACTCCATGCCCTAGTAGCCTCTTTAGAAAATTAGCAATTTACCCTGATTAAATATTAACAAAGATAGATGGGAGTAAAGGATTATCCGTAAAAAGGGATATCCTTAAATAGGTTAGACGCACTTACTACCCGATCTACCTCTTTATTGGTAGATCCATAGTGGTAAATTGTAGCTAAATATATTATTTCTCGCTGAGTCAAGATGCAGATAGAAAAACCAGTAGATACCATAAGGCCTCTGAAATACATCTGAAATAAATCTGAATTAGTTAGATACATACAGATAAATGTTGTAAACACAATGTTAATGTTAACACAGTCGCTTCACTGGGTCAGATATATCAAAAAATCTAGAAACAAGCATAAATGTGTAATTATTGGGACATAGTAGCTAAATATATTATTTCTCGCTGAGTCAAGATGCAGATAGAAAAACCAGTAAATACCATAAGACCTCTATGTGACCTGCTGGTAGCTCCCAGTAAATTTGACTGTATTTTTATGCCAGGCTTTGGTTATTACATCCCCTCTCCAAAGCATTTATGACCACCTCCTTGCTCCCTCGCTCCCCTGTTGTCTGCCGAAATCTCACTGCAGCACTGAGCTCTTACCCGCTGCTGAGCAGGAGGAGGGAGATGCGAGGGACCAGGGAGGCAGAAACAAGGGCTTTGCGAGGTGTGTACCCACAAAATGCTATCTTTTAAAATAAAGATTGCAGTCAATTCTATAAATAAAGTACTGTATAAACACTTCTAATAATCATATGTGGGCCTATGAATCTTTTAAGTTACAATCCAGTGGTAGAATCCTTGGCCTCCTCCTATTTGCCCACTTCCTTTAAAGAGACACTCCAATGATTCCCCCCCCCCTTTAATTAAATTTCAAGAATTCTATTAAATTCACATGTGCTACCTTATCTAGTTATACACTGTCCTCCCATCAGGCAGAGATGGTACAGTCTCTAGCAGCCCATGTGTTTTTTCCTTGCTGCATTTTGGTTAATGTAGGAGGTGGAGAAATATGACTTAATGGTGCATACGACTGCATTGCAGGGAAATGTCACACTCTGCACTTCTTCTATGAACATAGGAATCATGTAAGGGATGGAGGAATGGGGAAAAGGGAGTTTCACTTTAAGGAGCACATCACGTTCAGATTTCAAAATGTATCAAACTATTAAAATGAAAATGTGTTTTTGCTGCCCATATGAACCAATAAAAGTGCAGCTTTTATTCATGTTGCTGCAAACGGAAAGTTGTTCTGTGTTTGGTTTCTATAGACAAATGCAGATTTTCTCAGTATGTTTCGTAGACCCTATTTATTTGCTCATCTTGGGCCCATTTATGTCATTTGAAATTATTTTACTCACATGACCATCATTGTCACAGTATTCTTTCTCACCAACTCCTAAAACAAAATGAATTTCCATTGCATTATATATGTGTATTACACAATATTGTACAGTACATTCTTACTGTGTGATCTTATTGTCTTTTTTATGCAGATGTACTTGCTGGGCTCGGGAAAGTTTATAGTGAAAGATCTACTGCAAGAGAAAAGCCACAGGTTGCACTTGCCGTTATGGTCAGTGGGAAGTTTGTGTTTTTATCTCTTATATTTATATATTGTGTATACAGTTTTTTTTAGAGTTAAACAACACGCCTACAAGGCAGTCTCCCTAACTCTTACTTCCCGACCCTAGTCACAAGCCTCTCACTTGGCCAAACCAGTTCCCTACACTGTACTGAAGAGACTCAACCAGGTTGAAACAGTCTGGAGTTGAGAATCTGGTTCTTCTGGAATAGATATGGTTTTGGTTTTAATCTTGTATCATGTCATTAGGCTTCTTGTATGTCATGCTGATGTCAAGGGAGCTGCCTTAAAAGGTAGCTAAAGAGGCGTGGTTTTCCTTATCCCATTCTGTAAAACTTATTTGCATGTTTTCCCAGAATCCCCTAGTGGAGCGTCCATGGCTATAAGTCTCTACACGCCTTTAAGGCAGGCAGTCTCCGTAAGAAGAACTCTTACTTTCCGACTACAATAGATAAAAAGATTCTGACAAGCAGCAGTGGCTATAAGATTTTATGTACTGAGCAGATATGAGATTTACTGGATGAGTAAGGGAATATATAGGTCATAAGACACAGTAGTGGTTAACCCTATCACGACTACCACCCCACCACACACACACCCAATCGCACCTGCATATGCTCAACACCCTCATCATGCACACATTATATACTGTGTTTACTTGGATATGACTGATTCACATTGCAGTCAGGAGGAATGTCTTGTGCTTGGAGCAAATGAGTAAATATTTTAAGAGGGCAGCAGGTCTGCTTGTTAACATACTTCAACGTTCCACACATAGAACACTACACAAGTAGTAGGAGTAGATGTGTCTTGATTTTCATTAGAGTAAAAGCTGTGCTTTTTACAGGTCTGCTGAACAACAGCATATTGGTAATATCACTGTAATAGGCTGGCAAATGGAGGACAATGTTGACCAGCAAGCGCCTGTGTCCAGATCATCAGATACTGTTAATGGGCGAGTGAGTATTCTTAAAAAAAAAAAAAAAAACTTAATTGGAGAAACAAATCACATTTTGTTATGCATTGACTTTGCGTAGGCCACATCATCCATAATAATCTCTTTCTAAAGTCTGATCAATATCCTGTAAAGCCAGACCTCTACTTTTCATTGGATGTCGTCTGGCATCACAGAATTATGTAGATCCATTCATATTTATTGTATTTATAGATTTGTTTAATTATATACAATATGCCATTGTTATAATGTAAGTGAGGTCAGCTTGGAACTATCTGCTTTATCAGGTGGTTTTCCAGGATCCTATTTGCAACCCTATTTGATGTCTGTTGTTTTTAATAGTCTATTTATGCTTGTTGTTGTTTTTTTCTATTTTTCGTATTAAATAAAATGTATTTGAGGCATGTGCTAAGTGTATATGTGTTCTTTTCTTGGTTAGTTTACAGCATATTTTTTCACACATATTCTCGGGCACTCCTCAAGAGTAAGATTATGGTTTCCACTTTTAACTTATTTCTCATCATATCCATTCGGCACTTGGTCTATTTGTAGCTCAATGCTATCAAATGGCACTGTAGAGTGATGTGCTTGGTATTGAGTAAAGAGGCCATGCAATCTTACAATGATTGGTGTGCTGCTAGTTGGCACTCAGCTCCCCTTGTAATAAAACAGCCTTATAAAAAAAACATTGAGATAATTTCATAAAGGTCTTTTTTATTGAGCAATGGCCCCAGTTGCTGTAAAAGTATATATTTTATAATCATTGCTATGATGGCCTCCATTTTTGCTTTAAAAACCTAATCTATATAAATGTTATATTCACAATCTTATGTTTTATCTCTATTCTCAGCTCAACAAGGGGAAACTTTCCTGTAGTGATGGATAGTATTCATTGAGCTGGTAAACTGACGTGTTCCATATCTCGTTTTATTTAGACTGTAATTCCTGTCGATGAGAGTTTAACAGAATCATTAGGAATTCGCTCAAAATATGCCTCACTGAGAAAAGATACACTATTGAAATCTGGTAAATACAATTGAATTAACATGACTATAAAGCTTGTTGTGTGATTTCTTTTCCATTTAAAACAAAATGCCCATCTAATCGACTTGATTAGGCAGTGTTCTGCTTTAGGTTATCTGCACATATTGTGGATTGTCATGCGGAAACTACTTATGAAAATCCACATCCAACTTTAATGTTCAAAAAATGCATGCAAAAATTTGCGAGGACACAATAAAAATAACACAATCGTAATTTTAGTTTGTGCGCTAAGCAATCAATTCCACGCGTGACAAAAAAAAGCATTTTCTACATTTAACTTTTCCAAATCACATTCACTTTTTTGCTACTGTATTAGGCTGCTGATTTTCTGCACCAAAATCCTCACAGAATCCATAACGTGAGTGGATCTAAACTATCATAAATGCACTCATAGGTCAGGTAGTTCAGCTTTGCTGACACTATGAAATCCAGCCTTATGTGCTGTGAATATTTACTTTATTATAGAGTGCTCCCAATATCTACCCTTTACTCAGGTGTATGCAAGCTTCTATGAGTGAATAGATTTAGGCTTCACATTACATACCGGTATATTACAGTGCATAGAGAGGAATACCTGCCCCCTGAAAATACCCGACTGCCAGCGCAGTCAGATAAGAGGTCAGATCCTTTAGTAACAATTTTCACAACATATATTAAAATAAATGTAACATGTATGGGGAGAATGGGGGGGGCATGTTTGGTGGGGGTCTTTTTGGGGGGTGACTCTTTAAGAATTTACTATTACAATTTTTTTTTTGTTCACCTTTTAGTGTTTGGGGGTGCAATCTGTCGCATGTACCGGTTCCCTACAACAGATGGAAACCACCTGCGCATATTAGAGCAAATGGCTGAGAGTGTCCTCTCTTTACACATACCTAGGCAATTTGTAAAACTTTTACTTGAAGAGGATGCCGCAAGGTGAGCTTTATGTGGTTGCACAAATAGATAAAAAAAAGTCACAGGTGGAAAAACCAGGGACCTAGACAATATTATTCAGTTGTTATTGATGTTTTGCCTGATCTAGAAGCATGTTTTTAATCTTTTCTTGGGAACCAATATAAAATATATGTTACTATATAAATTCTGACCCCATTCACTGCTGTTTTGTGGCAGTCGCCATAATATTTCCTGGTAGGAAACACTGCAGAATTTCTGCCCCTAATTATGTTGTTGAGCATGTATGTTTTTATTTTCTATTGATTTCTAAAAAAACTAATAATGAAATATCAAAAGGTCCTAAAAAATTTAAATCATCAGTTTCATCTGATACTGTTTTTTTTTTTTTTTTTTTTTTTTTTTTTTTAGAGTGGTATAAGGGGAAGTGTCAGACCAAGATAAAACTAAGATCAGACATGTCATTGTGGTAGATGTACAGGATTGATTTCAGGTTGTACACGTATAACCAGTATCTTCTGTATCGGACATGTTACCTAACCCGTTCAGTCCTCATGTCATCTCACATGCAAAGTGGGCATATTGCTTACTCAAAACTAGCAAGGCACAACATTTACTTTGGTTTTATGGTTCTTAGTAGTTCAATGTTTTCCAGACAGAAATACTAGAATCCTAGCCATTGGTTCTTTACAAGGAATCTATCACAAGCCATAGACCCCACAAATAATAATAATAATTTCTTTATTTATACAGCATACACAGATTACGGAGCGCTGCACAAAGCTTGCCAAATAGTTCCCTGTCCCCAATGGGGCTCACTATCTAATCAACCTACCAGTATGTTTTGGAGTTTGGAAGGAAACCGGAGTACCCGGAGGAAACCCATGCAAATACTGAGGGAACATACAAACTCTTTGCAGATGTTGACCGTGCCCACACACTACCTTGTAGCTCATTGTACATTTCATCTATTGATGGCTTTATATAGTAATTTGATGCCACCTCTCCTATAAAAAGCTTTTTTATTCACCCCCTTGATAGGCTGTGGAGCTCCAGCATAAAGTCAAAAGACCTCAACTCATCTCATTACTCCTAAACCGGCCCCCTACATGGGACTCTATTCTCTTCTGGTGTCGAGTTCTCATGTATGCCCATGTGCCAAGACAGTGCACATAGGAAGAGCCCTCATCAGGTAGTTGGCTGTGCTCTTCCATGTACATTATGGATGAGCGTGGCTGGCTAGCTGATGAGCGCTTCTGCTGTGCGGTTTAGCGCATGCAGGATGACTCGACACTAGAAGTGGATGACATCGCTGTGTAGGTTGGCTTAGTAGTGTGAGGGGACGAAAAAAGGCAGGGTAGCTTGACTTTATGCCAGAGCTCCCCAGCCTCCCTGACTTCATGAAGGGGGTGAATAAAAGTGTTTTTTTTAGAAGAATGGTGGCTTCAAATTACTATATAAAGCAGTCAATAGATGACATATACAGTGACCTGTAAGGTACTGTGTGTGTTTTGTGGGGGTATGGCTGGTGACCGTTTCTATTTAATATAGAGTATGGTGTACTGTTACTGTGGAAAACTTGTTGTAAAATGTTCTTCTCTTAAATGATATTTTATGTATATACAATACTAAAAAGTTTAGTGTGTGTGAGGTGCTGGCTTCTTTATTAATGAATTCCACGTCTTCATTTGCACAGGGTGTGTGAACTTGAAGAACTGGGAGAGTTGTCTCCATGCTGGGAGAATCTTCGCCGTCAGATAGTAACTCAATATCAGACCATCATTTTAACATACCAGGATAATCTGACTAATCTTCACCAGTACAAAGGTAAGCTGGATTAATCACCATTGGATTTTAGTGCTCTTAAGATTTGTAATACTTTCATGCATCCAGCATCCATTAGTGACTATGACAATGGGGGCATGCAAACAGTAATGACTTAACAGCCCCCTCCATCTGCCGGTAGCCTGTAGGACACAGGACGTCACAGAAGGTCCCGAGCACTGCTGCCCGTAAATCACATGACCTGTCAGTCCTGACAGCAATATGGGTGTCACTATTAGGGTCTTATAATTACCCTGATAAAGTTATCTATAGGTCAGTGGTGGCGAACCTATGGCACGGATGCCAGAGGCGCACTAAGAGCCATTTCTGTGGGCACTCAGGTTCTCACCCCAAGACAGAGTTCACCAGACAGGAACAAATCCATCAAATCTTCCTGTAGTCCCAGGAAAATTAAGAGATGCTGCTCTCAGGTGGTCAACACCTTTAAAGAAAAGTAATGTACAGTCAGTTATAAGTTCTGCTCATGATATACCTTCTCTATTGCATATACTGTTCTGACTTTTATCTGCTTTAATGTGAATATCAAATTCTAATCACCACGTTTTTGAAGTTGTTGTTATTTTTGTTGTTTAGGTGTTTCTTTTAAGGCGAGTAGCTTAAAAGCAGACAAGAAACTTGAATTTGTTCCTACCAATTTACACATTCAAAGAATGCGAGTTCAGGATGAGTCTACATCAGGTATTAATGTATACTATTGTGAGGTTGTTTAATATAAATGTAGATTCTTATACAGGGGGTCTAAATCTCCTATTAGATACCATTGCACACTCCTATCAATAAATGCTGTAATGCCAATTCACATCTTTGAGAATTACAGAGACGGCATAGAACAGCTGCATAACTCTGGTCACTTTATGATATGGCTAAGATGGGGATAACTCATTATGGCCAGGCTTCTACAATTTAGTTTAATAGCTGTTGGGTTTATGTAAAACATAACTTTTGTTTGTGTTGCCTATAGAGATATGTTTAACAACTTCAAGGTTACAATCTATCTGACTGAGTTACAACTAGATTTATGAATGGATTGTGATGTGTGATTGAGAGGACACACACTGTAATGCTGGATACAGAGGTAAGTGCTATTTAAAAAGACGGTCTTTTTAAAGGAAACCTACCATTTGATTTGATGCATTATGAAGCAAACATACCTTGTGAATGGTGTTGCTACACTGTTGCAGGATTATATCTTGGTTAATCCCTGAGCTGAGTGGTTTTGCTAAAAAAAAAAATTATACCATTCAGGACCTTGGGAAAGCTGGGACAGTCTGTCTTACACATTACACAGGAGCTTGGAATTGCAAATGGATGCTATGTAAAGAATGACTAAGCATGACTAGTCAAGCACTAATCAACCTGAGCTGAATGGCTCATACACAGCAGCTGGGGTATGGTGCAGCAATTGATTATTCTGTCTGGCAGGATGAGAAATGCAGCAGATTATGATGCAATCAGAGAGAAACTGCCCTGCCACCAGAAGCAGCAAAGCGCCAGAGCAGATATGGAAGCCACATAGCTTCATTATCATAATGTTATATCAGTGGAGCTACAGCAGTCTCAAGGTATGTTTGCTTCATAATGCATCAAATCACATGGTAGGTTTCCTTTAATGGCACTTACCTTTGTATACCGCATTACAATGTGCTTCCCTTCAATCACACATCACAATCCATACATATTTCTTTAAAAGAGTCATTTAGTTTAAGTGTTATTAGTTGATCTAGAAGGCCCTATGGAAATTATGTAACAAAATGCACCGAGGATGCACTGAGCATTTGAAACGCTTTGACTGTACTTTACTGTTTGTGTACCAATATGTGACTGTCAAAACTTTCAACTGATTTTATGATACTCCTATAAAGACTTCAGAATTTTACTGTTCAGCCTACTGTATCCACTTTTCTTAAATGCACTGTTGATTCAAATGGATTTTAACTAACAATCTAATCTTAACTTCAGATCAGAACTATGATATAGTGACTATCGGAGCACCCGCTGCACATTGCCAAGGCTTCAAGTCCGGTGGATTGCGAAAGATGTTACATAAATTTGAAGATGCAAAGAAAAGGTAAGTATTTCTTTAAACCAGTTCCATTATGAAATTGATATATTTATTACCCCTTTATCTTGTTCTTCATGACCAAACCTATACGGTCTTCAGACAGACTTGGTCTAGTAGAATGGTTTTCCATCTTTTGTTTCAGTATAATTCAGCTCTGACAGATGGTACATTTGTACAATGGTGTACAGGAAGTTTTCTAGCAGTTTTGACCCTGAATAACTGCTGATTGTGCCAGGAGCCATGATAAGATATTCCATCATACCTTTGTGTATGTAGTTAGTAACAACATATGGATAGGGGACTTGAAAAACCCCTTTAACAAAATGTTTAATGTAGTTGTATCTGATAACTGTGAGTCCAACTCCCAGTTACTGCTAGGATCCCCAGCAAACTAAAAAAAATGTGGCCCACAAGTACATTAGGTGAATGGAGCGAAAATGGGACCTCTGCACCATTCACTTCTTTTAGATTTCCGCTGAAGGAAACCTGTAACCATGAAAATGCATTGCAATATTGATACTAAATGTTGTACAGTAGAATGGGCTGCGCTTTTTCGTATATAGTTTTGAGAAAAAGATAACTTTTTGAAATTTATATTGATTCGTATTCTATATTTAAAGGGAACCTGTCAGCAAAAATTGACCTAATAAAGCACTACCTGTATGTCTCATCCAGAAAATCAACTTTGAAGTGAGTTGTAAAATGGTTGTATGAAAGTCAAGGAGGGGAGAGTTTAACACTGAAGTCAAGCTCTCTTCCTCAGAAAACCCCCTTCACTGTAATTAATGGTCCAACATTTAGAGACATCACTAAATAGATCTCCTGAAGTCCGTTGCACAATGTCAATCACAGAGGAGGAGGCGTTCAGAGCTCCCCATCTTGACTTGAGTGTTAAGCTCTCCGTCTCCCTGACTTTTTTACAACCAATTTACATCTCACTTCAAAGTTAATTGTTTAGATGATGCCATCATACTGAACCATCAAAACAAGAACAAAGTAGTGTGTAACTGACATAGTTGGTTCAAAAAGACATGAAAATTTTATTAACTTCCAGCACCATATATGTATATGATAAAATTTAATCAGAGCTTTTCTAATAGCCATTGACTCAGTATAAAGTGGCATCATGAATATTCATATGGGCTGTACACTCCATACTTATTTTGGTCACCTAAGATTAAGAATCTAACACATGTAGCAATTTGCTGATTTTTATCTGTTTTGTATTTATACAATGTGTAATTTCTTGCCCAGCGGAACATCAGACTTGCGGCTCTGTGAGAGGCGGAGCTTGCATTCACACATGTCACATGACTAACCACATGATGAGTCACGTGACTTGAGGACACTTCCATAGTAGCGCCACTTCCGGTTTCTCGCATCCACGAGGTCCTCAGAAACGGAACTAAAAAACTCCATTCACTCCACCCCTCTCACACAGCGGCAAGTCACCGATTGGGTAAGTTAACCTATATATATGTTGATGTGTTTCATGTTATTTGGGATCATGATTAAGACGCAGTAGCGTCGAAACGCGTAGATCCGTGTATTTATCCATCCATTGCTGTACGTTTTTACCATTTGATGCAATAAAGGAAGAAAAAGAGATTTTTTTAACAGTACTACCTGAGTGGTGGATTGAGTGCTGCTGGACTACTATTTGCTACCAAAAACTAGAAGGTATTACACTGTTTGACAATATACTGGTAATAATAATAACTCCTTTATTTATATAGTGCGCACAGATTACACAGCACTGCACAGAGCTTGCCAAATCGGTCCCTGTCCCCAATGGGGCTCACAATCTAATCAACCTACCAGTATGTTTTGGAGTGTGGTTTATTAGGCCAATTGCTGATGACGGGTTTCCTTTAAAAGTCAAGGGGGTAGTCATACAAGTGACTGGTAGCTATGCTTGCACACCATCGCTTTATTCATATGGGGCACTTGCAGGGATCGGACACCTATCTTGAGTAAACCCATTTAAATAAATGACAAGATGCTAGGCTAGACCTAAAATGTGATCCTGATTCCTCTGTGCCTCTGTGGATCTTTGCCCTAAAAAGCATTTATTTTGTTTTCTCTTCCTACTTGTATGATCTAATATTGCGCTTTATTTTTTGGCTCTTTATAGCAGTTATGAGGAAAGTTGGTGAGTTGGCTTTGCAGCATCCATGACACCATACGTTTTGTTTTTTTCCATGCATTTTGTAATCTTGTCAATGTGATTTTGTGTGAGTGTGTATCCAGTATCGCATTGTGGTGCCTTCATTTTGAACACAACTTTCTAGCTTTGCATCTATTAGAATGAACAGAGGCCACCAATCTGCTGCAGCTGCTTCTCTATGTAGCAACATGGGATATCCGTGCATAATTTTGTGTGCTTTTAGAGAAGGCTGGGTTAATTTTCAAGCATGTATCTGTCATGCCAACACTATATTTTAGAAATAGAAATAAGTGTTTTAATTGTTACTCCATATAGTTTCATGTATAACTGTGTTGTTTTTTCCATTTTACTTCTTTTTATACTTGCTAATTGTATAAGCTTTTATATTCATATCATTGACCTGACTTTTTCATCATGACATTAGTTATCCAGACAGTTAAAAGATGAAAAATTATTGTGACTATTTTGTAAGATATGTGATCAATGCTCATGAGGCTGTTAAACAGGACTATAGTATATAATACACTGCATGCTATATTCACTAGGGCTTTGCTTCGATTGTCTGATCTCTGCTTTTAAATTGTTGCTCGCACAAAGGATAAGGATATATAGAACATTGCTTTGTTTTTATTGATTTTTTTTTTTAGTATAGCAACAATTAACTTTGGGATAGCTGTGATGGCTGTAAACCCATGAAATAGCTGTGGGACCAACGACAACTATCTGTCCCAACCCCCTCATACACAAGCATGATAAACTTGTTCCAATAGACATTAGATGGTTGACTAAAACCTCATACTAGGTAGATGTGGCTGATATTTATCTTGTATGCATAGATGGAGGGGATTTAGTTTTTTATCTTATGAGGAAATGTATTTGTACTTTCTATCTTACTCATTGCTTTTATTCAGTTTCTGGCATCTGTCACAAACATGCTGTAAGAATTAATGTCAAGTATGCCACACGTGAACCTTCCATTCACTGTTATGTATATCACCACCAGTCATTGGATATATTGTATTGTACAGCTTACTTGGTGGTCATCATATCTGTCTCTATTATTTCCAGCACAACCGCTTGCCCCCAGTCCATTGTTTACATACCACAAGATATCATTCGAGCCAAGGAGATCATTGCCCACATTAATACCTTGAAGACACAGGTCAGTTATTATGCAGAAAGGCTCTCCAGAGCGGCAAAGGACCGATCGGCCAATGGTATTGAGCGGACACTTGCTATTTTGGCAGATAAGGTAAGGCAACTTAGATTTACATTGTTTTATGTGGTGTGTGTGTGTGTATGTATATATATACCTACACTGTATTATTTATAATTGCATATTACTTTATAACCTTATTGTGTTTATTTTGTGCACAGACTAGACAACTTGTTACTGTGTGTGACTGCAAACTTTTAGCCAATGCAATACATGGACTCAATGCTGCTCGCCCAGACTACATCGCTTCCAAAGCTTCTCCTACATCAGGGGAGGCAGACCAAGTTGTCTTGAGGAATGACCAGGATACACTGATGGCACGGTGGACAGGAAGGAACAGTAGATCATCGCTACAAGTAGATTGGCACGAGGAAGAATGGGTCGGTTTCAAGTCTTATACAATTATGTAATATATTTTACAACCGTATAGGGATTGTCTCATGTAGATATCCACTTTTAAGATAGATGCTGTTTATGGAGGAATCTGCATTTGGCCAGATTATACACCACAGGGATTACAGAAGGAAATGTGTAGCATGGCAGTCCTTTGAATGCATTGGGTTATAAGCCCTAGATGGTGATGCTGGTCTGACTAACTCATAGAAATGTAAGCATAGTTTATGTTTACAAGCGGTTCCC
Source organism: Engystomops pustulosus (assembly GCA_019512145.1). Taxonomy (NCBI): domain Eukaryota; kingdom Metazoa; phylum Chordata; class Amphibia; order Anura; family Leptodactylidae; genus Engystomops; species Engystomops pustulosus. The sequence goes on along the minus strand of CM033642.1, from coordinate 87,790,515 downwards.
GACTTAAGGACGCCCGACATACAACTAACCGCTAGTTACAATTGTCTAGTATTATGGTGGTGCAATCCCAAAATTCCAAAACTGAATAAACAGAAGTTTCAGGTTATTCTAATTTCACTGTATGAAACAGGCATAGTTATACAATTATTTTATCAGAAATGATAATTAAATTGTAGTTTCCCTCTGACAGATGAGATGTCGCAAGACATGTATGTATTGTATCCAAGTGATACAAGTGGGGCATCTAGAATTTCCTGCCTATATAAACTAAATTACTTCTACAGTTATATCATTTGTTAATAGATACAATGGCCATCATGTTTCTACTCTACATTGTGAAAATTGATTGTGTATATCCACAGCCATGACTGTGGATACACTACTGATACACTAGGATCCTGGTCATGGCATGTGATTTATAATATAATGCCAGCAATGGGTCTACGGCGCCATCCGGAGCGGTACGGTGCAGCATGTCCTATCTTTCCTCTGAATTCGGAGCCGTGCGCCGACGGGGGCCTGCTATGCTATGGGACAGGAAGCTTGATATACCAACTGTTTAGTACTGGGTAATCTAAATTGACAAAACCTAGTCCATACTGAATACTGGAAAAGATGTCTGCCGCAGAACATAACTATTAATAAAGAGTAACTGTAAAGGTTTTTTTCCCACAAATCAATAACTCTTGGGAGGTAAAACAACTTTGCCTATTATCTTTGTTACCTAAATCCAGCAGTTTCTTTGCTATATACCTCAGATTATCTGAGTGATGCAGTAACTGCTTCCTCTGCCTGTGCTGACAAGCCCTGGAGTTCCTAGTATAACCAAACTCTACAGACTCCTGGGAGTGGAGGGGCTGATCCCTGCTCACAGAGGAGGAAGTCATGTGACAGAGCTTTCTATGAATGTAGCAGAGCTGGATGTTTTCAGAGCTATGGATACAGATGTCTCCTGCACAGAATAGTGAGGTACAAGGTCTCCCCTGTTCCCTATCAGTCCCTCCATCCCCGTCTGTGATTCTACAGAACTTTCTCTGTTTGTGCAGCTAAGCTATTAACCCTTAGTGCTCACCCAGCACAGGCTGTAAACTTAATGTTTAACTGGTTTACTTATGATTTCTTTCACTTACATGTCCCCTGCTCCTCCATGTGATGGGAGCTGCCAGGCTGGTCACCGTATAATCCTGTATGTACTGACATGTCCCGCTCCTCCAGTGATGGGAGCTGCCAGGCTGTCAACATATACATCCTGTATGTACTGTACATGTCCCTGCTCCTCCATGGATGGGAGATCCAGGCTGGTCACCGTATACATCCTGTATGTACTGTACATGTCCCCTGCTCCTCCATGTGATGGGAGCTGCCAGGCTGGTCACCGTATACATCCTGTATGTACTGTACATGTCCCCTGCTCCTCCATGTGATGGGAGCTGCCAGGCTGGTCACTGTATACATCCTGTATGTACTGTACATGTCCCCTGCTCCTCCATGTGATGGGAGCTGCCAGGTTGTCACCATATACATCCTATATGCGCGCTGTACATGTTCCCTACTGCTCCATGTGCCGAAAGCTGCAAGGCCGTCACCATATACATCCTGTATGTGCACTGTGCATGTTCCCTGCTCCTCCATGTGATGGATGTTGCCAGGTTGGTCACTATATGCATCCTGTATGTGCACTGTGCAGTGTTCAGTGGATTTACTTGAGGGAAAGTAAATGGATTTAATGCTGAATTATTTTGAGAGAGAACACAAGGCATCATGGGATCTGTGGGCAGCTAACTGGCTCAGCCTGAGGGCAAAAAAGACAGACATTATTCTCCACCCCAACTTCACCTCTAGTGAGAAAGATTTTTGTCAAACACTTTCAGAATAGAAAATGCCATAACTTTGGAAGAAAAGGGCGAGCAGCACAAAGTGGGCATGTTCTGTTTTGATTTTAAAGGGAGAATCACATATAATAATTTGGTAAATCATTATAACTTTACAGTTACGCTTTAAAGAAACCTACCACTTGAAGTGGCAGGTTTCAGATGGAAATACCGAGAGCTGATTTTTGTTAGTGTTTTTAAAACCGCTGTATTGCGGTTTAAAACACTTTTAAACTTTATAGCCGGCGCAGGGAGGTACGCGCTCGGCGCTCTTACCATGCGGCGGCTCTCCTTCACTTCCTATGTAGCCGCGCGCAGGTAAGCGCCGAGCGCGTACCTCCTGCCAGCGTATAAGTTTAAAAAGTGTTTTAAACCGCAATACGCGGTTTAAAACAGTAACAAAAAATAAGCTCGGTGATTTCCCATCTGAAACCTGCCACTTCAAGGGGTAGGTTTCCTTTAAAGATGGCTTTATTGAATCCATTGTAGCTAGCAATATTGGTGAATTTTAGAAACTCTCAACATTTTGGAAACAATTTTAAATGAAGGTAACAAATTCCCTTTTTCTTCCCTTTTGTCGTGTCGTTTTGTCATCCCTGATATCTTCTGTAAATATAAGCAAAACTAAAACGTTTGTAAAGATGTGATTTTTCTGTGTAAATATTTCTATTGGAATATTTCTATTTCTGAATGGACTAAAAACTGCTAAAGCACTATGATCTGCAGAGTCAAGACACACAAATTATTCCATCCTGCACATCCGTACCCCTATTTACACCACAATTCAATTTCCTTTTGCCATGTGTGTTGGTGAAAATAAACTTTATGTACTTAAAGCCCCAACATGTTGTCATTTTATACTTTTTTTCTACAGTGGATCACTGGAACTCACCGCCTGTGTAAAAGCAGATCGAATTATACATGTCTAGGGATGACAAAAAGGCACTGTTAGTAACAGTTGGGTCTGTAGTGGGCCTATGGACGTTCATATCTCATGCAGTGCAAGCGCTGCTCTCAAAAGAATCACCAAAGTCCCTTCATTCCTATGATTAGTGTCGGTATTGAATGGTCTCAATATAATGGAAACTATATTTAAAGGAAACCTACCACTTGAAGTGCAGGTTTCCGATGGCAATACGGGCACCAGCTCAGCTGACTGGTGCGGAGCTTATTTTAGTTAGTGTTTTAAACCGCGGTATCGCGGTTTTTAAAACACTTGTTAAACTTTATAGCGGCGCAGGCAGGTACGCGCTTGGCGCTTACCGTGCGCGCGGCTACATAGGAAGTGAATGAGAAGCCGCGCGCATGGTAAGCGCCAAGCGCGTACCTGCCTGTGTGGCTATAAAGTTTAAAAGGTTTTAAATCGCGATACCGCTATAAACTAAATAAGCCCGACATCCAGCTCAACCCTGAGCTGGTGCTCTGTATTGCCATCGGAAACCTGCCACTTCAAGTGGTAGGTTTCCTTTAAAAAAAGTAATAAGATACTAAATGTTTCTTTTGGTTTTAGGAGAAAGTGTGGTCAAATGTGGAGAAGAGCCTTGAGTGCATTATTCAGAGGGTTGACAAGCTTCTCAGAAAGAACGTTACAAAGTGAAGCTGTGAAGATGTCTTCCAATGTGAGATAAGCTGTAGTAGCAAGAAAGTAATGAGAAACGGAAAGCATATTGGTATAAACCCACAGGCCTCCGATGACGCTGTCTTCTCATCCAATTCATCGTCTCATCCTCCTGCATGCCATCCTTCCCAGTTGACAAGTAAGTGCATATGGTTGCGACACTTTAGGACCTAAGCATCTTCCCCAATACACTATGGGCTTACTGGTTCAAACCGTAAGTGGGGGCATTTAGTTACGTAAATCTTTTCATACATTTTTTTTTTTTTGCAAAATCTCTTTGCCACAGTAACATTTTTGACTTAAATGAAAAAAAGTAAAAGGCAAAAATTATAAAAATATGAGTTATTCAGATGATATCTTAATAATATGTTTAATTGTAATAATACGCAGCAGCTCTAATATCTGTTTCTATTGAATTTTCTACTATATGGTCACTTCTGGTATGTAACTACCCATGGTTGTTCTCTCATGTGTATGTATGCTAGACTAAATATCTGCCCTTTCCGGTAGGGTATGAAGATGGAGTTTCTACTCCATGTGTTTGTGTATTATATTTTAATCGGTGCATGCAGATTTACCTCACTAATTCCCTTGCCTTTTCGGTAGGGTAGAAATGTCATTTCTAGAATTTTATGTGAAATTCTCCTGCTAACCTTTTAAAAAATCCCTCAAATTCATGCAAGATGACTCTTAACTCCATTTCCAAGTCAAGTTTCAGTGGTTGCAGGTGTATTGTCATTTCAGAATCTCTATCTTTGGTTCTATATGTACCTAGAATGCTTTTTATGTCGATGAAGATAAGAATCTTTCTTTCCAATCGCATAAGGCTTATGGTTCTGAAGCTACACCCAGAGATCCAAGCAGTTAAACACTAAAGGGAACTGGATTACTTTGCAAACTGGCATTTCTAACTATTTTTAAGCTTCCTGGCTCTCCAGTTCTGTAAATTACAGAGCCATATCTGAATGAAAGGTAATATCCTTATTTTTATATGACACCATAAAGCATGTCTCTAGGTACTATAGAACCGAAGATGGGAGCTTCTGAAATGACCCTCCGCCTGTAACCACAAAACTTGGCTCATCTGGCGAAAATGGAGTGAGAAGTGTCAAATTTGCCTGACTTTGGAATAGATTATAGATGTACACATTTGACAGAAAAGAGGGAATTCTAGAAAGGATCGCCTACCTAAGGTGGCTAATAGTTTAGTAGTTTAGACTTAGAATAGTGTGAAGAGGTCCTCAGGATACATGGTTTGTTCATGTGCATTGAAAGCTATGGGGGAGATTATAAGAAGAGTCGTGGTAAAAATGTTCCAGTTGCCCATAGAAACCAATCAGAGCTCAGCTTTAATTTATTAACCGCTGCGGGAAATGAAGCTGTGCTCTGAATTTTATTAAATTATAATAATATAAAGACTATGATCATTTTTAGGCATATTTAACATGAAAAGTATTACTAAAAACTGTCAGTAATAGTATCCTACTGCGGGGTCATAGTTATGTTACTTTTGTCAGAGGATCGTATCAGTCTTTTTCCAGCGCATCACAGAAGGATAGCTCAGATTTGGCCTTTGTAAATCTTTGCTTTTCATTAGGCAGATGACTAGTTTCGAGGCATGTATTTGGTGTTTATCCACAGTTCTAGCACCGAAGTTGAATCTAGTGCATTTGCATGCAGTGTCATATTTCTATTTGGAATAATGAAATGGTGGCTGATTTCCAATATTTCTATGATGCCAAGATGATTCAGGGTCTTCCAATCTACTGAATGGACTGGTATCATTGGGTTTAATTTGTTCACAAAATATGTTGATTTGCTAACTGTAATGATTAAATCCTTGGATGATCTTCAGCTAGAATTCAATCCTGGCTTGCTACAAACTATATTTACAAGATCTTCTGTCTTTCTTATCAGTGTTCTTCAAAAGTTTATTGATGTTGTCTCCTACAATGCTTAAGCTAACTTGCTAGCAAGTTTTTAATAGTTCATTTTTGTTATGGATATTTATTTGCTGCTCCTTAATCATGCATGTTGCCCCTCATTTCTGTGCAGATAGCGGCTCGGGTAGTGAAGAACCTGGGACCAGGTATGTTGCTACTTTCCATCATATGCTTTTTTCCCCCCACTAATTCTAACTTCTACCTTTTCAAGCTTTGTTAGTCCAGCAGAAGACTATGCTGCTTCTGGTGTTATAATCATTAGTGTTTATCAATATTTGGAGAGGAAATATCTGGACTGTACATCACAATTATACAATGATATATTCTGCTAAGCACATAACAACGAACTTGAGGTTATTAGGACACATTTTGATCAATTCATAAGTCATCTAACACTTCACAGTGACCTGTTTTAATGGATCCCTACAAGTGGGAGTTGTGTCACCACAATGATGTCCACCGTCTCCGCAACAAAGCACTAGCGGCCCCCGACCCATACGGCAGGCTAAACCCCCCATGGCCGGGCCCTGAGCCCATGTCCCACGAGAGCACCACAGAAGCTGCCACAGGGGACTGCGTCATTTGGCCTGGTGCAGTATCTTCTTTTGGGCGGATTATCAGCTGCTATGGAGCCCATATTTCAACATCAAGACATTTAATTATGCAGGTATGGAATTGGGCCATGGCATACAAGCTGGAAACTCTTTTTTTTTTAAGCCAATGTTTCTTTTTAAAGGGAACCTGTCACCCGAATAAGATATTTTTATATGTGTTTATGGGGGAACAAGAATTCTTGAGTTTTCAAAAAATTGGACCAAGTGTCCCATCTATATTTAATAAAAACAGGTTTGTTAAACATTAAAAGGGTTGGTCCAGGTTCAGCAAAAGTGGATATACTTGGTATGAATTCCTGATGTTCTCTAGATCTTTGTTTTTGCTGCCTATAGAAGCTTCTATAGCTACACAAGTACATTGGCTATTTCGTCACAGAGAGTGAAGAGCCATGTGATATAACTGCTCATGCACCTGCTTGTTCCATCACATGATCATGTACAGATTTATACACTGGAAGTAATAAGGAGATGATAGAAGACAGCACGCAAGATCTAGAAACCTGTGGAATGCATACAGAAAGTACATTGTAAATGTTAAATTCCTACCAAATACATTTTTGGCTGAAAGTGAACCCCTTTTAATGTTACTAATTGTGAGTCAAATGGTGTAGCAGGGAGTTAACTATATACGTGGGATAGGTTTAAGAGATTGCTTCCCATTTATGAGGAAACTGTGAGGAATTGTCATCACTGAATTACGGCCCCACTAGCACCCCTACATTCTCAGGACTGTAAGCTGGGGCTCGTTAGGGGTACTATGTGAGTTAGGAGGGAGTGCCTGACACCAGGAGACGGAAAGGCTGTAACCAACATTGGAATTATATGAATTATATATGACAAAACAACAGAGGATATGTCCCTGTTCGGAATACTCTCGTACTTTGACAACGATCTGAGCAAAAGGCTATTAACTAAGGCAGTTTAGTGGGCGTTACCTACTTGGGATGTCCCTTTGAATGTTAGTGATCAACCTGGGACCTTGAGGGGGGGAGGATTTAAAGAAAAAAGGCCGTTGAATATACGTGAACATGGGGGATCAGTAAGCAGAGAGTCGCGAGGGGTGGTGAGCATAGGTGTGAGTCAATAATGTAATAATGCAGAAAACAAGGGATTATATGCGCGCTGTACATGTTCCCTACTGCTCCATGTGCCGAAAGCTTCAAGGCCGTCACCATATACATCCTGTATGTGCACTGTGCATGTTCCCTGCTCCTCCATGTGATGGATGTTGCCAGGTTGGTCACTATATGCATCCTGTATGTGCACTGTGCAGTGTTCAGTGGATTTACTTGGTTTCTTTTGGTTTTAGGAGAAAGTGTGGTCAAATGTGGAGAAGAGCCTTGAGTGCATTATTCAGAGGGTTGACAAGCTTCTCCAGAAAGAACGTTTACAAAGTGATAGCTGTGAAGATGTCTTCCAATGTGAGATAAGCTGTAGTAGCAAGAAAGGTAATGAGAAACGGAAAGCATATTGGATAAACCCAGAGGCCTCCGATGACGAGGCTGTCTTCTCATCCACATCATCTTCATCATCTCCTGCATGCCATCCTTCCCAGTTGACAAGTGCATATGGGTGTGACTTTAGACCTAAGCATCTTCCCAATACCAGATGGGCTTACTTTCAACTCCGTAAGTGGGGGCATTTAGTCTACGTAAATCTTTTCATACTTTTTTTTTTTTTGCAAAATCTCTTTGCCACAGTAACATTTTTGACTTAAATGAAAAAAAAGTAAAAGGCAAAATTATAAAATTTATGAGGTTGATATCAGATGATATCTTAATAATATGTTTTAATTGTAATAATACGACAAGCAGTCATTAATATCTGTTTTCTATTGAATTTTCTACTATATGGTCACTTCTGGTATTGTAACTAACCCATTTGTGTTGTCTCTCATGTGTATGTATGCTAGACTAAATATCTGCCCTTTTCCGGTAGGGTATGAAGATGGGAGTTTCTACTCCATGTGTTTGTGTATTATATTTTAATCGGTGCATGCAAGATTTACCTCACTAATTCCCTTGCCTTTTTCGGTAGGGTACGAAATGTCATTTCTAGAATTTTATGTGAAATCTCTCCTGCTAACCTTTTAAAAAATCTCCCTCAAATTCATGCAAGTATGACTCTTCTAACTCCATTTCCAAGTCAAGTTCAGTGGTTGCAGGTGTATTGTCATTTCAGAATCTCTTATCTTTTGTTCTATAGTACCTAGAAATGCTTTTTATGTCCTATGAAAGATAAGATTCTCTTCTTTCCAATCGCATAAGGCTTATGGTTCTGCAAGCTACACTTCCAGAGATCCAAGCAGTTAAACACTAAATGGGAACTGGATTTTTATTTGCAGCTGGCATTTCTAACTATGTTTTAAGCTTCCTGTCTCTCCAGTTCTGTAAATTACAGAGCCATATCTGAATGAAAGGTAATATCCTTATTTTTTATATGACACATAAAGCATGTCTCTAGGTACTATAGAACAGAAGATGGGAGCTTCTGAAATGACCCTCCGCCTGTAACCACAAAACTTGGCTCATCTCGGGCGAAAATGGAGTGAGAAGTGTCAAATTTGCCTGACTTTGGAATAGATTTTTATAGATGTACACATTTGACAGAAAAGAGGGAATTCTAGAAAGGATCGCCTACCTAAGGTGGCTAATAGTTTAGTAGTTTAGACTTAGAATAGTGTGAAGAGGTTCCTCAGAATACATTGGTTTGTTCATTGTGCATTGAAAGCATGGGGGAGATTTATAAGAAGCGTCTGTGGTAAAACTGTTCCAGTTGCCCATAGAAACCAATCAGAGCTCAGCTTTAATTTTATAAACCGCTGCGGGAAAATGAAAGCTGTGCTCTGATTGATTTTATATAAATTATAATAATATAAAGCATATGATCATTTTTAGGCCATTTTAACATGAAAAGTATTACTAAAACTGTCAGTAATAGTATCCTACTCGCGGGTCATAGTTATGTTACTTTTGTCAGAGGATCGTATCAGTCTTTTTCCAGCGCATCACAGAAGGATGTCTCAGATTTTGGCCTTTGTAAATCGTTTGCTTTTCATTAGGCAGATGACTAGTTTCGAGAGCATGTATTTGGTGTTTATCCACAGTTCTAGCACCGAAGTTCTGAATCTAGTCATTTTGCATGCAGTGTCATATTTCTTATTTGGAATAAATGAAATGGTGGCTGATTTTCCAATATTTCTATGATGCCAAGATGTTCAGAGGTCTTCCAATCTACTGAATGGACTGGTATCATTGGGTCTTAATTTGTTCCACAAAATATGTTGATTTGCTGAACTGTAATGATTAAATTCCTTGCATGGATCTTCAGCTAGAATTCAATCCTGGCTTGCTACAAACTATATTTACAAGCTCTTCTGCTTTCTTATCAGTGTTCCTTCAAAAGCTTTATGTTATGTTGTCTCCTACAATGCTTAAGCCTAACTTGCTAGCAAGTTTTTAATAGTTCATTTTTTTGTTATGGATATTTTATTTGCTGCTCCTTAATCATGCATGTTGCCCCTCCATTTCTGTGCAGATAGCGGCTCGGGTAGTGAAGAACCTGGACCAGGTATGTGCTACTTTCCATTCATTGCTTTTTTTCCCCCCACTAATTCTAACTTCTACCTTTTCAGCTTTGTTACCTCCAGCAGCAGACTATGCTGCTTCTTGTGATTATAATCATTAGTGTTTACCAATATTTGGAGAGGGAAATATCTGGACTGTACATCCACAGATTATACAATGATCTATTTCTGCTAAGCTACATTAACATAACGAACTTGAGGTTATTAGGCACATTTTGATCAAATTTCATAAGTCATCTAACCACTTCACAGTGACCTTGTTTTAATGGATCCCTACACTAGTGGGTGTGTCACCACATGATGTCCACCGTCTCCGCAACAAAGCACTAGCAGGCCCCCCGTACCCATACTGGCAGGCTAAACCCCCCATGGCCCGGAGCCCCATGTCCCTACGAGCACTGCACCACAGAAGCTGCACACAGGGACTGTCGTCATTTGGCCTGGTGCAGTATTCTCTTTTGGGCAGGATTATCAGCTGCTATGGAGCCCATCATTTCAACTCAAGACATTTAATTATGCAGGTAATGGGCCATGGCATACAAGCTGGAAACTCTTTTTTTTTTTAAGCCAATGTTTTCTTTTTAAAGGGAACCTGTCACCAGAATTAAGATATTTTTTTTATCATGTTTTTATGGGAAACAAGAATTCTTGATTTTTCCAAAAAATTGTACCATGTCCCCATCTATATTTAATAAAAACAGATTTGTTAAACATTAAACGGGTTGTCCATGTTCAGCAAAAAGTGGATATACTTTGTGTATGAATTCCTGATGGTTCTCTAGATCTTTGTTTGCTGTCCTGCTATATGAAGCTTCTATAGCTACACAAGTACATGTGCTATTATCGTCACAGAGAGTGATCAGAGCCATGTGATATTAACTGCTCATGCACCTGCGTGTCCATCACATGATCATGTACAGATTTCTATACACTGGAAGTAATCATAGGAGCTTTCTATAGAAAGACAGCAAGCAGAGATCTAGAAAACCATGTGGAATGCATGCAGAAAGTACATTGTAAATTTGTTAAACTTTCCATTACCCAAATACATTTTCGGCTGAAAGTGAACCCCTTTTAAATGTTTACTAATTGTGAGTCAAATGGTGTAGCTCGGAGTATATATATATATACGTGGGAGATAGGTTTAAGAGATTGCTTCCCATTTATGGAAACTGTGAGGAATTGTCATTCCTGTCACATGACCGACACCACTAGCACCTACAATAGATCTCTAGGACTTGTAACTGGGGCTGTTAGGGTACTATGTGAATGTTAGTGTACTAGGTGGAGTGCCTCCGATCAAACCAGAGAGAACTGCTGACAAGGGCTGCTAACCTCTAACAGTAGTGAATCTATACTGTCAACCTTTATATATGAACACTTCACGGGAGTCATTGGTTCAAGTGTTTAGTAACTATAGACTTCTTGTCTTAAAAAGATTGAGAAAAACTGGATTAGTTAACAGAAGAAGGTTTTTTAGTGTTGCCATATGTGCTGTGTTTTACTAATATTCTGTGATTTTCTCCAGGGGAATGGAGTGAGGCCCTATACCCACTGCTGAGTACACTTACCGACTGTGTGGCGATGATGAGTGATAAAGCAAAAAAGGCCATGGTCTTTCTGTTAATGCAGGACAGTGCTCCAACCATCGCCTTGTGCTTGAGCCTCCAGTACCGCAGAGATGTTGTCTTCTGTCAGACGGTGTGTTGAAGTTCATCACCTGGTGTCTGTTCACTAGTAACACTTCTTATTGTGCTTTATATTTACTATGAAGAAAACAACGGATTCCAGAAATGTCCAGCCTAAGCCAAAAACAGATGGAATACTCGTACAAACCAAAGCCATTCTATTTAGTCACCATCAACTTCCATGCAAAGAATGCTACCTTCTATTATTTACTTTATAACAGAAAAATTGTGCAGGGCAATGTTACAGAAACATGCGAGAACATAACTTTCCATTCATGGAATTCAGTTAACTATATCTGTATAGTATTCAGTTTTCATTAGAACCCATTAATGACAATGCAAGTCCATCTTTTCTCATCTTTTTATTTAACAGGGTCAGATTAGTAGTGTACAGTCTGTTGGGCTAAATCTAGAAATGAATTGAAACAGGAAGAGGCATAGAAGGAACTGAATAATTCTCTGTCATTTCTGGCTTTGAATAAAAACAATGCTGCAATATTCAGACCAAAAAGCAAATAAAACTCATGGATGTTTTCTGGCTAAGCCTTCTCTTTTTAACAGATAGGAAGTTTATGGCAAAACACTTCCCAGAAATTCAAAAGACCCTTAAACTGTCCCAGATTTGTTTGAAATTAACACCAAAAATGTCTATAATTTTTCTTCTCAGAAAATCATGTGCGAAATAAGTCTAACCTCATCTAATTGCAAAAGTAATAAACAGAGATATAGTCACTTACTGCCCTGGATAACCCAACATCTCCACTCTTAATTTCATAGGGGATGAGTGTCAGATCAACTAACCCCCCATCCTAAATAAATAGCCCTTGTGCATGCATATAGGTACCCAAATAACATATACGTGACTGTATTTGATCCCATGTATGGAGAGTTGTCCCGCAAGCACATTGCCATTTCATTCACTAGGGAAATTTGAGGGGACTTTATTTTCTGGCCTCTGGGATATGGTATACATATGTTTAGTGGGAACCCTCTTAAGACAACTCTTATTTATATCTTTGTATGAAAAATGGTTCTGCTATAAGTGAGCTGTATATTGGGTCCCAGCTTAGTGGTGAAATAAATTCAGCTTGTGATCATTCTGGTTTAACATTCAGTTTTTTACATACTATTATAACCACTTTATAATTTTAAGAATGAACTCCATGTGTTACTGTTTTAATATCATGTTAATTTAAAGGGATTTGCCCATAAAAGAAAGTTCTCAAATTTTAATCCCCTAGTGATGTTTACACAAAATAGATAATTTTTATCCTCCTTACTTTACAATTATTTTCTATATAGTAATACAAAATTGTATACATTGTGATAGGTTGGATTATATCTGTGAAATGCTATATTTTCGTTAACAGAGAATGTGTTATTTTGTTATCCTGAATATATTTAAGAATCTTGTCTTCATATGACTACCCCTTTTAACCTTTTTTTTAATGTATTGTAGTTAACAGCCCTGATCTGTGGTTTTATTATCAAGCTGAGGAACTGTCTGCATGACAATGGCTTCCTGCGCCAGTTATACACCATCGGTCTCCTGGCACAGTTTGAAAGTCTTCTCAGCACTTACGGTGAGTGTTGTATAGGGCACACTGCAGCCATGTTTTGGCTCAGTTTAGTACTAGGCCAAATGCCAAGACATCAGATCTCTTCATAATACAGATATTTACAGATATCTTCATTATCACAGGGGTAGTAATTGTAAAATTAGAATGGTTTTACACATTGTTTTTTCTACTTTATCCTCAGGAGAAGAGCTGGCAATGCTTGAAGACATGAGTTTGGGGATCTTGGACTTAAGGAATGTAACATTCAAAGTAACGCAGGCTATGTCAAGCTCCTCTACTGATATGTTGCCAGTAATAACTGGAAACCGGTAAGTTAACTGGTGCTATTTTGTGTGGGCACACTCTTTTCCCATAATAAGCATTGAGGCAAGAACAAGCAGTTGTTGGTGTAATTTGTACCCCCTTCCTCTCATATACAGATAATATCACAGCACTCCTACCGGTTTAAGGTAGAAAACATGTGAAGTTACTGTTGCTTTTTTGTAGGTTTTATTAAGCCTCATGCTTAAAGAGGTTTTCTGGGAATAAAAAAAATGTTATACTGTTTTTGACTGTGGCAGCTATAAAAACAATACAGAGATTATACTGCTGCATGCAGCGGCCAGCAGTGCTATGCTAACTACAACTGCTATATAAGTTTATTGTTTTTATGGCATCCACAGCCATATATAACATTTTTTTTATTCCTGGGCAACACTTTAATTCACTTGTTACTTTGGCTCAAAAATTGCATCAACATCTTCACATTAAGAAAAAGAAACAAAACTTAAAAGGAAATAAAGGAGTATTTTTGTGGACTTCCAGATGACAGTGAGCAGTCACATGCTTGAAATGGCAACTTCTCACCCATTTTCATGCCTGCATATAAGGCCTTTACTCTGCTTTATTTAATTTGGGCTTTAAAATACTAAAAAATTCAAGAGTAACATTGTGAATCATAGCAGATTAGAGGAAATGTAAGAGCAAGATAATCCAATCACTGTACATTAATCAATATCAATTGAGTATTAGTCAGCTCATATTTTTTCATTATTATACATCAAATTCTTTGTGGGTTTTCTGTAAAGTAATGGTATGTCATTTGTATAATTAGATTTTCATCATTATGTGCTTTTTTATGTTTAGTTGCATTTAAACATTTTAGAAAAAAAGCATATATGACACCAGAATTAGTTTAAACCATAACAAAAAAAAATATCTTGATTTAGTTGAGGTGGTTTACATTATCATATGTAACCTGCTTCATTTATCTATTTGTATTGGAATTACTGGAGATAGCTGATGCATTTACTGTAGGTGATTAAATTCTTGGTCCATCCCACTTTAAAGGAATTAATCAATGCAGAATTTGGTGTCATGGAGTTTGCTTTCAAGGAGCATATAACTGACCCTTATTTATTGCAGTTCCTCATAAATCTTATTTATTTGTGAAAGGTCCATAAAATGGATTTATTAAGGATATTTTTGGAAAACAAAAAACTATAGAGATTGTATAATATTTATGATATGTTTATTTTTCAAGTGATGGATTTAATGTCCGTATCCCATTGCCAAGCGCCTTGTTTGATGCCCTTCCTCGAGAGATTCAAAGTGGGATGCTGCTAAGGGTTCAGCCAGTCTTGTTCAACGTTGGGATCAATGAACAGCAGACACTGGCCGAAAAGTAAGCTTCTTCACATGAACAAACAAACTTTAAGATAAATAGCTGAATAGATTGTTACATTTAGATTAAAACATACAAAATAGATTTATACATATTGTAATCTCTATATTATTTATAACTCATTTTATATAACCCATGGCTCTATATGCCTCAGTCACAGGACTGTAATTGTGGCCGTGATCTGGCCGCACAAATTGTGGGCAGATCGTGTCCACAATAGAAGTCTAGGGAACCTAGTCTTGGTGAGCGCATGGTGTTCTAAACCGCGACCGTATCATGGCTGCTCAGCTTTCCCTAGTTTTCTTGTTTTAACTTTTTTTACTTAACTTTTACAATATAATGCAAAAATGTTAAATGCACATGTGGTGTTAATGTAGTATACTGTAATACTAAAAGTAATCTATTGTATATGTTGGTCTTTTATGAACCAAGGTTTGGAGACACATCGCTACAGGAAGTGATAAACAATGAAAGTTTGATACGACTTAATTCTTACTATGAACAGTTCAAAGAAGTCTTACCGGAAGACTGTAAGTGGGTACAATAGAAACAACATATTGTACAAATTAATCCAATGTTCTTTAAGCGGACTTCTCAGCTCCACCTACGTCTAAGTCAATACTTGTATTCTGCATAAATAACCTGTTGGAGCAGCTCACAAGGATCCCATCCCAGCCTTTATCTAGTTATTTCATACATTAATCATTATAAAATCATCTATTCTTTATTATGTAAATGAGGCTGGTCACATGGTCAGAGGCAGTGATGTCAGCCCTGTTACCCCTCCTCTGTCCTCCCCCTGCTCATGTCTGTGTGTAATGTATAGTAAAGCATTGCTAGTGTCTGTGCTTTATCTGCTGACGTGCTGCATCCTCCTAATACACATGTGTAAGAGACACAGACATCAGCTATGCAAGTACCTGACATGTTCTGCTATATAACATGGCTGCCTGGAGCTGTGGTATCTCTCCTATACACACACACAGACTCCAGGGGGTGTGGCCGCCAGCACCAGGAAGCACATCATCATACAGCCTCACATCATTATATAGGCTGTCAGTCAAGCACTGGGGGTGTGGCTGTACCTCCCACTCATGAATAAGCTGGACAGCTTGAATACGATAATGACTCATTGGACATCTCACAGGTCATTTGCATACAGCTTTAGGACCTCATTGCTTAAGTTTACAGGCATGTAGAGGGACAATGAAGGGATAGAGGCAATGCTTTCTAATGGCAGTTTATGAAAATATATTTAGTTTGGGGGGTTAATTTGCATGACGGGTTCTCTTTAAGCATAATTAAATAGATCACCTAACACTCCTTTTGTTAATGTGATGTGTCCCTACACAGTCGGATACTACAGCGATGTTAATGATAATACTGATGACACTCTTTTTGTTAATTCATTTTTTTGCAATGCATAGCAACAGCCACAGTCCCTTACTAGGCATAGCAACAGCCACGTTTCCTCACTATGCATAGCAACAGCCACGTTTCCTCACTATGCATAGCAACAGCCACGTTTCCTCACTATGCATAGCAACAGCCACGGGTCCTCACTATGCATAGCACAGCCACGGTCCTTACATTGCATACAACAATACACGGGGTCCTTACTATGCATAGCAACAGCCACGGGTCCTTGCTATGCATAGCAACAGCCACGGGTCCTTACTATGCATAGCAACAGCCACGGGTCCTTACTATGCATAGCAACAGCCACGGGTCCTTACTATGCATAGCAACAGCTACAGTATGCCACCACTCTTGACCTGAATGCAAAGTGGCAGCAGTTATTTACCTTGCATCAAACTACCCCAGCATTTAATATGGTGGATAATCTCCTTTTCTTCTGCCTCATAAATCATAATATACATACCAAGGACATTGCTTCAGTTATAGTTGATATAAAAAGTATAGTGCATTTCATAAATCCTAAATAGTAAAGTGAATTTTATGACAATGGTTGATGTTTATTGTAGGTCTCCCACGGTCTCGAAGTCAGACATGTCTCCCTGAGCTTCTTAGGTTTCTTGGACAGAATGTCCATGCAAGAAAGAACAAGAATGTTGACATCCTTTGGCAAGCTGCTGAGGTAAGCAATTGTAGTAATTATGTAAGACCCTTTAAAGGGGTTTTCCCACAAACTAAACTTAGGCCCTATCCACTGGATAGGGCCTAACTTGCTGATCAGTCGGGGTCTCAGTGCCGAGACCCCCACAGATCGCGAAAACGAGGGGTCCATCAGGTGCTCCGTCAGACTAAAATATTAATACATTTTAAACAACATTGCTTACATCAGTAGTGCAGATTATAATAGAAAACTTTGTAATATACTTAATTGAAACCCCCTGGTTCAGAAATGTCTTTTAACTCATAAGGTTGTCTACTTTCAGCAAATAATTGATATTGTTTTGTGAGGAAAAGTTATACATTCTTCCAATATATTTTCTGTCTCAATTCCTCACGGTTTTCTAGGTCTTTGCTTGCTGTTTACTTCCAGTGGATAGAAATCTGTCCATGATCATGTGATATTATTCACAGCTCTGATTACTCTCTGTGATAATTACAGTTTGGCACATGCATGTCCATCACAAGACCAGGGACAGATTTCTATCCACTGGAAATAAACACAGAGGCTATCTATAGAAGGACAGCAAACAGAGATCTAAAAAACTATGAGGAATGGATACAGAAAGTATACGAACAATATCAATTATTTGCTGAAAGTGGACAACCCATTTAAGATTCATGAATGTTGTCCTAAGGTCATGGAATGATTTGTGGTAGTAACAGGTCACAATTTAAGTCACGGACCGACAGGGGTGACAGGACTTCTTCTCTGAAAATACATAAACAATCTTGGAATTGTTTTAACTTGTCTCGGCCCACCCGCTGAATTTAGATGTCATCCGGCGCAGGTCCCGAGTCTTTAGATGTCGCTGCAGTTTTCTACTGCTCCAGTGCTAATTTCTCTCACTAAAAAACAGCAATTGAGGGGTTACGCCAGTTGGTATTAGTAGAGATGGGATTAAATCTGTTGTTCTACCAGGTATCCTCCTAGGTATTGCTATGATCTGAAAAAACATAGGATCAGTAATAGAACATATATGATTTCCTCATCTTCATAGATTTGTAGACGACTGAATGGTGTTCGATTTACAAGCTGTAAGAGTGCTAAGGATCGTACTGCCATGTCAGTGACGCTGGAGCAATGCTTGATTCTGCAACATGAACATGGGATGGCCCCGCAGGTTTTCACACAAGCACTGGAGTGCATGCGAAGGTAAGCAGATCCTGCTTGCTCAATGCTTTCATTTCCCTTTACTATAGGAACTAGGTGAGCTACAGATGTGTGTTTCCCAGAAAAATCTAGGTAACTCACTAAGGAACAAAAGTCTAAAAAATGTTTCAGAAAGAAAGGATATTGCAGTATTATATAGTATTCTTAGTATCACATGAGTCTGTTGTAAAACAGTGCTCCTAATCTGCAGGTAAATGAATTTTAATACATCAGTATAGAGGCCCAGTCACTGGGCTTCAGTTGTCACAGAACAATGATGGTTGGGAATGCATCTGCAGGTTGCGCTGGTTCTATAGCATAGCCTCTAGAGAAGGATTATGTAACCTGCTACTTTCCAGATGTTGTACCTATATGGCTGGAAAGTCCCAGGCGACCTACACCTGCTCTAGACACATCCCAGCTTTTACTTGTCGGGTCACCCAGGCTGTGTGGTTTTTGTCTGTTCCTACCCTCACCATCACGCCTTGTTTGTACAGCATATCCGCACTTATGTTATGTGTGCAGCAGCAACAGCAGCAGCAGTGTTACTGTGGAATAAAAGAAAAGTAGTGATCTATGGGTATATCCTTTTAGTGTCTTCATTTAACATTACATTTTACCTCTGCATTTCACTTGCTACAAGAAAGAATAAGAAACTGGTTTGCAACATCCTCCCTTTGTAGAGTAGAAAGCTGCTCAGTCTTGTTCCCTCCATTAATGTCTTTGAACTGTCTTCTTTTCACCTAGATTCTCCATCCCCCTTTATCCTTTCTGTTGAGTTTTCTTATTTGACCCTTTCTTATTTTCTAACACTTGGCAGATATGACAGCTTTATTTCACTTTTTTTTACTTATCTGAACAGACACATGTGATTTTCTCCAAGTTAACAATTTTAAAGAGTCTTTGTCACGTCCCAACTACAATAACCAGTCAGTTTATATATTTCCAATTCCTGCTGTTTGTAAATAGGCCATTCCTACAGGCTCATTGAGTCCTAGGAGTCCTCTTCATTTTATCACATAAGCTTAAGAGTCCTCTTCGTACATCAGCATGCAGCCCATGGCCCAGAGGTTCTTAGTTTGACGATGACAGTGTCTTCAAGTCCATTACTCTTACACAGCATGTCAGGTATTTAAATACCAATGACTTCTTTTTTCAGAAACATTGCCACTCTTTCCCATCAACTTTCTGGTATGGCAGCTTATAGAGAACAGATTCGATGTTACTGCTACTGTACCAGACACCACCCTTGAATGAGAATGTCACAAAACATGTGTTTATAATTATTGCAGCCCCTTTAAGTATAATATATGCTACTAGAGATTTAAATTGGTGTATAGTGGCTACCACATAAACTAAAATACACATATAAAAGATACATATAGTACAGTCAGTACAGTGCATATATGCATATAGTGAAGACCAACAGCACTTACTTGTATCACTTATTGGTTGATTTGCTATGGTGTTCCTATATCCCTATTTGGAGCTACAGTGGGACTTGGAGCAGTAAATAGAACTCTCCTATTTGCAAACTATACCCATCTATGTTTCTCTGTATAGTTTGGATAGGGATACTACTGCCAATCAACAGAGGACTACAGTGCATATGCACAGCATTGTACGGGCTACATCCTTAGTATCCACTCTGCGTGCAGGGTTAGGCACCATAAACCTGGTGGCAAACAGGTGACTGCTTTAGTTGTACCTTTCTTTTTTCTTTCTGTTTTTCTACTTCAAAAGTGACTTGAGGTTATAATGGATTGAACTTGTGCCATTGTACAATATGATAAATAACCATTACATTGGGTAGCCAGAGCAAGAATCTAGTCTTGCACAGAGCTATTGATGATGGTCAATGTACAAAGCATGCATTTCTATTCCTACAGCTATTTGCATAGATGACTGCCTTGTAGACCCTTATGGTACATTGCTTCTAAATAGCCAGGTATCATCTAATGTTAATGGCCCAGATTTACCAATATTATTATTAATATAATATTACTATTGAAATCTGGCGCACCCTGCATGCACCAATTGTACTTAAATTGAGTGCACCAGTTTTCTTTGTTGCAGTCAGTTTAATGTTTCAATCAAGATTTCTTAAGTATAGAATGAAATAAGTAGAACACAAGCATTATGAAAATGTGAGTCGCGCAGGACCAGAGAAAATCTTCAATAAAACATAGAAACAACTGTGTGGCCCATAATGAGGTACAGGTAATTTAATGACTGCAGAAAAACAGTGCACAAACTATATAAGCCTAAGTGGAAAAAATAAAATCCTAAGGGGAGGGTTAGCGGCATAGATTCAAGAGAACAGTTCTTGAAAGGCCTGGGAGTCTTGGTAAGTATCCTGGGGAATCCAGGAAGAAATTGCCTTACTCAGATCCCCAGGATAGCCGGCCACCATCTCCTCCATGCTCAGAATAAACCAGAGTTCCTGAATCCATTCCACCAGCGTGGAAGGGTGCAGGATTCTCCAATGTCTTGGGGTCACTGTACGAGCCTCTGCTAAAGAGGATCGGAGTAAGCCTTTTTAATGGAAGAGATCTAGCCTGGTAAGATTGAAAGGAGTGCGATCCGAGGGGAAGCAGAGACTATTTTACCAGCGACTTCAGTGTACATATTAAATACCTGAGACCTGAAGGGTTTGAGCACAGAATAGCTTCACCAATTATGGAAGGTAGAACTCCCTCCTCCCCACCGCACCTCCAGCACAGGTCAGACACCTCCAGATAAAATTAATGGAGCACCATGGGGCTACGATACTACCTGGATAGAGCTTTATAGTTCTGTTCCTAGGCTCTACACGGTAGAAGCATTTTACGTTAAACGAAGAAAGCTTTTTCACAGTCTGTATCCGAAATGTCCTCCATAAGTTCAGATTCCCAGGATGCAATGAAACACGGTTTGCCCATGGTAGCGTCTTCCAGCAGTATGTTATACAACACTGACAAGGCATGCGCAGGAGGGGAGGGTGTCCGAAAGAAGGACTCTAAAGCGGTAGGGGTGGAACCAAAGTCATTGTGGCTGTCTATACACTAAACACAATTAGGGAATATCAGGATGAGTGGCTCGCAATGACTTCAGAGATGGGACCAATGTGCCTTCCACAATCTGACCCATTCTGATGTCATAACTGGCTTCCCATGAAAGGAACCTGTTTCTGCCCACCTCAGGGGGAAAGGCAGGGTTTTGCAAAATTGGGGTCATAAGGGCCTCTCATCCTGATCAATTCATATTAAGTGGCCAGACTATCCCAAGCAGAAAAAATGTAAGGGGAAAAAGAGAGTGAGTGAGGGGGCGCTGTTTCGCCAGGATCCAAAGAACTGTATGGAGCGCAGGATGGGAGAGATCTATTTTCAATCTCGCCAACTGTTTAAAGTGGACGTGGTGATACCAGTCAACTAAGCGTTGAATAATGGATGCTGTATTGTATAGTTAATGACCCGGGAGATACACCCCTCCTCCGAACTTAGAGCGCTATAGGGTAGCCAAACTAATACGGTGAGCTCCCCCAAAACAAACTTCCGTGTTGCAGAGCGCGGATTGGAAAAGAAGGAACTTGGGGCACTGAGCGGCAAAGTCTAGTACAGGAGTTGAGGCATAATATCTATCTTGAGCACGTTTATACGACCAAACCAGGAGAGATGTTGACTTCGGAATTGGGCGAGATCCCTGATGGTACAATCTAATAGGGGTTTATAATGGTGCACTCAGTTTTATGGGTGTGCGCCAAATTTATGTTGAGTCACAGTAATAAATCTGGCGCATGGGAACGCCCCTTTTAGGTGCAGAATTTTGTGGCACAGCTGACACTGTACAGCTTGCCATAAAACTGTTGCAGACACTTTATAAATCCATGTGCAAGCAGTTGGCAAGCTCTTTCTAGTCCAAAGTCACATAGGAAACTGGCGCAGTTTAATAGCTGTGGCCCAGTGTGTTTGGACACACTTCATGAAATCCACTTTATCCTACAATTAGATGTTCTCCCAGAAGATCATAAAAGTGACCCAGCCTTCATGAAGCAATTAATGTTAATGCCCTTAAGAAATATTGCTAGATCACAGAAATTTTATATTTATGAGCAACCTGTAAAACACCTGAATACTACTTATTCAGTGTCGTCTGGCAACTTTAACATTTTTCTTTGAGACGGAAAGGGTCAAATCCTGTATTGGTTTGTTTGTGGTCTGTTTGCATTTCAGATGGCCACAGCTTAGCAGCATGTTGATGCATGGCAGCATGGACTAGTGGCTCTCTGCACTAAACCAAAATCTGCCAGTATTTTTCCTTTCTTCACTTGTCTACAATGCATTCTTAAGATTTCTCTTTTGTTCTCTCTTTTCTCTTCTTTTTACTCCACATTGCTACCTTTGATTTCCTTACATCCTCGTTATATGTATGTACCTGATATTCTGTGACTTTCCCTTCATTCATATGTTTTTTTTTTCTGTGTTTAATTTGCTTTCTCCCTCTCGCTTCTTTCTATTACCAAACTACCGGTATGTCAATTTTTGTTTTGTATTTGGCCATAATGATTTTCTTTGCAATCCAAACTGTACTCTTCACAGCATTGGAACTCGAGAGATAGTCACCCAGAAGAACTTGAGTGGCTTGGTTCCGATTCGAGATTTCAGGCTGGACCCCAGCCTCCTCTACTCTATCCCTTTGTTAGCATTCAGCCCAAATTTGCTGATAGTGTGGCTGTTTCTCAGCATTGCATACTTGGTTTCCAGATTTCGTTGCAAATGAAGACATGCCTGGAAACACACACTCCAGTGGGGACAGAGAAATTAATTTCTCACACTATTGACTTATATTGACTTTTGACTATAGTCAACTTGACTATTGACTATGTCTTATATTATGCCTTACAGTTTTCATCTTACTTTTCTAATTCTGTGTCAGCTCATTAAAATTGGGCAGACCTTTCTTGTACATATATATATATTTTCATTCTGCTTACTGATTACCTCATGTCCTTGATGCTGCTTTGTATATATAACTATAATACATTCAAAAGCGTTATGTAGCAACCGTCAGTATTTAATTTTGTATTATTCATGCTGCTTGCATTACATACTTTATAAGATATATAAGGTTATCCACCAATCTTATCTTCAATGGCCAAGCCATAGATGCTGATCTGATTGAAGACTCATCTCTTGGCAGCATGGTGGACATTGCACATTTGCTTTCATGATCTCTTGATCAATATAAAGCTTGGTCACTCTACATCTGCATGCACTTTTAAAATCTATATTTTTATGTATATTTTTGAAGCAAGAAAAAAAAATCTTCCTCGTCTACTTTCTATTGTGCTTCCATGTTAAAAGAATATATATACACATAGTCTTGCAATATAGCTTATATACCATTTATATTTTCCATTACCTTGGGCAGCTGTGCTATTTGGAAGTGACGTGGATGTCTAAGGCCATAGTTTGCTCCAGAAAAGTGCCTTCTCCACAGAACTGCCCATTTATCAAGTTTGCATTTAAAAGATCACACCAAGAAAAAACTAAAAATCCAGCCTTTGGCCATTACCATGAGGCTTAAACATGTACATTCAGCTTCACCCACCTAAATGGTGCAGATGAAAAGATCTCCCGCTGTCGCCTATAAGTCCTTAGCTGAAGCCTGTTCTGCCAGAACAGAATGGTGTAGTCTAGAAACATTTGAGGGTCTTTATAGGAAATATACACTCACCCGTTTAATTATAAAACAAAATTGCCTCAGATAAGTTGTGTTTATAGGCTGGGGAAGGAGCGTCACTTCAGATGCCCTTATCTTGTGCTCTTTAGCTGTAGAGTTGAATGTGACCCTGTGCCTCCTATATCTTAGCCTGACTCATCTTCGGCAAAATGTGACTCTTTTTAGCTCATTTGCATATGGCGCAACGAACGTAAAATATTTAGAGGGGTGAAATATGCTGACCGCTCCTATTAGATGTAAAATTACCTCAGCATTATTTCTGTCAGGTTCTGATGCATCATTTTGAATTGATAGTTTTACAATTTTCCCCTGTGGGAGGGGCATAGTTTTGTGTACTGCCAGCTTGTATCTGTTTAAGAAGAGGTAATTAACATACTAATGGCTCCATTACTGGCCTTGGAGTCATGGATCAATAGATATGGCAGCCAGTCATTCTACCATTTAGAAATGCATAGTAACAGGAAATGTCTGGTTGCGCCAGGTCTGAGCTACGTTATAGTAGTGAGCACATATAAAAACCATGTGATGGCTTATTTTTCCACTGCAGTTTTCCTTTAATGTATTAAGCCTCCTTATTCTTAAAATGTATCTAAATGATCAGTGTTCAAACTGCCACTACCACTATTGTGTTTTGCTGCAAGTGTGAAATTAGACATTATCATATGCTGTTTATAATCTTGTTTATATCCTTATTTGTGCATTTATATAGACGTTACAGTCCTTACTTTAAAAACAATGAAGATGTGCATGTCATTTGTTTTCACAAGGTGGGGGTGAGGCACAAAAATGAAAAGCTGGTTTAGTCCCTGAGCATTATACAAACAATCAAGACCATCCGAAGTATATTTGCAAAAAATGCATATTCTATTGCATTTGAAGAATATAAATCAATACATTAGTACATCGCCAGTCCATTGTTTAAAGTTCACACTGCACTCCTGGCTCCACTGAGACCATGAACGTACTAGCTGTGCTGTGACGTTTCGGAGGCAACTCCTCCTTCCTCAGACCTCAGCATTTGAAGAATATATTAATATTTTGCAAAAATACTTCGGATGGTCTTGATTGTTTGTATACTACTAAGTTGTTATCGAAGAGTGAGAGTCTTCAAGTATAGACCTCTGTTCACACTGCCGCATAAAAGGAGTTACATTTGGATTTTAACAGTCCCTGAGCAACTAGTTCAATGGGTCAGTGCATGATTTGTAAATAAAGTTGCAGATGCAGATAGCTAAACATGCCATTTCGTTTGACCATCTATTGTCTAGAGGAGACGTCAAAGTGGAGGGGGAGAATGATGGTGGTTTGGCTGGAAGGATCAGCATGTCGCATTACAATATGCCCAATCCTTGAGCATTGGCTTATTCTTCTCTTCTTATTGAGAACATATTCCTACTTGGCCACACAAATGTAAATGTGTATAGGGGGGGAGGGTTGCTAGGAATAGCTGTGGACTGTAAGGCCTGTTTAGCCAACACTATCAATGTTGTATGTATAGTGTAGATATATGTATTGTATATGTATGAACAGTTCAAATCACTACCATACAACTACATCTTATTATTATATAACATTTACTCCAATCATCAAAAATGGGAACCATATACAGGCAGTCCCCTACTTAAGGACACCCGACTTACAGATGACCCCTAGTTAAAGACGGACCGCTCTGCCCAATGTGACCTCTGGTGAAACTCTCTGGATGCTTTACTATAGTCCCAGACTGCAATAATCAGCTGTAAAGTGTCTGCAATGAAGTTTTATTGATAATCCCTGGTCCCATTACAGCAAAAAATGTTGAAACTCTGAAAAATGTCTGGATCTACAATTATAAAATATGCAGTTTTAACTTGCATACAAATTCAGCTTAAGAACAAACCTATGGACCCTTTCTTGTATGTAACCCGGGGACTGCCTGTAAAAAATAATAGTACTGTATTCAATTACCAAATACTCTTTACAACTTGACTTAAGCCTCATATTATAAAACAATCATCCTCTCTCTGATGTATGGATTGAAAATAACTTTCATCTTGTAAATGTTATTTAATGTGTTTTAAATAGACATTTCTTTTTATGATGATGCATTTATTTCTGGGTGAAAGCTAAACTTGTATAGCCTTAGTTTTTACATCATATAGACACTCTTCACATCCCAGTTATGCTTTAAAGAGGTATTCCCATCTGGGCATTCACATTTAATTTGATTAATCTACCACACATTCTTTATTGCATTTCTTCAATTTCCTGTTTTTTTTGTTTTTGTTTTTTTTTTTAAATGTACCTATGTAATGATAATTTCCCATAAATATCATCATTTTGTCCCTTAAAAACAAGATGGTTATCAATGGATATGACCACTCCAGCACTCTGGCAGCAGTGGCCACTCTGTGCTATTGAGCCCTGCCTGACCACCTGGATTCAGTGATCATTACCATAGGACGGCTGTGCGACATGCAGTGACTACTGGCCATTTAATATGTTAAAACTATTTGTTTCTGTCTGCAATCATTCCAGCAGCAGTGGTTGTATTGAAGGTGCACTGTCTCATTTCTGCAAACCATATGACTGCATTTAGTGAACATTATCTTCGCACACTGACATTTTTTTTATAACACACAATTGAAGAAATGTCTATATATGGCAGGTGAATTTAATTAAATGTCAATGTCCAGAAGAGAATACCCCTTTAGGTTATTTGCATCAGTTATTAGGAGTCTAAACATGGTGTGGTCAAACACTCAGATTAAGACATAACTGAAATGTGAACTGGGCTTAAAATATAAATTACATGTTTAGAACAGGGCACAAATAACTGCAGGTAATATTTGTGCTATTTGCAAAGTTACACAGTGGATAAATAATATAGCTAAGCCTTGCCTAGCTTTATACATGTTCTTCTTATAATGCTTTATTCTACTCATATGTATGCAATTGTTTAACAAACCTACATGCATTGTATTAAATGTAGGTTGTTAAAGAACAAAAAATAGAACGATGATCACTGTGCCCTTTTACGGGTGATGTGTATTTTAGAGGAGGGCCCCCTACTGAGGGCTCTTCTATAAGCAAAAACTGAGAGCTTCTAAGGCACATTTTTAGTTTTGGATTTGAGCCCCTGTAGGACAAACTCCTGGTCTACTGGTTTGCAAGAGAAAAGCCCTTTTTTATCAGCTGATTGTCGTAGTTGCTTGATTCT
The DNA here is from genome assembly GCA_019512145.1 of Engystomops pustulosus. Taxonomy (NCBI): domain Eukaryota; kingdom Metazoa; phylum Chordata; class Amphibia; order Anura; family Leptodactylidae; genus Engystomops; species Engystomops pustulosus. The sequence goes on along the minus strand of CM033642.1, from coordinate 87,763,746 downwards.
TAAACCGCTTCTGATGAGACATTCTTCTAAAAGGGATTCTTCTGCATTAAAACAGACAAGTAAACAAGAAGTGCTATTTCTCAATTATTCTATTAGTCAGGGCACACTTTAAATCTGTTGTTTTGGAGGACATCAGTCATTATTAGAAACCCTTAAATGAAATCTACCATTTGTTTTTTTGCTTTATAAACCAAAATATACCTTGAGAATGCTGTAGTTACACTGATGCAGAAACATATCTTGTTTAATCCATGGGTTGAGTGGTTTTGCTGAAAAAACAATTATAACAATCAGGACCATGGGAAAGCTGGATTGCATTCAGCTTGCCGTTTATAAACACATTACACTGAGTTTCCTGAACTGGCCCTACAGGACTAATCAACCTGAACGGATCACTCATACACAGTAGCTGGGGGATGGTGCAGCGATTGATTACTTCTGCCTGTCAGGCACAACACAGTGATTACATCATTCTCTAGAGCAGTGCATACTTAATCTAGGAGAGGAAAAGCAGAGCCAGCCACATGAGCAACTGAGCCTCATTATCATACTTTTATAAAACCAATCAGCTGAGGGATTAAAAAAGATATGTTTCAGCATCAGTGTAACTACAGCATTCTCAAGGTATATGTGGTTTAAAATGCATTAATCAAATGGTAGATTTCCTTTAATCAGCTAATCAGACAAACCCTAAAAATTGTAGCCTCAAGTGTTTTAGGCAGTCTTGTATGTAGGTGATGTGGTTTTGGTTGGGTGATTGAGCTCCATTTTTGGATGGCATGGTCTCGAGATGTTTTCACTTGTGGGACGTGGTGTAAATTGTAGCTTATACTGCCAGTCTGGAGTAGGGTTTGTATTGTATAATATCATTGCCTGAAAGGAATATTGATCTGCGATTTGTTTCCATTTGTTTGCAACCTTCTGAATAATATGATTTGATCCTTTTTCTTTTCTTCTCTATACATAGCTGCTATAGCTGAAATGCTGTCATGCTTTACATCACAACACAAAATCTAATGAATGATGCTTTTATTCCACCAGGAACAGCTGCACATTGCACTTCCTCAGCATGTGTCCTTGAACACGCTCATTCAATATGCTGCACTTGCTACTGCTTTTGGCCATGCTTTTCATTTGTTATTTAGGTTTTATTTTCTTTTGTTGTGCCTGTTTTGTCTTTTTTTTTTTCCATAGTGAGGGCTGTCGTCGAGAAAACACCATGAAGAATGTCGGATGTCGCAAATATGCCTTTAACAGTCTGCAGCTGAAAGCTTTCCCAAAGCATTACAGGCCTCCTGAAGGGACCTACGGAAAAGTGGAAACTTAGCTTCTGCTATTTGGAGATCCTCTTGCATTATCTGTAGATTTGCATTAGTTTATGTATATATTGAAGAATATGTGATTTGATGGGTTCTGGAGACACAAAGATTATATAAACTGAGCATGCACAAGAAGATCGTTTTGCATATTGTATTAGACTCACCTCTCACCAACAAGGCTGCTTATGAGTTGAAAATGTTCTAAAGCTTCTAGTGATCTTCAGGCAGACTTTAGGAGAATTCTAGTTATGTCCACTACCTAGAAAGGCGTTACATGGTTTTACTATTATCCCATTGGATTCTTTTTTAGTGATCAATGACTTATTCAGCATGCTGGGCTGCAATGTAGAGGAAACAAAGGCTCAAGCAAATGGTTTTTCCTGTTGTGACTTGTTTTGATTTTTTAATGTAACAATGTGAAATTAAAAGGGGTGTACACTAGGTGTTAATTGTATAGACCTGCTCAGGAGATATTTGAGGTCAGACTTTTTAGAAGTGAGCAGATTGATGAAGTACATAGAATATTTCAAGGGTTATTTTCAGTTTTGCAGAAAACTTCACCATAAAGAATTCAGATTTTGTTTCCGTTATTTCTGTGACACTTCAGAAATGCTGGTAACCGACACAGTTATATCTCGTCTTAAAGGGAACGTGTCATCAGAAATTGACCTAATTAACCATTACCATTATGTTGTGAAGCACATTAGCACCTTCCAGATCATGTTTCTTTTATGGCTCAGTGTGTGGCTTTATTAGGTCACTTTCTGCTAACAGGTTCCCACAATAACTGTAAGCTGAGTGTTTTCCCAGTAGAACTAGACCCTGCACAACCGCTAGACTGATGGTTTTACACCATTATCCTAATTATTGTTCAGTTTAGATCGAATTGACTTTTTGCTCTGTTAATGAAAAAAAAGTACATTATTCTAATTATTTTTACTCATTGATATTATTATTACAGTATATTTGCTTCTTTTTACCACCTCACTGGCTTTTGGACCTTTAGGTAGTTTAGTTTTCCAAATCACCTTGCCAGATTCCCATGAACTCTGAAATGTTTATGGAGAAACCCACATTTTTTTACTGTTTGGATAAGATAGCCCATATTAAAAAACAATTATAGAGGAGAGTGCCTTAATATTTTCTTAGTGCTACTTTGATTTGGGGAAAAATAACTTTTTCCATTATAATCATTATAAAATTATTAATTATACAAAGAAATAGTTTTAGCACAAGCAAGGTAAGAAACATTGTAACTACCAGTAGTTTAATTAGAAAAAATCCTTCTTTCTCAACATCTCTTTTCCAACCCCACTTCCTGCTTTCTAAACTGACTTTTCCTTTAAAATCTATGCTGAATCAAGATAAAAATAGAGTAGATTCACCAATGGACTGGGTCACATGGAAGCCTCTGGAGAAGGAAGTGGGGAGCAACAGGAGAGGCACAGATAATGGATGAGTATCCTCTTGAGTGAGAGTGAGTTATTAAGCCGTTTTCTATACTTTATCTGTGCATCATCATGACAGCTAGTCTGCAGCCACCCTCTGTAAAGCAAGTAAAAATTAGTGATAGAGTGCATATGAGGAAAGTGCTAAAACCTGTAAGATTCTAGTCTTGTAATGGTCACAAATGATGATATTCGTCATTTACACACACTAAATAATCACTTGATGCAAAGTTTCCCAAGAATAGTAAGAAATTTATAATCTAAATAGTGTATAATATTAGAGAAAACTGTACATAGGTTAAAACTGAAAGATAGAGTGTAAAGTTACATGTTTATATATTTTAATTTTTTTCCTTATGAAAAAACATTCCAGAACCAATAGGGGGCCTACCTATTTTTTTATTTTTATTTTTTTATCAATGGGAGGAGTGCTGGTTTTCACTTATATCGACAGTGAGATCGCTGGGGACCTTCCACTTGCTGAGTGACTTATAGACACAGTGGAGGTCTGGGTGGGAGATGCAGTTCTTCTGTATCCACCCCCCATCGAGTGGCCTCCGCTGAGCGTATGCATTGCTCAGTCAGATGCAGCAGGATGGAAAGATTCCTTTTACACAGTATATATTCACTGAAAATCACTTCGGCACTCAGTGTTTTTTCAAAATATAGACAAAATCTTTATTCATGATATTTAGGCAATCCAATAGTTTAATGTGTGGAGCTCCATCAGATACTAAAATACAAGAGATGAACATAAATAGCCTTCTCATATCAGCATATGTCATAATTTATAAAAAAAAATCTGTTCTTTGTTTTCTACTTAACATACTGAGATTTTTATAAATTTTGACAAATGCTGATATGAGAAGTCTATTTATGTATTTCCTGTATTTCAGTGTCTGATGAAGATCCAATCTTTAAACTTTTGGATTGCCTAAATATCATAAATAAAGATTTTGTGTATATTTTGCAAAAATAACGGAGTGTCGAATTTTTCTGTGATTGATTTAGAACATGTTGGTACCCTATTTGAAGCACCTGTGCTACCCTGGAAGTGATATGTATCTTTCTTTTGAAGATTTTACACGGTATACAACATATACTGTGCATATAGAGGCAAAAACTATGCCTCCATCTACCAGTATGTCAATGTATACCATCTTATCTTTCTGAATTGCACCTCTTTTTATAAGAGTCAGTTTTTGCCCAAACGACTAATAAAAAAAAATGACTTCAAATGAGTATACTCAATAGAGTATTGAAATGAGGTGTTCACTAGTTCTCAATTTTCACAGCATTATATCTGAATAGCTACATATCTTATGGACAAACTGTATATGTTTCCTGGTCACAAAGGTGCATGGCTTGTTGTAGTGCACTTCTCAGAAGTATGGTCCAAAACTTTGAAGACTTGTATGTCTTTGTGATTTGTCAGCTGCCATGGCAGTAATTTATATGACATGACCAGGACAGGTGATATTATTCCATTAGAGCTAAAGTTTCTTAGGATAACAGCAAGCAGAGATCTTTTCAATTCCATGACAAATTAATAGAGAAGGTCTAAAAGAAAATGATGTGACCACAACTTAAATATGTGAACTATTTTATTATAACTGTACATCAGGATTTAGAAGTTGGTAATAACAAGTATTACTAAAAGTGAATAGCAAGGTTATTCAAAACTTCTGTGCTCTTAAATGGCAGAGCAGATCATGTTACTGTAGGAGTGTTTACAGCCATTATATAGAAATGTGTTTCAGTTAGTGAGAAGATTTAGTGATAAATCTGCAGTTTCCATCTACTGTCAAGTGATCTCTCAAAAGTGTGTAAAAAAAAAATATATAGCTTTTTACAGTAGCAGCTCTGCTCTTTATGTTCAATGGCTATTGGTATATTGTCCCTATAAACAGTACCAAACATACGATGACCTAGAGAGGTACTGCTTTTGGCAAAAAAAAAAAAAAGATTATATGCGGGGTATTAATTATTTTATTAATTAATTTACTTTTACTAAGGGCCATGCATCAGTTTTCTGTCGGACCAGGTATTCAAGAAGTGTCTGCACCACAATTGTGTAGCATGCGACACTTTTGTGGTGCAACTGCACTAGGCATCATGCAACACAAATTAGGGGGCGTTCCAGTGCTCAATTGGACCGTGCGCCAGATTTATCATGCAAAGTTTGTTGCACGCCCCATGTTAAAGGTGCACCACAAAAAAGTTTGTGAACTCTGTCTGAGCTGTGCAGGGGGAGCCAGATTCATGAAGAATGGGCGCCAGAAATCCTGAATGTGGCGCACCCTGCACACTACACAAGCAAACAGCATTTAGTAGAGTTTACACTATTCTTAGTAAATGTGCCCCACAATGTCTAGTTTCATGCATTGAGATGTGCACATAGCATATCCCATTTTCTGACACTTTGAAAAAAAGTTTAGATTTCATTTTCCTCGCCTTACACCACACACTACATTGGGGACAGATTTAGATATATGCCTTGTACAGTGCAACAATATACTTAAACCTTTTTTGTTTTTTCCCCACATGAGTATTAATACCTAGCGTAACTAAACATTTTGGCCACATTGCATAGATAAATGGTGCAGATAATAATAGTAAACTTTGTAATACACTTTCTAAAAGAATAATGTTTCTTTGTCGTTTTTTTTCTATTCTTTCTTTCCACTTTTAGCAGATTGTCTAAATTGACTCTCTCTTTAAATACACTGCAGAGCTAAGTTATCAAGTGAAATATTCTCTAGGTATGTTTGGAGTTAATCGTTAGCCTTCTCTTCTTGACTTGATCTTCTCTGTGTTTACTTGAAAAGGGTTTCAGAAATACTGCTCACTACGGGAGAAGAAAGGAACAACAAAAAGAGAGAGATAAATAATAACACGTATTGTAAAGGTTACTATTATCACCAGCACTATTTATATCTTAAATAAAAATAAAATAGTTTCAAAGGTGTAGTTACCTTTTAAGAAAGGTTGAGTAATGCTTAGAAAATGTGTTTAGCTATTCTGGGATATAGGTAGAAAAACAATACAATACGATACAAAATTAATATATTAGAATTATCTTAAGTGGGGGATAAATTAAAGTCTGGAGTTTCCTTTCCTGATAAACCACATAAAGTCATACAATATTACATGCAAATTAATCATAGAATGCTGTGTTGTTTTCCTCGTAAGCTTTGTACAATTCTATGTCACATGCTATTTCTATAGTGCCTAAATATTGTGAGATAAAATAAGAAGACAAAAACATTCAGATTAGAAGTGCGCACATTGTAACATTCGTATTGTTCAGCCGCTGCCTGAAGAAGCAGAATGCCTTGTAATCCTGGCTGTAAAGAATTGCATGTGGACTTATTTCAATAGACCAGAATTGTTGAGTGAACATACTACTGTTATGAAGCAATACAATACAAGAACATCTGTGCAGCCACCTAGTACTCTGTAACCCTGGTTGTATAAAGTCACGTCTAATGGGAAATGAAGGAGATGAAGATCTGTTCATTTTGTCATGTTTTGTAACCTTTGCACTTGTAAAGATATTGTATGATACAACACACTTCTTTCTTTCTTTTGATGCCTTTTCACTTGCTGAGCACTGTATTCATTTTTTAACATATTTAATTTGGCAAGTATTATGTATATGGTTATTTTTTTCTGTAATTGTACTTTACTTGCTTGGTGTTCCTGCTGTAAATGTGCTAGTCTTGAAATAAACAATGGATAAATGTTGCCCAGGTTTCATGGTGTACTTTTTGGATTTATACATCATTGAAATAACTTTGTGCGGTTTAGGCCATTTGATTGTAAATTCTAATCCTAATGACATGTTGTAATAAAGTTTTGTATACACAAGATATTAGCCTCTTAAAGAGAACCCATAAGGCAAATTAACCCCCCAAACTAAATATATTTTAATTAACTGCCATTAGAAAGCATTGCCCCTAACATTCAGGTACTAAGACTGTATGCAAATCACCTGTGAGATATCCAATGAGTTGTTATCATATTCAGCTGTCCAGCTTATTTTTGAGTGGGAAGTACAGCCACAGTGCTTGACTGACAGCCTGTATTATGGTGTGAGGTATAATGATGCAATGGCTCCTCCATGTGCTTGCTGGTGGTCATGCCCTCTGCAGCCTGTGTGTGTGTATAGGAGAGATACAACAGCTCCAGCAACCATGTTATAGCAGAACACGTCATGTACTTGTGTACTGATGTCTGTGTCTCTCACATGTGTATTAGGAGGATGCAGCATGTCAGCAGATACACTAACAATGCTTTACTATACATTACACACAGACATGAGCAGGGGGAGGAGAGGGGAGGGGGAACAGGGGTGACATCACTGCCTCTGACCATGTGACCAGTCTCATTTACATAATAAAGAAAATATGATTTTATAATGATTCATGTATGAATTGACTAGATAAAGGGTTGCGTGGAATCCTTGTGAGCTGCTCCAACTGGTAGAGGTGACAGAAATAGTGACACAGATCTGATGACAGGTGTCCTTTAAAGACGCAGGTTTTTTTTCTGGTAATTTATGCTCTCCACCTCCAGAAATCCATAACTTTTTCATTTTTCGGTGTACAGAGCTGTGTGAGAGCTTATTTTTCCTGTGTAACAAATTTTACTTCTCAGTGACATTATTTATTATTCTATGCCATGTACTGGTAAGCTGGAAAAAAAAATCCAAATGAGGTGAAATTGGAAAAAAAACGCATTTGCGTCACTTTCTTGTGGGTTCAGTTTTTATGTCTTTTTCATTGTGCATTCCAAATGATACATCTACTTTTTGGTTCGGTGCCATCACAGGGATACCAAATTTATGTAGGTTTTTTTTGTTGTTTTAATCCAATTTTAAAATATTAAACAAATGTGTACAGAAAAAGAATTTTGTTTCACCATCTTCTAGCGCTAATAACTTTTTCATAATTGGGTGGACAGAGCCGTGTAAAGTGTCATTTTTTTGCTAAATAAGCTGAAGATTTTATTGCTGCCATCTTGAGGACTGTGCGACCTTTTGATCACTTTTTATTATATTTAGTAAAATGGTGTTAAAGTAGCGTTTCGGACATTTGGTCGCTATTCTCTGCCATGGGTTTACCGCTGCCAATAACCGTTACTATATTTTGATAGATCAGGCATTTGAGACGTAGATCACGCATTTTGAGACGTGGCGATACCTTACATTTTTTGTGATTTTTACTGTTTAGTACATTTTATATCAGTTCTAGGGAAAGGGCGGTGATTTGAATTTTTTTTTTACTATTTTTTTAGACCCTCTAGAGTACTTAAACCCTAGATGGTCTGATCGTTCCTACCATATACTGCAGACCAGCGGAACAAAGATGGCGGCGTCCATGCACCACTGTGGCATCAGCACCGATTGTGGGTATTAGTGGTGGGTGGTTGCTGCATTATGCAGCAAAGCCCAACTCTGTATGAAGAGGGATCACTCGGCGCACAGCATGAAGAGATTAAAGGGGTTATTCAGGTTTTAATAAACTGCAGCCTTTTGTAAATATATGTAAAGCAGTGAATAGGCTGGCGCTGTCTCTTTAAATGGGAAGTCAGGCTTTCCCTAAACAGAGGCAAGATGTTTCCGGATGCAGGTATGTATGATATTACAATATATAAACACTATGTAAAAAGACCACGGAACATGGCACTCATTGGTAATTGTCCAAACTTTTTATTGAATCCAAGCTGTAAAAGTGAACATGCAAAGCATGTACAAAGCTACAGGCCATTTAGCACATCGCCTGTAGCTCTACGTGTTTGGCATGTTCACTTTTACTACATGGATTTTATAAAAAGTTTGGACAATTACAAGTGAGTGCCAAGTTCCTTGGCCTTTATACATAGAGTTTACACAAAAACATTTTCTGAAAAACTTGGCTTATACTTGAGTGTATATGGTAGAATACCTTAATAGGGTCATCATATTGTACTTCACCCTACTGCTCATTAAGTTATAGGTCAGATGTCTGGTCACTAGAACTTATTTTCTAGTACTTTACCTTTAAATATTACTGAGGAATACTTTGGTTGTGATATATTTATATTGTATGCTTACTGTCAAGCACTGTCCTTTTTTGAAGCATTTGACCGAAGCTGAGAAAATAGTTAGAAACACTACAGAATTTGGGCTCTCGCACACTAGATGTGATCATCCTGTAAAGAGCGCTGTGTCAGGGGCTGACCACATTGCCAGGGACAGAACTCCTAGATATTGATATATGCAGAGTTCCTGCTTCCCCAATATGCAGCAGAGCTGAAACGGTAATGATATACAGTGTCGGCTGTAGGCGGGTGACGTCATGTCACACATGCGTACGTCCGTAAAGGTCCTTTAGCCTACTATTAGCTACAGTATGTTCTGCTGAGCCAGCTGCCGTTCAGCAGAACATACTGTTGCCACTAGCAGTGGCGTAACTAGGAGAGGCAGGCCCCATAGCAGACTTCCCCCTTAAAAAAAAAATATTCATACATACACACACGTTTATACAATTACACACATTTATACACTTAAATACACACACATAACATTCTACACTCACTTTTATATACTCGTACACACATACATACGTATACACTCCTATGCACATTTGTATTATATGTACATTTATACACTAATACGTACAGTATATACAAACTCATACTGTATATACATACAGTATATATGCCTCAAAGTTCCATACAAACTGTTTATATACAAACATATAGCAGACATCATATTCTTTTACATATGATATACACCCACTGTGTATACACATACATGCAGTATAAAAACACTATATGCACATACTGAATCTATATACACATATACCGTACATAATGCATATACATACAGCATACATACAGCATACAGTAAGTTGGGCAGATGTGGTGGGTGGATAGGGACGGAGGGAGGTATAACTGTATAAGGGTGGTTCCATTTTGTTGCGGCTGTTCATCCCAGGCCGCGATGCTACGGCTGTTGTTACGCCAATGGCCACTAGTAGGCTAAAGGACTTTTTATAATATCACGGACATGTGATCAGTCACGTGCTCATCAGCCAGTGACATCACCCGGGTGTCTGTCCACAGAGAGGGCTGGGGGTGGGGTGGGGTATAAATTAGGAATTGGAGGAGCCAGCAGGCGCCGATACGACCCTGAGTGCATACAGCTCATTTTAATATTTTTCTAACCTTATTTTCTAGCTCTGACGGAGACCCTGGAACGAAGCTAAAAAAAGATATGTCATCCCCAGCAGGTAACGAGGGTGCACTATAGCACAGTCTACCACCGAGAAAATGGTGATATACCATGGTTAAATATACGGACCAGCATTAATATTACACAATAAATAAATGGAGGCATGCTGCTCCAACATTTCTGGTTATATTATCTATCCAGCAGGCAAAATAACACCATGAACTCCACTCTAAGTCAATAAGGTCCATCAGGTTGATCCCTGTTTATGATAAATGGATCTGGCAGTGCATTATAGCCTGCATCAGAGACCGAAACCACAACATAATATGAACAGTGCCTATATGGTAACAGATTGCACATTCACACCCTCTTATTCTGTTAAATTGGGATCAAATCCAGTGCTAATAAAGAACTGTAGTTGGCGGAACCTTCAATGTTATCAGTGAAATATATTATGTACATAGTTCATTTAATGCTAGAAAATCATCATCATGTGGCTTCATTTATACATTATCATGAAAGAAATGCTGACTTTATATTATTTGGTGTAAGTACTATTATCAGCGGGGCCATGGCTAATGTTTGAAGCTGTCTTGTGCATTGCTATATTTGCACATCCATGAGCTGTTACCTTCTGCTTGGCTTAGAGCAGCTTACTCTGGGTAACTAAGATACTATCAACAGAAGCTGACAGATGCAGCCGCTCATGTAACCATGACACTGGAACACTGTATCGAAGGCTGGGATTCATAATCTGTGTAGGACTATACAGACGGCAGTCATATGCCAACAATTATTATTTATTTCAATAATCTATTTCTTGTATGTCAGCTGTAACTTTGTGATATGTTTGCCTACTAATGTGCCATACCCTGTCTTTACTTTGTATCTATGATGTACATTTTCTGGACAAGTTGTAACTGTTCCATGAGATCAGACCCCATTCTCCAGAACAAGAACACTCTGCGCTCCTAGAAGTGAAAGTTGAAACATATTAAACCAGGTAATATAGCAATGTTTCAGCCTACTTATTTTCCTTTTTGTCACATAAAAGCTCACATGCTCTCATTTTATCTCTATGGCGCTGTTGGAAGTGGGAAAGTTGCTCAATCAGCTATCTTTGTCAGTGCCATAGATATGAAAAAAGCAGTGGGCACATGTGTGACCAGCTCCTCTATTAAAATGGGGGAGCAACATTATGCTCCCATTGCTAGGACCCCACAATCCGCTATGTTGTGGAGAGGTGATAACTTGATGTAACCGGAATACAGGCGGTCCCCTACTTAAGAACACTCGACTTACATACGATCCCTAGTTACAAACGGACCTCTGGATATTGGTCATTTATTGTACTTTAGTCCTAGGCTACAATGATCAGCTGCAACAGTTATCACAGGTGTCTTTAATGAAGCTTTAGTGTTAATCCTGATTCTTATGACAACCCAACATTTTTAAAATCCAATTGTTACAGAGACCAAAAAAGTTCTGTCTGGGATTACAATGATAAAATATACAGTTCCGACTTACATACAAATTCAACTTAAGAACAAACCTACAGACCCTACCTTGTATGTAACCTGGGGAGTGCCTGTACCTCTTTAATCCATGGTAGAAATTAAATGCTGGAAGGCACAAATAGGGGCACATTTACTAAGAAAGTCGGAAACTTCACTAAAATGCTCTGCTTGTGGATGGGACAGATTCATTAAGAACGTGCACCAGAAATCATGAACCTGCCAGTTCCATGTACTGGTCCAACAGAGTTCGTCAACTTTTTTGTGGTACACCTTTAACATTGTGACCCATCAATAAACTATAATATATACTACCATATAATTTCCCCTTCATTAATCTGGTAGCCCCAACACACTTCCCCAGTATATAGGTAGCTCCTGCCTTTAATATATAGCCAGCCAATATATATACAGCCAGCCCCATAGTGTGTAGCCAGCCATTCCCCTGCCTCCACCCCTGTAGTATATAGCCAGCCTGTCCCCCATAGTATATAGTCAGCCAACCCCATGTAGTATATAGCCATCCTATCCTAGTAGGATAGCCATCCTAGTATATAGCTAGCCAGCCTGCCCTTGTAGTATATGGCCAGACCCATGTAGTATATAGCCATCCTGCCCCTCTGTAGTATATAGCTAGCCCCATATAGTATATAGCTAGCCTGCCCCCTGTAGTATATAGCCAGCCAGCCCCCTGTAGTATATACTCAGCTGCGTATAGTAAAAAGCCAGTCTCATGTAGTATATAGCCAGCCCCATGTAGTATATAACCATCCTGCCCCCATATAGTATATAGCCAGCCCCATGTAGTATATAGCCACCCTGCCCCCTATCCAAAAAAATGCAATGAGGCAGCACTCCAGTAAGTATAAAGGTGATAGCAAAAAAAGGTGCAACGTTTCAGCTCATCCATAGAGCCATTATCAAGCCATCCTACCCCCTGTAGTATATAGCCACCCCCATGTAGTATATAGCCATCCAGGCCCTGTGTAGTAGTATATAGCCATCCTGCCCCACTGTAGTATAAAGCCATGCCCCAAAAAATAATAAAATAATACTCATCTACCTGTGCTCCTTGGAACCACATGGTCTCCGCCGTCCTCTCACTCTATGACCTAGGTGGTGGCGCCTGAGCAATGATGTCTGCAGCCGCGCGTCTGGGTCCTAGAGGGCGCACACAAAACCAGCATTATGTATATCTTAAAGATACACATATCACTGGTCGCTGCGGGGGCCAAGACGACGCCCCAGGATGGGAGGCGAGGGTAGCACCCTAGGCAATCGCCTACCCCTCCTCCCGGTACTGGTACTAACAACCACACCACAGGAATAAAGTGCAACATGATATCAGAGTTCTCTGGGTTCAAAAGATATATCTAAATTGTGCGAAAGGCTAGGGGACAATCTACCATCATGGGTGATGGTTAAAAAAGGAATTGAGTTATAAAGGGGCCCAGGTCATTTGTCATGTAAATAATAAAATAAAACCTAAAAAAAAAAACCCGACACTACAAAGTTTCCCCTATGGACGGAATGGGGGATAAGAGTCAAAGCAATGAAAGAGGGGCAACCACTAAGACGTCCAGTAATTGAAAGAACCAGGATGGTTCCCTGAATGCTTCCTAATTAAAATGCCATATAAATACCATGTATGCTTCATTTCCACACAGCATGCTGTGTTGATTTTTTTTCCCATTTCCTCATCAGAGTGTTTTTGGAGCCCCAGTGATTTGACTCTTAAGCGTATCCCCAGGATAGGGCATCATTTGTGAGACAACCCCTCTTAAAATGATCTTGATTAGAAACAAAACATGGCACATTAAATTTAACACATACATACTGTATATGCAGTAATGACTTAAAGTTTGGACACACCTTCTTATTCAAAGAGTTTCTGTATTTTCATGACTATAAAAATTGTAGATTCACACTGAAGGCATCAAAACTATGAATCAACACATGTGGGATTATATACTTAACAAAATAGTGCGAAACAACAAAATATGTCATATAGTCTAGGTTCTTCAAAGTAGCCACATTTTGCTTTAATTACTGCTTTGCAGAGCCTTGGCATTCTCTTGATGAGCTTCAAGACGTAGTCTCCATAAAAGGTTTTCACATCACAGGTGTGCCCTCTCCGGTTTAATAAGTGGGATTTCTTGCCTTATAAATGGGGTAGGGACCATCAGTTGTGTTGTGCAGAAGGCAAGTGGATTTGTATTATGGCTAGAAAAAAAGCAGCTAAGAAAAACGAGTGGCAATCATTACTTTAAGAAATGAAGGTCAGTCAGACCATCAAGCCCTACAAAGAAACTGGCTTACATGAGGACTGCTCCAGAAAGGAAGACCAAAAGCCACCTCTGCTGCTGTAGAGGATAAGTTCATCCGAGTCACCAGCCTGAGAAATCGCAGGTTAATAACAGCTCAGATTATAGACCAGGTCAATGCCGCACTGAGTTCCAGCACAGACACATCTCTACAACAACTGGTAAGAGGAGACAGTGTGCAGCAGCCTTCATAGTAAAATAGCTGCTAGGAAACCACTGCTAAGGACAGGCAACAAGCAGAAGAGACTTGTTTGGGCTAAAGAACTCTAGGAATGGACATTAGACCAGTGGAAACCTGTGTTTGGTCTGATGAGTCCAAATTTGAGATCTTTGGTTCCAACCACTGTGTCATTGTGCGACGCAGAAAAGGTGAACGAATAGGCCCTACATGCCTGGTCCCTACCGTGAAGCATGGACAAGGAGGTGTGCTGGTGTGGGGGTGCTTTACTGGTGACATTGTTGAGGACTTATTCAAAATTGAACCAGCATGGTTACCACAGCATCTTGCAGCGGCATACTATCCCATCCGGTTTTCGTTTAGTTGGACCATTATTCATTTATTTTTTAACAGGACAATAATCCCAAACACACCTCCAGGCTGTGTTAGGGCTATTTGATCAAGAAGATAAGTGATGTGGTGCTATGCCACATGACCTAGCATCCAGTCACCAGACTTGAACCCAATGGAGATGGTTTGGGGTGAGAAAGAGTGAAGGGAAAAAGGGCCAACAAGTGCTAAACATCTCTGGGAACTCCATCAAGACTGCTGGAAGATCATTTCAGGTGACTACCTCTTGAAGCTCATCAAAAGAATTCTAGGCAGCTGTTGTCTGTAAGAACGGTTCATATATAAGGCGCACTGGACTATAAGGCGCACCTTTGGTTTCTGAGAAAATCATAGGATTTTTTGTGTGCCTTATAGTCTGAAAAATACGCTAATTCTTATATATTGACATTTTAAAGAAAAAGCGGATGTTCATAAGTAAATACAAATAACCATCTTTATTAATTTCGCAAATACAAAGATAAAATTAAAAACAATTAAAAAGCACCCTAGGTGCCATACTAATACCCATGTCCCCAGTGCACAATAATAAGCAAATAGTAACCGGTAAACAGGTTGCAAAGTACATCAAAGAAGCACCATCCATGCAACAAAATGCAGGAGAGGTAATCAGACAGGTATGCAATATATAGGGTGCTAAAGTAGCCACCGTTTAACTGGATGAAGGACGTCAGTGTTTGGCACTGGGGGCAGTGATCCCCACGCGTTTCGCCTGTGTCACCAGGCTTCCTCTTATATATTGTAGATGCTTTGGGTCCAGAATTTGAAGAATATGCTCCAGCGCTCACAAGACACCATAAAAAACAGCCTTTATTAAAAAATGGCGGATATGTTCCTGACCTTTTTCCTCTACTTTTGCTTCTTATCTAAAGGGGTTGTCCACTTTAAGCACATTACAGCAAATAATTTATGTTGTTTGTATAATGAACATTTCTTCAATTTTCCAATATACTTTCTCTGCTTGTTGTCATTCTATAGGAAGCTTCATTGTTTACTTCCTGTAGATAATCTCTGCTCCATGGTCATGACATGTCACTGCTCGTTAGTATTAAAATATAAACAAATATGATCGGACCCATGCTTCGGCATTAAAGGGAACCTGTCACACAAATATGATCGGACCCATGCTTCGGCATTAAAGGGAACCTGTCACAAACGCACTATTTTACACTAATGACATGTGCCAAAAGCTCATAATATGACAAATGCATATGTGCTTTTGTCATGTTTGTGGCATGTGTACATCAGCCAATATCGTTATTATAGCAACGTACCTGGCTTCCTGCCAAGATCCCCCTGAAGTTCCAGGGGCATCCTTTAGCGGTGCCCACACACTGAAATCCCCCCTCCATGTGACATCATAGGCAGGCGACCACTAGGAACCACTGGAGGGACACCTCATTCCTGGCTGCAACCCCTCTGTGACGTCAGCTTACCACTTCATGCATTGCCGCAACTTTTGGGGAGAGCTGTATCTCTCTGACATAAGTAGTGAGAGCCGGAAAGATACAACTCACTGCGCAAGCGCCAGCAATGCTTGCAGCGGTGAGCTGTCGTCACAGGGGGGAGGCAGCTAAGAATCAGGTGTCCCTCCCATGATTCCTAGTGGCTGCCCATCCGTGATGTCACATGATGAAGGGTTTCAGTGAAAGGGCACCGCTAAAGGATGCCCCCGGGACTTCAGGGGGACCTTGGCAGGGAGCCCAGTATGCTGGTATAATGACGATATTAGCTGATGTACACATGCCGCAAACATATGCATTTGTTATGTTGTGGGCTTTTGGCACATGTTATTAGTGTAAAATAGTGCATTGGTGACCTGTTCTCTTTAAATCATTATACTCAAAACTGCCATAGGCCAAAAAGTCAAACCCATGCCAAGACAGAAATACCCATTAGCATCACAATGCATTGATTACGCTGTATGATATATTGAGCCATGCACCTGTGTGACATCACATGACCATAGACCGGTGTTTAGTTACAGGAATTAAACAATTAATCCCTTCCTGCACACTGACCTAATTCTACTTCATAGGATGCGGGAAGTTCCCGCACCTTGTTGTAGAATTACATCATGGTGAATACCCCGGGCTGAGTCTGGGCGATCACCACAAGATCCAGGCAGTGCGCGATAGCTGAGATCCTGTCTGTTGCCGCAACAATCGGCACCCTCCGTACCAATAGTTGCCACGGCAACCCTGAGGTCCGATAAGGACCCCAGGGCTGCCTATAGTAGCAGCCTGTTAGGATCGTGCTTACAGTGCAGCTGTCAGCCTAATACATGAGTATTGCAGCATATAACGATGAACAAGTGATCAAATGATCACCCTGGCACAAAATAAAACAGTAAAAAGTTAAAAAAAGTGCAATAAAAAAATTATTAAAAAACAAGTGAAGTCACATCCCCTGCAAAAATCAAATAAAACATTAAAAAGTGAAAATCACCCAAAAAAACACAACATATTGGGTATCACAACATCAGTGAAAATTGTCACTGAACCCGTACGGTGGACGCCAAAAAACTTCACATAAAATTTTCACACCTGGCCTCATAAAAAGTGCATAAAAAGTGATCAAAAACTAACATTTAACCCGACATGATACCAAGATAAAGTACAGCTTGTCCCGCAAAAAAAAAAAAAGCTCTAAAAGAGCTCTGTAAACAAAAAAAATATAAATGTTATTCCCATTGTTACATAGTTATGCAAAAACAAGCAAATTTCTCATAAAATATGTTCTGCAAAAAAAAAGTTAACCATAAAAAAGCTATACAAATGGAGTATTGCCGTAATCGTGATGACCCATAGAGTAAAGATAAGACATTATTTTTATGGTACAGTGAATGTCCGGGAAAAAAAAAAAGGTTAAAAATCATAAACAAGAATAAATTATTTTTTAAACACCACCAAGAAAGAGTTAATAAAATCTGATCATTAGCTACCGAACCCCCTTAAATGATGTACACAAAAAAATAATCCCCCATAAATCCAAATTACAAAAAAATAAACATTTTATAGCTTGTAAAATGTGACAACGCAGATGTGCTCTGAATGGCGCTCTTTCCGTTCTATGCCCGGCCGTGTGCCCATACAGCAGTTTACCAACACATATGGGGCATCCTCATACTAGGGAGATATTGGGTATCAAACTTTGTGGAGTTTTTCGTCATTTAATAATAAAAATGAGAAATATTGCACCCACAATTCTGAACCTCCTAACAACCTAGGAAAGAGAGAGGATGCATAAAACCCTATGCCGATATAAAGCAGACATTCAGGAAATGTTAGTTATAAAGTTACTTGGGTGCTACGACTATCTGCCTAAAAAGCTGAAAATTTTAAACTTTGAAAATGAATCATTTTTAGAAATTTTTGCCAAATTTCAGTTTTTTTCATAACTAAACACAAAAGATATCATAAAAAATTTTTCAAAATCCCCTGAATATCTTAAAGCGTTACAAAGTTATAATGTCCTATAATGACACAGGGCAAATTTTAAAAATAAGGCCCTAAAATGGCTTAGAAACAAAGGGGTTAAACTTCCTATAGATAGACAGCAAGCAGACAACATGCAGAGATCTAGAAAACAGTGAGGAACACTCAGAAAACACATCCTAGAGCTGAATGAATGAAATATTCTCAATGAATAGTTTGTATTGTACAAAGTTGAATGTGCTGACAACAAAACCACTAAACAATCATCAATGGAAATAAAATTTATTAACCAATGGAGGCCTGGATTTATGACACCAACAAAATTACATTGGAAAAATACACTACAGGCTATTCCAATGTTGATGTAATGTCCTTGAAACAAGTGAAAATGAGGCTCAGTATTGTGTGTGGCCTCCATTGCCTGTATGACCTCCCTACAACACCGTGGCATGCTCCTGAGGAGGATGCGGATGGTCTCCTGAGGGATCTCCTCCCAGACCTGGACTAAAGCATCCACCAACTGGTGGATGGAGCGAGACATCAGATTGAGGTCTGGGGAACAAGCGGGCCAGTCCATAGCTTCAGTGCCTTCATCTTGCAGGAACATGAGGTCTAGCATTGTCCTGGATTAGGAGGAACCCAGGTCCAACCACACACGCATATGGTCTTCCAAGAGGTCTGAGGATCTCATCTCAGTTCATAATGGCAGTCAGACTACTTCTGGCGAGCACATGAAGGGCTTTGCAGTGCTCCAAAGAAATGCCACCACACACTATAATAATAATTCTTTATTTATATAGGGCACACAGATTATGCAGTGCTGCACAGAGCTTGCCAAATCGGTCCCTGTCCCCAATGGGGCTCACAGTCTAATCAACCTACCAGTATGTTTCAGTGTGTGGGAGCAAACCGGAGGACCTGTAGGAAACCCACACAAACACTAATACTGACCACTGCCAAACCGGTTATGCTGAAGGATGTTGTAGGCCCTCCTACGACCCCCTCAACGTCTCCAGGGCCATATTTATGCCTAGGAATCAGGGACACATTGGGGGTGCAGAGGGGAGAATGTGGGGTGCAGTGTGACTTGATATAATGTGAGAGTGCAGGGGGGGAGAACTTGGGGTGCAAGGTGACATGGATGCAATGTGTTGTACAGCATGACATGGATGTAATGTGGGGTACAGCATGACATGGATGTAATGTGGAGAGAATTGGGGGATAATGTGGGGTGCAGTGTAACTTGGATATAATGTAGGAGTGCAGGGGGGAGAATTTGGGGTGCAGTGTGACATGGAGGTAATGTGGGGGTGCAGCGTGACATGGATGTTATGTGGGGAAGCAGTTTGACATGTAGGGAATTTGAGGATGCAATATGACATGGATGTTGTATGGGGTGCAGTGTGAAATGGATGTAATGTGGGGTGCAGTATGACATGGATGTTATGTGGGGGTGCAGCGTAACATGGAGGGAATTTGGGGGTGCAGTATGACATGGGTGTTATATAGGGTGTAGGGTGACATGGATGTAATGTGGGTCACAAGGTGACATAGACCTTTCTACAAGTAAAAAGGGTTCTTTACAGTTGCAGTAGATAAACTAGGGAAAACTGACCCTTTAAGGTAGTTTTAAAGAAGCTTGATTCTTGGCAAATGTCATCAAGGGGCCAAAGGTAATAGATTTGTTAGGCTACATTGAAGGGTTATTCCCACAAAGATAACTTTCTTAAATAATCAGGAAGGCAAAATAACATTCTCTAATTTTATGTTTTTAACAAAAATACGATGGTTCACAGATATAATGCTAACCTGTCTTCTGTATCATTCTGTGTTCTGGTTTGTATTGCATAACCACAAACTCAGTCCTGACTATGGTTGGGCAGCTTGTCCTGCCTGGTCAGATTTCTCTTGAATGAAGATGCATCTCCTGTACTGCAGGAGCAAAGGGGGTGGGGGCAGGGGGCATAGAGCAGCAGAGCTAGAAGAATGTTCAGAAGCAAAATGAAAGTGTAGCTAAACCCTGTACCTTGATCATCTAAGCACACTGTCAGCACACAGCAACAGGTGGATAGGAGGATGTGGAGGAGCATAGCACAAATGAATCAGGAAGTGACTGCTCAGCTAGTGCCCACCCGCAGAGCTGAATTTTACATTCAGGACCTAATGCAGTGAGGAGCAAAAGCAGCATTGTAAAGTAAGTGGTCTACGCTATGGCCTCTTTTGAAGATGAAGAATGAAAAAACACTAGATGTTTTAAGGACATCTACCACCAAGCTACTGGTGGTAGACTGTCACCAACTCAATGCTCTTTACCTTTGGGGTTTAATGACAGCGTTTTTCCCATGTTCAGCAAGCACTCTAACTCTGAATAAATAAATTTATAAAAATATGCTAATCAGCCAGAGGCACTGAGGCTTTTGCTAGCCGAGCACCTCCTGGCTCCGTCCAATAATAAAATTTGTACGCCACCTTCATCAAAATAAATTTTTCTGGGCGGCCACAAACCCTGCAGACAGCCGGTGATGTCATCCGGTTGTCTACAAATCTCACTCATGCGAGAGCCAGGGACGGCTCCAGGTTTCAGTAGGCCCCTGGGCGACAGAGCCTCAGTGGGCCCCTTTGCAGTGAACTCACGTGGTTCCAAAATTCAGAAACGAAAACAGTCTCCTGTTCCCTAATATATACCCTAGTTTATCATTAGAAACAGCCCTGCTCACCCCAATGGATTCCTTATGTGCAGCCTTATGTGGGCACCCTCAGCAGCCCTGGGCCCAGGTTTGCCCAGTGCTGAGCTTCTACCTTGCACAGCCAAAGCTTTCCAGTGTGGCAGTGCGAGGAATCAAACCACAATGCATTCGCAATATTTGCAAAACAGAAACGCAAAAAGAATAGGTATATTATATACTGTATGTGTGGCTATAGGTGTATAATACACTGTATGCATGTATATAATATACTGTATGTGTGTATAATGTATAATGTGTGTGGGTATAGGTCTTTAATATAGTGTATGCGTGTAAAAGGATCTATAATGTACTGTATGTGTATATATGGCTGTATAATGTACTATATGTGTGTATATAGGTGTATAATATACTGTATGCGTGTATATGGGTGTATAATGTACTCTATAGGGCTCATTTACTAAGGGTACGCACTATCATCGGAATACCCGACAATTTCCGATGTGCGCCACATTTAGAAGGGGTTTTTGGCACCCGCGATCAGATTT
The DNA here is from genome assembly GCA_019512145.1 of Engystomops pustulosus. Lineage (NCBI taxonomy): Eukaryota > Metazoa > Chordata > Amphibia > Anura > Leptodactylidae > Engystomops > Engystomops pustulosus. The sequence goes on along the minus strand of CM033642.1, from coordinate 87,742,688 downwards.
TGGTGCATCAGCGCCGGCTTTCACGCAACACAAATCGGGGGCCGGCCCGTCAGACGATCCGACAGATTCAGACAATGCGCGGGATTTAACATTTAAATTGTGTCGCAATAACAAGCAATTACATGCACCAGGACGAAGAAGGTGAACTCAAGCGGACCTCAGCGGGGAAGTGACAGATGCAGGAAATTGGACACACGAGCTACGTGAAGTGCGCCACAAAGCAGGATGGTCAGACAGTCCAGATCGGGGATAGCATGCAAGACGGGTAAGTAAATGAGCCCCAATGTGTGGCTATAGGTGTACAATATACTGTATGCGTGTATAATGTGTGGTATGGTTATATGATGTTCTGTATGTGTGGCATGGGTATGTGATGTTCTGTATGTGTGTATAATGTGCTCTATGTGTGGTATGGGTATATGATGTTCTGTATGTGTGGGCATAGGTGTATGAGGTGCTCTATGTGTGGTATGGGTATATGATGTTCTGTATGTGTGGTATGGCTATATGCTGTTCTGTATGTGTGGGCAAAGGTGTATTATGTGCTCTATGTGTGGTATGGGTATGTGATGTTCTGTATGTGTGTATAATGTGCTCTATGTGTGGTATGGGTATATGATGTTCTGTATGTGTGGTATGGGTATATGATGTTCTGTATGTGTGGTATGGCTATATGCTGTTCTGTATGTGTGGGCATAGGTGTATGATGTGCTCTATGTGTGGTATGGGTATATGTCGGCCGTATGTCATCCGTTTTTCTGCATCCACAAATAAATATCAGGCTGGCAAAATATGTCAGTAGCTTGTCCCAACCCCTTGGAACATCACATGATTGTGTTATTTAGTAGCTGATCCACAAATACGGACCGCACATACGAACTACTTATGAAACCTGTTGATGTCCCTTCTAGGAAGCTTAGGAAACCCATTAGTTGTAAAGTCCATTCCTTCTCCACATTGCGTTTAGTATACACAAGAGGATCTAGTTGAGGACTTGGTTGCAGAATTTGATGCATAAAATACGGACCGTGTTCATGGTTGGGAATATAAGTATTTACTAGACTAAACACTGGAGGTGAACAAATGTTCAATTAAAATTGATGTCATTTCTTTTCATTCTAATATATAGTTATATGGGGAACCTAGGTCTGCAGGACATGGTGAAATGGCTGTTGTGTAGCCTGCAGGCACAGGGGATGTCCAGCAGCCTCTGCTCCCAGGGCATTCCACCTCCGTGACGTCACCGCGCACTCGTGTATTCTTAGAGAAGCTGTCAGGAGAACGGCTTCCTTCCTCATCTGCGCATGCGCCGCCTGCGCCCTGCCCGAACCATAGAGAGAACTGCGTTTCGACTTCCGCCTCCCCTTCTGGACTGTCACCGACATGACTGAAGGTTAGCCGAATGTCTATGGTATCGTGCCGCGGTGCACTCTGGGATACCCCCGCCCTCCTCGCCGGTCCTCCTAGTTTGCGCTGCCCGAGATCCGTGTCTTGTAGCAAGATGGCGGAGCTAGGCTCGGGGTGACCAGACAAGAAGAGAAGGAAGCCGCCAGCGAGCCCTATAGTTGCCCGTGACACCGAGGAGCAGCCCCCGGCACATTCACGCTAGTGTGGCCCGCACAGCCTCATGTCAGAGTGACAGCAGAGCTGGCTCGGTGCTAGTCGCTCATTCATCGGCGCCCGTGTAGAGAGCTGTCATACCCCAGCAGGTCTGTGTGCATGGCCCGGGGGGCTGGCCTGCTCCACTAGTTGTGTGCCTGCTGGATTGTGCCGGGTTCTCGCATGAGTTCCCCGGACCAGAAGCGGCGGCAGAGAGAGGGAGCCCCGGAGCCCGAGGAGAGGAGCGCACACACCCCCTGCAGCAGCAGCAGCAGCCCGGAACACAGCCCCGGGGAAGACAGGTCAGCCCGGGCCTCCACTGGAGCTGTGTGCAGCCGTATGACACTGATCACTTGTCACCACACTGATAAGAACTAACGCATGACACGAGCATTAGGGTAGAGCCTGCACATAGTGTACATTGTATACATGATGCTATTACAGCTGCAAGTCCCTTTCCATTGACCCGAGCTAACCCCACTGCACACCCATATATAGACTAATTATTCTGGAAATCCAATGTAGAAATGAAAGCAGTGTGCATATTATAATACTTGTATGTGGTCCTGCTCAATGTCTTTGTTGTCCTTGGGAATGACCAATTGGGTTTATACTCTCCTTTTGCCAAGTCTCCTATGGTCCCCAGCTTTGCTACATGTGCAAACGTTGATATATAACCCCTATCCCTATGTTGTGCCTGTATCTTAGTTGATGGCCATTTAATTGGCTGACAAAGGCTTTGTTTAGAATATGCAAAATAGATGTAGTGCAGCTCTACGGATTACACGGCCCAGCTGTGTCTTGTAAATGAAAAATCTATAAAATTATTATGGAACAGCTATAAGCCTTGAAGCTTTGATCCAACGTTGTAGTGGAATAGATGAAAGCTTCCAATGAACCACTAGTTGGGGCAGTCTACATAAAAGGATCCTAAGAGGGATCTCCAATCCATGTGCCATAGAAAGAGGAGATCCATCAGGAAATTTACCTGGATCTAAATGGTGAACCTGGTGTTTTCTGCAGTAGATGCTGAGTGTGTGCATGTTCCCTGATTGTATATGTACACTAAGTAACATCTTCAGATAATGTTTGATGCAGATTTTGAATTCCCATCAATTTTAATGGGAGTTCAGTGCAGATTCTGTCTAAAGATGCTTAGGCCATGTTGTTTTTTGTTCTGCAAGCAAGTAATATCTGCTTTTAAAATGTGCCATTTTACAGTCTATTTAAAATAAATGAAGGCCTGTGTGAACATACCTTTAGGGGATGTTTATAGGCCCATGAACCGTAGCAGTAATTTCTATCATCTCATTTAGCCGCCTATAGCTTGCAACCAACAAACCTGAAGAATCTGGCCCATAGGAGTTTTTCAACTCCTGGTCCTTTCTTTGCATAAAGCTATTAGTTTTATCACAAAATCTACCAGAAGGATTGTTAACCAATAACACTTGCATGGTAATGTGTGTCCCTTCTGGTAGGATCCACTCTTCTTTTAGCTTCTTACGTTTTTTTTTTTTCTTTAACAAACGAAGCCTTAAAAAAATTCTTGCATGTTCTTGAAAGCTGTTTCTTTGTAAAACGAAGAGCATAAGAAGCTAAAAGAAAAGCAGATCCTGCCAGAGGGGGCACATACCAGTATGTCAATGTGCTTGGTTTACAATTCTTTAGCCTGGTGGTAGATTTCCTTTATAAACATTTTCAAAACGGTGTAGTAATTTTCTTAAAACTGAAAATAACAGTAGTGGCAGGTTGATCATATAATGGACAGAAATGGGACCTGACTGACCCCATTGTCAGTGTTGTTTCGTGCAGTGTCTTAGGTGTGTAATAAGCTGCAAAATTTTGTCCCGCTGTTGTGATGGAGTATTTAAACTGATTCTAACACAAATGGGAGCATAGTCTTCTGTGCAAATTCTTACAAATTACCTTAAAATAAATTTTGACACTTCATCTGTAAAGTTATAGATATGGTTTTAGAAGGGCCTTTTACATGATCCAGCGCGGTGGCATTGTCCAGAAAGTCATTTGATTATATACCGTAATGTCAAGAGGCAGAGAGTTTAACACATAAGTCAAGCTCTCCTCACTTCAGAATCCCCTCTTCACTGTAATTGATAGACCTGTATCCACATCGTTTACCAGAGCTTTCTTTCTGAGGTGCCTCTATTCCTTTATATAACCAATTTACATCTCATTTCAAAGTTGATTTTCTGAATGCTGCCACCACACTGAGCCATGAGAGAAACATGATATGGGAGGTGTAAATCTGCTTCACAGCATACTGGTTAAGGTTAATTCGGACAATTTCTGATGACAGGTTCCCTTTAAGCCTCATGCACACAAATGTGTAATTGGGGTGGGTGCTAGCTACTTTTTGTGTGCTCTTGGCTGACTGCCTGCGCCGCAAACCATAGTGTCTTGCCCCTGCCTGTTTTTGACGTCCGTGCAGTACGTTTTATTGACATCAGAAGTGAGAGCAGCACCCACCCATGTTAGACAAGCTGTTAACATGGGGACACCTTCCCTTTCATTACAAAAAATAAAATGCTGCTAAATTCTATAAGGGATTGCATGAAATCGCCTATTTCATCTTTAAATGTCAGATCACTCCTGAGAAACAAATGGGATAATAATGTGCCTATGTAGCAAATCCAAAACACGAATAACAGAAATCTGTTATATGATTGCCTATATTATGTGCAGATTTCCGGCTTTTCTGTCAGTATTTGCAGTTTTCCTTTAGATTCACTTTTCGCTGTCCTACTTCCTGTACATGATTTAGGTACAGACAGCGTTCAGAGGGTTGCTTTACTGCAGCCACATGGGCCATATGTGCCTGCAGTAATGTTACCAGGTTAACATTTAGAATGCTGCCTAGATGTATTATCTGCCTGAGAATTATTAGAAAGGAAACTATCCAACACACTGCAGCTATCATGTGCTGGATCATGCCCTAAATTTTTTTTTGAAGTTCATTATATGTCAAAATTCTAGCAGATTTTTTTTCTTTTGGGTTAGGGTGAAAGGTTAATCACTAGGCAAATGATATTTTAGTCATACATGTTATCAATAAATGTTATCTGTATGCCAAGTTTCTGTATTTAAAGTCGACATGATGGTGACTGGCTCAGTCATGTCTATTGCACTGGGATTGGTCGTTCTTAGTGCTGCGAGCCTTTAAGTGGCTGAATATCAGATTCTTTTTGATGCTACTGGCTAACTCTCTTGGGTGTGTTAGCTTTAGAGGGGTCTCAGGATCAGGGTTTTAGCTGCCCATCCATTTGCTCTTGGGGAGAAAGCTACTAAAGTGTCTACTGCAGTTATCTCCCTGTTCAGAATATAATCAATGCTTGTTTTGCAATGAAACTGCTGGGTGTGATTGCTAGACGCTCCTTCACATGGCAGCACTGCGCCAATGTCATCCTTGACTGCCTTCAGGCATCTGAACCTATGTCATGGGCAGGTCCAGAAGCAATGCTGTCACATGCTAGGATGTTGCAACACAGCTCACATAGTAGTAAATAAGAGTAGTGTTGCAGATCTCTGGGGCTGCCTCTCATGCGCAGGTTCTACCACCAGGAAGCAAGCTAAAGAGCTGATCGCTGTGGGGTCTTTATGTTATCCCCACCAAGCCCATAGTATTTGTGTATCCTGAGGATGGATAATCTGTATGAAGACTGCCAGGGCTCTCAGACAACCCTTTTCTGTCAAGCAAGCATAGAAGTACATGGAGAAAGTGGAGGTGGTGCTTCTGGTCCCTGCTGCCTCTAGAAAACATCCAATCACTTGCAGGGTCAGTTATTCCCTGAACTGCCCTTTCCTAGACTTTACCGAGATGCTGGCTGACACCCTGGAGTGTAGTGGGGATTGGGAGTAGTGGTAGCAGAGTAGGGAACTGTATGCTATCTTCTAACAGGCTGGAAAATGAGAAGGAAAACTCCTAGAAATCGATTAGTTGGAGAGGTTTTGCTTTCATGCACATGAACAATTGGTAATCACTTAAAAGTATGAGCGTCATAGCTAGCCACATGTTATAAACCATTAAAAAGCTGTCAAATTTGGATCTTTAAGAGTAGAACCAGAATTCAGAGTAGTGACTGTGTGCTACGTAGTCCTGTACCAGCCTGGCAACATTACAAGCATGAAGTGTTATTTCATGCCTGGTGCTGTGTAACATCTGTATCAGCTTACTAGAGAGGAATGCAAGTGTGCAGTTTGTCAGATGCACTGGACTCCTGATATAGTACATCATGTTTTTAGACAGGAGGTCTGTGGCTGCTTTAGTTTTGTGTTTGACAACCTCTCTCAAACCTAAGAAGAGGCGGAGGAGACTATGCAAAAAAAGCTTCCTCTGTCCCCCCTCTTTGACTCAATCTTAGGTTCGAGTTTGACTCAAGGTTAGGCAAGGCATTGGAATAAAAGTGGTTTTAGGAGCAATGACTAAATATACACTTGGACACAAGAAGGTAAATAATTATCTACGGTTTCAGTTTTTGGGGGGACTAGTTACATAGTGGTGCTCCTGTTGCCTCTGACGCCTCCTTGGGCTGAATTCAGCAGCTCATCCCCATGCTTTATCAGCAGGCAGCAGTACTGTATGTGCCCAGGGCGACATCATCACAGGTCCTCCGAACATTAGCAAACTGTACCCCATGCATATATCTGGCTGCACAAATTACAGCAGAAAGGATGGAGGATGGAGAGGAGTAAAGTCCATGCAGGCTACTTTGATTTTATGTGGTCAGATAAATGCATGGGGTACAATTTGCTAATGTTAGGAGGCTAAAGGACCTGAGATGATGTCACCCTGGTCACATGACATGACTGCTGCAATCTGATAAAGCATGGGGAAGAGCTAAAAGAACAGGGCTCTATGGGAACCTGCCACTAACTTTTTGTGAAAAATGTGGTGACATGTTACCTTTAATAGGTAGATTTCTGATGGTGAGGTTCCTATAAAGTGTTCCTGTTGGGAAACTGTACTATGCCTCTAGATGTTTGCTTTCCTTAAAGGGTTTGTATAAAGTTTCAATGTTATGTTTGACCTGCAGCTCCATAAAGTAGTGAGAATGGGATCCCTGATCTTGTGGAGGTCCAACCCCTATGGATGGGGGATGGCAATAAAACCTATTAGACCCCGTTAAGAATAAATGGTTGCAGTTAGGCTGGGTTCTCATGGCATAGAGTTTGACATAGAAAGTCTTAATTCAAGACTTCTGTTCCCTACAGGGGAAAAAAGGACATGACCTAATTTCCACCTATCTTTTCCTTCACATATGTTAAGTTATGCAAACAAATCTGATGTTATTTTACTTATAGGAATTTCTAGGTACAGAATTTCGCTGCTTTGTCCATTCAGGCCTTTTGTATAGGTCAGTAAAAAATAATGTGCACCACTGACTGTGTGAAAGGGCTGTGGTGCTCACTTGAGCTTAGCATGGCATCTGTTTAGTGCCCCTGTTTACCACCTCCAAACCCATTAAATTCAGTAGGAGGTGATTTCTTCTGGGGGGGGGGGGGGGGGGTTACCTATTTTCCATCAGGTTCAGCACAGAAACACATAGAAAGAGAAGATATTTTTCACAATACATTCTAGCAAAATATTAAAAAAAAAAGTGTCCAAAAACAGATCTGGCGTTGAAGAGTCTAATGAATCTGGTGCTTTTTTTGGACCGCCTGCTCTAATCTTCTACCATCCAACCATTTTGATAGTTTTTTTTTATAGCCCTGCATATTTAAATGGCAAAAGGGATTATTCCTGTAGTGATGTAGTGCAGTATTATACTACTTGGTAAGATATATGTAAAGCTCTGATCTCTGTGTTTTACAGATCACCAGGAGATCCTAATTCAGAAAACCTAGAAAATAGCCGAATGTAAGTATGACAAGACTTTCTAGAAAATACTGTTATATGAACTTATGCCATAAATGGTTGTATAGCGAGGGTGGCATCATCTCACCTCTATCACAACCTATGAAGTATTCACATGGATCTCAAAGATTAAAAATTGATAGAAGTCATGTCATCCTGATGCCTCATTATATTGTTGAAATTAGATAGGTATTCACTTTTAGGGCACACAGAACCTCCCCACCAAATGCACATATTGGACCATTGGCGGTTTTAGGGAGCCAATCACACTAGATTATTACTGATAGCACTGCTCCTGTGTATGGCTCTGCTCTTCCACTTCCATATTTCCCCATAATCATATACTCATAACTTTATGCAATTTACTAACAAGTAACTTTTAAGTCTAATAGTACTTTAATTTCTCACCTCCGGTGTAAATCAGGCTTATGCTGTCTGTTTTCAGTATGCAGCTGTGGCCTTCTATGGTCACCAGATCAGGGCTCTAGAGATAGTCTGTTTGTGTAGTATGGTGGCTGTGTTATGGGACACATAATGTGGACCTCTGGGCAATATATACAATTAAGTAACTTGACAAATTTAGTGCTTGCAGCCCATATCCTCTTTCTTTCCTGTGATATAAATTGCTGTACAGGACATTTTGGTGTTTTTGTCGTGGAATCTTGGCAGGCACAAGTTGCCATTTTTAAGAAATATTAATAAATTGGATTTTATAATTTTCATTTTGGACTTCCTTACTCAAAAAACTTTTTGTGGTTGAGCAACTCACGTGTTGTGCGTTCCTTATGTTTGGCTCATGCATAGTAATGAAAGTACTTATGTTATCAGATACCGTAGTCAGCAGTGAAAAAACCATTGATGGACACTAAAAGTACTTATCTATGAAGGTTGTGTTTTAGCTTAAAATCCTTGGGTTCTTGTAGATTGTCATTTGAAATGGTTTGTTTTTCCTATTTGCCGTTGGCAGATTTTATAGCGATATAAGCCTATAGTTTCAAATTGACTTAAAGGAAATCTACCATTTGTTTTTATGCATTATGAACCAAACATACATTGAAATGCTGTAGCTACACTGATTTTTGTGGAAAAAAAAAGTTGTACAATTTTGATAATGAGGCTCTTACCCTAATTATGCTTGCTGGAGAAGTGCATAAGTCTGCCTCATCCCGCCTCCCATAAGTCTTCCCATGAGCCTGTGACGTCTTCCAGCTTCCTCAGTATCCTGCAGATCGTTATGCTGCAATGTCATTCAGGAACTTGGGAACGCTGGGTGTATGCTGCCTGCCGTACATAAACGCACATTACTTCCACATACATGGAGCTGCCTGAACTGTCCAGGCAAGACTAGTCAACCTGAGTTGGATGACTAACAGCAGGTGTGGGATGGTGCAGCGCTTGATTACTTCTGCTTGTCAGGGACCACACAGTGAATACAGCGCTCTAGGCTTATGCTGGGTGGGACAAGGCTGAAGCAGTGCATATTTAGGGTAAGAGGAGAAAAACTGGGCAGCCCCAGGAGTGACAGAGCCTCATTATCAAAAGTTTATAATTGTTTTTCCCGCAAAACCACTCAGTTCAGGGATTAAAAAAGATATGTTTCTGCATCAGTGTAGCTACAGCATTTTCAAGGTATGTTTGGTACACAGTGCATGAAATCAAATGTTAGATTTCCTTTGATGGCAGGACAGTACTATAATAAATAGTCTTTGCTTTCCAAGTGTATCCAGTAGACAGAACAGGAATAGATGGGAAAGGCGAAAGGCTTGACCTAGGACTGGTTTGACCTTCCATGAAATTGTGGGTTCCTGTTATGCAGTTTTAGACCTTTGACACCTCAGTATCTGCATAAAAGGAAGTCTGTCACCAGTGGAGGAAGAGGAATACTAATCCATCTTTTCTCTGCAGCCTATAACAAGTGTCACATCCATCTGTTAAAGAATGAGTACAGCTTCCTATTTGCTTTTTCGTTCTTACTTTTAGAACATGTCGTAGCCACAATATCAGTGTTTTCCTGTGCACTACTTACAGGAATGTGTAGCATTTTGCATGTGTTTGTCTCCTGGTTGCTTATGCTTGCACCATCATGCATGTCTATAGCTATGTTAAGCATGCGAGTCCTGCATGCATAAGCTGTGCCTAACTTTAAAGTGAACAAGCACGTGCTTTTAGAGCCTGTGTATTTATAGAAGAAACTTCTGGCTTGTATTCATGTTCTCCGTGTCTGTAGACATTGCTAAGCTTGCTTTAAAGGGGACTCCAGCCATGTGTTGGCTGTGTCACTGGGCCCAGATTTCCCTAAAGTATGTCTATAACGCTCTTGCTGTAAATTGTATTAATAATTTGACATCATCTCAGCTATCAGTGTGATAATGGAACCTTGAGACCTCCTTTATCCATGTCTAACCAGTGAGTGTGTTAAATAGCTACAAGACAAGATATAAAGCTGTGCATAGTAGTCCGGTAGTTGGTTTTGTGTAGTAAATAGTAAACTTCTTGGACTGTTATATGCGTTTTACTACAGGACACAATCCAGGCAGCAAAAATCAAACATATACACACAAAGCTGTACTGTACTCTGTACAGCTAAGGATGTTACTATACAGCACACTATTTGAATCAGATATGTCACCCGGCAAATACGTAATGTGAAGTTACCCCAAAGTGATAAATCAATTTTGGGAAAAGTCCAGACTGTCACATTCTAGTCTGTTGAGTTTGCTGCTATTCCCTATTGATGTTCTCCAGTAAAGTGATATGCCTTTACTTTTACAGGATATAGCTTTCTTGTGTATAGTGGGGTGAGATAATTAACAAAGTGTACAGGTTCTAATTAACCAGCAGCAGAGGTCACACTAAAATTTTTTCAGATGGGTAATACTACACTTCATACTATTTTTGATAAGTATTTTTAGCCAAAGAGGATATTGAAATAACTCCATAGGCATATATGATTTTTATATACATATATTTATGCAAAAAAATTATTTTTTTTTGTCTTGGCCATAAAATTTGACACCCCAGAACTACCCTGTCCAGACTTTCTGATGCCGCTCAACCACCCCACCCCCTGTCCAGACTATGGCTGATACTAGCCACAGAAGAGGCTGCAGCTTGCTGCCTGGCAGAGGGGAAAATACTCAGATTTTTGTGGAGCAAAACTGCATGTTCAGACGTGAATGTCGCCTCTTACCAGCGCGACCTTGTTTGGCTTGGTCGTTCTAGAAGAGGACTGAGTGATTCTCCAACCATTATTCTTCCAGATCCCCTGATAAGTTTTCCATGGATAGAGGGGAGTGTGCTGCTAGCATATGATTGAAGCTACTGTAAAACATATTGCCAAATGCTTGAACTCAGACAAAAAGTCAGCCCCCAAAAATCATAGGCAAAGAATGGAAGAAGAATCATCTATAGAAACAACATCATGGTTTCAATGAATCAGAAAAAAATGGCGACACCTTCCCCTTTAAAATCTAGGTTATTAACTGTAAAAATATGCAATAGGTGTTAAATTCATTAACCAAAATTGCATTACCTTGGAATCTGTCAGAAGTTGTGACCATACAAAGCTGCAGACAGTGTTGGGTAATACTCCTGGATGTCTGTATAATTATACAGTTTGAGATGTCATCCCTGACTAGAGCACAGTCTCCCTCCTCTGCTGTGAATCACTGCTGTAGCAAGCTTGTTTGAACAATACATGAGTTGCTCAGCAGGAGGGGCTTTGCTGTATTCACTGGAGAGATCTCACACATCAGTGCACCACAATTATCCAAGTCCAGCTACAATCCTGGAATAAAATGCATTTTTCAGTCCTGCTTCTACAACAGTATAATTATACGATCTCCAGGGCTACTACCTAACATTGTCTGCAGCTTCGTGTGGTCAGAGCTGCTGACAGGTTCCCTTTAATTCTTAGTGTTCTAACAATAATAATTTTTATAATAATATATCTATAATGTGTTGAAAAATAACAATTACTTTTGAATAATTACTGATGCCTGTATTTATTGTAGGTATTTTTAGAAGTCTTTTGGGTATTGATGATTGTATAGATAATTTGTCCTAATGCAAAGCAATTGAATGAGTGTTTTTTTGTGTATTAGAAACCATTTATTGTCAGTGTAATTCCACTTTAATACCTTTTTTTAAATTGTAGTATTTTTTACAGCCAACCAATCAGATGCAGACTTCTATTTTTATTTTTTCAAAGACCAATAGCAGAAAGAAGAGATCTGCTTGATTGAGTGTCCCTGTAATGAAACTGAGCTACCAGTGTACAGGTTCACTGTTGTTGTATTGGGTGCACAGCACAAAAGTCCAGCAGTGGTTAAATAAAGCCTCTTGCACAGTATAAAAAATCATGCAGATGTATTCAGTATCCATTCACTACTTTGGCACTGTGGGAAACTGCTTGACTGTTTCAGAAGGCCTATAAGGGAATGAAGCACTCGATATGTGGACCTCTATTTTTGATTATTGCTGGACTTGGCTGTTGAAACTCCCATCTTTTTTTCTTTCCAAACTTTTCAAAATACAGGTGGTCCCCTCGACTTACAGATGACCCCTAATTAAAGACGGACCCCTCTTCCCACTTTGACCTTTGGTGAAGCTTTCTAAATGCTTTACTATAGTCCCAGCTATAGTCCCAGGCTGCAATGATCAGCTGTAAAGTGTCTGTAATGAAGCTCTATTGATAATAATTCACATTACAACAAAAAAAATTTACTGGGGCAAAAAAAATTATTTGTCTAGATTTTACAATTGTAAAATATACAGTTTCGACTTGCATACAAATTCAACTTAAGTACAAACCTATGGAACCTATCTTGTATGTAATCCTGGGACTGCCTGTATTGTAAATGTGAGTCATTTATAACATCCACAAATGTCACATTGGCGGATGCATAAGTCCAGGTCTGGGAGGAGATCCCTCAGGAGAACCATCCGCATCCTCCTCAGGAGCATGCTGAGGTGTTGTACGGAGGTCATACAGGCAATGGAGGCCACACACAATACTGAGCCTCATTTTGTCTTGTTTTACGGACATTACATCAACGTTGGATCAGCCTGTAGTGTGTTTTCAGTAATTCAGTGAAACTGGAGCAGTACCCAGTGATGCTGGTGTGTGACTGCGATTCTGGGTGCTATGGACCAAGGTAAGTATATTTTAAAGAGGGTCCATAAGGTCCTCTTTAAAGACCTGTCATCCATATAAAAGGCACTAGGAGCTGCTTACTAAAGTAAGCAGCTCCTAGTGCTACAACAGATGTAACACTGTTACACTGCTAGCGTTATCAGAAACCTCTAACGCTAGCAGACACGGCCATACTGTACAAAAGAAATGCAAGACCATTGGGTGTATTCATGAGGGGGCAGTCCGAGGCTCGTCTTCTCACCTGGACCACCCCTCCCACTCCATAGGCCGACAGTCACTGCCGAGCTTCATGCGGCAGTCACTGCCCTTAATCCCGCCCCCTCATGAATACACCCAACCCCTTACAGCGCGGTCCGGCGTTTCTAGTGTCCATTGTGGCAGTGTCTGCTAGCATTATTGGAGGTCTCCGATAACGTTAGCAGTGTAACACTGCTGCATCTGTTGTAGCCTCACTGACACTGTGATGATAATTTGATAGATTTGTATGTGTTTAAGTCTGGGTATATCAGATCTGTTCATAGAGCTAAAATGTAGTTTTTAAGTCTGTTTATCTGAACATTTTGTATTATGTATGTGCCAGACTAACCAAGCTTTCCTACTAATATGATTGTGCTTTGTATATGGACTAATCCACATTTGCCTGTTTGAATGTTTGCTACAGGAAGCGAGCAGCTGCAAAGCATCTAATAGAACGCTACTACCACCAGTTAACTGAGGGCTGTGGAAATGATTCCTGCACGAATGAGTTTTGTGCTTCCTGTCCCACTTTTCTCCGTACGGATAACAATGCAGCAGCCATTAAGGCCCTCGACTTATATAAGGTTAATGCAAAACTCTGTGATCCTCATCCCTCCAAGAAAGGAACAAGCTCATCTTATCTAGAGAACTCCAAAAGTGCCCATAACAACCCGTGCTCGGAAAGAAAGATGAACAAGAAGGAAGTTCACGGACCTAGGGATGACTTCAAAGGTAACGTTTAATCACAATTCTTGGGTAGCTACTTATTTATTATTAGGTAATAGGAATATGTGAGATTGAGACATAGAAATTTGAGGGTCCCAGTATATTTGCAGGTTTTCATGTCATAGATTTGCAGGCGGGCAACATCTGGCCATGTGAAATCCATATGCAGTGCAGATTTTCATTGCGAGACTTGGTCTAATATCCTTGCAACTTACAAGTTGGGAGTTAAGCATTATATTCCTAGACAATTTGGCTACTAGATGTATTATCCAGGTTATAGATATAAAACTAATGTAAAATGTCTATGAAGGTTAGACACTGGTTGCTATACTGTAATATGCTAAAAGTAAAACTAAGTTTATAACCTACTCCTCATTGAATTGAATTTTTTTTTACAAGGTATATTCCACGGAGCAGACATATGGGATTACTGCTTAAAGGGCTTGTCTATGCAGAACCTGGAACAATGCCTTTGCAGAAATGAGCTTTCATGGCTCCCATTGAATAGATGGTTTTGTAGGGGAAGTCCTTTTGTAGTAGTCCTTTTGGGGGAAGTCCTTTTGTAGTAGCTGATGCAAGTGAAATGCTGTCTTACATTGTGGACATCCAAATGGTTGTTCATGTAAGGCCCCCTGCACATGAACCCATTTAGTACGTGGAATCGGACCTGTGTGCTTATTCTATCCCACAGACAGAGCACAGTGCACTGAACTGGATCCCTGTCTACTAGTTAAAATGCAGCTCCAGCACTGCAGTTCAGCCGAGAGATAGGGACTCCTTGCATCATATTTATGTATGATACAAGGATTCGCATTCACTGTCCTGTGCTCTGTTTGTGAGACCTGAACAGCACACAGGTCTATTTCCACAGACCGAACATGTCACGCTATGGGCCAAATACATCGAGCAGCTGGAGAGAGGATGCATATGCTTTATCAGTTATTCAGCGAGCATCTGACCTCTGGTATTCTTGCCATAATGCTGGGATATACTTGGGTAGTTTCCCCCGATCTCCCCCACCCATTTTGTTTTTTTGTTTTTTTTTGTTTTTTTTTTTAAACTAGTCACTTAGGTTTAACTGGTTTGTAGATTTTGGAACTCAACTAACCAAATACTGGTCACACAATTTAGCATTTTAGTCCCAATTTATGCAACACAGTATTCCCTTTTGGCTTTGATGAAAGGGTTTCTCTTTGATAATGACGTTTCTCTGTTCTTCTCTTCAGACGTCACTTTCCTCTCTGAAGAAAAGGTGTATGAAATTCTTGAACTATGTAGAGAACGGGAGGATTACTCTCCTCTTATCCGGGTGATAGGGAAAGTATTTTCCAATGCAGACGCCTTGGTTCAGAGCTTCCGAAAAGCAAAGCAACATACTAAGGAGGAGCTGAAATCTTTACAGGAAAAAGATGAAGACAAAGATGAAGATGAGAAGGAGAAAGCTGCTTCGTCTGCTGCTGCTATGGAAGAGGATTCTGCAGCATCGTCCTCCAGACTTAATGATGGTTCACAGGGAGACAATAATATACCCAAACTAGGCCCTGAAGAAGTATCTCTAGACATTGAAGCTGTTAGACGGGTCTATCACAGGTTACTTTCCAACGAGAAAATAGAAACTGCCTTTCTTAATGCACTTGTGTACCTATCTCCCAACGTCGAATGTGACTTAACTTATCATAATGTATATTCAAGGGACCCCAACTATCTCAATTTATTCATTATTGTCATGGAGAATTGTAATCTCCACAGCCCAGAGTACCTGGAAATGGCTCTACCGTTGTTCTGCAAAGCTATGAGCAAATTGCCATTGCCGGCACAAGCAAAGTTGATACGATTGTGGTCAAAATACAGCGCAGAGCAGATCAGAAGAATGATGGAGACTTTCCAGCAACTTATTACTTACAAAGTGATAAGCAATGAATTCAACAGCCGCAACCTAGTGAATGATGATGACGCCATTGTGGCTGCGACTAAATGCCTGAAAATGGTTTACTATGCAAATGTTGTCGGAGGAGAAATTGAGACAGATCACAATGAAGAGGAAGATGACGAACCCATCCCAGAATCTAGTGAATTAACTCTCCAAGAGCTCCTGGGAGAGGAGAGAAGAAATAAGAAGGGGCCTCGAGTAGACCCCCTAGAAACTGAACTTGGTGTAAAAACCATCGATTGCAGGAAACCCCTCATCCCTTTTGAAGAATTTGTAAATGAACCACTCAATGATGTTCTTGAAATGGACAAAGACTATACTTTCTTTAAAGTAGAAACTGAAAATAAATTCTCTTTTATGACATGTCCCTTTATCCTGAATGCTGTAACAAAAAATCTGGGCTTGTACTATGACAACCGAATCCGCATGTATAGTGAAAGAAGAATCACAGTGCTTTACAGTCTTGTTCAAGGACAGCAACTCAACCCATACCTACGGCTCAAGGTCAGACGAGACCACATCATTGATGATGCTTTAGTTAGGGTAAGTTATCTCCCTTTCTTTGAGATTATGCTGTGTATGGGAAGGAAGTGGTGGTGCACATTTATAACCCCTGATCCATTCACTCCTAAGGGATTTGGAGACATTACTGTTTGGCAGTCCCAAACAAGTGAATGGAGCAGTTCAGGACCTCCGTTCTTGGTAACAATCTTGGGATTGTCCACACACTGCTGTGCTGCTACTCTCTAATGTGAGAAAAATCTTTTGAAGCCTTGGACTGAATACTGCACAGTGGAGAGACTATGGAGACTAATTGAGCTAATAGTGCAACAGTTATACTATGTATTTTGCTGGCCAAAATAGTGTCTCACAGTACTCAGACATCAACATAAAAAAAAATATTGGTATTCCAGTCACATAGATGTATTCCCTTATAGACACGATTTGGGGGGGGGGTGTGGTGGAGACATTCTGGTACATTGTACTCTTGTACATCCATGCACTTCTGCATAATTCATCTCTGATACTATGGAAATTTGAGTGTTTAGTACTCCTCTACTTCCTTCAGTGTCCTAGTAACTGGAGTGGGCAGCTCACATGGTTGACCTGTCACTTTATTAATTTTCTGTACATTGGACCCCTGTTTCTGTGATCTGCGGGCGTCCACTGCTGTGTCCCTCACGACTAACAAATATGACTCTCAATCCCCCTTCGCTAAGAAATCTATTTCCAATCCTTTGGGTATTTTATTAGTGGTGAAAATTATTTAAAACAATGGTAACCAAAGCATTTCTAGAGTGGATTGAATAGAGCCACAGTGGTTTAATGGAGGCTCCTATTATGTTACACCTTTATACCTTAGGTCCTAACTCCTTTTTCTTGTCACCTCACTTCCTGCACAATTTTACTAGACTGATACATTTGCAAAATTTTCATAGCTTGTGGACCAGATGTCAAGCTTAACTATGTATACATTACAATACTTTTTAAAAGGGGATTGAGTGGGGTAAAAATGTAAAGTGTTGCAAAGTGTCTTCCACTTTTTGACACCAGGATTTTGGCATACACCTTGATAAATTCTCCAGATTAGACGAGTGCCTGCTGGTAATCCAAAGACCGAGTGGTGCCATTACAATTAGGTAACGGCAATATGAAGACAAAGGAGCCTATTTAAGAAAACAACCCAAATAAAATGTTTTTTTTTCCCTTCCTCTAAGTAAATTCAACCTTTTTCTGCCTCTATTGGCCTTCGCTGTCCCTTTTACCTGATGTTACTAGTTACTCATTCACCACAGGGAGCCTCGCAGACAGCAGAGACTTTGGCTAGTAATAGTAATTTTGCTATCCTTGAAATTGGTTAACCTTTAATACTGCAGATAAGACAAAGTTAAAATATTACATAAGCAGACACCAGCAGAACCTACACTGTGACCATTTAATGAGAACTTTGTTTTCATTTGTTCTAAACAATTCATTATGTACAATATCAGTCAAAAACTTTTGGATTTAACACTTTTCATTGCTTTTTCTGGACATTTTGCACCAAAGGCAATTCTCACATTTGTGATATGTCCATATAAAACCTGACTTATGACCTAAATATTAATACAAACCCCTTTCGCTAAATACAATGAAAGTAGACCCCTTTGTAAAACCCATTTATAGGCCTTTTAATCATCTTACCTCTGGCACCCCCTCTACTGGTGGGACACAGCACTGTCAGGGTGTTCATGTTACTGTTAGAGCAAATCCTTCCATAACCACTAATATGCAGTGGTAAAGCCGATGGTTGATGCAGTGCACTGTAGCATCTGTGGGATTCATTGTCCCCTGGGATTCCCCAAACAGGAGCACACTATTCCCTGTCTGTTGATAGCAGGATCACAGAGTCTCCAGCAGGGGGAGCAGTGACTCGACATAATGTACAGAACTGCCGTTGTAGAGTGACCGTGTAATATATCATTCTGTCGCCTAGTGCATGGCCGGATTTATGGACTGTGACTTCTTAAAAAGTCACAAAGCCTCTCTAGCATCTCCGGCTAATGTGAAGTTGATGCACCCAAAACTGCACTGCATAGAACAACTACACTGCAACCAGATTTATAAACCAGATGATAAATCTGAAAGGAAGCAGAGCTCCAAATAAGTCTAAAAACTATTGCAAAGAGGCTACTTAGTGATAAAATCACCCCTAGTAGTCTATTAGCAATTCTGCACAGGTGAAGGTGAAAATGTAACTCTTTTTTGAGAGTCCAGAGTATAACCAGTGTAAAAAAATACTGCTTAATACGCACAACCACCACCCAGCAGTGATTTAAAATAAAAATTGGCAACTAAAATGTTTTCTAAAACAGATACTTCATAAGGCTACATTCACACGAACGTATGGGGGACGTATATATATGGCTGATATACGCCCCCCCCCCAATACATCGCAATGGGCACAGGGCGCCCAACGTGAACGGTACACGTACACATGCGGCCCCGTGCCACTCCATACCCCATAGAAAGATAGGATATGGTAGTGTGAATATAGCCTAACTGTAATATGGGGGAGCTTGTGCAGACCCCACATTCACAGGTGCCAAAACCACAGGAATTTGCGATCCATTTTTTGCATGCAAATTTATTGTGGATTACATAATAAAAAATTAACTCCCTTAATCTGAGATTCCTATAAATTTTCATGCAGGTGTAGGACAGGTGCTCTGTTGCTTTTATACTGTGGACACAATATATACTGTGGACTGCTCTTAATAGGACTAGCACCGTCATTCTGATGGAGTGTTCGCAGGCTGTAGCAGAATACTATGCCAGGCAGGATCTGGCGTAGGATTGTCCGCTGGTGCAGCTACCCGCCAGTTGTTGGAATATGGTAAATGTCCCATAAACAGTGTAAAATTTTGTTCTTGTGTTTTATGGGATGACTTTGATTCAAATTTAGATCCTACAGCTGGAGTGTTGGTATAGGTTTTATAAAAGCTAGAAACGGGGGGGAATTCCCCCAGCTCATGGTCGTGAGCCCATATTCACAAAGAGGGTCCAGGATTTAACTAAATATTGGCTCTGCCAATTTGGACATGTTGACCAGAACTGAACTAGCAGAGATTTTTTTTTTTTCTTTTGCTACAGTCACCCCCAGTTTTCTGCTTGTCACCCACTCTCCGCCTCCACACACCCATAGTGGTATGTGGGCAGAGAAAGCCTAAAACTGACAGGAAGGGGGGGGGGGGGATATTCATGGGCCTTTCCCGCCAGAAAAATGGGAAAGTCCCAAAAATGGGAATGTCCATAAATCTCCCCCCATGGTGTCAAATTAAAGATAAGAATGCCATCTTTCAGATCTCATCAGGACTGAAGGGGTTAAACTTCTGATTAATGCAATGTACTGTACTTATTAACTGACAGCCGCCTTTAGCTTGGCTCCCTCTGCAGAAAATGTGAATAAGGCTCTATAGGAACTTGTCACTAGCTGTAAATGTGAAAATGTGGGTCATAAAGTAAGAGTTCATTTTATGGGGAGTGTGCCAATTAAGGCCGCTTTATAGGAATGTGGAGACTTAAAGCCATAGATGCTCCACTAGGGAATTCTGGGAAGTATGCAAATATGTTTTCCAAGGTGTTAAATGGAAAACAATGCTAAAAGTCAGCCCCCTTAACACCAAGCATGACCTACAAGAAGCCATTTAGTTATGGTGACTCCATTGCATTTGATCTTAATGGGAAGTGGATTGCTTTTAGGCCTCTTTCACACGGCCGTTGGGGACGTATATGTGTCCACCATAGGCCAGCAATGGGCGCACAGCGCCGCATGGAGTGGTATGGTGCAGTACCGTTCCGTAGCCTGGAGAAAGATAGGACATGTCCTTTATCTCCCCGGAATATGGTGGCGTGTGCCATGTTTCTCTACGAAGAGGGGTGGGGGTGAGGGGCACTCCTCCTCTCCCTGGTTCGGATGTGTGTCTGCCATGCTACGGTATGGCGGGCACCCAACCGTCTGAATATAGCCTTACTTGGCATTCTTTTACAATTCATTTTTTCTCCCTACAGCTAGAAATGATTGCTATGGAAAACCCGGCAGACCTAAAGAAGCAGTTGTATGTGGAGTTTGAGGGGGAGCAAGGAGTAGACGAAGGAGGCGTTTCCAAAGAGTTTTTCCAACTGGTGGTTGAGGAAATATTTAACCCTGACATAGGTGAGTAGTTGACTTGTTTTATGTAGTGCGGTTTTGTATGTTAGTGCAGTAAACCTTTTATTGCCAAGCAAATATCTCTTACATCCTCACAGGTTGCAACCTCCATGGACAAGGACATATGAGATATGTCCTGGATCCTAAGAGCCATGTCTTTGGATCCTTGGCACAATTAATATCATCTTTTAATATGAATTTAAGTTTGAATTTATATATGAAAGAGGAGATTTTTGGTGCAAGGTATAGAAACTTATAGCTCTCCAAAGTTTGCCCCCCCCTCCCCCTAACCAAATTTGTAGCCAGCAGGCAGACTGTGCAGCTCTAACCTTCTTCAGAGGAGCTTCTCACAGCTCACTGATAAAGTAAATATTGACTTTATCTGTAGCAAAATTTTGGAAATGGATAACATGAACTAATTTTCATGTTATTAAAGAGAACCCGTCATGCAAAATAACCCCCCTAAACTAAATATATTTTCATAAACTGCCATTAGAAAGCATTGCCTCTATCCCTTCATTGTCCCTCTACATGCCTGTAAACCTAAGCAATGAGGTCCTAAAGCTGTATGCAAATGACCTGTGAAATGTCCAATGAAGCATTAGCATATTCAAGCTGTCCACTCTATTCATGAGTGGGAGGTCTTGGACGGTTGGGAGAAGTTGCTCTTGGAGGACATTCTGGTACCATTCTTTATTCATGGATGTGTTTTTAGGCCAGACTTTGAGAGAGCAGATTCCCTTGGCTGAGAAGCAACCCCATGAATGGTTGCTGGATGCTTTACAGTTGGCATGAGACAAGCCTGGTGGTATCGCTCACCTTGTCTTCTCCGAACAAGCTGTTTTCCAGATGTTCCAAACAATCGGAAAGGGGATTCATCAGAGAAAATGACTTCACCCCAGTCCTCAGCAGTCCACTCCCTGTACCTTTTGCAGAAAATCAGTCTGTCCCTTATGTTTTTTCCTGGAGAGAAGTGGCTTCTTTGTTGCCCTTTCTGACACCGGGACTTGCTCCAAGAGTCTCCGCCTCACAGTGCGTGCAGATGCACTCACACCTGCCTGCTGCCATTCCTGAGTAAGCTCTGTACTGCAGGTAGCCCGATCCTGAAGCTGAAACACTTTTAAGAGATGGTCCTGGGTCTTGGGCGCCCTGGAGCCTTTTTGGCAACAATTGAACCTCTCTCCTTGACTTCCTTGATGATGTGATAGATTGTTGACTGAGGTGCAATCTTTCTAGCTGCGATACTCTTCCCTGTTAGGCCAGTTCTGTGCAGTGCAATGATGATTGCACATGTTTCTTTAGAGATAACCATGGTTAACAGAAGAGAAACAAGGGGCACAGAGACAATGCTGGAGCATCGCTGTATCGAAGAAAACCTGCCGGGGGCAGTCTGAAGGTGAGTACACTGTTTGTTTGTTTTGTTTTCTTGACTGGCTTATACTTAAGTATATACGGTAGCTTTAGGGGTGCCTTTGCTTTTTAATGTGTTTTATTGCGATATTTTTGGGGGACAGTTTAAAGGGAACCTGTCACCACATTTTTCACAAATACAACTAGTGACAAGTTCCCATGGATCCCTATTCAATAAATACCACCATTCTTTTAGCTAAAATAGTTTCTCTCTCATTGCCATAAAATCAACTTTGTTATCTAAATTGGCATAATGCCAGATTTAGCAGGAGTCAGAGGGTCCAATGGCTACTCTACATGAGTTTTCTGACCATTCAGCACATCATGTCGTGTGACCAGGTCTATGTCTTCTAAGGTCCTTCATCCACAAACGTTTGCATGAAATCACTGCATGTCTTCATAGTATTCTATACTCCTCATGCCTTCATGGAGGTATGCTGTGATTTAATGTGGTTAGATATATACATGGGGTAGATGTTGCAAATATTTGTGGGTAAATGACCTTAGATCACTCTGGTCACATGACATGAAGCTCTGAATGGTGAGAAGAGACACAAGACATGTGGAGGAGCTGCTGGACTCTACCGAGTAGGACACGCATGCTCCGACTCACTGCTAGATGTGACTGCTATTTTACCTTTGCATACAAAGTGGAGCATTTGGATTGTCTTTCATAATGCAACCAAAATATAGGCCCCAGGGGTCTACAAACCTGAAAACTATTCTGCTCTACAAAAGCTCAATGGCTCCTTCCCTTCCACGCTTCGCCATGTGCCCTGACAGTGGGTTACATCCACATATGGTGTGTCCTCTTACTCGGAAAAAACTGCCCAACATATTCCTAGATGCATTTTCTACTTTTGAGTTTATTTGGGTAAATTTTGCAGCTAAATGAATGTATTAATGATAAATATTAGTGAATTCCAAATCAAACCTTCATTTTGTTTGAATTTCTGTAAGATACATAAAGGGTTAACAAGCTACCTACCTGCTATTTTGAAAAGTTTGAGGGGAGAAGTTAATAGAACGCGGTAATATGTGGTGGTTTTCTATTAACTTCCAAAACCCCTATAGAAATGAAATGGTCCCTAAAATGAATTGATTGCAGTTCGATTTGTGATCTTTCTATCGTCGTAATAAAACAAAAGGACACTTATGAAATGATACCAACACAAAGCTGATATACAGTAAATGTTAGTCTTACTACGCATATTAGATACCGGTACTATCAGTTTGAAAAACAGAACATTTTGAAGTTTGAAAATAGCAATTTTTTTTCAAAATGTTTACCAAATTTTTTGCAAATAAATTCAAAATATATCAACCAAAATTTTCCATTAACTTAGTACAAAATGTCACAGGAAAAACAAACTCAAAAACAGGGTAGGTTAAAGCCTTCTAAAGTTCTATAACCGGATAAAGTGACACATGCTGGTTTTGAAAAATAGGCCTTGGTCATTAGGGCGCAAATGAGCTTGGTCACTAAAGCTTGGTTAAGTTACCCATACGCCAGCGTTGTATTGTGCCCTATACTGGAAGTGTTTCCTAGGATGAGTCTTAGCTGGTGTGTTTGTTCTTCTGCTTACTGAGTGTCTGTCTCTCTTGAATTTGCAGGCATGTTCACCTACGATGAATCCACAAGATACTTTTGGTTCAATCCATCTTCATTCGAGACTGAAGGACAGTTTACTCTCATTGGAATTGTACTGGGCCTTGCAATATACAATAATTGCATTCTAGATGTGCATTTTCCAATGGTTGTGTATAGAAAGCTGATGGGGAAGAAAGGAACGTTTCGTGATTTGACAGATTCTCACCCTGTAAGTCTTGGTATAAAATCTTTAATGTGCAGAGTGTCTTACTTCCATCTGAGATGTTTTCTTTGTTGTTAGCACATTGGGAAGACCCAAGGCTGTCATGGGGACGGATCGCCGATCCCCGATGACGTCATGGGGAGCGACGATCCTTGGCAAGATGGCAGTGCTTTTTGAAGCCGCCAGGCAGCTTTGCAGGCTGCTTTTTTTCATGCCCATGTGACTAAAGGCCTACAGACTTCTTTAAACTGCATTGAATGCTGTGGCCTTTCCTTATTTTGTGAGTGTTTGGATCCCATACACCAGGATCTACAGCTGCGTGCATCATCCACATCAGAGTCCAGAAGTTATTTCAGTTTCCGTCTTTTTTCTATTTTTTAACATGTGAATTTAGCCTCGAGGGAAGATTTTTCTGTTGAATATGACGCAGGGTTCTGGAGATATAGGCTTTTGAATTTGGCCACGGTTATGACGTTTATAAAGGTCCTTTTTGCCCTTTAGCCGTGAAGGGGTTAAGTATATATATTAATAAAGAAACTAAAAGTGAATGGCGCTTTCTTATATGCTATTATCAGAGGTATTCTCCACCATGAAATAGAGTTTTAGTTAAGACTGAGTTTCTCTATGCAGTTTTTCCATCTTGCTTTAAGAAAAATGTGGTAATCTGCATGAGCAGAGCATATGTTTCAGCAGCTCATGGCACTTTCTCAGAATATTGAAATTTTGTGTAATAACAAGACATGTCTTGCAGGTTCTGTACCAAAGTTTAAAAGATCTGTTGGAATATGAGGGCAATGTTGAAGAAGACATGATGATGACATTTCAGATATCTCAGACTGATCTCTTTGGGAATCCTCTGATGCATGACTTAAAAGAGAATGGGGATAAAATTCCCATTACAAATGAGAACAGAAAGGTAAGCTTTTTACTAACTTACCGGATAACCCATGTTATACACATTTACCCGTCACTCAAAGCAGTTGAATATTTTGTGCAGTCTGAAAAGGCAAAACTACTGCAAAGTGACTTCATTGCGGTGGTGCGTGGCTGCTGTATCATATATAATCTACATGTAGCCGAAGGGGTGACATCTTTTGGCATGTTGCAAGCAGAAAACCGGGGCTTTTCACTCATACCCCACTTCTACTTGTGCTGCAGAAATGGGCACATAATAAGCTATGTATGCAGACTAGTCACCAAAGGAGCCTCATTTCTGAAACTTATCTAAATGATATTCCTAATTGTCACTATTGTTATCTCATTTCATGAATGTATTTTGTTATACAGATGTAAACACCCCCTAAATAAAGAATTTCCCCTTCTCTCTCATGGAACTACTTTCCTGTGCTGTAATCATGTTCTCTGCGGTCCTGCAGGACTTGGGTGTACACTATAGAGTTTGGTTGGAACGGACTTGAAGCCAGCTTTAGATTATAGGTTACCATGATGCTTGAAGTGTTTGGTCTGGGAAATTCAGCTGCCCTACATTATTTCATCGCTGAAATATGATTGTGTGAAACCAGCTTCTCATTTGCATATATGTGTTTTGTGCCTCTAAAGCCAGATCACATTGAGACTAGAGGAGCCCCTCGGGCTTATTAGCATCATTTTTAAAGTTTATTTTATAAGGAAGGAGGCTATGGATAAAACGTATCCATGCCTGGATGGTGCCTGGATCAAGGAGTAAGTGTCCCTGGTTTATCATGCTTGATTTTGATGGTAGATTTGTTTAAGGGTTAAATGAAATATAGTAAATCCAAATGTGTAATCCTTACAGCACCTGTATGGCATTGTCTTCTATGAATATATCGATATGTTTGTGTGTTTTCCAGGAGTTTGTCAGTCTCTATACAGATTACATTTTAAATAAATCTGTAGAAAAACAGTTTAAAGCTTTCAGGAGGGGATTTCACATGGTCACCAATGAATCTCCACTCAAATATTTGTTTAGGCCGGAGGAAATTGAACTGCTCATCTGTGGAAGTAGGGTAAGGGATTTTCGGAAATGTTTTTTTTTTTTTCTTGGCATATTTTATTATTTTATTCAATTTTATCTCATTCACTTATCTTTTTTTTTTTTTTTTTCTTCTCCTCAGAACTTAGACTTCCAAGCCCTTAAGGAAACAACAGAATATGATGGAGGCTACACCAGAGATTCCCACATTATTAGGTGAGGAGATGAGGTTTTGGTGACCAATGATTATATTACTTGGATGGATACATTGATGTGACTACACTTCCTTCCTATCATTAACACTCTAGAGGGGTTGTCCACTTTCAGCAAATAATTGATATGGTTTGTGTAAGGAAAAAGTATGCAAGTTTGAGGAAACTTTCTGTATCAATTCTTCATGGTTTTCTAGATCTCTACTTGCTGTCCTGCTATAAGAGCTACTATTTTTACTTACAGTGGATAGAAATCTGTCCATATGATGTGATGGAGGTGCAGGATCCGTTGTTATCACATGAATCCTATTACACTTTGTGATAATAACTGTTCGCGCACATGCATGTCCATCACAAGACCATGAACACATTTCTATCCACTGAAAGTAAACATAGAAGCTTTCTGAAGCAGGGCAGCAAGCAGAGATCTAAGAAACTGTGAGGAATTGATACAGATATATATTGGTGAATTGGATAACTTTTCCTTACACAAACCATATCAAATAATTGCGTAAAGTGGACAACCCCTTTTTAACACTTGAATGTTGTGTTACACAGCAGACATGTTGCCCGCAAGTGCTATTGATGCAATCGGCACTCAACGCGCTACACACAATGGAAGCACAATGCTCTGTCATCTGCAGTGTCCCTGCATTACTGCTATCAAGTGGATGGAATCTTCTGCTTCTAGCTGTTGAAAAGGAAAAGAAGCCACAGTGACTTTATCATTTTTTTTTTCCTTTTCAGGGAATTCTGGGATATAGTGCATTCATTCACTGATGAACAGAAAAGATTGTTCTTACAGTTTACAACTGGCACAGACAGAGCACCCGTGGGTGGACTAGGAAAACTAAAGATGATTATAGCCAAAAATGGCCCTGACACAGACCGGTAAGCCTAGAACTGTTTTAATCGCAGTCAGTTTTAATAATGTTCCAGAAGTGTTCTATAAAACCATTACCAATACCATATCCTTTGCAGGCAGTAGAAGTCAGTCAGTACCGCAAGTAACAGAAACCCGGTATTGAACCGTTCTGACTTTGAAAGTATTGTTGCATTGTGCAACCCTACTATTGACACTAAAATACAGTTTAACTTGCATGCTAATTTGTGGCAGAGGCTACTGGGTTGTTCCTGGATGCTGCCACCCAGGTTCCGTGCCCTCAATGCGCGTAGACTCTTATCTATGCAGCGGCCTTACACTCTCCATAGATTTAAGTCTGCACACCTTCATAGCGGCACCGAGGACGCGGAATCAGGGAGGCAGCACCCGGGGACGAGCAAGTAGACAGGGACAGCAGAGACTACTGTGGAGTAGCCTTTTTTCCTGCTCCACGGAGAGGCTACTCCATCCCCCAGTAGCCTTTGGAAGAAATTAGTATATTAGTTGAACTGTAGTTTGGTGTACATAGTATTCTAATATTAGCTAAAGTGGCAACATACCATCAGTTCTACCTTAATAGGTAGATATCTGATGGCAGGTTTCCTTTAATAGATGAGAAATCTATTATGTAGAAAATAATACACCTATATAATTAGATCAAGAATGTGCCACACTTGAGCTCTTCTATGCTCTGGTTTTTTTCTCCTTCTATGCTCTGGTTTTTTTCTCCTTCTATGCTCTGGTTTTTTTCTCCTATGCTCTGTTTTTTTTTCTCCTTCTGTGCTCTGTTTTTTTTTCTCCTTCTATCTCTGGTTTTTTTTCCCTCTGTGCTTGGTTTTTTTCTCCTTCTGTGCTCTGGTTTTTTTTCTCCTTCTGTGCTCTGGTTTTTTTTCTCCTTCTATGATATGGTTTTTTTTTCTCCTTCTATGCTCTGGTTTTTTTCTCCTTCTGTGCTCTGGTTTTTTTTCTCCTTCTGTGCTCTGGGTTTTTTTTTCTCCTTCTATGCTCTGGTTTTTTTTCTCCTTCTGTGCTCTGGTTTTTTTTCTCCTTCTGTGCTCTGGTTTTTTTTTTCTCCTTCGTGCTCCTGTTTTTTTTTCTCCTTCTGTGCTCTGGTTGTTTTTCTCCTTCTGGCTTCCTGGTTTTTTCTCCTTCGTGCTCTGGTTTTTTTTCTCCTTCTGTTCCTGGTTTTTTTTCTCCTTCTGTGCTCTGGTTTTTTTTCCCTCTATGATATGGTTTTTTTTCTCCTTCTATGCTCTTTTTTTTTCTTCCCTTCTATGCTCTGGTTTTTTTTCCTCCTTCTGTGCTCTGTTTTTTTTTCTCCTTCTGTGCTCTGTTTTTTTTTCTCCTTCTATGCTTCTGGTTTTTTTTTCTCCTTCTGTCGGCCTGTTTGTTTTTTTCTCCTCTGTGCTCTGGTTTTTTTTGTCTCCTTTGTGCTCTGGTTTTTTTTCTTTCTCTTCGGTGCTCTGGTTTTTTTTCTCCTTCTGTGCTCCGGTTTTTTTTCTCCTTCTATGATATGGTTTTTTTTCTCCTTCTATGCTCCGGTTTTTTTTCTCCTTCTATGCTCCGGTTTTTTTTCTCCTTCTATGCTCCGGTTTTTCGTCTGGGTCCAGCATCAGGACTTAGAGCCCGGAGCAGGAGAGGGCCTGGGAGTCTTGTTAAGCTAACGAAGAGTTACTGGCTCCTAGGACCTCTCCTGTTCTGGCGTGACTTTGTTCTGGTCCTGATGCCACGCACATCCATCTACATCAAAGCCAAGGGTGAGTATTTATTAGATGTACTTACTGCTACCTATTGTGTATATAACCTCTTTTTATGTGTATTTCCCTGCAGATTACCAACATCTCACACTTGCTTTAATGTCCTTTTACTTCCGGAGTATTCAAGCAAAGAGAAACTGAAAGAGAGATTATTAAAGGCTATCACATATGCCAAGGGATTCGGCATGCTGTAAAATGAAAAGGCAAAAGAAAACCTAAACAAAAGGGATAACAATCAGTAATACTGAAGTCCCTGTCCACAAAAGGCCATAAGATAGTCAGCTACATGTAGTCACCTGTATGTGTGCCTCCCTCCTCCACTGGGACATTGGGCTGGAACAGCAGGTTTCTGCTGCTTATATGAACAAAGTCTTTCTCCCTCCCCTAGTGTGAAAGTGTTGTACAATCTTTCACATGTATGTACAGAGAGGTTTTCCTAAATATTTATTTTAAGGGTTAAATCACTTGCTTGTGTTTAATACTGCTTGAAGTCGAGCCTACTTGAGTCTTTGACAACCGATTCTCATAAAATACGCTATCATTTACCGGAATTTCAAGACTTTCAAGTTACTGCTTTAGTTTGTCCTGCAACTTCTTCAAATCAGGAACTCTCCTTTCATCCCTCCCCTTTTTTTTTTTTTTCTTTTTGTTTTTTTTTTTTTTACAAATTGCTTAAAAAACTTGAATTAATGGAAACAGTGTGATGCAATTACTGCTGTTCTAGCCCCAAACAGTTTCTGTGACAAAAAAAAAAAAATAATGTAGTCAATAAAGATGGAAGGGAGTATTTGGAATGTTATACTACAGCCTTGCAACCCTTTACTTTAGCCACAGCACAAACAATATACAAATTAAAGATACAAAAAAAAAAGTATTTCACAATTTGTTGTCGTCTTGTAAGGTATATACTGTGTTTCATTAGCAAATCTTTTATCAGGGTCTGTGAAAAGGGGTACAATTTAATGCTGTTTTAATTTTCTTTTTTGACCTGTTTACTGACGAGTGCATTTTCAGCCAAATAATATATAGTTGGTGGTGGTCGCCTAAGGGAAATAAAAGAACGTTTGCACCCTCAACAAAAAAAATAAGCTTGTGAAAGTGCACTTACATGAAGAATATGAAATAAACCTTTTAAATAGACAATCCAAAGTCTTCCCTGTACCTTGTCCGCATCCGATTGTTTTCTTACAGCACATGAGCAGTGCTGCTGTATCATCAGGAGGGAAAACACACAACCAGTCTAGTCTCCTGAAGCAATGTACACCAATCTATAACTAGATGTTCCTGATCTGTAATTGGTTAAGATGTAGGGAACATCAAAATTACAATGCCCAAATGTATTTGTTTCTCTATCCTGGACTTGCGTGTGTATTGTTAACTACTCATGTTGCAATATGAAATAAAGGGATTATCCATTTTTACCAACAATCTAATTGGTACATCTTAGAGTAGCTTGTTCTGGCTTTATTCAGATATGACTATAAAGTGTGTTTTTCTGTCTGATTGTGAAGGGGAAATATCAGTTTCAAGTACAGTTAACATAAAACGGGCTCTGAATGAATTATCGGCAAAACATTGTTAATTGGTTGTAGAGTGCCGTGTCATACTTTTAGCAGCTACCTAGCCTGCTACCTCAGAAACCCTATATAAGTTGCAATTAAAATGTACAGATGATGGCAACAAAGAAATAACATCTTGGGGCTTTTTGTGGGTCAGGCAGTGTAGGCTTTTACCACTGGTTGCTTGATGTTTATCAGGACAGAATACACTACTACTACCAAGCTCATATCATACATGCAACATACCTTCCAACCATCGTGGATCTGGTGAGACAGACCCAGTTTTTAGGGTCTACACTTCCAAGTATAACCTTTTAAAAGGTCTTGTTCTCACAACTGTGTTTGTGAAACAGATAGTCTGTCTCAGACCGAAAACTACCCTGGACATTATAGTTAATAATCTGATGGGAATGGAATTGGTCTCGCAGACAGGTCCGGAAATGTGGCAGGTATGCACTCCCTGTCTCCTAATGGATTATAATATATACTAGTATTACTACTATTGCAGTGTGTGATTTGCACATTGTAATAGATGATGTGCAATGCTGAAGTATATGGTAGGATCAATCAGACAACCTAAGGTTAAAGTCTAGGGGTCTGAAAAATATTAAAAAACAAAAAAACATTAATTAAAAAACCTACAAATTTAAATCGCCCCCTTTCCATAGAGCTGTTGTAATTATAAACAGTAAAAATAAACATCTTGGGTATCTCAACATCCCAAAATGATCTATCGATAAAATATAATACCAATTATTCCCAGAGTTTAACAGCCGTAATGGAAAATAGCCACCAAAGTCAAAAATGCCACTACTTTGCCATTTTGAAAAATATAAAAATTTCAATAAAAAGTGATCAAATGGGCCATACAGTCCTAAAAAATGGTTGCACTGAAACCTTCATCAAAAGTCTCAAAAAATGACACCACACACTCTGTACACCAAAGTATGAAAAACTTATGGCAAAATGAAGAATAAAACCTATATAAATTTGGTATCTCTGTGATTGTACCGACCCAAAAAATAAAGTTGATATGTCATTTGGGGTGCAAGCCATAAAATCCAAGCTCACAAGAAAATGGCGCAAATGCATATTTTTTTTTTTTTTTTACCAATTTCACTGCATTTGGAATTTTTTTTCCTGCTTCCCAGTACATGGCATGGAATGTTAAATACCGTCACTATGAAGTGCATAAAACAAGCCATCACAGATCTCTTCACATTGAAAAATGTAAAACTTAGAGATTCTCAAAGGTGGTGGTGGGGGATGGAAACGCAAAAACGAAAAAGGGCCAGGTGGTTAAGGGATTGAAGCTTCTATACCTGAGCTATCTTGTATCACTTGGGCTCAGCAGCTTGAAGAGGATGCACCCAGGTTAGTGTTTCTTGTTGCTCTTGGTCATGCACTCAATATTTTGGGTGTAAAAGGTGAAGTTCAGGACCTTTTACCCCCAAATAATCTCAGCAGAAGACATCTGTGGGATATGTGTTTTGCTGTAATGGCTGGATCTCATTGGGGAATTGCTGTCCGCAAATCTGTGCCAAAATCTCTCTCAAAATCTCTCTCTTATTGAAGTCAGTGGTAGGCCTTGAAATATAGAAGCAACATGCCCTGTACTCTGTGGATGTTGCTCAGAATACAGAGCATGTTCAATGCAGGTCAAAATCATTGTTGGAAAGCCTGACAGTGGATTTTAACATTATATAACATTGATCATCCAGTGGAAAATTCATGTCAGATACCACAGTGTGAACATCAATTACTGTATATTAGGTCCTAGAAGCTTGTAAACCGTCCCAAAAAAACTATTCACTATATACTGTAGGCTCCTCGGAGTGGGGCATTTCCTGTACATTACAATTTTGTATGTTTTTTAGAGCCAGGCATTTACTATGACTATAAGCTTCTATGACCATGGAATTTACTGTATATAGGAGCTAGTATATAGTAAAATGTATTCTCTACATATTAGACCAGTGATGGCGAACCTTTTAGAGACCGAGTGCCCAAATTCAACCAAGACCCACTAATTTATTGCAAAGTGCCAACACAGAAATAAAATTTTTGATTTATACTCCCTGCTCCTTCACAGCTTTAATTGATACCAGCACCCTGAGGCCACCAATAAAGCAGAAAATAGAAGAAATTTGGATGATCATTGTAGCTTCCCTCCAGGCTCCCATAAACAGGAAGAATTGTCAGGGCCGGAGCAGGAGCTACAATGATAATCCAGATCTGTCCACACCTTCCCACTCCTCCAGTAGTCCAAGGCAGCGCTGTCACGTTAAAATAGCTCTGTACACAGCAAGTCCTGGGCTGTATGGGAATTCAGGAAAATACCTGGAGTCATAGGTTCACCACCACTGTATTAGACTATGTGTTCCTAGGAGCAAGACACTTTGGCCTCATGCACATGAACATATGTTCGCCCGGGCATGCATACAGCCTTGGGTGCTCCTCACCCCTACTCTCTCTGTTGAAAGGCAACATGTCCTATATTTTTCTGTACAGTTGCCAGGCTTGGTCATGGTGCGGTGAGACTTTGTGTGCTATAGACTAAGGCGGCTGTGACAAATTGTACGGCCGTAGCCATGGCCCCCCCCCGCCCCATACGTTCATCTGCATGGGTCCTTACTGCGTATATTAGATTGTGAGCGCCATGGAGCAAAGCATTTACTATACATTAAACCTCATGCACAAAACAGGAAAAATTTGCAATCATTTTGTCCAGATGATGTGGGATTAGCGGTTCACACTCCTCCCTTCTTCATAAAAACAGAGTTGCTGCGCCACAATATGGGCAGGAATACAACCTGCTCTGTGCTTTGTGGCAGAGCCGCCCAGCGTGGTCAAGGTGTGGTGATCCATGGTGGGCTCGCCATGAACGTGCACAATAGATCTCTATGGGGGCCATGTGCTAGCCCCAGTTTTCACAACTAGCACATAGCCCTCTGTATGGTTATGTAAGCTAGGAACAGGGCATTTACTATTACATTGTGAGCTTCTAGAAACAGAGCATAGAAGTTACTCATTGGCTGTAGCAGGTCCTGTAGCAATTTCAAATTCCTGGCCATGTCCAGCCCAGTAAACCAGAAGTATCAGGCTGACGTGGGAATCGGGGTAAGGGAAAAACTCATTGGGGCACAAATACTAAGAACAGTGAAAATTGCACTATGTGCAGTTTGCCTGTGTATAGCGCAGAGTGCGCCAGATTAAGGATTTCTGGCTGATGATCAGCATGAATCTGGCACCCTCTGCACTGTTCAGAAAGAGGGCACCACTTTTTTGGTGCACCTTTAACATAGGGTGAGACACATTTCTGTTGGACTTTGCATGATAAATGTGGCGCATGGTCTGACTGAGCACAGGAAAACTCCCTTCAGGGCTGAAATTTGTGCTGCAAAAGGGTTGTGTGCGACACAAATGTGGTGCAGGAACTTCTTAAATACCTGTGCTAGCAGTTTGCACCCAGAAGAATGTGCAAAGTCTGACATAAAACTGGGGCAAGGACCCAGTAAATGTGCCCCATTGTTTTTTTATTCACCCACACTGGCCCCTTAAGGAAAACCCCTTTAAAAGAAATCAATCATCAAAATCAGGCTTGATAAACCAGGGACACTTACTCATCTAGTCAATTTTCACATGCAGAGGGAAGGGGAGTGGTGTAACACTTCCATTAGCATAATTAAAAAGTAGATTTTAGAAGGATGGAGGCCATGGATAACAAATATAAGAAAATTACCACAGTCCTGGTGCCTAGATATATGAGTGAGTGTCTCTATATAGTGAGCTTCTAGGAGCAAATCATGTATTATATGTGGAACAGTTAAGTCCAGTTCACACTTGTGTAGGGGCTTTTCCTTACACACTCGATTTTGGGATTAACAGAATCAAAATAAGGAAGGTGAACAGAAGATCTTATGTTCAACTTCTGTTCCCCATAGAGATTATTGTATGGAAGGTTATCTCCTGTTACACTTACGTTATTTATAACATGTGCTAGATATAAGAGTAAAAGGTCAGTTCACAACTACGTCTGGGGTTTCCATTACACTCACCATTTTAGAAGAGTGAAATACAGAATAAAGGATCTAAAATTGATATACAATTGTTTGTCGTTTGTCTTTTGTCCAGTGTCCATTGTGACAATGATGAGGGATATTGCTACCATTTCATGCTCTAGGACTACAACTAGACTTGGCATATAATAAAGTGGCCCATCACATCTGACTAATTGTTGCTATATAGAGAGACAGTCACATAAACTGCACCCACTCATGCATCATAAAATCCACTCCTGGTATCTTACATTACAAGTGTTATGGCGTTTAATCCCTGGTAGGGACAAAACATTGTTTGCCCTGTGTTGGGTCTAAACACATCTGCATATAGGGAGGAAATATTCCAGATGGGCTTGAAATGCAGTAGTCAGGAACAGCCTTAAGGTCCAGCATTTGACAGAACCTCTTGTTAAAATCATTTGATACTCACTCAGCTACCCTTTATTTCCTCATATGATGGACCCCATTATCACCATCTCAAATTGTGAGCCCCCTCTCATTTCCCCCATATCTTGTTGGCTACCTTCATCACCCCCTCATATTGTGTCCCCACTCTCATACCCCTTGTTGGCCATTTTCATTGTCAACTCATATTGTGGTCCCCATCATCTTCAAACTCCTTCTCATACCCCCTCATATTGTGGGCCTCCTCTCATCTCCCCCTCATATTATGGGCTCACTCAGAGTTAATGGGACACTTTCACCACCACATCCCTTCCCAACCTCCGTTCATTTTTCTTTTCTTTTTTTGGTTTTCATTATCTGTCTTCTTTTTTTCCCCACTCAATATATATACCTGAATATTCAATTTTCTTTACCTTATCATACATTATCTGTGTTTGTGCACACACATTCATAATAATGCTAATAAGATTGTGTAAAAAGAATGGTCTCTTCTTGACTTTTATTACTATTATATTACATGGCAGTTTGACTAAATGCATACATAGGTCTTACCTGAGGAGCTCTCTAATTTACAATATCATCTAAAGCACTGACTGTCAAAGCTTTTCTTCTAGAGGGTCCTGGATGGCAAGAGCCCCTCCAAGTGACTTGGCATCCAGGATCGCACCCTTTGTTGAAATTGCTGCATATTTGCGCCACTGGCATAACCCCTGCCTCCCCCAACTAGCAGTGCTTGTGGGTGCAAATATTTGCAAGTCCATCAGGGACAATACATTAGGTGACATCTACACTAGCGACAGTGTACAGTGACAGTACACTAAGCTTATTCGAGGACCTTCAATGGAAACATCCCAAGGCCATCATGGGTTGCTTTCTGTATACACATGTATGATCAAATAGATTGCTCCTGCAAAACCCAAAATGCTGCAGAGGTGAAAGGATCAAATACTGGATGATTAATTTGTCTTGGATCGACTACAGTCACCAGAGGTTATACTTCCCTTACCATTTTTGTGGAATATTTTAAGCTCAGTAGGAGTATTAAATTTTCTGTACTACAAATAGATAACTCATAGGCATATCTAATGTTAAAAAGGGGTATTCCCACAATAACAAGATTCTTAAATATATTCAGGATAACAAGATAACTTATTCTCTAATTCACTGTTATTAACAAAAATACAGCATTTCACAGGTATAATTCCAACCTGTCTATATCAGTCCTGGTGTAAATCTTCTGACTGTGGTTAGATTCTTCTCATGAATAGCTTATCTTGTCTGCACACTGCAGTGCTCTCTGCCTTCTGCCCTTCACTGCATTACAAAACTAGCTCATACACAGGCACTTCCTGCCAGCAAGCATCAGTGTGTAGATACTTAATCTACTTGCTACAGACAGATAAGCAGAGTTGACTGTGTGTTTTATTGATTTGGTGAGTTAGCATAGCTGAGAATGTCATTTTGTGATAACCTTCTCATCATTTCTCCTCTCTCATCTGTCTCTCTTTTTTATGTATCAGATGCTAGTATAATGTTCAGAACATAAATAAAAGTGTAGTAATGTAAGTGTAGTAACCACTGGACCCTGATAATCTAAGCACATTATCAGTATACAACATCTCATAACACAACCATAACATAAAGAAGGAATCATGACACGTCTTCTTAGAAAGTCCCTGTTCACACTCATGATTTTCTAGATCTCTGCTTGCTTTCCTTCTATAGAAAGCTTCTATGATTACTTCCAGATAGAAATCTGTCCATGGTCCTATGATTGTAATGCAGGTGCAGGAGCGTTATAATCACAGAGAGTAATCAGAGCCGTGTAATAGTAAGCTTTCTACAGAAGGACAGCAGATAGAGATCTAGAAAACTGTGTGGAATTGACACAAATTATATTGGAAAATTGTATAAACTTTTCATTACACAAAAAAAATCAATTGTTTGCTGGAAGTGGACAAGCCCTTTAATAGAGCGGATTTAATAATTCATAGGGAATTTGAATATGCAGAAAATTTATGTCACCTTTAAATGCCATATATTTGGGTGCACAATGTTGCATTACATACTGTTCCACTGTTCCTTTAAGCCACGGCCACATGACTGCACTCAAGGAAGGAGGCCATGCCTAATTCAGATGGGATCCTTTATTGTTAACACCTTGAGGACTTTAGGGCTTTTTGCGGCCGCATATACATCCCTATGGATGGCAATGGTGGCCTGGCGGCAGTACAGGGGGAAAAGATCTTTCCCTGTGTGTGCGGCTGTGCGCTACTGTTCTCTATGGAGAGAGGAGGGGTCACCTCCTCCTCCTCTCCAGCGCACAGTGGTGTGCCGCATATACCAGATATTGCTACATTCTCACAAATGCACTCTACCTCCACCTCTGCACATTTTGACAAAATATTAAATTATTTCCATAGGCAACCTCTAAAAGTCAGAAAAGACAGAGTTAGCCTTAAGTTGTGTTATTTTGTCAGTATATATGTATCGTGCACCACAGTCTTCAAGAGGTATGCAACATTTTGATAAATTTGGTACAGATTCCACACGCATGTAAAATTGTCTTACTGTTAATAAACATTACTCCCAACATTGCCCTTATTGGTTTTACTTAGCATTACTACAAATGAAAGTAATGTTGTAAGCTGTACACACGAGCTAGATAAAAAAGAACTAACAGTTAAGTTAGTATTTGTTAGGTATAGTATCTCTATCGAGTGTAGGTGTCTACTGTTTTGGAATCAGGCACAATGAAGACACATATGTTCTGCGGCTTTATACTACAAAGCTATTACCATAAGGATAATGATTTTCAGCATTTGGATGTGTTCTTGCACCACAAAGAAGTCTAGAGATGTAGAAGTAAACAGACATTTGAGATAGAAACTCAAATACAATACCTGACATTAAGCAATTCCTTCAAGAACATGTTACATGTATTGTTCACAAAATAAACGTAAGCGGACATTGACTATTAGATTGAAATATACGGGTTGTTGTTAATCCAGTTTCTTACGGAGTAATTTTCTTTAGTAAGAACTAGATTATACTGTTCCATGAAAAGAATATCTGTTGGTACATCTTTTTGAGTAAAATTTGTGTCAAGTTTCTTCATAGTAACACTTCGGTGATGGAGCTCATCTCCAGTTGGTAACCATTGGTTCTGTTCCCTTTCATCGTCCTTATATGTGAAATTAAAAGAGTCTTTTTTATTTTTCCAATCCAGCATTCTCTGAGAGTAGTAATCTTTTAATGCTGGGTCATTCTGCTGCAAAGATTTTACTTTCTCAATAAATGTCTTTATTTTCCTTGAAAACATTTCTTCTGTATCATCTGATGTGGTCCCGATGGTGGCTGTGGAGCCCAGTAACTTTCCACCACTGTCCAACAAGAAACTTGTAGATTTTGGCCTTCTTCTCACTTGACCTCCATTATTTTGTGGAAAGATCATACCAGTTTCTTGTTTAGCAGATTTATGGAAGTTTCTTACTGTAAAGTTTTTTTTCCCTTGACCTTGAATCTCAATAGCTAAATCCAGATTTGTAGGTACAGATATACCTGCTTCAAAAAATGTGACTTGTGTCTGTTGATTTAGTGATGGTCTTTTTGCTGGTGCAGAATAATACCTTTGAGGGGTATTTGGGTAATTTTTCCTAGCTGAAGATTTCCGAATGTCATGGCCATATTTGGCATCAGTTCTGTTCATCATTTTACCGTTCATGGACATCGATGAATTTGGTCTACATGGTGCAGATACCGCTCTTGGTGGTTTCCCATTTTGAAGCATAGCCCTCACAGCTTTCTCTGCGCCATCATTAACTGTAGTGTTAAAACTGGAAAACATTGTAGTGGTTAGCTGTTTCATAAGCTCAGTGTTTCCCATGAGCCTGGCATGTGCCAACTCTGATCTTCTAAGCCTGAGTATGAAGTGGTTGTATAAAAGTTTCTGGTCAAGTTTCATTGAATCAGCTGCTTGTTTCTTCATCAAATCTAAGGAGAGAATTTTTTTCTTTAGAAGGCTTTCCTCCTTTGAATTGAAGGAAATAGTGAGAGGAGATTTCTCAGCTTCTTTTAATTTCTTCTCTGTCATAGTTGATTGGTGATAATGATCTTTATTACCTGTGTGATTTGTCTTTCCAAGTAGAAGCTGCTGAGAACTTGTAGCACTCTTGAGATTTGTTGTTGTAAGTGTTGTTAGGGAGTTAAGCAGGTAGTTGAACAAGTTGCAGGTGATTGTTTGGCACCAGACTATCCTGAAATTACATCTGCTACTTTTCTGCAACTTCCTGAACAATGTCAGGTTTGCTGTCAAGGAAGAAATACATTTTGTTGTTGGTAACATGTTAAGTAATAAAATATGCTGTCATCAGATGTCCATTACATTACCAGTATATTTATTTAACACACACATTAGCTGCATTCATATGTTTGTGTAGTCAGGTGAACACGCTGAGAATATTTTTTTTAACACATGCTGTCCTGGACGCATGGAGAGGTAAATCTGTTCAGGTTTAGAAGGCAACTGAAAGCAGAATTTCATTAATCCCTTAAGGACGCAGCCTTTTTCCATTAATTTTTTGCTCCCCACCTTCAAAAGTCCATAACTTTTTCATTTTTCTATGTACAGAGCTGTATGAAGGCTTATTTCTGTGTAACAAATTGCACTTCGCAGTGATGGTATTTATTATTCTATGCCTTGAAAGCGGGAAAATTAAAATGTGGTGAAATCAGTGAAAAAACGCATTTGCACCATTTTCTCGCGACCTTGATTTTTCACAGTGTACACTCCACATGACACCTCTACTTTATTCTTTGGTTCAGTACAATCATGGGGATACTTAATTTATACAAGTTTTATTGTGGTTTAATACATTTGAAAAAATTTAAACCTTGTGTGTGAAATAAACTGTTTTTGTTTTGCTATCTTCTGATGCTTATAACTTTTTCATAATTCGGAGCTGTGTAAGATGTCATTTTTTGCGAGATGACCTGCCATTTTTATTACTACCATTTTGAGGACTGTACAACCTTGTGATCACTGTTTGTTAAATTTTTTATATTTTGGGTATTTGGCGATATTTTCTGTTACAGGGTTCAACGCTGGGAAATAACCATCATTATATTTTAATAGATTGGACATTTTGGGATGCAGTGATACCTTACATGTTTATGATTTACCTTGTTTATCAGTTTCAGGGGAGGGGGTGATTTAAACTGTTATTTTTTTATTATTTTTTATTTACATTTTTTAAGCGTTTACATTTTTTTTTTTTTTTACTATTTTTCAGATTGATCCTACCATATACTGTCATAATATCATAATACAGTATGGCAGTATATGGGGATTGTCCACATCATCTATTACAATGTGCAAATCACACATTGTAATAGATGGGCTAAAACAAGACAGCCTTGGGTTTTTGTATGACCCAAGGCGGTCATGGCAACAGATCACCACTCCCCAATGAAATCATGGGGAACAACAATCAAAACAAAGATGGTGGTGCCAAAGCTCAGCTGTCTTTTAAATGCCAACAGCGGTGGTTGTTTGCTGCACTATGCAGCAAACCCCATGTCTTCATGACGAGGGCTTACCCCGTGAGCCCTCTTTATACATCCTTAACTTGGGGTCAAGTCCTTTTAACTCCTTAACGCTCCTTGATGTACATACAGATACATCAAGGAGCGTTAAGGAGTTTTAAGGACTTGACACCAACAATAGTGGTTGTGTTGGATATGATATAGTTTGGGGTTACTTTAATAATATTTAAAGGAAATCTACCATCAAAATCAAGCATGAAAAGTCAGAGACACTTACACATAGATCCAGGCGCACTGACTGTTGTAATCTTTTTATATATATATCTGTAAAGTCACATCAGAGAGGGGATAGAGTAGATCCTTTGCTCATTAGTATAATTTTAAATTTGGATTTTAGAAGGAAGAAATTCAGATGGGATTCTTTATTGTTAACACCTTGAGGACTTTTGGGCTTTCAGGACATATGTGCTTTTGTTTATCCAAAACTTTTGTACTG
Source organism: Engystomops pustulosus (assembly GCA_019512145.1). Classification (NCBI taxonomy): domain Eukaryota; kingdom Metazoa; phylum Chordata; class Amphibia; order Anura; family Leptodactylidae; genus Engystomops; species Engystomops pustulosus. The sequence continues at coordinate 87,702,384 of CM033642.1, read as the reverse complement.
CAGTGTATTATTACTGTCAGTTTTCCACTCACAACAAGAAAGGGGCATTTCTAGGGTCATAAAAGTTCCGGGGCACCCTACATCCAGTACCCGCAGGTGATATGTCCTCGGATGTGATGTGTTCCTTGTCTTCTCCAGTGGCGTCGCTAGGCTAAAAGATCCGGGGCTCGTGCCCCGGATCTTTTGGCCTGTGCCCCGGATCAGCGGGACTCTTGTCTCACTATCTGGGCCCTCTCTCACTTCTATCTGCGTCCCTTCCGGACACAGATAGAGGCGAGTGCTGCAGTGGAGAACGGAACCATAAGCTCCGTTCATCACTACAAATGGCAGGAGACACGGTGACGTCATTAAACCCCGTCTCCTGCTTCTACCAGCTGACTACAGTGCTGGGAGCCGGAGATGCGGTGTCGATCCCGTACAGCGAGAAGAGGAGAGAAGACAGATGAGCATGAAGTTGCTGTTTTTTATTTTTATTCACAGTGTAGGAAGTTGCTAGGGGGCCCCAATTTGCTCGGGGTCAGGGGCTGGGGGATATTAAATGACCGGGGGCATCATTTCTGGAAAGCTATGGGGACATTAATTTGATTTATGTGGGTATATGGACCATATTTCAAGGGGGGGTGGAATATTAATTTATGTGGGGATATTATCCATTGTTGGGGGGAATCCATTACGGGGGAGCTAATGGGAACATTAATTTCTGGGGGGGGGGCATGTTGGGGATATCAATAGCTGAGGGGGTGGCTGGGAGAACATTAATTGCCGAGAGGGTCTGGTTGGGGAACATCCATTGCTGAGGGGGGCATTCCTTGCTGGGGCTGGGGAGGCTGTGGATGACATCCATTGCTTGGGAGGTAATGGGAAGGTAATGACATCCATTGCTTGGGAGAGTGTGGACGACATCCATTGCTCTGGTGGGCTGGGGTGCAATATTAATTTCTGGGGGGACTGTATATGAAATACATTGATGGGGAGCTAATGGGAACATTAATTTCTGGGGGGATTTGTGGGAAACATCAATTGCTTGGAGTGGGGTGGGCATCAATTGCTGGGTGTCTTTGGGGCACATGCATTGCTGGGGCTGGGGACAACCATTTCTGAGGGGCTGGGGGGTATCCATTAGTGGGCTTTTGGGAGGGATATCCCTTTTTGAAAGGGGTACATCAATTGCTGGGGGGCTTTGGGGGACACCAATTACTGGGAGGGGATGGGAGGGCATCAATTCGTGTGCAGCGCAGGAGGGACATCCATTGTCGTGGGGGCTGCAGAGAACATGAATTGCTGGGCGGCTTTGCGGAACATCAATTTCTTTGGGGATTGTTATTTGCTCATTATATATATAACATTATATACTGGAGGGTTGTGGGGGACATTACTGAATGGGGTCTGTGGGGACATCCCTTATTGGTGAGACTTATTTCATGTGGGAGAATTATTCAGTGGGTGGGGGAATTATTTAGTGTGGGAATTATTCAGTGGCTCCAAATTAGATAATTAGAAAGGGTCACTTTGCAGGGGCATTATCAGATGCGACTGGTATTATGTGCATTATTACATGTTAGGCCATGTTTAGGGAACATTATCAGGTGGGTGGCACAATGAGGGAGTAATGTAACATATGGGGCCAATGTATTGTGGGTCAGTTATTGTGGGGGCAAAATGGGGATAGTGTAGTATGTGTAAACTATAATTTTTGGGCTTATAAATTGTGTATTCCGTGTAGTCTTCTTACAGTATTTGGAAGTAGAGTGTTAGAGGTAGCAGCAGGATAACAATGTTATGGGACCAAGATATAGGAACAATGAAGAACATAAGATGTCTGTGTGGTAAACTTTACAGGGAGGACACGTGGCTGAAGAAGAGACATGGTGATTCTGGGGCTAATGGAGAAGATAAAGAACAACTACAGTCCGAGGACACATCACCTGCAGGCAATGGATGGAGTAAGTAGGGATTTCTCCTGAATTTTCAATTGGTTTTGGCGGGAAACTCATTTGAGGGGGTCATGTACAAAAATGGTCACTACTGTCAATTTAATATAAATGCATTGGGGCCCGTGCCCCAGATCTTTTACCACCCTAGCAATGCCCCTGGTCTTCTCCATTAGTTCCACCATCAATTTTCTCTTCCATCAGTCACACACCATCACTGTAGGGTTTATCATGCAGACATCTTCATGTTCTGCACTTTCCCATTGTCCCCTAACAATGTTATTCTTCTGTTACTCCTAATACTGTGCCCCCCGAACAGGGGCGTAACAACAGCTGTAGCGGCTACTACAGGGCCTACATTGCCCAGGGATGGGATGGGCAGTGGAACAAAAATATATTAATGAAAAAGTTACGTAGAATGCGCACCAATCAATTCACACTGCACTTAAAACAAACAGTATTTTATTAGAACTAAGATATACTATAAATCCCAAAATCTCTATAATAATACAATACAATAAATCTTACATATAAAAACATATATAAAAAGACATAAAATAATTATCAAATGGATAGCCTCACTTCATTTTTTTGTTGTTATTTAGGTTATAACCAAAACATAGACAAATTATTTGTTATATCAAAACAGTTGTAAGATCTTAGGCTAGGCAATACAGTAGGATGGCACAAAAGGGGCCCACGTGCTCACTCTAACCTGTAAAAACGTATATATCACTTGTTAGACATTAATCCATGGAAAAAAGTTATATTTAGTTTTGTTTTTCTTACTTGCCAAGTTATAAAATTTCTCTTGTACAATTCAGTACTTGGAACTGACTCCACAATGGATGATGGACTCCAGAGAGGTAAACGGTCGTATGTTGTATTATCGTGTATAAAGGGTATGTATCCATCTACCCATTATTGTGGTGAAGATGATATTATTTCAATAGTCTTTCTTACCCTAAGTTGAACGTAAGGATACCCGTTCTATGTTCATTCCTTTTGGAATCGGTTGTCACAGAAAATGGAGCGGCTGGTTCTTACCTCAGCGTCTTCTTATCCACTTTTATCAGCCGGGTTCGGATCCCTGAAAGTGCAATCTGGTGGCGCCGGGCTCCTGGTAAGTGTGCAATTGATCGTAGTTGTATTAAAGGATAGAAGCATTCAGTATAGCGCTCACTCCATGGAAAAATGTGATATGGCTAGATGCGTTTCTGAGCCCCTTCTCGGGTCCTTTGTCAGTAGCTTCCTTAGGTTGAGGATGAGATAAGCGGGACCACAAGATCAGGGGGTATGAGGGCCCACACTATAAGGGGGTATGAGGGGCTACAAGATGAGGGAAAATGAGAGGCCACAATATGAGGGGGTAAGAGGGGGCCACAATATAAGGGGGTATCAGGCAACAATATGAGGGGAATATGAGAGGTCACAAGATGTGGGGGAGATGAGAGGCCGCAATATGAGGAGGAGGTGAGAGAGGCCATGATATAAGGAAGAGATTAGGGGCCACAATATGAGGGGGAGATGAGAGAACCCACAATATGTGGGGGATACAAGAGGGACCACAATATGAGTGGGAAATAAAGGGCCAAATTTTGAGGGGACCAATATGAGGGAGAGATGAGTAAACAATTTAAGGAGAGATAAAGGGGCCACAATAGGAGCTGTCAGAGACATTTATTGCTTTTACTAAGAGGTCCTATCTAATGCTGGATCATAGGTCCATTATCTAAAGATTGAAAAATGTATTTCAAGCTCATCTGGAGTTTCTCCTCCCTAAACTCAGACATGTTTAGATGTAAATGCCTGTGTCTGGTAAGTAGCAATAACAGGTTTTTTTTTTACATGGCAAAACCCGTTACTACTTACTGAATACAAGAGTTTAGGTCTGAACCCATCTGCGTTCAGAGAGGAGTTACTCCAGATGCTCTTGAAATACATTTCAAAATGTGATTAAGTCACATCTTGTGGGCCATAAGCTGTGCTCACATAATGGTCCAGATTTATTAAAAGCTTTGCGACACTTTTCTGTCTGACTTTGCACGTCCTTTTCAATGCAAACTGAATACAAACCTGACGCGACACAAAATCATGCAGTGTCCTTCATGCTCTATGTTAAAGAAAAAAAAAGTTGGTGCACTCTGTTGGAGCAGTGCAGGGAGCGCTAAGCTCGTGAAGAACGCGGGCTACAATTCATGAATCTGGCACCCCATGCCCTATACACAGGCAAACTGCACATCGATGTGGGCCAATGTGTTTGCACCTTAAAATACATCTGCATTTTTTACCATCATTAAGACTGTTGTGATTTGTGATGTCTTTTTACCAAAAAGGAAATGAAAATGCATTTTGTAAATGTGGCCTAAGAATGTACAAGTAATATTTCCAATTTCCATGTAGCAGTACGTGGGTCCCCAGAATCAATTTCACTGGTGGGCCCTAAGCCCTCCAGTCCGTCCCTGTCCACTGAGGCCACTTTTTGGATTAAACACCTGCCTGCAAGTTCTGGCACAATGGATCTACAAGTGTTCCTTCCACAACCCTGATGGGGCATTTGGCATATAAGATCCATAGCTAGTATGACATAAAGTTTATGGGAATAGAAGGGAAACTATTTTTATCTAAAAGAACGATGTTAGTTAGTTACTAGAGCTCTATAGGAACTTGTCACTAGCTGTATTTGAGTAAATGGGGTGACAGATTCATTTTAAGGTCTGGATGGTGGCCAATACTCTAATCTCATGTTACTGATATGAACCCTCGTGGCTGATTGTTTTCCTTGGAAAGTAGAAAAGGGAGTTCTTTTTGAGAATATCATCCATCTTGAAAGGAAGAAGGAGGCTTTTGGAATATGTTACCATCGATTGTAAAGCTTCAGTTAAGAGAACTTTGTTGGACAGAGCTGGAATGTGGGCATTGAGAACTGTAAAAAAGGAGATTGACCCAAGAACTGCAAAAAGGAGAAGGTGCAATTAAACAAAAGGGTTTTAACAGTATCTAAAACATTAAGGTGTTCAATCAGTAATGCCAACTTGTTTTCATGTGGATAATACATGCCATATTATTACATTGCAGTGCAAAAAGTAATATGCTATGACTGTTCAATGGAAATGGACCACTAATGCTCTTTAAATTTTGGCATTGCTACCCTTATTGTGCCAGCTAACAACAGCATTTAGGGTGTAAATATGACATGTATATAACTCATATAGTTGATCATAATTTATTTCTATACAGCAGTTGCCTAAACAAATCAATTTTTTTCAGAAATCTGAAATTCAACATCAGAACAGATTATTTCAACAAAATACATTTACAGTATGTTTCTTGACCAGAGACATTTTAACAATGATGTACGGTAAGTTTTTATGTGAAGCCCTTTTAGTAAATTACAAAAGCATATACATAATTATAAATGTTTACATTAGCATAAGACTTAAATAGATTTGTAATTTATATGCCAAATCACTGAAAGATAATATCCCATTGAAATTGAAATTTATATTAGTTATAAATATAATGGTAATTACTAAGCCTGTGATTCATTATTGACCAGACCTGGTTACCAATAACAAGCAACAGTGAAGAGTGAACATTAGGACCATCTCAGGACCATCCAGACAAACTGCAGTGCTCTCCTCACAAACAGGAGCCTACACATTCACTAAAAGAGTTTGAGAATGATCTGGATGCCTTTCTACAGTGTAACATTTTTTACGTAATAGTTTTGGAGATCTGTTTGGATGTCTTTTTTAGCCTCACAACTCTTCCATGAAGTGCTGTTCTTCAGAGTAGTGCATACTCCAATGAACCAAGTGGGTTCAGGGAATTATAGGGTATTAACGTTGTGGAGCTGGGTAAGTTCAACAGATATTTTATCCTTCTAAGAAGCATTTTATGAAACGTGGTGCAAACTGCCTTAGTTTATTGCTCTAGATCTGTCTAAGCACTACCACTCCACTTTAGGTGCACAGTTTTCGAAAGTGTCGGACAAAGTGCAGCTGAGATACAAAAGTGGCGCAAACACATAATAAATACATGTACAATCTCCAAAGATACATTTTCTGGTGCAAACTTAGACAAAAAACAGGTGCAGACACAACAATAAATCTGGGCATATGAGTGTAAAATATTTAATATGAGTGTAAACACTGTATTCATTGTGCTGTTATTGTTAGATGGATTGCTCTTTTGTTTACATAGTGCTCTTGTTACTGAGCGATTATGTGTTCTTTGTGGGGACATTGTTATTCTTTATGATTATGCTGGGTCTCAGTGTTTATGAATGATCAATCAAATGAATTCATACTTGCCTCTTGCAGTCTTGCTAGGGTATTAGGACCCAATATGCCACAGCTCTAGAGGTACTTCTCATCTAAGTTGGGTGCTCTGTGGCATGCAGTATAGGCACAGGTTTTTTACACAGCTTTTACAACCAAAACCATTATTGGAAAAAATATAAAACTCATACTGCTTAAACTGCTTCTTTGATGGATGAAACATACTTTAAACTATTAGCTGCACAGTTTTAATACCCTATTAGAATATCAATACATTAAAGAATTAAGGGACTAATGTGTTTATAGCTTAATTTTTGCCAGAAACATTTTCCACAGTTTTGTCAAATTTAGGGTATATCCAGTGTTGCACCCTTTAAAAAATGGGAATTGAGGTTACACTGGATCATTCGATAATAATGGGCAGAATTGACTACTTTATTCTCCCTCCTGTGTGCAGTGGAACCTCATGAAGAGCTGATTGTCGGAAGTCATGGGTGTCACTCCCCTATGGTCACTAGTATTGAGCTACATGTCAATAATAACTTAGGCCCAGAACAGCCTGTAATGCCTTACCTCAGTCTGTAACCCTACATCCCTTTGCCAGACAATCCTTATAAAACTTTATGTTGGACAGTTTGTTGGTACAGATTAGGCTGGAATTCTAAGCAGTAAATCTGTACAAAGCCATATTAGTGACATTTCATATCTCTCGGTCCAGTTTATGCCTTATTTATCATTGGTGTTTATTTCACCTATAATTTTATTAAAGAAAAGTATTACTAGGTCATATTTTTAGTGATTTAGTTTCCTGTATGGTCTTTGGCACCTGTTGCCATGAGTGATTTCTAAACATGAGCAGACTCGAACTGTAAGTTCGGGTCCGGGGGTAACCAAGGTTGTTCCCCCTGGCCAATCACAACCATGGCTAGTAGATAGGGTTTTAACTTGGCAGCCGTGCAGCTAATCTGGCAATATGTTCAGGTCACACAGGAAGCACCCAAACACAAACTAAAAGCAATCCCGCTCATCTCTAATTCTTTATCTTCTTAATATGTACACTACAACACCTATTTAAGAGAGAGCGCATTTTCATACTAAATGAATCTGAAATTGATCTATTTTTTTTAATTATATATGTCACCAAATCACCAATCACCAAACTTTTAGTGCTGACATCTAATGAAAGAGCTGAAGTGTATCATATTTGTCTTTGATCCCCTGTAATAAGTTTGTAAACTTTTTAGTATAGTTGTAGGTGGTGTGACGGGTATCATTTTCCTTGCTAAACAGTTTATGGGGTATATCTTAGGTTTGGTATCTGGCATTGAGACCAATGAGTAAATATTAAAACATTCATTAATACCTAAGACCTTACCTAAGTTTCAACTGCATGAAATGTTGTTGTGCATTATTGGATAAATGTCATCCAGCATATAGGTACTTAAAACTTAGTGGATCATATTAATGTATCAAGAGCAAAATCAATTTAAAAAAAACATATAAAAGTAGTAGTATCCATAACTATTTTATCAAATAAGAAGTAGTGCTGTAACAGTATCTATAAATGTGTGGTCCATTTCATTGTCTAAAGATGTCTAAAAGCTCTTGAGTACAAAAATAGCTCATAGAAGAATATACGTAAAAAAGGTTTTTACCCTGTATAAGCTCAAAAATGACTAAGCTTGCCAAAATAACAAATTCTAAGTAGTACAAATTTAAAGAATGTATAAAACAATGTTCATTGGACAAAAAAGCTTAATACATAAGATTATTTATCATTGTCCTCGTCCTTGCCCATTTCTGGTGCGCTGTCTGGTTCATCAGATACATTGTCATTGCCTAAATTCTTATCTTGTATCCTCTTCTCAACTTTAGTGATTCTTTGCTTAAGTTTTAGTTGTGTGGAGTTGTAGTCAGCTAGTAATCTGGCAAACCTTGTCTGTAAACTATCAAAAGCAGTCGTCAGCCTCTCTACCTTTTCTTCTATATCCTTTGGATCTGCTCCAGCCTTTGCTGCTTCCTCATCAATTAGACCATCTTTCATTAAGATCTGTTTCCCTTTCTCTTCAAGTACTGTCTTAGCCTCTGGGTACTCTGTGAGAGCCTCCATTAAATCATCTTTGGATAGACAGAACAAATCAGAATAACCAATACTTCGAATGTTAGCTGTCCTTCTGTTTCCTGATTTGCTTCCTTTGATGTTCAGTATGCTGATTTCTCCAAAATAACTTCCATCACTAAGGACTACAAATTGTGTCACACCATCATCTGCCACCACAGCAAGTTTACCTTCTTTAATAATATACATTTCCCGTCCAATGTCCCCTTTTCGACAGATGTAGTCACCAGGACTGAACACTTGTGGTCTTAGTTTCAGGACTAATTCTACTAGTAATCCTGCCTCACAATCTTGAAAGATTCTAACCTTCTTTAAAGTGTCCAAATGGACATTGATTGCAATTTCTGCTTTGAGCTTGTCCGGGAGGCTTTTTAGAACTTCTTTTTCATCCATGGTTTTCTTGTTTGTCCACAAGTAGTCAAACCACTTTATTACCCTGGCTTCAAGTTCTTTTGATACATTACGAAATTGCATATATTGCTTTATAGAGTCAATTTTGGATTGAAATTCTGCTCTTGATGCATTCATATTGGAAATCATAGATCCCACATTACCAACAATGGTAGCAAATATCAGAACGCCAATCAAAAAGTCAAATACCACAAAAAGGAATTCTATGTCCTTGACTGGAGGAGGTGTCTCCCCAATGGTGGTGAGAGTAAGAGTTGACCAGTAGAGACTGTAAATATATTTCCGTGCAAGGCGCCCATATTCTGGATGGGAAATATTAGGATAGACCCATGTGTCATTTCCAAACCCAATAGCTTTAGAAATTGCAAAATAAATGCATGCATTCCAGTGTATGATAATCAAAATGTAAAGAACAAGATTTCCAATCCGGAACATATTCGGGTAATTGGTTCTAGTTTCAGTGCGATCAAAGAACTCAAACATCCTAGCAAAGCGTAATAGGCGGTTGAATCGTAGCTCTGGGTAATTAAAACCGACTTTCAAGTAGACCAAGTCAGTGGGCAACATTGATAACATATCAAGCTTAAACTGCAAAGTCTTTGTGTAAAATTCCTTTAACTTCTTGGCTTCTTTCACTAGCAAGCCTTGTTCAAGGAAACCTGAAAAATATAAGAATCTTAAAATATTTTGTTGTATGTTTCATGTAAAATCTGTATTGTACTCTCATGTATACAGAGTAGAGAAAATCAACAGCTAAAATATTGATGATTGAGTGATTCATGGATTTAGCCTGTCAATCTACTAGATAGACACATAAATGGTGGAGAAACTCTGAGGTAAAACTGTTCTAGTTTCCCATGGAAACCAATCAGAGCTCAGCTTATATTTTCTCACAGCAGTTTATAAAATGGAATCTCAGCTCTGATTGGTTGCCATGGGGATCTAGAACAGTTTTACCTCAGACACTTCTGATGAATCTCCCCCATTTTGCTTATGACTTCGGTCATACATTGTTCTTGTATCCTGTTAAAAAGCACTGTTAGTTACACCAAACTATGTGACCACAACCGCGTCCATTTGCACATAAATAAAAATAAAGATTCTCTCAAGAAAGAAATGTTTATGATGTGGGGCACTGTATCTAAACGTTAATACAACCTCTAATGCACCATGGTACACCTAAATGTCATGATACCTGAACATTTCTACCAAAGGGAGTATGAGAGGGTTCACCGCCTTAACTCTCTCCATACTTGGCAGGTGTCTGCTGTACTATATAGAAGAATGCACCTATATGTAAGAAGGAGTGAACCTTGACTATCTGTTGCGTGAGACAAACTATAGAATGCCACCCACTTGTCCAATCCAATAGTAATACAGTATAGCAGGTTATTGATATGCAGTGTCTCATACCCATGCTGACAATGGGTACTGAGTCAGGTCTTGCTTCGTAGTAGGCATCTACCCCTGATGCTGGCCCCCATTTTGCTACAGGTGGTGCTGCCTAAAGGCCAGAGTATCAACTCGCCACATGGCTGGTGCACTCCGGGACTATGTTTCACACCAAACAAGTACTGAAATGCACTTCAAGGTGCATTCTTCTTTGGTTCCGTGCAGACCACTGGCCCTTCTCTCTAAATTATTCCTCCCACTTGTGAGTGCTTTTTGCTATAACTGCCCTTGGATCAGCTTTTTGCACTCGTGTCCACATCAATGTGCCCCTTGTTCTTTAAACTTGACATTCTCCAGGTGGCATCAATATGTTATTTATATGATTAGATATTTTTTTCTAATGTAGAGTTTTAACATATTTATCAGCTATTATTAAGTACAGGATTTGTGTGGGTTTTTTAGAGTTCCCCAGTATCTAGTGTTTCCCTGCTATTAACATCTTACACAAAGATTTTCTGCCCCTTTTCTCTCATTGTTTATTGTATAACCAATATTAACTTTTAAACATTCTTTCATATTTATTTTGGAGATGAATTCATGAGTTTTTGAGATATGTTCCCCTCCCCCTGCTGCTGCTAGATTACACAGAGGGAGGAGGGAGAAAGCAGGGGGTTGTTTGAGACATGTTTTGCTCATTGTAACAGCCTGTGAATCTGCAGCACTGAGGGGAACTGGGGGCGTTACCAGAACCACACAGTGCTGCCTAGCAGCAGCAGGGAGAGGGGAGACCTGCTTTGCTCTTTGTAGAGTTGATTTAAATCTAAAGCTACTTTTGCCAAACCTACTTTCCACTTTCCAGAGACTGGAACCTTATTACCAGACCTGGAGAACCGCAAGATCTTTGCAAGTAAAGGTGTTGGAGCTCAGGGTATGACTATATTCCAGAATTGTAGCTAGAAATGCACTGTGGCACACTGGGGTCTGACATGCCTTTGCTGAGCACAGCACAAGCTCTTCCCTAAGTTATTACAGTAAAGAGGAGGGTATGTTGAGAACTTTGAATGCAGAAATCTAAGAAGACAGCTGTTTGAGTTGGCTTTCCCAGTGGTCCAAGTTCAGCTACATTCCTGGAATATAAATGCATTTTTCACAGTTTTGCTGTGTCTGATAACATACACAGAGGTATAGTTAAACTGATCTCCATGGCTGCTATTAAAGAGGACCTGTCAGCCGTATTAAACTGCTAGCATTATCGGAACCCTCGGATAAAGCTAGCAAACACTGCAGCACCATACCAGCGGTCCAGCGTATTAATGAGGGGGCAGTCTGAGGCGCTGCTCCTCCCCCGGACCGCTCCCCCCGGCGCACCACATGTAGCCTGGTAGTCTCCGCCTCCTTGGACCACCCCTCATGATTATGCCAGACCGCTGTAAGCTCGGTCCAACGTTCAAAGGGTATGTTTGCTAGCTTTATCGGAGGTTTACGATAAAGCTAGCAGTTTAACACTGTTACACCTGCTTTATTGAACCATAACACTGTTATATCTGGGGTTGTGCTAGGAGCTGCTTACTTTAATGCATTTTTTTTAGGGTGACAGGTCCTCTTTAAACCCTGGCTGAAGCTTTGTATAGTTAAAACTATTAACAGATTCCCTTTAACTAGTTTATGCATTAAAATATATTAAAATGGAACCATATATTTCAAAGCATTTGTCATGATGATGAGCGAATAGTGGTTGACCTTGAAATAACTCACCTGTCCTGAATCTAACTATGGTGTCCATGATGTATATAACATCTGCACTGTAATCCAGGACCACCCACAGGATAATGTTATTTTTCTGCAGTTCATCGAAACAGGCTCTTGAAAACAGAACAGATGTAGAACTGTCAGGAAACCTGAACATTTCTATGTGATTGATGCCAATAAGACAGAAGATATTTTCATTACCTGCATACTAGAAAGCACCAGTTGTACAGCACAGGTACAGAGACGATTGATAACCATCTGTAGTAGAAGTTACTGGCTGGATCAACTACATACACTTCTTTTTTCTTTCTAGAATGAAATTATATGTGTAATATGAAAAAGAACATATTCAACTACCATCAGGAATGGGAGAGCTATAGAAATAATCTCACTACTGCAAGTGATGTTAGATAAATATTTTCATTAATTTGAACCTCTCACACACATCTCCAGGACTTCTCCCGAGCTGCACCAATTTTCTGGAATGCCTTTCCCTGGACTATCAGACTTATAGTCAACCACACTCGCAAACTGCATGAAATTTCAACTCTCTTTTTACTAACCCATCCTGTATCCTCCACCGGTCTGTTATCCAGCAAGCACCAGATATATACCAAACTCCAGGCTTTTCTGCAGTCCCATTGACTTTGGACTTTGTACATAAGATGGCGGCTGATGGCTGGTTCAAGCAGCAGAATTTTTATTTATTAAATTATTTTATTATGTTCCCTTATTAGAAAAATGGCTGGACCATTATACAAGCTCTTATACCTATTGTTTCTCGTAGCCTGTAAGCTCTTGCAAGGAGGACCCTAACTCCTATTGTTCCATATGACTGTTTGTACTTCTATATGTCCCCTATGATTTGTAAAGCGCTATATAAATAAACATAATTATTATTATTTTTATTACCTACAGTATATGTTAATGTGAGCAGTATAACACCATTACCAACAGAAATCTGCAGATATCTGGATCAGCAGATGGGAAAAAGGTTCTATATTGTTTCAAATGTTCATCTTTTTAACCAATATACAGAGAAATATAATAATTAAAGGGGTATTCCCACAAAGTATACTCAGGATAACAAAATAACACATTCTATAATTAAATCTTATTAACAAAAATACAGCATTTATCAGATATAATTTCAACCTGTCTCTAGCAGTCCTGGTGTTTACAATTTTGGTTGTCAGTAAATCTATGGTCTGATTCTTCTCATAAATAGCTTCTCTTGTCTGCACCCTGCAGTGCTCTCTGCCTCCTGCACTTCCCCCTCTGCATTACAAGACCAGCACTTCCTTAAGGAAAGCAACATGCAGAGACTGACTCTACTAGCTACAGGCAAAATAAGGTCTGACTGTGTGTTTTATTGATTAGGTGAGTTAGCAGTGCTGAGAGTGTCATTGTGTTTTAATATTCATCTCGTGGTGGAGGTACATGCTAACGTGCTAACATGACAAAAATCTGCAACTAAGAGCAAAGCTGGATATCAGGGGGTCTGAAAATGTATAGAGGAATAAGGATTGAGGCCAATAATTTAGTACAACTTTTCAGAACAATATGTGAACATTATTTCTCCATGACAAAAGTGTCCATTGATATTAACTTTTAAAAATTTCTAAACTTTTTGAGAGTAATGAGCAGAAAAATAAATGGGTAGTTTTGTTTTACATCTTCTACCTGGTTCTGGGAATATGCTTTTATTTGCAACCTTGTATTTATTTAAAATGCTGAATTTCAACAAATTGTGCCATCAAATTAAGGTAGCTAAATGTTAAAATGATATACAGGCACTCCCCTACTTAAGAACACCTGACTTACAGTCGACCCGTAGTTACAGATGGACTTCTTTGCCCACTGTAACCAAGGGGGGAGTTCCGACTTAAATACAAACCTATGGAACCTATCTTGTACATAACCCGGGGACTGCCGGTACTTTACAAACATATTTATATTATGTAAAATATATACAATTCCTATACATCATTTTTAGAATTGTTAAGACATTTAATAAAACAAGACAATTCCATGTTATCACATGTCCCAGGAGCTACTCTCAGATAATAGCAAATTTACAGTATATAATTTCCTACTACATAGAAGCTACAAAACATGTAGAAATACAATAGCATCCATAGACATCAACAACTCCATTTATTTGTCTTAAAATACAGAATTTTCATCTCTGGGCAAAAACACTTTTCCATAGGATTCTGAATCAGTTCAATTGCTCCAGATACTCCAGAGTATTGAAATGTTTCCCATTTACAGTAAAACTACATATAATGTAAGGGTTGAACCAGATATGGTGAATAATACTTGTAATTCCTGTTGCCAGAAAATACAACCTACATAGAAATCTGCAGCAACACAGTTCCCGGTACTTACTCATTTTCCTTTTTATCATCATTTTTTGCATCTTTTTTGTCTTCCTTTTTTGGTTCCTTGTTTTCCTCCTTTTTTGGTTCTTTGGTCTCATTGGTGGTTTTCTGATCATTATTTTTGCTAAGTAATACATTCACATGGTGAGCGGAAAGAGGATTTTCAGAGGAGAGATTAGAACAGTTTCAAGAGCCTGCACTTTAGTTTCTGTTGCATGAGTTTGTGCCCATTTTTACATACATCATTCAGGCTGCTTTCACATGAACGTGTGAGAACAGACGGCCCCATGCATTTCAATGGGTAATATGTCCATCCATTTTGATGAATGAATCGCCTACCCTGCTGCACCTTGGCCATTAAGTAAGTATGGCCATTCCGGACTTCTCACTATGGAAAGCTTGCGGCTTTATGCACGCCTGGGTTACAACCCATGCATGCATACATTCATGTGAAAACAGCCTCAAATTGTAAGTTTAAAAAAATTGGATTAGTTGTGCCACTCATGAGATTCTGAAATATCACCAGGTAAATAAAAGGATTTTACCCTGAGAAGGGTAATAATTATGTTAATAAAAATAATGATGTGGACACATTACATGTATGTGTTAATATCCAGGTTCTGATACTAAACATATAAGGTTTAGTCCACACTACCGATCAGTCATTACATGAGTTTTTTTTAATAGAGATATAGATATAGATTAGATATATATTATATATCTGTAGATTAAATTATGCACACACATATAAGTATACAGTGGGTACAGAAAGTATTCAGACCCTTTTAAATTTTGCAATCTTTGTTTCATTGCAGCTAATTAGTAAACCTCTACCTCTACGGCGCAGAGGTATAAAGAATGTATGAAGAGGGCTCACGGGCTGAGTCCTCTTCATACAAAGGTGGGGGTTGTTGCATATTGCAGCAAACCCCCACCGCTAATAACCGCGGTCGGTGCTTGAACCGATCGCGGCTATTAACCCGTCCGTTGCCGCCGGCAAAGATCGGTTGCCATGGTAGCCTCGGGTGTTCGTTTGACCCGAGGCTATCTGGCTTCTGCAGATTCCTTACAATGAGCCAGTGGCTTATTGTAATGAATGAGCTGCAAAAATGCCATATATTGCAATACAGAAGTATTGCAGTATATGGTAGGAACGATCTGACCATCCAGGGTTAATGTACCCTAGATGGTCTAAGAATTAGTGAAAAAAAAAGAAAAAAAAGTTTAAAAAATAAAAAATTTTTATAAAATATTAAAAATTCAAATCACCCCCCTGATATAAAACATAATAAACAGTAAAAATGCCCGATCTATCAAAATATAAAAATGGTTACGGCCGGAGGTGACCTCCGAGACGGGAAATGGCGCCCAAATGTCCGAAATGCGACTTTTACACCTTTTTACATCACATAAAAAATGAATAAAAAAATTATCAAAATGTCACACAGACCTCAAAATGGTAGCAATGCAAACGTCGGCTCATTTCGCAAAAAATTACATCTCACACAGCTCTGTGCGCCAAAGTATGAAAAAGTTATTAGCTTCAGAAGATGGCAAAAATTTTTTTTCTTTTTTGTACACATTCGTTTAATTTTTGAAAATGTATTAAAACACAATAAAACCTATATAAATTTGGTATCACCGTGATCGCACCAAACCAAAGAATAAAGTAGGCGTGTTATTTGGAGCGAAGAATGAAAGTCGTAAAAACTGAGCCCACAAGAACGTACAATTTTTCCACATTTGGAATTTTTTTCAGCTTCGCAGTACACGGCATGTTAAAATAAATACCATTACGGGAAAGTAAAATTTGTTATGCACAAAATAAGCCCTCACACAGGTCTGTACACATAAAAATGAAAAAGTTATGGATTTTTGAAGGTGGAGAGCAAGAAATGAGAGGAAAAACCCTGCGTCCTTAAGGGGTTAAACAAGAAAAACTGAAATATCACATTGTTATAAGTATTCAAATCCTTTGCTCTGACACTCATATTTAACTAACGTTGTCCATTTCCTTTGGATCCTCCTTGAGATGGTTCTACTGCTTCATTGGAGTTCATCTCTGTTTAAAGGAAACCTACCATGAGGAATCTATTATCAGAAGTTAATCTGATGGTAGATTCCCTCTGCCTGCCTATGCCCTCATCTGTAATTTAATAATCCTGGAACCTAACCTAATTTATTAAAAACTTTATTTTAGTAAAATGTAAATTAACTGCAGAGGCTACTGGGGCGTGTACTAGCCTGGCCAGGCACTGGAAGCTAAGGCTAGTACACGCCCTAGTAGCCTTTGCAGTTAATTCACATATTACTAAAATAAAGTTTTCTAACAAGTTAGGTTAGGTTCCAGGATTATTAAATTACAGATTACGGCATAGGCAGGCAGGAGGAATCTTCTGATTGTAGATTCCTCCATGGTAGGTTTCCTTTAATTAAATCTTGGGAGAAGAGCCCCAAGATCACTGTAGTTAAGCTTTAGAGACGCAGTAAGGAGAGGGGAGAAAGCTCCACAAAGTCACAGCAGCCCTCCAACAGTTGGGGCTTTATGACAGAGTCTGCTGATGGAAGCGTCTCTTCAGTGCAAGACATATGAAAGCCTGCATACAGTTTGCAAACAAACACTTGCAGGACACCCAGACTATGAGAAATAAGAGTTCTTTGGTCTGATAAGATGAAGATTCAGCTTTTTGGTGTTAATTGTAAGTGGTATGTGTGGAGAAAACCAGGCACTGCTCATCACCTGCCAAATACAATCCCAACAGTGAAACTTGGTGCCAGTATTATGCCATGGGGGTGTTTTTCAGCTGCAGGGACAGGATGACTGGTTGCATTGAAGGAAAGATGAATGTGGCCAAGTACAGAGATATCCTGTATGAAAACCTCTTCCAGAGCGCTCCCGGATCTCAGACCTAATGACCCTAAGTACACAGCTAAAATAACAAAGCAGTGGCTTCAGAACAACTCTGTGACCATTCTTGACTGGCCCTGCCAGAGCCCTGACCAAGACTCAATTGACTATCTCTTGAGAGACTTGAAAACAGCTGTCCACCAACATTCATCATCCAACCTGAGGGAACTGGAGGGGATCTGCAAGGAAGAATGTCAGGGGATCCCCAAATCCAGGTGTGAAAAACTTGTTTCATCATTCCCTGGAAGACTCATGGCTGTACTAGCATAAAAGCTGCTTCTACTCAATACTGAGCAAAGGGTCTGAATACTTATGACCATGTGATATATATATATATATATAACTCTGTGACCATTCTTGAAATTAACAGAAATATCTACATTTCTCTTTTTTTTCTGGCAAGATGGGGTACAGAATGTACATTAACGAGCAAAAAAAAGAACCTTTTTGATCTTACCAATTGGCTGCAATGAAACAAAAAAAGTAAAGGGCTCTGAATACTTTCCGTACTCACTGTATATCACACTTTTTGAAGATATGGGGCCAGATGTATCACTTGTTTTTGTTGTTGTACTTGCAACTTTTTATTTTGTTGCAGTACTTTTTGCACCAGTTTTATGAATAAACACTAATGGCGAATCGATAATAACTATATTTTCCTCATTTATCTTATCTATCCAGATGTTCTGCTGCATCTACTAATGCTTCATCATTCACCTCAGCATTTCACTGTACTAACTTGGACTTTTTATTTGTTAGATAGATAGATAGATAGATAGATAGATAGATAGATAGATAGATAGATAGAGATGGATAGAAGAAATAGATAGACATGAGATATAGATGAATTACTTGTCATGATTAATGTTGAAAACAGACAGTAACTGAAATGTCATCAGTTATGTTCAGTTTATTTAAGTTTATTAATCACCCATCTTTTCTTTTTTTAATGGAGTTAAATATCATAAATTCTGACATTAGAATGAATTTAGCCTAATTTTTGATAGATTTAGGTTTTAAACATGTTCTATTTGTAAGTGTAATATAGTTTGTATACATAGGGACACATTTACTTACATTCCCGCAGTAGTTTACTGAAAGTGCATCGTCCAACGATAATGCGCTGTGCCGCGATTCACTAAGATCGTGCGCCCGATATCCTGCATGTTCACCATCTTTTTGTGGTGCATGTTAGGGCTAGGGCTTGTGACACACTTTGAAAGTTAAATCCCGCGCTCAGTCCGAATCAGTCACACTGTCCGACGGCCCGCCCACCAATTTGTGTCGCATGGAAGCCAGGGCAGCTGCGCTACAAAAAGGTCGCATACGCCAAAATTCCAGCATAGACTCTTGTTAAATAACTGTGCATCCCCGAAAATGGTGCACAGTCCAACGAAAGTGAGCAGCGCAAGCCTTAGTAAATGAGCCCCATAACGTACAAAAAAGTACAGCCTAATATGAGTCACATAATTTGTCCACAAAAACATTAGTGAGTATTGTTTACTTTACAGTACCCACGTTTAGATTTAAATGTTAATTTTATCAATCAATGATCTTGTTTATGTCATATTAGTGTGTATATTTCATTCTTATAATCAAATACAATAAAGCCAAAGTAAACTTCTAACTGTAGTAGAAATATATAGCACTAATGTTCCCTCCTGCTACAGTTTCATGATTTACTTGTATTCCCTTTATTTTCTCCTAGCCTTTCAGAACATATTGTCAAAATGCTTGTTCAAAAAAAATAATAATCTTATATTAGTTTTTTTTTTTTAATAAAAAAACAGCAGTTTTTTTTTTAAAGACAAAAATAAAACACACACTTATTTCTCTGGAGGCCCACAGCTCCAGTACTATGTCTCAGGGGACTCTGGTGCTGTTGTACTGCAGGTGGTGACATCATGTACATTGTGAACATTACATTTGAGTCAGTCACTGTCATGTGTCACTCATTCACCCGCGAGGGTATTTTCTAATGGTAGAAACGGCACATATTGGCCTATTGGTAGTGCTTGGTAGTGCAGCTAAGCTATTCAATAAGATGTATTTTCTTCTTATCACGTTAAACTGATATATATATACCGCTAGTTGTAAAACTATGGATTTTACTATGGTGACACTACACTATATACAATGTTGTGTTATGACTATTTTAATATGGTTATACAGTATACTGTGTGTGCTGCAGTTTTATCCGAATGACTGAATGATGGGCACATTTCTTAAGGTCACATTTTTCCAAAAGTAACATAATACAGAGAAAAATCAGACAATGATCACTACACAGGGAGGTTGTGCACATAGCATCTATTGATCCTACAAGAGATATTCTGGGGACTCTATGTATGGGATTCTACACAATCATAGTCTACATCAAATATATCATAAGGGATCTACACGTCATCACAACTAGTACAAAGCAATTGGAAGGGATTTTTTCCTACAGAATAACTTACTCATCAGTATTATTGTTGTTGTTGACATTGAATTCGACAAGTACCCAATGACTGAAATTACATTAAATGACATGAAATCATGAACAAACTACTTTCTAGTAATATCACAGGATTAATAATAATTTAGTGTCTGCATGGTTCCTTGGCCTCCAAATACCTTTTAGTCCCTAGTGACCCTCTGCACTAAATGTTCCTTTAACAATACGTGGAGAACATATAGAACTCATTACTCATTACTAGGGACTGGCTTTAAAATTTACATGATTGAATACTGAATAATTACTACAGTTATAGGGAAGTAAAAATGTTTCTCCTCTTTCTTTACATGAACAAACAAATGGACAAACTAGGGACACTTACTCATTGATCCAGGCACTGTGATTGTGGTAATCTTCTTATATTTGTAATAAACTTTTAAAAATCAAATTTTAAAATTATGCTTATGAGTCAGAAGGATTCTTGGGGGCGTTGGAGAGCCCCTCCATAATGTAGCACCACAGTGAGAGGTGCTCCTTGCTCACTGTAACAGCCTGTGAAGCTACAGCATGGAGGGGCTCTCTGACTAATTAGCATGAATTTAAAAGTTGATATTAGAACAAAACAGGTCATAACAAATATAAGAAGATTACCACAGTCACGGTGCCTCGATCTATGAGGAAGTGCCTATCATGGAAGATTTATAATGCTTGATTTTGATGGTAGATTTAAGACTGTAATTAATTATAAAAAAAATGTAGTACCGTATTTTTTGGACTATAAGGCGCACAAAAAATCCTTTGATTTTCTCAGAAATCAAAGGTGCGCCTTATAGTCCAGTGCGCCTTATATATGAACCGTACTGACAGACAACATTTGCCTTGAACTGTACACAGGTCTGCCACCTGCTGGTCATTCATCCTTATACTCAGGTGCGCCTTATAGTCCAGTGCGCCTTATATAAGAACCTAGACATTTTAGCAGGCATTTATTGATGGTGCGCCTTATACTCCGGTGCGCCTTATAGTCCGAAAAATACTGTATTAACAGTATAAAACACATACATTAAGAAAATAGCGAACATAAGTCAAAAGTAAGGTAAGTGGCAGCAAAATGACAACATTTTTGTTTCAGAAACAGCTACAGTAGGGGCTTATGTTTGTTACCACTGTACTACCTTTACAATTCTTGATTATCAGGCCAAAAATTGATTAGGGCGTTATAAGGCTTTGCTCAAATGACCCCAGGATTGCAATCCGAAGATGAGGAGAGCTGAGCTGGAGGTTATCTCTTTCAACTCTTCATATTGCCCATGACATTTAAATTAGTTGAATTCCAGAAGTAAGGCAGTGTTCACACACAGTGTTTGTTTTGCGTTTTGAAACGCAATTCAACGACTGTGGGGAGGGGCATGGCACTATGTGTTCTGCATTGTTCACACACAAAACACATGGTACTTATTCCTGAAATGTATTTGTGAACCGGTCAAGCCCCTCCCCGCAACCTTTGAATTGCATTAGAAAACACATTTTAAATGCTACACGTGAACGCATTCTCAGTGTGGTACTTACCTCTGCCTGCCCCCGAAATTGTGTCTTCGGGGAAAAACACCTGAGGTCTAAAGAAGGCCCCAGGTCTATCCTTAGCATTTGCCAGGAGCAGGGTCTAATAGGCTTTCTGAAAGCTAAACTGACATTGTATGATACATAAATCAAAGTCATTAAATGATCTTATTATTTAAGTTCCCTGTTGGGATGATAATTGCTACAATAGAAAGCCTACATTTGTAACATGCTGGTTTTTTGACCACTGTGCAAAGAACAAAATTAAAAAAAAATTATAAAAAAATAGATGATAATCAAAATCATACTACCATACCATACAGATTATAATTGTACAATTAATAGACATAATAAAGGCATCATAACAGCTACTTGTGACAATACAGCAGGTGCACAGTACACATTTGTATAACAGTACCTATTGGCCCTCTCCAGCCTGTCTGGATTTTGGTTTTCTATTACAGAATGTGTGAAGCTGTTTCTGCTAGAAACCTCTTTAAGTTCGGGACCTCGGAATCTCTCCAGGAAAGAGTCTGGGCGCTGATCTTCTCGATTCAAGTGTCGCACTGCCCAGTTACGCATCGTTAGAAGAAATCTTGATAGCCTGCAATAAATTCATAATGAATATTTTGATATAATTTATTTTCATCTTCACCTTAAAAACAATGGGGGAGATTTATCATATGCTGGCGCTCCATGCACCAGGGTATGATAAAACTCTACCCCTGACGCCACGATGAATGTTCCGGCATAGTTTCTTATAGTACAAAAGAAATTACAGAAAACTGGCATAGAAGCGCTGTTCCCCAATATTTTGCATTTAAAATAATTTTGATGGGAAAGTCCAAGACGTTCCCTGCAATCAAGATGAAGAATTTGGTAAATGGAATGTTATGCTGATATATGACCTCAGTGTTCAGCTAAGGTCAATAATGGACTACAGCCTGCAGTCACCACTACAGCCTCTCTATACAAACCAAGATGAGCTGCGAGGACAAGAGTATAAGCTCAATAAATTTGTTTTTCAACCACCCAATTAACATAAGAAAGGTATCCTAAATAAAGTCCAAGAAAGGTTGGCATAATTTATGGTACCATGAAGGCTAATTCACATCTTGTATACTGATTGAAAATCTAGAGCAAAATCAATCTCCCAAATCAATGGGAGAGTTCTTAGTTTTTTTCCATGAGCGTTAAGTATGGTTAACATCACTTGCAACTGTGAACATCAGGCAGCTTAGTTTGTGGTTTTTTTGCAACTTTTTTTTAAAAAAGAAACTCCTAAGATAAATGACCCCCCATTGACTATATATGGCAAATTGACATTAAAAATCCTAAAAAAAGTTTAAAAGAAAGTTTAGGTCATTTGTTTTCCTTCAGTTGTTACAGCCCATGCACTAAAGCCTAAAGTACATGTAACAGACCCGAAAGCTCACAAAGTACTTTTTAACAACCATTGAATAGACATATGGGGGCACATGTATCTTTGTTTTGGCTTGGCTTTTTCTTCGTGTTTTTAATACTTCTTGTAGTGCATGTTCTGTTTTGTGACTTTTTTGCACCTAAGACAACCTCCCTTCAAAGCTCACCATTGTTTAGATTTTTGCAGTGTTATTAATAATAATCTTTATTTATATAGCGCCATCATATTCCGTAGCGCTTTACGAATCAGTGTTCTCTGAGTTATCACCTGAAGACATATGTTAAAGTTGCAACTTTTTAAAAAAAACTTCAAAATAGTTGTAAAAAGTTGTAAATTTATGCCTGCTGTCGTCAGGTATAGGAAAGCTGTTTCTGTTGTTAAAAAAGTAAAGTCACTTAAGACCTCAACTCAGATGAATTAAAACTCCAAAGACACCAGACCAGCAGAAAAGCAGATAAAGAAAAAAGCCTGGAGTACAAAGCCAAAACAAAGATACATGTGCCCCATGGATTATACATAATTTTACTAAATTAAAATAATTAAACTAAACATTAGATAAAGAATGCCAATATGCTATGTGTTTTACCTGGCCAATCCTCCCCTTCCTGTGAATGAGCTCCTGCGGGACTCAGTAAGGCCACTTGGATCCAATGCATGGACCTCTGATGAGGTGTCCTCACACAGGGAATGGGCCCTTCAGAATGAAAGAAGAAAGCCTTAGTTACATATTCACTGGGGAAAAATAATGATATTGAAAAATAAAGATAAGAATACAAAACTCCAACCTGTACCATTTATTTTGCAACAGCACTCCCACTTATACCATTTATCTGGTAACAGCACTCCCACTTATACTATTTATCTGGTAACATCTCTCCCACTTATAGCATTTATCTGGTAACATCTCTCCCACTTATATAATGTATCTGGTAACAGCACTCCCACTTATACCATGTATCTGGTAACAGCACTCCCACCTATACTATTTATCTGGTAACATCTCTCCCACTTATACCATTTATTTGGTAACATCTCTCCCACCTATACCATGTATCTGGTAACATCTCTCCCACTTATACCAGTTATTTGGTAACATCTCTCCCACCTATACCATGTATCTGGTAACATCACTTCCACTTATACCATTTATCTGGTAACATCTCTTCCACTTATACCATGTATCTGGTAACATCTCTCCCACTTATACTATTTATTTGGTAACATCTCTCCCACTTACACCATGTATCTGGTAACAGCACTCCAACCTATACCATTTATCTGGTAACATCTCTCCCACTTATATAATGTATTTGGTAACAGCACTCCCCCTATACCATTTATCTGGTAACATCTCTCCCACTTATACTATTTATCTGGTAACAGCACTCCCCTTATACCTGTGATGGCTAACCTTTTAGAGCCTGAGTGCCCAAACTTCATCCAAAAGCCACTTATTTATTGCAAAGTGCCAGCACAGCAATTTAAGCAGTAATTTATGTCTCCTTGTTCTTTGATAACTTTCAATCGTTCAGCCTCCTAAAGACACCAACGCAGTTGAAAGGAGGAGGGCAAATCAGCCCATCATTTTAGGAAGATTCTGTAGGAAGATTCTTTGAGTCCTGTCTGGTGAACTTCATGCTGGGGTGATGGCCTGGGTGCCCACAGAGAGGGCTCCGAGTGCCACCTCTGGCACCAGTGCCACTTCCACTTATACCATTTATCTGGTAACAACACTCCCCCCTATACCATTTATCTGGTAACATCTCTCCCTCTTATACCATTTATCTGGTAACAGCACTCCCCCCTATACCATGTATCTGGTAACATCTCTCCCACTTATACCATTTATCTGGTAACAGCACTCCCCCCTATATCATTTATCTGGTAACATCTCTCCCACTTATACCATTTATCTGGTAACAGCACTCCCACTTATACCATGTATCTGGTAACATCTCTCCCACTTATACCATTTATCTGGTAACAGCACTCCCCCCTATACCATGTATCTGGTAACATCTCTCCCACTTATACCATTTATCTGGTAACATCTCTCCCACTTATTATATTTATTTGGTAACATCTCTCCCACTTATACAATTTATCTGGTAACAGCACTCCCACTTATACCATTTATCTGGAAACATCTCTCCCACTTATACCATTTATCTGGTAACAGCACTCCCACTTATACCATGTATCTGGTAACAGCACTCCCCCTATACCATTTATCTGGTAACATCTCTCCCACTTATACCATTTATCTGGTAACATCTCTCCCACTTATTATATTTATCTGATAACAGCACTCCCCCCTATACCATTTATCTGGTAACAGCACTCCCACCTATACCATGTATCTGGTAACAGCACTCCTCCCTATACCATGTATCTGTTAACATCTCTCCCACTTACACCATGTATTTGGTAACAGAACTGCCACATAAGCTGTTGATCTGGTAACAGCACTCCCTCTTACAGCCCCCAACCATCCAGTTTAATATATACAGTACCCCATCAGCCCTTCCACCTCCAGTTCAATTAATTTGTAGCCCCCATATCCAGATCCATCCACTCCATTTTAATTATATAAAAGAGCCCCATCAACAAATCCATCCATCCCCAGATTAATTATTTAGATTACTTGATAACAGCACCCACCCCCAATTTTAATCCTACAACCCCCTTGTCCCCTGGAAACCGAATGTTAAGCATGTGGCCATTTTAAAATCAATAAACCAGGTACTCACCTCCTCCCATGCTGCTGTCATCTCCTTCTTCCCCGTCTCTTATGCCGAGTCTTGGCTTTGTGCAGAGGCGCAGGCATCGTGGCATCATCATAACCTCAGAGCGCTGTAGGCAAACGGGTCTGCGCTGTGTTGTTCTACCACATGCCTCTTTGCAATCGATTTGATAAGATGACACCTTTGATCTGCACTGTTTTCTGTTATAAATATGCTTTGAATGAACCACTTACAATCTTGTGATCCAAGGAGAACTGTAGGTGGCAGTGTGATATAAGAGACACAGCTAGGGGTTGTTTACCAGGTAGCAGCTAATAGGAATTAGCAGGGAGCTTGTCTGCTGTAAGTGATTGTCACCTTTATCTTTCTCCCTGATTGTAAAATAAATGAGTTTTCACACGTTGACACCTTTAATAAGAGGAGTCACACTCATCATTGTGCTCATCTATTTACCAACAATTCAGTACAAATCCAAGTACAGAGAAAAACAGAAACACACAGGACTCAAATCACAATAGTTACCTATGGATCTTTATAAATCTAACTGATGGTTTATTGTATGAATAAGTATTTCAATTAACTAGAGCTAATACATATTCTGCATATGTGCTTACAGCAGTCTGGCACTCAAGATTAACCCTTTTAGGAATTTAAAGAGAACCTGTAATGCACATTAACACACCTAAAATAAAGACGGCATTATAAACTATGATTAAAAAACATTGTCTAATCATTAAATGGTTCCTTTCCATGACTGCAATGTTACAGAAATCAGTATGTAAACATACATGCAACTCACCTGATGTGAGTTCATCACACTTAAAGGACACCTGTCATCAGGTCTCTGCCACTAGTCCTGTCACCTCTACCTGTTGGAGCTGCTCACAAGGATCCATCCCAGCCTCTATCTAGTTATTTCATACATTATTCATTGTAAAATCATCTATTCTTTATCATATAAATGAGGCTGGTCACATGGTCAGAGGCAGTGATGTCACCGCTGTTACCCCTCCCCTCTCCTCCCCCTGCTCATGTCTGTGTGTAATGTATAGTAAAGCATGGCTAGTGTGTGTGCTGCATCTGCTGACATGCTGCATCCTCCTAATACACAGACATCAGCTACACATGAATCTCACATGTTCTGCTATAACATGGCTGCATGGAGCTGCTGTATCTCTCCTATACACACACACATGCACACACAGACTGCAGGGGGCGCTAGCACCAGGAAGCACATCATTATACAGCCTCACATCATTATACAGGCTGTCAGTCATGCACTGGGGGTGTGGCTGTACCTCCCACTCATGAATAACGTGGACAGCTTGAATATGCTAATGCTTCATTGGACATTTCACAGGTCATTTGCATACAGCTTTAGGACCTCATTGCTTAGGTTTACAGGCATGTAGAGGGACAATGAAGGGATCGAGGCAATGCTCTCTAATGGCAGTTTATGAAAATATATTTAGTTTAGGGGGTTATTTTGCATGACGGGTTCTCTTTAAGTCATACATATTAAAATTTACTTTCATTACCCTACCTCCTTGTTCCTCGTTGACAGGCTAAGATATTCTGCTGTATGGAGAGCTCTGTCACATCAATGGGCACTTAAAGTCATGTGACCAGGATGACAAATGCAATATCGACACCATGCATGTATCTGATCACATGAAATCACAGCATGCGGGATATGTAGAAACACCTAATAATGTGTAAAACCAGTGAGCTAGTTTTATGGTGAAACTAGTGGCATGCAATTTCTAGATGAACAAACATCTCCAAATCCTTAGGGCTCCTTCTATGAAAGCTTTAATTTCTTCTGTAGATTTTCTTTCTGAAACCGATTGAGAGCCACCGTGACTGCATGTTTGGGTTCATTGTCTTGCTAAACTGCCAGTAGATATTTAGGAGGAACATCTGCTATAATTTTGTCAATTTATCCTTCCTTTAATATGAAGTTTGTCAGTGCGGTATGCTGAAAAACGGCCCCACAACATAATGTCCCCAACTCCAAATGTCAATGTTGGTAGGGTGTTTTTGGGGTGATATGCTGTGCCTTTTGCCCTCCAAAAATGGTATGTGTTATGGCATGCAAAGAGTTAAAATTTGGTATAATCTGACCAGACTATATTCCCAATATTTCATAGGCTTGTCTTGAACAAGCTTCTTGTTTATGGCCTTTATTGCCCTAACAGTGCTAACTGCAACCTTTAGTAGTTTAGAAATTCTTCTGTAAGATATGGCATCAGTATGTTTTGCAACAATAAGGCTACAATGGTCTTGAGAGAGCTCACTGGTTTTACCCATCATGAAATGTTTCTTGCGTGGCATCTTGTTAACAGAGCACCTTTTTATAGGCCACTAAGTGGCAGAATTGTTTTTTTGAGGACAGTAGGATATGTCAGATATGAATTAGGATTGCTAATAAAACATGGCAGGGGCTCATTTACAAGCAACGTCCTACAATCTCAGGTCCCCCCACGCAGGACTTGCTGTCACCTGTGTAAATCTGGAGAGGTGTTTGGCCACTTTAATCTTAAAAAATCTGTAAATCCGTTGGAGACGATAGTAAATACAGTGGGCCCCCCCTCCTGGCTCCTTGTGCCCACTTTCAGAGCATGTATTCACTTTAAAATAGAGTTTGTATGTCTTATATGTCTTATGAGTTACATAAGAGTGAGAATGACATCTATGCTCCCCTCCATTCATGTAATATCCCCAGAATAAGATTACTTGGCTCCCTGCCAACAAGTCCTGGCCAAGTCCTGCGGTGTTGCCTCTTTTCAACACTTCCTTGTTCATTTACATAAGTCTCCGCTTGGCCCCCACTGGTAATTATTCAATTATTTTCCCTGGAGAATATGTGCTGCGACTGCTGGTCTCATCCCCTGCCACACTCTGGGGATCATTTACTAAGGGCCCGAATCGCGTTTTTCCATCGCATTACCCAAATATTTCCGATTTGCGCCAATTTTCCCTGAATCGCTCCGGGATTTTGACGTACACGATTGGATTGTGGCGCATCGGCGCCGGCATGCACGCAACGGAAATTGGGGGGGGAGTCGGGGGGCGTGGCTGTAAGAAAACCCTACGGATTCGGAAAAACCGTGGCATTTAAAAAAAAAAGTGTCGCTTGACACGCGCTTACCTGCACCAAGGGTAGGACTGTGAACTCCGAAGGAATTCAGCGCAGCAGCGACACCTGGTGGACATCGGGCACACTACCTTAGTGAATCACCGGAAGACCCAAATCCTCCGCAGAGAACACGGCGCTGGATCGCCCCTGTTGTGCTCCCAACAGGGGCTACACCTATCTTTGACATGACGCCAAATATGTTTCTATGTACTATAGAACCAAATATATGGAATAAATGACTCTTCTCTGCTCATTTGCACATGACTTTGAAGAAGAAATTTTATAAGCTAACAAGCAAGATTCTACATAAAAGAGGGAATTCTGGAAATAATATTTCATACCCTACCTGAGGGGCTACTAGTTTAGTGTTGTAAAAGCTGGTGACAGGTTCCCTTTAACTTTAATACAGGCAATGTCGCTTACAGTACCTGCTGTTTCCATTTTCAATTCTTTCAATGTCCTCGTCAATAGTTCTGACTGATAGTCTGTGTAGTGCCGGATAAGATGATTGTGTGGTGACTATGGCAGCCATCTTCAGTCACAGCCAAGCGGTCTTCAAATTGCAGTAAA
The DNA here is from genome assembly GCA_019512145.1 of Engystomops pustulosus. Taxonomy (NCBI): domain Eukaryota; kingdom Metazoa; phylum Chordata; class Amphibia; order Anura; family Leptodactylidae; genus Engystomops; species Engystomops pustulosus. The sequence goes on along the minus strand of CM033642.1, from coordinate 87,673,334 downwards.
TGGCTAAATAAGTTAAAGGAAAGGTGTGTTACATTACAAAAGCGATTCAAATATTTGGAAACTGTGATCTCTGCTGCTCTATGCATTTTGATACTGATAAGGGATTTCACATAAAGATACATGGACAGAAAAATCTGTAGATAAATCTTTCATTAAAATGACATGCATTTAGCTGATGGGTTTCTAATCTACTAATAATCATCTCAATAATAATAACAATAATAATATTAATCATCATCATTATCTTCTTTCAAAAAAATAATAATAATCAGAAGAAGAAGATCCCTTAGAACAGTGGTGGCGAACCTATGGCACGGGTGCCAGAGGTGGCACTCAAAGCCCTTTCTGTGGGCACCCAGGCCTTCACCCCAAAACAGAGTTTGCCAGATAGGACTCAAGGCTTTCTCCTGTGGTCCAATACAGTCCAGGACATGCCATGCTCAGTGCTATTTTAAAGCAACATCCTTGGCTGCCAGGACTACAGGAGGAGCGAGAAGGTGTGGAAAGAGATGGATTGGCATTGGAGCTCCTGCTCTGGGTCCCCTGATTAATCCTCTTCAGGGGACCCTGGAGGGAAGCTACAATTGGTGAACTCAGGAGGCCAATTTGATTAAAACCTGTGAGGGATCAATAAGTTACTGCTTAAATTGTGATGTTGGCTTTTGGTTGTAGCTTGGGCACTCTGTCTCCAAAAGGTTCACCATCACTGCCTTAGAAGATCCCTTTCTATATACCAGTGCATTAAGCCTGTGCCACAGTGTAACATTGAAGCTCTTAGTCACACATAATCCTCTCATTGGTAACCACTAAGCCCATAGCCTAATGGATAAAGGCTCTGTCAGGTATCTCTATGGTAGGTGGAGTGTGGAGGTTGTAGTTTCAAATCCCTGGCTGGGCCTCCACATGGGTTATATTCTATACAGCTTCCACATGGTTATATTATATATATAGCTCCTCATAGTTTAATTATATACAGCCCCCTCATACTGTAGGCTATATAATATACAACCCCATCATGGTTATTTAATATTAAATCCCTTCATGGGTTATATTATATACAGCTTCCATATGGTTATATTATATACAGCCCCTCATAGTTTAATTACATACAGCCCCCTCATACTGTAGGTTATATTATATACAACCCCATCATGGTTATTTTATGTACAGCCCCCTTATGGGTTATATTATATACAGCCTCCACATGGCTATATTATATACAAGTCCCTCATGGTTCTAATATATATAGCTTTCCAATGGATTCATTATATACAGCCTGCCTCTAACTCTATGGACAAAATGTAATCAGTAAAAAAGAAAAAAAGAAAGTAGTACTCCCCTCTGTCCTCAGCTCTGATCCAGCCAGGGCTCCCGCTCTCCAGAAAAACCCAGAGCCATAAGCAAAAGGGTACATGACTTTGGCATGGGGGGGGGGGGGGGCTATAACCTGCATCTTTATGTACTTGAATAGAATTAATAGGGGTGGGTCTGCTTTAAGTGGGCCAAATATGTGATGTGTAGTGCAGGCCTATTAGGGGACAGAGTAAGTAACGTCAAGTGTGGTAATGTGAGAGAGGCAGGACACAGCAGTAGATGTTACTTCCTGTCCTGCATCTCTCTTCCTCTCTTTCTCACCAGCATAACTATGAAAAACCATGTCCCTCCCTGTGCTATTACAACTTTACTTAATTGTTTAATTATTTTACATATAATTATGTCAACTTTATTGTACATTATTTGTTGGGTCCTGACATTGTGTATCTTGTACCATGTAATATTGCTGTTTACTGCATTATGATGAGATAAAGTTGTTGTTATCCTTCTAAGCCCAGAGGAAGGGCGATCCCCAACCCTAGAGGTTTCCTCCACAGGGGGATTTTCCTCTCCTGAGTGCTGTGGTGCTGTGAGTTTGGCCAGATTTTATGGTTGCCTGGAGAATCGTGACAATATATTTAAAAAAAAGGTCAACTTCGGGTGGAAGTTGCAGGTGGACTCTTTTTAACTAATAGAGGATGTTAAACCTCAGGGTGGTGAACTGGCTGAGCTTTGGAAGTGGACAGCCTAAAGGAGGTCGTAATGGTAATGTCATGCAAGGGGGGCACGGTGGTGAAGCACTGGAGTGTGCTGGCTCTGCTTAAAGGCAAGGCAGAACGTGCTGCCCCTTTATTGCTGTCTGGCTGGTGTTGTATGTCAGGCAGCTGTTATAGCAGTTTAGTCCCCTAGCATTTCAACTGACTCCTCCTCTAAGTTTTAGTCCGTGATTTAAATAAAGCTGTGGCCATTTTGCATTGAGCACCGCTTTGAAGCACTAGCATCCAGGCGCTGTCAGGCTGCTGTGGACTGAGATTCAGCCATCTGGGCCCTGGCAGCTGCCCAGGTATAATGGGTTCTCGTGCCTGTTCTGTTTACGGTACGTTTAGGACTGGGTGGCAAATTTTAGCTTCGATAGCAAGCACACATCTCTGGTCCCACAAGTAACAATGCAAATATTATTGACATACCCTGGTGGTCCACGGGTAAGATAGGTTCTTTAGGTTTATTCTTAAGTTGAATTTGTATGTATGTTGGAACAGGTATATTTTATAATATAGACACAATTTTTTTTTGTCCCTGTGACAATTGGATTTTCAAAATTCTTTGCTTTCATGGGAACAAGGATTATCAATAAAGCTTCATTACAGACACAGCTTCATTACAGAGAGGTCCTTCTGTAACTAGGAGTCGTCTTTTAGTCTGGTGTCCTTAAAACGGGGACCACTTCTACTACTGTTGCAGAAAAACCAAGTGATCATATTACCTACAATGCAGGTACAAAATCCAAATAAAAGACCAACACCATATTTTCAATTTCCAGTTGACTTCCCTTGATGAAAAATAAAAAAGTTATGGATTGTTAAAGAAGGGGAGTTAAAATGGAAATGCAAAAAATGAAAATAGCCTGGTCCTAAACTAGCAGAATGGTCCCAGTAGCTCATAAACAAATGAGTGTATGTAGTGTGTGTGTACTACATAATGTTCCATGTATTGGTTAAAGTTCTACCCATTGTACCATTGTATTGTACATAGTGCCCTCTGAAGTGGGTATAGTTCCCTTACAGTCTATATAGAACCCCTGTTGTGTTTAGCAGTGGTTCCCATCAGGCTTACACCTGCAGACAATAGAATGAGGCTTTATTTGGGTGCCGACCTTTGAACAAAACCTGTGACTCTAAACTGAACAGAAAAGAACGTTGCTGCCTGTGTATCCATCACTGGCCATGAGAGAATTTAAATTTGCATATGATATGTGAGTGACATTAAAGGAGTTGTTCACTTTCCGTTAATAATTGTTATGGTTTGTGTAAGGAAAAGTTATACAATTTTCCAATATACTTTCTGTATCAATTCTTCACGGTTTTCTAGATTTCTGCTTGTTGTCCTCCTATAGAAAGCTTCTATGTTTTCTTCTAGTGTATAGAAATCTGTCTGTGGTCATGTGATGTCACACAGGTGCACGAGACAGTAGTTTCACAGAGAAAGTAAGCCTGTCAATAATTAAAGCATGGTTATTTAGCCCTAAATTGTATACATTCATGCAGGATAAAATCAGAAAAACATTTCAGATTCTGTGCTTCTGTTTCTTACAAGAAGGGCAATACCCAACAGCAGAGCAGAATGGAAGGAGCCATTGTGATGACATGTTATAAACACTGGCTCGTATAAGTGAAAATATTTTGCCAAAAACCTTGCTATAGCCCCTAAATTATTTTAGAAGGGCTTATAGAAGAAAAAGCAACCCATAGTGTGTTACCCAAATTCTCTAGAAGGCAGTTATATCCCACATGTGGTCGCAAACTGCTGTAGGGGCGCACCATGGGAATGCTTTTGGAGGATGGATTTCTCTGGAAGAGATTTTAGGTGTTATGTTGCATTCCCTGATAGTATGTAAGTAAAAACCTTCAAAGAGTGGACCCATTTTGAAAACTAGATCCCTCACTGTTGTTTAACCTGTATTCTTTTTTAGGGGTAGAAGATGCCCAAAAAATCTATTCTATCATTGTTTTTTCCTTTTTTGTGTTTTACAGACCAAATAATATAGATAACATGTTACTATGTTTCTATGTTTCTATGGGTCACTACGATTATGACGATATCCCATTGATATAGCTTTTTTATGCTTAAATAGTTCTACAGAATAAAAAATATGGAGAGAAAAAATCTTTTAAGAGGTGTAACGTTTTTATTTTTTGTTGACTGAACTGTTTTAGGGCTAGTTTTTGTGGGAAAAGTTGTACTGTTTAATAGTATAACTTTGGGGTAAATGTGACTTTTTGATCACTTTTTATTTATTTTTTTTGTGTAGATGGATGCGCAAGAATCATAATGTTTTGTTTTATATTTAATTTTTTACGGCATTCAACATTTGGGTTCAGTAATGATCTTTTTTTATTGTACGGATTGTTATGCATGTGGCAATACCTAATATGTATGGCTTATGTGGTAGTTTTTACTTTTTTATGTGGTTTGTGAGTTTTATACTGTATGGACTTTTATTTTATAAATTTATTCAAACATTTTTTATTCCCTTTTTTGTCCACCTCTGGGACTCAAATTAATACACTGCCATGTTTATGTACGGCAATGTATTAGAACTGTCAACCTAAGAATGTTCATAGGCTGACACTGACACTGCTATGTCTTGCCCCTGGCAGTATCCTGCAGGCAGTCAGACTTGGCAGCCCTGGGGGTCCTTCACTGTACTCGGCACAGGAGTGCTGATTGTCGGGTGAAAACATGGTTAGCCCCTTAGGTGCTGCAGTTATGTATAAACAGGGCATCTGAAGAGTTAAAGAGCTGGAGTCATGATTATCATGATCCCGGCTGTTCATGCAGAGGCTCGGCTGTCACATACAGCTGGCCTCCTGCACAGATTGCACGGGCTGGCTGAACGTCACAGTGCGCCAAATGCAAGCTCACTATGACATTCCCCAGCGTCATGGTGCAGGAAGGGGTTAAAAAAGCCCATTCAATTCTTTAGTGTGTTTCTTTAAGATATAGGTGCTTGTCACCTAATACAACAAAGTATCCTGCCATTTGTTAAGCTACAGAATTACAGTATGAATAACACAAAATAACTGTAAATGTGCATTAAGACAAGATATCTTGTTTTTTCACCTTGCTATATTTTACCTTAATTTCCGCTACAGCTTTGCATGTAAGGCCATCATCGTTTTATAGACAAGTATCTTGTACTTAAACATGACTTGCAACTCTTTAGCATATGCAGATTCTTGTCATGTAACTGCATTGTTACTGTTTTGCTTCTGGTGTAACAATCTTTTTCTTCTTGTATACTACAAATTACAACCTGTTCTAACATTCACTAATTTCCAAGTGAATCCGTATAAATATATATTCTATTTAGTTTCTATCTTATTATACATCTATTAGTGTTATTTAAAAAAAAAAATTGGTATAGAACTGTTAAAATAGAGTGTCCCACTAAATGTTAAAATTATCTTCCGTAATCCCTCTTTTTTAAACTAAGAAGGAATTGAGACTAAAGTAGTTTGGAATTCAGTAAACCTGCACTTGCTCATTCCTGTATTTATTTTCCATATTTCTCAATATCTGCTCAAGTACCTTCTTAATGAAGGAACCAGGCTGATTCTTCACATGCTCACTAATCAATACCTTGTGACCCTTCTCCATATTGCAGTAGACAAGTTGATAGACATAGTTTTTTGATGGTTATATTCAGCAAAGGCCTTATATTTGTAGGTTTCACAACTGATTTACCTTATTTCTTTGTTAGACCATATTAAAAAATATGCTTATATATATGCTACTTGGCAAGTAAGCCACAGATTGCTTATGGTTTCTATTTAGTATTTCTATAGCATGGCAAAATCAAAATGACCAAAATTACAGTGGTTTGGGTGTAGTATCAATAGATGACAGCGCTGCTGCTACCGGAAATTGCTTTAATCTGTGCACTAACCTTCAGCACATAAGTGTTAACGTCTTGCAGTTCAGTTTGTGTTATTATATACTTAAGCCTGCATGTGTACAAATATCTAAGACCAGCAATATGGTTAACTGTCCACCACAACTGCTGAGATTTAGGCCAGAACACCTTCTTTTAAAATACCTTCTTCTTAGGGTCATTTTTGGAGAACCATTCCATCACAAGGTGTTCTTATGGTGGGATCCATAGCCATAAGCTGTAATCTGTCTACTTCAGTAAGATGTCCAATTACCCTGCAGTGTCACCAAGGGAAAGGAAGTATTTCACACTACCTTGAATAGGATGTGCACATAATGTATGGATGTTTAGACTCTTTCAATGTCACAGATACTCTTTATTGCTAAATCTCTGGTCAACTTATGGATGATACCTCCCTGTCTCACTATCTAACTCAGTAAACCTACAGACATGAGTGTAGCCCTACAAGTAACATTGTTAAACCTACTGCCCACAAACAAGTTTTCTGCAGGAAACCTGTTCCATGCGCTCGCGAGATTTGAACTGATCTGCATGTTTATTCAGGTCAGTGATTCAAGCACAGAACGATTTGTGGGCAACGGGTTTTTACCCCACATATCATGTCGCCCATAAAGCTAATCCTAAATGTGTCCAGGATTACCACACTACTTCACATGTGTAGTACATGGGGTCAAGTAGCTCTAGACTGTTAATCTAAATCTGTCAATCCACATTTAACCTCAATGGGTTATTAATTGATATGCATGTGCCTGTAATTGAAAGGGAACTATTACCGTTTTATAAGCTTTACAGAAAACCAGTACATTTTTTACAATAATAATTTTGTTAAGACATCATAGGGTAAAAATCTAGTCTGCCATGGCAAAATTCTAGATCCTCTGTGTTTAGCTTCTTGCACCAAAGCTAGTAACAACAGGAATTGTACTGGTTGTGGAAGGCCTATCCAGCTAATATAGGTGAAATTTATCAGCTGCAACGTTTTGAAAAGTTACCACAATTGTTGCAACGTAATTCAAGAAGGAAGTAGTGTAACAAATGGAGTAATGTTAGATCTTGCAATGTATCGAATTCAGTCATGTTTGTTAAATGTACCGATTCTTTTCTTTTTCCATTCATCTATGGACTATAAGATTTGATTGGGATGGATTACATATGATATGTTATTTATAATAAAGAAATTTCTTTCATATGTTTTTTATTCTCGATAAATAATTAACAGCGACATACCGTATGTTGGTGCAGTACAGTACAGTGAAACCATTTTGCATTGAACGCATCCTTGTAGTGAGGTGGTATCTTCTCAAAGAAGATAGTCAGTGTGCATAACATATGTACTAACAGGAAATCTGATCTGGATAAGGGGGTGTCTGCTCTAAGAGGTGGTCTTTGGAAGAGTTTTCAATGTATTTTAATTGTTTAATTGTACACGTGAGACAACATGCAACTTGGAAGTAGAAGTTCTGATTACTAAAGATAACATCTGCTCTTGGATATCCACGCTGTCCTATCAACCTACAGTACATCTACTTACAAAGTCACTAGAATAAATCAATCACCAGAACAACCGAAACATCCTATATGCACTGTATATTCAGCATTTTCCATGACAGCTGAGGGTTAGGGATCCTGACACCCCTTATTTTCCCCACAACAGATACAATGGGCTCCGTTCCCTCTTTGTCCTGATGTGATGCAGCATGACAAAAGCAGTGGAAATAACAGCAAGGACGGTGTTACCAGAGCCAAGGTTTATTTACTGTAAAATGAGAACTGAATTATGGATCTGAATGGATTCTCATGATTTTATCTTAATAGCAGAGCAATTGTTTAAAGGGTATTTTTTGCCTCTGGAATAAGTCATTTTAATTGCACAAAATATAGAATAATCCATTGCTCCTCCACATATACCTCCCTATGACAGCAATGGCCAATTCACAGGAAAATCCCAGAATGTAGCCATAAGCCACTGCTGTCTACACGTTGTTATAATGACATACTTTCATCTCAGAAGAGGGATCTTCTACACTCTCTGTATACACCATCAGGTTACTAAGTGCTCATATTGTAGACTTCTTCATGTATATATATATATAGCAATATACAATATACATGCATCCTCTACAGATAAGTGGAAGGTGTGCTGAACAAAATCAGTAGATATAACATTGATCAATGTCATTATTTCATGAAATAGAAATGAAAGATGTTTTTCCTTATTATAATCCAAGTGCTTTTCTATAACTACCATCATCCTAAGTTATAATGATCTGGTCACTGGACGGGAACCTTTCTCACCCAGGGGCAATTAAAGTGAAAGCCTAATTCCCCTGAACCCATAGAAGATCTAGGACTGCTCTATCTTATTAAGTGCTTTGTTAATTGTGATTGCCATGGCAACTGACCTTATTACTTAAGCCTCCCTTCTAGACAGAGTAATGTAACTTTAATACATAGACCCCTGTAGTGTGAGAACTTGCCTTATATCCAGGTTACCAGCATAGTGAGAAGTTCATTCTTGGAGATGCAGAAGGGAGCAGTTGTAGGAACTCTTTGGCATAGTGCAGATTCTTCATAGATGATGGATCATCCTCTACAAGTGTCAGATCTTGTGATCACTGTCTATCCCTGTCATCCTCGCCTGTGCTCTGGAGACTCCCAGCAGCCTCCCCTGGCTCCCTGTCTTGGAAGGATGAGACAAGTGGCGCCCCCCGCAGGGGATCTGGCGAGGGTAGCAGGCTAGCCTCAGCACCAGGTGTGTGGACAGCTCCGGCTTCAGTAGCTCTGGGACTGTCCCTGCACTGAGCTCCGATCACACAGATCCATCCCTGCTGCTCTCCCTCCTCCTCCTCCTCCTGCTGCCACAGACAGCCTGGACCTGTGCCTGGCACTGCTGCATGGTGGCCACTCACACATCTCCCTCTTCATATTCCCCCTTTATAATTGTGAAGATTATTTTACCAGATTATTTATATAGAAATGAGTACTATATGTATTATTTATAGTAATTATTCAATAAAATTATTATTTATATTATTATTTATTGCCCTTTACCTTTTTTAAATCTGTTATTCAACATTGTCAAAACTCTTTGAATTAAACTTAAAACGAATCTTGAACATCAAACATTAAAGTATTACATAGAGGATTCAGGCATTAAATGTCTGTGCTTACTTACAAATACTGTAGTTATGATAAGTTGGTATTACTCTGCTTGCTGAACATCCAAACTTTATGCAGAGTTATAATTAAAGGGGCTGTCCATTTTCAAAAGTTAGTTATTACTTTTGTAGTGAAAAGTTATACAATTTTCAAATATACTTCCTCAGTCAGTTCCTCGCAATTTTCTAGATCTCTGCTTGCTGTACTTCTATAGAAAGCTTCTATGTTCATTTCCAATGGGTTGAAATCTGTCCATGGTCATGTGATGGACACACAGGTGCACAAGCCGTTTTATCATACAGCTCTCGTTACTCTTGTTAGGAACTGTGCACCTGTGTGACATCACAAGACCATGGACAGATTGGAACAATAAAGTGTCCTATAGAATGTCAGCAAGCAGAGTAAACTGAGAGGAAATGATCCAGAAAGTGTACAGGAAAATTGTAGAACTTTTCATGACATAAACAATGTGGGGGAGAATTATTATTACCCTATGTTGCTTCTTGGTGTATAATTGTTGCAAATTTTTGCACAAACATCGCTTTTGTGGTTTTTTTTAGCGAGAAAAACACAATGGCGGAAAAAATACACCACAGAGAATTTTCAAAAGGACGCAAATTTAATCACAAAACTACACCACATAGGAGGTGGTGTATGTGGGTACATTGCTACTACAGGGGAGAGATTTATCCCAAACTTGCACAATTTTGAAGTTTTTGCTCAATTTTATATTTGAGAATTTCCTGTGCAAAAACATTGCAAAAAGGCAGAAATTGTAGTGATGTTACACATAAGTGTGACTGGTGCAGTTTATTCGCATAGAGCACACACAGCTGATCACATCAGAAGGCATATAACACTGCATATACACGGAACTATAAATCCGACTGTTGGAAACCTGCCAGTCTAACACATAGAAATCTGTGCAAAATCCTGCCTAATGATAAATCTTCCCCCATGAGTTGAGTTATTTGCTGAGAGTGGACTACCCCTCAAGCACAGCTGTTATAGCAGTAGGGTCAGTCCCTTCTGTTATGACACATTGGGGCAGATTTATCAAGCTGTCTGAAAGTCAGAATATTTCTAGTTGTCCATGTCAACCATTCATGGCTCAGCTTTCATTTTACCAGTGCTCATGAATATTTTAAAGCTGAGCTGTGATTGGTTGCCATGGGCAACTAGAAATATTCAGACAGCTTGATAAATCTACCACATTAGGTTTAGTACAGCACAGGATAGAGATTTGTGCTAGTGGATCATAGATTAAATAGCAGCATGTAATGTCAGTCAGCTGCCTCTAAAGCCAGCAAGATCTTGTCATGTATCAAAAGTGGTATGGACTGGGGATGTAATATGGATGGTCTCAGTTATGAGAAAAGATTAAAAGAATTACATGTATTTAGTCTGGAAAAGAGATGACTAAGATGACCATGATTCATTTACCTAAATATATGGTTCATACAAAAAATATTGAAAAAACGCCAGCTCACCCAACAAATCCAGCACTTTCACGGGAGATGCAGATAAAATCAATGATTATTTTCAAGCTTTAAAATCCGTAATACAGCAAAGTGAAAATGGCACACATCAGACCTCGAGGTCTGATGTGTGCCGTTTTCACTTTGCTGTATTATGGATTTTAAAGCTTAGAAATAAAGAATCATTGATTTTATCTGCATCTCCCGTGAAAGTGCTGGATTTGTTCCTGGATGCTATACAAAAAATATGGTGGAAAGTTGTTCCAGATTTTGACCACCATGACTTACAATGCCTGCTGATAAAGCGTTACAAGTCCTCCCTATATCACCTTTAATTAGCTGCCAGTGGGGCACTGTACCTTAATTACAGACGTTTCTGATATACAAATTAGTTTTTCTGACTCATGTCTGGTGTTTGTGACCCTTCTCTCTGCCAGTAAACCACACCCTATTATTTTGACAGCTTGGTGTCTCTTCAAATCCCTGCTCTGCCTCCTTGTACTTAGGGACTGTTTGCTAATATTCAACTGCAGGTATATAAAGCTCTATGTACAGATGGGATATATTGAGTCAATTCTTTTACTCAGTGCCTTGTGTTACATTCATGACATGTGACCAGTGAGATCAGTGCAGGTCCTATAGCCTTCTAATAATAGCAAACTGTACACCATGTATGTGACTACATGAAATCACAGCAGCCTCCATGGAGGATAGAGAGGAGTAGAAGTCCATGGAGGCAGCTGTGACTTGATGTGGTCAGATACATGCATGGGGTACAGTTTGCTATTATCGAGAGGCTAAAGTGCCTGAAATTATGTCACTCTGGTCACATGACATGAACTGAGACCAATATGGAGGCATAAGGCTTAGACGGGAGGGGCCGCCAAGCAGGACATGCCCCCCCTGATGGCAGGTAATATAAGATAAAAGGTGATTTATGTGGATGTAGGAAAAACAATTTTTGGCTAAAAGAAGGGGGTCAGTCAGTTAATAGAGCGCTATAGGAACCTGTCACTGGCTGTATATGTGCAAATGTAGTGACAGGTTCCCTTTAAATCAAATTAAAAGACAAAAGGGGAACAGTCTCAATCTGGGGAAAATAAGGTTTAGTCATCAGAGGCAACAAGGCTTCTTTAATGTGAGAACTATAAATCTGTGGAAAAGCCTGCCTCAGGTGCTGATCATAGCAGGGACAGCAGAGAGCTTCAAGAAGGGTCTAGGTGCCTTTTTTGCCTTCAGATTAGATCGTCGATAGTGATAGATTATTTAGCAATTGTACACACGATAGATGATTTATTAATAATGTGTACTCTTCAAATATTACCTTTTGTAAATATAGTATGCATCATTGTACTCACATATTTATAAGTGTTGGAATTACAAGAAATTTGGTTTTAAATTACTCAAAGAAACATTTCTCATTTCTTCATATATTCTCTGTAAAACTACATCCTACTGGATGGAGGGAGAAGAGGGGTTATGTATCAAAATCCTCAAACTAGATTTTTTTTGTATGTGTAAAAAAAAAATAGCATGAAACCGAAGCTAAAATGAGTTTCTAATTCTTTTAGCTCCAGAGCATATACTGTAGCTTGGAAGAAACCATTGGCACAGGCAGGAATGTATGGCATGGTATACAGTAATTAACATTAGTGTCTAGTTATCATTTGCTATCTAGGGATCTAACTCGCCCTGTCATTGTTATATGAAATGACAATTATAACACGCCAGTAGTAAAAATGCACTATTGTATATGCAAATTCTGCTCCCTTACATCCTCTCTTCTTCTTCATCCAAAGGCTGATTCAATATTTATTCATGAACAGAAGAGAGAGAATCCGTCAGGCAAAGCTTTGAAACATCCGCTTGGGAAATGTCCTCAGCAGTTTGAGAGTAAAGCAGCTTTGCTCACAGTTATCAAGTACTGAGACTATGTGCAGAGCATATCTCCAGAGGCATTGTCAAATAGCAAGCTTTCAATGGAAGGACAATACTTGTGGCATCATGTTCAGCCTCTCTGTGATTCTACATGATGACACAGGTAGAATATATAGTATTATCAACAGGATATAGTAATTACTATAAAAAAAACTACACTGCATAGAGTTTTCATAGAGAGATTACAGGAAAATTCCATTTACAAATAATTCTATTTAAAATGGAACAGCCCCTTGTAACTGATTCTAAGTCACTGTTTTGTTATATCATCGCTGGATGTATTCCGAGCATGTCCCTAATACTATGCCTGCCATACACAAAAACAAGTCAGTCCTATGCTGTCTTATTTAATGTACATATTTATTCTCTATAAATGTTTGAAATGTGTCAACTGCAATTTGCTATGCCGAGTGGAAACCATGGTATATGCATTTCTATTAGCTTTAATATAATGCAAATTACAGTTGTATATGTCAGGGTAATGCATTTCATGTACAGTATGTTAAGTGTTCTACTGTATATGCTAAATGTAAGATAGAGATAAGATGTCACCAGAACCTTACAGTGTGTACTGCCCTGAAAGTGTAATTCTATATGTGTGGAGCCCCTTACAGAAGCACTTCCTGCAAAAAGTCACGTAGGAACAGAGCTGGGCTAAATACTGTTGAATCTTTTTTATTTTTAAAGTTTCCATATTTCAATAAAATAAACAAGACCCACCTAACATTGCCCTACTAACATTACCCTACTCACCATCCCCTCACTCCATATATATGTCTCCATAGACGGCAAATGCGGTGGTATGGTGCCACACATGTGTGCCCCTGATCCGCATCGTACACGGGGAAATGATAAAGCATACATATTGTTGTGTGAATATACCCTAAGGGCTCATTCAGACGGCCACACATACGTCCCCATAGACGGCAATGGCGGCACGGCGGCCATACGGTGCAACACATGTAGCCCAAGGGATGGAGGTTCTTGCTTTTTTAAAAAATTGGATTACATGCCCTCACTACTCCCATTAAATGACCTAGAAGTGAGGATTTATACACCCCTACCTGATTTGGAGATATTTGTAGCAATATACCAGCCAGAATAAAAAGATAAGTGGGGTCAAGTAATGTCAATATAACAAACCACACCTCTTTCCATAGAGTGCAAGTGCCAGGGCCCAGAGCTGCCGGGGGATTTACATAAGGCTGTACATAAGGAATCCATGGGGGGAAGGGGGCTGTATCAAATGAATCCATAGGGAGTGAGGGGGGCTTTATATAAATTATAAGCAGCCCCCCCACCAATTAAAAAGATTACATACAGTGCTGAATTATAGTGAAGCATTTCACTAAGTTTATGATTGGGTCATGTTTAAGATAGTATGCAATGAAACGCATTGATCTTTGTATTTGCACTTTACCTGCTGTTTGTATATTGCACAACAATACAATAAAAGAGGTCCTGTTCATTCAACTTTCCGTGTGACTGAAGCTGTGCTGGTCTTTCACTTTATTGTCTTTGCATCTTTTGGCTGCCGATCACAGACTTGTGCACCTTCTGAAACCTGAAATAAAACAGGAGTGGATGTTGTTTGCTGAACTGGAGCTTTCATTAATTGTTTTATATTGTGAATCCCATATTGTGATATAAATATAAAGAAACAGTAAAAATCATAAACATGTTATGTATCGATGTTTAACCCTGTAACGGAAAATAGTGGCTAAAAAAAAAAACACTTTTTAGCCATTTTGCAATATACAAAAAATGTATAAAAAGTGATCAAAGGGCAGTACAGTCCTTAAAGGACACCTGTCATCAGGTCTCTGCCACTAGTCCTGTCACCTCTACCTGTTGGAGCAGCTCACAAGGATCCCATCCCAGCCTTTATCTAGTTATTTCATACATTATTCATAGTAAAATCATCTATTTTTTATCATGTAAATGAGGCTGGTCACATGGTCAGAGGCAGTGATGTCACCCCTGTTACCCCTCCCCTCTCCTCCCCCTGCACATGTCTGTGTGTAATGTATAGTAAAGCATGGCTAGTGTGTTTGCTGCATCTGCTGACATGCTGCATCCTCCTAATATACAGGGGAGAGACACAGACATCAGCTACACATGAATCTGACATGTTCTGCTGTAACATGGCTGCCAGGAGCTGCTGTATCTCTCCTAAACACACACACACACAGACTGCAGGGGGCGCCAGCATCAGGAAGCACATCATTATACAGCCTCACATCATTATACAGGCTGTCAGTCAAGCACTGGGGGTGTGGCTGTGCCTCCCACTCATGAATAGAGTGGACAGCTTGAATATGCTAATGCTTCATTGGACATTTCACAGGTCATTTGCATACAGCTTTAGGACCTCATTGCTTAGGTTTCCAGGCATGTAGAGGGACATTGAAGGGATAGAGGCAATGCTCTCTAATGGCAGTTTATGAAAATATATTTAGTTTAGGGGGGTTATTTTGCATGACGGGTTCTCTTTAAAATGGTAGCAGTTAAAATCTCATCTCACAAAAATTGACATGTCACACATCAGCTCATTACACTAAAGTATGGAAAAGTAATTAGCACCAGAATATTGAAGAATTTTTTTCGTACATGAGGTTTTGATTTTTGTAAATGTATGAAAACATTATAAAACTTGATATCCCCATGATCACAGCGACCCAGAATAAGAATAAAGGAGACAAGAAAATGGTGCAAATGTGGTTTTTAACCAATTTTACTGCATTTGGAATTTTCTATTTCTGTTTCCCAGTACACGGCATGGAATATTAATTACTGTCACTATAGTGCAATTTGTTACACAGAAAACAAGCCCTCACACAGCTCTTTACCTGGAAAAATTAAAAAGATTTTTCGAAGGGAAAAAGTGGCCTGGTCGTTAAGGGGTTAATAACATCCAATTAAAGAAATATTGTAAATGGAAGATGAATTAAATTAAAGGGGTTGGCCACTTTTTCAATAAAAATGTTCCATTAGACATATCTATGGATGCATAAGTAAGTGTACCTTTCCCTCCTTTGAGAGCTTCAGCCTCACCATGCTGCCCTCTGAATATATACACAACTTCCTGTTTCTCACTCATTCAGTCTGACCTTGTGGCATCACCCAATGTGCATCTCTCTCTCACAGTCAGTCTCCCTGATGGACACAGGGAGAGGGGAGGGAGCAGGATGATACATAATCTCCTGGAGCAGGCCTCTCCTATTCATCAGAACCCAGACATGTAAACAGAGAAGCACAGAGAGTTTGCACATAGTACAAATGTGAGCAGCAGGAATGCTGAATCACTTGATGCACATTCAGGGATTGTTATTAAGGCATAAGTAAAGGCATATGAGCAACTAAAAGAGTAGCTAACCCCTTTTAAATGTGAAAGCCCAGATGAGATTTATATAATTAGTATTATAGCTCAGTAAATACAGCACCAGACGAGTGCTCCATATAAAAATACAGTAACAGAACTGGGGTTCCCATATATATGACAGACTCTCCAACATCTGTCGTGCCCACCCAGAAATTCAGGTAGGGAAAGTCTGAACCCGCACGCAGACGGCCAGAAAGTTCAGATCTCTCAATGATGAGACCCCCACAGATCACGAAAACAAGGGGGCCCAAGGGGGCCCTTGGGGTCCCATGTATCTCAGTTGGACCCCTTGTCACTCTGTCAGAGTAATAGAGCAGATGGGGATTGCAGAGCGCGGTGCTCTGCAATTTTCGTCAGCTTCATAGAGGGGTCTGGCGGAGGTGCGTGGGACCCCATCGGACCCCTTGTTTTCGTGATCTGTGGGGGTCTCATACCTCAGATCCCCACTGATCAGCAAGTAAGGACCCATCCCGTGGATAGGTCCTAACTTTTGTTCGTGGGAAAAACCCTTTAAGGGGTTAATGCATACAGTGCCCCATGTAATAAATATATATAAAGTGCTCTCCCTGTAATAGACAAATACTATGCACCCCCTGTAATAGCAAGTGAAGGTTAGGGGCAGACTGGGAAATTAAAGTGGCCCTGGAAATTGTAAAATTTATTTTTGGTGCACTTTGTTCATGCTGCAGAATGGTGGCACAGACAGAATTGTGGCGCACATCAGTAATAAATGAGGCTCAAAGCAGTAACAGCCCCTTTAGGTGCACAGTTTTTTTGTCTTGTCGGACACAGTGCAGCCGCGACACAAAACTGGCGCAGGCACTTTATAAACACATATGCAAGCAGTTTGCAGGTTCTTTTCAATACAATACAAAGACAAATACTTCCTTGGTATTTCCTGCAGATCGGTGTATGAATGTTGAATTATGTATAAGTAAACCAAAATTCTGAATCCAATCCAATGTGCTTTTTATAGTTGTGAATAATGTTTCCCTAGTGAATATTATATGCAGTTATTAGGTTAGCATAAAACAGGGGTCAGCATGCTTGGTTTACTTTATTTACATTCCCTGTTCTGTCTCTGTCAGCCAAATTCACACAACAGTATTATACTGCTCGAAAATAATGGGAACACTAAACTACCTCATCCTGGATCTCAATGAATGAAATGTTCCATTTGCAATTCTTTATTCATTACATAGTGGAATGTGGTGCGCACGATGAAACGTAAATATGATCGATCAATATCAAGATAAATATCCCATGGAAGTCTAAATTTTAAAGGAAACTCAAAATCAGTGAAAATTAAATTTCAGGCTGATCCAACTTTAGTTGAAAGGAGACTCCTGATGTGGGGGTGGATGTTCTTGTAAGGGATCTCTTTCCAGATCTGAAATGAAGCATTGGCTAACTCCTGGACAGTTTGATGTGCAACGTGGAGCTGGTGGAAGGAATGAGACATGATGTTTTGGAGAGAAATTGATTCAGTCAGTGTTGATTCATAACTGAGCAAGTTAATTTCGTAGAAGTCTGATTGAAAATTATATTGGAGAACCTTTACTTAGAAAGTTGAAAACTGTACAAAAAGGGCTATTTCTGTGTATAATGCTGGGTGCCGCGATTCATTAAAATTGTGTGCCAGAAATCATGAATCTGTCTCTTCCCTGCAGTGGCCTGACAGAATTCACCATCTTTTTTGTGGTGCACCTTTAACATACAGTGTGTGACACAATTTGCAAGTTTAATACAGCACTCAGTAAGAATCAGTCGGGCAGACCGTCAGCACGCCCCCTAATTTGTGTCGCATGGAGGCAAGCCAGTTGCGCCACAAAAGGGTCACGTGCAACACAATAGCTGTGCAAGCCGTTATAGCCTAGAAAAATGTGCATAGTCTGACAAAATTGTGTAGCAAAGCCCTTAGTAAATGAGCCCCAATAAGTGATCATTTTATTTATTTTGAACAGTGTACATTGTATATCTCTTCGTATAGACAGCAATTGTCTTGTATCAGGTTGTAATCAATACCTAAATCTTTTTTTTAGAATGTATTAATCACACACAATCACACAGATATATTGGTTTATTATAATTATACTGGTGTCTCTATAAACATTAAATGTTCTGATTTGTTCAATTCCAAAATATAAAAATCAAAGTATCCAGAAAAACCTGGATAGAAAGAGCATAATTGGTCTATTTATTAAAATATATTCTAATTTGCAAAAACAGGGTAAACATTCATTCAAATGTGGCACCATATGCGCTTTGGCACAGCAACAGAATTAATTAAAATTGGCTTGTGTTCCAATTAAACACTTAACCCAAATAAACACACTAAAGATATGCCTAGAATATAGGAAAAGCTAAACAGAATGTAAAATATGGGCAGCAGCATTACAGCCTTGTCACCTGGCCCTTTACAGAGCGGATACAATTATATTTATTAGCCAATTGGCATTTATCCCCAGATTAAGTTATCAGTCAGTTTTCTTTGATAGGGGCATATATTTGTGTCAACATCCAAATGGCTGCAAAGAATTTACTTCCTACAATGTTCAGTAGTTTTTGTCATAGTTAAAAAAAAAAACAGAACAAAAAATTTCCACTGTGACATGAATCATAGACCTTTAACACTTTTCTTTTCTGACTCAATTGATGATATTGTAAAGGAAGAGACATCTGAAAGTGCATCCTCATTCTCTGAGCTGATATGATCTTCATCAGAATCTACTGTCTGATTGTTCTTGTAGTAGAATTCTACAGCACTGTCATAGGTCTTCTGTGAGAGGCCAAAACAGTGATGAGCTTCCAGATTCCCACATCTTAAAGACAAGAACCATCGAGAGTGTTACAAGCAGAATGTCATTCCACAGCAGTCTTATTTATTACTTGCAACAGCGAATGGATCTAAAGTATATTTATGACACTGATGAGAGGGGGTTCTTAAGTCAACCAATTTTCTAAGTGGTCTTTACAATTTGTTTACTCTTACGCAATTTGTAATTAGCACCAAGGAAATTGTCTAGAACACATTCATCAAGAGGTACAGACATTTTACCCTTTAACCCTCTGTGTTACTTTGTTTCTATCTTTAAACTGAATAGGAGGAGCTGTAGCAGCATGAGTATGACCCATCAAACTCTCGCCCCCTTCGCTCTTCCTATCTCCGTAAGTGAGGATGGACTTTGAGAAGAGAGACACAGACGGTGACGCCATAAGGATGGCCTAGACCTCTGAGAGAGAGGAAATTGTTTATGTATTCAGAGGGCAGATGGTGAAAACAGACAAAGGCTGAAGCCTTCCAAGGCAGCAAAGGCACAGATACATATTCAAGCAGAGTCATGTTTAATAGAAGAGATTTTTTGAAAAGTGGCAAACCCTTTTAAGACACTTTTGAAAATCTGCCCCTATAAGTGGATTGGCTTGCAATGCAATGTATTATGGTACCAGAAAAGTGAATAACATTTTACATAATGACCTGTGGAGTGGATATTAAATATGGCACATATATTTTCTGCTGCAGGAAATCAGGACATGACTTTAAATTCTTTAACATGCGCCCTTAACAATAGTGCAAAGGGAGCAAAATAACAGGTAGTGTAATTTTAGGGTGTGTGAGAAAGTAAGAGGTATTGTGTGGGAAAACCGCTATCTGTCCTACAGGCAGATGAAATGCTGGTGGTAAAAGCCCTGGGTTTGTCTGCAGTAACCCAAGGGTTAATGCAGACATGATAAGCAGGAATAGTCTGTTTTGTCTGTGTTGGCCTAGCTAACACAGACACATTTGTAATGTCCGTACTGGGCCTGCTTATTATGGAGTAGGGGTAGGCTGGTAGTGGGACTCCTACTCCACCCGGGCTTCGGTCCTGGGCTTTTGTATAGTCCACAGGTGCGGTTCACAGGCCTCGTTAGGGCCTGATTTAGGCTGCAGGCCAGAAGCAGTAGGAGAGGCCCTACCTGGAGAGCTGAAAGCGAGATTGCATTCTCACAGCAAAGGTAACTGAGGGTCTCCTGTCTTGCTGCTGGCCAAGAGCGTGTGCCAGGCAGCCTGGTACCCGGATAGCTAGGGTCCTCAAAATGTATTAGACAGCGCCTAGCCGGGCAGGAATTACTTTTATAATGTTTTTGCATGTGCCTAAGCCAAGGCTGAATTTGTGTTCTGTTTTGCAAGTGTGAATAAACACTTAAGTTGGACTTTTAAACCTGCGTGTGTCACTGCTTCCTGCACTGCTACCAGTCAACTACCAGAGCAATTTCCCACAGGTGTCATAAGATATAGAAATTCAGCCAGCATGAGCCACCTCAATAGACAAATCCTTTTTATATTTCCACTGCCCAAATATTAGACAGTAGTATTTCTGTCGCGGTGTGATGTAATGCAGGATTTAAAAAAAAAATTGCATTCAATATTTATCTCCAATGTAATATTTAACAAATGCTATATTAAAACAGACCAACCTTTTCCCATTACATAATAGTATCTGCAGCTTCTTCCCACTGATGCCAGTTATGACTCCAGGTAAGAACGTCAGTGAAGATGGATATGCTAATGTCAAGACGGGATCACCAATATTGAGTACATGTGGATGACTGAACTTTCCAAATATCCATTCCTTGTCTTGTACTGCTGTTGTACCATCTGCCCAGGCAATGACATACTTCTTGCTAATGTCAATAAGCTTTTTTACTTCAGCTGCAAAAAAATAAAAACATGAATAATTTTATAACTTTGCTGCACAATGTAAGTGGATGGAGTTTTGAAACTCACTAGTTGCTGCAAATATCTGCAGAGAATACAAGAAATCATGTGGATTTTTGGATGTCAGCATTATGTCATTTCTGTAGAAGAGGGTGCACAAGAGGGTGCTCAAGTGGGATACCTGTCCGTTAAGTATAATAATAAAATTTGATGATGCAAAATCACAGAATTTTACTGGTGTACAAAGTATGACAATCCAAATTCATGTAACGTTTCGGTCTTTACTATAGACCTTCTTCAGACACGGATTGCAAGCTGTGGAAGAGGATGATGAGTTGCTGTGCAGCAAGAGGCAGTAGAAAAAGCAGCAAGTACTGCTGAGGAGAAAAGCGGTCATTTCTGTTGCAGGTTTCTCTATTGAGTTTACACATGCAATGCACGCGTCATTTGTGTTAAATCAAAATCTGCAACTAAAATTTGTATATATTTTTCTGCATATTTGTTGCAAATTTGCAAAATAAAATATGCAATGAAAAATGTTTGTCACAACAAAATGTAGACCTTGTCATCGTAAAAATGAATAAACTGCATAATATGCAAAACACAAATATGCACTGAAACATTTTTCTAGATCTGTCATAAACGGGCCATGATTTTCTACTGAATGTAGAGCATGCTCTTACGTGAAGGTCATCATACATAACTGACGGAAGCTGTCCTCATCACCTACTGTGAAAGATGTAATCTGTCTCCATAACAGAGTTATTATCTCTCATCATAATCCAAAGGAAAGTGCCAATACCCTATTGCAAGCAGTCAGGAGTCACTGGGAAAACTTCAATATTTTATTATTTTATTGATGATTCTGGAATTTTTATTTAATGTATATTGAAATGCTAATTGAAAAGCAGAGTAAAATAAATGGTAAATTGGGATTATGACAGGTTTAAGCATGTACATAAATGGATGTATCCATACAATACCTAAATGGAATGTGCCAGTTTCATCATTCCTAGCAACAACAGGCTGCCCGACCCATCTCTGTTCACATGCCAAGATGTGTGAAGTGACTTTCTTATATTTTTCTGGGCTAACTGAGTAAATATGTTCTCTTGGAGCCAAAGCTTCATAGCTGTCATAGTACCGGACCTACAAAAGTTATCAAGATATTGGTTATGCACATTCATTATAGTGTAAGACACAAATAACAACATTTTTCAGAAATGATAATTACATTGATATGAAAAAGAACAATTGTATCTATTTTCACTAATTTGTCATGTTCTGGGAAAGCCAATTACTTTTAATATTAACTAAAGATAACACAAATAAACACAACATGTATTCTTTAACCCCTTATCGCTTGGTTTCAGCTTAGTGACCAGACTTAGTGACTTTCGAATCTGACATGTGTCACGATAATTGGTTATAACTTCGGAACACTTTAACATATCCAGGTGATTTGGAGAACGTTTTTTCGTTACACATTGTACTTCATGTTAATTGTAAAATTCTTCTTTTTCAAAGTTTGAAATGTACTGCTTTCCAGACAAAAAGTAAAACTACCCAAAAAGTTTAATAACTAACATTTCCGGAATGTCTGCTTTATGTTGAGATGATATTTCATGCATCCTCTCATTTTTCTAGGCACAGAACTTTAGGTGCAATTTTTCTCATTCTCAAATTGCCAAAACTCACTTTTTTTTTTTTCCAACTTACTTTTTTATAATTTTTTTTTTTTTTCCAGAGAAAATAATAATACAAACAGTCATGTACAAGCAGTAGATTTAACAGGGGCAGGACGTGCTCACTGAGCGACTCCATACCCGGGCCAAATTAGCTCAAATTAGCGGGCCAGCACTTACCCACCTAGTGTGAGGACGGCGGTGGGACGCGACCGCCTCTCAAGGAGCCAGGAGAGATCGGGCACCGCCGCTTCTGCGGTGGATTTCTTATAAAAAAGAGCGGCGGAGGTCCCGGCAGCGCGTGTCCAAGATTGGCGCTCCTGTTAACTCAGTGCGGTAGGCAAAGCACCATCCCCTCTCCCCAGCAGCAGCGCCTGCCCTCACACTCCTAGACCTACAGTGAGGTTTCCTGTCGCAACTCCGAACGGAGGTGGGGCAACCCACCCAGACCTCCACACCCTCTACAGATAGAGGGGTCCGTAGATAGCCACAAGAGGCCTGTAGGTCGAGAAGAAACATTCCCCTGAGCGACTCAGGAACAAACATTGTGCTCCGCAGATAGGATCCAGGGGAGAATCCCCCGCTCAGAGGCCCTGCCCCTCTCTCACACCTCCAACCACCAGGGCCTGTTTTCAAAGATGGGACATGGGGGTGAACTACACCAATACCAGATGGCTCACCAGCACACCAGCCCTCTATGCACCCCACCTTCACTGCCACAGGGAGAGATTGAGGAAGAACTTCCTCTGGAGCTGCAATCGAGGTTGTGAGATGAATCATACTAACTTCACTATGGGGTCCCATGCAGGATTTGCTACCACATTCGCCACGGACTACCTCTTGCCACACCACCAGAGCAGTAGTCCACCATCTACGCCTCAAGGAATTATCGCCTATAACATCTACCTCCTTATTCCAGTCGTCCCACCCTCTCCAGGATTCCGCTTGGCTTATATCCAACAAATTGACCACTAAAAGGACTTTAGAGAGCTGATAGATGAGTCAAAGAAACCTGCAGACAAAGAGTGACAGCAGTTCATAAATATGTCGAAACAGTGGAGAAGTGGATTTATGTGGAAGATGACCAACGCTGCCCGTGGCGGGTGGTCTCGGCTCTACAACATCAAGGACTGGAGCAAGCTTCCACTATCAGAGACTGAAAAGACATATAGAGGATCTGTGATAAAGGGGCGTCGCACAATATTAGAGTACGGGGATTCCAGAACAGCAAGGAGAAGAGGATGTGCAGGCTACCTACAACGTTTGTCAAATGAATCCGGGATAGACCTCCGGAGGACACATTAAAAATGGACAGAAGGCTTACAGGGCGCTCCGTCCGAGGAAGAGCGGGTCCCCTAGGGACGGTATTTGCCATGATATGATTTTGAAAGTTAAGAGGAAATTATGAAGCGACTCTCGACAACGTTTAAATCATTCTTTCTTGGTGTTCGGCTCCAAACATGACCAGGACCTCTCCTGGATACGCTTCAACACGCCGAGCCATTAACCCTACTAGATGGCTACGAGACAAAGGGAACCGTAGAGTTGGGTGGTTCCCATTCAGCTTGACGGCTCAGAAAAGAAGGATACTCTCACACCTCCGTCCCTGAAGACCTCCAGGCATTCTGTGAGGTCTTCCAGCTCAACGACCTGATTCATCCCTGATTGGCCTCCAAGCAACCAATGGCGTATCGCTGCCCAACCTGGCAGGCCGGTTGTCGCCTAAGAAGAAGCAAAGGCCCCCGGATCAGAGTCGCAGATCTCCAAGAGGGCATAGATAAGTATAACAGGGACATTTATTGTTGCTGAATAATGCGCATGCATTACTTGTTAGTTGTTGTTATATGTCTTCAGCCAATGTCACCTCCCTATTTTTCTCAGGCTTTCCTCTCTGCCTAGATGGCCCTATGAGCCCTTATTACAAGGCACCGGGTGAAACTCGGTGTTTAATTGTCATGTATATACTGTAGTATGTTGACAACTGGTTATGAACTCTTCACCCGAAATGAATCCTCCGGACAGTCTTCGCCCCTCTGCTGAGGAGGCCGACAATCCCCCTGTGGATTGCGACTGTTTTGAGGAGGATTTACACGGAGATCGGCAAATAGGCCTCCCTCAGCTATACCACATTTTTGGTTTTCTTATGGTTGTTTCATTTGTAAGTTGTAGTTGACTATGAAGGTATATCATGGATCCCGCTTTAAAACAGGTGTTCTCACCGCCACACGGGTAGGTGGAAAACTGGTTTCGAGTTGGTTCCCCAGGGAGACCCCTATAGCCGAGTTTCCATTGCTCTACTTTCATTACAAAGCCCATAGACCTTTCCACTTTGACAATGGTTAAGGTTCTCTACTTGAACGTAAAAGGCCTTAATTGGATGCAAAAGAGGGTTTGCCTTCAATGAACTAAAAAATGCCAACAGCTGATATAGTCTTCTCAGGAGACACACCTCAAAGCAAGCAGGATCCTTCCAAATTTGCATAAACACTGGTTTCCAAATGCTATAGGCTCATGGGCACCACGAAAAAAGAAAGGAGGGAGTCGGGGGCCATACTAATAATTCTACCGCTGTCCCTTCCAAAATTTTAGATAGTGTGATTGATCTCAAGGGCGCTTAATTTCTTTAGGGGTACTATATACGATATCAATGTCACCCTATGTAATATTATGCCCCAATAACCGCCAATGCCCTTTCTCATACAACCTTTCCAACTGTGTTCGGTACAGAGTGAAATACTTCTAGTGGGAGGGGATTTTAATGCTATTTCTCAGATCGCCTGACCCATTCTGCAGGTCCAGTGCCACAAAATGTGAAATCATTAGCACTACGTTTTGTAGTCCATTGATCCGTAAGCACTCCTTGTTGAATTATGGCGGGTAAATAATCCAACTGCCTAAATTAGCGGGCCAGCACTTACCACTATGGGAGGACGGCGGGACAGGCGACCAGCCTCTTCAAGGAGCCAGGAGAGTCGGCACCAGCGCATTCTGCGGCGGATTTCTTTAAAAAAGAGCGGGGAGGTCCCGGCAGCGCGATCAAAGATGGCGCACGTAACTCAGTGCGGTGAGCAAGCACCATCCCTCTTCCCCAGCAGCAGCGCCTGCCACACATCCTACATTGGAGTCCCGTTAACCTCCGAACGGGCAGGTGGGCAACCACCAAGACCTACCACCACCCTCTACAGATAGAGGGGTCAGATATAGCCACCAGAGCCCTGTGGGTCAGAGAGAACATTCATGAGGACCTCAGGAACCAAAACATGTGCTCCAGCGGATCTGATCCAGGGAGAATCCCCCGCCACAGAGGGTCCCTGCCCCTCTCTCACACCTCCAACACCGGCCTGTTTCCAGATGGAGGGACATGGGTAGGTGAATACACAAAATAACAGATTGGGCCCCCAGCACACCAGCCCTCTGATGCCACCCTCACCTTCCCTGCCACAGGGAGAGATTGAGAAGAACTCTCTGGAGATGCATCGCTGTGGAGATGCACATACATAACTCACTATGGGTCCCCCTGCGGATTTGCTACCACATTCGCCACGCACGACTACTCTTGCCATACACCAGAGTCAGTAGTACACCATCTACGCCTCAAGTATTATCGCGTATACATCTACCTCATTATTCTCGAGTCGTCCCCCCCATCCAGGATCCGCTTTGGCTTTCTATCAACAAATGCCACTAAAAAGGACTTTAGAGAGCTGATAGACTGAAGTCAAAGAAACCTGCAGACAAGAGATTGCAGCAGTTCATAAATATGTACAACAGGTGGAGAGTGGATAGCTGGAAGATGGACATACGCTGCCCGTGCGGTGGTCTCGGCTCTACAACATCAAGTGACTGAGCAAGTTCCACTCTCAGAGACTTGAAAAGACAATAGAGGATCTTGATAATAGGGGGCGTCGCCCAAATATAGTACGAGTACGGGGGGCATTCCAGAAGCAAGAAGAAGAGGATGTGCAAGGCTACCTACAAACGTTGTTCATATGGATCCTGGATAGACCTCCGGAGACACCATAAAAATGGACAGAGCTCACAGGGCGCTCCGTCCGGAAGCTAGCGGTCCCCTAGGGAATTATTTGCCATATTATGGATTTTGATTAAGGAGGAAATTATGAAGCGCGTCTCGACAACTAAATCAGTTTCTTTTCTTGGTTCTCGGGATGCCAACTATAACCAGGACCTCTCCTGGGATTACGCTATCAACAACGCCGAGCCATTAAACCCCTACTGATGTGCTACGAGACAAAGGGACTACCGTATCGTTGGGGGTTCCCTTTCAGCTTGACGGCTAGGAAAGATAGGATACGCTGCCACCTCACGACTTCCTAAGACTCCAGGCATTCTGTGAGGTCTTCCAGATCAACCAGCCTGATCTCCCTGATTGGCATCAGCAACCAAGCGGGTATTCCCGCGCACCAACACCTGGCAAGCCGGTTCGTCCGCCTAAGAAGAAGCAAAGAGCCCCGGATCAGAGTCGCAGATCCTCAACGGGGCGATAAGTTAAACAGGGACATTCTTGTTTGCTGATATATATGCTATGCACTACTCTGTTATTGTTGTAATGTCTTCCAGCCAGCTCACCTCCATATTTTCTCAGCTTCCTCTCTGCCTAGATGGCCCCTATGAGCCCTTATTACAAGGCCGGTGTGAAACTCGGTGTTGTAAATGTCATGTTAAGTAGTAGTTGACAACTGGTTATGTACTATATCCCCGAAATGAATCCTCCTGACAGTCTTCGCCCCTCTGCTGAGGAGCCGACAATCCCTGTGGATTGCGAATGTTTGAGGAGGATTTACAGCGAGAGGGCAATAGGCCTCCTCGCTATACACATTTTTGGTTTATTGTTGTTTCATTTGAAGTTGTAGTTGACTCTAAGGTATATTCATGGATCCCTCTACAGGTTGTTCTCCACCGCCACACGGCGTAGAGTGGAAACGTATTCGGCTTGGTTCCCCCGGGAGAACATATAGCCAGAGTTTCCACTGCTCTACTTTTCATTACAAAGACCATCAGCCTTTCCACTTTGACAATGGTTAAGGTTCTCTCTTTGAACGTAAAAGGCCTTAATTCGGATGCAAAGAGGCGTCTTGCACTTAAAGAACTTAAAATGCCAAAGCTGATTAGTTTTCTCCAGGAGACACACCAATCACAGCAGCAGGATCCTTCCATTGCTAAACACTGGTTTCCAACATGCCTATAGGCTCATGCAACCCACGAAAAAGAAAGCGGAGAGGTAGCCATACTAAATATAGCCGCGTCCTTCCAAATTTAGATAGTGTGATTGATCCACCAGGGCGCTTCAGTATTCTTAGGGTACTATATACGATATCAATGTCACCCTATGTATATTATGCCCCCAAATAACCGCCAGATGCCCTTTCTCACTACAATCCTTTCCAAACGGTGTTCGGTACAGAGTGATCTACTTCTAGGGAGGGGATTTTTATGCTATTTTCTCAGATCGCCTGACCCATTCTGCACGCAGTGCCCACAAAAGTGAAATCATTGCACTACGTTTTCGTCAATGATCCGTAAGCCTCCTTGTTGAACTTATGGCGGGTATATCCAACTTGTCTAAAGAATTCCTTCTACATCCCAGCCATCGGACTCATTCTAGGATAGACTATTTTTTTGGTAATTACACTGCATTAAAAGCCGTCTATAGGCAACTATAGGCCACATTACCTGGTTCGATATGCCCAGTTCTCATTGTAACAATTGGAGGATGCTTCTCCAAGACAAACACATTGGCGGTCTAAATGACACCCTCTATCGTCCCAACCCTCTAGGAAGCTTTGAAGCAGTCTGGTAATTACTTTAGGAGAACACTCAACGCACCTTCAGTACCGTTTTTGGGAGGCACATAAACGAGTCTTTAGGGGGGAAGCAAATCATTAGCCTCTAAGTAAAGAGGGATAGACTTCTGCATATATCTAGATTTAAACAGCAATTACGTCAAGTGGAAGGGAGTAGTATCTCACCCACACAATTCCCTATTAAGGAAAATAATCATAGTGCTCAGATCGGAGAATAAGAGAATTAGACTATTAGATGTGAACGAATGCTTAATTTCCAAACGTAGTAGTTTTACGAATTGGGGAATAAAGCACACACTATGTACGCTCGTCAACTGCGAGAATAAGACGGTTAACCAGACACCGTATCACATCAAGGACAAGAATGGCACCCTACACTACCACCCCACCAAGATTGCTGAGCTTTTTCACTCTTATACTCTAACCTTTATCATTGCCATCCACACTCCCTTCCTCCTCCCTGAAAGACGGATAAAGTTGGACCAATATCTCTCTCAATGTCTCTTCCCCGTTTAAATGCAGAAGCCCTAACCCAATTAAATGGGTGTGATAGCGTCGGAGGAGATAGAAGAGGTGGGTAAGAGATTTACCAGGGAATAAGGCCCCAGGCCCAGATGGATTTACATATCTCTACTATAAGACTTTTTTGCCACTTTATTCTACCTCAATGGTGGATCTGTTAACAGATTTCTTAAAGGCGAGGCAATCCCCCAAACAATGTTGGTTTCACATATTACGGTCATCCCTAAACAGGGAAAGATCCTCAGACTGTTCAGCTACAGACCCAGTAGTTTGTTGAATGCGGACCTTAAGATTTTTACTAAAATCCTGGCTAACAGATTATAGCGATTGGCTCCCGCACTTGATACATAAGATCAAGTGGGATTTGTCCGGTACAGAACAAGCGGCGATAAACACTCGCCGCACCACTTGATCTGATAGATCTGGTGCAGCAAAACCAAATCAGAAGCCCTGGTGTTGGTTTAGATGCTTGAAAAAGCATTCGACCGTTTGAACTTGGCATACATGTTCCGGACATTATCTCACTTTGGTTTCCGCGGACCATTTCTAAACGCTCTTGTCTAACTTGTATTCCCTTCCCACAGCAGAAATTACATTGCCACATGCCCATTCGAAATCCCTAATGATCAACAACGGCATCGTCAGGGCTGTCCACTGTCGCCCTTACTATATTGTCCTAAGTATAGAGCCCCTAGCAGCATCTATTAGAATAATCCCGATATTAAGGGCATTGTGGTGAGGGATAAAACAGTTCAAATAGCTTTTATCGCTGATGACGTGCTGTCTTACCCTCACCGACCCCCTCATATCGCTCCCGAAATTAATGCGACAATGAAGAAATAGCAACATTTCTGGATATAAATTAATCAGACCAAATCGGAAAGCGCTGCCAGTGAATTTATCCCCTAAAGTATTGCAAATCTCTGAAGACAATTTTCATTATACCTGGAATTTGACTTCATAAAATACCTAGGGATTAAACTAACCCCATCTATTCCTCCTTGTACAAGGAAAACTTTCCCCCTTAATTCAGGATGTGAGAAGGCAATTACAAAGCTGGCGTACTATAACCTTTCTTGCTAGGCAAAATAGCAGCAGTGAAGATGTCAATCTCCCCAGATTCTTATATCTCTTCGAAACACTTTCAGTGAGGGTTCCAGTTAGTATCTGAGGTGCATTCAGTCGATGTTTTGACTTTTATGGAATTCCAAAAGGCATAGGATTTCAAGACAGAACCGTCCTAATGGCACCTAAGTACGGGGGGCCTGGGGCTACCCGATATATCGGTTACTATTATGCAATCATTTAAGACAATAGTGTCCTGGACTTCATTGGCGGCCTTCAAAAGTGGACAGAAATTGAGAAGCTCTGGCTAGCTCCTGTTCATCCCACACCTGATTTGGGGGCCGCCATCAGAAGTCCCCACATACTCCCTTTTAGCCCAATGGGCGTTTACAGAGACATATGGGGGAGGTGTCGCATGCGATATTCTTTAGCCACTTTGAAAGTCACCTTTACTCCGTTCCTATATACCCCCGGGTCTCCAAAGCCTGGCAGTGACTTTGTGAGTTTTTGGAAACCGATGAAAATATTCCAGATTAAAGAGCTAACACACCGACTACCAAGAACCTCCTTAAGCTATCAGATCTTAGTAGTGCGTCAGACCAGTTCGCCCCAGCCGTACACACGTACCCGCAGATTTACCATTCTGTGTATCTATACTAGGTCTCCCACATACCAGACCTACAGAGTTTGAACATATCTGCTTAGGGGTTCAGCCTCTAAAGGGCTTATTTCAGATTTATACATCTGCTAATGGCCCAGATTTACCCGGACTCTGGTAACCACACATACATGACCAAGTGGGAGGATTGGTTGAGTAGAACACTTTCAGCATTAGAATGGAAAAAAAAGATATGGGAGAAGGCCCCAAAAGGCTCTCTATCCACTATATACAAGGGGAATCAATATAAAATTTTAAATGCACTGGTACATACCCCAGCGCTATTGTACAAAATGGACCCTAACAATCCCAGATGTCTGCTGAGATGTAATGCCTCAGGGGCCACCTATTCCACGTCTTCTGGGAATGTACAGCTATCAACCATATTGGGAGAGGGGTTCGAACCGAATAGAAAAGGTGCTGGGGTAAAGTCTGGGCTAGTGACCGGCTGGTTTTTCTAGGGCTTCCACCCCTGAGATGGAGAGAAACTACAGATTAAATTGCCTCTCCATAATTATGTGCTGCAAAGCACTGATCACCACTGCATTGGAGATGCCCCACCCCACCATCTCTGTTAGATCTCTACTCTCGTATTAGGCACATACGAACAATAGAATACATGACGCCCCCGCTGCATGAAAATACGGAACAGTTCCTTAAAATTTGTCCCCCTGGGAGCATATTATTGGAGGACAACCTACTGTATCTCTAACTATTAGACTTTCCATTAGGGGAAAAGGATCATGAATATAAGTTTTGTTCGTTTCTGCATTTAATATGTTAATATGTTGGACCTTTGGTCCTTTTTATTAGTCTCTCTTAGTGTTTTACATAAGGTATTGCAGCAGGTGAGATTGGGATCGAATAAAGGACTCACATTCCTCTCTTCCTTTGGACAGTGGACTCTGCTCCTTATTTTGGTTAATAATTAGCCATTTAATCTGTCCTCTTGTTCGAACATATATATCAGTAAAAGGTCCTGCGGGACCTGACCACCGTTTATGTATTAAAGAGCGGTATATTGCCTAACCACCACTGGTAAGAGGTGGGTTTAATACTGTAATCTACCCCTATAACATCCAAATCTAGTGTAGAAACCAAATGCCAAAAAAAAACAAAACACTTGGCCTCCATTTGATGATGCAAAAACACAGAATTTTACTGGTGTACAAAGTATGACAATCCAAATTCGTGTAACGTTTCGGTCTTTACTATAGACCTTCTTCAGACACGGATTGCAAGGTGTGGAAGAGGATGATGATGATGAGAGAGGCGAGAGGCAGCAAGTTCTGCGGAGGAGGCTTTTCTGAAGAAGGTCTATAGCAGTGATGGCAAACCTTTTAGAGACCGAGTGCCCAAACTACAACTCCGACTTCTCGTTGTATTGTTTCATACCCCTGGGATGAGTAATATCCTGATCTGGAGCCACATGTTTATGTTCCTGCGGTCAGCCAGGGGAAAGGAATGTGTCTATGACCCTTCAGGGCCTCTGGGGCTTATCTGACACCCTCATCTGTAGAGGGGTCGGTGGCACGGTCTGGGTTGGGTGCCCACTGCCGTTCCGGAGGTTACACAGGGACCTCACCTGTAGGGGGTGATTGTGGAGGCGCAGCTGCTGGGGAGAGGCGGGATGGTGCTTTGCTCACCGCACTGAGTTAACGGGGCGCCGCCATCTTGGATCGCGCTGCCGGGACCTCCGCCGCTCTTTTTTTAAAGAAATCCACGCCGCAAATGCACGGCTGGTGCCGATCTCTCCTGGCATCCTGGAGAGGCGATTTGTCGCCTGTCCCCGCCGTCCTCCCATAGGTGGGTAAGTGCTGGCCCGCTAATTTTGAGCTAATTTGGCCCGGGTAGCGGAGCGCTCAGTGAGGCACGTCTGCCCCTGTTAACATCCGGCCACGCCCCCCAAAACTCACATTTTGAGGGACAACTCAAGTTGACTTTGAAAGGCCTAAATAACAGTAAACCCCCATAAATTACCCCACTATAGAATCTTCACCCCTTCAATGCATGTAAAACAACTTCTATTAAGTCTATTAACCCTTTAAGTCTTTCATATGGGTTAAAACAATATGGGAGTGCGATTTAGAAACTTTAGAATTTTTTTGGAAAATACATTCATTTAGGCCAAACTGACACTTTCATAATGAAGAAACATTCTGCAACGTTTGATGCCCCATTTCTCCCGAGTGTAGCGATATCCCATATGTGATGGTAACTGCTGT
The DNA here is from genome assembly GCA_019512145.1 of Engystomops pustulosus. Taxonomy (NCBI): domain Eukaryota; kingdom Metazoa; phylum Chordata; class Amphibia; order Anura; family Leptodactylidae; genus Engystomops; species Engystomops pustulosus. The sequence continues at coordinate 87,640,715 of CM033642.1, read as the reverse complement.
ATGGGAGCACGGCTGGGCATAGAATGAAAGCAGCGCCATTCAGAGCAGATTTGTATTGTCATATTGTACAAGCTATAAAATGTTATTGTTTTGGTAATGCGAACATATGAGGGCCTGTTATTTGCGGTATGAGATACAATGTATAGAAAATTCATTTTAAGCATCTATTGATAATTGATCATTTTGTTTGTGTCCCCCTTGAAATAGTTAATAAAATCTCATGAATGCTTATTCATGAGATTTTATTAACTATTTCAAGGGGGAAAAAAACATAATAATTTTTTTTTGTGGGGTTTGTCCCCCCCCCCCCCCCCCCGACCCCTCTGGTTCACTACGATTACGGTGATACCTCATTTATATAGTTCTATCTTTTATCTTTGCTCAATTTTACTGAACAAAACCAATATTAGAGTAAATCACATTGTTTTTACTATCAACAACTTTACAGGGCCATAACTTCTGTATTTTTCTGTGGACAGATCTGCTTGATGGCTTATTTTTTGCAAAAAGAGTTGTTCTTTTAAAATTGTATCATTTTAAAATGCATAACTTTACATAAGTGTATTGCAGTGTAAGGGCTTCAACAAAACTGATCAAAAAAAGTTATGCGCTTTAATATGATATGATTAAAAAGAACTGGCATCAGCAGACACACACCATGGGAAATAAGGCATCGAACATTAGAGCCATTACATGATACTGGGGCAGGTCTACTCGCATTGAAGATTGGAGGTACAAAGATTATAGATCACATAATATTACTATGCTACAATAGACTAGCGACTTTGCTACAATAGTGTGGCCACTGTTCTTTGACGTATATAAAAGCTAAGATTGGGTGCACCTATATATGTTCTATTTGAATACCTTGGATTATAAGAGCTGTGAGTATAAATATACATAACAGTACTGTGACATAGGTTAATGGGACCTCCATGCAACATTCGAAATATGGGGTGCATATACTGTATGTGTGGATACTGCGGATATTGAAAATTTGTATATGTGTGTGTATATGCTCCATATGTATTTGAGTGAATTGTATAAGTATGTCAATAAGTATATAAATGGTTTTTATATATATATGAGTGTTTAAATGTGGGTGATTGTAACTCTCATGTATGAGTGGGAAGGGGTGTCCCATTCAGCCTGCTTTGGGGTCCTGCTTCTCCAAGTTCATGGATGTCTCAAGTGTGACAAGTAATAAATATTGAAACATGATAGAGGTTATGCTACATAATGGTGATTGATCTTAAGCCAAATGTTTCGGTTTATATCCATATTTCGTTTTTAGAAACTCAGAAGTGACCTCATCAGTTGAAACTATTTGCGCCATATCCATTAAATTTCGACATACATCATACAGATAAATAGTAAACAGTGAATAAATGTATATATTTCCACTTTGTCATATACGGACTAGCATCAGTAACATAAAAAGATATAACTGTATCCCTTACCATCACTTTAAGATCAGAAGTACAATTTACAATAACTCCTGGACAATAACTCCCAGGATGAAGTGGATGAGGTCCAATCACTGGGTCATTTTCCTTCAGACGAAAAGTAAGACACATGATTAAATGACATGAAATGTTCTCTTTCTAAATTGTTTTTATGCAAGGTCAATAAAGAATTGAGGGACAATGTAATACGTGGCTAAAAGGAAATTGTTCCAGCTTGATAAAATACATTTTATACTCCAACTTGTGACCTGCAATTTGTATACTGCTGAGCGCTGTATTATTGTATCTCTACAGGCACATTGTACACCTAGTTGTCCTTTACAACTTTTTATTAAACTAGGATTTAAAATGTGGATTTAATCAAAATGGTCACTTCAGCCATGATATTTATTTTCAATATCCTTCTGAGCTAAAATTGGTTCAATCGTGTCCCCACCACCACCACCACTGGATGCAATGTTCCCTGGTCAGTACCGACATTGTTATTTTTCATTTGCAACTATTTTTTATCCTTTAGAAATGTAGTTTTCTACACTGTAGACTGAAAGCATCCATTGTGTGCCTAATACAAGTGTGAACCCTGATAAAAAGATGCAGAGGCACCGCTGTGAATAGTCCTCCTGGCTGATGTTGTTGGGTTGGTTCCAACTACTGGGCTGAAGAGAACTGCTATAGTATGTACAGCATTCATGTGTAGCATATAGTGAAGGTTACATATTTTAAAGGGCAGAACAAGACATGGCTTTAAGATGATTAAGTCAAGGCAAAAGTAGATGTATGGGAAAGATATACAGATTGAGAGATAAATATATAAATTAAAAGTAGGCAACATTAAAACTATTTCTCAATGTAATATACATATTTATAAGCCTTTCTACTTTTCACCAGCTCTGCCAGTAACAATCTATACTGACTGATTTCCAGCAACTTAGTTAAGCTTAAACGGGGTGTCCGGAGGATGAAAAACATGACTGTTTTCTTCCAAAAATAGCTCCTCTCCTGTCCATGGATAGTTTGTGCTATTGCAACTAAGCTCTATTCATCTCTATACAGCTCAGCTGTAATACTGGTATAAACCATGGTTAGGTGTAGGACTGAAAGAAAGCAGCCATATTTTTCTTGAATTGACCCTAATAAATGTATTAAACAACTCTCAATTAATGTTGGTGTTAATTTATCTTTAGAATTGCATTTCCCTGATTGAAATTCACCTTTATCTCCTTCTTGTAGTCATCACTCTCAGTCAGTAGATCATCTCTATGTATCCTTGTCACTTCACCAGAGAGTTTCTCAACAAAATAGCTAAGATCTCCACAGTCATGGATAATGGATCCTGTAAAAGCGAAATAATCATATGTCAGTATTTGGTGCAGGACTTTCTTTTAGTATTTGTAAGTGAAACCAGGAGTGTGACTACAGCATGAAACTATTTACATTGTCTTTTCCCCCCTTTCTCCTCATAGATTGCAAGCTCTTGAAAGCAGGGCCCTCACTCCTATTGTTTCATGTTTTTACTATACCATGTCTTATTTTATTTGTATATGCCCCCCATTATCTTTAAAGAACTATGGAATATGATTGCACCATATATAAAGATTATTATTATTTGCAAACAGCCTATTATTTACAAAAGTCAGCCAGTATACACACATATGCATGTAAACATATATATTTTTTAAAACATATTTATATATTTATTTACTGTGGGGAATCGCTCGGGCAGACTCTAGATAGTAGTGCAGGAAGCAGGAAAAGTCCACAGCAAGTGTTTTATTTGCGCACTTCAGCTTTCAACATAAATTCAGCCTTAGCAAATACATAAACAAAACAAACCCTGCTCAGCTGAGCAATAACTAATACAGGTTCAGGTCCCTCTCTATAAGTATACCTGGCTGCTAGGCAACTTTTCTTGACCAGTAGGATGTGGTGGCACTCTGTGGCACTCTTTGCTGTGTGTAACCACAGTCCAGCCTTCAGATCCCCAGGTGGTACCTCACCTACTGGTTTGCAAATGCTAGGTCAACATAGAAAAACAGGGGGGATTTATCATACATCAGGACTCAATTGCTGGCATATGTTAAAGCCACGCCCCTCGCCGTCAAAGCAGATACACCATGAGGCGTAGATATCCGGCTGACGGACAAAACTAGTTTTCAGTTACTTGTTTTGAGTGAATGTTTGCTGATTTTTAAAAATTGCACTGGCACAGGGCAGGAATTCTCAAAAAACCTCAACTTAAACTAATTGTGTTTAAATCTGAGACATAAGAGAGAAAGGTGGCTAAAACACTTTTCTGTGACCTAAAGGCTACTCTGCCACCTAAGAAGATACCAGTACTATCAATGACACAGGGTAAGTGGGACCCACTTTAGATTTTGCATTAGGGCAAGAGTTACACCTCTGACTACTGTTATTTTATTGTATACCACACAAAAATGGCTTGCTTCACAGCAATTTCGTGTGACTCTAACAGCCTGTCGGTGAGTACTGTATATTGTGATGTAGCCACAGTACCTTCTTCATACCATCCATTGTGAGAACAGAGAGACACCACCTTTTGTCCTGGTAGAAGTGACTGATCCTTATTCAGAAATGGTGACTCTAAAAAACATATAAAGAAGTTTCATAACAAGAATAAGTTAACATGCTTATTATAAAATTCAGATGGAAACTTATCTGTTGCAGGGAATCTCAGGGAATAAGATCTATGTGTAGTTTATATAGGTAATCTGGAGATGTGACAATGCAAGTTATAGTTAAAAAATACTATGTAGAAAGGATAATGGGAATATGTAGTTCATTGGTGTTAGGCAGTACTGCTGTCTATTCAGATTGGACTACACCATTACATGAAGAATGTCAGCTACAATAGATTTTTGTTTTCCTGATGGGTAGAGGCCTGTAGTCAGTGCAGCAATTCCTCGGTCATTTTCCACTCCATATCATCAGCAATGAGTGATTGAATGAGTGTTCTCATCAGTGGTGATGTCCTGCTAGCTGATGGGAAGTACAGCTACTTCTACTTTACCAAGGGGTGCTATGTACTTTTCATTATAAAATAGTGACAATAACTACATATCAGTGATGTGCCTTATGCTAGGAATAAAGATTGCTTTGACAGACAACCTACTGGCTCCACTGCCCCATACACCTACTACACCCTTCTGTACCTCTGTTACACCCTTATTGAGAAGCTTTTCATTTCAAAATAAAATACTGGGTTCATAATATTCTGCTTATTGCATCATGACAGGATATTTTGACTATATCAGGGGCATAATTTAAAGGAAACCCACCATCAGGAATGTACAAACAAAAGTAGATCCAATGGTACATTCCTGCTGCCACCCAAAGCCCTAAACTGTATTTGGCATGTCCAGTTACCTAGTCTAACTTATTCAAAAGGTTATCTTAGTATTATGCTAATTACCTTCACAGGCTATTGGAGAGTGCACTAGCATGTCCCAGTCTCTGGAAGCTAAGGCTACTCCACAGTGCCACCTCCTTGCGCATCCTCACCAAGCTCCTGATTGTGCTTGCGCATGTGCACAATAGCTCCTGGGTTGGCTATTCAGTAGCTCTGTGTATGCCCAGTAGCTCCTGTGCCGTGCTGGCTGTAGCAAAGATAGGTATGTACACAAGCACAAAGAAGCCAGATGAATCTACCATTGGATCAACTTCTGTATGTAGATTCCTGATGGTAGATGATTTATGCTCACCTCCCCATCCTGCACCCCTTTCCAGTAATTTGAAAATAGAAATGGCTGCATTTAGAGTAAATAAAGGTTCCTAACTATTCAAATGAACTCATCTGTCTTTTAATTTTTTTTTTTAAACTGTATTTATTGAAATTTTTAAGACCTTATCATTGGGCCAACAACATAAACAGTGGGTCAAAGACCTTAAAGGAGGATGGGGGAATAAGTAAAAGAAGGGGTTGGGAGGAGGAGGAAGATCAGAGCTGTTCACTAGGCTCTGTTTGAATCAGATTGTTACCAACAGTTCACTCCAACATTTAGTGGGTCCCACTTCCAATTCAAGAGTCAGAATCCTCGGAGAGTTGGCCAAATCAGCATTCTTATGGCCTTGTAAAATAGTTTTACCAGATTCCAAGAAAAGGGAAGAAGGGGTCTGGGAAAAGGGGCGGGCACATACATCCATGACACTTGCTCATCATCTCACCCCAGGAGGTCAACCCCCCCCCACACACACCTCATCCTAAGCATGATATATCATAAACACCCTACCACAGTCAAGTGCTAAGCTGTCTTCTAATTTATTCATTGCTCTCCTCTTGCCCCCTACCTATGAACAGAGGCTTTATGCAAATTTTTATACAATGGTGTTTGCACAGCCACAGTATTTATCAGCTGGAAGGCAAGAAGAAAGCACTGAGTAAATTAAAAGACAGAGGAGCTTGGAGGTGCTCTATACACTTTTATATATACATGCAGAGCCTCTCAGGCTCATTTGAATGTTTTAAAACCCTTTATGTCTACTAAATGTGGCCATTTCTATTTATAGTAAAAGCACATTACCGCAAATGGGTAACGGACCTCATCTACCATGAGGGAATTTAATGGTAGATGTCCTTTAACGTGGTGCAGTGGGTGCATTGAGAGGCCCAAAAGCTGTCCTACACCCCTAAAATCTAATGTCTTTGGGTTTTTTTTGTAAACTGCTAAAATAAACCTCAATCACTATGGAGAATAAAAGGTCTGTGGCCCACATTTACTAAGGCGCTTGAGCCAGTGTTCTGGCAGACTTTGCATGTCCTTTTCAGATCACATTTGTGTCACACATGAACGTTTTGTGTCACGTCTGCACTATTCTCCATGAGACACAAATTTCTGCACTATAGTGGGTGTTCCGGTGCTCAGTAGGACCGTGCGCCAGATTTAACATGCAAAATCTGACAGAATTGTGACACGCGCCCCATGTTAAAAGTGCACACAAAAAAAAAAAGTGGTGCATTCTGTCGGGGCAGTACAAGAAGCGCCAGATTCATGGTTGACCCGGCACACATTACAAGCAAACAGTTTGCACTGTTTTTAGTAAATGTGGGGCTGTATGTCACTATAGTAACGGTAGTATATATACTGTTCTGAAAAATAAACTGACTGATAATATTGTAACCAAGTCTGAACAGTGTCTTTGCTAGTATTATAAAGTGAGAGATTAATGACTATTATTATCATTGAGAAAACATACAAAAGAACATTGATGAAAAACATGTGAAGTCATGACGGCACTTTGCACGTACACATGTCCTGTTCTTTGTTCTGTGTGTGAATGCTGACATCTTTGATCTTTCCTCTGCCAATCACTTTCTGTAACTACAGGCAAATCCTGCAGAATCCACTGGACAATCTGTTAATCTCAGGTTTAAGTCATGCTTAGCATAAGGCCACATGTTGCTTATAATAGGAGTCTGTACAAAATACTTGCCGCATACTTAAGTGTAATACATTGTAGTGTCCCTATTGTACATTAAGAAGAACTTTATGCACCTCATCCATGTGGCTATTTTATGCAGCTACATTAACATAATTAAAAATTGTAGCAGCACAGACCTGAAGGCAAAATCAGGTGATATCCAAAAAAAACCCCTCAACCCAAAAAGTCCTTCAATAATGCTCAAAAAACAGTAGGCAGCAGGGTCAGAGTGTTGCCTACCAGTTTTTGAACAATATATTATATTATAAAGAATTCTTTCAGACATTTATGTAACAAAGAGATTGCTTGCTCCTTATTGATTGTTACGTATGGAATACCATCAAATACTATACACGCTTTTATATGTCCATGGCATTCTCATATAGAATGGCCGAGAGGCAGAAACCTACTGTAAATGATGGCAGCAGCCTGGTTGAGAGTAATAGTTACTTCTTTACTCCAAGTTTAGATTAATCCTGGTCATGTGGCTAAAACTAATCTCCTGATGTCTTGAAAAAAGCCAAATGAGAAGTGGCAAAGCAGCTGCTACAAGAAGAATCGATGCTGCCAGATACTTCACTAAATATACAGTTTTATCCAAGACAGATAGAATTCATTCAAAGTATTGTTCATGCAAAACAAAAATAAAAAAATATATGGAAAATTCTATAAAAATGCACAAAATCATGAAATTTATATGCTATCAATGTCAGTGGATAGTATTTTTATGGTAAATTTACATATTTCCTAAACCATATTTATACCCATATAATCATATTTATGGGATTTGAACAAATTACATTCAGCTACAGACAGTAACTTGAACCTTCCAGGCTCCAATTCAGACTGTGATCCCAAATGCCATGTGCTTTAAAGGGGCTAGTCACTCTTTTACATCAGTTGCCCTTGACTGCCTTAATAATAATCCCTGAATGCTCATCAAGTGTTTCAGCATTCCAAATACTTACTTGCTGTCTTTTTTTACATGTCTGAGCTCTGGTGAATAGGAGGTGCCTTCAGAAGGCCCATATTTAATGAAGCCCCTGTGTCAGTTTTCTGTCTGACTTTATAAATACATGTGCAAGCAGAAGGTGCAAAGTGTCCGTGACACAAAATTATGCACTGAAAAGGGTGTTCTGGTGCACAGTTGTGGGGCCGTGTGACACAATTATCATGCAGTATCCGACAAAATTGCGTTGCGCGCCCTGTATTAAAGGTGCACCAAAAAAATTGGTGCACTCTATCAGAGCAGTGCAGGGGGCACCAGATTCATGAAGAACATGCGCCAAAATTTATGGATCTGGCGCACCATGCATACTACAGGCAAAGATAGGACATGTTCTATCTTTCTCCCGGCCACGAAACAGTACAGTGCCGCATGTGTGTGGCATCGTGCCACTCCATACGGCGCTGTGCGCCCATTGCCGGCCTACGGGGGGGCGTATATCCGATGATATACGTTGGCCGTATATACATCCCCCAACTGCCATGTGAATGAGGCCTTTCATTAATGTAGGCCATTGGGTGACTCCAGGAGGACGGCTGGAGCAGTGTGAGACAGCAAGGTGTTTATATACATAATTATGCACGCCCATTGATACATGTGCTGGCTGTTCTACATTGGACTGGGAAGGAGAAGGAGGGAAGAAGCGAATGCATAGAGGAACTTCTTCACTCGTCCTCCCTACCATTCCCCTGTATACGAGCTAGCTTGCACAGCAATAGGCGTGCATAACTATGTAATTAGGATGCCGCCATCCTGTAACTTATGAAGACATGATTCGTCATCAGTGTGGATCGTAGTGCTTGTAAGTGACCTTGGCTATAAAACACTGTTCAAGTGGTTGATTTCCTTTAACCCCTTACCGCCGCAGCCCTTTTTTGTTTTTGCGTTTTCATTTTTCACTCCCCACATTCAAAAATCTGTAACTTTTTTATTTTTCCATGTACAGAGCTGTGTGATGGCTTATTTTCTGCGTAACAAATTACACTTCAAAATGGTGGTATTTAATATTCCATGCCGTGTACTGGGAAGCGGGAAAAAAATTCCAAATGCAGTGAAATTGGTAAAAAAATGCATTTGTGCCGTATTCTTGTGGGATTGGATTTTACGGATTTCACTGTGCACCCCAAATGACATGTCTACTTTATTCTTTGGGTCGGTACGATTACGGGGATACCAAATTTACATAGGTTTTATAATGTTTTCATACATTTAAAAAAATTAAAACCTCCTGTACAAAATTTTGGGGGGGGATTTTGCCATTTTCTGGCGCTAATAACTCTTTCATACTTTGGTGTACGGAGCTGTGGGTGGTGCCATTTTTTGCAGATTTTGATTACGTTTACAATGTTATCATTTTTAGGACTGTACGACCTTTTGATCACTTTTTATAGAATTTTTTAATTTTTTTTTAAATAGCAAAAAAGTGCCATTTTCGACTTTGGGCGTCATGGGGCCGTGTGACACAATTATCATGCAGTATCCGACAAAATTGCGTTGCGCGCCCTGTATTAAAGGTGCACCAAAACCCCCCCCGGTGTTTTTATTAATTTCCGTGTTCTGTCGGGGCAGTACAAGAAGCCCAGATTCATGTTTGACCACGCCCACATTACAAGCAAACAGTTTGCAACTGTTTTTAGTAAATGTGGGGCTGTATGTCACTATAGTAACTGGTAGTATATTACTGTTCTGAAAATAAACTGACTGATAATTGTAACCAGTCTGACGTGTGTTGGCTAGTATTATAAGTGAGAGATTAATGACTATTATTATCATTGAGAAACATACAAAGAACATTGATGAAAAACATGTTAATTCATGACGGCACTTGTTCACGTAACACATGTCCTTTTCTTTGTTCTGTGTGTGAATGCTGACCATCTTGATCTTTCCCCTGCGCATCACTTTCTGTAACTACAGGCAAATCCCTCAGATCCACTGACAATCATGTTATCTCAGGTTTAAGTCATGCTTACAAAGCCACAAGTTTTTGCTTATAATAGGAGTCTGTACAAAATCTTGCCGCATACTTAATGTAACTACATTGTAGTGTCCCTATTGGTACATTAGAAGAACTTATGCACCTCATCCATGTGGCTATTTTATGCAGCTACAATTACATATTAAAAATTGTAGCAGCACAGACCCTGAAGGCAAATCAGTGATATCCAAAAAACCCCTCAAACCAAAAAGTCCTTCATAATCTGCCAACACGTAGGCCAGGGTCGAGTGTTGCCTCCAGTTTTTGAACAATATATTATATTATAAAGATTCTTTCAGACATTTATGTAACAAAGAGGATTGCTTGCTCCTTTTGATTGTTACGTATGGAATCCATCAAATACTATACGTACAAGCAATGCTCTTTTCTCTTGTCCTGGAGATCTATGTCCAAGTGCAGAAACCTACGTAAAGAGGCAGCGCCTGGTTGAGAGTAATAGTTACTTCTTACGCTCAGTTTAGATTAATCCTGGTCATGTGGCTAAAACTAATCTCTGATGTCTTAAAAAGCCAAATGAGAATGGGCAAAGCAGCTGCTACAAGAAAATCGATGCTCCCAATACTTCACTAAATATACAGTTTTATCCAAGACAATAGAATTCATTCATTATTGTTCAGAGCAAACAAAATAAAAAAATATGGAAATTCTATAAAAATGCACAAAATCATGAAATTTATATCTATCAATGTCAGTGGATAGTATTTTTATGGTAAATTTACATATTTCCTAAACCATATTTACCCATATAATCTATTTATAATTGAACACAATTACATTCCTCACAGACAGTAACTTGAACCTTCCAGGCTCCAATTCAGACTGTGATCCCAAATGCCATTTCTTTAAAGGGGCTAGTCACCTCTTTACAATCAGTTGCCCTTGACTGCCTTAATAATAATCCCTGAATGCTCATCAAGTGTTTCAGCATTCCAATTCTTACTTGCTGTCTTTTTTACATGTCTGAGCTCGGGTGAATAGGAGGTGCCTTCAGAAGGCCCATATTATGAAGCCCTGTGTCAGTTTTCGTCTGACTTTATCAATACATGTGCAAGCAGAAGGTGCAAAGTGTCCGTGACACAAATTATGCACTGAAGGTGTTCTGGTGCACAGTTTGGGGCCGTGTGACACAATTATCATGCATTATCCGACAAAATTGCGTTGCGCGCCCTGTATTAAAGGTGCACCAAAAAATTGGTGCACTCTATCAGAGCAGTGCGGGGCACCAGATTCATGAAGACAATGCGCCAAAATTATGGATCTGGCGCACCATGCATACTACAGGCAAAGATAGACATGTTTCTATTTTCTCCCGGCCACGAAACAGTACAGTGCCGCATGTGTGTGGCTCGTGCCACTCCATACGTCGCTGTGCGCCCATTGCCGCCTAGGGCGGGGGCTTATATCCATGAGATAACGTTGCCCTATATACATCCCCCAACTCCATGGAATGAAGGCCTTTTCATTAATGTAGTGCCATTGGGTGACTCCAGGAGGACGGCTGGAGCAGTGTGAGACAGAAGGGTGTTTATATACATAATTATGCACGCCCATTGATACATGTGCTGGCTGTTCTAATTGGGACTGGGAAGAGAAGGAGGGAAAGCGATGCATAGAGGAACTTCTTCACTCTCCTCCCACCATTCCCCTGTATACGACTAGCTGCACAGCAATAGCGTGCTAACTATGTAATGAGTATGCCGCCATCCTTACTTATGGACACGATTCGTCATCATTGTGGATCGTAGTGCTTGTAAGTGACCTGTGGCTATAAAACACTGTTCAAGTGGTTGATTTCCTTTAACCCCTTACCGGCCCGCACCCTTTTCGTTTTTGCGTTTCATTTTTCACTCCCCACATTCAAAAATCTGTAACTTTTTTATTTTTCCATGTACATAGCTGTGTGATGCTTATTTTCTTGCGTAACAAATTACACTTCAAATGGTGGTATTTATATTCCATGCCGTGTACTGGGGAAGCCGGAAAAAAATTCCAACATGCAGTGAAATTGGTAAAAAAAACGCATTTGTGCCGTATTCTTGTGGGCTTGGATTTTACGGATTTCACTGTGCACCCCAAATGATATGTCTACTTTATTCTTTGGGTAGGTACGATTACGGGGATACCAAATTTACGTAGGTTTTATAATGTTTTCATACATTTAAAAAAATTAAAACCTCCTGTACAAAATTTTTTGGGGGGATTTTGCCATTTTCTGGCGCTAATAACTTTTTCATACTTTGATGTCCGGAGCTGTGGGTGGTGCCGTTTTTTGCATATTTTGATGACTATTACAATGTTATCATTTTTAGGACTGTACGACATTTTGATCACTTTTTATAGAATTTTTTTATTTTTTTTTTAATAGCAAAAAAGTGCCATTTTCGACTTTGGGCGCGATTTTCTGTTATGGGGTTAAACGCATAGAAAAACCGTTATCATATTTTGATAGATTGGGCATTTTTGGACGCGGTGATACCTAATGTGTTTATGATTTTTACTGTTTATTTATATTTATATCAGTTCTAGGGAAAGGGGGGTGATTTGAATTTTTAGGTTTTTTTATTATAATTTTTTTATTTTAACTTTTTTTAATTTTTATTTTTACTATTTTTCAGACTCCCTAGGGTACTTTAACCCTAGGGTGTCTGTACGATCCTATCATATACTGCCATACTACAGTATGGCAGTATATGGGGATTTTACTACTCATACATTACAATGTGCTGATAGCACATTGTAATGAATGGGTTAACCCGAAGTAGCTTCGGGTCTTCGTGAGACCCGAAGCTACCATGGCAACGGATCGCCGCTCCCTGATGACATCTTTTTGATGTCGGCGGCGATCAGCAGTGAAACACCCGTGATCGGTACCGGCACCGATCGCGGGTGTTACCGGTAAGCCTTTGCTGCAATATGCAGCAAAGACTTACCGGCTATGGAGAGAGCTCGGCCCGCGAGCCCTTTCCATGTACCGGGACCCGACATGTGACGTACTATTACGTCACATGTCGGCCAGTGGACATTCACTGAATGACAGGTATATCTCTAAATACACTTATTTGGGAAAGGCCATTAAGTACTTATAGGAGCTCCCATTGGATATTCAATGCAAAATTCATGGAATCTTTTCCAACAAAACTATCTATCACTCTGATTAGCTCTTCTGCAGAACAAATAGTAAAAAGCCACAATGGCCCCATATTTTTCTCAGATTTTAATAGCATTATTTGGTGTGTCTTTTTATGAGCAGTTCTGACCCTTTTCATGAAATTACATCTCTTAATCTTTGAAACATCTTCAAGAAAGCAATTATGCCAACTGTAGTTCTTAATGTTTTAATCAGGAAAGGATATTCTTGAGGATTTAGAGGATGAAGTGCATAAATCTTCTTAAAGTGGTCTTGTACATTATTTGTCTATGAATACATACAATGTCTATCTATGATCCATTGCATGTTGCACTCCTGTGTTACTGGCAAAGACAAATACAGCATCTGGCCTTTTCACTTTAATGAAAGAATAAACAGCTTCATGGCTTGCTTCCAGAAGTGAAATTGTTTTGGTCAACACATTCCACAAAAATTGTTGTATAGTGTTAATACCCAATTTTTTAAATTCCTATGAATACAGTTACATTTTTAACCAAGCAGCATATATTACTGTGCACCTGTAAGTGTACTGCCACATAACAACAGGACAAAAGCAGGACAAAATCAAACTAAGGCTACACACACATGACTGTGTGCTCACCGGGGTCAGAACCAGGGCGTTGTACACGGCCAGGTGGATAAGGAAAGGGGAATGAGCGCTCCTCACCCAACCCCTTTCCATTCAGTCGGAAATACGGTCAATCAAAAGGAAGAATGTATTTTCTTGCTATTTAGAGCCATGTGCTCAGCAGAAGACAATTGGGTGTGTTGGCATTCAATTAAGACAGACAGAAGTGAAATAGGGCAGCGTTCAGACTAGTTCAGGACAGAACACAAATTAAGAGGTACAAAATCAAAGTTGATAGCAACTGGTGCTGAAGCCTCAAGGACACAGATGTTACAGTACATGATGTAAAGGAAGTTTACAGTAGCTGTGTTTAGTACTGCCAAAACTATAAGTGTTCTAGAGTAACCTGGCAATGGAAATAGAGTAAATCAATCTACCATGGTGATAGATTACTTTCGTCGGATATTCCGTCGTTTTCGGGTTTCGCATGGCTAAGACAGGCATATAAAAGGGGATTGTGTCGCACGTAATCAGATTTTGGCACAATTGCGCTGGCTTTCATGCGGCAGAAATCGGGGAAGGGCGGGCCGTCAGAGATCCGACGGATTCGGACTGAGCGTGGGATTTAACTTTAAAATTGTGTCACAAGACATGCACTTAAATACACTTGGAAGAAGAAGGGATCTCGCCAGGGACAAGTAAGTAAATGTGCCCCAATAGATTTCAGGCTGTCAGCCCGCATGCTATTTTTACCATCATCTGTGCTTATTTCCTTCAAATAATACACTACATGTATCGATATATCTCTAGGAATTTATTTATGGTAATGCCATTTACTAAAAGCATTTCTGCTTTAATCTTTGCCCACTGCCACTGTGGGGTGGTCAAGGAGCAAGTAAATAGTCTTGTAGTTAGGCCAGAAAGTTGCTGGTAGTGGGAGATTCTTTTATTAGGGGAAAAGACAGGGCAATCTGTCACAAAGACCGTGTATACAGAACAGTGTGTTGTCTGCCGGGTGCTCGGGTTCGGCATGTTGCGGATCGGATTGACAGATTTCTGGGAGGGGCTGGTGAGGAACCAGCAGTCATGGTCCACATTGGCTCCAATGACAAAGTAGGGTTAGGTGGAAGGGTCTTAAAAATTATTTCAGGGATTTAGGCCATAAGCTCAGGGCATAGACCTCAAAGGTAGTTTTCTCCTAAATACTACCTGTACCACGTGCCACACCATAAAGGCAGGGGGAGACTAGGGAGGTAAAGGAGTGGCTCAAAAAATGGTGTAGGAAGGAGGGCTTTGGTTTCATGGAGAACTGGGCTGACTTTGCTGTCCGCTCTTGGCTCTACAGTAGGGATGGGCTGCATCTCAATGGGGAGGGAGCAGCTGTTTTGGAGGAAAAAGGGCTAACAGGGTGGAGGAGTGTTTAAGCTAGAGACTTGGGGGGAGGGAAACTATACTTGTTCAGGGCAAAAATACAGTGTAGATAGGGAACTGGGAAGAGTCACAGTACATGCAGGAGGAAGAGCGGCTGTAATAAGATTGGGGAATATGAAGAAAAGGAATAGGGATAGGGAAAACAATATAAAGTGTATGTACACAAATGCCAGAAGCCTCACAAACAAAATGGAGGAACTGAAACTCTTAATGTTGGAGCGCAAATATTGTATAGTGGGTATCAGCGAGACATGGCTGGACAGTAGCTATGACTGGGCTGTTACTATATATGGTTATAATAAAAAGGGGGAGGGGTTTGTTTATATGTGAAATCGTGCCTTAAGCCTGTCCTGTGAGATGACATCTTTGACGCAAATGAAAATGTGGAGTCCCTATGGGTGGAGATAAGGGGAGGGAAAAAAGAGTAATAAAATATTTCTAGGGGCTTGTTATAAGGCTCCAAACATAATGGAGGCAGCAGAGGAAATGCTGATAAGTGAAATGGATGCGGCTTCTAAGCAAGGTGAAGTTCTTATCATGGGGGACTTCAATTACCCAGATATTGACTGGGGGGCAGAAACCTGCAGGTCCTTCAAAGGTAGCAGGTTTTTGTCGACAACAAAGACAATTACCTGTCGCAACTAATCTTGGAGCCAACAAAATGTGGGCACTGTTGGACCTTATCCTAATCAACAGACCTGATAGGGTATCAACATTACAGCTTGGGGGGAACCTGGGTAAAAGTGATCATAATATCATTGATTTTGTATTACACTTTACTTAGAGCGTTAGTGGAGGGGCAACAAACACTCTAAACTTCAAGAGGGCAAATTTTCAGCAACTAAGGGAAGACCTTATATGTATAAACTGGGACAATGTTCTCAAAAACAAAAGCCCCCCCAAAAATGGGACTTTCACAAATATTCTAAAAAAGTCCTGTGAGAAACACATACCATATGGGAAAAAGCATAAGAGGAACAAGAAAAAGCCAATGTGGCTAAATAGTCTTTTAAGGAGAACAATGAGGCGTTACAAGATTATAGAGAGAAAAATAAATCGTGTTAAAAGCAGATAAAGGCCACAAAAATAGAGACTCAGAGAAATATTTCCAGGGAGAGCAAAAATAATCCCAAATTATTTTTCAAGTATATAAATAATAAGCAACTAAAATGGAGAGTGTGGGCCCTCTGAGGAATAACATGGGGGTCATGGTGGAAGGAGATGAGGAAAGGGTCAATTTACTGTATGTCACCTTCTCGACTGTCTATACCCAGGAAAATCCCCTGGGAGAGGACACGATGAGGAATGATGTAAATTCTCTTTGGAATGTCAACAGTTTAACCCAGGAAGAGGTATGGCGCCGCCTCACAACCACTAAGATAGATAAATCACCTGGGCCAGATGGCATACACCCCCAGGTTCTGCATGAACTATGTACTGTGATAGACACATCGTTATTTTTAATATTTGAAGATTCCCTGGACTGGTTATGATCCACAGGACTGGCGCATAGCAAATGTGGTACCAATATACAAAGAAGGATCAAAAAGCGCTCCTGGAAACTACAGACCCGTGAGTCTAACTGCTGTGGTGGGGAAAATATTTGAGGGGTTAGTTAGCGATTCTGTCCTGGAGCATCTCACTGTACATAACCTTATAACCCAGCAACAGCATGGGTTTATGAGAGATCGGTCCTGTCAGACTAATCTGATTGGTTTCTATGAGGAAGTCAGTTCCAGACTGGATCTAGGAGACTCTGTGGGTGTTGTATAACTGGACTTTTCAAAGGCATTTGACAGGCTCATTGGTAACAAAGATAATGTTATCCGCAGAGCAATTTCTATATCAATTCCTTGAGGAAGATCAGCATCAGCTACTGACTGTATGATTGTATCCTAAACACAAAAGATATAAAAATCTTTTCATTAGGCTACCTACATACGTTGCACATTCTATCCTGATTTTTTGCACGGATTTTAGTGCAGAAAATCATGCAGCGTAATACAGTAGCAATAAAGTGAATGTGATTTTGAAAAAAGTAATGTAGACTTTTTTTCAGCAGAAATTATTGCTCAGTGCCGAAAGTAAAACAAAGATCATGTTACTATTCTTGTGCATCCTCACAATTTTTGCATTAGTTTTTTTACATTGTGGTTTATGTGAAATTCTGCATCAAATCTGCACCATAATGCGGATTTGATACGAATTTTTGCTTGGAATGACGTCAGATCAGGTGAAACAAAACAAGTTAAAAAAAACAGATGTGGACAATCCTCATAAAAGACACAACACTAAAAAGACAAATCCGCATGAAATCTCCATGAAAACCGCACATAAAAACACATGTATTAGTTACAGATTTTTATGCTGATAATCCGCAACATGTGTAGATAGCCTTTTTTTTTGCATGAGCACTTCTGATTTTAAAAAGCTTAAATATACTGCCCAAAATATGAAAAACCAATATATGTGAAACTGGCCTTACCAGAAGGATTTTGCAAGGTTATGTAATAGGGTTATTGATATTAGTAAAGTGCCAAAGTACTGTGTTTTTAGCTTTTACTCCAAATCTACTTTTCCTTCCACATTGGCAGTAAAATCAATGATGACATTCGCTTTTTCACTTAGCTGGGCCAGAAGTGAGTGCTTACCATCCTTCTCTCTTTCTGTATTCTTAATGGGTATCAACAATTTCAGCTGCTCAAGTAAATAGATTTTCTGTTTTGCTAGATCTTTTTCTTGCTCTTGTATATCATTTGTATCTTTGTGAGAATTACTTTCTTTTAGTTCCTTAATGTATACCTGTATTGCCTTGTTAACAGGGAAAGTAAAAATAAGTTTTACTTCACAGCAAAATAATTATGTAACACCTACTAAAGTCAATCTAAACATCATTAAACAGTTGTCACTGCTGGTGACTTGTCTGCTTCAGCAAATACAAAATAAGATAAGAAAATACAAAAAAAAAAATTAGATTTCTGCAGCATCTGTTCTGAGGCTGAGTTATTAACACTGTTGTGTATTATGCATGTGTTAATAATTAGCTGAGATGGGATTAGATGTTATAAAAAAAAATGTAGATGCCTTCCATGTGGTCTGTGTGGCAAAAACTAAATGTGCATCACATGGAATTTATAGAAAACAAATATCTACTAGGTTAGACAATGCAAAACTGCAAACTATTTTAGTTGGCAGCTCTACAGAAGGTTACAATCATACATTTATGTGTGTTGTTATTCGCAGCAGGACTGTGAAAATTGAAAATTTAATCCTAGTCTGCAGCTCTTGCAAGAGTTATGGGTGGTATTTCAACCTGAAGAGCTATCTGCTCTGTGCTTTGACTTGATCTTCACTGCAGCCCCTCCCCTCTGATATGAGTAAAATCTGTAGCGGGTTTCTGGTTACATATTGTAGCAGTCACTCAGTTCAGAGGAGAGCGGCTATGAAGCAGCAAAATGCACAGAGTTGAAAAATAGGCACTTTCGAGTCAAAGGATTCCAAAGGATAGCTAAACAGCTCATTTGATGACTACAAAGGCAAATACATTAATGTATATATACAATAAAAATAAAAAAGAAGGGTTTAAAAAAAAAGAGGTCCCATGGCTTTCATTTGGATACTTACTTTCTGATTCTCCTTTTGTTCATTTTGATACTGGATAACTTTGGAGGCTAGATCTTCCAGTTTACTGACAATGTTTTCATGCAAAAGATTTCTTTCTGTAGGAGAACTAGTTTTAGTGTCATGAAGAATAGGGTATAACGTAAGAGTAACACTACCGAGCACAAAAGTGCCATTTGAAAATACAATATAATTGTTAAAATAGCCTTTTTAATCTGCATGTAACAATCAGGAAATACACAGCATCAGTAAATATCTCAACTTCCCCAATCTTAGCACAAGATACCTACAACCTAATAACCTTAGACATCACATAATAATGAGAGAAATGTTAATTTTAAGTTATATATTTAAGTAATTTTTATAGCACTGAATTTGCTTATATGCAAATAATGGAGTCATTTCCCAGAATATTATTGGTTTATACTTGGGACCAATGCAACTTATACAGAAGACTCTTTTCAGGGCAATAATTGTTTGAGTGGCTCAAGCTTTGTTATGTGAATTGTGAATCCACCATGACATGAATGTAGGATATAGGATACTGTCATGTATGTAGGTGAACTGCCCAAAAGGTTTTCCCTGTGGAAACTAAACATCATACAGGAGTTATGTGGACTAGTCAATCATTGGAAACACCGGGACCTGAAGTATGGGTACTGCTGTCAGAATACAGACTACCTGCAATAGCAACAACAAGAAGGAAGTGACTGGAATTTCTTTTATATTTCTTTCTTTCATCTTGTATATTTGTATTAATCCTGTATTTGTAGCATTTCTCTAAGCTCCAGTCCTCAGTGTAATTTCCTTTGTCTGAATAACACTGAAATTATTTTACAGTCTCTGGAAAAGCTTTCTATTTTGCATACTTTATGTAGACACAGCTAACACGATAACATCTTTACTATTGCTTTCGTTCTCAATTGCAACCATTTCCATTAATTCATACCTTTAAGAGGGAATATTTTTTAATACAGATGAAATCATTTAGATTAGAGGTGTAACAATAGTTGCCGTATAAGATGTTCAGGAGTACTTCAGAACCCATCAGTGTCTGATGATGGTAATGCATATTTGCCTAATCTAAATTATATGAATAATGTAGTAGTCAGAAGGCATGGAGTTGGATAAGTATATGTTGACTTAGGAGCTATCAGTCTAAATTCTGCTTCGACTGCACAAATATTGGGTTACAATGGACTTTTTAAACAGAGACAGGTTTAAAAATGTGGCACAGAACAGTAGCAACAGAGCATGAAATGTGTGGATCTAATCTATGCATTAGTCAATTCAACATATAAGTCATTCAGTTGATTGTTAACATATACAAGTATCAATAATGTATGCATAAATTTGTGCAAATTATGATTACATCAACATCATTTAACCATTCCATTAACTAAGAATTTTAAAAGGTAAATACATTTTTTTTTCTTGATTATAGAAATAAATTTACTTTAAATAAATTACCTTTACTACAGGTACAATATCCAGACCTCCTACTTTTTGACTAAACCTACAACATAAAGCCAAAAAGTGGGTGTAACTATAGAAGTAGCAGCCACAGCAGATGCTATGGGGCCCACAGTGTTAGGGGGCCCTGGAATCTGGGGCATTGGGTTTGTGTAGGCTTGATGTGTGCATGTATGTGTGTGGTGTGTATATACTGTGTGTGCATATGCTGTTTGTTTGGAAATAGTGATGTGTATATGCTCTATAGGTGTGTTCATATGTGATGTGTATATGCTGCATGGGTGTATATGGTACTGTGTGTATGTGCTGCATATATATTGTGTATATACTCTATGTATGTTTATGCTGTATGTGTGTATATGGTGTGTATATGATGTATGTGTATGAATATAAGTATATAAAAGTGTGTATATATGAGTGTATAAATGTGTGTGATTGTAACTCAGTCAAAATATACAAATATGTATATATGTTTTAAGGGGGAATGGGGTCTCATTCAGAAGTCTGCTGAGGGGCCCCTGGTTTATATCGATATGATGAAAGAAATACTATCCCCGCATGTTTCGGGATAATGGGTTAATCACCGACTGTTGGGCACATTTATTAATGTGTGGTGCAAGGTCTGTTTTCTGTCACCCGAATTTTAGCATTGTTTTGCACTGTGATTTTATATTCTGGTGCATGGCTGTCCTGTATTTGTCGCACCATAAGAAGAACAATTGAGCTTTAGAAAATACATATCAAATTATTGAACGTGGTAGACATGCTTTTTGTTAGTCTGAATACTAAGTGGCAAAAATTGTGGCAAGAAAGTGTTGGGAAACTAAAATTGCAGAAGTGTCAGGGTTCACAAGCAAAGACCAAATTAAATGACAAAAAAAGCTGTGAGTGTGGCACCGACAGTCTGTAAAATCTGTCGGAACAGGCGCAAAAGAAAAATCCCTGGGATTACTGGACAAAAAACAGACGCCTTTGAAGATGTTTTAAGCAAGGTTATACAAGATTACATTCAGTTTTTCTTTATGTGTTGGGAAATGTGCTAACTAATGTGACCTTTGATTTTGATTTACCTTGCCTTATTCCAGAATATAATTGAATAGTATATTTAAGTATATCTTTGTTTTAGGTGTCCTAAAAACCGCAGTCAAAGTTACTTTTTTATCATAGTTGATAGAAAATGCTGCACTATATAACTGGAACACATTTACTTAATTTAATACGTTTTAGGCTACCTTCACACAAACGTTTCCTGTTCTCGGAACGCAAACAACGGATCCAAAGTGCTATCCTTTGAATCGATTGTTAGCACATAGACGAAAGCAATATTTGTGTGCATGAGCCCTATCCTGTGTATGTTTTAAAGTCATTCAGATTGTTTATATACTAATATGTTTTGTTTAAAGAATCCCGGTACTGTATACTGTCCTTTATTAAAAATCACCAATATTACTACAACAAACATAGAAATGTAAAGTGTTCCATCACCAAACTGTCCGCATATTAAGAAAGCCCCCGAAAGATGATTTCCAAAGCCAGTTTATTCCACAGATAAATAAATAAATGTTTATAGGTTAAGACCAAGAAATGAAAATAAAGTTTTTATCTGAAATGTTGGGATTGTATTTGGGGATGAGACAGGACTTTAATCAAGCAGCATTCTGTTCATATATTCTCTTCTTTTTTTCACAAAGCAGTCTTGAATTAATGTTATAAAGAACACAGGTGTTAATTTCCTCCAGATCCCTTCTCTTTTCGAAGATGTGGCAGCCTTAGAGTACCTGACCTTCTATAACAAAAAGAACTGTGGGGTTGACTTCTATAGCTTCAAGAAAGTTAGACCTGATCAGAAGTATGTGAAAGGAAGGAAAGAAGTCACCAAGTTCTTGAGATGTATAGAGAAGAATAATTTATAAATTTTATCAGCTTATAAAAAGAGAAGAGAATACTCTAAACATTAGGTTAGTCATTACATTTATCATACCAAATCTGTTCAGACCCTAAACATAGGGCCATCACTAGGGGAAACTAGATGGAATTTTTCATGTCATTTCATGTTGGACTGCAATCCTTGGTTCTACAAGAGGAAAATACTCCGAAGGGACACTCTCCATTTATCCAACATCTTTCTAAACTTTGTTCCAATTATTGTATGTGCATGACCAATAAATATTCACAATTGAACCCATAACACATAGTTCCAAATAGTAGTACAAGGCCCAAAAATTGGATCCTATGGTAGTATGTGGGACCGTTCCAACCACAGCTTTGTCTCAGCAGTACCTGCGTTTTAAAAACATGATTAAATTAAGTTTTTTAGTACAGTCTGTAGATTTAAAATTTCATAACAAGCACTGATCTGGTTTGGTATAGCACACAATTCTGAGAAGCTTCCATGCAGATTACAAAATAAGATATGCATATAACTTCAAATAAAATCAGTCATAGCAAGGCTGGGTTTACCGGCTACAATTTATACGATTATTAGACACAATTAGATGCAAATATTTTCTTTACTGATCATAGCTTGACATTGGGAGGTCAGCTGAGACATATTTAAGAATGTCTGAAAAATCACCATGGTAGCAATTACATATATTGTAAAAAAATCGGAAGAAGTTACAAAATTTGCACCAAGAAATGACCAACAAGTTATGTACTACATTAATTGTGTATTTTAGAAATACTTTTGCCAACAGGAACGCAGGACTTATTGTAAAAGTGGTGTTGCCTTTATATAAGATTGATGTGACAAAACTACACAAAAATTCTGCTGCAAATTAAGGTAACAGGTGTAGACAGTCTAAAATGCACAAGTTTCATCATCAATTCAAACATTGTTTAATTGGTTTATACTAAATTTAGTCAAGATCAGAAGATCTGACATGTATTTCTTTAGGTCATGTATACACAAGTTTTACAAGAAATGATAGAAGTTAATTAAATTGCACAAAAATTTTTTAGCATGCAAACCCATCCTTAGTGCAATATATAACTGCAGTGCTCTATATCCACTGATTTCTGTGACTCCACAAGTCCAAACAGAAAATAATACAAGCATTGATTGGTTTGGACGATGAGCAATAAATGAAATGAAAGATAAAATAAATATTAGTAATGAACGGGTATTGACTTAAGAATATCACAGTTATCAGGCTTTAGATATATTCTAATGAACCACACAAACAATAATGTATCATCACCCAATACCCATGACTTTCCTTTGATGCAGGAGTACTTCCTTTATGTGTCTTCTGAAGGTGTGAAATAAAATAACAAAAGTGTAACATAAGTAATGAGATGGACATTTCTAAACTTTACAATGCTAAGATAAAAACTTTTCAATTCGAAAATGGCTTTTCTACTTATTACATTTAGGAAAATTTTGTGACTTTCCCAATAAAACTACTAGGTTTTCTTGACATGTCTGTTCGACAAACTTGCTTGATTCAATAATTCAATAGATGGCAATCGTAAACTTTGTAATACACTTTATTAAGAATTCTCGTTCTTTTCCCCTGCCTTTCTTCCTGTAGTTTTTTTTGTAAAAACTTTCTCTCCTGTACTCCAGTAACAGCTCAGAGATAAAGGAAACTGATAACATTAATGTTATAGGGTTAATCAATATCATTCTTCTCTGTTGGAAGTGGACAGAACTCAGAAGTAATTTCTGAAATAAAAAAAATAGCTTAAAAGGCTCAGTTACACTAAAAGATGTGTCAGTCCAAACTTTGGCAAGGAGTGGATAGTGCTCTGGATATTACAAGACGATTGGTACTCAATTGTCACTGTATTCATACATTTTAGAGAAAAAACAGCATTGTACAGAGTAACGACAAAAGATGTTCCCAAATTATTATTTCACAGGAAATGAAAATATTTACTAAAACAGGGAGCCAGCAGCATCACGTTAATACTAATAAAATATTCACAAAACTGAAAAAGAAGCTTCTTTCAAGGAGATGTTCAATTTAAAATG
This sequence comes from Engystomops pustulosus, assembly GCA_019512145.1. Classification (NCBI taxonomy): domain Eukaryota; kingdom Metazoa; phylum Chordata; class Amphibia; order Anura; family Leptodactylidae; genus Engystomops; species Engystomops pustulosus. The sequence continues at coordinate 87,616,591 of CM033642.1, read as the reverse complement.
CGATGAGAGTAATGTGCTCGCCTTCTCTGCATTTCATTTCTGAGTAAGTAACAATCTATCTCACTTGCAGTATATTCATTCTCACATCTTCATATTTTTCTGGATGTGAAGGAAAAATGATAGCTTTCTAGAGATGGTATAATTACAGAATTCATCTTCTTTTATGTTGAAATAGAAGCTTCACACCACTGTGTGTCAGCATTATATATTTCTAATGTGTTATCACAGGGATGATAGTACAAAATGAGTTACTTAACAAGGATATTTTAGGAGGACATGTTACTGTATTTATGTGATAATATGTGTTGCTGTTAGCTGTGAAAGCATGTGTAATTGATCAATATTTATCATATACTTTTCTAATTCTGTGTCAATTCTTCATAGTTTTTGTATGTTCTGTCTGTGTTGAAGGATCCAACATGCGGTAGTAGTGGTTATTTGAGATTCTGATTATAGTTCAGAACTGCAGGGGATTTATAGCGTAAATGTTAAGTTATAATGATTTCACCAAATTCTTAAATGTGATTCCCCTCTTTAAAAACTAACAAAAGCCCATGTTGTGCTGCTTGCCCTTTTTTTCCAAAGTTTTGGTATCTTCTGTTCTGAAAGTGACTTCCTGTATCTGACCTGAAGCTGAGTTCAATTTACTTTGCCCACCGATACCATGATGCTTTGTGTTCTCTCTCAAAGTAATTTAGAATTGTATCAATTTAGATACCAACAAATAAATCCACATAACACTGCACAGCGCACATACAGGATGTATATAGTGACTAGCCTGGAGGTGCATGGAAAATGTAATAAGTGGAAGAAATCATAAGTAAAACAGTTATTTGAAGTGTTTAGTCTGGGCTGTGTGAGCACTAAGAGTTAATAGCTTCTCTGCACAGAGCTTATAGTGCTGAGTACAAGGTGGGGGAGGTTAGCAGCATGAGGTGTAGAGAGAGACAGAGACAGTTCTATAGAATCACAGACTGGGATGGAGGGACTAACAGGAAACAGGGGAGATCTTGTACCTCCCTACTCTATATTTCAGTTTTTTTCTATTATGATGGGATGCAGTAATAAGCAGAAAAATAACTTTTTTTGATCTTACAAATTGGCTGCAATGAAACATGTGAAAAATGTAAAGTGGACTGAATACTTTTCATACCCACTGTATATGGCTTCTTGAGTTTAAACAAGCAGATACTTTCAAATGATGTATGGCAGTTTTCAGTTTCAGAAAGTTTTTGGCACACACCATGGTTGCACAACAAATAACACATTTTAAAATCAGCTATAAATCTGGGGTTCCATGTGTCTTAAAGGGACCTTTTAGGGGGGTTTTCCACTATAAACAAAAAAGTAACTTGGCACTGGAATATTCAAATAAACTTCTTTCTTTTATTCCAAGTCCAAAAAGAAATTTTTTTACATACACAACTGATTTCAGATATTCAAAAAGATATTTTATTAGTTCATCACATAAAATAATGATAATTACAAAAGTTACAAAAATTAGAAGGTAGCAAAGAATGAACACCAGGTATTAAAAACAGTGTATTCCCAACAGAATTGGGGAGAAGTATCAAAAACAGACACTGGAAACAGGTATGGAAAACATAGTGAGTACGACTGACCTCATGCAACCAAGTGCACACATGAGTATGTAAATGAAAGGTACAAAAGCCAGCTATAGTTGAATTACCATACCATGGGGTCATACAGTGTATTCCTCTTGTTACGGTATGGTAATTCAACTATAGCTGGCTTTTGTACCTTTCATTTACATACTCATGTGTGCACTTGGTTGCATGAGGTCAGTCGTACTTACTATGTTTTCCATACCTGTTTCCAGTGTCTGTTTTTGATACTTCTCCCCAATTCTGTTGGGAATACACTGTTTTTAATACCTGGTGTTCATTCTTTGCTACCTTCTAATTTTTGAAACTTTTGTATTATCATATTTTATGTGATGAACTAATAAATATCTTTTGAATATCTGAAATCAGTTGTGTATGTAAAAAAAATTCTTTTTGGACTTGAGACACTTTGAGCATTGGATAATACAAGTGACACACACATTGGTGTCCTCATCCTTAGCTCTCCCTCTGTTTGACTTGACTTCTTTCTTTTATTGTTCAAATAACAAGCAAAAATAAAGGTAATCCAAAGAATTTATTGACATTTTGGTCTGTTTAGACCTTCTTCAGACACAGGTTTGCTGGGGAAAAATAGAGAAATTTATAAGAACAGTGCCTTTGTTACTGTAATGGGATATGGAGAATGTGAGTGGTGTACATACTGCACAGGTGTATATGCTGCATTTTCCATATCACCATTAGCCTAACACAGACACTGTTCTTATAAATTTCTGTATTTTTCTGTGAAGAAGGTTTACACATTTAGTTTACACTAAATTCTGTGGATTGCCTTTATTTTTGCTTATTAAAGAACCATTTATTTGAATATTTGAGTGCCAAGTTACTTCTTTGATTGTGACAGAGTAATATCCTGCTTGGGCACCTTTGTTCCATATGGAATAATGTATACCTATACTACTATACTTAGAGTCTTCCACAATAAACTGGCTCTAGAATGTGCATGCATCAAGATATGACTTCACCTAAGTTATGTTGCCCTTAACTTAAGGATGAAAGAAAAAAATCTGCTTTTTTCATATGTGATCCTCATTGGGTAAGGGCTAAAGCAAGATACTGACATTCTTATGTTATACTAAGACACCGCAGGCAGAAGGCTACTTGACAATGTATGCAGTGGAAATTCCCAGAATAAAAGGAAATGAAAATGATTAGATATCCTCTGAATGCCTCTGAGCCATTTAACTCTAATCTGCAAATGAGAAAGTGGAGCCAATCATATTACCTGTATGAATAAATAGAGCTGTGTATAGTCTATGAATAACAAATGAATGGGGTTTCAGGCAGTCATTTCATGGGTATGTTAGGAAATGTGAATCGATAAGCACTCTTAATGATAAGTGTACTCTACCTTGATCTGTGCTATCAGCGCTTGCCAAGGAGTCACTGTCGCTGGGAGTTCTGTATTCTACATCTTGATTCCCTGACAGTCGGCTTCTCCTAGATGGCGATTTCGGCTTCTTCTCTTCTTTTGGTGGGGTTGGCTTCAGGAGTGGTTTAGCAAGTTGAACACTAGGGCTAAAAGACAAGATTATAACAATGTAGAATGTAAAGGTTGTTTTATGATTGTCAGTCGTATACATTACAGGATTTTTCAAGATGAGTAAAAAAGGAGGATGTATTGCAAGAAGAGTACCACTCCTGTCCATAGGTTATGTCTGGTATCGCTGCACCATTGATTGGTGCTGGCCATTCCCAGAATTCCTTATAAGCCAGCCTCTTCCTGCACACCCTGCCGGATCTTTGTGCCTCATAGCCATTGATAAAGCTTGTTATCAATGCCCTGTGCCTATACTCCGATTTCCTGTTGTGACCAGAGTTCCATTATTGACTCTGATTCCATGCTGCCTGCTCTGACCTACCGCTACGTACCTGCCTGACTCTGATTCTGTGCTGTCTGTCTCGACCTCCTGCCTGTACCTGACCATGGTTTTGCCTTACGATTCCGTACTACGTCTTGGCCGCAACCGCAAACAAAGTCACTCCTGTGAAACGTTCCGGTGGTGCCATGCCGCAGCAAGTCCAACTCTTTGCGGCAGGCTCTTTGCGGCGGGTTCTGGTAAAAAAACGTGTACCACTTAGACTCCACTCCCAGGTGTCGGCTTACGTCATTGTCTGCGGTGGTTCAGTGGGTCCACTACCCCTGGTGCCTGACATAAAGGGGCCCATTTACTAAGGGTCCAAATGCCACATTTTCGTCGGGTTTCCCAAATATTTCCGTTTTGTGCCGAATTGCTCCAGGATTTTGGCGCAAGCAAATGGATTTCAGCGCATCGGCGCCAGCTTGCATGTGACAGAAATCAGGTGGGTGTGGCCATTGGACAACCCGACAAATTCGGACAAATCGAGGAATTTAAAAAAGGTTTTGTGTCGCAAGCAGCGACACAGGAAGGAACTCGGACGCACGAGCTTAGCGAATTGCGCTAATTAATGGGGTAATCTGAGTTTTTTCGGTTTTGAGAAAATCTCATATACTATGCAGAAACATCTCTAATATTTAATGTGCTCTATATCAGCATTGACTTTTACTTTATGAAGCAATAGGAAAAAAGGAGAGATGCATTATGATTCTAGTTATAGGTAATTTTAAGAATAGTCCGAATTTCTGGGTTCCTTCTCCTCTGTTTGGTCATGTGATCTCAGGGTAACCACCCCTATGAATTTCACTGGCTTTGTGTTTTCTCATGGCAGCCACCATCTGAGGCAAGAGGCAATCTGGATGATGTAATTGTCTGTACTGTACACAGGTTGACAACACAAACTGCAAGTGATTAGCCAGTTTTGTTAATGAAGATGACAGTATAGACTCCCTAACTGTAGATTTAGACCTCTTTAATGTTTTAAGAGAATATACTGAGAAATGATTACTGCTACCTATAATATGATTTGCTGACGCACCATGGGGTTGATAGTAAACAGCACAGAGAAAAAGAAATCTGAACCTTAATATTGTGTTTGATCAGAGCAGACATGAGGCTTAAAGTTTATCTTTCTGCTGCATAGTTATCTTTCTACAATGTGATTAATGTTATATGGTTAGAATCCCTCAATTGTGCATCATGAAAAAAAATCAGTGAAGCAACAGTGATGTCAGTACCAATGACTCTCTTCATGTGAAGTGCAGGGATCTTCAACTATTGTTGATCAAAGATCTACATATCTGAACAGACAAAACCCTCACCCTCAACATGTTGTTTAATCTTTAAGCATCAAACAATGATCACTATGCAAGAGAAGCAAATGGGACTGACAGACTATTATGGGAAAGTGTTCAGTATAACTATTGTTGAATTTCTGCTCCTGATCTAGGTAGTCCATTGGACCCTACAACATGTGACCGACAACTATCTCTGTATGCATGCTTACATATAGAAGACTATCAATGTCCATGACTTCAGCCATCCAGCCCATAGTGAAGAGGTTATCAATAAATTGCATGTTCTACTAAATATCTTCCAACAAAACTTTAGTATATATTAATGAGTCTAAATCCTTATGCTGGGTAAAAAGACATATGTAGAGTTACATAGGTCACATGACATATACCCTTCCATGGGACATTCAAAAAACCTTAAGTCTAGTAAGTGGCTTCTTTCCATAAATGAAACCTCAAAATGATAATCTGAAATGTAATTTTTTCTTCAGAAAAAACTATACAACATAAATTGCTAAAATGCGTCATTTCAACATCTTGCGTGCCTAACAAGCCACAAGAAATTTCCTTTAATTAATATAACTTATGCAAAGCCACAACTGGACAGTCTTAAGTTGTCTGGTAGTAAACTGTGGCCTACTGATTCACTATTGTAATTTTAATTCATAATAATAAATCTTTATTTCTAAAGCACCATTTTTTGCCAGTTCCAGGACATTTAATTCCAAACAATGATATTGGTAGAGCTTTTCAGTAAAATAATTAACATTTTCTCAACATTTTGTTGCCCAATGCAAACCTGTAGCCCTGTTCTTTTAAAGAAATTTTCAAGGCAAAATCTATTAATATTTAAGTTAAGCAGCTGTTTTGTCTCACTGCCGATGTTGTCTCCTACACTTCCATGGACTGCTATCCCTAGTGTAAAACTACTGAGAATGGTGTTCCCACATTAACCTTATGATGACCTATCTAGTGACTGGGTAATTAGTATATTCCACCTGGAAACCCCATTAAAGGATACCTGTCAACACATTTTCACAAATACAGCTAGTGGCTGATTCCCATAGAGCCTTATTAATTAACTAACTTCTTTTAGCTAAAAATAGTTTCCCTTACATCCCATAAATCAACTTTATCTTATATTGGCTGGCATTAAAAATTCTGAAACTAAAACAGTCTCCTGTTCCCTAGTTTATTATACCAAACAGCTCCTTCAAGGTTATTTTATATAACCTCCCTCCCTCATTCTCATGGATTCCTTTTGTGGGCCCCCCAGTAGCTCTAAGCCCTGGCACTTGCCCCAGTATGCCCAGTGCTGGCGCCGGCCCTGATCAGAGGTGACGAGTCCTGCTCGGCTGGCCCCTCTCATCTATGCCTCGCCATTTCCCATGCCACTTCTCAGCATGTCAAGTGACCAGATTAATATCATCTATGCTCCTTTACCCTGTTACATTTGCAACATCTACCCCATGTATGTATCTGATCGCATATAACTACTCCTATATGTTGCTAGTTAGAACAAGTAATTTATGTGTATTTTTAGATACAGGCACATCAGTTTTTGCAATTAAAGGTGGGAGTAACAGTGAGTAAAGATAGATAAAAATCAAGGATGGGTGCTAGGGGTTGGCAATAATTCAATGTAGAAGATAAATGTGGTCTGTGAGGCATTTCCTAGTGATAGCACAGTCAATCAGCTCAGCAGGACATGTCAGAACATAGCTTTGATATAGAACATTTTTATAGTTAGAGTACTATATGTGGAAGAGACATAATGTTGCTCCTGTTATGGCCATCATCTCATATAGAAACAATTCCCTTTCACAGTTTACTGCTTTGGGGTTAACCAGCCACAGCAAAATGGTGTGTGCATTGCTGATGAGACCCAATGTCAGGATCCCCATACATCTTCAATATGAATAGCAGCAGCAAGGGAATAACAAGACATACTTATAAGGAGAAAGGAAGATATGTTATTATGAAGGCAAGAGCCCAGGCATATAAAATAATCTCTTTTTACAGTCATTGTACTTTCAGCGCATAAATGTAGCTTTCTCCTTGTAATATGCATATTCCTTAAACCAATGAAAAAGCCAGTAAAGGTCTGACTATGTTCTTGCTCTCACAATTCTCATCTAAAGCGCAGCGATGAGTGATGTGTGCAGATTTCCATGAAATGACTACCTGTCGTCAGTCACTTTTTGTTTATCCACAAGAATAATTATTGGCTTTAAGTAGTGAAGAACATAAGCTGTAGAAAATAAAGACAGAGAGCGACCTTATCTCTTCATTATACTGAAAGGGAAATTCGCTACACAGATATTTCTTTCTCATTTTATATCCCAGATTGTAGGTTGTATGTAGCAGGCACATTTGCCTTTATGCATGCTTAATGTGATGCTCATATACATAAATATCCATACAATTACATGTCCTTCAAAGAGATATAAGTCAGCATCATAATAGTACGTGTGGTTTATGATGCATTCAACCAGAGAACGCTTGAGGTTCTGTTGCCAGTAGAGATGAATGTCGCCCCCCTCCCCCCACCTCGCAAGTAGCCATGGCTATGATTGGGCAGGGGGAGTGTATATATGGCAATCTGTCAGTTACATGACCCTGTCTGTCTAATGTGGAAAGATACCAACAAGGCCTATCTAAGCATTACTTGTATATGGTTGTTGTAAGGTAGAGTAAAATAGATCAGAAGCCTTTAAACAACAGTTCTCTTATTGAAATTGTCCAGACAGATATCAAATGAAATCACTTTGGTACAAACAGAGAAAGGGGCAGGGACAGCCAGAGTTCATGACCTAATTTACAGAAAGATCCTATGGATACGCATAAAAGTGCCCTTCCAAATGTTGGGAATTTGGAAGGGCAACATTTGCAAACAGATAATATGTCATCATAAAAATGAATAATTAAAAAACAAAATCATGGTGACACATGGCATACATATAAAATGTTCAAACATTCTAATTTTCACACTAACTACTTAAGCAGTTGGAATAGGATGACACTTCCTGTTCTGTGGAAATAACTTTTCAATATCACAATCAAGGAAGAATTATAATGAAAGGTGATTATTTCAGGTAGTAGTTCAACAATGGCTACTTCTCACCGCTTCATGTACCTACACAAGTAGACCCCTTAAAAGAGAAAATTCCCAAAGAAGTCAATAATTAGATTCTCTCTACTGAGTCTCAGATGCAAAATTGTCTCGACCACAAGTCAAGCAAGATTTCTAACCCAATAATCATGTACAAAAAATACTATAAAAAAATGTAAGCAAAAAGGGATAACAGATGTGATAAACAAAATACGTGTCGCAAATTAAAATGCAAATGTAATTAAATACTGCAGATTAAATACATAGTTCAATATAATTTATTGTAAATTTTAACAGTGTTTTTAAACTGAACTATTTATATGCTATGAGGAGAAAATGTTGTATTGCTGGCATTAGATGTGCCTGGCAATCTGCATATGTTGGATATTTCCAATAGGTAGTTCTGAGGAAGGGCAGTTTTATACTCACATTGTAAAATCAATCATCTGTGCTTTTCTAATATATCCACAGGAAACAGCAAATTGAGATGGACTGATTTTAATGAGTTCACTTCTTAAACAATGTTCCTGAAATGAGACAGAACTTAATGTGTACAGATTTATTTCATCTTCTTCTGCCAAATTAACACAGTAAAATAAAGGGGGAGAGCAGAGGATAGATTAATAAGGTTTTTTTTTTCAATTTACTGATGTGCATTTTCTTCCTTACAGATCATTTATATACTGAGTTATTTTTCTGCCTACTGCTGCACCACCCAAAATATAGGTCATTTTGATCCTATTTCTATCATGGATAACAGGTTTATGGTGATCGTGGAAATAAAAACCAATAAAAAAAAAAAGTGTTGATGCTATGGTACCAAAAACACTAGAAAAACTTAGGTATGTCTAAAAAATTATAGGGCATTTTTAACATTTGTTAATTTTATTCTGAAGGGTTTATGATGAACTTTGCATGGTGCAGATTAGAAGTGTTCACAGTAGAAGCCATGTCATGTATTTCGTATTATTTTTACTCTAGAGAGATTATGACAACACTTACTTTCCTCTTGTTATATTTCAGTACTGTGTAGAGTTTGTCAGTAGCATCCATCCTTGGTGTTGCTATGACCACTGCAGGTACATAGCAGCCTCCTCCTCCTTTTGCCCCAGTTTTTGCAAAAACACAGTCTCCGACCTGAAAGGATACAATTGTTAACATTATATAGAACAATGATGATGATTTATATTTGATGAATGCCTCTCCATGTATAACATATGCTCAATTCCTGCTATTTGCATACAAAGTTATCAAGACCAAAAACTGGAAGGAGGAAATACAATTATCTCTTTATGCAAGCAACATGTCACATAGTATAGCTCATTTATCACCATAGGAAATGTCGACCATATAAAGGACATGTCACTAGCAGGGTCCAGAAAAAGGGAACTTTTCACTGTGTCAAATTTGCAGACGACATGTTATGGAGCAGGTGGATATAGAGCTTTTAGGGGAAAAAAATTAATTCATTTATATATCTGCTCTGTTTATACTTAGAAGTAGACGTCTACTCATGGGGGTGGCCCTATCAGTGATCGACAGCGCTCCATGTATGACTGAGCTTAGACACAAAGCGGTCATTCACGAATAGGTCTGTCCCCAAGAATAGGGACAAATAGCTGTCAATCTTTGATGGGAATGTCCATATGACTTGATTTCAGCTACTAAGCATAGTTTAGGAATAAATCAATAAATTAATAACAGGTTATGCTGAATCTTTATATATCAATCTGTTTAGCTCCTTCTCTATAACATGCTGCCTGCTGATAGGACACTATGTACAATCTGCTCAGCACCTGTTCTATAACATGCTGCCTTCTGATAGGTCATTATGTACGATCTCCTCATCACCTGCTCTATAACATGCTGCCTGCTGATAGGGCACTATGTACAATCTGCTCAGCACCTGCTCTATAATGTGCTGTCTGCTAATAGGACACTATTTACAATCTGCTCACCACCTGCTCCATAACAATGATGCTGCTGATAGGTCATCAGGGCCGGATTATAGGCGGGGCTCCCGGGGCTCAAGCCCCGGGGCCCCCACCATCTTGCCCCCCCCCTAGGGGCCCCCACCAGATCGCGCCTCCCGCTACCCCCTTATGAGCCGCATGCCGTCCGCAGCCTCCCGGCCATCTCTATGAACGACCGTGCCGCGTCCCAGCTCATCCACCCCCCTGCATGGACTCCCCGCCCACCCATCCTGCTGCATTCTAAGCCGTCGGGCGCCCTTTCGGGTCACAGGCGACTCTGCCTCTGGGCCTCCGCCTCAGCGCATTCCCCCCCATGCCCCACGGCACAGTTGATGGCTTCCTGCCCGCCCATCTCCCGGCGCCGTGTATGCCCGAGCCGCCCACACAACAAGCGACCACCGCTCTACCCAACCCCCCGCTCGACCCTCGCCCCCTGCTCGGCACCGGCAACCCTCTCAAACCCCCTCTCCCGCCCCCCTACCTCTCCCCGCTCAAACCCCCTCCACCCCGCGCCCCCTGTTCAGCGCTCAAACCCCTAAAAAAACCCCTACCGGCCCCCTAAAATACCGCTGCCTCCTCAAACCCCCACCCGCCCGCCCGCTCCCCCTCCTCTCGACAAGCACTTCGCCACCGACCCCTCCCCCCCCATTCCCGGCCTAAACAATCAACACGGACCCTCGCCCCCTCCCCTTGTCTCTCCCGCCCCCCCGGCGACAGCACCGCCGACCCACCCACCCGCCCAAACACCCGGTCATCATAAAAGGTAAGTATATACATATGTATTTATGTGTGTTTATTTATGTATATACAGTGTGTATATGTGTATTTAAGTATATACAGTGTGTATATGTGTTATATTACCGTGTATCTACATACGTGTGTATCGTGTGTGGTATAAACATTGTGTATAACTGTGTAATATACAGTTGGGATAAACGTGGTACGAAATACCCCGTGTGTGTATGAACACTAGTGGAATCATACAGTGTGTATAATGTTGTATATATCAGTGTATATATGTGTATTACAGTGTATATACAGTGGTAAAATATTGTATATACGTGTATATATATATGTGTAGTACATGTGTTATATACCGTGAGTATGATTTGTTAACAGTGTATAATGTGTATTACAGTGTATATGACGGTATATGTGTATTTATTTATATACAGGTGTATATGGTGTATATATCAGTGTAATAATACAGTGTGTCATATACGTGTATAACCGTGATAGTACAGTGGTGTAATATGTGTATATACACAAAAGTGTATATAGATTGTGTATATGTGTATATACAGTGTATATACGTGTGGGTATGATGTGTATTACAGTGTGCAATATGTGAATTACAAGTGTATATACATTGTGTATATGTGTAATTTATGTATATACAGTGTGGTATTGTATTTATTGGATATACAGTGTGCATATGTGTATTACAGTGTATATACAGTGTGTATGTGTATTTAGTATCACAGTGGTATATGTGGTATATCCGTGTATATAACAGTGTGTATATTGTGTATTTAATGTATATACAGTGTGTCATATTTGTATTAACAGTGTATATACCATTGTGTAATAATGTGTTTTTAATTATATACAGTGTGCAATGTGTATTACAGTGGTAATATACGTGTGTATATGTTGTATTTATTTAGATACATTGTTGCATATGGTGTATTCAGTGTATATACAGGGTGTATATTTATTTCTGTATATACAGTGTGCATATGTTCATTACGTGTAAATATACAGTGTGATATTTTGTATTTAATGTATATACAGTGTGGCATATTTTATTACATGTATTACAGTGTGTCATATTTGTATTCGATTGTATATACATGTGTATATGGGTAATTTATGTATATACAGTGTGTATAATGCGTATATATGCATCTACTGTGTATATATGTAGGAAAAATGGTCGACTCCGTAAGATAAAAGGTCAAGTGAATTTATTCCACCTTAGTGATGCGACGTTCGTCGTTTTCAATCAAATCAAGACAATTGATTGAAAAGACAAACGTCGCATACTAAGGTGTAATAAATGGTTAGAAATTTGCACAATGTTGTGGTGTATAATTCTATCCTTGTGATAATATAGCAGTATTCTCGAGGTGTAAGAACTTATGTGTGTGTCTATTAAGTATATAAAGGCGTTTATGTAACATCAGTGTAACATCACTAGGGGGCTAGGCGGTGATGGTAGCTGTTTTACTGGGGATGAGGCGCTGTATGTCGCGGTGTTACTGGGGATGAGGCGGCTTGATGTAGTGTGTTTTACTGGGGGACGAGGCGGCTGTATGTAGCTGACTGTGTGACAGGGTGAGGTCGGGCTGTATGTATGGCCTGGGTACGGGGATGAGGGCGGCCTGTATGTCGCTGTGTTACTGAGGAATGAGGCGCTGTATGTAGCTGTGTTACTGGGGATGAGGCGGCTGTATTTAGCTTGTTACTGAGTGGTGAGGCTGCTGTATGTGGCTGTGTTAACTGAGGGTGATGCGGCTTTTATGTCTGTGTTACTGGGATGAGGCGGCTGTATGTAGCTGGTGTTACTGAGGGTAGGGCGGCTGTATGTAGGCTTTTACTGAGGATGAGGCGGCTGTCAGTAGCTGTGTTACTGGGGGTGAATGGTGGCTATCTAGGAAGTTGAGATGGGGGTGAGGCGCTTGTATTAGAAAGTGTATGGGGATGAGGCGTCTGTATGACAGGGTGAGGGCGTGCTGTATGTAGCTGTGTTACTTATGGGATGAGATGGCTGTATGTAGTCTGTGTTACTACTGGGATGAGGCGCTGTATTTAGCTGTTGGTCTAGGATGAGAGGCGGGCTGTATGTAGCTGTGGTTACTGGGGATGATGGAGGCTGATTAGCCGTTTTACTGGGGATGAAGCGGCGGTTGTGTAGTGTTTACGAGGGTGAGGCGGGCTGGGCTTATCTAGATGTTACTGGGGTGAGGCGGCTGTATTGCTAGAATGTTACTGAGGTGAGGCGGGGCTGTATAGTTGCTGTGTTTTACTGGGGGAGCGGGGGCTGTATTAGCTGTGTTCTGGGGATGAGGTGGCTGTATGAGCTGTGTACTGGGGATGAGGGATGCTGTATTAGAAGTGTATCTGGGGATGAGGCGGCTGTTGTAGCTGTGTTTACTGAGGAATGAGGCGGCTGTATGTAGCTGTGTTACTGGGGAATGAGGTGGCTGTATGTAGCTGTGTTACGGGGATGAGCGGCTGTATTACTGTGTTGGGGATGAGGCGGCTGTATGTAGCTGGTGTACTGCTGGGATAGTGGGAAGGAAGCAGGAGGACTTGTGTGTACGCTACACTTAGTGGGGGCCTCCACCAGATTTTGCGCCCAGGGGCCCCCACCATCCATAATCCGGCCCTGTAGGTCATTATGTACGATCTCCTCATCACCTGCTCTATAACATGCTGCCTGCTGATAGGGCCCTATGTACAATCTACTCAGCACCTGCTCTATAATGTGTTGTCTGCTAATAGAACACTATATACAATCTGCTCAGCACCTGCTCTATAACATGCTGCCGGCTGATAGGACACTATTACAATCTACTCAGCACCTGCTCTATAATGTGTTGTCTGCTAATAGAACACTATATACAATCTGCTCAGCACCTGCTCTATAACATGCTGCCGGCTGATAGGATACTATTTACAATCTGCTCAGCACCTGCTCTATAACATGCTGCCTGCTGATAGGACACAGCTATGTGCAATCTGCTCAACACCTGCTCTATAACATGCTGCCTGCTGATAGGACATTATATACCATCTGCTCAGCTCCTGCTCTATTACATGCTGCCTGCTGGTAGGACACAATGTAAGATCTGCTCAGCACCTGCTCTATAACATGCTGCTCACTGATAGGATACAATGTACAATCTGCTCAGCACCTGGTACTGGTTAACACAGTAGTCAGATGTTATTTTTAAAGGTATTTTGTCCAAGAAAGTGTAGAAAACATTATAGTTTAGAATAAAAATAGTACTCAACCTTTTGTTGTTTCTTTCTGATTATGTCCTCACATAACTGCTGTAGCCAATAACTGACCTTATTGATCATGTGCTGCCCCCATGAAACTTCTTTAGTTTGTCACATAATGGGGCAGATTTACTTACCAGTCCCTGCGCGATCCCCGAGCTGCATTCCCCGACGAGAATGCACAGCTGCCACGATTCACTACCAACGTGCACCCGATATCCTGCATCTGTCGATTCCCAAATCAGGTCCGCAGGAGTTCACCTTCTTCTTCCAGGTGCATGTAAGTCCTTGGCTTGCGACACAATTTAAATGTTAAATCCCGCGGTTTGTCCAAATCTGTCGGAACGCCCCACGGCATGATTGTGACACAATCTGATCGCGTGTGACACAATCACCTTTTAAGTCCCTGTCCCGGCGGTGCGATCCCCGCAAAGTCGGTAAACCCGACGGAAATGCGGGCGCGGGACTTTTAGTAAATAAGCCCCAATGTCAACTGCAAAATTGTCTGTCTCAACAGTAACTTTTGCATCAATGTCGTGTGACCACTGAGGCCAGAAACTGCAGGGGAATTTAGCGAAAATTGGGAACATTAATAGTGTTTTTTTTTTAATAGTTTACTTCATGTCCATAATTCCACAGGCTAGTGGTTAGACCTTACATGTCCTAACGTTTGGAATAAATGTAGAGAACCATGCATGTGTGATCCCCTTTCCTTTCAAAATGGCTTTACAACCATGAAAACGTTAGCTAAGAGTCCATTGATGGGACATATATTTTTATGACATATAATCTGGGGCAGATTAATCAAAACTGTTTAAAAGCAAAACTGTCTGCATTGTCCATAGCAACCAATCACAGAGCAAAGCTTTCATGTGTAAAAAATAATAAAAGATAAAACCTTTAGTGCTGGGCAAGGCAGAGCTCCTCCTGTTTGTATTATGAATCTGATGGGGACAACCTCATTTTCTCCAAGCAAGAAATCCACAAGGGCCCTCCTGGAATTAATACTTTTGAGCACGGTGCCTGTGTGGAAAAGCACATTCAGAATCATTAAGAAAATTTGTCTGTTATATAAAGAATCAAATTATTCATTAAATTACCAAAATGACCTGAAGCTTCACAGAGCTCCTGACAAAAGAGAAACCTAGTGAATGACTTTCACAGGCAACATACAAATTAGCCATCATAATACCTCTCAGATATTACTACCATTTAGGCTCTCAGCTAACACCCCTATTTAGGTTAAAAACTTCTAAAGCATAGTATTTAAAGGAATATATTAAAGTTTGATGGAAGGTTTAGTTAATACTTTACTGACATTTACTACAAAAACGTCTCTGGTACTTCCCCTGACATAATATTAAAAATAGTTTGCCTTAAAGGAAACCAGAGACAGACTCACAATCAAGCTTAGCTTGGTGGGGAGATGCAAGAGGGAGCTGTCCACAAACCCTTCATCTCATGCCTGTTCGTTTAAAATAAGGTTCCTTGGAAACCCAATTCTGTTTACTTTAGGTTTACTTTAGGTCAATTGTTCGGACAATCCAATCAAAAATAAGTGAATGCAGTGAACATAGTGGCCTTGTTTGTATACTTGTTAATGGATACTATATTTTTGTGAAATATGGGCCTCAATTAATCTTATATAGTCAGAGACAACAAGAAAAATTAGAGGTAGCTTCTATAGAAAACCAGATGCTACATATTGTGTGTATATTTTATCTAAAAAGCCAGGTCTAAATAAACAGTAGTACAAGTGAATACCTGGATAGTAAAATCCATCAATCTCAGACCTTGCAACAACTTTTTGACCTCTTAGTGAATCTAATAATTTTCTTTTTGGCTTGTGTTTTTGTTTTTCATGCTCTTCGTGATTGGTCTGTAAAGTAATAAATACAACAATAGTCAAAGTCACACAAAACTAATTCACCATCAGAAAGTAAACTACTTTTCGTTGAGTTAATTATAGCAATATACATCTAATAAAGTGAAGTGTCAGCAAGTGTTAACGCAAGCGATGACATAAGCCGACACCTGGGAGCGGAAACATAGTGGCACCCGGTTTTCACCACCAGGTCGCTCGACTGGCACGAATTTGCTTGCGGTGGTGAAGTACAGAGTCTTAGAGCAGTATTGTGGTCGGGGACAGGCTGGAGGTTAGGACAGGCGGCACGGGATCAAACTCAATGGCCGAACAGAAGGTTAGGGCTGGCAGCAGAGGCGTGTAGTCAGGAACGGAATCGGAGTCACAACGGGAAATCACAATATAAGTGTAGGGCAATCAGCGGCACGCTGGCCCTTTTAGAGACAGGAATCAGGCATGCACGAGCCAAAGGAGACCGTGATGCGCACCGAGCCACCAGAGACATTGTGGGAACACGGACAGGTAAGGTGACAAAGAGAGGGGTGCACGGGTGTGCCTGCAGGTGTGCCTGCAACTCGGGACCTGGTTAGTAACTGTCCAGATAAACCAGTTATAGGGTTATAGCTTTGCAGTGCATCTCAATGATATTCTGCAGCACTTTACTGATCCCGATGTACATACTGTATACAAACAAAAAAGAAATTACAGAGTAATAATGTAGCACATTCAGTGTTGGTGCAGGTGCATATTTTTTCCATTTTACCTTATATCTGTGCAGTCTCTACATCTAGTTTTGGCTCAAAATATGAGATAAAGAAATGATGAAATAATTGAGATGTGCACTGGCCTGTACTTTGACAGCTATAGGTGCCATACAGACCTACACACCTCTAAAAGAGTATTCCTCAATGCCGGCAATCTCTTCCAGCAGAACAATTTCCCCTGCTGTACTACAAAAATGATTCAGGAAGGGGTTACAGAACATCACAAAGCCAAAGGCGTTTATTTGACCTCTAAAGTCCCCAGCTCATAATTCGATTAAGCATCTGAAAGATATGCTTCCACTTTCAGGACCTAGTATTAGATAAAATAGGACATTTCAGCAGCATTATGGATTGCAAGCTTTAAAAGTGAATTATTTTTGGGTCCTATAACCTACCTAATTATAATCTTATGAGTTATCAATGTATATACTGTCTATGTACTTTGAGAGCATTGCCCTTCAAGAAGACAATTTATCTACCACTGTATCATGGTGACAGTAACTGTGTAGAGATACCCACATTTGCATGGTAACTTATGTACTGAAATCAGGAAATAACAATGAAACTTTAACACTGTTTTATATGATGCATTTTCCCTGGAAACAAAGGACTATGGGACCTGTTAATCCACTATATTTGTGGGTATCTCAATGCCAGTGTTGAGAAAAAGCTAATACTTCTTTAAATACGTTATGGCTTTGCGACACATGGATAAAATGCTTTGAAATGAGGGTTTTCCAGGAGTTTTGAAGGTAACATGCCATGTCATTCATCAATAAGCAGCAGATGTTCTGAAAGAATGGAGGTCTAAGAACCCTAATAGAATCCATTTATCATAAGTACAATGACCTTGAAATACAACTGTATTAATGACTGAAGTATCCATCAAGTTTTGCTTGAAGAAACAAAGGTGAGTATAATTAACCTTACTGTATCATAAATCATCATTCATTTCTGATAGATAAACATCTCATTGGAGATCCCTACAGCTACATTAAAACAAGAACAGGAATGAAAATATTAATATATTTGTATGTATTTTTACAAAAAACAATCCATCAGGGAAAACACAGATTTTGTTCAAATTCCAAACCATACCAGTAACACTGATGAGTCGAAAAAGAACCCTTCAGACCAGTGGCGGATTAAGTGTCCCATTACATAAAAAGTAATTTAATGATGAACTACATCGTGCTCTTATATCCCATCTATTTACGAAAGCCAGTCACATTCCCTAACTGCATGAAACCCTCCACCCCGACTACCGTCCAGACAAGATCTCCCAGACAGTAAAGGAGATGTGGATGCTGCCCCTGGCTGGCCTGGCAAGGAACTCCCCCTCATACTGTAAATACTTGTGTATAAGCTGAAGCTCCTAGTCACTTCCCCCCCTCAAAAAAAATGGGATAAGTTATCGACTGGAGTACAGGCCCTGGGGTAGGAAATTCAGCCGCTACTTTAATAACATGTCCAGCAGCAGCCGTACTCCCCTTTACTGAAATGTCCACAGCAGAGCTTCTCTTAAATTAAATGTCCACAACAGGGCCTGCCTTTACTGAAATATTCACTGTCCCTTTAAAGAAATGTCCACAGTAGATGCCCCCTTTAATGAAATGTCCACAGCCAATGCCCCCTTTACTAAAATGTCCACCCGAGATGGCTCTTTTAATGATATGTCCACAGCCGATGCCCCCTTTAATAAAGCGTCCACCGGAGATGCCCCCCTTATATAAATCCCCTCATCATAAATGAAATGTCCACCCCAGATGCCCCCTTTAATGAAATGTCCACCCCAGATGCCCCCATTCTTGTCGTGGATTGTCGCCTCCCATGACGTCGTCATTCGGGAAGCGGTGATGTGCGCCATGGTCACCATTACAATCTGCTATCAGCACACAAGAAAACGTTGCAAATGCGTTTTTTCACCATTTCATGCATTTGGAATTTTTTTCCCACTTCCCGACAGAGCATGGAATATAAATACTGTCCCTTTGAAGTGCAAAAAAATAAGCTATATACGCTCTTTATTGTGGAAAAATAAAAAAGTTATAGATTTTGAAGGTGGGGAGTGTGAAAATGGAAGTGAAAAAACTAAAAAGGGCCAGTCGTTAAGGGGTTAATATAAGGTAGTAAATAAAGGCCCTGGCCAATAGTTTCACTCAAGTGGTTGTGTAATTTATTTAGGTAAAGATATCTGGTCACTTTGGAGTCTTATCATCCATATAGAGTGAGAGAAATAATATTTATATTCTCAAACAGGAATTATCTCAGTTATAGTTATATTATATTTTAGTTATATTTATTATTTATATGTAATTTTTTCTGTTCGTTGTAATATGATTGTAAAAATTATATGAATCTATGAGGGACAGTATCATAGTTTTTTTCCTTTGGTAAATTTTTGAGACATTTGGCATGTTTTTTTTGCGCCTATGTATGATCATGGTTTTTTACTGTGATATAGTTCAGTTTTGCTATCTAGCAGGCTGCGCAATTTGGCTTCTTTTTGCAGAGTTTTGTTGGAAGATATCCCCCAGGGAGATGACGACATATGAGGCGTGCGGTCACAATTGGTGTTAAGAGGGCGGCACACGTTACGTTTTATTGCATTTTTAAATGTGCGTTTTAATTGCACTTTAATGCATTTAAAACACATTACAACAGATGAGGGAGGTGATTTGCCTACCGTATATGCCGGCGTATAAGACGACTGTGGCGTTATAAGACGAACCCCAACTTTTGCCCAAAAATATTAGAATTTGGTATATACTCACTGTATAGACTACCCCTTCCCAAATGAAAGAAAGTCTCTTAAAAAACAAACAAGAGAGAATGCTGGTGAATCAAACTGTAAGCTGCGATATTAATGAGATCCGACATGCTTCTGTAAGTGCCGCCGGTGACCCCAGCTCTGTGACGCGACCGCTGTGACAGGCGGCTTGCATTAAGTACAGCGCGCCGCCCGTCAGCGCGTACTAGCCTTTTAATGACGTGAGAGGCGGACTGCGCGCGGTCCCAGGAAGCGGCTCTCTGCGCGCTGACGGGGAAAAAAACACCTCACACAATGCGGCCCCCGTATATCGCGCGTATAAGAAGACCCCCCACTGTAGCCATTATTTTAAAGGGGTTTAAAAGTAAGTAGTCTTATACGCCAGTATATACAGTAATTACATTACTGTTAACATTTGCATCTACAAAACGTAAAGTAAATTGAGTTGTTAACACCTGCATAACGTCCCTTGTATAACGTCCTGTACGCCCACATGTACAGTATGTAATTAGGCAAAATCACCTCTCCTCAGGTTGTTACTGTGTTTCAAATGCATAAATTGCAATTAAAACACAACGTGACCTCCACCGTTATTAGAAGTAACCAAAACATTTTTGGAATATATTTCTGAATGTTGAAAAAAGGGTTACTGTACAAAATTTTAAACATTTAAGCATGGATAAAATTCCAATTTACACTGTTAAAATAGGATCCATGAAAAAAATCCTTCTTTGCCCTGCCTAGACCTGGTACAGATTGCGCTAAAAAGTCGCAAAAAATAAGCCAAAAAAAGTGATACATAAGTGAAAAGTCACAACGGACATCTGGAAACAACATACATAAGGACACACCAAGGTGCACTTGAAAAACGACAGGTGAAAAGTCACAAAAAAAAGTCGCAAAAAACGACAAATGAGACAATTTGACTAGCAGAAATAATGATACATGTCCCCCTTGATGAGTAAATATTTCATCAGTGGCTGTTTGAATTTTTTCCCACAGACAATAAAATGTAGCAAATTGTAGCTTATGACGATAGCCTCTGTTGATTGTTGGCAGGTACTCCACTGGCTCACATAAGTGGACACAGAAAACATATCACATAATTAATCCCCAAGCTGTGAACCTCTCAGACTACAAGGAAAAGCTCCAACGGGCAATTAAGTCTATGAAAGGTACATTTTACATTATAATAAGATGATATTTATCAACACAGAAAATCATGAATGTTTTGTTCAGTTTTTCTTTGAAAATAAGACAGGGTCTTCTATAGTTTTTGCTTTGATAAATGCTTAGGGATATCTTAAGGGGTTGTCTCATTTTGGATCCATGAAAAAAAATTCCACATTATTTCTGAACACAAAAAATAATTAACATTTATTCATATGTAATCATATCTTTTTGGAAACATCATCATCACTTTTCAAACCATCATTCCATTGTGAAATCTTTTGACTATATTGCCCATCAGGGGCCCCACCATTTCTCATATACATAAAATCTTGTCACTTTTCTTATATGAAGTTCTCTGTCCATGTGTAGCTGCTTTAGTGGTTGTTCTGTCAGATCTGTTGCCTCCAGCTGACAGGGTGGCGGGGGAGGACTTCAAAAGTGATATCTTCCGAACCCAAAACAAGTTCTGGTCTCATTTAAATAGTAGAATCCCACAATGATTTCTCTTCTCTCATTGCGCTTCTCCCTTGCTCCTTGTTTTTCTCACTGCTCCATAGATTCTATGATCAGCCGCTGTAACATGATCCCTTAGAGCAGGATGGCGAAACTTTTAGAGACGGAGTGCCCAAAACTCACCAAGACCACTTATTATCGCAAAGTGTCTAACACAGAAAATTTATTTGTGATTTATACTCATGCTCTGTCACATCTTTCATTCATAAACTGTACCCCGAGGACACCAACAAAGACAGAAAATAGAAGAAATTTGGATGATTCATTGTAGATTCCCTCCAGGGTCCCATAAACAGAAGAATTGTCGGCCAGAGCAGGAGGACGGGGAGTCCTTTCTGGTGATGGCCTGGGTGCCCATGAAAGGGCTCTCTTGAGTGCCACTCTTGGCACCTATGCCATAGGTTCGCCACACTGCCTTAGAGGAAATCCATTTTCCGTACCTCCTACATTAGAGTCAAGTAAACATTTATTTGTGTATTAAGATATCAGGTATCTATGGTTATCTTTTTTTGTACTATAAATAATAAATAACATATAAATGGAAGGCACTTTACAGATATAAAGTACATACCATCAGAAAGTGGGTTGCATTCGACTATTTTTTTTTGCGGACTTCTAATTATCTAGTCACATTAGAGGTATGATCTTAGTAAAATGCAACAATGAAGGCCTTGATGCAAGGTTGTGAATACTTTGTTTTCCGTCTGGTTATATGTGCCTTAATATGGTGGTATCATGCATTACCCAAAAAAATTGTAAATCTATGTTGACGATAATTTCATGCGCAATGGAGATGTGACTGCATTTTATTCAGATGCAAATCATTTTTGGGCTATTCATTAGCTATTCTTTGAAACTGATATAATCATATTTGTTAACTAATATTAGTAAATCAAAATTCACTGGAATCACCCTTTTGTATCATTTGCTAGGCGCCTTAATCTTATCATGGAGGGCTTTATAGCGGAGGAAGAGACAAGTAAGCATTACTTAATTGACTGCGCTGTGATCGGTAGCTTTAAAGATTAATAGCAAAGATATGTGAAGATTGTAAGTAATATAAATAGATAAATATAGCTACAGACATATTAGAAAGGTATTCTCCAAAGTATATTTCTCATAGTATCAGTAATGGCTTTAACCGTGCCTTAGTAATAAAACATGCCTTTTCACAATTTTCAGAATAGGAGTGATTCCAAATTTTCAGAGTAATAAAACATAACAAAAACAATAATAATGTGTATTGCTATAATCATGTGATTAGAATAAATCAATATGTATTTTTTTCAGCATACTCGATTAAAATCAAAAAAATGACAAATATTAGTGTTTAATTCGCTACCATAAAAAAACAAAACTTGCTCCTGTAAAAAAAGCGTTCATATGGCTATGGGAAATACTTGAGTGGAAAGTTTGGATCTTGAAAGCAACAAAAATAATTCAATGGTTGGTTGAGGATTTGGTTAATGCATCCATAGAACGGCAGTAAATGTATCTTTATATGCTTCTGAAATCATTGTATATTTTGCCACAACATATGGATTATACAGTATACAGTTATTATGCAACTTGCTTGTTTTTGGGTGATAGATTTGGCAGTGATGTTCCAATATCACTTGGATAATAAGGAATCCCTCTACAAGCCCTAGACGACTAGGGGGGCCTATATTGCTGATGATTGATGTAATGTACTTGAAGATGAAAATACAAGCAGGAAAAACATATCTTCAACAAGCTTTGGATTTGCAGGAAACCATAAAAATCAGCACCTACAAATTCAGGTCTAAAGGTAATTTGTTTCTAAGATTGCTTACTGTAAAAATGAAGCAATTCAATGACATCCTACAGAAATAAGAGTAGTCATTTAATGAGATAATTTTCAGATAAACACAGGCTATTAGAGTTGGTAGAGTTATTGGATAAAGACATGACATTTTTACTGAAGATTTCATCAAATTTCTACAAATATGATGAAGAAGGTGTCAGGGTGGTCCCGCCGGACTTATGTCCTCGGCTCAACCCGATGCCCCCCGTGTTCCCCTGTCGCGGCACATCAACTTACCGCCTTCCTTGCTCCTGCTTCCGGGTCCTCGACCGTGCAGGACACGGGACGCGTGGCCTGCTTCACTTGATTTAAGGGGCAACACGCTTTAATTGGCCCTTGCCTTAACCAGAATTCTACTTAACCCAGCTCTCCCAACACCCTGCCTGATTTTGTACTCATAGCACTAGAGAAAGCTTCTGATGCCCTGTGCATCCTGATTTCAGTTGTTTGACCTTGATTCCATTCCTGACCTCGCTCCTGTGCTGCCGTCCTGACCTTCGCTATGTCCCCGACTCTGATCCGTGTGCCTGTATTGACTCTCGCCGTCCCCGACTACGATCTTGCCTTACAACTCTGTACTTCGCCTTGGCCGTCACCGTGGACAAAGTCTCCACCTGTGGAACGACCTTGGTGATACCACGCTGTAGCCAGTCCAACCCAATTAGGTGGCACCCGGTTTTCACAAGAGCCCAATGCAGACTCCGGTCCCAGGTTGTTGCTTACGTCGTATACGCGTGGTTTCCAGGATGGGAAAGGAAAACTATGGGGGGAAAATCTTAAGACTGGCATTGTAGAAATCCAGTCTTAAATTCCCCCTGACGCTAAGTAAGTATTGCACAAACACCACCAGGTGGGAACTGGGGAGTTTTTAGCTCTAGTCTCAGCATAGTAAATTGGTGGCGGTCAGGAAAATGTACAAGGATTGGTCTGACTGTTAAGCGCCCAGGTGAATTCTGGTGAGCAGGAAAGTAACATCTGCAATAGGAGCCATCAAGATGTGGCTTAGCTTACTTGCATGGGCGTGCTTCCCACACCTCCTTGACTGTTATATTAGAAAAGAGAGTGAATAGTAAGTCGTTTTTGAAGGCATGCTCGATGAACATTGGCCCTGCTATAAAAACACCTTTTGCAAACTGCCAGAATAGGTACCTTTGTGCGTTTTGGGGGTTTCAGAGGTGACAGGTATCCTTTAAGACAATGGGCAGATTTTCTTACATGTCCGACGGAATTCACCAAAAAGTGCATTGGGGTAGATTGTCCGATGACTGTGCCGTGATGTCACTAGAGATTGCCGCACCTGATATCCTGCATGTTCGCTTCCCCGTCAGTCCAATGGAGTTCACCTTCTTCGGGTGCATGTAAGTGCATTGTCTGCGACAATTGAAACCCCGCTCTCAGTCCGAATCAGTAGGATAGTCCGACGGCACAACCCCCAACAGTATCGCATGAAGCCAGCCGCAGCTTGTGCCAAAATCTATCGTGGCATCACATCCAATTCAGACACCTGTTAAATACCTTTCAAGCGTACAAACCCCGAAAAAGTTGCAAAGCCTGACAAAATGCAGCACGCACCCTTAGTAAATGGCCCCAGTGTATGGTTTTCGAAAGAATCTTTTTACCAACATATAGGATATTTTGCTTTGTACCAGTCTGATCCTGTGTACCAGGCATTGTTATCGGAGCTGTTTATTACTTAATGTATGTAGAAAAATGGAAGTCAGCTCACCTGGAGGCACAGCAGTATATGACCAGGAGTCCAAGCACGGATTATCTTGTTCCAAGTCCAAGAATATATAAATGCAAATAATCCAGCTCCACGGAACTCCGGTTGTAGATAAAACGCAATAATTTTCTTTATGAAGTTACAAAAAGGATATACAGCAAGCAGAGGGAACCACACAGAGCCACGGCTATTGTCTAGCGTTTCGCGAAAACTCCTTAATCATGACCTGATTGGGCAGTGAGCAGGTCATGATTTAAGAGTTTCCGAAACGGGATAGACCCTAGCCGTGTCTCTGTGTGTGTTTCCCCTCGTTGGCTGTATATCTCCTTTTTGTACTTCAATAAAGAAAATATACGTTTTTCTACAACGGAGTGTCGTGAGCTGGATTATTTGCATTTTATTGGTTTATTACTTAAGTTGCATGCAGCAAAAGGATGTGATAGGATCACTCCCAGTCAGACACAGTGTACTATACTTTACTATGATGTGTGCCAGGCCTTAGTGATTGGAGCATGACTATGTCTTTTGTGTCCTTGAATCTTTGTGTCATGCTCTTTAACTCAGGACCTACATAGGTTTTGTCTGAGCAATGGTGGATCTTCATATAGGTGGGCCTTAATGACACAACCGCCATTAAGTCTTAAAATTAAAAAAAATCTATATACCCCTTCCGATTTCTTCTCCCCCGGCCCCGCTCGCTCCGTCTAATCTGTCTTCCCAGCCCAGGCGCATCACTTTTGGCGCGGGTGGTGTCATGGCATCCTAGTTTATGCGGAGAAGATGGAGCTGCAGGGCGGAAGAAATAGCCAGAAGGTGAGTATAATCTTTTAAAAATTTTCTTAAGAGGGCCCTGCTGTGGACATTACAGTAATGATGGGGGTGGTGGGGGTGTTGTAAAAGGGGACTCCTGGGGTGGAGGTTTCATTAAGAACGGGCATCTGGGTCGACGTTCATTAGATAATGGGTATCTGTGGTGCGATTAATTAAGGAGGTGCATCTGAGGGGTTGAATTTCATTAATACGTCGGGTCATCTGGGATGGACATTTCATTAATGGGGGCATTCGGCGGCGGACATTTCATTTGCCCCCATTAATGAAATGTCCGCCCCAGATGCGCCCATTAATGAAATGTTCATCCCAGATGCACCCTGTTAATGAAATATCAACCCCAGATGCACCTTCTTAATTAATCGTCAACCCCAGATACCCATTCTTAATGAAACGTCGACCCCAGATGCCCCTTCTTAATGAAACCTCCACCCCAGATGCCCCCCCTTTACAACCCCCCCCCCCCCCCATCATTACTGTAATGTCCACAGCAGGGCCCTCTTAAGAAAATTTTTAAAAGATTATACTCACCTTCTGGCTATTTCTTCCCGGCCCTGCAGCTCCATCTTCTCCGCATAAACTAGGATGCCATGACACCACCGCGCCAAAGTGATGCGCCTGGGCTGGAAGACAGAGTAGACGGAGCAGCGGGGCCGGGGAGAAGAAGTCGGAAGGGGAGTATACTTGTCGTGGATTGTCGCCTCCCATGACGTCGTCATTCGGGAAGCGGGGATGCTGTCGCCATGGTCACCATTACAATCTGCTATCAGCACACAAGAAAACGTTGCAAATGCGTTTTTTCACCATTTCATGCATTTGGAATTTTTTTCCCACTTCCCGACAGAGCATGGAATATAAATACTGTCCCTTTGAAGTGCAAAAAAATAAGCTATATACGCTCTTTATTGTGGAAAAATAAAAAAGTTATAGATTTTGAAGGTGGGGAGTGTGAAAATGGAAGTGAAAAAACTAAAAAGGGCCAGTCGTTAAGGGGTTAATATAAGGTAGTAAATAAAGGCCCTGGCCAATAGTTTCACTCAAGTGGTTGTGTAATTTATTTAGGTAAAGATATCTGGTCACTTTGGAGTCTTATCATCCATATAGAGTGAGAGAAATAATATTTATATTCTCAAACAGGAATTATCTCAGTTATAGTTATATTATATTTTAGTTATTTTATTATTTATATGTAATTTTTTCTGTTCGTTGTAATATGATTGTAAAAATTATATGAATCTATGAGGGACAGTATCATAGTTTTTTTCCTTTGGTAAATTTTTGAGACATTTGGCATGTTTTTTTTGCGCTATGTATGATCATGGTTTTTACTGTGATATAGTTCAGTTTTGCTATCTAGCAGGCTGCACAATTTTGGCTTCTTTTTGCAGAGTTTTGTTGGAAGATATCCCCCAGGGAGATGACGACATATGAGGCGTGCGGTCACAATTGGTGTTAAGAGGGCGGCACACGTTACGTTTTATTGCATTTTTAAATGTGCGTTTTAATTGCACTTTAATGCATTTAAAACACATTACAACAGATGAGGGAGGTGATTTGCCTACCGTATATGCCGGCGTATAAGACGACTGTGGCGTTATAAGACGAACCCCAACTTTTGCCCAAAAATATTAGAATTTGGTATATACTCACTGTATAGACTACCCCTTCCCAAATGAAAGAAAGTCTCTTAAAAAACAAACAAGAGAGAATGCTGGTGAATCAAACTGTAAGCTGCGATATTAATGAGATCCGACATGCTTCTGTAAGTGCCGCCGGTGACCCCAGCTCTGTGACGCGACCGCTGTGACAGGCGGCTTGCATTAAGTACAGCGCGCCGCCCGTCAGCGCGTACTAGCCTTTTAATGACGTGAGAGGCGGACTGCGCGCGGTCCCAGGAAGCGGCTCTCTGCGCGCTGACGGGGAAAAAAACACCTCACACAATGCGGCCCCCGTATATCGCGCGTATAAGAAGACCCCCCACTGTAGCCATTATTTTAAAGGGGTTTAAAAGTAAGTAGTCTTATACGCCAGTATATACAGTAATTACATTACTGTTAACATTTGCATCTACAAAACGTAAAGTAAATTGAGTTGTTAACACCTGCATTAACGTCCCTTGTATAACGTCCTGTACGCCCACATGTACAGTATGTAATTAGGCAAAATCACCTCTCCTCAGGTTGTTACTGTGTTTCAAATGCATAAATTGCAATTAAAACACAACGTGACCTCCACCGTTATTAGAAGTAACCAAAACATTTTTGGAATATATTTCTGACATGTTGAAAAAAGGGTTACTGTACAAAATTTTAAACATTTAAGCATGGATAAAATTCCAATTTACACTGTTAAAATAGGATCCATGAAAAAAATCCTTCTTTGCCCTGCCTAGACCTGGTACAGATTGCGCTAAAAAGTCGCAAAAAATAAGCCAAAAAAAGTGATACATAAGTGAAAAGTCACAACGGACATCTGGAAACAACATACATAAGGACACACCAAGGTGCACTTGAAAAACGACAGGTGAAAAGTCACAAAAAAAAGTCGCAAAAAACGACAAATGAGACAATTTGACTAGCAGAAATAATGATACATGTCCCCCTTGATGAGTAAATATTTCATCAGTGGCTGTTTGAATTTTTTCCCACAGACAATAAAATGTAGCAAATTGTAGCTTATGACGATAGCCTCTGTTGATTGTTGGCAGGTACTCCACTGGCTCACATAAGTGGACACAGAAAACATATCACATAATTAATCCCCAAGCTGTGAACCTCTCAGACTACAAGGAAAAGCTCCAACGGGCAATTAAGTCTATGAAAGGTACATTTTACATTATAATAAGATGATATTTATCAACACAGAAAATCATGAATGTTTTGTTCAGTTTTTCTTTGAAAATAAGACAGGGTCTTCTATAGTTTTTGCTTTGATAAATGCTTAGGGATATCTTAAGGGGTTGTCTCATTTTGGATCCATGAAAAAAAATTCCACATTATTCTGAACACAAAAAATAATTAACATTTATTCATATGTAATCATATCTTTTTGGAAACATCATCATCACTTTTCAAACCATCATTCCATTGTGAAATCTTTTGACTATATTGCCCATCAGGGGCCCCACCATTTCTCATATACATAAAATCTTGTCACTTTTCTTATATGAAGTTCTCTGTCCATGTGTAGCTGCTTTAGTGGTTGTTCTGTCAGATCTGCTTGCCTCCAGCTGACAGGGTGGCGGGGGAGGACTTCAAAAGTGATATCTTCCGAACCCAAAACAAGTTCTGGTCTCATTTAAATAGTAGAATCCCACAATGATTTCTCTTCTCTCATTGCGCTTCTCCCTTGCTCCTTGTTTTTCTCACTGCTCCATAGATTCTATGATCAGCCGCTGTAACATGATCCCTTAGAGCAGGATGGCGAAACTTTTAGAGACGGAGTGCCCAAAACTCACCAAGACCACTTATTATCGCAAAGTGTCTAACACAGAAAATTTATTTGTGATTTATACTCATGCTCTGTCACATCTTTCATTCATAAACTGTACCCCGAGGACACCAACAAAGACAGAAAATAGAAGAAATTTGGATGATCATTGTAGATTC
The DNA here is from genome assembly GCA_019512145.1 of Engystomops pustulosus. Lineage (NCBI taxonomy): Eukaryota > Metazoa > Chordata > Amphibia > Anura > Leptodactylidae > Engystomops > Engystomops pustulosus. The sequence goes on along the minus strand of CM033642.1, from coordinate 87,587,633 downwards.
CCTCCAGGGTCCCATAAACAGAAGAATTGTCGGCCAGAGCAGGAGGACGGGGAGTCCTTTCTGGTGATGGCCTGGGTGCCCATGAAAGGGCTCTCTTGAGTGCCACTCTTGGCACCTATGCCATAGGTTCGCCACACTGCCTTAGAGGAAATCCATTTTCCGTACCTCCTACATTAGAGTCAAGTAAACATTTATTTGTGTATTAAGATATCAGGTATCTATGGTTATCTTTTTTTGTACTATAAATAATAAATAACATATAAATGGAAGGCACTTTACAGATATAAAGTACATACCATCAGAAAGTGGGTTGCATTCGACTATTTTTTTTTGCGGACTTCTAATTATCTAGTCACATTAGAGGTATGATCTTAGTAAAATGCAACAATGAAGGCCTTGATGCAAGGTTGTGAATACTTTGTTTTCCGTCTGGTTATATGTGCCTTAATATGGTGGTATCATGCATTACCCAAAAAAATTGTAAATCTATGTTGACGATAATTTCATGCGCAATGGAGATGTGACTGCATTTTATTCAGATGCAAATCATTTTTGGGCTATTCATTAGCTATTCTTTGAAACTGATATAATCAATTTGTTAACTAATATTAGTAAATCAAAATTCACTGGAATCACCCTTTTGTATCATTTGCTAGGCGCCTTAATCTTATCATGGAGGGCTTTATAGCGGAGGAAGAGACAAGTAAGCATTACTTAATTGACTGCGCTGTGATCGGTAGCTTTAAAGATTAATAGCAAAGATATGTGAAGATTGTAAGTAATATAAATAGATAAATATAGCTACAGACATATTAGAAAGGTATTCTCCAAAGTATATTTCTCATAGTATCAGTAATGGCTTTAACCGTGCCTTAGTAATAAAACATGCCTTTTCACAATTTTCAGAATAGGATGTGTTCCAAATTTTCAGAGTAATAAAACATAACAAAAACAATAATAATGTGTATTGCTATAATCATGTGATTAGAATAAATCAATATGTATTTTTTTCAGCATACTCGATTAAAATCAAAAAAATGACAAATATTAGTGTTTAATTCGCTACCATAAAAAAACAAAACTTGCCCTGTAAAAAAAGCGTTCATATGGCTATGGGAAATATTTGAGTGGAAAGTTTGGATCTTGAAAGCAACAAAAATAATTCAATGGTTGGTTGAGGATTTGGTTAATGCATCCATAGAACGGCAGTAAATGTATCTTTATATGCTTCTGAAATCATTGTATATTTTGCCACAACATATGGATTATACAGTATACAGTTATTATGCAACTTGCTTGTTTTTGGGTGATAGATTTGGCAGTGATGTTCCAATATCACTTGGATAATAAGGAATCCCTCTACAAGCCCTAGACGACTAGGGGGGCCTATATTGCTGATGATTGATGTAATGTACTTGAAGATGAAAATACAAGCAGGAAAAACATATCTTCAACAAGCTTTGGATTTGCAGGAAACCATAAAAATCAGCACCTACAAATTCAGGTCTAAAGGTAATTTGTTTCTAAGATTGCTTACTGTAAAAATGAAGCAATTCAATGACATCCTACAGAAATAAGAGTAGTCATTTAATGAGATAATTTTCAGATAAACACAGGCTATTAGAGTTGGTAGAGTTATTGGATAAAGACATGACATTTTTACTGAAGATTTCATCAAATTTCTACAAATATGATGAAGAAGGTGTCAGGGTGGTCCCGCCGGACTTATGTCCTCGGCTCAACCCGATGCCCCCCGTGTTCCCCTGTCGCGGCACATCAACTTACCGCCTTCCTTGCTCCTGCTTCCGGGTCCTCGACCGTGCAGGACACGGGACGCGTGGCCTGCTTCACTTGATTTAAGGGGCAACACGCTTTAATTGGCCCTTGCCTTAACCAGAATTCTACTTAACCCAGCCTCTCCCAACCACCCTGCCTGATTTTGTACTCATAGCACTAGAGAAAGCTTCTGATGCCCTGTGCATCCTGATTTCAGTTGTTTGACCTTGATTCCATTCCTGACCTCGCTCCTGTGCTGCCGTCCTGACCTTCGACTATGTCCCCGACTCTGATCCGTGTGCCTGTATTGACTCTCGCCGTCCCCGACTACGATCTTGCCTTACAACTCTGTACTTCGCCTTGGCCGTCACCGTGGACAAAGTCTCCACCTGTGGAACGACCTTGGTGATACCACGCTGTAGCCAGTCCAACCCAATTAGGTGGCACCCGGTTTTCACAAGAGCCCAATGCAGACTCCGGTCCCAGGTTGTTGCTTACGTCGTATACGCGTGGTTTCCAGGATGGGAAAGGAAAACTATGGGGGGAAAATCTTAAGACTGGCATTGTAGAAATCCAGTCTTAAATTCCCCCTGACGCTAAGTAAGTATTGCACAAACACCACCAGGTGGGAACTGGGGAGTTTTTAGCTCTAGTCTCAGCATAGTAAATTGGTGGCGGTCAGGAAAATGTACAAGGATTGGTCTGACTGTTAAGCGCCCAGGTGAATTCTGGTGAGCAGGAAAGTAACATCTGCAATAGGAGCCATCAAGATGTGGCTTAGCTTACTTGCATGGGCGTGCTTCCCACACCTCCTTGACTGTTATATTAGAAAAGAGAGTGAATAGTAAGTCGTTTTTGAAGGCATGCTCGATGAACATTGGCCCTGCTATAAAAACACCTTTTGCAAAACTGCCAGAATAGGTACCTTTGTGCGATTTTGGGGTTTCAGAGGTGACAGGTATCCTTTAAGACATGGGGCAGATTTTCTTACATGTCCGACGGAATTCACCAAAAAGTGCATTGGGGCGTGACGATTGTCCGATGACTGTGCCGTGATTCACTAGGTTGCGCACCTGAATCCTGCATGTTCGCTTCCCCGATCAGGTCCAATGGAGTTCACCTTCTTCGAGGTGCATGTAAGTGCATTGTCTTGCGACAATTGAACCCCGCTCTCAGTCCGAATCAGTAGGATGTCCGAGGCACAACCCCCAACAGTATCGCATGAAAGCCAGCCGCAGCTGTGCCAAAATCTATCGTGGCATCACATCCAATTCAGACACCTGTTAAATACTTTTCAAGCGTACAAACCCCGAAAAAGTTGCAAAGCCTGACAAAATGCAGCACGCACCCTTAGTAAATGAGCCCCAGTGTATGGTTTCGAAAGAATCTTTTTACCAACGATATAGGATATTTTGCTTTGTACCAGTCTGATCCTGTGTACCAGGCATTGTTATCGGAAGCTGTTTATTACTTAATGTATGTAGAAAATGGAAGTCAGCTCACCTGGAGGCACAGCAGTATATGACCATGAGTCCAAGCACGGATTTCTTGTTCCAAGTCCAAGAATATATAAAGCAAATAATCCAGCTCCACGGAACTCCGGTTGTAGATAAAACGCAATATTTTCTTTATGAAGTTACAAAAAGGGATATACAGCAAAGCAGAGGGAACACAACACAGAGCCCGGCTATTGTCTAGCGTTTCGCGAAAACTCTTAATCGACCTGTTGGGCATGTGAGCAGGTCATGTATTAAGGAGTTTCCGAAACGGGTAGACCCTAGCCGTGTCTCTGTGTGTGTTTCCCTCCGTTGGCTTATATCTCCTTTTTGTACTTCAATAAAGAAAATATAACGTTTTTCTACAACGGAGTGTCCTGAGCTGCGATTATTGCATGTTATTGTTTATTACTTAAGTTGCATGCAGCCAAAAGGAATGTGATAGGATCACTCCCAGTCAGACACAGTGTACCTATACTTTACTATGATGTGTGCCAGCCTTAGTGATGGAGATGACTATGTCTTTTGTGTCCTTGAATCTTTGTGTCATGCTCTTTAACTCAGGACCTACATAGGTATTGTCTGGAGCAATGGTGGATCTTCATATAGGTGGGGCCTTATATGAACAACCGCCCATTTCAAGTCTTAAAAATAAAAAAATCTATACAATGTCCACAGCAGGGCCCTCTTAAGAAAATTTTTAAAAGATTATACTCACCTTCTGGCTATTTCTTCCCGGCCCTGCAGCTCCATCTTCTCCGCATAAACTAGGATGCCATGACACCACCGCGCCAAAGTGATGCGCCTGGGCTGGAAGACAGAGTAGACGGAGCAGCGGGGCCGGGGAGAAGAAGTCGGAAGGGGAGTATAGATTTTTTTATTTTTTAAGACTTATGGCGGTTGTTCATATAAGGCCCACCTATATGAAGATCCACCATTGCTCCAGACAAATACCTATTGTAGGTCCTGAGTTAAAGAGCATGACACAAAGATTCAAGGAACACAAAAGAGATTAGTCATGCTCCACTCACTAAGGCCTGGCACACATCATAGTAAAGTATAGTGCACTGTGTCTGACTGGAGTGATCCTATAACATCCTTTTGCTGCATGCAACTTAAGTAATAAACATATAAAATGCAATAATCGCAGCTCCACTGACACTCCGTTGTAGAAAAACGTATATTTTCTTTATTGAAGTACAAAAAGGAGATATACAGCCAAGCGAGAGGGAAACACACACAGAGACACGGCTAGGGTCTACCCGTTTCGGAAACTCCTTAATCATGACCTGCTCACTGCCCAACAGGTCAGATTAAGAGTTTTCGAAACGCTAGACAATAGCCGTGGCTCTGTGTGGTTCCCTCTGCTTGCTGTATATCCCTTTTTGTAACTTCAATAAAGAAAATTATTGCGTTTTATCTACAACCGGAGTTCCGTGGAGCTGGATTATTTGCATTTATATATTCTTGGACTTGGAACAAGATAATCCGTGCTTGGACTCCTGGTCATATACTGCTGTGCCTCCAGGTGAGCTGACTTCCATTTTTCTAACTACGATTAAGTTTAATATAACAGCTTCAGATAACAATGCCTGGTAACACAGGATCAGACTGGTACAAAGCAAAATATCCTATATCTGTTGGTAAAAAGAATTCTTTCGAAACCATACACTGGGGCTCATTTACTAAGGGTTGCGTGCTGCACTTTTGTCAGGCTTTGCAACTTTTTCGGGGTTTGTACGGCTTGAACAGGTATTTAACAGGTGTCTGAATTGGAATTGTGAAGCACACGATAGGATTTTGGCACAGCTGCGCTGGCTTTCATGCGATACATGTTGGGGGTTGTGCCATCGGACGATCCTACTGATTCGGACTCAGCGCGGGGTTTCAAATTGTGTCGCAAGACAATGCACTTACATGCACCACGAAGAAGAAGGTGAACTCCATTGGACCTGAGCGGGGAAGCGACAAATGCAGGATATCAGGTGCGCAATCTTAGTGAATCACGGTACAGTGCATCGGACAATCGTCACCCAATGCACTTTTTGGTGAATTCCGTCGGACAGGTAAGAAAATCTGCCCCATTGTCTTAAAGGATACCTGTCACCTCTGAAACCCCAAAAAGCACAAAGTGTACCTATTCTGGCAGTTTGCAAAAGGTGTTTTTATAACAGGGCATTGTTTCAGCATGCCTTCAAAAACGACTTACTAATTCAGTCTCCTTCCTAAGATAAAGTCAAGGAGGTGTGGGAAGCACGCCCTTGCAAGTAAAGCTACCACATCTCCTGATGGCTCCTATTGCAGATGTCACTTTCCTGCTCACCAGAATTCACCTGGGCGGCTTTACAGGTGCACCAATCCTTGTGACATTTTCCTGACCGCCGCCACATTTACTATAGCTGAGACTAGAGCTAAAAACTCCCCAGTTCCCACCTGGTGGTGTTTGTGCCCATACTTACATAGCCGTCAGGGGGAATTTTAAGACTGGATTTCTAAATGCCAGTTTTAAGATTTTTCCCCCCATAGTTTTCCTTTTCCCATCCTGGAAGCCACCACGGACGACGACGTAAGCCAACACCTGGGACCGGAGTCTAGGTGGCACCCGGTTTTCACAAGAGCCCACTGCAAAGTGGGTTGGACTTGCTACAGCGTGGTATCACTAGGTCGTTCCACAGGTGCGACTTTGTCCACGGTGATGGCCAAGGCGAAGTACAGAGTTGTAAGGCAAGATCGTAGTCGGGGACAGGCAGGAGGTCAAGACAGGCAGCACAGGATCAGTGTCGGGGACATAGCGGAAGGTCAGGACGGGCAGCACAGGAGCGAGGTCAGGAACGGAATCAAGTTCACAACGGGAAATCAGTATGCACAGGGCATCAGGAAGCTTTCTCTAGGGCAGTGATGGCGAACCTATGACACGCGTGTCCGCCCACCGTCTGCAACTCCTCCGGCTCCTCCAGGCTGCAATGCGCGCTGCTCGTCACGTGACTGAGGACCTGACGTCAGGTCACTTCAGTCACGTGACCCGAGGCGCGCGGTGCAACCTGGAGGTGCCGAGCCGCCTGCAGTAAAGCTACAGGGAAGAAGACATCACTGGGTAAGTATATAAGTTTATTATTATATTATATTTAAAGGGAGGCGGCTAGGGGTATTTTTTGTAGTAAAGGGAGGCAGCTAGGAGTATTTTTTGTAGTAAAGGGAGGCAGCTAGGGGTATTTTAGTAGTAAAAGGAGGTGGCTAGGGGTATTTTAGTAGTAAAAGGAGGTGGCTAGGGGTATTTAGTAGTAAAGGGAGGCCACTAGGGGCATTTTAATAGTAAAGGGAGGCCGCTGGGGCATTTTATTAGGGAAGGAAGGTCGCTAGGGGCATTTTAATAGTAAAGGGAGGCCGCTGGAGTATTTTATTAGGGAAGGGAGGCCGCAGCAGGACATGTTATTAGTAAGGAGAGGCCGCTGCTGGACATGTTATTAATAAGGGGAGGCCGCTGCTGGAGGGCGGCGTCACAGAGCTGGGGGTCACAGGCGGCACTTACAGAAGCATGTCGGATCTTCATTAATATCGCAGCTTACAGTTATGATCACCAGGCACTTGCTCTCTTGTTTGTTTTAAGCAGACTTTCTTTCATTTGGGAGAGGGGTAGTCTTATACAGTGAGTATATACCAAATTCTATATTTTTAGGGCAGAAGTTGGGGGTCGTCTTATACGCCCAGTCGTCTTATACGCCGGCATATACGGTAGGCAAATCACCTCTCCTCAGCTGTTGTAATGTGTTTTAAAATGCAATTAAATTGCAATTAAAACGCAACATTTAAAAATGCAATCAAAACGTAACGTGTGACGCCCTCTTAACACCACTTGTGACCGCAGCCTCATATGTCGTCATCTCCCTGGGGGGATATTTGCAACAAAAACTCTCAAAAAGAAGCCAAAATTTGCGCCTGCTAGGATAAGCAAAACTGAACATATATCACAAGTAAAAACACATGATCATACATAAGGCGCAAAAAAAACATGCCAAATGTCTCAAAAATTTACCAAAGGAAAAAAAACTATGATACATGTCCCTCATAGATTCATATAATTTTTTACAATCATATTACAACAGAAAAAAATTACATGATAAATAAATATAACTAAAATATAAATATAACTAATAACTGCCGCTGCTGGACATGTTATTAATAAGGGGAGGCCGCTGCTGGACATGTTATTACAAAATTAGTTTTTTTTCTAAAGGTGACACAGCACCCGAGTTTTGCTCGGTTTTTTGGCAAATTTTGACACACCTAGCTCAAAAGGTTGCCCATCACTACTCTAGGGCTATGAGGTACAAAAATCAGGCAGGGTGTGGGGAGAGGCTGGGTTAAGTAGAATTCTAGTTAAGTCAAGGGCCAATTAACGCCCGTTGGCCCCTTAAATCAAGTGAAGCAGGCGCACGCGTCCCCGTGTCCTGCACGGCCGAGGACCCGGAAGCAGGAGCAAGGACGGGTAAGTTGATGTGCCGCGGAGCAGGGGAACACGGGGGGCACGGGTGAGCCCGAGGCATAGGTCGCGGGACCACCCGTGACACCTTCTTTACATATTTTGTAGAAATTGATGAATTCTTCAGTAAAAAAAATGTCATGTCTTTATCCAATAACTTCTACAACTCTAAATAGCCTGTGTTTATCTGAAAATTTACTCATTAAATGACTACTCCTTATTTCTGTAGATGTCATTGAACTGCTTCTATTTTTACAGTAAGCAATCTTAGAACCAAATTACCTGTAGACCTGAATTTGTAGGTGCTGATTTTTTATTGGTTTCCTGCAAATCCAAAGCTTGTTGAAGATATGTTTTTCCTGCTTGTATTTCATCTTCAAGTAACATTACATCATCAGCAGATATAGGCCACCCTAGTCTGTCTAGGGCTTGTAGGAGGGATTCCTTATTATCCAAGTAAGATATTGGAACATCACTGCCAAATCTATAACCCAAAAAAACAATCAAGTTGCATAATAACTGTATACTGTATAATCCAATATGTTGTGGCAAAATATACAATGATTTCACGACATACAAAGATACATTTACTGCACTATTCTATGGATGCATTAACCAAATCCTCAACCAACCATTTGAATTATTTTATTGTTGCTTTTCAAGATCCAAAACATTTCCACTCAATATTTCCCATAGCCATATGAACGCTTATTTTTACAGGTCAAGTTTTGTTTTTTAATGGTAGGTAGAATTAAACACTAATATTTTGTCATTGTTTTGGGATTTTTAATCGCAGTATGCTGAAAAAAATACATATTGACTTTATTCTGATCACTATGATTATAGCAATACCAAATTATTATTGTTTTTGTTATGTTTTATTACTACTTAAAAATTTGGAAACACATTTTTAGCATTTCCTTATTCTGAAAATTGTGAAAAGGCATGTTTTATTACTGGCACGGTTAAAGCCATTACTGATACTATGAGAAATATACTTTGGAGAATACCTTTCTAATATGTACTGTATCTATATTTATCTATTTATAATTACTTTACAATCTTCACAATATCTTTGCTATTAATCTTTAAATAGCTACGATCAAGCAGGCAGTCAAATTAAGTAATGGCTTACTTGTCTCTTTCCTCCTGCGATAAAGCCCTCCATATGATAAGATTAAGGCGCCTAGCAAATGATACAAAAGGTGGATTGTCCAGTGAAGTTGATTTACATAATATTAGTTAAACAAATAGATTATACAGTTCAAAGAATAGCTAAATGAATAGCCCAAAGAATGATTTGCATCTGAAATAAAATGCAGTCACATCTCACATTGCAGCATGAAATTATCGTCAACATCAGATTTACAATTTTTGGGTAATGCATGATACCACCATATTAAAGGCACATATAACCAGACTGAAAACAAAGTATTCTACAACCTTGCACCAAGGCCTTCATTTGATTGCATTTTACTAAGATCATACCTCTAAATGTGACTAGATAATTAGAGAGTCCGCAAAAAAAAATAGTCAAATGCAACCCAACTTTCTGATGGTAATGTACTTTATATCTGTAAAGTGCCCTTCCATTTATATGTATTTATATATTTATAGTACAAACAAAGATAACATAGATACCTGGATATCTTAATACAAAATAAATGAGTAAATCTGTAATGTAGAGGTAGTGGAGAAATGGATTTCTCTAAGGCAGTGGTGGTGAACCTATGGTATGGGCCATCACCAGAAAGGACTCCAGGTCCTCCTGCTCCGGCCCTGAGAATTCTTCCTGTTTATGGGACACTGGAGGGAATTTATAATGATCATCCAAATTTCTTCTATTTTCTGCTTTGTTGGTGTCCTCAGGGTACGGTTATGAATGAAAGATGTGACAGAGCAGGAGTATAAATCACAAATAAAGTTTCTGCGTTGGCACTTTGCAATAAATAAGTGGGTCTTGGTTGTAGTTTGGGCACTCCGTCTCTAAAAGGTTCGCCATCACTGCTCTAAGGGCTCGTGTTAAATCTATGGAGCAGTGAGAAAAACAAGGAGAAGGGAGAAGCTGCAATGAGAGAAAGAGAAATCATTGTGGGATTCTACTATTTAAAATGAGACCAGAACTGTGTTTTAGGGTTCGGAAGATATCACTTTTTGAAGTCCTCCCCCCTGCAGCCTGTCAGCTGGAGGCAGCAGATCTGACAGAAGCAAATCACAAAAAGCAGTTACATGGACAAGAGAACTTCATATAAGAAAAGTGACAATGCATTTTAGGAGAAATTGGGGCCGCTGAGGGCAATATAGTCAAAAGATTTTCACAATGGAATAGATGGTTTGAAAAGTTATGATGATGTTCCAAAAGCAGAAGATATGATTACATATGAATAAATGTTGATTATTTTTTGTGTTCAAGAATAAATGTGGAATTTTTTTTCATGGTACAAAAATGAGACAACCCCTTAAGATGATCCCTAAGCATTTATCAAAGCAAAAACTAATAGAAGACCCTGTCTTATTTTCAAAGAAAAACTGTACAAACATTCATGATTTTCTTGTGTTGAGTAAATATCATACTTATTATAATGTAAAATGTACCTTTCATATGACTTAATTGCCCGTTGGAGCTTTTCCTTGTAGTCTGAGAGGTTCACAGCTTGGGGATTAATTAGTGTGATATGTTTTCTGTGTCCACTTATGTGAGCCAGTGGGAGTACCTGCCACAATCAACAGAGGCTATCGTCATAAGCTACATATTTGCTACATTTTATTGTCTGTGGGAAAAAAAATTCAAACAAGCCACTGAGGAAATATTTATACCATATAGGGGGACATGTATCATTATTTCTGCTAGTCAAATTGTCTCATTTGTCTTTTTTGCGACTTTTTTTTGTGACTTTTCACCTGTCGTTTTTCAAGTGCACCTTGGTGTGCCTTATGTATGTTTGTTTCCAGATGTTCCGTGTGACTTTTCACTTATGTATCACTTTTTTTGCTTATTTTTGCGACTTTTTAGGCGCAAATCTGTACAAGGTCCAGGGCAGGTGCAAAGGAAGGATTTTTTTCATGGATCCTATTTTAACATGTAAATTGGAATTATTTTACTTGCTTTAAATGTTTCAAATTTTGTACAGTAACCTCTTTTTTCAACATTCAGAAATATATTCAAAAAATGTTTTGGTTACTTCTAACGGTGAGGTCACACGTTGTGTTTTAATTGCAATTTAATAGCATTTTGAAACACAGTACAACAGCTGAGGAGAGGTGATTTGCCTAATTACATTACTGTTAACATGTGCGTTTACAGGACGTTATAAACGGGACGTTAATGCATGTGTTAACATCAAATTTACTTTACGTTTTGTAGATGCAAATGTTAACAGTAATGTAATTAGGCAAATCACCTCTCCTCAGCTGTTGTAATGTGTTTTAAAACGCAATTAAATTGCAATTAAAACGCAACATTTAAAAATGCAATAAAAACGTAACGTGTGACCGCCCTCTTAACACCACTTGTGACCGCAGCCTCATATGTCGTCATCTCCCTGGGGGGATATTTGCAACAAAAACTCTCAAAAAGAAGCCAAAATTTGCGCCTGCTAGGAGAAGCAAAACTGAACATATATCACAAGTAAAAACACATGATCATACATAAGGCGCAAAAAAAAACCTGCCAAATGTCTCAAAAATTTACCAAAAAGGAAAAAAAACTATGATACATGTCCCTCATAGATTCATATAATTTTTTACAATCATATTACAACAGAAAAAATTTACATGATAAATAAATATAACTAAAATATAAATATAACTAATAACTGAGATAATTCCTGTGTGAGAATATAAATATTATTTCTCTTCACTCTATATGGAATGATAAAAACCTCCAAAGTGACCAGATATCTTTACCTAAATAAATTACACTGACAACCACTTGAGTGAAACATATATTGGCCATTGACTTGGCCCTTTTTAGTTTTTTCACTTCCATTTTTCACTCCCCACCTTCAAAAATCTATAACTTTTTTATTTTTCCACATAAAGAGCTGTATTATAGCTTATTTTAGTGACAGTATTTAATATTCCATGCCTTGTACTGGGAAGTGGGAAAAAAATTCCAAATGCAGTGAAAATGGTGAAAAAACGCATTTGCAACGTTTTCTTGTGTGCTGATAGCAGATTGTAATGGCGACCATGGCGACAGATCGCCGCTTCCCGATGACGTCACGGGGAGCGACAATCCGCGACAAGATGGCATCGCCCATGCTCCACCATCTTTTTGAACCGCCGGCACCATTGCTAGCACCGATCGCGGGTGTTACCGGTAAGGCTTTGCTGCAATATGCAGCAAAGACCTACTGGCTATGGAGAGGGCTCGGCCCGTGAACCCTCTCCATACACCGGGACCCCGCTTGCGCTGTACTAGTACGGTGCAATTCGGGAAGGGGTTAAATAAAGCAAACTTTACACAGACGCACCGACACACTGAAAAAGAAAGCAGTTCACCCAAAGTAACACCCTCTGGATAAAGCAGCAACAGATGATACATTTTGAACAGGAAGACAACCAGAACCGATAAAACCAGGAACACAAAATACATCCTTAGCAACGTAGCTGCCGCTGGCCGCAGAGGCCGCTGGCATAAAAGAGGAGGAGGAAGCCAAGGAAGCCTGAAAGGACTGCAGAACCGGAGACAAAGAGGAAAGGACAGGTAACAGCAGACTAACAGTTGGGGACTCACCCGGTTGTTGGCTGGAAGCTGAAGCAGAAACACCCCAGCCACAGGAAATCACTGGCCCGCTGAGACAGCAAATCAGCTACTGTCGCCCGGGTGACAACAGGCCCCAGGCAGGAAAAATTTTTACCCGCCAAAACACCACACATCCCATGAGGAACCCTCCTGAAGGTCTGGTTTCCCAAGAATCCCAACATCATTACTGTTCAATATACATTCATATATATACAATATATTTTAGTGCATCTAATAAGGAAATACTGTATAAATAAATGGGTAGCCTACAAATAGAATAAATACCCTATCACTCAATAATAGGACTGACCCAATAGGGGGACATTTATCAGGGCTTCTACGCCAGTTATAAGGTGTAGGAGCACCAATATAATAAAATTTCTTGCGCACTGCAAGAAATTTCGATTATTCTGGCAGCTATGCCACCTCAAACGCATGTGGGTGTTCACAGAATTTTACTCAAAAAAACACCTGGTCGAACCTGCCGTAGTTTTGTCCACCAGCCAGCACAGGAGGCGGATACATTATGAGGTTTAAGGCTACATGCATACGATGTATGCCTGCCGTATCGTAGTACGGCGAGCATACATCGGCGCTGCGGAGTGGAGCAGCTCACCCCCGCCCCTCTCCATAGGCATATACAGCGCACGGTGCCGTATCACGTAGAAAGATAGGACATGTCCTATCTTTCTACAGGCTACAGAGTGGTACGGTGCCGCACGTGTGCCGTGAGCCCATAGAAGTGTATTGGGGACATATATCGGCCGTATATATATGTGTTTGAATGTAGCCTAAATCTCATGATGTAACAGTCAAAGCAGCGGGGCTTCATCATATGTCAGTGCACATGATAAATCTACCCTTTTATTTATTTGTAGGCTTTTCATAGGTTTATACTATAGTTCCTTGTTATTAACTATAATATATACAGTATAGCCTTATATCACATAATTCCTACATCACTCAAGGTTCTGATACTGCCGAGAATGGGGACATGCTGCCCTGGGACAGGGTAAGAGGAAAGGAGGGAGGTTCTGTGTGTGTGTGTATGTATTCATGTGTATAGTTAAGTCCAGTGTTTTCCTTATGTGTGTATAGCAGAGATGTGTGTGTGCTTATGTGTATAGTAGTGTCCCGTGTGCTCCTTATGTGTGTATAGCAGTGCTGTGTGTGTGTTTATGTGTACAGTTTCCACCGGGTCCTCCAGTTTCCTTCCACACTCTAAAACATACTGGTAGGTTGATTGGATTGTGAGCCCCATTGGCAAGCTCCGTGTAGCAAATTAATATTATTATATTACAGTTGTGCCAAGCTCCTTGTGTTTGTATAGCAGAGTTGTGAGTGTTGTGAGACACTGAAGGGGTTAACTGTGGATGGGCGGTATGTTTCCCCTAGGTTTTCCTATTATGCAAGGCCTTAGTGCTGAGGTTGTGGTGTCCAGCACCTTGGACACAGGTGGTGGGAACAGCCTAATCAGCCTGCATAAAGCCGCTGAGCAGAGCTGAGAGTGTTGTCTCTGACTGGAGGCTGGAGAGCACACAGCCCTGACCTCTGTGCCTGGAGCAGCAAAGTATTTTGTAGTGGTGAGTTAGAGATTCACTGTATAGTTAGCACCCTGACGGGTAGGATATTATTTGTTTTGTTGCCTGAAAGTGAAGGCTGTTTTATTTTGTTCTTGCTGCAATAAACGCAGGCTAGACCTGTTTTGGACTGTACCCTGGTGTCACTGTCTTGAACTGCATCACAGCACCCCGCTACCACGGTCTCTACTGGGCCAAATCTCCCACAGTGTTTATATATATAGTGGTGCGCAGTGTGTTTCTTATTTGTGTATAGCAGTGCTGTGTGTGTGTTTATAATGTCTGCTACCTTGGAGTCATCTTTGACTCTGCCTTATCATTTAAGATTGACATCCAGGCCCTTAGTACAACCTGCCGCCTCCATCTCAAGAAATCTTGTGCATCTGACTCTTCCTCAATCCAGAGTCTACAAAATTACTAGTCCATGGCCTCATCATCTCCTGCTTGGACTTCTGCAACATTGTTCTCTGTGGTTTCCCAGCTAACTCCCTAACACCCCTCCAATCCATCCTCTGCTGCCCGGCTAGACCATCTATCTCCTCGCTTTTCACCTTTGCAAGACTCTCCACTGGTTACCCATTGCACAGCGAATTCAATTTAAAACACTTACCATGACATACAAAGCCATCCACAACGTGTCCCCTCCATATATCAAATCACCCAATACCATCCCACACCTAATCTCTGATCCTCACAGGACCTTCAGCTTACCATCCGCTCTTCTCAAAACCATATCGAGGACTTCTCCCGTTCTTCCCTGATACTCTGGAACTCTCTACCAAAATGTGTCAGATTGTCCCCCACCTTCCAAACCTTCAAACATAAACTGGTACCCACCTGTTAAAGATTGCCTACAACACACAATAACTGCACTGCTCTGCTCCATTACCCTGTGTCTCCATCTTCCCTCTAATATAGATTGGGAGCCCTCATTGGCAGGGTCCTCCCTCTACTTGTCTCCTGATCTCTGTAATCTTGTATTTGCACTTGCAATTGTTCTTGTCTTTATGTAATGTCTGTGAATCCCCTAAGGCTTGCACAGCACCATGTAATTAATGGTGCTCTATAAATAAATAATTATAACAATAATTATAATATAGGAGATAATGACACTGGCAGTTTTCATAATAGCAGCAGAGTACGGTATAATGAAAAATGCTGCATTATGTGCCACCCACAGCTCTTGGCTGAGGGATGGGTCTGCAGACCCGCTGCCATCATGATGACGAAAGAGGTTGCAATAAAGGATTACCTATAAAGGTTAGGTAAAAAAGTTATTTTAATTATATACATGTGACAAAAATATCACAGACATTTCCACCTACACATGGAGTCTCTGTGGACCTTTTTCCACTCAGTGAAGCCATTAGGATGCTGTTTAATTGTCTCAGTAAATGAATTCTAGATGTACACAATATTTATATTACTGAGAAACCTTATTCTAATTATCACCGAGCAAACTCAACTGAGAACTTGTATAATTACACCCAACTGAGAATACAGTGCAACTGTGTAGCCAAATACAACCAGTTTTATTATTTGCACTTACTCAACAAAGATTTCTAAATGTTACAATGAACATGTTAAAAGGGGTCCCTGTACATTTTTTATATTAATGACCTATCCTTATGACCTCTGATCCTGGACTCTAGACCACTCAGTGATTCTACACATGTATAGATTCCGGATCTGGCCAATGCCTGGAGGAGGTAGGTGAAGGTTCGGGTGTCTGATTCCCACCAAACTAAGGCCTCATGGCCATTGTTACATTAAGATATGAAGGTCATGAAGGCAAAATAGGTTGTTATAAAAAAGTGTATTAAAAGCAGGTGCCGTGAATGTTAGTCGATGAATAATGAAATAAGAAATAACCTTTGCTAGCAAACTAGCTCAACAACATGTCCAGCACACAGCTTCTTGTTAGCAGATGAGTAATTCTAATAAGGGGTATAATGAATTAATCTCCCGAAACAGATCAAGTAATGCGCTCTTTCTATCAAGTGACAGAGAGCACACACTGGCCTGATGTTAATGAGAGGCTGCCATAGCAACTTAATATGGTTAACGGGAGACGAAATGAGAAGGCAGGAAGATTATAACCGGCTGTGTTACCTTTTGGCAAGCAAATAACCCTGTCACAAAATGGGATCTAGAAGGGGGTTTAGAATATAAAACAATTTATATAATTTGAAATGAAACTTGCTTCACTGTAGAGTCATCTCAATCTGCGTTACTGAACATAGTACAAAATAGCAAGATGTTTCTAAAAACATTAATAATGACCTTAACTAATCCGATCATATGGTTACCAAATACACAAAGACTATATGAATATTGTATGTTTAGAAAATAAATCAAGATGATACATGGAAATGTAGCAAATTTTGTACATATCCAAGGAAGGTGGGAGGAGAAAAAATACACTGTAAGGACCGGATAGATAAATTGCCTTTAATGCGAGTCAAATGATGTAGAAAGTCAGTTGACACTTGTTAACTTTCAATTATTTTGTTTAATAATTGGTAGGTACGTGATCATCTATTTCCCCTGACACAGTTTCATACCAGGAAATGGGCAAATGACAAAAAATGATTTTTATGTCTGTAAGAAAGATGTAATAAATGAAAAACATAAATCATCGTCTGCTCGGTCAGTGGGTAAGTTTGCTATGGCAGTTGCTATGGCAGCCTCTCATTAACATCAGGCCACTGGGTAAGGCCTCTGTCATACTCAAATTTGTGCGCATGTTGTTTGCGTCTTTACTGCGTTTTCAGTGCGTTTTTTAATGCACGTGTTTCAAACCATATGATTCTTTAACTGATACTCACATGTCAAACAAAACCCATTCAATACATTGGGTCAGGGTGCAATACTTTTTTTGCACATCAAAAGCATGCTCAGAATACAAGTGTGAAAAAACGCAAGTGTGAAAGGGGCCTTAAGGCTTCAAGCACACATAGACTGTGCAGGTCACTCTCCCGGCTGATGTCCACTGAAGTTGATTGGCTGGGCCACAAAACCGAGTAGGAGTAGATGCTGCTTTCATGCGGCTGCTCAGGATGAACAAGGTGCGGTAATACCAAGTGCATGCACCATGCCTTACTGTGCACAATGTAACTGTGCACAATATAAGTCCATGGGGGCTAGGAACTACCATCATTTTGTGCAGCTAGCTCACAACCCCCAAAACACATTTCTGTGCAAGATTGTGTAATAATGGTGTAATTTTATACTCGAGTATAAGCCTAGTTTTTCAGCACAAAAAAATGTGCTGAAAACCCAAACTCGGCTTATACTCGAGTAAAAAAAATATAGGTTTTACCAGGTTTTTGTGGTAAAATTAGGGGCCTCGGCTTATACTTGGGTCGGCTTATACTCGAGTATATACGGTATATCCCTGTTGAAAAGACCTTTAGGACAATGCCCATAGGTAAACAACAGGGAGCAGAATAGATAACAGAGTGCCCAAGGATTGGGTCTTGAGTATCCAATAATATCCTGATATCCTTTACACAATATACCAAGAAGATGAGATCTTCCTATTTCAGCTTGCCGCATAATTTAGAACTATTAGTATTTATCTGTACATCCAAATTATTCTCAAAACAACTGCACTCCCATGTGTAGATCTACCTGTACCAATAAACATCTGATTACCAGTATTAAGAATATATAAAGGACAGAATCATTTTATAATGTTGCTGCCAATTACTTGTTCAATATTAGAAAAATGGAATATAGAATAGTACACTAAGTAAAACATGTGTTTTCCGTAACAAAAGGATTTGTTTCATAAGAAAAGAATAATAGTCTAAAGACTAATGACTATAGGAAATAGCTATTAGGGCAATGGACATATTGCCTGACAATTAAACATGTCAGCATGAGGAACCTAAATACAATGTCATGGCAGCAGCTCAAGACTGCCCCTTAGTGGTAATAATCAAAACTACACAATCCTGATTATGATAGATACATTTTTGTGTGATAACATAAGTTAGGTTTATTGAAATCAATGTGTCATTATTATTACACCATCAAACTAATATAATACAATTTATGATCATCTTCACTGTATGAAAAATTCTAGGTTTAGCACGAGGGGGTGTCCTCATTCTCCGTCCCAGTGCAGTGCTGCAGCTTGAGGACAACTGTCAAAATTAATAGAATGGTCCCGTATACATGTGCACAAATTTAACATGTGAACATACTCTGTAAAGTGGAGTTATATTCTGAATGGAGTAATAACCATGAATACTAATTTCTGACAGTGGACATTTGAGGGAAGAAACGTAAGATGCAGATAATTCATTGTTTAAATACGCGTTACACAGAGAGTCTTGAATAAACCTTATTCTATCCTAAATTATCACTGTGTTCTTACCTCATCAAAAACTCTAGAAACAACATGCTTATCCAAAACTGGGATGTATTTAGCAGAGTGTGGAACAGTTGCTGGTGCCAAAGCATCCATTATAGTAAGCCTCCTTGGACCCAGCCCATAGGTTTTCAGCCAGCGAGATGTGGAAATGTCCAGAGAGCTAAAATATAATTACCAACTATTAACAATAATTTTGTATACCACATACACAAATTAAACAAATCAAATTTAGAAACATAAAAAGTGAAACAAAATAAATCTAAACAGATCTGTAAAAAGAGGCTGAGGCAGGAGAAAGGAAAACAAAAAAATGAATTACTTGACTCCGCCTTCCCGGGAAGGGGGTACAGTGGTAGAAATTAGCAGGTTAAGTACACTTTACTTTTTTTCTTTGCCCTGTTCCAGCCCCCAGGGCTTTCCAGGGAAGATGGAAACCCCCTTTTAAAGTAAACTTACTTTTTGGGTAATTTCTTCACTTTTGTTTGACTTTTGCTGCCATCTATAAGATTCAGGTCTGCAATGAAAACAAAAATTTGCATAAGACTACAGGCTAAGTCCGTCAGTTTAGTGAGGCATCTCTGTGCATTATTCATGAAAAAGGGACCAAACTGCAACATTCTTTACTTTTTAATGGAACAATCATATAGCCTGAAAAAACTGCAATTGTAAATTGATTGTGATTCCAGGTGCCACCATTGGAAAATGGCAGCATGGAGGAGAAGGGGGCAGCTGCAGAAGCTTACAGCCTGGACATACTACAAATCTTATCTGCATCTGTAGCTAAACTATCTTGGTTATCTTCATTAACCATCTCTTAGATATAACAGATCCCACTATCTCTCTGATATCCTGTCATATATTGAAGGATCTTTAATTTTCCATAAAGGAGTGAGAAGCATCATTCAATTATTATGCTTAGTGACCATAGTGAAATTTTCAGGAATTTGGAATCTCCAGACTTGGTTTTAAAACTAGGTAATTTTCTAGTGACACATTGGGGGACATTTATATAAAGTGTCGGTGTCTGCATTGGCTTTGTTACCGACCTGCTCTCAGAAAGAAAATACACATTTAATATTGTGGAGCTGTGCAGATACATTTCTGGCACCAAGACCATTTTCTGTCCCTGGGACCAAAATCTGTCCCGAGCATCAGAAATGTGTCTAACAGTCGGAGAACAGGCAATCGTGCGATAGCACTGTTTTGTGTCCCTGCTAGACCAAATTTCTTTTGGTCTACTTTCTGCCACTTTCCAGCGCCCAAAAATGGCTGCGACACATATTAATTGTGTTTGAGTTTCCACTCCGCCAAAGCCACGCCCCTTTTCGGAGAAGAGTCGGAGCAGGCGGAAAAAGTAATAAATAGGTCGGAGAGCAGAACATGGGATGAGAGCGCCACAAAACTGGCAGAAACGCCATAGTAAATGTCTCCTATTCCATTAAAGACAAGGAAGAATGATATCCAGAGTTAGGAAAATATTTATTTTTCAGTTAATAAGCAAATAGTGGAATGTGTGTTACCATAAGTAACAACTTGTTGAAATAAAACTGACATTAATAGTTTACCTACATGGTACTCACGTGTACTGTCAAGCAACAATAAAATCTGAAGTTATATCTTATCAGATGAATTAGAAACCTTTGAATGAGTGCTTGAGGACAGATACTAAAGGTGCTGCCACACATGGTGTTTTTGGTCCGTTTTAAGCATGCATTTTCAGACCGTTTACCATGCGTTTGGCTGCTTACAACCTGTTTATCTATTAAGATAATTGGGAAAAATGATTTTTAAAAATGTGTTTAAAATGCATGCATTTTTAAACGGACTGAAAATGCATGCTTAAAAACGGACCGAAAAGTCATGTGTGGCATCACCCTAAGCATAAGGTAATTTTAATGAATAGTTCCATATGTCTTCATGATATGTTTCTATATTTAATCTGAGTTCTCTTAAAATTACCTTTAAGGACAGATGCAGTTTTCTTGTCCATATTGAGGAACAATTCTTTAGTTTCAGGCAGTCCATGTATATCAGTTATACTTTCAGAAAGCCTCACACCATGGCTCAGAGCCCTGAGAAGGCTAGACCTTGTATGTTCTATTAGAGAGAAAAAAATTTAAATTTTCTATACATTTGTGTGTGTTTTATATAGTCAATTCAGCTCCACAATTGTGAAAAAAAACATGATTATCTTTATTACAATACATATATTTTGCACGTGACAAGTTAATTTCATCAATGTGTTTTGTAAACACATTTGCAAATGTTAACAGCAATGTAATTAGGCAAATCTCCTCTCCTCAGTTGTTGTAATGCGTTTCAAAACACAATGAAAATGCAAGCAAAACGCAACATGTGACCACACTGTGAGGGTTACAATCAGATTTGAGGTGGTTTTAGGTGCAGTTTTGTTCATTTAACAGGTGAAAGATATGAGCTGAATGGGTGCATTTTATTTAGAAGGAGAAACCTGTTTCACAAATTTACAAAACTACACCTATAACCACCTCAAAGCTGATTGTGCTACAATTTTAACTGCAACGTGTGACTGCACCCTCAGATACCCGCACGTTATTGGTGTCAATCTTGCACCTGGTGGTAATTTCCTGAAGTTAACACATTAAAAATCATTTTTAAACCATTACTTCACAATTTTACTCAGTTTTATTTCTGTTTTAGCTCCTATCACTCAGTGATGGTCAGTGTAAAATTCTGGAGTGTGGGCAGGAACTCTCTAAGCAGATACTTCATGATCCCTCTAGTTCTGTGAGCTGACAATGTGATTAGATTGTCAGGGTACATGTTTATATGCACTTTCACCTGGCTTCTGAACATTGTACTAGTATTTGACACATAGAAAGAGAGATGAGACGGATAAGAGATGATGAGATCCATTAGATGCCTATTACACACAATGACAGTCAGCACTGCTATTCCACAACAAATAGATCTGCTGTGCCTTCCTGCTGTGCCTCTCCAGATAAAGAACTTATCTGTCTGTAGCTTGTAGTTCTCCTCACGCTGCTGCCGGCAGGATGTCAGTGTCTGTGTATCAGCTCTGGCTCAGAGTGCAGGGAGCATATAGAGAGAAACTCCACTCCACAGAACTCCAAGATGGCTTCCCTGACCCTATGTCAGAAGTTACAGGGTCGTGTCTAAGGGCAACTGAAATTGTGTACAGAAGGACTGATAGAGACTGGTTGGAATTATATCTGTGAAATGCTGCATTTTTATAACAGTAAATAAGAGAATGTGTTATTTTGTTACACTGAGTACATTTAAAAAACTTTCATTCAAGGGAATACCCCTTTAATTATTTTACAAACCCTAAGTAGCTGGCAACCTAAGGCCCCTTTCACACTTGCGTTTTTCACACGCGTTTTCTGCACGTGCTTTTGACGCGCAGAACTTGCATTGCACTCTGACCCATTGTAATCAATGGGTCTTTTCAGATTTGCGTTTTTTTAACGCGTGTTTAAAACTCGACATGCTTTACTTTTGCACGTCATGCACGTGAAAAACGCACCATACAAGTCTATGGAGATGTATCAAAAACGCATTGCACTCTGAGACACTTGCAAGTGCAATGCAAGTGCAATGCGTTTTTCACGCATCAATTGCCATAGAAAAGATAGAGCTCAGTCCTGAGTCCATTTCACGTGCATTTTCTGCGCGTGAAATCGCATTGAAATTGCATTGAAATCGCATTGAAAACGCGCATGAAAAACTGAGACACTGAACAAACTCTAACTGAAAACTGATTGCACTCTGATGCAAAATGTGCGTTTTTCACTGACCAAACCCTGATCAAACTCTGACATGATCTGCAACGCAAGTGTGGAAGGGGCCTTAGGGCTCTATCACATTGGCTTTGTTTTTTACATCCATGGTTCAGTGATCTCCACAAATGCCTCACAAAGCCATTGGCTTATTTTTTCACTGATCTGTTGTCTGTGGAAAAAAATTATGAAACATGTCCTATTTTTTTCACGGCTGTGGATCACAAAAGGCAATAGAAGTCTATGGGTCTGCAAAAAAACTGATAAATTGTTAGTTGTTTTCCCTGATGAGACTGAGAAACCAGGTGTTATGTTTTCAAAGCAATGTTAAACATTTAGTTTTTTTGCAGATATGGAGACAACACAGAAGCAAAACT
The DNA here is from genome assembly GCA_019512145.1 of Engystomops pustulosus. Lineage (NCBI taxonomy): Eukaryota > Metazoa > Chordata > Amphibia > Anura > Leptodactylidae > Engystomops > Engystomops pustulosus. Next base: position 87,565,017 of record CM033642.1, on the reverse strand, counting down.
GAGACAAAATGCAAAGGATGCGCATCAGTAGTGCAGCACCAACGCCAATGTGAAACTAGCCTTACTTTCTAGCTGACTTTGCAAAAATGGAGTGCCTTTCCAAAGTGGTTGTCCAGATGAAAAGGTTGTCCAGATGAAAGCCAAAGTGAGCAAAGCTGGAAAGTTAGGCTGTCAGTTAAATAGGGTCTGTCAGACAATTAAGGAAATAAGCACCAGGTGCTAGATTAATATCAATAACTTTCAGCTATCTGAAAGTGTTATCTAATTCAGTATTCTAATTCAGGAATTCTAATTCAGGAATATAAATCAGTATTCTTTTACAATTATCTCATTTATATTATTATTCTGTGCTTTAGAAGATATACAATTTACGAAATCAGCTTAAAATACTGCTATTTTACTCATGTTAGGATATAATCACATAGGACTAGGACTAGGACTAGGACTAGGACTAGTGCAGTTTTGTCAATTGAACAGGTGAAAGACATGAACTGAACGGGTGAATGACATTTGTGGAGCAGGTTTCTCCTTCAAAATCAAATTCACCCGTTCAGTTCATGTCTTTCACCTGTTCAATTGACAAAAATGCACCTAAAACCACCTCAAAGCTGATTGTGATGCAGTTTTAACTGCAACGTGTGACCGCACCCTGTGACATTTAGGAAATTGTGTGATGTTCTATCATTTTGATCTCCAGTGTAAATGGTTGATTAATTAAATTCAATGTGAATGCCCAGATGAGAATACCCCTTTACAGATGCACTCAAAACTATTTGCAATATAAATAAAATTGGTCCAAATTATGGAAATACAGACTCCTAATAGATTTAGGTGTGCGCCCCTTTTACATCAAAGTAATGCCTATTTTATGAGGCCACACCTTTTTACTGTAAGTCATAAAAGTGTCTAAAATGATTGATAAATGTGGTAAAATGAAATTTTAGACAGTGTTCAGGAGTAAATTATAACAGATACAAATAGTAACAATGTGCTGTTTGGTTGTGAAATGTGCAGAATCCGCTGACAGAGTGCACCAACTTTTTTTTGGTGCACCTTTAACATAGGGCGTGCGACACACTTCTGTGTTTGCACATACACTCACCGGCCACTTTATTAGGTACACCTGTCCAACTGCTCGTTAACACTTAATTTCTAATCAGCCAATCACATGGCGGCAACTCAGTGCATTTAGGCATGTAGACATGGTCAAGACAATCTCCTCTGACATGATCTGCAACGCAAGTGTGGAAGGGGCCTTAGGGCTCTATTACATTGGCTTTGTTTTTTACATCCATGGTTCGGTGATCTCCACAAATGCCTCACAAAGCCATTGTTTTCAATAGGTGTTTTCGCATTGGCTTATTTTTTCACTGTTCCACGGATGTGGATCACAAAAGGCAATAGAAGTCTATGGGTCTGCAAAAAAACTGATAAATTGTTAGTTGTTTTCCCTGATGAGACTGAGAAACCAGGTGTTATGTTTTCAAAGCAATGTTAAACATTTAGTTTTTTTGCAGATATGGAGACAACACAGAAGCAAAACTGAGACAAAATGCAAAGGATGCGCATCAGTAGTGCAGCACCAACGCCAATGTGAAACTAGCCTTACTTTCTAGCTGACTTTGCAAAAATGGAGTGCCTTTCCAAAGTGGTTGTCCAGATGAAAAGGTTGTCCAGATGAAAGCCAAAGTGAGCAAAGCTGGAAAGTTAGGCTGTCGGTTAAATAGGGTCTGTCAGATTATTAAGGAAATAAGCACCAGGTGCTAGATTAATATCAATTAAATCAGCTTAAAATACTGCTATTTTACTCATGTTAGGATATAATCACATAGGACTACACAATGCCTGTGACATTTAGGAAATTGTGTGATGTTCTATCATTTTGATCTCCAGCGTAAATGGTTGATTAATTAAATTCAATGTGAATGCCCAGATGAGAATACCCCTTTACAGATGCACTCAAAACTATTTGCAATATAAATAAAATTGGTCCAAATTATGGAAATACAGACTCCTAATAGATTTAACTGAAAACTGATTGCACTCTGATGCAAAATGTGCGTTTTTCACTGACCAAACCCTGATCAAACTCTGACATGATCTGCAACGCAAGTGTGGAAGGGGCCTTAGGGCTCTATTACATTGGCTTTGTTTTTTACATCCATGGTTCGGTGATCTCCACAAATGCCTCACAAAGCCATTGTTTTCAATAGGTGTTTTCGCATTGGCTTATTTTTTCACTGTTCCACGGATGTGGATCACAAAAGGCAATAGAAGTCTATGGGTCTGCAAAAAAACTGATACATTGTTAGTTGTTTTCCCTGATGAGACTGAGAAACCAGGTGTTATGTTTTCAAAGCGATGTTAAACATTTAGTTTTTTTGCGGATATAGAGACAACACAGAAGCAAAACTGAGACAAAATGCAAAGGATGCGCAACAGAAGTGCAGCACCAACGCCAATGTGAAACTAGCTTTACTTTCTAGCTGACTTTCTAAAAATGGAGTGCCTTTCCAAAGTGGTTGTCCAGATGAAAAGGTTGTCCAGATGAAAGCCAAAGTGAGCAAAGCTGGAAAGTTAGGCTGTCGGTTAAATAGGGTCTGTCAGATTATTAAGGAAATAAGCACCAGGTGCTAGATTAATATCAATTAAATCAGCTTAAAATACTGCTATTTTACTCATGTTAGGATATAATCACATAGGACTACACAATGCCTGTGACATTTAGGAAATTGTGTGATGTTCTATCATTTTGATCTCCAGCGTAAATGGTTGATTAATTAAATTCAATGTGAATGCCCAGATGAGAATACCCCTTTACAGATGCACTCAAAACTATTTGCAATATTAATAAAATTGGTCCAAATTATGGAAATACAGACTCCATAGGTTTAGGTGTGTGCCCTTTACATCAATAATGCCTATTTTATGAGGCCCACACTCTTTTTTACTGTCATTCAAGTATCTATAATGATGGATAAATGTTGGTAATTTTAGTGTTCAGGAGTAACATTATAAGGATACCCAATCGTAACAATGTGGCAAAAAGTTTTGGATGTGAAAGTGTGCAGAATCCACTGACAGAGTGACGCACTTTTTTTTATATGGTGCAAAGCCTTTAAAAGAGAGCGTGCACACACTCTGTGTTTGCACATATAAAACTGCAACAGTCACCAAGAAACTGAGGGTTCCATGCCACTCTAACATGTTTTTTTTTGTAGTTCAGTCCTGTTCAACTGAAGGGGATGAGCTAAAAAAAGAAGTACCACTGCTATGGTGCTATGCTTGTGATTTGCACTGTGTTCTCTATCAGATACTTTTTTTTGGTGCATCAAAATTCATATTCACATTACCTGCATGCCTTGTCTTCTTTCTCCGGAGTAGTCTAGGAGGATTTAAAGTTGACCGATGTAGCAGTGATGAAGATGACAATGAAGGTCTGGCTTCATGTGCAGATTGAACCCTAGAGAGATATGTATGGCTTTGCTTCGGGAATTTCCTGGCATGTACAATGAAACAAACTTGATTACACCTAAGAATTTCCATCAACGTGCTATCCCGGTGTTTAATGATATTCTACAAAATTATTAATGTCAACCATATTAAACGTTGTAATGCATCATAAATCATCAATAGCCTATAGGATCACTATTTCACATAGAAAGAATTCTGTATATGAAGTGACTGTTGCAGTTCAGTACATAAAATCACTGTTACCTATTCGGAAGATCGGTGTCTCCATTATGATACCAGTCTAACATCAAACATTCTGCATGCAGTTTTTTTATTTTTTCCAGTGTAGATTTTCCCTCTTCAATCTCATTTAAAAGTAATTGTATGTCTTCACTCTAAAAATATAAATGAATATAGATTACATAATGTGTGCTTAGAGGTTATTGTTCTCCAATACATCGCTATCTGCCTACAACAATAATTTAAAGGGGTTGGCCACTTTACCTCATGTATTTTGTAATGTGTGTGTAAGTTTGGAGTCAGGATATTAGGTAATTTACCAATATACATCTGATAAAAGTTCTGCTTTCTTGATATGTAAATTGAGGTCTTCTATCTTTTACCTCATCAGCCAGACATTCCTGCCCATAAAATGGCTGCAGATAGAGGGATATGTGATCTTACCTGTCCATGAGCGATCCCCCTGCCAGGACTTTATGATAGTATTCATGAATAGTTTCACATATTCTGGCACATATTCCTTTTCTCTAGCTTTCCTAAGTAATCAGTGGAGTAGGTCTTGGCACTCAATATTTGTATAAAGTTCTCTACAGTCAGATGGTTGGTTACTGTCTGCTACTCAATGTCCACTAAAGGTCACTACTGGATCCTTGTAAAAGTGACCATTACCCAGCTAAATTAACAGTGGCAGCTATGTATGGCCCCAAGTACACCATTTTAGGAGACTAAGCGAAACAAAAAAAACATTTCCCATATGCTCCATTATAGATTGACATGTGTAATTCTTTGTTTTATCTCTATTGGGGGTATTTATAAAAGCACTTGCGCCACAATTCTGGGGGGTGGGGTTGTGCGCCAAAAACACTTTATAAAAGTCTTGCACCCACATTATCAAGGTTTTTAGAACTTGTTTTTTGCAGGTCCCCGACCTTTTCCATGAAGGGGGTGTTTGTGAGATGGGTTGTGGTCTGTGAGACAGGGGCATGGGTTGTGGGAATCGTCCATGCCGACTAAAATTCTGGCACACAGTTTACACCACACTAAAAGGAGGTCTAAAGGAGGAAATGAACAAGTCTTATACGCCCACCAGAATTCATTCATCACAGGGATAAAATCTGGTGCAGAAAAAGATAGGGTTTTCCAGCTAGAACTGACGGAACCCTATACATCCAGTTAATGTTTCCATTCAGACATGGTGAGAGTCATAACTCACAGTATATTTGATACCTGGGGGGGGGGGGGGGGGGGGGGGGGGGGGGGGAAACTGACACCTAATTTCAGGACCTATGACCTGATGCGGATTTGATACCTGCCTTCTGACACGCTTACTCTGATACCATGAATTTTATATCTGATGTATTCAGAGATAGACCAGGTAGAAAATGTGTGCAAATTGATTTACTGATATATATATATATATTAATATATATATATATATATATATTATAACATATAATATATAATGGCTTATAAGTCATTTACTTATAACTGGAAATCCATTATAAGTTGGTTCCATGTAGTGATGTGTCCATTTGTGAATGCGGGCTCATAAATTGAACAAAAGGAGAGAGTCACTCCCTGCAGTGAGCCAATGGCATAATTCAATTCGCCCTAATGAAGCAATATGTCTTGTTAACCTTATACAATTGGTTACATGTGGAGTGTAGATTGGGAGTATAGGTTGCAAAATATTTTCATTAAAGTTACAATAGGGAGCTGTTCGTAGTCAGAACAGCTGGCTCTTTTTAATGAAGCTGAGCCAAGATCCAGCTCACGAAGAAGAGACTGGACTGCCATCACTGTCCAGACACATAACAGTTGTGATAGCCGTAAAAAGTCTGGGATATATGGTGGGACACGCATTGTCTTTTCCCCTCTTCCCTTAGAAATACCATAAAATGTTATCCAACTCTGTACATATTTCTGACCTCTGAAGATATCAAACACAGAGATAATTTGAGCTTTTTTTTTTGGTTTTTAAGGGGCAAATGTAGATGCAGTGTGTATCTAGCAACATTGCTTGATCTCTGGGAAAGAATCAAACTAGGAGTGGTGTCAGAGTCGCCGTTGTCAGGTCAAAAGTCAGTTGTCAGTGTCAGGTATATATAATGGAAGAGTCACAGTTCAGACTCCCTGATTGATACTTATGAAATAGGGATTTATAGATGCGGCAGGTAATGACAATGAAACTCTTAGCTAGCAGGGATATTATGCTTCTAAACAGTCATATACTGATATTATTAAGTATGTATGGAAGAAGTAAGAGTAGGATATATAGTTAGGTGGGACGGACAAATGGAAAGTCAGTTGTCTGTACAGTGGGTCTTCTTTAATGTCAATGGATAATAGAAGCTAATAGTAAGCATTGATTATACACAGAATGATTATTTTACATAATAACAATGATTATCTAAAAGCCTCTTTAGTCTGAATTTCACCCCCCATTAAGTCAGCATATTGTAGACATGAATATGACTTTTGGACATTTTTTCGGTCTGTACTGTTTACCTTTTAGGAACATTTGATTAAAAAACATTGGCGGGACTAACCATAGCTTTTCTCATTTTTTATCCATTCCCTTGTATCTTGATGATATCCAGCCCTGTTGAGAGTGATGGCTTTCTGTAGTGCTTATAAGAAAGTTTATTGACCCTTCCAAAGTGCTACCCGTAGCAGTTCATTTTAAAAAACTCAAATGATCTGCTGGCGGTTTAAACCATAAAAACTACCTCTCATGTATTGTTCTCACAATTGTCAGAAGTGATTTTTTTTTTTAACTCAGATAGGCTTTTGAGAAAGGGCCATATTTAAGTTTAACACAAATTATTTTTTCATTTTCCCAACACCTTAGTAAATTATACCTCAGTAGAACATGACAATCTTTAGTTATATTCCAAATTCATTGTATTATTCTTACATGAATGGTCACATTGATTCTATAGGAGCAGATGAAACACAAGGCAATGTTAAATTTTGTAAAGTTGACCTCAAATGCGAGGCGTGAAAAACCCAAGTGGCAGCAAGAGGTTAATGAAGAGAGCATGAAAAGAAGCCTGGGTGATAAAGGAGCTTCAGGTACGTTAATTGTTTATTGTCATTTTTTTTTATGACTGAAATAATGGACACTGATTTGGAAATCTGTGTATTTTAAGGTGCAGCTCAACCAATACCTTGAAGGCTCTTCGGTTGCCACCTTCATGGACATAATACCCAGGCTGTTACCTGCTCTGATGGAAGACCTGATCAGGTAATCACAAAGCAGCTACATGTAGACTTTTTTTATTGCATTAACCATTCTTCAACTGTTATACTACTCTTAAGGTAGGTAGTAGTGTCAAAAACTCATTTTCTCCAGGGGCCGGCACAGCAGTTTCAGGTTCCTCAAAAGGTCAAAAGTACTTGGGGACTGTATGAATGTAACTCATTTTAACAGTTAAAGGGGTATTCTCGTCGGGACCCTTCACATCAGTTTGATAAATTTGCCATTATATAAACATTTCTTCAATTGGATGTTATTAAAAAAAATGTTTCCTGTGTGAAGCTAATTTTCTCCAATGTAGTGATATGGGGCCCTTAGAAACGAGATAGCTTCTCGGATTACGGCCACTCTGCTGGAGGGATGGCACAAGAAACAAAAGGGGTTTTGTATATGGAAGTGTGCCGGGAGTTACTACATGTCACACAGCCGTTCCTGTGGTATGATTGCTGAATCAAGGAGGTCAGACAGGAATCTATGGGCGCATGGGTCGGCCACGGCCAGAGTATGACGGTGGTCGTAACCGAGGCGCTATCTCGTTTCTAAGGACAACATGACTACATTTATGAGAATGATCTTCAACAAGGAACATTTTTTTTTTTAAATAAGATCCAATTGAAAAGAAATGGTTATAAATGGAAGATTAGTGAAACTGAATGTGAAATGCCCCAGACGAGATACCACCCTTTAAGCAAAACTATTAAGGAGTAGTAGTCATATTTATTCAGTATTATCATTAACCTATTCCCGCAAGGCCCTTTTTGGAGGGATTGGTTTTCTGCTTAATATTCCATGCCATTGTAATGGAAAGCGGATATGAAGTGAATGCCGTAAAATTTGTTTTAAAACAATAACAGGTAGTCCCTGGGTTACGTACAAGATAGGTCCATAGGTTGTTCTTAAGTGGAATTTATAGTAAGTCGAAACTGTTATATTTTATATGTAGTTCCAGGCAACATGTTTTTGTGTCCCAGTGACAATTGGAGATTTCAAGTGTTTTGCTGTAATGGGACCAAGGCATTATAATAAAGCTTCATTACAGAACCTTACAGTGGTCAGTGCAGTCTGGGAAGGATATAGTAAAGCATTAAGAGAGCTTCCCCGAGGGTACAAGTGGTCAGAGGGGTCCCGTCTTTAACAGGGGTTTTCGTGGTAAGTCCAGGTTCTTAAGTAGGGACGCCTGTATTGAGCCATTTGGCTTGTGGCGTGGTGTTTACGGTTTCACGGCCGCCCCCACCCAAATGACAGGTATTCTTTATTTTTGGGTCAGTACAATCATAGGATACTAAATTTATATTGGTTGAATGTGAATGCATGTAAAAAATTTCAAACCTTCTGTACCAAAAAAAACTATAATTCACATCTTCTGGTGGTAATTTTGTCATATTCAGGGTACAGAGCTGTTGGAGGTGTAAAAAATTTTTTTGCAAGATTAGATGACGGTTTTATTGCCTTCCATTTTGAGGACTTTGTGAGGTCTTTTGATCACTTTTATACTTTTGTTATAGGTTGCAAATGCCGAAAAGTGGTGTTACAGACATTGTGTTGCAAATGTTACAGGTTAAAACACCGTTAACGGGATTAGACTCCGGGATAAACCGTTATTATATTTATAAATCAGACATTTTTGGATGTGGCGATACTTACATGTTTTGATTTGTGCTATTTATTTTTATATAAATCTGGAAAATGGCGGGGTTATTTGGCATTTGTAATTTGTTTTTTTTAACTGTATGATGATTAAGGGTTAAATATACTGACATACTACATATGGCCAGTATCCGGGATTGTACTAACTCATTTATAGGACATTGTAACATATGGCCAGAAATTTACAGCCTTGATTCTTACAAGGCTGTCATGAAGACAGATCGTTGTCGATGACATCATTGGGAGCGACCAATCGAAGCCATGTGTGTCACCCACTTGCTGATGGCTTTATACCGCCTGACAGCGCGTTACTGCTATGGTCACCTGTTGAAGGGGTCAAAATCTGCACTTTGAAGCATTTTTAAAGAGTAACCATCATTTCACATGATTTTTTATATTGTAAGTCGGGGAGAGTTAGGCACATTTTTCAATTACTTCATTAAGAATTCTGCGTATAGTTGTGTAAAAGAGAAGAAGAAGAAACAGCTAATTGCCGTTAATACTACGTTGCTTAGAAAATCTGACCGGAATTGAAGAGGGATCTTCTCTCTCCTCCCTGCTGCAGATGCTATGAGCAGTATTATCAAAGATCCAGCTGAAAGGAAGTGGTTACTCATGCATTCTCGGCATGTTTAACCAAACATAGGAAGTAGAATTTGTTAAAAAAATATATTAGAAACGGTTCACACATCCCCCACACCAAATCTAAAAAAAATGTCCTAATGACGGTCAGCTTTAAATAAACTGTACATGACAGGTACATAACATCCTCATTCCATTAAAACATGTTCTAGAAATCAAAAGTGCATTATATTTGATAAACTAGCCAGATACATGAACAATTACATGTTAATGAAAATTAACTTAAGAATATATTTTATAAACTGGGTACGGAATGGTCTTGAGCTATGACCGTACTTTTGCTTTATAGGATAGTAGTGGGTACTTAGGACTATTACTTCGGTTTGTTCCCCGCCCAGTTATCTCAATGATGCGTATTGACAAGGTTGGGGTGTATGGGGGACCGCTGGAGGTGCAGCAGCACCATTCTAAATGCAGGATGGATATTCCATACATATCTTATGTTATATTTAGATATAAATAGACAAGAGTTTGGTTGATTTTTAGTAAAATATAATGCCATTGCAGGAATATTCATTGTATTTGCTTCAAGTTTTCGAACCTACTGGTAAAGAATATAGGAACAGCCACAATATAGTTGGATAAGCCACATCAATTAAGGCCGCAATAAATTAATTGGACGAAATTCATAAGAAAATAATTAAGTCACTGTTTCATGTTAACAATTCTAAAAACTGCACTACATAATAATTTTGTTATGAATTATCGCCACAATTCTTATGATGCAACTGGGCCTTTTCAAACTATATCATGGCTATGTCATGGCCGCACCACTTTTTAGTACTATCACTGTCAAGGGTAGAATTATAACCAGAAATCACAAACATATGCATTTTTTTTCAGCCTACTGACGCAAGTTCTGGATCAAGTGAATATGCCAAATCAATTACTATACACCCTTATTTCATTTAACTGTGATGACCCTGAGGCAAACAGCTTGTTGTATGAACTTCCAGCAAGACTGGTGGTCGTTTTCACACCTATAGTAGTAAATTAAGGATCCTGATGCTCTCAAACCTTTCTTGGTGAGTTTCCCATACATATTTAATGATGAAAACTACAATATTGAGGTAAGAAAACCCCCCCCAAAACAAAAAAACAAAAAACAAGCCACTCCTTCATCTCGGGTCCAGGGACATTGTAAATTATTACAATACAATTTATTTTTATCTGATCAGTTGTTAAAGAGGAAACTTTACCACTTCCTCCATTGCTTGGAATTCTTTAAAGGTTGTTGCTATCTACCAATTCCAACAAGCTTATATTTTATTAGCAATCAGTACTGTTAGTTAGGCCCCCAATATGCTTAATTAGGTATTATTCGCAAAACACACATGGCCCCTGGCCATCACTGACCTCAGCTGTGGGAGCACACCATAATAGTACTCATCGCGCAACATAGGGGCCAAAAAAATCAAGGGTAAGCTATAGATACAATGTAAAATCTATAAACAATAAAACCAACCTTCCATTTATAAGTTTAGTATAGTAGACACTTTATACATTCCTGTAACAGTCTTACTTTGAATCCTCTTTTATAGAATTGCTCCACAAATTCAAATAAAGTTAAATCATACTCTAATAATAAATGTCAGGGTCAATGTCAGGTGGCAGCTCTAGACTGATGCGTTCGGACAGGAATATTTGTATAAAGTTCTCTACAGTCAGATGGTTGGTTACTGTCTGCATCCAGGGCCGGCGCTATGGGTAGGCAAAGTGGGCAATTGCCCCAGAGAATCTCTTCTTTCAAATGCATTGTGTTTCTAGGTGCCAGGGATCCAGAGATATTCAAGTGAGAATATCAGGTGCCGTTATATATATAAAAATCACTCCCGACGGCAATATAACAGTTAATATCTCCATTTTCCTGACACTTAGAAACACAAATTTTTAGATTTTTATAAAAGAGGAGACTCTCTACTTTTATAGGAAAAAAAAGTGAGGTTCTATGTGTCACAGAGCCAGAGATACAGCCCCCTGAAGTGTAGCCCCTTCCAGATTCTTACCCGGCAGCCACAAGGAGAATTTGCTGCACACAGGCGCTGCTGCACGTCACAGATAATGGAAATATTTACTTTATATGTTACCATATTTTGAGAAGGGATAATAACAACTAATATTCATGTTTTAACCCTTCTCTATGCAGAACAATCTAAGAGCACACTTTCTCTCTTATTGCCTTTTATTTCGTGATAGTTTTTTTTTTCCGAAAATTTACTGATACAATGAACATTTGATCCTCTTCATCTAATGTCGCTATTGTATATTAACAACGCGACCCAGAACGTGCCCATAAAGCCCTATGTAACACCAAAAACACACATGTTCTGGAATAAAGTTTTTATTTCACACCATCCTCCATTATTTACACCTATATTATGACGTTCTCACTCAAATTCTTATGAAGCGCGGAGGGTTCTGTTATTGTGCGGATAATACAATGGCGCACATCTAAATGTGACTTTTATTATCTCATTAGCTTGGTTTATGGATATATAGTTATTTGTTTGGGTTACCAAATATCACATATATATGAGGCATTTGTGAACTCTACTTACATTTATTAGATGTGAAGGTAAATATTATCTGTTTGGAGCACATTTTTGCCATCAAAGTCAAATTTTAAGTATTCTTTATAAAATGTTTCAGTTTGAATCAAAATTGCATGAAGGCGCCTATGTCTATAAACTCTTTAATGCAATTTTGAAAATGGAGCTAGTGTCTGCTTTCAGAAAATATGTGGTTCGCTGCGATTTTACTTTAATTCTTTTTGCTGTAATTTCGATTTTATTTTTAAGCATCAAAATTGTAAAAATTTGCTCTGGTCAATAACGCATCAAAATATCCAGAAATTGCGGGTAGTGAAAGGGTTAATACCCCTTGGTTGAATTCCCAGGTGAAGATGCTTATCATCTATCTCCTGTCTATATATCTGTCTAGTTATCTATCTCCTATAATCTGACCATTTATATCTCACTCTTATATCTATTTATTAATCAATCAATCTTCTATTTCTCTTCTACTGTATTTATCTCTCATCTCCATCTACTGTATATATCATCTACTTTATATTTTGCATCTAGAAATCTCTATCATCTTTCATATTTATCTTCTATCATAAAATAATAATATGATAGAATGATATGATATGATAATATGATACTCGAGTATAAGCCGACCCGAGTATAAGCCGAGACCCCTAATTTCAACACAAAAAACTGGGAAAACCTATTGACTCGAGTATAAGCCGAGGGTGGGAAATGCATTGGTTACAGCCTCCCAGTATATAGTCTGCCAACCCCTGTAGCATAAAGCCTGCCCAACCCCTGTAGCATACAGCCTGCCCAACCCCTGTAGCATACAGCCTGCCCAGCCCCTGTAGTAGGAAAAAAAATAACACTGTACTCATCTTTCCGACGTCCCCCATAGGTCCTCTTCTGTCTCAGACTGTCTCAGACAGAAGAGGACCTATGGGTGACGTCAGAAAGGGGAGTTTTGTCTTTATGTTTTTAGTTGACTCAAGTATAAGCCGTGTTAGGGTTTTTGAGCACAAATTTTGTGCTGAAAAACTAGGCTTATACTCGAGTATATAAGGTAATTCCTTTATTTATATAGGGCAAACACTGATTACGCAGCACTGTCCTTGCCAGATCAGTCCCTGGCCCCATGGGGCTCACAATCTATTCTACCAACCAATAATTTTTTGGAGTGTGGGAGGAAACCAGAGGACCCGGAGGAAACCCACACAAACACAGAGAGAACATACAAAGTCTATGCAGATGTTGACCAGTGCTGCAAGGTTGTAGTGCTAACCACTGAGCCACCGTGCTGCCCATCAATCTCCCTGTCATCTATCTATCTCCTATACAATTCTCCCATATTACAGTTTGTTTTACCAATCTAAAGGGAGTCTCTTGCTGACTGTGACTGGTCATAAAATAGTTTTATTTTGGGGCCCCACTTTTAGTTTTGCCCAGGGCCCCCCTTTGTCTAGAACCGGCCCTGTCTGCATCAGTCTAGAGCTGCCCACCTGACATTGACACTGACATGTATATAGTAGAGTATGTATTTCAACTTTATTGAAATTTGTGGAGCAATTCCTATTAAAAGGATGCAAAGTACGACTGTTAAAGGAAGTAATAAAGTGTCTACTATAACTAAACTTATAAATTGAGGTTGGTTTTATTGTTATAATTTACATTGTATCTATAAGCTTACCCTTGATTTTTTTGGCCAACTAATGTTGCAGCGATGAAGTACTAATGATGGTGTGCTCCCACAGCTGAGGTCAGTGATAGGCTACAGGGGCCATGTGTCGTTGTTGCGAATAGAGAGCCTAATTAGCATATTGGGGGCCTAAAGTAACAGTACTGATTGCTAATAAAATATAATCTGTGTTGGAATTGGTAGAGCAACCACCTATTAAAGAATTCAAAGCAATGGAGGAAGTGGTAAAAGTTTCTCTTTAAAACTGTTAAGATAAAATAAATTGTATTGTAATAATTTACAATGTACCTGGACCAGAGATGAAAAGAGTGGCTTTGTTTTTTTGTTTTGTTTTCTTACATCAATATTTGTAGTTTTCATGAAAAATATGTATGTGGAAACTCACCAAGAAAGGTTGAGGAGCATCAGGATCCTTAAAGTTACTACTATAGGTGTGAAAACGACCACCAGTCTTGCTGGAAAGTTCATACAAAAAGCTGTTTGCCTCAGGGTCATCACAGTTAAATGAAATAGTGTGTATAGGAATTTGATTTGGCATATTCACTTGATCCAGAATTGCGTCAGTAGGCTGAAAAAAATCAGATGTTTGTGATTTCTGGTTAATAATTCTACCCTTGACAGTGATAGGGTACTAAAAGATGGTGCGGCCATGACATAGCCATGATATAGTTGTGAAAAGGCCAGTGCATCAATAAAGGAATTGTGACGATAATTCATAACAAAATTATTATGTAGTGCCAGTTTTAGGAATTGTTAACATGAAACAGTGACTTAATTATTTTCTTATGAATTATCGTCACAATTAATTGATTGCGGCCTTAATTGATGTGGCCTTATCACAACTATATTGTGGCTGTTCCGTCTATATTCTTACCAGTAGGGCTCCAAAACTTGAAGCAAATACAATGAATATTCTGCAATGGCATTATATTTTACTTAAAAATCAACAAAACCTTTGTCTATTTATATCTAAAATATAACATGAAGATATGTATGAAGATCATCTGCAGTTAGAATGGTGCTGCTGCACCTTCCAGCTGTCCCATACACAGCCCAACTCTTGTCAATACGCATCATTGAAGATAACTGGGCGGGGAACAAACAGAAGTAATAGTCCCTAAGTACCCACTACTTCATATAAAGTAAAAGTACGTCATAGCTCAAGACCAATTCACGTACCCAGTTTATAAAAAATATATTCTTACAGGTAATTTTGCATTAACATGTAATTGTTCATTGTATCTGGCTAGTTTATCAAATAATAATGCATTTTATGTGATTTCTAGAACATGTTTAATGGATGAGGATGTTATGTGACATGTCAATGTCACAGGTTATTTAAAGCTGACCGTCATTAGAGAAAATTTTTTTTATATTTGTGTGGGGGGATGTGGTGAACACTTTTCTAATACATTTTTTTAACAAATTCTGCTTAGTTTGTAAAAAAAAAAGTAGAGATGACTATTCCACCCTGTACAGTGTGTGTCTATGGAGGCTTCAAGAGCTGACATCCAATCTTCCTGTGTTTGGTTAAACAGGCCTGAGAATGCAGGAGTAACCACTTCACTTTCAGCTTGATCTTTGATAATACTGCTCATAGCATACTGCAGCCAGGGAGAGAGAGAAAGATCCCTCTTCAATTCGGTAGATTTATCATAGCAACGTAGAAGTAACGGCAATTAGCTGTTTCTTTACAAACTAAGCAGAATTTCTTAATGAGGTATATTAGAAAAAATGTGCACAACACTATCCGACATACAATATAAAAAATCATGTGAAATGATGGTTACTCTTTAAAATGCTTTCAAAGGGCAGATTTTGACCCCTTACCAACAGGTGACTCAATAGTCAGTAACAGCGCTGCAGGCGGTATAAAGCATTCAGCAAGTGGGTGACACACATGGGCTTAGATCGTCACTCCCAATGATGTCATCGACAACGATCTGTCTTCATGACAGCCTTGGGTCTTTGTAAGAATCAAGGCTGTATGATTTCTGGCCATATGTTACAATGTGCCTATAAATGAGTTATAAAATCCCCATATACTGCCATAATGTAGTATGTCAGTATATTTAACATTAATCATCATAAAGTAAAAAAAAAAAATTACAAATGCAAATAACCCCCATTTTCCTAGATTTCATCAAAAACATGTTAGGTATCGCCACATCCAAAAATTTCCGATTTATAAAAATATAATAACGGTTATTCCCGGAGTCTAATCCCGTAACGGTGTTTAACCCTGTAACATTTGCACACAAATGTCTGTAACACCACTTTTTCGGCATTTTGCAACATATAAAAAAAAAGTATAAAAAGTGATCAAAAGACATCACAGTCCTCAAAATGGTAGCAATGAAAACGTCATCTCATCTTGCAAAAATTACACCTTACACAGCTCTGTACCCTGAAATCTGAAAAATTACCACCAGAAGATGGCGAAATGAAGATTTTTTTTTGGTACAGAAGGTTTGAAATTTTTTACATGCATTACACATTACAACCAATATAAATTTAGTATCCCTATGATTGTACTGACCCAAAAAATAAAGAAGACATGTCATTTGGGGGCGCACAGTGAAAGCCATAAACACCAAGCCCACAAGCAAATGGCTCAAATACAGGCGTCCCCTACTTAAGGACACCTGACTTACACACGACCCCTAGTTAAAGACGGACCCCTCTGACCACTGTAACCTCTGGTGAAGCTCTCTAGATGCTTTACTACCTCTGACCACTGTAACCTCTGGTGAAGCTCTCTAGATGCTTTACTACAGTCCCAGACTGCACTGACCAGCTGTAAGGTGTCTGTAATGAAGCTTTATTGATAATCCTTGGTCCCATTACAGCAAAAAACTTTGAAACTCTTTATTGATAATCCTTGGTCCCATTACAGCAAAAAACTTTGAAACTGCAATTGTCACTGGGACACAAAAAAAATGTTGCCTGGAACTACAATTATAAAATATACAGTTTCGACTTACATATAAATTCAACTTAAGAACAAACCTATGGACCCTATCTTGTACGTAACCCAGGGACTACCTGTATATTGTTTAACAAATTTTACTGCATTCACTTCATATCCGCTTTCCAGTACATGGCATGGAATATTAAGCAGAAAACAATCCCTCCAAAAAGGGCCTTGGCGGGAAGAGGTTAATGATAATACTGAATAAATATACAAACCTATGGACCCTATCTTGTACGTAACCCAGGGACTACCTGTATATTGTTTAACAAATTTTACTGCATTCACTTCATATCCGCTTTCCAGTACATGGCATGGAATATTAAGCAGAAAACAATCCCTCCAAAAAGGGCCTTGGCGGGAAGAGGTTAATGATAATACTGAATAAATATGACTACTCCTTAATAGTTTGCTTAAAGGGGTATTCTCGTCTGGGCATTCACATTCAGTTTCACTAATCTTCCATTTATAAACATTTCTTCAATTGGATCTTATTTAAAAAAATGTTCCTGTGTGAAGATAATTTCTCATAAATGTAGTCATGTTGTCCCTTAGAAACGAGATAGCTTCCTCGGTTACGACCACGTCATACTCTGGCAGCGGTGGCCAGACATGCGCTATAGATTCCTGTCTGACCTCCTTGATTCAGCAATCATTACCACAGGACGGCTGTGTGACATGTAGTAACTCCCGGACACTTCATATACAAACACCTTTTGTTTCTTTGTGCAATCCCTCCAGCAGAGGTGGCCGTATCCGAGGAAGCTATCTCGTTTCTAAGGGACCATATCACTACATTTATGAGAAATTATCTTCACACAGGAACATTTTTTTTAATTGACATGTCAATGTCACAGGTTATTTAAAGCTGACCGTCATTAGAGACATTTTTTTTATATTTGTGTGGGGGGATGTGGTGAACACTTTTCTAATATATTTTTTTAACAAATTCTACTTCCTATGTTTGGTTAAACAGGCCTGAGAATGCAGGAGTAACCACTTCACTTTCAGCTTGATCTTTGATAATACTGCTCATAGCATACTGCAGCCAGGGAGAGAGAGAGAAAGATCCCTCTTCAATTCGGTAGATTTATCATAGCAACGTAGTAGTAACGGCAATTAGCTGTTTCTTTACAAACTAAGCAGAATTTCTTAATGAAGTATATTAGAAAAAATGTGCACAACATTCTCCGACTTACAATATAAAAAATCATGTGAAATGATGGTTACTCTTTAAAATGCTTTCAAAGGGCAGATTTTGACCCCTTACCAACAGGTGACTCAATAGTCAGTAACAGCGCTGCAGGCGGTATAAAGCCATCAGCAAGTGGGTGACACACATGGGCTTAGATTGTCGCTCCCAATGATGTCATCGACAACGATCTGTCTTCATGACAGCCTTGTAAGAATCAAGGCTGTAAGATTTCTGGCCATATGTTACAATGTGCCTATAAATGAGTTATAAAATCCCCATATACTGCCATAATGTAGTATGTCAGTATATTTAACATTAATCATCATAAAGTTAAAAAAAAAAATTACAAATGCAAATAACCCCCATTTTCCAAGATTTGATATAAAAATAAATAGCAAAAATCAAAAACATGTTAAGTATCGCCACATCCAAAAATGTCTGATTTATAAAAATATAATAACGGTTATTCCCGGAGTCTAATCCCGTACCTCTGACCACTGTAACCTCTGGTGAAGCTCTCTAGATGCTTTACTATAGTCCCAGACTGCACTGACCAGCTGTAAGGTGTCTGTAATAACATCCAATTGAAGAAATGTTTATTAATGCAAATTTATCAAACTATTGTGAAGTCCGACGAGAATACCTTTAACTGTTAAAATGGAGTATTCATACAGTCCCAAGCTCACTTTTGACCTTTTGAAGGGAACCTAAACGGCTGTGCGACTGGAGGAAATGAGTTTGACACTACTCAACCACCTTAAAGAGTAGTATACAGTTGAGAATGGTAATGCAATAAAAGCAAAGTATACATTTAGCTGCTTGTGGTACCTGTCAGGTCTTCCATCAGTAGCAGGTAAACAGCTGGTATATGTCCATGAAGTGCAACTGAAGAGCCTTCAACCGGTATTGTCTCCCTGAGCCCGTATGTTGAGCACCTTAAAATACACAGATTTCCAAATCAGTGTCCATTATTTCAGTCATAAAAAAAAAGAAATAAACAATAAACGTACTGAAGCTCCTTTATCACCCAGGCTTCTTTCATGCTCTCTTCATTAACCTCTTGCCATTGGGTTTATTCACGCCTCGACTTTGAGTAAACTTACAAAATTTAACATTGCCTTGTGTTTCAGCTGACTCCTATAGAATCAATGTGACCATCATGGTAAGAATAAAATACAATGAATTATGGAATATAACTAAAGATTGTCATGTTCTACTGAGGTATAATTTACTAAGGTGTTTGAAAATGAAAAAATAATTTGGGTCTAAACTTAATATGGCCCTTTCTAAAGCCTATTCTGAGTTAAAAAAAAAATCACTTCTGACAATTGTGAGAACAATAACATGAGAGGTAGTTTTATGGTTTAAACCGCAGCAGATCATTTCGATTTTTAAAATGACTGCTACAGGGTAGCCCTTTGGAAGGGTCAATAAAACTTTCTTAGTAAACACTACAGAAAGCAATAACTTCAACAGGGCTGGATTCATGCAAGATAAAAGGGAATGATAAAAAATGAGAAAAGTATGTTAGCCCGACACAATGTTTTTTATCACATGTTTCCTAAAAGGTAAACAGTACAGACGAAAAAATGTCCAAAAGTCATAGTTATGTCTACAATATGCTGACTTAATGGGGGTGAAATCAATAAAGAGGCTTTAGTAGGATAATCATTGTTATTATGTAAAAATAATCAATCATGTGTTAGTCAATATACGTTACTATTATGTTCTATTATGCCTTGACATTAAAGAAGACCCACTGTACAGACACTGACTTTCCATTTGGTAACCGTCCCACCTAATATATATCTACTCTTTACTTACTTCTCATACATACTTAATATATGTATATGACTGTTTAGAAGCATAATACCCTGCTAGCTAAGAGTTTCATTGTCATTATCCTGCCCATCTATAAATCCACATTTCATAAGTATACAATCAGGGAGTCTGAACTGTGATCGGACATTATATATACTGACACTGACAACTGACTTTTGACCTGACAACGCGACTCTGACACATCCTAGTTGAATCTTTCCCAGAGATCAAGAATGTGTGCTAGATACACACTGCATCTTAAATTTGCCCTTAAACAAAAAAAGCTCAAATTATCTCTGTGTTTGATATATTCAGAGGTCAGAATAGTACAGAGATTGGATACTTATGTATTTCTAAGGGAAGGAGGGGGAAAAGACAATGCGTCACCATTACCCAGACTTTTTACGGCTATCACAACGTGTTATGTGTCTGGACAGTGATGGCAGTCCAGCCTCTTCTTCGTGAGCGGACATTTGGCCCTCAGCTCATTAAAAAGAAGCCAGCTGTTCTGACTCACGAACAGCTCCCTATTGTAACTTTAATGGAAAATATTTTAACCTATGACTCCCAATTACAAACTCCACATGTAACCAATGTGTATAAGGTTAAAAAGACATATTGCTTCTTAGGGGCGAGTGAAATTAGTGCCATTGGCTCAGCAGGGAGTGACTTCTCTGTTGTTCAAAGTTATGAGCCGCATTCACAAATGGAACACATCACTACATGGAACCACTTATGATGGATTTCCAGTTATAAGTAAATGACTTATAGCCATTATAATTATATCGTTATATATATATAGATATATCATATATATTATATATATAATATATCAGTAAATCAATTGCACAACATTTCTACTGGTCTGATCTCTGAAACATCAGATATAAAATTCATGGTATAGAGTAAGCGTGTCGAAGGCAGGTATCAAATCCGCATCAGGTATCAGGTCTGGAAATAGGTGTCAGTCCCCCCCCCCCCCCCCCCCAGGTATCAAATATACTGGAGTTATGACTTCTCACCATGGGCTCTAGAATGGAAAACCATTAACTGGATGTAATAGGGTTCCGTCAGTTTCTAAGCTGGAAACCTAGTCTTTTTCTGACACCAGATTTATCCTGTGATGAATGAATTCTGGTGGGCGTAATAAGACTTTTCATTTCCTCACTTTAGACCTCCTTTAGTTGGTGTAAAACTTGTGTGCCAGAATTTTAGTCGCATGGCGCTCCCACAACCATGCCCCTTTCTCACAGACCACACCCATTCACAAACACCCCCTTAATTGGAAAAGTCGGGACCTGCAAAAAAAAGTTCTAAAACCTTGATAAATGTGGGTGCAAGACATTTTTATAAAGTGTTTTTGGCGGCACAACCCACCCCCAGAATTGTGGCGCAAGTGCTTTTATAAATACCACCCAATAGAGATAAAACAAAGAATTACACATGTCATACTCTAAATGGAAGCATATGGGAAATGGTTTTTTTTGTTTGTAGTCTCCTAAAATGGTGTCACTTGGGGCCATAACATAGTGCCACTGTTAATTTAGCTGTAATGGTCACTTTTACAAGGATCCAGTAGTGCCTTATGGACATTGAGTAGGCGTAAAAACCCTTTGAATATATGTTAGGACAGCATACACGTTATATGCTATTCGTACGCTAACTGAGAAGTATTTGTAGGGTAGCTTTACTAACCATTTTGTATGAATTTGTGGGTACATGACGCTCAAGGAACCAGATGTGTGCTGTTATGTTGCAAATCATCAGTTTAGTTGACACGGAGACACGAAGCATTTTTGTGAACATGGCATGTCCATTGGGAATGCGCATTAGTCTTACAAAGACCTTGTTCTGCAGCCATTATAGCATTTGTGCAGATGGACAATATTTTTTTCTCATAGATGAACCTTTTTAAAATCGTACAGAACAATTAATTACCTGCAAAAGTTGCAATATTTTATCCTTTACTAAAAACAGCTTGTCCTTCATGGAAGTGAGGTTCAATAAGAATGTACCACCGATCTTCAAGGATAGTACAAAAAGCTTCTACTTCCATTCTGAAGCCATTTGATTCTAAAGGAATTTAAAATATACCATAAAATCGAAAGTAGCCACAAGTATATGAATCAAGAATAGAGCACAACAAAGGCACAAACGAGGGCTGAACTGGCATTATTAGAACTATTGAGTTCTGAATAAAATTCCCTAATTTGCCTTCATCAATGTGCGCCCGTGTTCTTGCTTATATTTTGAAAATGAAAAAGGAGCAAATACTCACATTCATTGAGACCTCTGTACAAATTGCATCAGATAAATGTCCCCTTATCTGATTGTATTTTATTCCTGAATTATGATATATGGGTAGATATTTATGTGTTGTGGCTGATGTCACATTACTGAGTAGATTGGCATTGTATTGGTGTGACAATGTCAAACTTGACTGAAACTTTGAACAGTCTCTTTATATCCTTAAATGTAACATCACTGTGCACATTATCCCTGTACTGTGACATCACCTGTGTGTTATTATACCCTGTATGGTGACAATTGCTGCGTGTATTATCCCTTATAGTAAAATCACTGTGTATATTAGGTTTGAACCTATGGCACCAGACTGGTCTATTATTTCTTTACTATGACATCACCATCTATATATTCCTGGGACCATGAGGACTATGCAGCATTATCCCTGTACTGTGACAATCACTGTATGCAAAGCCCTGTACTATAACATTGCTTGTTATGATCTCAAGTATGTGCGAAGCACTGTGTGGGAGACAGCCATGACAAAACCTCATTCCGCCCTTTCTTGGTTTCCAACGCTTAGTCTTAATACACCCCCCCCCCCGTGTATTATGACCAACCACAAAATATGCTCAGATGGCCAATTATATGACTTAAAACAACCACAAAGTGCAACCAGAGCACACAAATATATATTAACAAATAATACTTCATTCAAGTCAAAAAAAACAATAACGCAACTTAAAAAGTTTACAACATAGTACAGACATTACAGGGGCACAACCAATTGGGGTGATATCCAACCAACTAATCGCCCTAAAATGAAAAAAGTTATGAAGAATGGATTTTACCAGAAAAATAAGCCAACAATGCACAATACAAAATATGTTTAAACAAAAATAATAAGCCCTCTTTAAGATCATACAATCTAATACAAGAGAACATATAATTTAGGCGAGAGGTAGACCGCTAACCAATAGTGACGGTTACCATTTCATTCCCCTGAAGTAACATTCTGTGATTATAAAACTAATAGGGAAATTTGTCAACAAGATTGTGCATGTGCCAAACGGCCCTTCCTTCTCACCAACGGAAATACTAAGAGATTCTGGCCTATAGGTATTCCTCCATGACTTACCTGCATGGAAATATGCTATAACTGGCCCCACGGAAAATGTCATGCATCCCCTACTGTCCCACTTAGCCCCACATGAACGGCAAATTTTTCTGGCAGGATAATGTTCCCACATTGTCTTCATTGGGTAAATAATATTATGTAAAGACAGCACAAAGTGACTTCTATAATCTCATCTTAAACCTTCATGTATGGTCTTAGGGCAGCCATGCATTTCTCCTATACCACCGGCAATTTTCCTTATGATATGCAAATTTGTACACAGAGCCATCTTCCAAAGCACCATGGACAAAAAAAAACAAAAAAACCTTCTGTCACCAATATTGCATTTATCAATTTGATATTATTTCCTGTAGGTACAGAGAGACAATTTTCCAAAACCATTGCTAGACACATGGACATAGTAAACCAGAAACTAAGGGGGAATTAATAATAAAGGGGCAAAATTATTACCGGTCCTGTCGCGATCCCGATTCGGACGAGTCGACGAATGAAGGCCATGCGATCATGAGATTCATTCACCTGAGTTCCTGAATCCGTCACTTCCCCGCCGAGGTCCGCCGGAAGTTCACCTTTTTTCCCGGTGCAGGTAAGTGCAGTCTTGGACCACAATTCTAAATGTGAAATCTAGAGCGTTGTCGATCCGTGGGTTGTCTGACGGCCACACCCCCCCCCCCCCCCCCCCCCCGAGATCCGTTCGCGTGCAAGACGGCGCCGCGATGCACCTAAAATCTGAGCGTGTGCACCAAATTGGCAAAAACAGAAACGGCGGGAAACCCAGGACTAATGTATTAATGCACTACGCGGGACCCGTAGTAAATGGCCCCAATGTGTCTCAGGTTTGCCTTTATGCGATAGTTCATTCCTTTCGTGTCTTGTCATTTATGTGCAACATATTTTGTCGCAAGTATTCCCCTAAAAGTAGAGTAGATCTCATTTACGACGAATAATGAAGCTGGATGAGAAAGTGTGACAACCATTCTTATCTTATTTTTGCACAAAAAAGTAAATGCATTGTTTCAATGACATTTTGCTGAAGTACCTGGACTAAAGTTATAGCTATGTAAAAAAAAAATAATTTGTCTTGCTCAAATGAGTCTGCTTTATTATTTTAGAGATTGGACATAATCCCACTCAAAAAGGATGACATCTGTAGAAGAAAATGGTTAGATGATGGAATTGGACCGTGGAAAACTGCGGTGAGTATTTTTTTTGATAGAGTAATTTTTCATTTGAAAAGCTTAGATCTTTTCTCCAGTAATGAAAAGGGGGTGTTTATTTTCAAGTAGTGAGTTATAATTTTTGGTGCCTTTTTAGGCACAAAATAAAGATAGAACAGTGCAAAATGTCTGAGCACACCATTTTTTTCATTGTTTTTTATACACTCACCGGCCCAATTTATTAGGTTACACCATGCTAGTAACGGGTTGACCCCCTTTGCCTTCAGAAACGCCTCAATTCTTGTGCATAGATTCAACAAGGGCTGGAAGCATTCTCAGAGATTTTTGTCCATATTGACATTGATGGCAGCCACACGTTGCCGCAGATTTGTCGGCTGCAATACCATGAGCGAATCTCCCGTCACAACATCCCAAAGATGCTCTATGACAGGGGTGGCGAACCTATGGCCACGGGTGCAAGAGGCGGGGCACTCAGAGCCCTGTCGGGGGGCACTCGTTGCCATCACCCCAGCACCAGACAGGACTCAAAGAATCTTCCTGCAGTTCCAAGCAACTTAAAAGATGCTTCTTGCATCATATTTGATAGTTAAATTCACTACTTGGACTGTAGGAAGAGGGAAGAGAGAATGAGTAAGACAGGACCGAATTATCTTTGGAGGACTCCCTGCTGTCCCCACCATTTTTTCTGTTACAGAGGGACAATGGAAAGCAGCTATAAAATGATTGGGAATGAAAAATTTTCCATTTTTCTACTGTGTGCTTTCCTCAGGAGACAAGATTATTAAAAAGTTGTTGACCAGGGAGCAATAAGTTACCTGCTTTAATTTTTTGGTTGGCACCTCGCGATAAATAAGGGGTTTTGGGTTGAGTTGGGCACGCAGCAAAAAGGATGCCATCATGTCTATTGGATTGAGATCTGGTGACTGTGGAGGCCATTTGAGACAGTTGAAACTCATTGTCATGTTCAGAACACCAGTTGAGATGATTCCAGCTTTATGACATGGCGCATATCCTGCTGAAAGATAGCCATCAGATGTTGGGCGACATTGTGGTCATAAAGGGATGGACATGGTCAGCAAACATAGGTAGGTGTGGCGTTTGCAACGATGCCAATTGGGTTACCAAGGGGCCCAAAGAGTGCCAAGGAAATATCCCCCCACCATGAACCACACCACAGCCTGAACCGTTGATACAAGGCAGGATAGATCCATGCTTCATGTGTTGACGCCAAATTCTGACCCTACCATCCGAATGTCGCAGCAGGAGAAATCGAGACTCATCAGGACCCAGGCAACTTTTTCCAATCTTCTACGTCCCAATTCGATTGAGCGTTGTGCAAATTTAGCCTCAGTTCCTGTTCTAGCTGCAAGGAGTGGCAACCTGGGGTGCGTCTTCTGCTGTCATGTAGCCCATTGACTCAAAGCTCGACGTACTGTCATTCACGAGTGACTGGCTCTTCTGGAGCTAGCCTGTGGTTGTAATGGGTGGCGATCTTGAGTCACTGTTGCCTTCTATCAGGCTAAAACCAGTCTGCCCAGTCTCCTCTGACCTAGCATCAGGACAGAGGCATTTCTTGCCCACAGACACTGCGCTCACAGGATTGTTTTTTCTTTTTTAGGAGGCCATTTTCGCAGCGATCATTACCACAGGACGGCTGTGCGACATGTAGTAACTCCCGGACACCTCATATACAATAACCTTTTGTTTCTTTGTGCAATCCCTCCAGCAGAGGTGGCCGTATCCGAGGAAGCTATCTTGTTTCTAAGGGACTATATGACTACATTTATGAGAAATTATCTTCACACAGGAACATTTTTTTTAATAACATCCAATTGAAGAAATGTTTATATATGGCAGATTTATCAAACTGATTGTGAATATCCAGACGAGTATACCACTTTAACTGTTAAAATGAGTTACATTCATACAGTCCCAAAAGTACTTTTTGACCTTTTGAAGGAACATTGAAACTGCTGTGGCCCCTGGAGAAAATGAGTTTGACACTACTACCAGACACTTAAGAGTTAGTATACAGTTGAAGAATAGGTAAATGCAATAAAAGCAAGTCTATATTTAGCTGCTTTGTGAGTACCTGATCAGGTCTTCCA
This sequence comes from Engystomops pustulosus, assembly GCA_019512145.1. Lineage (NCBI taxonomy): Eukaryota > Metazoa > Chordata > Amphibia > Anura > Leptodactylidae > Engystomops > Engystomops pustulosus. The sequence continues at coordinate 87,538,894 of CM033642.1, read as the reverse complement.
TCAGTAAGCAGGTAAACAGCCTGGGTATTACTGTCCATGAGTGCAACCTGAAGAGCCTTCAAGGTATTGGTTGAGCTGCCAACCTTAAAATACACAGATTTCCAAATGAGTGTCACATTATTTCAGTCATAAAAAAATAGAAATAAACCAATAAACGTACCTGAAGCTCCTTTATCCAGCACCAGGCTTCTTTCATGCTCTCTTCATTAACCTCTGCCAACTTGGGTTTCCACGCCTCGACATTTGAGTCAAACTTTACAAAATTGAACATTGCCTTGTGTTTCAGCTGCTCCTATAGAGATCAATGTGACCATCATTGTAAGAATAAATAAAAATGAATTATGGAATAGAACTAAAGATTGTCATGTTCTACTGAGGTATAATTTACTAAGGTGTTGAAAATGAAAAAATAATTTGTGTTAAACTTAAATATGCCCTTTCTAAAAGCCTAATCTGAGTTAAAAAAAAAAATTGTCTTCTTTCTTTCTCCGGAGTAGTCTAGGAGGATTTAAAGTTGACCGATAGCAGCTGATGAAGATGACAATGAAGGTCTGGCTCATGTGCGATTGCCCCTAGAGAGATATGTATGGCTTTGCTTCGGGAAATTTCCTGCATGTACAATGAAACAAACGTTATTACCTAAGAATTTCTCATCACGTGCTTATTTCACGTGTTTAATGATAGTTCTACAAATATTCAGTGTCCCTAGTAAAACATTGTAATTGATCATAAACTCATTCAAAGCCTATAGATCTCAATTTTCACATAGAAAGAACTTCTGTATAGAAGTGGACTGTTTGCAGTCAGTACATTAAAATCACTGTTACACTATTCGGAAGATCGGTGTTCCCATTATGATACCAGCTAACATCGAAACCATTCTGATCTGCATGATTGTTTATTTATTTTCCAGTGTAGATTTTCCTCTTCAATTTCATTAACAGTAATTGTATGTCTTCACTCTAAAATATAATTGAATTAGATTACATAATGTGGTGCTAGAGGTTATTGTTCTCCAATTACATCGTATCTGCCTGCAACAATATTTAAGGGGGTTGGCCACTTATCCTCATGGATTTGTAATGGTGTGTAATTTGGAGTCAGGGATAGTAGGTAATTTACCACATAACATCTGATAAAAAGTTCTGCTTTCTTGATAGTTAAATTTAAGTCTTCTATCTTTTACTCAATCAGCCAGACTCCGCCCATAAAATGGCAAGGCTCTCAGATAGAGGGATATGTGATCTTCCTGTCCAGTAGCGATCCCACTGTCGGACTTTATGATAGATTCATGAATACAGATAAACGTTCCGGGAGGGAGATTGCTGTCCAAACCGCAATAAGGACTCTTCACCACACCTTAAACAAACTTCAATTCATTAATTGTTTAACTGGAATCAGTTTCACATATTCATGGCACATATTCCTTTTCTCTAGTCTTCCTAACGTAATCCGGAGTAGTCTTGGCACTCAATATTTGTAATAAAGTTCCAGGTCAGCTGTGGTTACTATGTCGAACTGCATCAGTCTAGAGCTGCCACCTGACATTGACCTGACCTGTATATAATAGAGTATGTATTTAACTTTATTGAAATTTGTGGAGCAATTCCTATAAAAGAGGAGCAAAGTACAGACTGTTACAGGAAGTAAAAGTGTCTTACTATACTAAACTTATAAATGAGGTTGGTTTTATGTTTATAATTACATTGTATCTATAAGCTTACCCTTGATTTTTTGGCACCACTTGTTGCGCGATGAAGTACTATGATTGGTGTGCTCCCACAGCTGAGGTCAGTGATAGGCCAGGGGCCATGTGTGTTGTTGCGAAAGAAGCCATAATTAGCATATTGGGGGCCTAAGCTAACGTACTGATTGCTAATAAATATAAGCTGTGGTTGGAATTGGTAGATAGACAACAACCTATTAAAGAATTCCAAGCAATGGAGGAAGTGGAAAGTTTCTCTTTAAACTGATCAGATAAAAATAAATTGTATTGTAATAATGTACAATGTCCTGGACCAGAGATGGAAAGAGTGGCTTTGTTTTTTTGTTTTTTGTTTTGGGGTTTTCTTACCCAATTATTTGTAGTTTTCATGCAAAACTAGTATGTGGAAAACTCACCCAAGAAAGGTTTGAGAGCATCAGGATCCGTAAATTATACTATAGGTGTGAAAACGACAAAAGTCCTTGCTGGAAAGTCATACAAACAAGCTGTTTGCCTCAGGGTCATCACAGTAAATGAAATAAGTGTGTATGTAATTGATTTGGCATATTCACTTGATCCAGAACTTGCGGTCAGTAGGCTGAAAAAAAATCAGATGTTGTGATTTCTGGTTATAATTCTACCTTGACAGTGATAGTACTAAAAAGTGGTGCGGCCATGACATAGCCATGCATATAGTTGAAAAGGCCAGTTGCATCATACAGAATTGTGGCGATAATATAACAAAATTATTATTAGTGCAGTTTAGAATTGTTAACATGAAACAAGTGACTTAATTATTTTCTTATGAAGTATCGTCACAATTAATTGTATTCGCCTTAATTGATGTGGCTTATCCAAACTATATTGTGGCTGTGTCCGTATATTCTTACCAGTAGGTTCGAAAACTTGAAGCAAATACAATGAAATTCCTGCAATGGCATTATTTATTACAAAAATCAACACAAACTTTGTCTATGTATATCAAACGTATAACATATAGATATGTATGGAATATCATCTGCATTAGAAATGGTGCTGCTGCTCACCTCCAGCGTCCCCATACACGCCCAATCTTGGTAACAATACGCATATTGAAGAGAACTGGGCGGGGGAACAAACGAAGTAATAGCTCCTAAGTACCCACTACTTATCCTATAAAGAAAAGTACGTCATAGCTCAAGACCAATCACGTACCAGTTTATAAAAATATATCTCTTACAGTATTTGCATTAAATGTAATTGTTCCTTGTATCTGGCTAGTTATCAAATATAATGCACTTTATGATTTCTAGAACATGTTTTAATGGATGAGGATGTTATGTGACACTGTCATGTCACAGGTTATTAAAGCTGACCGCATTAGGACATTTTTTTATAGTTTGTGTGTGGGGGATGTGTGCAACCTCTTTCTAATATATTTTTTAACAAATTCTACTTCCTATGTTTGGTTAACATGCCGAGAATTGCATGAGAACCACTTCACTTTCAGCTGGATCTTTGATAATACTGCTCATAGCATCTGCAGCCAGGAGAGGAGAGAGAGAGATCCCTCTTCAATTCCGGTCAGATTTCTAGCAACGTATGTATAACGGCAAGTAGCTGTTTCTTCTTCTTTTACACAACTATAGCAGAATTCTTAATGAAGTATATGTAGAAAAAATGTTGCACAACTCTCCCGACTTACAATATAAAAAATCAGTGAAATGATGGTTACTCTTTAAAAATTGCTTAAAGGGCAGATTTTGACCCTACTCAACAGGTGACCATAGCAGTAACAGCGCTGTCAGGCGGTATAAAGACCATCAGCAAGTGGGTGAACACATGGCTTACGATTGGTCGCTCCCCAATGTGTCATCGACAACGATCTGTCTTCATGACAGCTGTAGAATCAAGGCGCTAAGATTTCTGGCCATATGTTACAATGTGCCTATAAATGAGTTATAAACAATCCCATGATACTGGCCATATGTAGTATGTCAGTATATTAACACACTTCAATCATCATAACAGTTAAAAAAAAAAATTACAAATGCCAATAACCCCCATTTTCCAGATTTATATAAAAATAAATAGCAACAAATCAAACAAATGTTAAGTATCGCCACACTCCAAAAATGTTGATTTAAAAATAGTAATAACGGTTTATCCCGGAGTTAATCCCGTTAACGGTGTTTAACCCTGATAACATTTGCAACAAATGTCTGTAACACCACCTTTTCGGCATTTTGCAACACTATAAAAAAGTATAAAAGTGATCAAAAGACCTCACAGTCCCCAAAATGGAGCAATAAAACCGTCATCTAATCTTGCAAAAAATTTACACCTTCCAACAGACTCGTGTACCCTGAAATGACAAAATTACCACCAGAAGTGCGAAATAGATTTTTTTTGGTACAGAAGGTTTGAAATTTTTTAACATGCATTCACATTACAACCAATATAAATTTAGTATCCTATGATTGTACTGACCCAAAAATAAAGGAAAGTGAACACTGTCATTGGGTGGCGCACGTGAAACGTAAACACCCAGCGCCACAAGCCAAATGGCTCAATACAGGGTCCCCCTTAAGACACCTGGACTTACCACGGAAAACCCCTAGTTAAAGACGGGACCCCTCTGACCACTTAAGTACTGGTGGAAGCTCTCTAGATGCTTTACTATGATCCTCAGACTGCACGACCACTGTAAAGGTTTTCTGTACTGAAGCTTTATGGTATAATGCCTTTGTACCCATTACAGCAAAACATTTGAAATCTCCAATTGTCACTGGGACACACAAAAAATGTTGCCTGGAACTACATTATAAACATAACAGTTTCGACTTACATATAATCAACTTAAGAACAAACCATGGACCCATATCTTGTACGTAAACCCGGGACTACCTGTATATGTTGTAAACAAATTTTACTGCATTCACTTCATCATCCGCTTTCCGATTACATGGCAGGAATATCTAAGCAGAAAAAATCCCTCCAAAAAGGGCACTTGGCGGGAAAGGTTAATGATAATACTGAATAAATATGACTACTCCTTAATAGTGTTGCTTAAAGGGGTATTCTCGTCTGGGGCATTCACATTCAGTTTCATAATCTTCCATTTATAACATTTCTTTCAATTGGATCTATTTAAAAAAAAATGTTCCTGTGTGAAGATCATTTCTCATAATGTAGTCATTGTTGTCCCTTAGAAAACGAGATAGCCCTCGGTTACGACCACCGTATACTTTATGGCGCGTGGGCCGACCATGCGCTCCATAGATTCCTGTCTGACCTCCTTGATTCAAGGCAATCATTACCACAGGAACGGCTGTGTGACATGAGTAACTCCCGGGACAACTTCATATACAAACACCCTTTGTTTCTATGTGCAATCCCTCCAGCAGAGTGGCCGTAATCCGAGGAAGCTATCTCCGTTCTAAGGGCAATATCACTACATTATGAGAGAAAATTATCTCACACAGGAAACATTTTTTTTAATAACATCCAATTGAAGAAATGTTTATATATGCAAATTTATCAAACTGATGTGAATGGTCCCGAGAGAATACCCCTTAAATGTTAAAATGGAGTTACATCATACATCCAAAAGCTCACTTTTGACCTTTTGAGGGAAACCTAAACTGCTGTGCGACTGGAGAAATATGAGTTTTGACACTACTACGCTACTTAAAGAGTTAGTATACAGTTGAGAATGGTAATGCAATAAAAGAAGTTACATGTAGCTGCTTGGTGTGTTACCGTCAGGTCTTCCATCAGTAGCAGGTAAAACAGCTGGTATTCATGTTCACATGAAGAGCTCAACCGGTTCTACAGAGCCTCTCAGGTATTGGTTGAGCGCACCTTAAAAAATACACAGATTTCCAAATCAGTGTCACATTATTTCAGTCATAAAAAAAAGACAATAAACAATTAACGTACCTGAAGCTCCTTTATTCACCCAGGCTTCTTTCATGCTCTCTTCATTAACCTCTGCTGCACATTGGGTTTACACGCCTCGCTTTGAGTCAACTTACAAAATTGAACATTGCTTGTGTTCACTGACTCCTATAGAATCAATGTGACCATTCATGTAAGAATAAAAAATGAATTAGGGAATAAACTAAAGATTGTCATGTTCTACTGAGGTATAATTTACTAAGGTGTTGAAATGAAAAAATAATTTGGGTCTAAACTTAAATATGCCCTTTTCTCAAAAGCCTAATCTGAGTTAAAAAAAAAAATCACTTCTGAAAAGTGTGAGAAAAATACATGAGAGGTAGTTTAATGGTTTAAACCAGCCAGCAGATCATTTAGATTTTTAAAATGACTGCTATCAGGGTAGCACTTTGGAAGGGTCAATAAAAGCTTTCTTAGGTAGAGCCTACAGAAAGCAATACACTTCACAGGGCTGGATATTCACTAGAAGATAAAAGGGATTGATAAAAAATGAGAAAAGCTATGTTAGTCCCGCAATGTTTTTTATCACAATGTTGCCTAAAAGGTAAAACAAGTACAGGACCGAAAAAATGTCCAAAAGTCAATAGTTATGTCTACAATATGCTGACTTAATGATTAATGAAACTGAATGTGAATGCGCAGATGAGAATACCCCTTTAAAGGGGGGTGAAATGCAGAATAAAGAGGCTTTTAGATAATCATTTTTATTATGTAAAAACAACCAATTCATGGTGTAATAATCAATGCTTACTATTATGCTTACTATTATGCCATTGACATTAAAGAAGACCCACTGTACAGACATGACTTTCCATTTGTGCACGTCCCACCTAACTATATATCCTACTCTTTACTTCTTCCATACATACTTAATAGCATTATATGACTGTTTAGAAGCAATAATATCCCTGCTAGCTAAGAGTTCATTGTCATTATCCTGCCCATCTATAATCCCTATTTCATAAGTATACAATCAGGGAGTCTGAACTGTGAGCTCTTCCATTATACAGTGTCTGTTTTAAGGCATGTCATTTGTATAATTGTATATATATACCTGACACTGACAACTGACTTTTGACTCTGACTACCGACTCTGACACCCGACTCCTAGTTTGATATCTGTTCCCAGAGATCGGAGAATGTGTGCTAGATACACTGCATCTACATCTAACATGTTCAAATTATCTCTGTGTTTGATATCTGACAGTCTTCAGAGGTCAGAGTATGTACAGTATATTGGATACATTGTATGTACTTTCTAAGGGAAGGAGGGGAAAAGAACAAGACGTCCACCATACCAGACTTTTTACGGCTATCACAACTGTTATGTATATGGAACTAGTGATGGGCAGTCCAGATCTTCTTAGTGAGCTGGATCATTTGGCTCAGCTCATTAAAAAGAGCCAGCTGTTCTGACTCACGAACGGCTCCCTATTTAACTTTAATGGAAAATATTTTCAACTATTGACTCCCAATCTACACTTCACCAATTGTATAAGGTTAAAAGAGACATGATTGCTTCATTAGGGGCGGAGTGAATAGTGCCATTGGCTCACTGCAGGGAGATGACTCTCTTTGTTCAAATGTATGAGCCGGCGCATTCACAAACGGCACATCACTACATTGAACCAACTTATATGGATTTCCAGTTATAGTAAATGACTTATAGCCATTATATACAGTAAATCATTTGCACAAATTTCTACATGGTCTGATCTCTGAAGACAGTCAGATATAAAATTCATGTATCAGAGTAAGGTGTCAGAGGCAGGTATCAAAGTCAGCATCAGGTATCAGAGTCTGAAATTAGGTGTCAGTGTCAGGTATCAAATATACTGTGAGTATGACTTCTCACCATGTGCTAGAATGGAAACAGTAACTGGATGTAATAGGGGTTCCGTCAGTTTCTAGCTGGAAAACACTAGTCTTTTTCTGCACCAGATGTATCACTGTGATGATGAATTCTGGTGCAGTATAAGACTGTTGGTTTCTACTTTAGACCTCCTTTTAGTTGGTCTAAACTGTGTGCTAGAATTTTAGGCGCATGGACGATTCCTCACAAACCATGCCCCTTTCTCACAAGACCACACCCATCTCACAGACACCCCTTTAATTGGAAAAGTCGGGGACCTACCAAAAAAAGGTCTAAAAACCTTGATAACTGTAGTGCAAGGCATTTTAAAGTGTTTTTGGCGCAAAACCCCCAGAATGGTGGCGCAAGTGCTTTTATAAATACCCCCAATAGAGATAGAAACAAAGAATTACACATGTAATACTATAATGGAGCATATGGGAAATGTTTTTTTTTCGCTTGAGTCTCCGAAAAGGGTGTACTAGGGGCCAGTAACATAGCTGTCACTGTTAATGTAGCTTAATGGTCAACTTTTACAATGGATCTTTAGTGGACATTGAGTAGGCGTTAAAAGCCCTCCTGAATATACGCTAGGGCACATGTAGACAAGCATGTTTCACTTCTATATGCTATTCGTAGGCTAACTGAGATATTTGTAGATATTACTAATCCATTTGTCATGACATTTGTGTGTACATGCCGCTCAGGAACTCAGGAACTGATGTTGCAAATCATCAGTTTATTTGCGAATGTGAAAAGACAATCAGTGACACGGATACACTAAGCATTTTTGTGAACATGGGCATATCCATCTGAATGCGCCCTTAGTCTTACAAAGCACCTTGTTCTGCAGACCATTTTATAGCATTTGTGCAGTATGACATATTTTTTTCTCATAGATGAACCTTTCTTAAAAATATTACAGAACAATAAATTACCTGCAAAAGTTGCAATATTTTCTCCTTTACTAAAAACAGCTTGTCCTTCATGGAATGTGAGGTATCAATAAGAATGTACACTCGATCTTCAAGGATAGTACCAAAAAGCTCTCTACTTCCATTCTGAAGCCATTTGATTCTAAAGGAATTTAAAATATACCATAAAATCACAAGTAAGCACAAGTATTATAATCAAGAATAGAGCACACAAAGGCACAACGAGGCTGAAATGGCATTAGAATATTGAGTCTGAATAAAATTCCCTAATTGCATTCAATCAATGTGCGCTGTGTTCTTGCTTATATTATTGAAACCTGAAAAAGGAGCAAATACTCACATTCATGAGCACCTGTACAAATTGCATCATATCAATGTCCCTTATCTGATTGTATTTTATTCCTGAATTCTGATATCATGGGGTAGATTATTTATGTGTTGTGGCTGTATTGTCACATTACTGAGTAGATTGGCATTGTATTGTGTGACAATGTCAAACTTGACTGAACTCTGATATCAGTCTCTTTATTATCCTTATACTGTAACATCACTGTGCACATTATCCCTGTACTGTGACATCACTGTGTGTATTATCCCTGTATGGTGACAATGCTGCGTGTATTATCCCTTTATAGTAAAATCACTGTGTATATTATGTTTGAACTATGGCATTACTGTGTCTATTATTTCTTTACTATGACATCACCATCTATATATTCCTGTACCATGAGACTACTGCATGCATTATCCCTGTACTGTGACATCACTGTATGCAATAGCCCTGTACTATAACATTGCTCTGTTTATTATCTCAGTACTGTGAAAGCACTGTGTGGGAGACAAGCCACATGACAAACCTCATTTCCGCACCTTTATTGGTTTTCCAAGCTTTAGTCTTAATACACCCCCCCCCCCCGTGTATTATGACAACCAAATAATCATGCTCAGATAGGCAATTATATGAATTAAAACAACCCAACAAAGTGCAACAGAGCACACAAATATATTAACAAAATAATACTTTCATTAAATTCAACAAAAATCACAATAAAGACAACTTAAAAAGTACAACATAGTACATAAATACCAGGGGCACACATATTGGGGTGATCTACAACCCAACTACTCTACCCTAAAATGAAAAGTATGCAGAATGATTTTACTAGAAAAATAAGCCACAATTCACAAATACAAAAATATGTTTAAACAAAATAATAAGCCCTCCTTGTAAGATCATACAATCTAATACAAGAGAAAATATAATTTAGGGAGAGTATACAGCTAAACCAATCGTGAGGTACCATTTCATTCCACTGAAAGTAACATTCTGTGATTATAAACTTAATAGGGAATTTGTCAACAGCTTGTGCATGTGCCAAACGGCCCTGCACTTCATGACGGAAATACTAAGAGATTCTGGCCTCTATGTATATCCTGCACATGACTTACCTGGCATGGAAATATGCTATAACTGGCCCCAGGAACTGTCAATGCATCCCCTACCCTGTCCCACTTATTTCCCCGACATGAACTGCAACTTTTTCCTGGCAGGAATAATGTCCCACATTGTCTTCATTGGGTAATAATATTATGTAAAGACAGCACAAAGTGACTTCTATAATCTCATCTCACCTTCTATTTATTGCGTCTAGGACAGCCATCATTTTCTCCTTATACCACCGGCATTTCTCCTTACTGATATGCACATGTACCACAGAGCCATCTTTCCAAAGCACATGGACAAATCTGTCACAATATTTGGCATTTATCAATTTTATATTATTTTCCTGTAGGTTACAGAGAAGACAATTTTACAAACCATTGCTAGACACATGGACATAGTAAACAGAAACTAAGGGGGACATTAATCATAATGGGGCAAATTTACTTACCTGGTCCTGTCGCGATCCCCGATTCGGACGGTCTGACGAGCATGAAGTCCAGTGCGATTCATGAAGATCATTCTCCTGAGTTCCTGCATCCGTCGCTTCCCCGCCGAGGTCCGCCGGAGTTCACCTTTTTCTTCCCGGTGCATGTAAGTGCTTGTCTTGTGACACAATTCTAAATGTTAAATCTAGCGCGTTGTCCGAATCCGTTGGGTTGTCTGACGGCCACCCCCCCGATATCTGTCGCGTGCAAGCCGGCGCCGATGCACCAAAATATGATCGTGTGCACCAAATTTGGCACAAAACAGAAATCGGTGGGAAACCCAACAAAAATGCGCTCCGCGGACCCTTAGTAAATGAGCCCCAATGTGTCTCAGGTTTGCCTTTTTATGCGCCTAGTTCATTCCATTTCTTGTCTTGTCATTTATGCTGCACATAATTTTGTCGCAAATTATTCCCCTACAAAGTAGATCTCATTTATGACGAATAATGAAGCTGAATTGAGAAAAGGTGTGACAGAACATTCTTATCTTAATTTTTGCACAAAAAAGTAAATGCATGTTCAATGTACATTTTGCTGTAAGTACATGGACTAAAAGTTATAGATATGTAAAAAAAAAATTATATTTTCTTGCTCAAATGAGTCTGCCTTTATTATTATTAAGAGATTGGAAATAATCCCACTCAAAAAGATGACATCCTGTAGAAAATGGTTAGATGATGGAATTTTACATTTGAAAACTGCGGTGAAGTATTTTTTTGATAGAGTTAATTTTTCATTTTGGAAGCTTAGATCTTTTTATCCAGTAATGAAAAGGGTGTTTATTTTCAGAGTAGGTGAGTTTATACATTTTTTGGTGCCTTTTTAGGCACAAAATAAAGATAGATACAGTGCAAATGTCTGCAGCACACCCATTCATTATACACTCACCGGCCACTTTATTAGGTACACCATGCTAGTAACGGGTTGGACCCCCTTTTGCCTTCAGAACTGCCTCAATTCTTCGTGGCATAGATTCAACTAGGTGCTGGAAGCATTCTTCAGAGATTTTGGTCCATATTGACATGATGGCATCACACAGTTGCCGCAGATTTGTCGGCTGCACATCCATGAGTCACCAGGAGACCCATTTTTAGCACTTCCCCAGTCCCCACAGAGCATAGTACATACACTGCCAAAGTGTTTTTGTATAAAAAATTGGTTTTACAGAAAAAAAGATATGTTATATTGTACCTTTCTAGAAATAATACAACACCCCTGATAAAACTAGGTGCTGTGAGTATTACCAGCTTTATGATTTAATTAGATTCAGGACAGAAATCCAGATCTTTTGGAAAACATTCTTTAAGAAATCACATCCTGGAAGATTAAATCTTTTGACTAGTGGTATCCTTTACCCTATGTAGTTCCATGACACATGGGGGATATAAAAATAGATCACTTATTTTATTAATTGAAAACGAAATAGATTCAGCGCCCAGAATTCAGCTGTTCTTCCAAATTAATAGATTAAAATCTTTACATATCAAGACAAACAAAGATTGCAACTAGCAGATCAATGCATTTCGGCATACAGCCTTAGGCTACATTCACATGACCGCTGGGGGACGTATATATACGGCCCCAAGCCTGCAGCCGTATATACGTCCCACGTAGGTTGGCGATAGGTGCACGAAGCGGTATGGAGCGGTACGGTTCCGGGCCCGAGGAAAAGATAGGACCTTTCCATGTATTACGGAGCCATGCACCATGTATCTCTGTGGAGAGGGCCGGGGGGAGCAGAGCTGACTTTTGCACAGCGGGCATATGTTCGTGTGAATGTAGCCTAAATCTTGCTCTTATTTTATTAATAGTTATTTATTCAGGTGATATGAAGTGATTACCATGATTACAAAAGATCATATCAGGAAGGAAAAACATTGAAGTAATTAAATAGTTACACACCCGTTAGATTCCTTTAAACTTCATTAATTAAAGATATGTACAAGTGTTACTGGGGGCGAGGCGGCTGTATGTAGCTGTGTTACCGGGGGGCGAGGTGGCTGTATGTAGCTGTGTTACCGGGGATGAGGGGGCTGTATGTAGCTGTGTTACTGGGGATGAGGCGGCTGTATGTAGCTGTGTTACTGGGACGAGGCGGCTGTATGTAGCTGTGTTACTGGGAATGAAGCGGCTGTATGTAGCTGTGTTACTGGGGGTGAGGCGGCTGTATGTAGCTGTGTTACTGGGGGTGAAGCGGCCGTATGTAGCTGTGTTACTGGGGGCGAGGCGGCTGTATGTAGCTGTGTTACTGGGGATGAGGCGGCTGTATGTAGCTGTGTTACAGCTGGGATAGTGGAAAGTGAGCAGGAGGACATGTATGCATGCTACACTCAATGGGGGCCTCCACCAGACTTTGCGCCCAGGGGCCCCCACCAACCTTAATCCGGCCCTGGTTAAAGGGGCTGTCTGAGACTGTTAAAAAAAAAAACCTTGATGGCTGGGAGGGGGTTGCTTAAAAAAATAAACATTTACTTACCTCCCGGTGTCCCACACTGCCTATGTAAACATACAGTGGCACAGAAGCCGTGCCGCGAACAGCTTCTGGCCGGCCAAGGTGGCAAGCTACACCCATGCGTCCCTATTCCCAGCACTGTATATGCTGGAGGTGTTGGCGTGACCGGCCACCTTGACTGGCCTGAAGCTGAGGCAGCGTGGCTTCCGTGCCCTTGTTTGTTTACATAGGACATGGACTGGAGAGTTGGCACTGCAGGACGCCGGGAAGTAAGTAAATGTTTATTTTTTAAGCAGCCCTACCAGCTACCAAAGTGTTTTTTACAGTCTTGGGCAACCCCTTTAAACTGCCCATCATGGAGAGATCTCCTCGTCGCAGCAGGTTCCTGGCTGTATGTAACTGCTGCAGATCGTGATGGTAGACTGACAGTGCCAACACAATCCGAAGGACGAAATACATTGTCCTAACGTGGCAATGGTCCGCTAATTAGGGTGATTTATTTAAGAAGATAGGGAAATCTGTTCAATAACTGTGATTTAGCTGTTCAGTTCCTGTGAAGAAATTGCACCTAAATCCACCTCAAAACTGATTCTGATGCACCCTAAAAAATTGTAAACCTGCAGCGCCAGCTGTCATACATACTAGAGCTGCACCAAGTTTTTGGATCAGCCAGTACACCATGGACAGAGCTGTCTGCTATCCCTATCAAGACACTTCGACAGGACTTAAAGAGCTCTGCAATACATCCTAATTGGAAATGTTTTCTGGAAGTGACTACTGATGAAGGATCTACTGGGCATTGAATTCAAGGCATTAGAAGCTTTGAGGATACTGAGGATATTAGTCTATTATTGTGACTTAGATAACAATCAGACTTTATTAATAGATGCAGATATTGAGGGGATTCCAATGGGATCACTTACTTTTTCAGCTGCAGCTGAAAAAAATAAGTGATCCCATTGGAATCTTTTTTTGATTGGAATCTTTGTAACATATGACATATATTACCTGATTATCCAAGGCTTCTGATAAGGTTTCAGCTGCGCTATCCACATTGACAACTGGAAAGTGCTGAAGGTTCCTAATCCATTCCACTGCTTCTTCTATGGAGTGCTGAGTGACATGGATAACCTTCGGATGCCATTTCACTGGCTCTTGTGAAACCCTATACAAAATAAATCATAGCACTTGTCAAGCTGATCCACTGCCGCAAGTTCAGACAAGCATTAATCAAAAGCTTTACAAATTATTACTTCCAATCCACACAATAATGTGTGTTACATTCTGGGGGTTACAGAGTACCTTTCACCACCTACACTAAATCCAAGTTGTTGCTCAATTTAACAGGCACAGCTCCACCGATTCCAGTGCAACATTTTTAATTTAGCCCCTACCATCCCAGTGTTTCTAATCTAAGGCTGGAAATGCACCTGTGAGTGGGCCACGCTCCAAAACGCAATGCAAACTCTCAGTTGAAACACATATACGATCGGAACAAGCCCCTCCCTGTTCCGGTTAATTTACGTTTCTAAATTCTGTTCAAACACAACCTGAGCCTGGCGGTCGAGGATTGCTGAAGCCTGAAGCCACCCACTTGACAGAAGAGAGCTTATTTAGCATAGTGGATACTGCAATAAACAGCACTGATTGCTTGGGAGTAATGGGGGATAGAGAAAAAATTCCACCTGTTCCAGATTCTGTGTAACATACCTAATTAAAAAAATGCAGAGACTGTCCATGTATATTTTGAAATAGCATTAGGAACTGAAAATAACAGCATGCCTCCCGTGGAATATAAGAGAAAAGAAAAGTATGTCTGGTAAGTATAGAACATAGCCCTACACAATGCTGGTTTTACTTGTGGGGGAGTTGGGAGCTGTAAGATTCCCTTTAAGAACTTTTAATAAAATGTGAAAATTTTTAATCATTTTGGAGTGATAATTTTATGACTCCCAGTTTTCTTTTGTTCTATTGGGTTCTATTGCAGTTTTTTCATAATTGATATTGGGGAACAATTGGGGTTGATCCAGCCTGAAACATTGTATATGTAAGGGATGCAGAGGGTTGGAGTTGTTGTCACATACTATTATGTGGTATGCTACATTGATTTTTTTCGAAAAAGTCACAAAATGCATAAAAAGTACCAGCATATACGGCAGGGCCTGGAGTGACTATACAGCTATTTATGCAACTTTAAGTTTAAGTCATGAATCCTGATTTGCACTACGTTGCACTAGCAACTAACAATAGTGAAGTGAAATAGTCCACTGTAAATTTTAAGCAATGTAAAAAAAAACTTTTGCAACTTTTTGGAGACTTTTTTACAACAAAAAAGCCCAGTTAAACCACCATTTTTAACCACCCACTCTTTTTAAAGGTCTATACAACTTCCATTATTCCTGATAAGGTTATCTGGAAACACTTCTTATTTTTTTGCAAGCTTCATATAAGTTCATACAAGTTCATAAATTTTTTTTTTTTTTTTTTTTTAAGAGGTGAGCATTGCCTGCTCCTGGTCTTCATATTAGATGAAAGAGAGCAGTGCAGCGTAAAGAATAAAATGCAGATTATACTGCATTTGGTGTACTTACCAAATAAGATTGAACTTGGATGTGTGTACAATTTGTTCTCTGATGACAAGACATAGGGCATCCTGGCACAGTTTAATTTGTTCTTTGGTAGAGGAGCTAAGGTCAAGAATAATCAGTACACACTGTTCCTGGACCACTCCAAACACTGAGCGACTTGAGCTGGTCAGCCAGGCGAGTCTTCGATGGTAAAGATCAATGATATTTGTAACAGATTCAATCTTCTGGAGAATTTCTTCCTTTTTAGCTGTCAACTGATTGATAAAAATAATTATAGAACTTCTATAAACTTATATATAAGTATATAAAATTGTAAATATTAATACTTGTATGTAGTTATGTATATTCCTTTACCAATTCAGTTTTGGATTTATTAGTGTTTATTAATGTGCATCAACAAGACTTATAGAACACGTGTATCCACTGTATTCAATGGGGCTAAACACACGTCCCTGCAACACGCACCAGAATTTCATTGTACAATTAATTTAGGCACCCATTTATATGGCTTAAAGGCATAGGGGCACATTTACTAAGCAGTGTGTGCCGGAATTCTGGCAAGGACTGCACATAAATACATGTGAAAACGGGTTGCATATGTATTTATGAAGTGTTTCCGCTAATATTTTGTTACGGCTGAACTGTGCTTGCTGGGACACAATACTGTGTACAGAAAGAGCCGTTCACAATAAAAAATTGTGTCCTGAAAGACGCTTTAGAAGCAGATAAAAGACGTTCTGGTGTATTTTCACACCAGGCGCCAGATTTATGTCTGCAAGTCAGGCATAATTGTAGCACATGCCTGTTAAACTGCGTACACCAGAAAAACACTGGAGCACTCAGTTTAAGCACTTTTGGCGCTCACCGGGTGCGCTAGATTATTGAAGACTGTGTGGTTTTCATTAATGTGGCGCACTCTGAACATTAGTAAATAGTACTGCCGACAAACAAACTTGTTTGCTAGCTGCCAGCTGGCACTGTTTTACATGGCTGAATACCTCCTAGAAACAAAGTTCTACCATGCCAAAATTGCCAGGTATTACATATTCCTAATAAGAAATGCATCAAGAGTAACATAATGAATAAATAAACATAGTTAAGAAAAGGCCACAGTTCAGAGATTACATATCCATATATGACGTTATAACTAGCATGATAACCACAAATCCTAGTAATAAAGATACACAAATAATCAATGAAGGTCTAAGTGCAAAAAAGCCTCAAATATAATCATAGCATGAGAGATAATAAACAAAGTTACCAAACCATATATTTTGGTGCACCTTTAACATAGGGTTTGCAACACATTTCTGTCGGACTTTGCATGAAAATGTGGCGCACGGTACAATTGAGCACAGGAAAGCCCATTTCAATTACGAAATTTGTGTTGCGTGAAGAATAGTGCAGCCACGTTGAATAAACGTTGCGAGCAACACAAATGTGTTCGTATAGAGCCCTATTCACTGACTGCTGCCCTTCTTTTAGCTAAAATTTTTTCCATTACATCCACATAAATCACTTTTTATCTTTTATTACCTGGCATCAGAGAGGGACGTGTCCTTCTCGGCCAGCCCCTCCCATCTAATACTCCCCATGCTTTATGCTTTCTTACTGGTCACAGTTCATGTCATGTGGCCAGAGTGACATCATCTCAGGTACTTTAGCCTATTAATAATAGCAAAATGTACTCCATGCATGTATCTGACCACATGATGTCACAGCAGCCTCCATTGGCTAATACTCCTCCTCATCCTCCATGGAGGCTGCTGTGATTTCATGTAATCACATACATGGTATACAGTTTGCTATTATTCCAAGGCTAAGGGACCTGCAATGATGTCATTCTGGTCACATGTCATGAATGTAACACAAGGCACCGTGTAAAAAAATTGACAGAATGGGGCTTATTTACTAAGGTTTCCGTGGCTGCATTTTCGACAGATTTCCCGACTTTTTGGGGATCGCGCCGGGGATTGTGTTGCACGCGATCGCATTGTGATGCTATTGCACTGGCTTTCACACAACACAAATCGGGCGGCGGACCATCAGACGATCCGACAGATTCGGACTAAGCGCGGGATTTGACATTCAAATTTGTGTCACAAGCCAAGCACTTACATGCATCGGGAAGAAGAAGGTGAACCCCGGCGGACCTCAGCGGGGAGCAACACATGCAGGATATCGAGCGCAGGATATACGTGGATTGCAGCACAGTGCATCGTCGACGGGAAACGCACCTCGGGGGATCGCGACTCAGACAGGTAAGTAAATATGCCCCAATATTTCCCATTTGTACATAGAACTTTATACGTCTGTAGGTGAATATTAGCAAACGGTTCCTAAGTACAAGGAGGCAGAGCAGGGATTTGAAGAGACACAGGGCTGTCAGTCACAATAATGGGTCTTGGTTCTCTGCCAGCCTGAGAGAGAAGAGTCACAGAGACCAGACATGAGTCACAAAAGTTAATTTGCATATCAGAAAACTGTCTGCAATTAAGGTACCATGCCCCACTGGCAGATAATTTTAGGTGATATGGGGAGAACTTGTAACTCTTTATCAGCAGGCATTGTTACTCCTATAAATACATGTGCAAGCAATTTACATCTAAAAGCACAGCGCCAGCCGCATATCTATAACATTTGTCCGGCGCCATCAATAAGCACTGCGTGACTGCAGACCCTGTCAGAGCGGCACGACCACATTGCAGAGAGCCGGCGGCGATTACACAATATATGCGATGCTGCCGGTATCTCTTACAGGTTCCCGCCGACAGGGTGTGGTGCAGGAGTGTCGGCCGGCCCCTTCATGAATAAAGCCGACTTCAAGCGCACAGGATACGAGGATCCAAGCTCTTATTTGGTAAGAGGTCGGATCGGTTAAAACCAACTTTCCCAACATAAATTTAAAAAAATTTGGCAGATATAGAAATGGGGCTGGTGAGAGGATTATAAGTGGCATATTTGGTGTGGGTCTTTTTTGGTGGTGACAGGTCCTCTTTAAGGATCATAGTAGGGATTGTCATTTACTTATCTGTAATCCATCCTCCAGCAAATTGGGCAGTGGGTTACCACAAAGTGTGAAGTAGCTACTCGACACCCGTCCACTAGGATTTTGGATGTAAAAAATTTCTGGTTGTTGGAAGATAGGATAAAGTAGCAAATAAATGATACAATATATATGTGCCAATGCTATAATGCTGTCTACCCTTATTGTTATATTAATGTAAAAAAAAAATGTTTTTCAAACAAAAAAGTTTAATTGTGGTATAGCGGAGAGAAGCCTCTCACAATCGAAGGTCTGTTTATACACAAATATGTTTGCAATTGGGAACTAGCAACACACCCATACGCGATGCAAAACATGTGTTGCTGGGTCCTGATCACAAGCGTTTAGGTTCAAAACGCATCTGCAATTGTGCAATCCTTTTGCCCTGTAAAGGCCTAATGGCTATATACCACATCGCAAAATCACAAACATCTTTAAACTTGCCCCAACACGAGTGGATGTATTGTACAGCACAGAACAGTGCCTGTGTGTGCAATACTTAAACGGATAGCACCAACTGCTGGCCTTTTTACAGATCATTGCCAACAGATGCTATCTAATGGACCATGAGTCTGTTCCGCAAAAACAGAAAAGCATGTCCTAGCCAGAACCATTTTTCACGGATCACATACAGTTTATTAGGATACATGTAAAATGGATGCCGAACTTATGCAAATTGGCCATTTGACAGAGTTTGGAGGCCCTATAGCCATCTCTTTAAATTATATGGTAAGGATAGCGGCACTACAAGGTGCAGCACTATTCTTTCCATCAAAAGAACACTAGAATGGAACCAACACAGACCTCACAATAAGTTATGGTCTAGTGGTCCTGAATCCCAGGTTCACATTTGCATTGGGGGTTTAAGTTACACTTAAGAGTGCGTAATGGAAACTGAAAACTGAAGTAGACAGTAAAGTGTTCTGTTCTCCTTCTGTTCCCCATTACCTTCAATGTATGGATTATTACCTTCCATTACACTTCTGTTATTAATAGCAGAAAATAATATGTGGCTGCTGCGCAATTTTTTCTGCTATTTGATAATAGAATTGAGAACAGAACCTGCCAAATTCAAGTGTGAGCCCAAGGCTGCTTTCACACAGCTGTATGCTCACCAGGCCGTATCCCTGGTGAACATACAGAGCCACGCTAGAGAGGAGGAGAGGTCAGCACAAATTCACACAGGTTACATAGACACAGGTTACACATACATATACAGACAGGTTACCCAGACACAGACTACACATACATAAACACACAGGTTACGCAGACACAGGTTACAGGTTACAAATGATGTATTAAATCATTTTGAGAGGCAATTTATGATCTTATCTGTACAAATATGAGCGCGGTTCTGCTAAGGCAAGAAATCCAGGATAAACACAAGCTCTTCTGTACACTCAGACCTAGACAGTAACCTTAGGGTGCAGAATCTGGAAATGCTGTAGCTTGATAAATAAATTAGTAAGATGTGACATGTATAGCATGTCTCCATTCATCGATATAAGAGAAATGGTGGGAATATCTTACACACTTACATTGTAGATTTTACCATTGTGGGAATACTGCGGGAAAAGGCCATGACAATATCGTGAGGACACCGGGCGCCCTAGTTCGTTTACAAATCTGGAAATAAAAGTTGTATGACTCAAACTCATAAAACTTTATTCATGCTTTATAATAAAAATGAATTAAGCTATATAACGGGTTCTTCAAGTATGGCATGAAACAGGAAACAGCAAGTTTAATTCACACATACTTTATTGTCGGGAGAAAACTGACAATAGAGAGACACATATTAGGAAATTGCTATATAGCGTATAACTCAATATCATCGAAAAAGATGGAAGTAACTATTG
The DNA here is from genome assembly GCA_019512145.1 of Engystomops pustulosus. NCBI lineage: Eukaryota > Metazoa > Chordata > Amphibia > Anura > Leptodactylidae > Engystomops > Engystomops pustulosus. Next base: position 87,518,589 of record CM033642.1, on the reverse strand, counting down.
ACAACATTTCTTTTTTTTCTTGAAATGTATGGTAGGACTAACCTTCTTTCTGGTGAAAACCAAGGCGTGCCAGGATTTTAGGCATTGTAAGTTTCTTCTTTCTGAGACAAAGGAATGCAGCCATACTGGTGATGAAACTTGTGCGGATTCTTCCATTTCTGACATCAGTCATCTACATATAAGTAAATAATAGGTTGAGTAAAATTTTTACACATAGGGCACAGCATAACTGCACAGCTGCACAAGGGACAAGTTTGCGCACCTTTGCAAGAGTTCAAACAAGCGGATGACGTCAGCGAAGAGAGAAGAATTGCGGTCGACGGGAGGATATATTAATTAACCGGGGGGGGGGGGGGGGCGTGCATTACTTACTGAGTGGAGGGGCCATGAGGTCATTAAGTTGCACGAGCCTGAGCTCATTTGTTATAAGGTTGTATTCTCTTCGATTAGGGTGCCCCAGATTTAGCTGGAAGAAGTGGAATCATCCCCTACAGGTAGCAGGCAGTGCTTATAGCATAGTCTAACACCGCTAAAGTGGTTAAGATGTAGATTGTTTTTAAGAACAAAAGGCTTTAAATTTAGCAAATGCACCTGAGGGGCTCCATGCTCCATTAACACCTATGGAGCCTGAGTCCCTCAGCTCATTTGCATAATTTAAAAAATGCTAACTTTGCAAATGAGCCTCGGGGCTCACGCTCCAAACACCCATGGAGTCTTGGGCCCTTCAGGCTCATTTGCATAATTTAAAAAGCTTTTTTCCCAAAAACCAGGGCATAAAAAGGTAAAAGAAGATCAGATCCTGATAGGGTGCACATAGCAGTATCTCAGTGTGCTTGGTTTACAATGCTTGCCTGGTGGTAGATGTCCTTAAGTGATTTTGCGACTTTCTGAACAAAAGTTGCAAAAAAAGTTGCAAAAGGCTCTTATTCCTTGTTGTACATTCTTCTTTCAAGCATGCGGTTGTTACCCCATTACTAAAGAAACCTTCTCTGGACCATCCAATGCTGCTAACTACCAACCAGTCTATAATCTTCCTTTCATGTTCAACATCCTGCAACGCCTGGTCTTTCTCGATAACCCGTTATCTCTCAGCTAACTCCAAAGAAAGCTTCGCTCCATTGGTCTGAAGCTGCACTATTCTGTTTTTCTTCCTATCACTCTGAGTGCACTTTCAGTCTCCTTCTCTCACTGGCAGTGTTCCTCAGGGGCTCTGTCCTAGGTCCTCTTCTGGTATGGATAGTTTAAAGATGGCGGCTGATGAATGTCTCAAGCAGCAGTATTTTTATTAATAAATTATTTATATGCCATCCCTTATAAAGAATGTTGGACCAGTATACAGGCTCTTATACCTCTCGTGTCAACCGCTCATCTCATAGACTGTAAGCTCTTGCGAGTAGGGCCCTCACTCTTATGGATGTTATTACCTCATTTTATTGTATAAATAATCTCTAACGCTCTATGGAATTTGATGGCACTATATAAATAAAGATTATTATTATACATGTGAACAATACAAACACCCCCATGACATAAACGGCCATGGAATATTACCCCACCAAGGCCTGACTACAGTGTGGGGGCAAAATCTAACCTTTGTGTTCCAAAGATTGTCATCAGAACAACAATAAATGATGCCACTTATCTGCAGTTAAAACGCTTTTGTGCAGCAGGTGTTTGATCTGCAGGACATAAGTGATGCCACTTATTGCTTCTGATCTTTGCGATAAATTTAGGATTTAGTTTTACAAAGTCCTTCTATATGCAAGTGTGATAAATCCCATACACTATACCATTAGCTAGCTAACGTGCAATCTTTACTCTCTGTAAGAAAGGGATGAGTTATGAGATATACCATATATGCAGATTTCAGCCTATGAGACAGGACACACGTTTTATAATCATTTCTCTGGCAGTCATGCTCTATGTCTTCGGATCAGCCATAGCTGGCAGACCCTCCCCCCCCATCACTAGCGGTATGTATACCGGGAGACTGATGATCGCATTATTATTTCAGATCTCACCTGCACCCGCCGTGCCCTCTGACGCCGGCTCGTCCGTTGTTGACCATAGAGAAGGGGGTTGCCAAGGTCTGACCAATCAGAGCAGAGCGTCGGTGTGAGGGGCGGGGAGGTGATCCCGTCCTGACCTGTGCGGGGGCGTCTCTGTCACTGACATCATTATGAAGGATCGCGGTATCGGAGTGTGATGGAGATGAGAGCGGCAGCCTGTGTGAGGGGAACAAGCCGTGCCCTTATAGACAACCAATGTGTCCATTGGTAAATTCATGTCATCCTTTGAAAACATTGTGGGGGTGATAAGAGTAGCCCCACATCCGCAGTACCTGCATCCTCCATGTTTCTCTGTGGCATTACATGCTTTCCAGGATCCAGGTACACCGACATTTCCTCATCACATGCTGTGGGCCTCCATCACATAAATTTTATTTTTGGCCGTGTGTTGATATATTTGGGGGAGATTCATTATTCCTCTGGTAGAGAAGCACACGATCTCTCCGCCAGTTTTCTCATCTGAGCCACACGCAGTTTGGGCATGTCAGAGTTTGGGCATGGCTCTAGATTATATGTTTCAGACAGAAAACTGTATGGAGACTATAGCATAAAACAACGCCAGTTCAGATCTGGTTACAGGGCCCTGCTGGCGTAGCCCCTGTATCTCTTTGTAGATATGGGCGCTTAAGACTAGTGGTTCAAAACCTAGTCTTAATGAATTTCCCCCAATTGATTTCTATAGGTTCACATACACACGCCCCATGTATAAACTGCAAAATTGCAGAGGAAGGTCCTATTCCTAGAGTAGGTCCATGGCACACAAGACAGAAACAGCAAACACAGATCGTGTGGCCTGGAGAATACACACATTCATGTACGCAAGGCCTATTCCAGGAGCCGGAATACCTGGGCAAGTACCAGGGCCCAGAGCTGCTGGGGGGGCCCACACAGCCAAATCTTAGTCCAGTAGCCTGGCAGCCCCTAGGTGCTGATGAAGATAAGCAGTGCTCCATGTGCTGCAGGACACTGGCCTGCCTCTCTGCACTTAAGCTCTACTCAGCTGCCGGCAGAATAGTCGGATGAAAACAGGTGAGGTGTAAGCCTTGGTTGGACCCGAGATGAGGATTTAGGTGAGTTTTTTTTTATTTTTTTATGATCATATTTTGTCCATGGGGTGGGGGCTGTATATCCTGAATCGATGGAGGGGGGGCATATATAATGATCCTGGAGGGTGAAGAGGCTTTATATTATAAATCCATAGGGGGGGTGGTATATAATAAATTATGGGGTTAGGGGGGGGATGTATATGATGATTCCACGGGGCTATATATAAAATAAACTAGAGGGGACAGTTTAGGATGATTAATTAAAGTTATTTTAGGGAACAGGGGACTGTTTTAGTTTTTGAATTTAATGCAGCCATGTGAGTTCACTGCAAAAGGAACTACTGAGTCTACCAAAACCTGGAGCTGGCAGTGCTGTACAGGTAGTTGTCTGTTACATCAAGTAAATGGGAATAGTCTGATGGGGACAGAACACCAGTCCTATAGTGAGGGGAGCCTCTTGGGAATTCAGTACTTTCCTTTTTTAATTAAAGCTACCCCTGAAAGTATTTTCCATAATGTGAGCGAACCCCGTAACCTTATAGTGACTGCCACACAAGAATGAGCAGAAATCAAGTCTCAAGTCTAATTTTTATGTAATGTATTATTTACACTGCTGCTCCTGTGTCTGGATCATACTGTAATGACAGGCGAGGCTGGAGAGAGCTCTCATAAAAATCTAAAATGGTACCTTCACTGTGTAGTACTCTAAATGGGTCATACTGTAAATGAGATTGCTATTCATCAGTGTCACGGTGCTCCTGCGACCCCACCTCCCGGATCGCAGGCGCACCCGTGCCCCCTCTGCTGACTCACCTCGCCGCAATCCAGCGCTGACCCGGCAGCACGGCTCGCACCCGCTTCCTGAGAGTTAAAGGGTCAGCGTCCTCATAATTGGTGTGGCCGGTTGCCAATTCTGATAAATCCCAGCCCCTTCCTGTATTCCCTGCCAGATCTTTTGCTTCCATGTTGAGAGAAAGGTATTCAAGCCCTTTGCAATTATCCTGATTTCCCGATGTGACCGATTTCAGTCTCACTTCGTCTGTGCCGCCTGTCCTGACCTACGCTACGTCCCTGACTCCGATCTGTGCTGCCTGTCTCGACTACGACCTGTCCCGACCACCCTTCTGCCTCACGAATTTCTACTAAGGCTTGGCGTGCACGGGAACAAAGTGCGCTGTGGAGCAACCTGGTGGTACTACGTCGCAGCAAGTCCAACCTGCTTTGTGGCGGGCTGGGTGAAAACGGGTGCCACTTAGACTCCGATCCAGTGTCGGCTTACTTCAGCATCCGCGGTGGTCAGTGGGTCTACTACCCCTGGTGCCTGACAATCTGAGTGGTAAGGATTTATGTTTAGATTAAATATTTAGATTTTTACCTAAACATAGAAAAGAGGTGCTAAATTTTTTCTGTGTATAGGGCATACCCAGACAATAAAGAAAAACAGATGTGGGCCGATCTCAAAATTTAATTCAAAATTACACTTACAATTGTGACTCCAGCTGCAAGCTTCAAGGATAATAATAGTTGACACACACATCCATCCAACATTTACATTTTTTCCTTTATTTTCTTTGTAAATGTCTTACATACCTTATGTTTTATCTCATCTCGGTGCTAAATTACAAAACTGGTGCTACACACGTCTTGACGTATGTGATGACATGAACGTGTCAGTCATTCTGTGTTTAAATGTAGTAGACTGCTCCCATTTTACGTCTTTTACATACATTTGTATTTGTAACTCTCTACACAGAGGGATGTAAAAGAATCTAGAAACTAAGACCTCAGTCTCAGGTCTTCTAAGAATTTTGTCAATAGTATAGTAAAATGCTGTTTATTGTGATACGTTTAATTTCGCTTCTTTGTAAAGGCAGAGTGACTCGTACAGTTTGCAATTCTGATTGTACTGACAAGAGGCATGTTCTCTATAAATACCAGTAAATAATAACCCACAAGGACTCATTGGTCTCGCTGTCAGACGCTGCATAGGGGATTTATCCCTTAGGGAATTTTTAAACACCTCTTATCACAACCTTTTTCTGAGCTTTATTTTTTCTTCAACTCACCTTCCCAAAGCAATTATAATTTTTTTCTCCCCAAAGAGCCTACTTAGGGGTTAGTTTTTGCAGGACACTGAACAGTTTAAACACTTTATAATTACTCAGACAAAAGCCTCAGGTCAAAGCCTCCCCCATAATGAAATGCCCCACGCAGCCAGCCCCTTCATTTATGAAATGCCCCATGCAGCCAACCGCCCCTACTGAAGAAATGCGCCATTCATACAGCCTTTCCTACTGATGAAATGCCCCATGCAGCCAGCCCCCCCTACTGATGGCAAAATGCCCCATGCAGTCAGCCACCCCTACTGATGGTGAAATGCCCCATGCAGCCAGCCACCCCTACTGATGGTGAAATGCCCCATGCAGCCAGCTGCCCCTACTTCTAATGAAATGCCCCATGCAGCCAGCTCCCCCTAATGATGATGAAATTCCCCATGCAGCCAGCCCCCTCACACTGATGATGAAATGCCCCATTCAGCTAGCCCCCCCACTGATATAATGTCCTATGCAGTTCCCCCTACTGATGAAATGCCCCATGCAGTCAGCCCCTCCCCCTCTGCCTCTCCACTGATGAAATGCCCCCCTCTGCTCCTCATCAAATAAAAAAACTTCCGGTGCTCCCTGTGGCTCCATTTCTTTTTTCTTTTTGCGTGTTACAGCGGGCAGAGACACCTCCATGCGCTATGCCCACTGGCACACACTATGATAGTGTGCACTGGCTGGCAGAGCACATTGATGAGCCTCTGCCAGCTGTTACATGTAAAGAGAAGAATGAAGAGGAGCCGTGTGGAGCATCGGGGAGCTGCGGGGTGTGCCGGAAGGTGAATATGTAAGTTCATTTTTTTTATACATCCGTGTCTAAGACGATTTCGGGTTTTTAAGCACACTTTTTTGTGCTGAAAAACTCGGCTTATACACAAGTATATACGGTAACTACTGTAATACTGCCCCCTTTGTACCAAAAAAATAGCTACTATATTGTACAGAAAGATACCTACTATAATACTGCACCAGGTGTAGTCTCCTCCTGTAAAGGAAAAGATTGCCAGCTCACCTCCCCAATAAGCGTCGAGTCCGGCACGGGCCACCCTTTGCTGGGGGGGTTATCAATGGCGAAAACAGAAAAGCACCGTCCAGCCAGGCTCCAGACACCAATAATTCTTTATTTAGTGCATATTTAAAAGTAGGATAAACACTCACACTCAGATAGACGTAAAGCTACGCGTTGCGGAGGTCATCCCGTCTTAATCATGGCTACAAAATACAGACACAGCAACACTTTATAAGCTCAATTACAAACAAGGGCACCTTCCCCTCTCCCAACATCCTAAGCGTTTCCATTCACGCCACCGAAGTACGAATATAACAATAAAACATCATATTTTGTAACATGATATAACAACATTACTAGCGGCATAATTGTATTGATTCCTGTGAACATCTATTATATACGAACCAATTTTAGAGAGTCGGAAGAATGAATGGGCGATCCAAATAGCACAGACGAGTCGAATTCAGTCACATGACTTAAGTCACGGACACATCCAAGTCACGTGATTTGTGATGGTATCTGTAGCAGGTTGCTTGGTTAACCCGTCAGTGCATGCGTTAATTGGAGACACAGTTAAAGAGATATGTACAGGGTAACTGGGAGTTTCACAGTAGGGGGATCCGGAAGCGAGGAGGCGTCTCATCGGCACCGCAGCGGAGACCCCCCGACGACAACCGCAGGAGCAAAGATCCAGGCAACGGCGAGGATCCTCGCGGCGCGCCAGAGAAAAACTCCCCCCAACGGCACGGTAAGTACCATTAGATCTAGATCAAAAATAGAATAGATAGAATAAACATATTAGACTGACAACAAAATACACTAGTTTAAATCAAACAAGTGATGGAACCTGTGAATAGTAAAAGACAAATCTTAAAAAATGAACAAAGACCAAAGGGCCAACAAGATACCAATGGCTGCAAGGTATGAAGCCAGTATTATATGTATCAAATGACACAGAGTAAAATAGAAGAGCAACAGGCATATGAATTAATAATGATACATAGTTATCTTTTCAATGAGGGCCTTGTGGAAATGAGTTTCCAAAGAAACAAAATCCAAAAAGCCTCCCTACTGGCCAAAGCGGGGTGCCAATTACCACCCCGAATATTCTAGTGGACTTTTTCATGGCATAATAGTCAAGTGCCGAACATCTCCATTATGAATTGTAGCAAAATGGACTGTGATGACCTGATAGATTTGACCTACAGGGTAGTAAGTGTCCGTAAATGTTTCCAAGAACCTAATCTTGAATTACGAGATGTATGTCCAACATACATAAGGTTTGCAAGCAGTGCAGTGTATACATATATACCACATTGTCGTATTACAGTTATGAATTTTTTTATGGCAAATGCCTTCTCCATCACTTTGACAAGAAATTTTGCTTTTTATTGACCACAAATTTGCAGGTTTGCAGGAGTAGCCCACATTTAAAGGAAACCCTGGGTAGAGAGCCACGGGGTTTAGGCTGTGCAGAGAAGAAGAGGGAAGGAGATAGGTAAATTCCCTAAACTTTGGCCTCTTCTAGAGACTATGCGGCAACCTTCCAAGGATTATTTATCCAAATAGGTGTCTGTTTTCAGTAGGGGGATGTTGGGTGATTCACATATTAGAGATGGCTTTAAACTGGGGGCTATACTGCAAACTAATGTGGAGTGTAACAAGGCTAGAATGGTGTTCGCATCTTTTGATTGTTGTGGATATATTGAGGTTAGTGCTGTTTTTATTGAGGGCTGTTGTAGCTCTCTCTAGTGTCAGTTTGGATAACCTCATTCTAATCTTTACACACCTGAGATGCCTGCCCATGAAACAATAGAGATATTAGTACAATTGACGCCCGTCTTAGTAATTCTCTAAAGGAATAGCGCTGGATCGTAGAGGTGGGTGTGAGAATTTAGCTGTAAAATTGATTGCATGTCTGTGGGCGATTGCGTGGTAGGGTTTGGTAGTTATATTTGACACCAGTGCACCATGGAGGGATAGATCAAGGAACGAAAATATCATTTGAATGGGTGGGCATACGTGAAAATAAGATAATAAAATCATAACGTTAGTAAGTCGTGGGAGCAGTAGATAGAAGGGAAGTAGATCATAATAAAAGGGAAAGAGAATGCTCGAGTGGCAAGGAATAGCCGAGCCAGGACAACAGACAATCACAAGAGAAAATCAAAATGTCCAGGTCGCCCCCCCACGGCACATACCACTCAAGTCAAATCATAAAAAGGGTTGTCAGGGGAGATCTGGGTGGAAGGTTCACTCACACACCCATGACAGTGGTGAGAATGTGCCCGGGTAATGGAGAAAATTAGGTCACCACCATACTCACTCCCCAGTATCTGGGTAGATAGAAAAATGTTTGTCACAACATACAAACCCTACTGTCCCCCGCTGGATAAGAGAAATGACAGTCTAGTCACAACTCTTTAAAGACTCTGGCGAGCTATTTTAGTACTAGTTATCCAGATGGAATTGGAGTGCCCTTAATGCATATCATGGCGGATAGAACGTATAACAGTGATTCTGACTATCACAACTCAGCGCATTTGGTAAATTGCTTTCCATAAATCTTATCCAGGGATGTAGAACATTCACGGAATCTTGAAGGAAACACCGGGGTGGTTACTTACTAGAGGAACTTGTAATTACCCATCTAGCAGCTGCACAAGGTTCGTCGCCAGGGCACCCGACTGCCGAAACAATCGGAGCATCGAGGGGTGGTGATAACCCTTGTGAGTTTTTGGGGGAATGAGACCATGAATAGATCAGGTATTCACCGGGTCCTAGACGAAGATCTGCCAGTCTGGCCCTGCGATTGAGGAAACCAGGCGTAATCCCTTTCCAGTAAAAGTTTTAGTTGCCGATTTAAAAGTGGTAGGGTTCCATTAGTTACTGTATGGTTGCTATGAATAATTAAGAGCCGCTATAGACTTTGTCCCTATAACATTAGTGTGTCCATTAGTACAACTGAGCCCCTTTGTCAGAGAATTTTTAGTGGGTGAATCCTGACACTCAGTGAGTCTTCAGAGCTTGTTTCAGAGGGGGAGGAGGTGATACTGGTCTTGACGCTATGAGGAGGACAGGACAGACGTTTTTAATATTTTAAGGTTTTCTTCCTATCACTCTGACTGCACTTTCAGTCTCCTTCTCTCACTGGCAAGTTTCCTCAGGGCTCTGTCCTAGGTCCTCTTCTCTTGGATATGTTTATAAGATGGCGGCTGATGACTGTCTCAAGCAGCAGTATTTTTATTTAATAAATTATTTATATGCCATCCCCTTATAAAGAATGTCTGGACCAGTATACAGGCTCTTATACCTCTCGTGTCACCCGCTCATCCTCATAGACTGTAAGCTCTTGCGAGTAGGGCCCTCACTCTTATGACTGTTATTACTCATTTTATTTGTATAAATAATCTCTAACGCTCTATGGAATTTGATGGCACTATATAAATAAAGATTATTATTATTACATGTGAACAATACAAACACCCTCCATGACATAACGGCCATGGAATATTACCCCACCAAGGCCTGACTACAGTGTGGGGGCAAAATCTAACCTTTGTGTTCCAAAGATTGTCATCAGAAACAATAAATGATGCCACTTATCTGCAGTGAAAACGCCTTTGTGCAGCAGGTGTTTGATCTGCAGGACATAAGTGACGCCACTTATTGCTTCTGATCTTTGCGATAAATTTAGGATTTAGTTTTACAAAGTTCCTTTCTATATGCAAGTGTGATAAATCCCATACACTATACCATTAGCTAGCTAACGTGCCAATCTTTACTCTCTGTAAGAAAGGGATGAGTTATGAGATATACATATATGCAGATTTCAGCCTATGAGACAGGACACACGTTTTATACTCATTTCTCTGGCAGTCATGCTCTATGTTCTCTGTGATCAGCCATAGCTGGCAGACCCTCCCCCCCATCACTAGCGGTATGTATTACCGGGAGACTGATGATCGCATTATTATTTCAGATCTCACCTGCACCCGCCGTGCCCTCTGACGCCGGCTCGTCCGATTGTTGACCATAGAGACGGGGGTTGCCAAGGTCTGACCAATCAGAGCAGCGTCGGTGTGAGGGGCGGGGAGGTGATCCCGTCCTGACCTGTGCGGGGGCGTCCTCTGTCACTGACATCATTATGAAGGATCGCTGTATCGGCCGTGTGAATGGAGATGAGAGCGGCAGCCTCTATAGAGGGGAACAAGCCGTGCCCTCTATAGACAACCATTGTGTCCATTGGTAAACTTCATGTCATCCTTTGAAAACATTGTGGGGTGATAAAGAGTAGCCCCACATCCGCAGTCACCTGCATCCTCCATGTTTCTCTGTGGTATTACATGCTTTCCAGGATCCAGGTACACCTGACATTTCCTCATCAATGCTTGTGGCCTCCATCACATAAATTTTATTTTTGGCTGTGTGTTGTTATATATGGGGGAGATTCATTATTCCTTATGGTAGAGAAAACACATGAATCTCTCCGCCAGTTTTCTCATTCTCTGAGCCACACGCCAGTTTGGGCATGTCAGAGTTCGGGCATAGGCTCACCAGATTTACTATAGTTTCAGACAGAAAACTGTATGGAGACTATAGCATAAAACAACGCCATTTCAGATCTGGTTTACAGGCCCCTGCTGGCGTTAGCCCCTGTATCTCTTTGTAGATATGGGCGCTTTAAGACTAGTGTTCAAAACTCTAGTCTTAATGAATTTCCCCCAATTGATTTTCTATAGGTTCACATACACAGCCCCATGTATAAACTGCAAAATTGCAGAGAAGGTCCTATTCCTAGAGTAGGTCCATGACACACAGACCAGAAACAGCAAACTACAGATCTGTGGCCTGAGAATACACACATTCATGTACGCAAGGCCTATTCCAGGAGCCGGAATACCTGGGCAAGTACCAGGGCCCAGAGCTGCTGGGGGGCCCACACAGCCAAATCTTAGTCCCAGTAGCCTGGCAGCACCTAGGTGCTGATGAAGATAAGCAGTGCTCCATGTGCTGCAGGACACTGGCCTGCCTCTCTGCACTTAAAGCTCTACTCAGCTGACGGCAGAAGAGCCGGATGAAGACAGGTGAGTGTAAGCCTTGGTTGGACCCGAGATGAGGATTTAGGTGAGTTTTTTTTTTATTTTTTACTGATCATATTTTGTCCATGGGGGTGGGGGGCTGTATATCCTGTATCGATGGAGGGGGGGCTATATATAATGAATCCTTGGAGGGTGAAGAGGCTTTATATTATAAATCCATAGGGGGGGTGGTATATAATAAATTCATGGGGTTAGGGGGGGGATGTATATGATGATTCCACGGGGCTATATATAAAATAAACTATGAGGGGACAGTTTAGGATGATTAATTAAAGTATATTTTAGGGAACAGGGGACTGTTTTAGTTTTTGAATTTTTAATGCAGCCATGTGAGTTCACTGCAAAAGGAACTACTGAGTCTACCAAAACCTGGAGCTGGCAGTGCATGTACAGGTAGTTGTCTGTTACATCAAGTAAATGGGAATAGTCTGATGGGGACAGAACACCAGTCCTATAGTGAGGGGAGCCTCTTGGGAATTCAGTACTTTCCTATTTTTTAAATTAAAGCTACCCCTGAAAGTATTTTCCATAATGTGAGCGAACCCCGTTAACCTTATAGTGACTGCCACACAAGAATGAGCAGAACTCAAGTCTCAAGTCTAATTTTTATGTAATGTATTTATTTACACTGCTTGCTCCTGTGTCTGGATCATACTGTAATGACAGGCGAGGCTGGAGAGAGCTCTCATAAAAATCTAAAATGGTACCTTCATCTTGTAGTACTCTAAATGGGTCATACTGTAAATGAGATTGCTATTCATCAGTGTCACGGGTGCTCCTGCGACCCACCTCCCGGATCGCAGGCGCACCCGTGCCCCTCTCTGCTGCACTCACCTCGCCGCAATCCAGCGCTGACTCCGGCAGCACGGCTCGCACCCGCTTCCTGAGAGTTAAAGGGTCAGCGTCCTCATAATTGGTGATGACCGGTTGCCAATTCTGATAAATTCCCAGCCCCTTCCTGTATTCCCTGCCAGATCTTTGTGCTTCCATGTCTGAGAGAAAGCTGTATTCCAAGCCCTTTGCAATTATCCTGATTTCCCGATGTGACCGATTTCAGTCTTCACTTCGCTCCTGTGCCGCCTGTCCTGACCTACCGCTACGTCCCTGACTCCGATTCTGTGCTGCCTGTCTCGACCTACGACCTGTCCCCGACCACCCTTCTGCCTCACGACTTTCTACTACGGCTTGGCTGCCACCGGGAACAAAGTTGCGCCTGTGGAGCAACCTGGTGGTACTACGTCGCAGCAAGTCCAACCTGCTTTGTGGCGGGCTCTGGTGAAAACCGGGTGCCACTTAGACTCCGATCCCAGGTGTCGGCTTACTTCAGCATCCGCGGTGGTCCAGTGGGTCTACTACCCCTGGTGCCTGACAATCTGAGTGGTAAAGGATTTATGTTTAGATTAAATATTATAGATTTTTACCTTAAACATAGAAAATGGGGTGCTACATTTTTTTCTTGTGTATAGGGCAAACCCAGACAATAAAGAAAACAGATGTGGGGCAGATCTGAAAAATTTAATTCAAAAATTCATCCTTACAATTGATGACTCCAGCTGCAAGCTTCAAGGATTAATAAGTTGACACACACATCAATCCAACATTTAACATTTTTTCCTTTATTTTCTTTTTGTAAATGTCTTACATACCTTATGTTTATCTCATCTCGGTGCTAAATCTACAAAACTGGTGCTACACACGTCTTGACGTATGTGATGACATGAACGTGTCAGTCATTCTGTGTATAAATGTAGTAGACTGCTCCCATTTTACGTCTTTTACATACATTTGTATTTGTAACTCTCCTACACAGAGGGATTGTAAAAGAATCTAGAGTAACTAAGACCTCAGTCTCAGGTCTTCTAAGAATTTTGTCAATAGTATAGTAAAATGCTGTTTATTGTGATACGTTTAATATTTGCTTCTTTGTAAAGGCAGTGACTCGTACAGTTTGCAATTCTGATTGTACTGACAAGAGGCATGTTCTCTCTATTAAATACCAGTAAATAATAACCCTAAAAGTGACTCATTGGTCTCGCTGTCAGACGCTGCATAGGGGATTTATCACTTAGGGAATTTTTAAACACCTCTTATCACAACCCTTTTTCTGAGTTTTACTTTTTTCTACCACTCACCTTCCAAAAGCAATTATATATTTTTTTCTCCCCAAAGCGCCTACTTAGGGCTTGGTTTTTGCAGGACACTGAACAGTTTAAACACTTTTATAATTACTCAGGCAAAAGCCTCAGGTCAAAGCCTCCCCCATTAATGAAATGCCCCATGCAGCCAGCCCCTTCATTTATGAAATGCCCCATGCAGCCAAGCCGCCACTACTGAAGAAAGAGCCATTCAACAGCCCCTTTTTTTTTCCATAATGATGAGAAGCCCATGCAGCAGCCCCCCCCCTAAGGATGGCCAAATATGCCGCACATGCAGCCAGCCCCCACCACTATTGATGGCAAAATGCCCCGATGCCAGCAGCCACCCCCTAATGATGGTGATGAAATGCCCCAGCAGCAGCTTGCACTACTTCTAATGAAATGACCCCAGAGCCAGATCTCCCCCTAATGCATGATTGAAATTCCCATGCCAGCCAGCCCCCCCACCACTGATGATGGAAATGACCCCATTCAGCCTAGCCCCCCGACTGATATAAGTACTTCGCTTATGCAGTCCCCCTACGTATGAAATGCCCCCAGCAGCTCAGCCCCTCCACCACCTCGCCTATACACACTGATGAAATGCCCCTCGCCATCCATCAAAAAAAATAAAACTTCCGGTTGCTCCCTGTGGACTCATTTCTTTTTCTTTTTGTAGTGTTTACAGGGGACAGAGACACCTCCATGCGCTATGCCCACTGGCACACACTATGATGTGTGACACTGGACTGGACAGAAGCACAGTTGTGAGCCTCGTGCCAGCTGTTACATGTAAAGAGAAGATGAGAGGAGACCGTGTGCGAAGATCGGGGAGCTGCGGGGTGATGTGCCGGATGCAGTGAATATGTAAGTTCATTTTTTTTTATACATGTGTCTAAGACGGATTTTGGTTTTTAAGCACACTTTTTGCTGCTGACTGAAAAACTACGGCTTTACACAAGGTAATACGGTAGAACTACTGTATATACTGCCACCTTGTGTATCAAAAAAATCAGCTACTATATTGGGTACAGAAAGATACCGACTATAATACTGCACCAGGTTGTTGGTCTCCTCCTGTAAAGGAAAAGATTGCCAGCTCACCTCCCCAATAAGACGTTAGAGTCCGGCAAGGGCACCCTTCTGCTTGGGGTATATCAAGCGAAACAGGAAAAGGCGGTCAGCCAGCGCCAGACACCAAATAATCTTATTAGTGCACATTTAAAAGTATAACACCCAATCAGATAGACGTAAAGCCTACGCGTTTCGGACGGTCATCACGTCCTTAATCATGGCTACAAAAATACAGACACAGCAACACTTTAAAGCTCAATACTAAACAAGGGCACCTCCCCTCTCCAACATCCAAGCGTTCCATTCAACGCCAACTGAATACGCGTATAACAATAAAACATCCCTATCTTTTGCTTTCCGTTGATTCCTTTGGCATCACCCCCAATCTTCTTGCGCCTCTTTTTATCGTCCCATCGTTCTCACTCCTGCCATTACTTGACCGTTTCCACTCTTACAGTTCTCCGCAGCCGACTCAACACCTCTCGTTCTCTTAACACCGGGTGCTCAAACGTACTTTACCTCAACTCTTCTCTGTACTCTTTCGCCCAGGATCAGCCCACTGTCTATCCATCCTTTTTATCGTCTGGTTTTCCACCTTCACTTTCACGCTCTTTTTTGCTGCTCCCCGTCTAGTTTCTTTTCTTTTCTCAACCAGACCACTCTTTTCTAACTGCTCATACTTTATTATATTATTCTATTTTGCCTTCAACACACTCATGCATGTTCTCGGCCCCCACCCCTTTCTTTTCACTCTTTTATTACATATTGTTTCATTTTGTTTTTTTTTTTTTTATTTTATTTCAGTTTTTTTATTTTGTAACATTGAATAAACAACATTACTAGCGGCAATAATTAGTATGATTCCTGTGAACATCCTATTATATCGAACCAATTTTAGAGAGTCCGGAAGAATGAATGGGGCGATCCAAATAGCACAGACGAGTCGAATTCAGTCACATGACTTAAGTCACGTGACACATCCAAGTCACGTGATCTTGTGATGTATCTCGTAGCAGGTTGCTTGGTAACCCGTCAGTGCATGCGTCTAATTGGGAGACACAGTTAAAGAAGATATGTACAGGGTAATGGGAGTTTTCACAGTAGGGGGATCCGGAGCGAGGAGGAGTCTCATCGGCACCGCAGCGGAGACCCCCGACGACAAAGCCAGGAGCAAAGATCCGGGCACCGGCGAGGATCCTCGCGGCCGACCGAGAAAAACTCCCCCCAACGTACGGTAAAGTACCATTAGATCTAGATCAAAAAGAGAATAGAATAGAAAACAATATAGACTGACAACAAAATACAATATGTTAAATCAACAATGATGACACTGTGAATAGTAAAAGACAAAATCTTAAAAATGAACAAAGACAAAGGGCCAACAAGATACCAAATGGACTGCAATGGGTATAACGCAGTATTATATGTATCAAATGACACAGAGTAAAATAGAGCAACAGGCATATTGGAATTAATAATGATACATTAGTTCCTTTTCATATGAGGCCTTGTGGAAATGAGTTTCCAAAGAAAAAACAACAAAAAGCCTCCCTACTGGCCAAGCGGGCTGCCATATTACCACCCCTAATATTCACGTGGACTTTTTCTATGGCATAAGTAGTCAAGTGCCGAACATCTCCATTAGATTGTAGCAAAATGCTGTGAGTGCACCTGATAGATTTCGACCTACAGGGTAGTAAGGTCCCGTAAAGTCCAAGAACCTAATCTTGAATTTACGAGATGTATGTCCAACATACATAAGGTTGCAAGCCTGGCAGTTGTATAATAACACCACATTGTCCGTATTACAGTTTATGAATTTTTTATGGCAAATGCTTCATGCCATCACTTGACAAGAAATTCTTTTTATGACCACAAATTTGCAGGTTGGCAGCGAGTAGCCCCAATTTAAAGGAAACCCTGGGTAGAGAGCCACGGGGTTTAGGCTGTGCAGAGAAGAGGGAAGGAGATAGTAAATTCCCTAAACTTTGGCTCTTTAGAGACTAGATGCGGAATCCATTCCAAGGAATTTTCCAATATAGGGTCTGTTTTCAGTAGGGGGATGTGTTGATTCACAAATTAGAGATGGCTTTTAAACTGGGGCTATACTGCAAAACTAATGTGGGAGTGTAACAAGGCTTAGAATGGTTGTTCGCATCTTTTGATGTTGTGGATAATTGAGGTTATGTTGTTTTATTGAGGGCCCTGTTGTAAGCTCTCTCTAGTGTCCAGTTTGATAACCTCTACTTCTTAATCGTTACACACCGAGATGCCTCCCCATGAAACATAGAGATATTAGTACAATACGCCCGCTTTTTAATTCTCTAAAGGAATAGCCGGATCGTATGAGGGGGTGTTGAGATTTAGCATGTAAAATGTATTGCCTGCGTGGGCTTGCGGTGGTTTTGGTATTAATATTTGCACCAGTAGCACCATGGAGGGATAGATCAAGGAACGAAATATCATTGAATGGGGGCATACGTAAAATAAGATTAAACATGTTATTGTTGAAGTGATCAATAAAAGTGGTATGGCAGGTACATCGCCGCGCCAGACAATCAGAATATCGTCAATGTACCTGCCCAATACCACTCAATGCACAAAATTCAGAAAGGGTGTGTCAGGGGAGTAGATGGTAAGTTCCTCCCACCATGACATGGTGAGATTGGCCAGGGATGGGAAAATTGAGCCCCATACTCACTCCCCTATCTGTAGATAGAAAATGTTGTCAAACAAAAAAAATTATGTGTGATAAGGAAAGTGACAGGTCATAGTCACAAATCTTTAAACTCTGGCGAATATTTAGTATTTTATCCAGATGGAATTGGAGTGCCCTTAATGCAATCATGGGGATAGAAGTATACAGTGATTCACTACTCACAAATCTCAGCCATTGGAAATTGCTTTCCAACAAAATCTATCCAGGGACTGTAGAACATCACGTGAATCTTGAGGAAACACCGGGGCGGGCGTTCTTACTAGAGGCTGTAATATCCAATCTAGCCAGCTGCAAGGTTCTCGCTCATGGACCCGATGCCCGAAAACAATGTACGCATCGGGGTGGTATAACCCCTTGTGAGTTTTGGGAGACCATGAATTATAGTATCACCGGGTCCTCGACGAAGATCTGCTCAGTTGGCCTGCGTGAGGGAAACCCAGGCTAATCCCTCTTCCAGTAATTGTTTAGTTCGGCATTAAAAATTTGGTAGGGTTCTATTAGTTTTCTGTATGTGCTAGAACAATTAAGAGCGCTAAGATTTGTTCCTATACATTAGTTGTCCATTAGTACAACTGAGCCCCTTTGTCAGAATTTTATTGTGAATCCTGCCAATCAGTGATGTCCTTCAGAGCTTGTTTCAGAGGGGGAGGGAGGTGTACTGGTCTTGCGCTCATGAGGAGGCACAGAGTTTTTATATTTAAGGTCACGATCCATCCTCTCCTGGAAACAAATCCATGCAGTCTGCACGGGAGTTAACAGGATAGAACCTTGGATTCTTTACCCTAACATTTCAAATAGATTTTCACTTTATCACAATTGTAAAACGACATCATTATCACTGAGAACATCAAATTTTGTAATGTAAGTTGGTCCCTAAAATCAAAGGGCACAAATATGTTTTCACTTACTTGATCAATCTCAGAATCAATGCTACAACCTTCATTTGAATTATAGAAATGGCGTTTCACAGTTAAGTCCCTAATGAATTTATTGATGTCACATATGGTGGTGTAAATGTCAAAGTCTTTGTCGGGGGACAAAATTAAGTCCCAATGATAGATCTTGGTTGGTCAGGGGAGAGGGATGACTGGATAAGTGACACATCTAAGTGCCTATTTGGGTGTCTGCTTCTCAGTGTCAAGAGGGGATACCATTTACTTCGGTGTTACGCCCCCCCTGTGTTTTTGAGGGCCTCGATTCCTTTTCTTCTTAGAATAGGGTGCGCGGTTAGGGGTGTGTCCTTGTTCACGATTTGACTCCGGGTGAGATATTTCGATGAATTGGGCGAGGATAAAAATCCTACTTCTGTGTTTGTCATGGTAGATCTTTTGTGGATTTTTTAAGGATAGATCGGGGGGTATGTGGTGGTCTCTCCCAAGAGTCCACCATTCATACACCTGTGATTCATAATCAAATTGTCCCTTTGAATTTGATCTTTTGGTTGCAGCGATTTTTTCTCTATGCCAGAGTGTGTGTCAATTGCTGAATTGTACACCAAACTCCTGTTCGGTAAGGTTCGTTTTAAAGGTTTGCTTTCTCAATACGATTGTAGCTCTTTAATCTGTTTCTCATTGTCAATAATAAGGAATCAGTAGTCAATGAACATTCAGAAATAATCGTTCCAGTTCTTGGTGTTGACTATCTGAAGAAATGATTGAGGGTATCATCTTAAGTCGTTAGACCTTCTGGAATAAAATCTGTCAATATAGCCTAAGGGGTGGTTGATCCCACCAGACCCTTGTGTCATGTTTCATTAATTTCTAGAAAGATTTACTAATTGTCACCGCGATCCACTGTGTGGGCCACGTATAGCGCTTGGCCCGAAAAGACCTCGCGGCGCGTTCGGCTTATTATACTCTGGTATAGGTGCAAATGTCCAATGTCTTCCATAAAAGTTATCAGTCAAGTTTGGGCAGTATGGGAGGTGTGCACGGCTGCCAGAGAACATCAAATGTAAGGAAAAGATTGCCAGCTCACTCCCCAATAAGCGTCAGCCGGCAGGGCACCCTTCTGCTGGGGTACATCAATGGCGAAAAAAGGAAAGCACGGTCCAGCCGGCTCCCGAAACCAAAAGATTCTTATTTAGTGCATTTCAAAAGTATAACACTCCACTCAGAAGACGTAAAGCCTACGTGTTTCGGACGGTCATCCCGTCCTAATCATGGCTACAAATACAGACACAGCAACACTTAAGCTCCTACAAACAAGGAGCACTCCCGCTCCAACATCCTAAGCGTTTCCTTCACGCCGCACCTGAGAACGATATAACAATAAACATCATTTTGTAACATGAATAAACAACATTTACTAGCGGCAATAATTAGTAGATCCTGTGAACATCCTATATATCGACCAATTTTAGAGAGTCCGGAAAGATGAATGGGGATCACAATAGCACAGACGAGTCGAATTCAGTCATGCATGACTTAAGTCACGTTGACACGTCCAAGTCACGTGATCTGTGGATTGTATTCGTAACAGGTTGCTTGGTAACCCGTCAGGCAGGTGTCTAATTGGGAGACCAGTTAAAGAGATATGTACAGGGTTAATGGGAGTTTCACAGTAGGGATCCGGAGGAGAGGGGTCTCTCGGCACCGCAGCAGCACCCCGATCGACAAACCGGAGGAGCAAAGATCCGGCACCGGCGAGGATCCTCGCGGCGCGACCGAGAAAAACTCCCCCCAACGTCACGGTAAGTACCATTAGATCTAGATCAAAATAGAATAGAATAGAATAGAAATAAACAATATTAGACTGACAAACAAAATATCAATGTTAAAATCAACAATGATTGAAACTGTGCATAGTAAAAGACCCAAAATCTTTGAAAAATGACAAAGACAACAGGGCAACAAGAATACCAAAAGGGCATGCTCCCTGCCCCATGTTAGCCGACCCCCCCTGTCCCCAACTAGTCTCCCCACTCCGCCACCAGGTCTAAGCTCCCCTTGCCCCCTGGGTCTAGTCCCTCGCTACACACAGGTCTAGTCCCGCCTTCCCTGGTCCCAGTCTAGTCCTTGTCACGGAGGGGCTCACTCGTGCCCCTCTCCCCATGCTACTGCATCACGCGTGGCTTACCAGTACTCGGCTCGCATTCTTCCACTGGCGTGCACGCTCTGACTCCTAGGGCGTGTGCCGGCTCTCTAGATTTTCTGAAAATACATATAAGCCTGCCTCTTCCTGCACACCCTACCAGATCTTTGTGCTTATGCCATTGTGATATGCGATATTCCTGTGTGTTCCTGCATTACTGTTCCTGTGTTCCTGCATTCCTGTTCTTGAGTTCCTGTTCCCGTATTCCTGCGTTCCTGTTCCCGTGTTCCTGCCTTCCTGCTCCCGTGGCTCTGTGTGTTCAGTCATCTGTGTTTCCCATTCCCATCTGCTGGACCTCCGGATTGGACTTGACCTTGCAATCTGGCACCCCTGCCACCCTGTGGTGACGTTACAATGAGACTGTTCTCCTGCAAAGGTACAGACCCTTGGCTGCCACCGCGAGCTAGCGCCACCGTGGAACGACCCTAGTGGAATCCCTCCACAGCAAGAACATCACGTTTGGCTGGGGGTCCACAGGATCGGCAGTACACCTCCACGTCGTGTGGTGGAGGATCCACAGATTCCGAACCCTGACAGTCTTCCCCCAAAGTTATTTCTTCCCTCGACCACAGGTCTAGTACCCTCACAGGTCTAGGCCCCTAGGTCTAGTCCCCCTTTCCCCCAGGTTTAGTCCTCACATGCCCCCAAGTTTAGTCCACACCTGCCCCCAGGATAGTCTTCTCCGCCCCCAGGTCTAGTTCTCCTTGCCCCCAAGTCTATTTCCCCCATGCCCCCAGGTCTAGTCTTATGATGTTCTTGGGTACTGCCCATTTTGTGATATCATGGGCGGGTATTTTAATGTAAATGTAATTTACTGTGGGTACTGAAAGTATTCAGACCCCTTTAAATTTTTTACTTTGTTTTATTGCAGCCAATTGCTGAACGTCTGTGGAGAAAATCGCGCACATCTGCTGACTTTCTTCACTTCAAATTTATGCTAAAAATACGTTTCAATCTCTCTCTCTCTCTTCTTTGGATCCGTCCTCTTATTCAAGCATGCGTTGTTACCCTTTACTAAAGAAACCTTCACTGACACATCCAATGCACTAAACTACAGACCAAGTTTCTAACCTCCCTTTCATCTCCAAACTCCTGGAAACGCTTGGTCTTGGTCGACTAACGCTATCTCTCAGCTAACTCCTCCTTGACCCCCACAATCTGGTTTCCGCCTATGTATTCCACTGAAACTGCCACTGTATATAGGTCCCATGATCTCCTCACGCAAAATCCAAGTGACTATTTCTCTCCTATTTCTGGATCTATCGGCAGCGTTCGATATTGTGGACACATGCTCCTCCCTCAGGAGGCTTACTCCATTGGCCTAAAGGACACTGCACTCTCTTGGTTTTCTTCCTATTCTCCGACCGCACTTTCAGTGGTCTCCTTTTCGGATCTTTTTCTCATTTCCTTTCAGTGTTGGGGTTCCCTCAGGGTGCATAGGCCTTTCTCTTCTTTCTCTATACTGCCCCCATTGGACAAACCATCACGGATTTGGTTTCCAGTATCTCTTATGCTGATGACACCCAGGTATATACTTCTGCCACAAAACACCCCCCTGCTTAATCCAGAACACTAGTGAATGTCTCTCTGCTGTCTCTAACATCAGTCCTCTCTCTTTTGAACTTAATCTTCTAAGACTGAACTTCTTGTCTTTCACCATCTACTAACCAACCCAATCCCGACCTTCCATCTCGGTCTGTGGAATCACTATAGCATCGGGGGGCGCAGGCCGCTGTCTTGGGGTTGTGCTGGACTCTGAACTCTCTTTTTCACCATTATTCAATCTCTTGCTCGCTCTTGCCATATGCATCTCGAAACATCTCCGAATCCGGCCGTTTGACATTTGAAACTTCTAAAGTGTATTGTTGCACTTATTTCACTTGACTAGAATACTGTAACTCCACTATATCGGCCTTCCACTGACTAACTCTCTCCTCCTCAATCTATTTTAATGCAGCAGCCAGGCTCGTCTTCAGGCCAAACGCTACACGGATGCCTCCATTGTGCCAATCACGCACTGGCTGCCTTCTCTCCGTATTCACTTAAAAAAATAACCCCATTCACAAAGTGCTGAATAATGCGCACCTCCCTATCTCTTCTCTATCTAGTCTATCGCCCTTCCGTGCTCTTCGATCTGCCAGTGACATTAGATTAATCTATACCTTAATTCGAACCTCCATGCACGTATCCAGGACTTCTACCGAGTTGTCAATTCTCGGAATGCCCTTCCCGGGACTTTCACCCTAATACCCTCCAAAGCTTCAAACGTGCTCTTAAAACTCATCTCTTTAGGCAAGCTATCATACTCGCTAACTGCTTTGTCAACTCTCCCTTTACTAATCATCCTATGTCCTATTCCCATCTGTTATCTGGCAAAAGCGATATATACCAAGCTCCAGGCTTCTCTGCAGTCTTTCACCTAGGACCCTGTAAATAAGTTGCGCGGTGATGATGGTTTACGTCCAAGCAGCAACATCATTGTTTAGTAAATTATTTATTAAATTATTTTATATGGTTCCCTTATAAAGAATGTCTGGACCATTATACAACCTCTTGTGTCACCCCCTCATCCTCATAGTCTGTAAGCTCTTGTGAGCAGGGCCCTCACTCCTATTGTTCCATATGACTGTTTGTTCTTTGTAATGTAATATAGTTGTATATGTCCCCTATGATTTGTAAAGCGCTACGGATTTTGATGGTGCTATATAAATAAAGCTTATTATTATTATTAATTAGAAAGATAAAAAGTCCCTTTTTTGCTAATCCCTAACTGCTGAAGCCACTTTTCACCTTCCAGACATGGACCATTTTTTAAAAATCTGCCTTCATCACTATAAGTGGTTATAAATTTGGAACGTTTTAACATATTCAAGTGATTTTGAAATTGTTTTCTCGTGACACTTTTTACTTCATGTAAGTAGAAAAATTTTGATGGTAGTAACTGTAATACTTGATAACATTAACCAAATGTCTGATTTATGTTGACATTGTTTTTTCACGTAACCTCTAATTTTTGCAGGAGGTTATTATGCTTTGAGCTTAAGGAGCAATTTTTCACATTTTCATAAAAAATGCAAAATCCTGCTTTTGAGGGACCTGCTAGAATTTCAAGTCACTTTGAGGGGCCTAAATAATAGTAAACCTCCACAAATTACCCAATTATACAATCAACACCCCTTAGCGTGTGTAAAACAACTTTTATGAAGTTTGTTAACCCTTTAATTGTTTTACAGGGGTTAAAACAAAATCGTGTGCAATTTTTCAAAAAAATGTACACATTCTCAGTGGATAAAATACCAAAACACTCCACAAAGTTTGATCCCCTATTTCTCCCAAGTATAACAATACCCCAAATGTGGTGGTAACCAGCTGTATGAGCACACACAAGGGCATTGAATGGCTATTCCCTGGCAAGTGCCGGGGCCCCAGAGCTCCCAGAGGGGCCCACGGCACATGCTGGCCAGATAATAAAACTCATTACTTCGGCATCCATGTGTCGCCAATGTAATTGAGGGCCAGCGATCTAGCGTGGGTGACAGGAGGGCTGTGCCGCAAGCAGATCCTCGGAGGACTCAATTGCTTTGGCAATTGACAGGCACAGCGTTTCTGCTCACTGTGCAGGACACTGGCCGATATGATGACTTCCAAAATGTGGGGAAATTGGCGAAAAAAATGCATTTTTTTGTCACTTTCTTGAGGGCTCAGTTTTTACCATATAGGTCAGTGATGGCAAACTTTTTAGTTGCCGAGTGCCCAAACTACAACCGAAACCCACATATTTTTCGCAAAGTGCCAATTCAACAATTTAAACAGTACCTTATTACTCCCTGCTCTGTTACATGTTTAAATTGTATAGGCACCTGAGGACACCAATACAGTAGAAATAAGGAGAAGAAGTTTGGATTATCATTGTAGCTTCCTTCTAGGGTTCTTGGCTGCCTGTGACTGCAGGTGGCCTTGAGTCCTGCCTGGCGAACTCTGTTTTGGGGTGATGGTGCAGGTGTTCATAGAGAGGGCTCTGAGTGCCAGTACTGGCACCCTTGCCATAGGTTCACCACCACTGATATAGGTTATATAGGTTTTATTGTATATTAATACACTTTCAAAAATGAAAACGTTTTCATACTATAGTTTAGGAGCTGTGTGTGCTGTCATTTTTTGTTAGACGAGTTGACATTTTCATTGCTACCATTTTGAAGACTGTGTAACCTTTTGATCACTTTTTATAAAAAATTTTATGTGATATAAAATAGTGTAAAGGTGACATTTTGGATGATTGGGCAGAAATAGCCGTTTTTGTATTTTAATCAGGCATTTTGAGATGCAGTGATGCCTGTTTTTAAGGCCTCCCCTGAAAATAAGACCTAGCAACCGTCATTGCTACAACTTTCCCCTATGCCATACAATAGCAGTAGTAGATCATTTGGATACTACAAGAGGTTGTAACTTGGGTCACAGACTGCTGTGTTGCAAAGGCTACGAGCATCTGCCTGAACAAGAAGGACTCATTGAAGGAAAGTGCTTGACATAAGAGATCGGGGCCAATTATTCAAACGGAAATGGAGTCAGAAGAAATTCAGCATGAAATTCTTTGATACAAGGATGTTAGAGAAGTTTTTGACATGATGGTCCTTAACCCCTTATCACCGACACTAGTTTTCAGCTCAATGACCAGACTCGATTTTTCAAATCTGACATGTCTCACGATAATTGGTTATAACTTCGGAACGCTTTAACATATCCCGGTGATTTTGAGAATGTTTTCTCGTGATACATTGTACTTCATGTTAGTTATAAAATTTAAGTGATAAGTTTTGCGATTCGTTCTGAAAAAAAGTGAAAATTTGGCAAAAGTTTGTAAAAATTCTAATTTTCCTAGTTTGAAAATGTTCTGCTTTCCAGACAGGAAGTAACTACCCAAAAAGCTTGATAAAGCTTGATAAGCTTGATACATTTACAGAATATCTGCTTATGTTGGGATGATATTTTTATGCTTCGGTCATTTTCTAGGATGTTATGAGGCGCAGAACTTTAGGTGCGATTTTTCATTTTCATGAAATTGCCAAAACTCACATTTGAGGGAAAACTCAGCTTCCAAGTGACTTTGGAAGGCTAAGTAATAGTAAAACCATAAATACCCACTATAGAAACTTCACCATCAACGTATGTAAAACAACTTCTATTAAGTCTATTAACCCTTTAAGTGTTTCACATGGGTGAAAACTATATGGACCTGGATTTTAGAAATATGGAATTTTTTTGGAACATACATTCATTTAGGCCAACTGACATTTTCAGAATAAATTAAATGATGAAAGCACTGCAATGTTTGATGCCCAATTCCTCCGAGTGTACTGATACCCCATATGTGGTGGTATAAACTGCTGTATGGGCGCACGGCCGAGTATAGAATGAATGGAGGCGCCATTCACTGCAGATTTGTATTGTCACATTGTACGACCTATAAATTTTTATTTTTTTTTGGTAATGCAAAAACATATGAGGTTATTTTTTACGGAATGAGATACAATGTATAGATAATTCATTTAGGGGGGTCTATGATTATTCATGAGATTTTATTAACTATTTCAGGGGGACACAAACAAAATCATCAATTTTTATTTGGATTTTTAGCATTTTTTTTCCCCCGTTCACCGTAATGTAAGAAAATATGTTATCTTTATTCTCTGATTCACTACGATTGCGGTGATACCTCATTTATATAGTTTTTCTTATCTTGCTAATTTTCCTGAGCAAAACCAATATTGGAGAATATCGCATTGTTTTTACTATTGACAACTTTTAGGGCCATAACTTCTATTTTTCTGTTGTAGATCTGGTGAGGCTTATTTTTTGCGAAAGAGTTGTTCTTTTCAGTCGTATCATATTAGGGATGTAGCTTTTTTTGATCAGTTTTAGAACATTTTTTGTGATAGTGTTTGATGAAAAATTGTATATACGGGAAGTTTGTACGTTATTTTTTCATCGTACCGAGCGGGTTCAATATTGATTTAGATTTATTGTACAGATTAATACGGAGCGGTGATACCAAATATGTACATGTTTTGTGTGTTTTTGTGTTTTATATAACTGTATTTGCATTATATGTGTAACTGGGAGATTATGGGACTTTATTTTATTTATTTAATTATTATAAAACAATTTAATTTTTTTTTTTTACTTTCACATATTTTCAACCTTGGCTTAATAAGCGATCATCCGATCGCTTATTCAAGCCTTTACACTGCAATACACTTGTATTGCAGTGTATAGTGTAAGTAACTGAGCATGCCGCGATGAGAGCGCACCCGATATCCTGCATCTGTCGCTTCCCTGATCACCTCCTTCTCCCCAGTGCATGTAAGCGATTGATCTTGGGGCACAAATTCAAAGTTAAATCCCGTGGTTTGTCCGAATCCAACGGCCCACGCCCCCCCCCCCCCCATTTCTGTTGCATGAAAGCTGATGCGTCAAAATCTGATCGCGTGCGACACAATCCCCGGCGCTCACAGTGCATGTCAGAGCACATGAGAATCATGAGGTCTAAGGAACTGCCCATGGACCTCAGAGACAGAATTGTTAAAATAACAAAGCAGCGGCTGCCCTAGCCAGAGCACTGACCTAAACTCAATTCAGCATCTCTGGAGAGACCTGAAAATGGCTTCCACCAACGTTCACCATACAACCTGAAGGAACTGGAGAGAATCTGCAAGGAAGAATGGTAGAGAAGCCCCAAATCCAGGTGTGAAAAATGTGTATCATTCATAAAAAAAGATTCATAAAAATGTATCATTCCCAAGAAGACTTATCGCTGTACTAGCTCAAAAGGTGCTTCTACTCAATATTGAGAAAAGGGTCTAAATACTTACGACCATGTGATATTTCAGTTTTTAATAAATTAGCAAATATATCTATGTTTCATTTTTTTTCTGTGAAGATGGAGTGCAGAGCATAAATTAATGAGGAAGAGTTCCAAAAACTACAACCGTAACCACCCACAATTTTTCGCAAAGTGCCAATTCAACAATTGTAAACAGTACCTTATTTACTCCTGTCTTTTACATGTTAAATTGTATAGGCCACCTGAGGACACCAATACAGTAGAAAGTAAGGAGAAGAAGTTTGGATTATATTGTAGCTTCCTTCTAGGGTTCTGGCTGCCTGTGACTGCAGGTGGCCTTGAGTCCTGCCTGGCGAACTCTGTTTTGGGGATGGTGGCAGGTGTTCATAGAGAGGGTCTGAGTGCAGTACTGGCACCCTTGCCCATAGGTTCACCACCATGATATAGGTTATATAGGTTTATTGTATATTAATACACTTTCAAAAATGAAAACGTTTTCATACTATAGTTTAGGAGCTGTGTTGCTGTCATTTTTGTTAGACGAGTTGACTTTTCATTGCTACCATTTTGAGAATGTGTAACCTTTTGATCACTTTTTTAAAAAATTTTATGTGATAATAAATAGTGTAAAGGTGACATTTTGGATGATTGTCGAAATAACCGTTTTTGTATTTAATCAGGCATTTGGATGATGATGAGTGATGCCTGTTTTTAAGGCCTTCCTGAAAATAAGACCTAGCAACCGTCATTGCTACAACTTTCCCCTATGCCATACAATAGCAGTAGTAGATGTTTGGATACTAAAAGGGTTGTAATTGTGTCACAGACTGACTGTGTTGCAAAGGCTACGAGCATCTGCCTGAACAAGACAGGATCATTGAAGGAAGGGCTTGACATAAGAGACGGGGCAATTATTCAAACGGAAATGAGGGTCAGAAGAAATTCAGCATGAAATCTTTGATACAAGGTGTTAGAGAAGTTTTTGACATGATGGTCCTTAACCCCTTATCACCGACACTAGTTTTCAGCTCAATGACCAGACTCGATTTTTCAAATATGACATGTCTCACGAATTGGTTATAACCGAACGCTTTAACATATCCCGGTGATTTTGAGAATGTTTTCTCGTGATACATTGTACTTCATGTTAGTTATAAAATTTAAGTGATAAGTTTTGCGATTCGTTCTGAAAAAAAGTGAAAATTTGGCAAAAGTTTGTAAAAATTCTTAATTTTCCTAGTTTGAAATGTTCTGCTTTCCAGACAGGAAGTAAAACTACCCAAAAAGCTTGATAAAGCTTGATAAGCTTGATACATTTACAGAATATTGCTTATGTTGGGATGATATTTTTATGCTTCGGTCATTTTTCTAGGATGTTATGAGGCGCAGAACTTTAGGTGCGATTTTTCTCATTTTTCATGAAAATTGCCAAAACTCACATTTTGAGGGAAAACTAGCTTCCAAGTGACTTTGGAAGCCTAAGTAATAGTAAAACCCATAAATTACCCCACTATAGAAACTTCACCCCTCAACGTATGTAAAACAACTTCTATTAAGTCTATTAACCCTTTAAGTGTTTCACATGGGTTAAAATATATGGACCTGCGATTTTAGAAAACTATGGAATTTTTTTGGAACATACATTCATTTAGGCCAACTGACATTTTCAGAATAAATTAAATGATGAAACGCACTGCAATGTTTGATGCCCAACTTCCTCCCGAGTGTACTGATACCCCATATGTGGTGGTAAACTGCTGTATGGCGCACGGCCGAGTATAGAATGAATGGAGGCGCCATTCACTGCAATTTGTATTGTCACATTGTACGACCTATAAATTTTTATTTTTTTTTGGTAATGCAAACATATGAGGGCTTATTTTTTACGGAATGAGATACAATGTATAGATAATCATTTTAGGGGGGTCTATAGACTTATTCATGAGATTTATTAACTATTTCAGGGGGACACAAACAAAATCATCAATTTTTATTTTGGATTTTTAGCTTTTTTTCCCCCCGTTCACCGTAACTGTAAGAATAATATTTTCTCTTATTCTCTGATTCACTACCGATTGCGGTGATACCTCATTATATAGTTTTTCTTACTTTGCTCAATTTTCCTGAGCAAACAATATTGGAGAATATCGCATGTTTTTACTATTGACAACTTTTTAGGGCCATAACTTCTGTATTTTTTGTTGTCAGATCTGGTGAGGGCTTATTTTTTGCGAAAAGTTTGTTCTTTTCAGTCGTATCATATTAGGGATGTAGTTTTTTTGATCGTTTTAGAACATTTTTTGTGATGGGGTTTGATGAAAAATTGTATATTACGGGAGTTTTCGTAGTTATTTTTTCATCGTTCACCGAGCGGGTTCAATATTGATTTAGATTTTATGTACAGATTAATACGGACGCGGGTGATACCAAATATGTACATGTTTTGTGTGTTTTGTGTTTTATATACTGTATTTGCATTATATGTGTAACTGGGAGATTATGGGACTTTATTTTATTTATTAATTATTATAAAACAATTTAATTTTTTTTTTTTTACTTTCACATATTTTCAAACCTTTTGGCTTGAATAAGCGATCATCCGATCGCTTATTCAAGCCTTTACACTGCAATACACTTGTATTTGCAGTGTATAGTGTAAGTAATGAGCATGCGCGAGGAGAGCGCACCCGATATCCTGCATCTGTCGCTTCCCTGATACCCTTCTCCCCAGTGCATGTAAGCGATTGATCTTGGGCACAAATTCAAAGTTAAATCTGTGGTTTGTCCGAATCCGACGGCCCACGTCCCCCCCCCCCCTGATTTCTGTTGCATGAAAGCTGGCGCCGATGCGGCAAAATCTGATCGCGTGCGACACAATCCCTGGCGCTCACAGTGCATGTCAGAGCACATGAGAATCATGAGGTCTAAGGAACTGCCCATGGACCTCAGAGACAGAATTGTTAAAATAACAAGCAGCGACTGCCCTAGCAGAGCACTGACCTAAACTCAATTCAGCATCTCTGGGAGACCTGAAAATGGCTTCCACCAATGTTCACCATACAACCTGAAGGAACTGGAGAGAATCTGCAAGGAAGAATGTGTAGAGGAGCCCCAAATCCAGGTGTGAAAAATGTGTATCATTCATAAAAAGAATTCATAAAAATGTATATTTCCCAAGAAGACTTATCGCTGTACTAGCTCAAAAGGTGCTTCACTCCATATTGGGAAAAGGGTCTAAATACTTACGACCATGTGATATTTCAGTTATAAATTAGCAAATATATCTATGTTTCATTTTTTTCTGTGAAGATGGAGTGCAGAGCATAAATTAATGAGGAAGAAAAAGCTACCAAAAGAAAAAGTTTACCAACTGGCTGCAATGAAACAAAGAGTACTACAATTAAAAGTCTCTGAATACTTTCCATGCCCAATGTAGATCATAATTTTTAATAGGTCACACTGAGATCATATGATCATGTGACAAGGAATATTCAGTTAGGATGTAATAACTAAATAAGGTAATACCCACTGACGTATGCATACTGAAGGACGAGGGATATAATGAAATAATGAAAGGGGGTGGGGGATTACTAGAGTGTATCTTCAAAGTTGTAGAATTTTCCTTTTAGAGTATATAGGGAGGTATAAGTCAGAACAGAGACCCACTGAAACAACTACATCTCACACTGAAGAGAAGCCAGTGTTATCAAGTATTACACAGTTACCTTTTGTTGATGTTCTACCTAAAACATAATCATTTTACATAGTTTCACCTTCCAAACCTAAACACACAGAAAGTTTACAGTTAGGGTACAGTTACATGGTGCGATTATGATGTGGCTGACAACTGAAAATTACCTCCAAATTCCATTAAAGGGGTTTTCCCACAATACAAGACAGGATAGGGATTAACTTGCTGATCAGTGAGGGTCTTCTTCAACTCCATCAAGATGAATGCGGCAGCCTGGCCAGTTCTTGTGATCTTTGGGGGTCTCACTGATAAGATCACTAAGATCAATCAGCAAGTTAGGGCCTAACTTGTTTGGTGGGAAACTCCCTTTAATAACAGATTTTTTTGTAGAATATTCCACTTTAAAAGTAGCTTGGTTTTGAAGGATAGTGACAAGCCATTAACAAGAAACACTTACTTTGTAATAAAAGTATCTTGCTGAGTCAAATAACATGAGAGAAGTTTTGCAAGCTTTTATGACACAGCAAAATTTAGGAATAAGTAAAGTTTCAGGGTGGAGGAACCTTTGGTCTCTTATCTGTTATTACCAAGTTTTCTTGGTACATTTACATCGTCATCTCAATGTTGGGAAAAAACTGCCACATTATACTCATATTCATTATTAAAAATGAAAAGGTTTGCTCTAGGCTGATACTTTCTTTTGTGTTGTACACCGCACGATAAGCAAATGCAGGTTTCATGGCGCCTGGATCACTGATGTCCACATAAAAGCAATTAGGGAGTTATGTA
This sequence comes from Engystomops pustulosus, assembly GCA_019512145.1. Lineage (NCBI taxonomy): Eukaryota > Metazoa > Chordata > Amphibia > Anura > Leptodactylidae > Engystomops > Engystomops pustulosus. The sequence continues at coordinate 87,486,919 of CM033642.1, read as the reverse complement.
TTATTTAACTATTCTTATGTTTCAAGGCACATATTATAATCTGCCAGAATAATGGTGTTTTTCTCAGAATTGATCTTTAGTGACTGCTTTTTCAATGGGAAAATTTTCTACTGCAGTTTTGCCCTAGACCTCTGAAGGCTGCCACTTTTTCCTTAGACTTACTCATTACCAAGATAGTCAGTGTAGTTGCTTATGGAAGCCATATTCCATTCTGTTTGGGCTTTCTTCAGACCACATGAACACATAGGGCTTGAGTATTGTGCCTTTGTAAACAGAGATGGTTGTGAGATAGGAGAGTGAAGCAGAACATACTTAGATTAATCAGTTTGTATAAGGAACTTTCTGGGCATCCCTGGCATAAAGAACAATACATTGAACCCTCTACAAAACCGATAATAGTCATCCCCTATACTATATAATGCAACATAGTACACCTGCGGTGATCTGGCTGCGGTTTGCAGCCAGATCTTGTGCAGTGAGCTCTGCAGATTTTTGTGGCAGATAACTTTAAAAAAAGCATTAGCAAAGCGAGTGTGTGAGCTTGGCGGCGAGTGTGCACTGATCCTAAGTGTGTGCAGTGTCTTAAGTGTGACTTAGGTTTAAGGGAAGGAGTACTTTTTGGATCCAGCAACAAATAGGCTGAAGGAATGGAGAGATCTGCAAGGAAGAATGGTAGAGAAGCCCCAAACCAGGTGTGAAAATGTGTTCATTTATAAAAAAAATTCATAAAATTTCATTCCCAAGAAGACTTATCGCTGTACTAGCTCAAAAGGTGCGTCTATTCAATATTGGAAAAGGGTCTAAATACTTCGACCATGTGTAATTCAGTTTTTAATAAATTAGCAAATATATCTATTTTTCATTTTTTTGTTGAAGATGGAGTGCAGAGCATAAATTAATGAGGAAGAAAAAGTACCAAAAGAAAAAGTTTACAACATGGCTGCAATGAACAAAGAGTACTACAATTAAAGTCTCTGAATACTTTCCATGCCAATGTAGTCAGTAATTTTTAATAGGTCACACTGAGATCATATGATCATGTACAGGAAGAATTCGTTAGAATGTAATAATAAATAGGTAATACCACGACGTATGCATACTGAAGACTAGGGATAATATGAAATATGAAGGGGTGGGGATTACTAGAGTGTATCTTCAATTTGTAGATTTTCCTTTTAGAGTATATAGGGAGGTATAAGTCGAACAGAGACCCACTGAAAACAACTGCATCTCACACTGAAGAGAAGCCATTGTTATCAAGTATTCACAGTTACCTTTTGTTGATGTTCTCTACCTAAAACATAATCATTTTACATAGTTCACCTTCCAAACCTAACACACAGAAAGTGTACAGTTAGGGTCAGTTACACGGTGCGATTATGATGTGGCTGAAACTGAAAATTACCTCCAAATTCCATAAAGGGGTTTCCCACAATACAAGACAGGATAGGGATTAACTTGCTGATCAGTGAGGGTCTTCTTAACTCCATCAAGATGAATCGGCAGCCTGGCCAGTTCTTGTGATCTTGGGGTCTCACTGATAAGATCACCTAAGATCAATCAGCAAGTTAGGGCCTACTGTTTGGTGGGAAACCTCCCTTTAATACAGATTTTTGTTGCAGAATATTCCACTTTAAAAGTAGCTGTAGTTTGCGGATACGTGACAAGCCATTAACAAGAAACACTCACTTGTACATAAAAGTATCTTGCTGAGTCAAATAACTTGACAGAGTTTTGCAAGCTTTTATGACACAGCAAAATTTAGGAATAAGTGAAGTTTCAGGGTGGAGGAACCTTTGGTCTCTTATCTGTTATTACCAGTTTCTTGGGTACATTTACATCGTCATCTCAATGTTGGAAAAAACTGCCACATTATACTCATATTCATTATTAAAATGAAAAGCTTTGCTCTAGGCTGAACTTCTTTTTTGTGTTGACACCGCACAATAAGCAAATGCAGGTTGCATGGCGCCTGGATCACTGATGTCCACATCAAAGCAATTAGGGAGTTATGTATTATTTACTATTCTTATGTTTCAAGGCAACATTTAATCTGCCGAATCATGGTGTTTTTCTCAGAATTGATCTTTAGTGACTGCTTTTTCAATGGGAAAATTTTCTACTGCAGTTTTGCCCTGAACCTCTGAAGGCGACACTTTTTCCTTAGACTCACTCATTACCAAGATAGTCAGTGTAGTTGCTTATGAAGCCATATTCCATTCTGTTTGAGCTTTCTTCAGACCACATGAACACATAGGGCTTGAGTATTGTGCCTTTGTAAACAGAGATGGTTGTGAGATAGGAGAGTGAGAGAGAACATACTTAGATTAATCAGTTTGATAAGGAACTTTCTGGGCATCCCTAGCATAAAAAACAATACATGAACCCTCTACAAAACCGATAATAGTCATCCCCTATAAGAATAATGCCAACATAGTACAACCTCTTTAAAAACAACAAAAATACACCACAAAAAAAAACAGTAATTTTAAATAAAATCTTCATTTTTATGGTTTCAAATACACAATTCATGAATATATATCACATTAGTTGGGTAATTAAACACAGAGCAAATAGCGCCCAGATGGAATAGGGCAACACCAAAATACATAAGCCTACCTCAGTAAGACCAAGACCAAAATATCCAATGTGTGTTGATCATATTTCTTCCTGACATGGTCCATTTTTTCAAATCTTGCCCTGTGTCACTGAGTGGTATAACTTCGGAAACGCTTTAACATATCAAAGTGATTTTGAAATTGTTTTCTGTGACACTTTGTACTTCATGTTAGTTTTAAAATTTTGGTGGTATGTGTTGGTTTATTTATTTAAAAAAAAACAGATATTGTTGTGAAAATTTGGAAAAAGTCTCGATTTTTGAAATTGAAAATGTCCTACTTTTTCCATACGTAGTCATAACAGCAATAAACTTGATAACTAACATTAACGGATGTCTGCTTTATGTATCCATGTTTTTTATGCATTTTCATAAAAAAACACAAAATCACGCTTTTGCAGGACATGCTTAGATTTAAGTCACTTTTAATGGCCTAAATAAAGTAAAACCCCATAAATTACCCATTATAAAAACTACACCCCTTAAAGTACGTAAAATGACTTACTGACGGTGTTTACCCTTTAATTATTTTACAGGGGATAAAACAAGATCAGATGCAATTTTGAAATTTACATTTTTTTGCTAAATGAATGTGTTTTTCAAAAATGTTCAAATTCTCAGTGGATATAAAATACCAAAACTGTCCACAAGTTTGATTACCCAAATTTCTCCTGAGTGAAAATATCCCATATGTGGTGCTAATGCTGTATGGGGCGCATGCCAGGGCATTGAAGGGAAGCTGCGCCATTCAGATCAGATTATGCCTTGTCCCTTTATTGGCTATACAATCTTATTTTTTGGGAAATTTGGACAAATAAGGGCTTTTTTTTGCGACATTAGATACACTTACCAATACTTCATTTAAGGGGTCCTTAGCTCATCGATGAGATTGTTATTAACTCTTAAAGGTAGTAGGAAAAAAATTGTAAATTTTGGTTTCCTTCTTCTGTATTTTTTGGGGTCATTCACCGTACCATACTAATTGGGCAGATTTATCAAGTGTCTGAAAGTCAGAATATTTCCAGTTGCCCATGGCAACCAATCACAGCTCAGCTTTCATTTGCCCAGTGCTCATGAAATTTTAAGGGGAGCTGTGACTTGGTTGCCATGGGCAACTAGAAATATTCTGACTTTCAGACACTTGATATAATCTGCCCCATTCGTTATTCTATGGATCCTTGGTTATGGTGATACCTCATGTATATAGTTTTTTTTATATATTTTTACAATTTTACTGAATTAAAACTAATACAGAGAAAATCTAATTTATTTTTGTATCGGCATCTTTTCGGAGATATAACGCTTTTAATTTTCGGTTGACAGAGCTGGTTTAGGGCTTATTTTTTGCGTGTTGAGTTGTTCTTTTCAGTGATACCATTTTGGCGTACATAACTTTTTTTGATCACTTTTTAGAACAGTTTTGTGAAGCGATTTAATGAAAAATGTACATTTTTGGCAAGTTTTTCGGGTTTTGGTTTTTACGGCGAGTGGGTGCAGTAATGTTACTGAGTTATTGTACAGATTGTTACGGACACGGCGATACCAAATATGTGTTTTTTTTTCTGGTGATTTTGTGTTTTTTTACTTTATTAGATATGTATAGGGAATGTTTCTGTTTAGGGGACTTTAACTTTATTTAATTCATTCTTTTTATTAATAAATGTTTATATGAAGTGTTTTTAACATTTCTTTTTACTTTAACAGGTTGTCTTGAACAAGCGATCCTCTGATCGCTTGTTCAAGCTCTTCTTCACCTTATACAGTGTAATACCCATGCTCATGCTCAGTGTGTCATAGTCGGGTCCTGCCAGAAGGCAGGAGCCGGCTCCCGGAAGAAGCTGTGTACCTCCGGGCACTGGCATATCCCGGGGATGACAGTGGAGGATCGGACCCCCCCGGTAAGCGCCGTGGGGGGGGTCCGATTTAGCGCACCAGACCCTTGCACTCCGCGGTCACCCCCGCGTGTAAGGGGTTAATGCCCGCTATCGGAGGAAACTTCGATCGCGGGTACTAGAGATGGGTGCCAGCTGTAACATACGTTCAGGAGCCGGTACCATAAGCATGACGTAATAATACTGCAAATTGCGGGAACCACCTCCCGCCATGCAGTATTATTATGTCAAATGGGGTTAAGATAAAGTAAAAGAGAGCGGAGGTACTTTCCGGCTTCAAAGTACCCTTATATCAACAGAACACTCACCCGAAAGCATGGTCACAGGTGGTCTATGAACGGTCCAGGGGGTCAATTATACACCCCAATTCGCGTTTCTCACTGATGCTTTGTCAGGAGGTATTGAACCCTTTAAACCTAGGTGCAACACTTAAAGGGGTTTTCCCATGGAGGCAAGTTAGGCCCTATATTTATATATAAATATTAATATGACACCGAATCTATATGTGTGTCACGGGTGCCTCGGCAGCCCGGACGCAGGCTAACTCACCTCACACTGCTCCAGCGACGGCTCCCGTGCTCTGGCTCTGTGAAATTTAAAAGGCCAGCGCACTGGTAATTGCCGCTGGCTGGCCGCTGCCCTAATAAATATTCTTCCTCTTCCTGAGCCTCCTAACGAATCTTTGTGCCTCGTTGCCATTGAGAAAGCGTTCCAGTTGTGATTTCTGAGTATTATCCATTGTGACCTTCTTCTACTTTCTGACTTTCATTCCTTGCCGCCTGTCTGGAACTTCAGCTACGACCCTGACTCATATCCTGTGCCTCCTGTCCTGACCTTCTGCCTGACTACGACTCCAGTTCTGCCTGCCGATTCTGTACCTCGCCTTGGCCCCCACTGTGGGCAAAGTTGCACCTATAGAGCGACCTGGTATTCTGCTGCAGCAAGTCCAACACGCTTTGCGGCGGGCTCTGGTGAATTCCAGGTGCCACTTAGACTCCGCTCCCAGGTGTCAGCTTACGTCATCCCCAACAGAGGTTCAGTGGGTTCACCACCATTAACTCTGACTATATATAGCATAAAAAAATACTTTTTATTTTAAGGTACAGAATTCATCACAAAAAATGCTTATCTAAAATATATCATACTGTTAAAAAAATAATCTACATAATGAAAACACTTGAAAAAAGTCCATAGAGTTATAGTATCTCTTTATAATTCATATATATATATATATATATATAGATATAGTTTTTTGCAGTTTTTGTAGTTATGTTTCATATATACATGAGTATATGTCGTGTACTGGATATGTATGTATATATGCTGCATAACTGTGTATGTTGTATATACTGGATGTATGTGTGTATATCCTGTATGCTGTGTATATGTAGTATATACTGGATGTGTGTGTATATATGCCTTTATACTGTATATAATGGATGTGTGTACAGTACAGACCAAAAGTTTGGACACACCTTCTCCTTCAAAGAGTTTTCTGTATTTTCATGACTATAAAAATTGTAGATCACACTGAAGGCATCAAAACTATAAATTAACACATGTGGAATAGTTAACAAAAATATTAGTCTTATATTCTAGGTTCTTCAGAGAAGCCACCATTTGCTTTGATTACTGCTCTGCACACTCTTGGCTTTTTCTTGATGGGCTTCAAGAGCATCAGTAGCAGCTTCATCAGAGCACCTGAAATGTAAGTGATCACAACCAAAGGGGGCCCTGGGCAAAACTAAAAGTTTTTTATGACTATTTTATGACCAGTCACAGTCAGTAAGAGGAAGATTCAGTTTAGTATGGTAAAACAAACTGTAATATGGGAGAATTTTATAGGAGATAGATAGATGAGAGATATCGATGGGCATCATGGTGGCTCAGTGGTTAGCACTACAGCTTTGCAGCGCTGGTCAACATCTGCAAAAATTTTGTATGTTCTCTCGGTGTTTGTGTGGGTTTCCTCTGGGTCCTCTGGTTTCCACTCACACTCCAAAAACTTACTGGTAGGTTGAATAGATTGTGAGCTCCATGGGGACAGGGACTGATTTGACAAGTTCTGTGCAGCGATGCGTAATCTGTGTGCACTATATGAATAAAGGAATTATTAATTATAATTATTATGATAGAAGATAAATATGAAAGATGATAGAGATTTCCAGATGCAGAACTATAAACTAGACTATATACAGTAGATGGATATGAGAGATAAATACAGTAGAAGAGAAATAGAATTTTGATTGAAAAATAGATGGAGAAAAAGCGAGATATATAAATGGTCAGATTGTAGGAGATGATATCCAGACAGATAGATGATAGATATATAGACAGGAGATAGATGACAAGTATCTTCATCTGGGAATTCAACTAAGGGGTATTAACCCTTTCCCTGCCAGGCATTTCTGGATATTTTGTCGCATTATTGTCCAGAGCAATTTTTTAAATTTTAATGTTTACAAATAAAATCGAAATCACAGCCAAAATAATTAAAGTAAAACGCAACAAACCACATATTTTCTGAAAGCAGACACTTGCCCCATTTTCAAAATTGCATTAAAGAGTTTATAGACATTGGTGTAAATAATGGAGGATGATGTGAAATAAAAACTTTATTCAGGAACATGTGCGTGTTTTTGGTGTTACATATAGATTTTTAGACACGTTCTGGGTAGGGGTGTTAATATATAATAGCGACATCAGGCGAGGAGGATCGATGTTCATCGTATCAGTCAATTTTCATTAAATTAACTATCACAAAATAGAGGCAATAAGAGAGAAAGTGTGTTCTTAGATAGTTCTGGAGAGGAGAGGGTTAAAAACATGAATATTAGTTGATATTACCCCTTCTCAAATGGTAACATATTAAAAGTGAATATTTTCATCATCTGAGAGGTGCAGCAAATTCTCCCTGTAGCCTGATGGCTAAGAATCTGGAGGGGGCTACACTTCGGGTGTATCTCTGGCTCTGTGACACATAAAACCTCACTTCTTTTTTCCCATGAAAGAAGAGTCTCCTCTTTTATATGAATCAAATTTGTGTTTCTAAGTGTCAGGAAAACGGAGATATTAACTGTTAAAATGCCATCGGGAGTGATTTTTATATATAAAAATGGCACCTGATATTCTCACTTTAAACCTGAATATCTCTGGATCCATGGCACCTAGAAACACAATTCTAGATTCATTAGAAAGAAGAGATTCTCATCTTTAAGGGGGCCTTGGACAATTGCCCACTTTGCCTACCCGTAGCGCCGGCCCTGACCAGAGCCTTACCGCAAGTCAGGAGGAATGCTGCACCAAGGCTTCATTGGCAGCCACAACCAGGCAGCTTAATGCCGGTATTTGCAACAGTGAAGCTACAGACAGTTCGTCTTCTGCCAAACCAATAACTGCAGCAGCAGTGCACCACTAGTTCACTACAACACTGTAAGCACCACAACGGCACCCTTAGTGTGATATCTCCTACACATGTCTGTCTAATCTGTACCTATGTGTTATTGTAACTGGTATATTTTTGTACTGTAATTGCTTCCCCATATGTAATGTATGCGTGCTTATGTAATCTGTATTGTGCTGTATCGCAATGTCCCGTAACTGTTTTTCATGCAGCCAAGGAACTAGCAATATGTAAGATTGCGCCTTTCAAAGTACTTATGTATTTGTATAATTGAAACTGTCTCTAACTGTGTAACAATTGCCAACACCCTATGTACAAAATAATTTCCCCCCAGGGAATCAATAAATTTGTATTGTATTAGAAGAGGTAGTCACCAGAAAAGGTTTTCACATCACAGGTGTGCCCTGTCAGGTTTACTAAGAGGGATTTCTTGCCTTATAAATGGGGTAGGGACCATCAGTTGTGTTGTGCAGAAGTCAGGTGGATATACAGCTGATAGTCCTACTGAATAGACTGTTAGAATTTGTATTATGGCTAGAAGAAAGTAGCTAAGTAAAGAAAAACAAGTGGCCATCATTACTTTAAGAAATGGAGGTCAGCCTGTCTGGAACATTGGGAAAACGTTTAAACTGTCCCCAAGTGCAGTTGCAACAACCATCAAGCGGTACAAAAAAACTGGCTCACGTGAGGCATGCCCCAGAAAAAGATCATCAAGAGTCACCTCTGCTGCAGAGGATAAGTTCATCCACCTGAGAAATTGCAGGTTAACAGCAGCTCAGATTAGAGACCAGGTCAATGCCACACAGAGTTCTAGCAGCAGGCATCTTTACAACAACTGTTAAGAGGAGACAGTGTGCAGCAGCCTTCATGGTAAAATAGCTGCTAGGAAACATTGTAGCGTATGTAGAACGACTAAGCTAATTTGGTCATCCACTTAGCAGATGAGGTTCAATGTGGATAAATGAAAGGTCATTGACATGGGGGCTAATAATCCACAGGCAACATATGTCCTTGGGTGTGTAAATCTGTGAGATTCCCTTGTTGAGATGGACCTGGGGGTAATAGTAGATCATAAATTAAATAACAACTGCCTCTAAAGCTAGCAAGATCTTGTCATGTATCAAAAGTGGAATATGCTGTCCAGTTCTGGGCACCGGTCCATAAAAAGGATGCCTTGGAGCTGGTGAGGGTTCAATGAAGTGCCACAAAAATGATAAGGGGTAAGGAAGGTCTCAGTTATGAGGAAAGATTAAAACAACTAGATTAATTTAGTCTGGAAAAGAGACGACTACGAGGGGACATGATTGATTTATATCAATATATGAATGGTCCATACAAAAAATATAATGGTAAGTTGTTTCAGATTAAATCAAATCAAAAGACGAGGGGGCACTGTCTCCGTTTGGAGAAACCAAGGTTTAATCACCGGAGGCTACAGGGCTTTTTTATTATGAGAACTGTGCCATAACTCACATTTTGAGGGACAACTCAGCTTTCAAGTGACTTTGTAAGGCCTAAATAATAGTAAAACCTCATAAATTACCCCACTATAGAAACTTCACCCCTCAACATATGTAAAACAACTTCTATTAAGTTCATTAACCTCAGGTGGATATACAGCTGATAGTCCTACTGAATAGACTGTTAGAATTTGTATTATGGCTAGAAGAAAGTAGCTAAGTAAAGAAAAACAAGTGGCCATCATTACTTTAAGAAATGGAGGTCAACCTGTCTGGAACATTGGGAAAACTTTTAAATTGTCCCCAAGTGCAGTTGCAACAACCATCAAGCGGTACAAAAAAACTGGCTCACGTGAGGCATGCCCCAGAAAAAGATCATCATGAGTCACCTCTGCTGCAGAGGATAAGTTCTTCCGCCTGAGAAATTGCAGGTTAACAGCAGCTCAGATTAAAGACCAGGTCAATGCCACACAGTGTTCTAGCAGCAGGCATCTTTACAACAACTGTTAAGAGGAGACTGTGTGCAGCAGCCTTCATGGTAAAATAGCTGCTAGGAAACATTGAAGCGTATGTAGAACGACTAAGCTAATTTGGTCATCCACTTAGCAGATGAGTTTCAATGTGGATAAATGAAAGGTTATTTACATGGGGGCTAATAATCCACAGGCAACATATGTCCTTGGGTGTGTAAATCTGTGAGATTCCCTTGTTGAGATGGACCTAGGGGTAATAGTAGATCATAAATTAAATAACAGCATGCAATGTCAATCAACTGCCTCTAAAGCTAGCAAGATCTTGTCATGTATCAAAAGTGGAATATGCTGTCCAGTTCTGGGCACCGGTCCATAAAAGGGATGCCTTGGAGCTGGTGAGGGTTCAATGAAGTGCCACAAAAATGACAAGGGGTAAGGAAGGTCTCAGTTATGAGGAAAGATTAAAACAACTAGATTAATTTAGTCTGGAAAAGAGACGACTACGAGGGGACATGATTGATTTATATAAATATATGAATGGTCCATACAAAAAATATAATGGTAAGTTGTTTCAGATTAAATCAAATCAAAAGACGAGGGGGCACTGTCTCCGCCTGGAGAAATCAAGGTTTAATCACCGGAGGCGACAGGGCTTTTTTACTATGAGAACTGTTAATCTGTGGAATAGCCTGCCTCAGGCGCTGGTCACAGCAGGGACAGTAGAGAACTTCAAGAAGGGTCTAGATGCCTTTTTACACCTAAATAACATCTCTCATTGCATTCTCACATTACAAATGTTATATTAGAAAATGTTGTGCCACATTTTTAATAGGACATTGTTAGGTAATGCCTATATTTAACAAACCATCATTTACAAATAATTGGCTTTATCCCAGTATGTTATAAAGCTTTGATGTGAGTCATTGTTGTGTGTTCCTGACACCCTGAAATAATTATATATTCTATTTTTGTACAACATTACGGTACATAGAAGTGATTGCTTTTGGCATTATACAAACAAATATGTAGCAATGAATGAAGTATTAAAACCAATAATAAAAGAATAATAAAGAACACCTACAAGATGGCGAAATTGCTGCCAAGTAATTTTTTTCTATTTACAAGCTATCCACTAATTCCATTTATTACAGTAAGGTCCCAGTGGACAAATATAGTTCAAAATGATCCATGACATCCATGACAACAGTAGTGAAACATTGTAACAAAGTCAAAAACAGCCTTAGAGCAGCTGTAATTATGTATTGTTCAGATAATATCAGTTACTGCATCACATTTACTTACCATTGTTCCTGCATTGCAATTGGTGACAAGAAAGCATCCTGTGTCTAGTGAGTCATAGACATGTGGAGAGCTATTTTAAAGCAAATAGGTAGCAATCTATTCTGTACCATAGCATTTAAAAATGAATCTAGTCTACACATTTATTACAACTTACATAACTAAGTTTGAAGAACATACAGTACAGTATAAATTATTAGCTTTGCTCAACAATCAATCACAATTGAACACAAATTGTTTGTGCAGTAAACTGTGCTTTAAACAGAACCTGTCATTTAAATGAACCCACCCAAAATAAATACTTAAAGGAGTATGAAGGATTGTAAACCAGCACACTTACATGCTAGCGTATGCTGCCTCTAGCAGGATCTGCCCTTCTTTTAGCTTCCAATGTCCTGGTATTTATTTAAAAAAAGACTTTTAAATTACGCAAATGAGCCTGAGGGGCTCCAGTCTCCATTAACATCAATGGAGCATGGAGCATAATTTAGGACACCAAAACCTGCCTAATTTACACAAGATTAATAAATATCAGAAGGCAAAATCCATACAAATAATTTTTATTGTGTAAATAGAATTCCCAATAAATATATATCATCACATGAAATCACAGAAGAAGCTCATGGAGAAGAAGCCCATGGAAGCATGCAGTGATCATGCTATGATACTGCCATGTGATCAGATACATACATGGGGTAGACGTTGCAAACATAACTGGGTAAAGGACCTTCAGATGACTTCACCCTGGTCACATGACATACTGAGAATAGGAATGGAACATGGGGAGGTGTAGTTGGGTCGGGCCCGCCTAGCAGGACACGCTCCCCATGATGCCAGGTAATAAAAGATAAAGTTGATATATGGGGATGTAAGGGAAACATTTTTAGCTAAAAGGGTATCAGTTAGTTAATAGGAGTCTGCCACTATCTAAATCCTTTTAATGGGGATGTCTGGAGCTTGAAAAACATGGCTGATTTAATCCAAAAACAGTTCTCCTGACCATGGGTAGGGCATATAGCTAGCGATAAGCGCATCAATTGATATAAACTGAGCTGCATATACGCACGGGTCAGGATCAGGGTAGGGGACCCAATGAACCACTGCAAGAGATGACGATAAGCCGACACCGCCACGGAAAGCTAATGTACTTCCTTCAGGTTCTCACTAGACCTCCCCAAAGCAGTTGGAACTTGCTGTGGTGGGCTCCAAAGACGTGACTTTGCTAATGGTGGTGGCCAGAAAAGTACAGAAACGTAAGGCAGAGATGGAGTCGGGTCAGTGTGTCAGGAGAGGCGGCCCATGAATCGGAGTCAGGGACAAGGGAGAAGTCAGAACACGAGGCAGAGAATCAAGTCAGAACTGAATCAACGCTCACAGCAAGATAATACGAAACTTCAGTAACAATACAGGAACGCTTTCTCCAAGGCACAAAGATTCGGCAGGGGACAAGGAAGAGGCTGGCATATATCGGGCAGGCGAAAGCCACACACAATCATCGGTTCACTGGCTCTTTAAATCTTACAGAGCCGGCGTGCGGGTCCTAGGAGGCGGGCGTGCTGGAGCGCAGGGACCGCCATTGGAGCGAGGGAAGGTAATGAGGGCTCACGCTGCGAAGAGCCGTTCAGGGCCCAGATGAGGCACATGGTCATTAAAATCAGGATGGGGAACAAGTTGGTCCGAATTTACATTGAAATCTTCGGGAGTCACCAAAATATCAGATTCACTCACCTGTCCCTATAACATCCAAATCTAGTGTAGAAACCAAATGCCAAAAAAAAAAACACTTGGCCTCCATTTGATGATGCAAAAACACAGAATTTTACTGGTGTACAAAGTATGACAATCCAAATTCATGTAACGTTTCGGTCTTTACTATAGACCTTCTTCAGACACGGATTGCAAGGTGTGGAAGAGGATGATGATGATGAGAGAGGCGAGAGGCAGCAAGTACTGCGGAGGAGGCTTTTCTGAAGAAGGTCTATAGTAAAGACCGAAACGTTATATGAATTTGGATTGTCATACTTTGTACACTAGTAAAATTCTGTGTTTTTGCATCATCAAATGGAGGGCCAAGTGTTTTTCGTGCAGGATGACGGACAGGGTCCATACCTCCGAGCCCCGACCAAGCTGAGTCTACCCCTTTTTTTGTTTTTTTGTCATGGTACTGACCCGTAATTATCAGTTTCTCTCCCCCCTCCCCCCCCTTCCCCCCCTTTTTTTCTCCATCCACCAAAAACAATAAGTCCCTTCCTCCCCCTCCTCCTTTCTTCCACCCTTTTTTTCTCTTTCCCCCCCTTCTTTTCCCAACCCCTATACCTCTAGATCCCCACCCCTTTCTTCTTCTCTTTTACTCTCGGCCATCCCCCTTAACATCTCCTCTTTTTTTTCCCTCACTTCTTTTCCTGTGATGCGTTTATCCCCACTCTCCTTCCCTTTCTTCTACGTCTTCTTTTCTCCCTCTTCTCTTCCCTTTCACTGCCTCCACTTTCCCTCTTTTCCTATTTCCCCTTTTTTTACCTTCTCCCCCTCCTCCTTTATTAAATTTCTCCCTACACAAACCCCCCCCACTACTCACCCCCACGATCATTTTTTTTCATAATCGGAGTTCTACCGTTTTTTTCCTGAGTCTTGACCTACTATACCGTCCTCTCCGATCCCAACTGTTTTATCTTACCCCTCTTCTATATACTCCCCCAACACATGGAGCTCCCAACCCGAAATCCAATCTGTAGCGGCCCACACTTTTCCTGTATGAATTAAACAACTGAAACAACACTTATCCTTATCGTTTTACCACCAAGTTGATAACACTCCCTGCAAAAACCGTTATTCAATCTCTAGGTCACAAGCCAAGCCCAAACAAAGGTTGAACAAAAGCAACACCAGCTTATGCCAACGATTTTCAACTCAAAGCGAAGAAAAAAAGCAAGCCAAATTGAAAAAAAACGTTGGATTGTGGCAGTAGGTCAAGGAGGAAGTAAAGGTGTACAATGATATTTATACGACAAGAAGAACAGAAAAAGAAAAAAAAATGACAGAATAAGGCAACGAAATTTTCGTTTTCATGACATGCTTTGCCCACACCAACATTCATAAAAAAGAGAACCAGTATACAGATTGAAAACACACAAAAACACCCGGGACTTAATGTTCAAACAAAAAAATAAAAACACACACACAAGATCCAGAACGTAAGTAGATATCGCTAGAGAAGCAAACCACCTGCGTTGACGAAGGAGAGGAGGAATAAGTCCCCAAACAGCAGACCCCACGACTGCCTAAATACACGAACCCAAGAGAGGGAGACTACCACAATGGATCAGGAACAAACCACACGGAAACATTAACACTATACCTCATGACCATGAGCAACGTTCATGTGGCCCTCCCGCTGTGCAACAGACAGATGGAAAACAAAAAACTATGTTGTGAAGTGATAATCTCAAGAAATAGAGAGTGGACAGACAGAGAATAGAAGTGTTCCAAGAAGCCGTGTCGGCACACATGTATTACCCTAATATACAACTCGATTCATAGCGGAACGCTAAAAGTACCTATCTGCTAGTACGGACCCTAGTCGGCAACCGAGAACCCCTGGCGCCAGCACGCACCACCTGACACACCCACCATTCGCCACCCCCCCCACCCCCGGTAGCTGACAACCTCTACGAAGTCACGGTCCAAGACAACCCACCCCCCCCCTCCACACACAACTTCCACACAAGCCTTTACCTGGAAGGTTTTCCTTTAATGCCTTACCCCGCACATCTCGGACATCTCCCTCTGGACGCCGAGTTTCTTAAACTGTCCTCCCAACCTATTACTTTTGTCCCAAATAGAGTGATACCTAGAAATAATACCAAACCCCTGATAAACTAGGTGCTGTGAGTATTGCCGCTGTCATGACTTAATTCACATTCAGGACTGACAAAATCTTCCACACACCGATTTTTGCGAACCAAAAAATTCTTAAGCAATCCCACTCCTGGAAGATTAAATCTTGTGACTAGTGGTATTCATTACATAAAAAAAAAAGAGAGTAGAGTTCTCCGACACATGGGGCGATCCGGGATATAAAAATAGATCACTTCTTATTTTAGGTAATGCAAACGAAATAGATTCAGCGCACAGAATTCAGCGGTTCTTCACACAATAATAGATTAAAATCTTTCTATCCAAGACAAAAAACAAAGATGTGCAACTAGAGATCAATGCATTTCGCGCATACAGCCTTAGGCTACATCACCATGAACCGCTGGGGGACGTTATATCAATGGCCCCAAAGCACTGCAGCGTTATACGTCCCACGTAGTGTGGCGATAGCCGACGCACGAAGCGGTATCGGACGCCGGTACGGTCCGGGCCCGAGGAAAGACCCCCCTGGACCTTCATGATAGTACGGAGCACGCACCGTATCTCTGGGAGAGGCGCAGGGGCCTCCTGTCGCCCCGGCCGGGGAGAGCAGAGTGACTTTTGCTCACAGCGGGCAGTGTCGTGTGATGTAGCCTAAAATCTTGCTCTTATTATAATTAAAGCTATTTATCAGGTGAATATTGAAGTGAGACAATGACTTTACAAAAGATCACTACCAGGCAGGACAAAAGCGGACCCGTATTAAATAGCCTTACCACACCCCGCGAAAGATTCCCTTTTTAACTTAATTAATTAAAAGATATGTACAACGGTGGCAAACCTGTTATATCGACAGGGCCAGTCCCAGGGCCGTTAACCTACACGATAGGGTCGTAGGTTTGTTCTAGTTGGACTTTGTTATGTACGTCGAAAAACTGTTATTTTATAATGTTAGATTCAGACAAAAAAAATTTTTGCCCAGTGACAATTGGAGTTTCACCAATTTTTGCTGTCATTGCCCAGGATTCTCACTACGCTTCCTTAACAGACACCCATACGGCGATTCATTGCAGCTGGGACCCCAATCAAGCACCGAGAGTCACCCGGAGGTCATCAGTGGGCAGAGGGGTTGTCTTTAACTATGGGTCGTCTGTACCTTACCAGTCGGATGTCCTTCAGTGGGACCGCCTGTATCTCACACTCCCGGCAAACCACCAACCATCTTCTAGGTACACCACTGCTAGTAACCGGCGTCCCCACCCCCCTTGACGACCCCCCTTTTGCCCTTGCAACTCAACCCACCTGCACCACCTCTAACACCCCCTCAACCCTTATGGCATAGACCACCGTCAACACCACCGGTGCTAGAAGCATCCGCAGAGTTTTGGACATATTGGACATGATGGCAGTCACCACAGTGCCACAGAATTGGTCTGCTGCACATCCAAGATGCGAATCTCCCGTTCCACCACCATCCCAAAGATGCTCTTATTGGATTGCGAATGTGACTGGTGAGGCCATTTTTGAGTACAGTGAACCTCATGTGTCATGTTCAAGAAACCAGTCTGAGATGATCCAGCTTATGAAATGGCGCATTTCCTGCTGAAATAGCCACTCAGATGTTGGGTACATTGTGGGGTCATAAAGGGATGGACATGGTCGCAACAATCCTCAGGAGGCTGTGGTGGCAACGATGTCAATTGGTACCAGAGTGCCAAGAAAATATTCCCCCACACCATGACACCACCACCCGCCTGAACCGATGATACCAGCAGGAGGATCATGCTTTCATGTGTGACGCCCAAATTCTGACCCTACCTCCGAATGTCGCAGCAGAAAGAAATCGAGACTATCAGAACCAGGCAATGTTTTTCAAACTTCTTACTGTCAAGGTGTTTCGATGAGATGGTGCAAATTTTGAGCCTCAGTTCCTGTTTCTTAGCTGAAAGGAGTGGCAATGTGTGGTCTTCTGCTGCTGTAGACCATCTGACCTCAAAGTTGACGTACTGTGCATTCAGAGATGCTCTTCTGCCTACCATTGGTTGTAATGGGTGGCGATTTGAGTCACTGTGCCTTTCTATCACTCGAACCAAGTCTGCCCATTTCCTCTGACCTCTGGCATCACCAGGCATTTCCGCCCACGAACTGCCGCTCACAGGTGTTTTTTCTTTTTCGAAACCATTCTCTGAAACCTAGAGCTGGTTGTGCGTGAAAAATCCAGAGATCAGCAGTTCGGAAATACTCAGACCAGCCCTTCTAGCACCAACCACCATGCCAGTTCAAAGCCCGGCACTCAAATCACCTTTTCCCCATACTGATGGCTCGGTTTGAACTGCAGGAGAGGTCTTGAATGTCTACATGCCTAAATGACACTGAGTTGCAGCCATGTGATTGGCTGTCTGATCTGATTAGAAATTAAGTGTATTAACGAGCAGTGGACAGGTGTACACCTAATAAAGTGGCCGGTGAGTGTATAGACGCTATATATATATATATATACATATACTATATATATATATATAATCTATATATTATATATAGATATATTAACATTGTATCTAAAAGACAGCAAGTCCAAGTCTCCCAATAGATGTTATAAAATGTTCCTACCTTTGCGCCAGGCAGCTGCAGGAATGCTTTCTCCACGTCCGCTCCAAGGGTTTACAACTGACCCTTTGTTACACTTGTTTCAACCCAGTGTGTGTCCCTGCTCTTTATCCCTCCTCTTCATGCAGAACACCATCATAATTTGTTTGGGCTCCACAGCTTGAATTTTTGGGGGTCTGACTCTCGTACCCGGGTATTTATTAAATATGATCCTGGTCGTCTCAGTTAACTGGAGTGGATAACACTGCCAACTGGGTTTGTAAAGACAATACCCCAGCAGAAGACCTTCCATATTAGTTTATTACTACTTACCTCCTTGATGTTTGGTGACTTAATTCACTGAACATTGAATGGTCTCGGCTTTGTGTGGAAGCCCCATAGAACACAACAGAACAGTTGGGCAGGAAATATTTTTTATGCTTGTGTTTCAGTTTCTCTATCTTGGCCACAGTTTGAGTCCCCAATGGAAAAGTAGTATTACAGCATCAACCTGATAAAAAGCCATCTCTAAATAAGCCAAATACTAAAAATTGTGACTAGCGTGTGCTGTGAAAGAATAACAAAACTGCTACTGGCGACAAGATACCCATACCGGACAATAGATATTATTAACACATAATAAAACTTAACGTTTATTTAGTCTCAAAGTAAGAGAGGTATGTGTGAGTAGCAGTAGCTACATAGGCTCAAGGGAAGTGTGTTAAAAAACACATAGGGGAGTTCATTGATCACAAAAGTAAAGTTCAATGAGATCGTGGCCAACTCCCATGACGACGAATAGGCCACGATACATGACCAGGATAAACAGTATGTAGTTTCTCAAAGGACTGGTTGTCCATACTATCATTTGGCGATATTTTGTATAATTGTGAGAGCTCATACTGAGGTATGTAAGTAAAATTAATCTCTGTTTGTCTGTTGCCAGACCCTACAGTACTGCGTATTTATACCTCAGAGTATCTCTGGGAGGAACACTAGAAATGCAGCGTGTGACCATAGTAGTTTGTTGGTCCTCTGGAGACGATCCGTTGGTCATATATGTGACCAAGCGTCTACACCGATAAGAAGGACAATAATATTAATATCTATGTGAATGCTACACTCTCCCTGATAGTCATTATTCGTGGTTTGCTAAGCTATGACCTAGCTCAGAGCCTAACACTAGGCTGCAGATTTAAAAGACGATGCACTTTAGAAGCCCCCGACATGTGCACCAGCAGCTGGCTTCAGGGGGTATACCCTGGTATGCAGTAATATATACCACTTACTTAGCAGCAGGTCTACCCCAACTTGGATTAAAGAAAAAGTATGAAATTTTCCGTTTATAAAAAATGACTTTATTAATTATTAAATAATTAAAAATTCAATAGTAGCAAAACCACCAGGCACACCCAACAAATCGAAACACCTGGCCTCGCTGTGTCTCTTTTCTGTATGAAAGGATTGTAACCATTAATAGCATTAGTGTAGTAGACGGTAGGTACTACAGCATAAATACATACTAGTAAACTATGGCCTACAGATATAATTACCATACCAATATTGTGGACACCACTGAAGACCCGACAAGTGTTTCTCAGGGGATGTTAGAGCAGCACGTTGTAGAAACCAAAGACAAAAATAAAGGCTAACTGACAACACGGTCAAATTTGGCATCTGTCTCTCGGGGGAATTTGGTGCCATACCGCCGTATATGGAATTGCAGAAATATAGCAATAGTACTCATAGAACTATCAGATAATAGCTATATAATAGATAGCCCATGTGAAAACACTCACTGAAATCATGGCTTTGTGAGGCATCCCCTGGAAATCAATGATGTAAAAACAACGCCAGTGTAGAGAGACCTTAACACTTAAAAAGGTTTCTGCAGTCAGAACAATTAAAACCGTTTTGCTACTAGTTTTTTTTATTAAAAAGTATGCATATAATAAAAAATGATTTTAATACAAAGTTTAACATAATATGAGTAAAACTATTTAATAGGTTAGTAAGGATTAACCGCTTACACGATCTGGTGCATATAGTAGCATGCCACTCGTCGGTTCGGGGGTGATTGGAGAGCGCCGGTGAGTGTTTGCTGGACATTGCAGCAACACCTCACCGGTAACAACCCACGAACGGTGCTAGGGACTATACTGGGGATATTCTTGAACAATTAGTGTTTTTTTTACTGAAAGGTGACTACTACCCAGTCTTGGGCACTAATAGGCACACCTTACATGGGAGGTCTTCACTGACCCTGCGCCAGGTAACCCCCCGACCAACCTTAAGACCCCTTCTGTCCCTTTTAGCTTCTGCAATCGTGCATGATCATGGCAGTAGGGTTAAAGGCAGGGCACGAATTATAGGGGGCTCCCGGGCTCAAGCCCGGTGGCCCCCACCATCTGCCCCCCCCAGGGGCCCACACCAGATGCCACCCCCATGGCCTCCCTCCGGAGCCGACCATCTCCCTAAGCCCGGCCGCATTCCCCGGTACACGGAGACTGCCATGCCACCTTCCCGCCCCCCGGCAAGTTCAAAGCCTCCCAACCTCCCATCTGACTTGCTGTCAAGCCTACCACCCCACGCCAGCACTCCCGCCTATCCCCTGCAATGGCTGAGCCACACGCCCCCCCCGGAAAAGTTGCAACGCCTCCACACCCTCCCCGCCACACCACGACCATCCAGGCACCCCCGCAGTACGCGCGCCACCGGCCCTCCTCCGCACTCCTCCCGCCGGAAAAAAAAGCACTGCTGAAAAACCGCTGCCCCTCCCCGGCCGAACACGCAACTCCCGCGGCCCCCCGCCCGAAAAGCACCCCCCCTCACCACTCCACCGCCCTGAACCGGTCCCCCGCCCCACTTCCTCCCCCGCCAAACATGCAAACCCCCCGCTCGCCCGTACAAGCAACAGTAGCCCCCCCCCGCCCTTACAGGCAACAGTCAGTCCCGCACCCCCCCTTCGTACATGTTTAACACCGGGTTGTTGCCCTGATCTGAATCAATAATATTCATGAGAACACCCTCATTAGTGTTGGGCTACAATGAATTGAATTGGGGTCTGCTGAAGGGATTATAAATATGATCCTGGCGTTTCAGTAACTGGATTGGATAACACTGCCAAACGGGGTTGGCAAATGACCTATCAGAAGCCCTTCCATCGTAGTTTATTACTACTTACCTCCATGAGGTTTGGTGACTTCATTCCCTAACTTGACATGTCTCGGCTTTGTGTGGGCCATCGCACACAACATGCCGTGGGCAGGAATATTTTTTTTTTCTTGCTTTGTTTCCCGTTCTCTATCTTTGGCCCCCGTTGCCTCCCCACTGGACCAGTAGTCCCCAACCGCCTCCCTGTCCTCTCCCCGACTCTCTCCCTCCGCCACAATCCTCCCCTTGTGGGACTCGCGTGGCTGTGGCCCGCCTCCCCCCCCCTGTTCTGGCGCCCCCCCCGCTCCCCCTATCGGCCCCTCGATCATGATTCCCAACATCATAAAACTTACCGTTTCTTTAGTCTCCCACAGTTAAAAGCGCGCCCCGGTGAAGGGTCGTAGCCTTAGCTACCCCGTGCTCCCGGGACCGAGACACTCCCCCGTGTGTTTCCCCCCCCGCCCACCCCGACGGGTCGGCCTTCAACGCACAGGCCACCCACCCCAAACACCGTACCGTTCATGGTAGGTGGACCAAACTCCCATGAACGACGAAAGGCCACGAACATGACCAGGAGATAACAGTATCGTAGAGTTCTCAAAGGGGATGGGTCACCTACTATATTTGGCGATATTTTGTATATCTGTGAGAGCTCTCCTACTGAGGTATGGTAGTAAATGTACTGGTTTGTCTGTTGCCAGACACTACAGTACTTGCGTATTTATACCTCAGAAGTATTCTTGGAGGAACATAGAAAATTTGCCAGAGTGTTGACCATAGTAGTTGTTGGTCTCGGAGACAGCTATGATTGGCATATTGTGAACAGAGATTACACCGTAGAAGGAAAGAATAGTTTAATATCTAGGTTAGAATGCTACACTCTCCACTGATAGATTCATATCGTGGTTGATAATGTATGAACTAGCTCAGAGCATAAACTAGCTGCAATTAAAAGATGCACTTTAGCCCCCAGACATGTTTCACCAGCAAGCTGGCTCAGGGGTAGACATGGTATGACAGTTATATATACATCTTACTAGCAGCAGTTCTACCACAACTGGAGCTTACAAGAAAAAAGTATGAAATATTTTCCAGTGTTAAAAAAAATACTTTATTAATTAGTAAATAATAGAAATTAGAAAATTCAATAGTAGCAAAAAACAGGAACACCAAAATGAAAAGTGTTGGTGTCTCTTCTGTATAGAAGGAGTGTACAAATTATAGCAAATAGGGTAAGACGGTAGGTAACAGAATAAATACATACATAGTAAACCTATGGCATAAGATTAATTACCATAACAAAGATGTGGACACACACTGAAGACCCGACAGTGTTTCTCAAGGGGAGTTTAGCAGCAAGTTGTAAACAAAGAAAAAAATAAGGCTAAATTGACAACAGGTTAAAATTGGCAAATCTGTCTATCAGGGTGAATTTGGTGCTACCGCCGTATAGGATTGCAGATGTATAGAATATCTCTATTTAATATCAATATAATAGATATTAAATAGATTGAAGCCAATGTGAACACCTCACTGAAAGCAATGGCGTTGTTGAGGGATCACTGGAAATCACTGATGAAAAACACGCCAGTGTGGAGAGACAGAACACTTGAAAAAGGTTTCCAGCAGCGAAAGATAAAACACCGTTTTGCTACTAGTTTGTTTTATAAAAATGTATGCCGTATAATAAAAAATGATCACACACCACAAACCAGTTCCAATAAATATGATTAAAAACTATGCATAGGTTAGCGGATGAAGCTTACCGATGCGTGATATAGTAGCATGCCACTCGTCGGTACGGGTTGATGGAGGAGCGCAGGTGAGTGTTTGCTGGAATTGCAGCAACACCACCGGTAACAACCACGAACGGTGCGAGGGGAATATACTGGGATATCTTGAACAATGTGTTTTTTTACTGAAAGTTGACTACTAGCCCAGTCTGGGACTTAATAGGCCACCGTCATTGGAGGTATTCAATGACTCTGGCTGCCAGGGTAACCCCCCAATCTAAGACCCCTTCTGTCTCCTTTAGCTTCTGCAATCGTGCATGATCTGGCAGTTAAGGGGGTTAAAGGCAGGGCCGGAGATTATAGGAGGCGGCTCCCGGGGTCAAGCCCGGGGCCCCCACATCTTGCCCCCCCCAGGGGGGCCCCCACCAGATGCCACCCCCTGGCCTCCCCTCCGGAGCCGACCATCTCCCTGAAGAACTGGCCCGCATCCCCGACACAGGAGACTGCCAGTGCCACCTCCCGCCCCCCGGCACAGGTCACAGCCTCCCCACCCTCCCATCTGCTGCATGTTCAAGCCTACAACCCACGACCAGCCCTCCGCCTTTCACCTGCAAAGGCTGAGGCCACACGCCCCCCCCGGAAAAGTTTTGACCGCATCCACACCCGCCCACACGCTCACGACCATCCCCAAGCAAGCCCCGATAGCCCGCTAGTACTAGCCCCCCCGCCCTCCGCAACTCCTCCCGCCTGGAAAAGCACCTGGTGAATACCGCTTCCCTCCCCGGCCCCGACCCCGAACACGCAACTCCCGCGGCCCCCGCCCGAAAAAAAAGCACCCACCCTCAGCACTCCCCCCACCTGAACACGGTCCCCCGCCCCTCCTCCCCCGCAACATGCAAACCCCCCCGCGCCCTACAAGCAACAGTGCGCCCCCACCCCGACCAGTAAGGCAAAACAGTCCGTACACGCACCCCCCCCCCCCCGCCCGTACAGGCAACAGTCCAGCCCGAGCCCCCCCCCCCCCGGCTCGAAAACCCGTTATGACGCAAGAACAGTCCCCTGGAAATGTAAGTATATAAAATATGTATGTGGTGAATAGGTATTGGTCTGTGATGTGTGATAGTCGGTGTATATATATTTATATACAGTGATATGTGGATATACAGTGTAGTATACAGTTGTAATGGTATGTACAGTGTAGATACTGAGTATATGTGCATCTAATGGTATAAACACTGTGTATATGTGCATCTACGTGTATATACTCTGTATTATGTGCAATCTTACTGTGTAATACTCTGTAAGTGCATTCTACTGTGTATATACTCTGTATATGTGGCATCTACTGTGTATATCTCTGTATATGTGCATCTACGGCGTATATACTCTGTATAGGTGCATCTACGGCGTATATACTCGAATATAGCATCTATGGCGTATATACTCTTGTATAATGCATCTACTGCGTTTATATACTGTGTATATGTGCATCTACTGCGTATTATACTGTGTATATGTGAATCTACTGTGTTATGATACTGTGTAGAGTGCATCTACTGTGGATATACTGTGTATATGTGCATCTACTGTGTCTTATACTGTGTAATGTGCATCTACGTATATATACTCTGTTGTATATGTGCATCTACTGTGTATAACTTTTGTATAGGTGCATATACGGTCATATACTGTGTAATATGACATCTACTGCGTATAGAAGTGTATATGTGAATCTTACGGTGTATATACTGTGTATGTGTGCATTCTAATGTATATACGTGATATGTGCATCTACTGCGTATATACTGTGTATAGGATGCATCTACGGGTATATCTGTGTGATGTGGCCTCTTACTGGGTATATACACTTCTGTATATGTGCATCTACAGTAGATACTCTGTATATGTGCCATCTATGTGTAATACTGGTTGTATAGGGCATCTACTGGTATATATTTTTTTTTTGCTGTGCTAGATGTGACATCTACAGTGTATATACAGCCCCCTGATAATATGCAAGCACAGCCATGGGTATATACTGTGTTATTGTGCATCTTTAACCACTTTGTTAAATTTTGATATCTGTGTATATGTGCATCTACTGTGTATAACTTTGTAAGGTGCCTTACAGTGTATTATCTGTGTTTATGCATCACTGCGTATATATGTGTATAGTGCATTACTGTTGTATATACTGTGTATATGTGACATCGCCTGTTGTATTACTGTGTCTATGTGCATCTTACTGCGTATTCTGTGTCTCTGGCTTTGTGTCTCTTCTGTGTCTCGTGCCTCTCTCGTGTCCTCCTCTGTCCTGTGCCTTCCCGGTCTCTCTGTTCTGGCCCTCCTTGTGCGCTTCTGTGTTCGTGCTTAAGTGTCTCTCTCTGTCTCTGTGCCACCCCAACCTACTTCCGGTAGTTCTTTGAGCTTGTCTCCTGCAATTCTCTGTGTCTCTCACTCGAGGCCTGCTGACACTTCTGGTTTCGGCTTCTTTTGGTGAAAATATCCAGGTCTCCTCTGCATGTCCCCTACGTGCTTTCTGCACACCGTCCTCTGTGTCTCTGTGCTTCACCACGCACCCTCTCCGTGTTTGTGCTCTCTGTGTCTTTCTTGGCCGACTATGTGCAAACCCATCCTACCCCCTTGTACTCGCTTTTTTTCTTTGTCGTACTGGTCCATGACCACTGGGTCAAATCCAAAGAGGATCCAGCCCAGCACCGCGTGGCCGGGGCCCCCCCCCCTCTTTCTCCGCCCTCCCCAGTGGGGGGAACAGTGGTCGTTGTAGACCATGACTGCCCAAACCTTCCTCCCCCCCCCCTAACCCACCGCGGCCGGACGCAGTGCACATGGTGCACACCCCACTCGTCCCCGCTCGCGCCTGCCCTCCTCTTTTTTGCGCGTGCCCTGTGTCCGCGCCGGCTCGCCCCCAACCCTCCGCTCCGGCCCCCCGCCCCCACCAAACAGCTGCCTCCTGGGTCCCCTCTGCCGGCCGCCCCTTGCTCCTTGGCCGTCTATGACGGTCCCCCCCCGCGGTCTGTCCAAATGCCAGTCCCACCAGCTGTAGTCCACTACACACGCTTTCCCTGTGTCTCATGGAAACCACACCTCTGACACTCACCTGTGTCTCTGCCTGTGTCTCCCTGCTGTCTTTGCCCTACTGACGTTCGCGTTATATCATGTATATTCTGTGGCTACTGCCCTGTGCATACCAGAACCCCCGTCTTTCTCCGTGCCTTACCTTTATTCAGCCTATCCACCTTAAATCTATATGTCTCTCTATGATGTGTGATGCACGCACATGTGTGTCTCTGGTAACCCTATATGCTATGCTGACCCTCTAACAGTGCAGTGTGGTGTTGAAGCCGGTGCGGGCGAGGTGTATGTTCCCTGGGCCTGCTCTTAGTGGGTGACGGTAGATCTCACCCGCTGTGTTACTGGGGCGCGGCGGCGGGGCTGTATGGAGCTGTGTTTACTGGGGCGAGCGCTGATTGGAGATCTGTGTGTCCCTGGTGGGGGACGCGAGGCGGCTGATGTAGCTGTGTTCCGGGCGAGGCGACCCTGTGTGCTGGACTGTGGAGAGGTGTGCTGTGGTTGTGCGGCGTGGGGCGAGGTGGTGTTGTTAGCTGTGTTACGGTGACGAGGCGGCTGTAGTAGTGTGTAATCGGAAGACGAGGCGGCTGTATGTAGCTGTGTTCCTGGGGCGAGGCGGCTGTCTGTCGCTGTGTATCTGGGGGCGAGGCGGGCGTTAGCTAGCGAAATGTCAATCTGGGGGCGAGGCGGCTGTATGTAGCTGTGTTACCGGGGGGCGAGGTGGATGTATGTACGGCTGTGTACGGGGAGGCGGGCTATGTAGCTGTGTTACTGGGAGGCGGCCTGTATGTAGCTGTGTTACTGGACGAGGCGTGCGTATGTAGCTGTGTTACTGGCGGAATGAGAGGCGGCTGTATGCTGGATAGCATGTTAAAACCGGGCGACGGGTGAGGCGGTGATAGCTGTGTTACTGGGGGTGAAGGGGCCGTATGTAGCTGTGTACTGGGGGCGAGGCGGCGTATGTAGGTGTTATGGTGGATTGAGGCGGCTGTAGTTAGCTGTGACGCTGGGATAGGGAAAGTGAGCAGGAGGAACATGTTGCATGCTACACTCAATGGGGGCCTCCACCAGACTTTGCGCCCAGGGGCCCCCACCAACCTTAATCCGGCCTGGTTAAAGGGGCTGTCTGAGACTGTTAAAAAAAAAACCTTGATGGCTGGGAGGGGGTGCTTAAAAAAAATAAACATTTACTTACCTCCCGGTGTCCCACACTGCCTATGTAAACATACAGTGGCACAGAAGCCGTGCCGCGAACAGCTTTGGCCGGCCAGTGGCAAGCACACCATGCGTCCCTATTCCACACTGTATCTGCTGGGAGGTGTTGGCGTGACCGGCCACCTTGACTGGCCTGAAGCTGAGGCAGCGTGGCTTCCGTGCCTTGTTTGTTTACATAGGACATGGACTGGAGAGTTGGCACTGCAGGACGCCGGGGAAGGAAGTAAATAATTTTTTTTTAAGCAGCCCTACCAGCTACCAAAGTGTTTTACAGTCTTGGCAACCCTTTAAACTGCCATCATGGAGAGATCTCCTCGTCGAGCAGGGTCCTGGCTGTATGTAACTGCTGCAGATCGTGATGGTAGATGGACAGTGCCAGCACAATCTGAAGGACGAAAACATTGTCTAAAGTGCAATGGTCCGCAAGTAGGTATCTTCTAAGAAGATAGGTAAATTGTTCAATAACTGTGATTTAGCTGTTAGTTCCTGTGAAGAAATTGCACCTAAATCCACCTCAAAAGTGATTCTGATGCACCCTAAAAGATGGTAAACCTGCAGCGCAGATGTCATACATACTAGAGCGCACCAAGTTTTGGATCAGCCAGTACACCATGGACAGAGCTGTCTGCTATCCCTATCAGACACTTCGACACGGACTTAAAGAGCTCTGCAATACATCCTAATTGGAAATGTTTTCTGGAAGTGACTACTGATGAAGGATCTACTGGGAATTTATTCAAGGGGTTAGAAGCTTTGAGGATACTGAGGATATAGTCTATTATTGTGACTTAGATAACAATCAGACTTGATTAATAGATGCAGATATTGAGGGGATTCCAATGGGATCACTTATTTTTCAGCTGCAGCTGAAAAAAAGTAAGTGATCCATTGGAATCTTTTTTTTTGGAATCTTTGTAACATATGACATATATTACCTGATTATCCAAGGCTTTGATAAGGTTTCAGCTGCGCTATCCACATTGACAACTGGAAAGTGCTGAAGGTTCCTAATCCATTCCATGCTTTCTTCTATGGAGTGCTGAGTGACATGGATAACCTTCGGATGCCATTTCACTGGCTCTTGTGAAACCTATACAAAATAAATCATAGCACTTGTCAAGTGATCCACTGCCGCAAGTTCGACAAGCATTAATCAAAAGCTTTACAAATTATTACTTCCAATCCACACAATAATGTGTGTTACATTGTGGGGTTACAGAGTACCTTCACCACCTACACTAAATCCAAGTTGTGCTCAATTTAACAGGCACAGCTCCCCGATCCAGTGCAACATTTTTAATTTAGCCCCACCATCCCAGTGTTTCTAATCTAAGGCTGGAAATGCACCTGTGAGTGGGCCACGCTCCAAAACGCAATGCAAAACTCTCAGTTGAAACACATATACGATCGGAACAGCCCCTCCCTGTTCCGGTTAATTTCGTTTCTAAATTCTGTTCAAACAAACCTGAGCCTGGCGGTCGAGGATTGCTGAAGCCTGAAGCCACCCACTTGAAGAAGAGAGCTTATTTAGCATAGTGGATACTGCAATAAACAGCACTGATTGCTGGGAGTAATGGGGGATAGAGAAAAAATCCCACCTGTTCCAGATTCTGTGTAACATACCTAATTAAAAAATGCAGAGACTGTCCATTATATTTTGAAATAGCATTAGGAACTGAAAATAACAGCATAGCCTCCCGTGGAATATAAGAGAAAAGAAAAGTATGTCTGGTAAGTATAGAACATAGCCCTACACAATGCTGGTTTTACTTGTGGGGGAGTTGGGAGCTGTAAGATTCCCTTAAGAACTTTTAATAAAATGTGAAAATTTTTAATCATTTTGGTGATAATTTTATGACTCCCAGTTTTCTTTGTTCTATTGGGTTCTATTGCAGTTTTTTCATAATTGATATTGGGGAACATTGGGGTGATCAGATTGAAACATTTTCCTGAGAATGTATTGTATATGTAAGGGATGCAGAGGGTTGGAGTTGTCACATACTATTAGTGTGGTATGCTACATTGATTTTTTTCGAAAAAGTCACAAAATGCATAAAAAAGTACCAGCATATAGGCAGGGCCTGGAGTGACTATACAGCTATTTATGCAACTTAAGTTTAGTCATGAATCCTGATTTGACTACGTTGCACTAGCAACTAACAATAGTGAAGCGAAGAAATAGTCCACTGAAATTTTAAGCAATGTAAAAAAAAACTTTTGCAACTTTTGGAGACTTTTTACAACAAAAAAGCCCAGTTAAAACCATTTTTAACCACCCACTCTTTTTAAAGGTTATACAACTTCCATTATCCTGATAAGGTTATATGGAAAAACTTCTTATTTTTTTGCAAGTCATATAAGTTCATACAAGTTCATACATTTTTTTTTTTTTTTTTTAAGAGGTGAGCATTGCCTGCTCTGGTTTTCATATAGATGAAAGAGAGCAGTGCAGCGTAAAAGAAAAAATGCAGATTATACTGCATTGGTTTGGACTTACACCAAATAAGATTGAACTTGGATGTGTGTACAATTTGTTCTCTGATGACAAGACATGGGCATCCTGGCACAGTTTAATTGTTCTTTGGTAGAGGAGCTAAGGTCAAGAATAATCAGTACACACTGTTTCCTGGACCACTCCAACAAGAGCGACTTGAGGGTTCAGCAGGCGAGTCTTTCGATGGTAAAGATCAATGATATTTGTAACAGATTCAATCTTCTGAGAATTTCTTCCTTTTTAGCTGTAAATGATGATAAAAATAATTATAGAATTCTATAAACTTATATATAAGTATATAAATTGTAAATATTAATACTTGTATAGTTATGTATATTCCTTTACCAATTCAGTTTTGGATTTATTAGTGGTTATTAAGTGCATCAACAAGACTTAAGAAAACGTGTATCCCACTGTATTCAATGGGGCTAAACACACGTCCCTGCAACACGCACCAGAATTTCATTGTACAATTAATTAGGCACCCATTTATAGGCCTTAAAGGCATAGGGGACATTTACTAAGCAGTGTGTGCCGGAATTCTGGCAAGGACTGCACATAAATACATGTGGAAAACGTGGGTTGCATATGTATTTATGAGTGTTTCCGCTAATAATTTGTTACGGCTGAACTGTGCGTGCGGGACACAATACTGTGTACAGAAAGAGCCTTCACAATAAAAATTGTGTCCTGAAAGACACTTTAGAAGCAGCTAAAAGGCGTTGGTGTATTTTCCACACCAGGCGCCAGATTTATGTCTGCAAGTCAGGCATAATGTGAGCACATGCCTGTTAAACTGCGTACACCAGAAAAACATGGAGCACTCAGTTTAAGCACTTTTGGCGTCCACCGGGTGCGCTAGATTATTGAAGACTGTGTGGTTTTCATTAATGTGGCGCACTCTGAACATTAGTAAATAGTATACTGCCGACAAACAAACTTGTTTGCTAGCTGCCAGCTGGCACGTTTTACATGGCTGAATACCTCTAGAAACAAAAGTTCTACCATGCCAAAATTGGCCAGGTATTACATATTCTAATAAGAAAATGCATCAACGATCAATAATGAATAAATAAACATAGTTAAGAAAAGCCACAGTTCAGAGATTACATATCCATATAGACGTTTAAACTAGCATGATAACCACAAATCTAGTAATAAAGATACACAAATAATCAATGAAGGTCTAAGTGCAAAAAAAGCCTCAAATATAATCATAGCAGAGAGATAATAAACAAAGTTACCAAACCATATTTTTTGGTGCACCTTTAACATAGGGTTTGCAACACATTTCGTGGATTTGCATGAAAATGTGGGCACGGTACACATTGAGCACAGGAAAGCCCATTTCAATTACGAAATTTGTGTTGCGTGAAGAAAGTGCAGCCACGTGAATAAACGTGCGAGCAACACAAAGTGTTCGATATAGAGCCCTATTCACTGACTGCTGCCCTTCTTTTAGCTAAAATTTTTTCCATTACATCCACATAAATCACTTTTATCTTTTATACCTGGCATCAGAGAGGGACGTGTCCTTCTCGCCGCCCCTCCATCTAATACTCCCATGCTTTATGCTTTCTACTGGTCACAGTTCATGTCATGGGGCCAGAGTGACATCATCTCAGGTACTTTAGCCTATTAATAATAGCAAAATGTACCCCATGCATGTATATGACCACATGATGTCACAGCAGCCCATTGGCTAATACTCCTCTATCCTCCATGGAGGCGCTTTGATTCATGTAATCACATACATGGTATACAGTTTGCTATTATTCCAAGGCTAAGGGACCTGCAATGATGTCATTCTGGTCACATGTCATGAATGTAACACAAGGCACGTGTAAAAAAATTGACAGAATGGGGCTTATTACTAAGGTTTCCGTGGCTGCATTTTCGACAGATTTCCCGACTTTTTGGGGATCGCGCGCCGGGGATTGTGTTGCAGCGACGTTGTGATGCTATTGCCCGGCTTTCACACACGCCAACTCGGGC
The DNA here is from genome assembly GCA_019512145.1 of Engystomops pustulosus. Lineage (NCBI taxonomy): Eukaryota > Metazoa > Chordata > Amphibia > Anura > Leptodactylidae > Engystomops > Engystomops pustulosus. Next base: position 87,455,657 of record CM033642.1, on the reverse strand, counting down.
GGCGGACATCAGACGTCCGACAGATCGACTAAGCGCGGTGTTCATTTGACAGACGCATACATCGGGCGACGTACGCGACTAGCGGGGCGCAATTCCATCGTGACGTAGCGGGGGCTGACTCACAACCAAGCATCAAAGAACAGGCTAGAACCCCCCATTGCTCGGCCCGTGCGGTGTGCCGACCGTCAGAGAAGCCTCACGCGGCGGCCGCAGGAAGCGACCCAATCACGACCGACATCGAACGAGTGCCCGTCCACCCTCGGGGGATTGCCGGCGGCGTCCCCCGCCTGAGTCCCCAGATTTTTGTCTCGTCTGGTTGTTCACGGTCAGCTACGAGTCAGCCAGGGACCGTTTCGCGCCAGTTGGGTCTGGCAGCCCTGCTCCTTTGAATTGGGTCTTGGGTCCCACTACTTCCCAGCACTTGTAGCCGCCACTTTCAATCCAGACCCGAATCACCTCCCCATGCTGGGAGATGCCTCACCACCACACACTCCAGCCACACGCAGTGCGTCCGGCGTATAACCCCCTCATCCGCCTGGTCGCCTGCGACCCTGTCAGCGCGGCCCGACCACATTCCGCAGAAGCGCGGCGGCGGCGATTACACATATATGCGATGCTGCCGGTATCTCTTACCAGGTTCCCGCCGACAGGGTGTGGTGCAGGAGTGTCGGCGGCCCTTCACTGAATAAGCCGACCTTCCGCGACAGGATCCGAGGATCACAGCCTCTTTTGGTAAGCGGCATGTTGTGATGGTTAAAACTACACCAACCAACATCCAACAATTTAAAAATTGGCAGATATAGAAATGGGGCTGGTGAGAGGATTAAGTGGCTAATTTGGTGGGGTCTTTTTTGGTGGTGACAGGTCCTCTTTAAGGATCATAGTAGGGATGTCATTTACTTATTCGTAATCCATCCTCCAAATGCAAATTGGAGAGTGGTTACCACAAAGTGTGAAGTAGCTACTCGACACCGTCCCTCAGGATTTTGGATGTAAAAAATTTCTGGTTGTTGGAAGTAGGGATAAAGTAGCAAATAAATGATACATAATACTATATGTGCCAATGCTATAATGCTGTCACCCTATGTTATATTAATGTAAAAAAAAAATGTTTTTCAAACAAAAAAGTTGTAATTGTGGTATAGCGGAGAGAGAAGCCTCTCACAATGAAGGTCTGTTTATACACAAATATGTTTGCAATTGGGAACTAGCAACACACCCATACGCGATGCAAAACATGTGTGCTGGGTCCTGATCACAAGTGTTTAGGTTCAAAAACGCATCTGCAATTGTGCAATCCTTTTGCCCTGTAAAGGGCCTAATGGCTATATACCACAATTGCAAAATCACAAACATCTTTAAACTTGCCCCAACACGAGTGGATGTATTGTACAGCACAGAACAGTGCCTGTGTGTGCAATACTTAAACGGATAGCACCAACTGCTGGCCTTTTTACAGATCATTGCCAACAGATGCTATCTAATGGACCATGAGTCTGTTCCGCAAAACAGAAAAGCATGTCCTTAGCCAGAACCATTTTTCACGGATCACTTACAGTTATTAGGATACATGTAAAATGGATGCCGAACTTTGCAAATTGGCCATTTGGACAGAGTTTGGAGGCCCTATAGCCATCTCTTTTAAATTATATGGTAAGGATAGCGGCACTACAAGGGCAGAGCATATTCTTTCCATCAAAAGACACTAGAATGGAACCAACACAGACCTCACAATAAGTTATGGTCTAGTGGTCCTGAATCCCAGGTTCACATTTGCATGGGGGTTTAAGTATACACTTAAGAGTGCGTAATGGAACTGAAAACTGAAGTAGACAGTAAAGTGTTCGTGTTTCCTTCTGTCCCAACCTTCAATGTATGGATATTACCTTCCATTACACTTTGTTATTAATAGCAGAAAAATAATATGTGGCTGCTGCGCAATTTTTTCTGCTATTTGATAATAGAATTGAGAAACCAGAACCTGCCAAATCAAGTGTGAGCCCAAGGCTGCTTTCACACAGCTGTATGCTCACCAGGCCGTATCCCTGGTGAACATACAGAGCCACGCTAGAGAGGAGGAGGGGTCAGCACAAATTCACACAGGTTACATAGACACAGGTTACACATACATATACAGACAGGTTACCCAGACACAGACTACACATACATAAACACACAGGTTACGCAGACACAGGTTACAGGTTACAAATGATGTATTAAATCATTTTGAGAGGCAATTTATGATCTTATCTGTACAAATATGTAGCCGGTTCTGCTAAGGCAGAAATCCAGGATAAAACAAGCTCTTCTGTACACTCAGACCTAGACAGTAACCTTAGAGTGCAGAATCTGGAAATGCTGTAGGCCTTGATAAATAAATTATTAAGATGTGACATGTATTATGCATGTCTCCATTCATCGATTATAAGAGAAATGGTGGGAATATCTTACACACTTACATTGTAGATTTTACCATTGTGGGAATACTGCGGGAAAAGACCATGACAATATCGTGAGGACACCGGGCGCCCTAGTTCGTTTACATAATCTGTGGAAATAAAAGTTGTATGACTCAAACTCATAAAACTTTACTCATGCTTTATAATAAAAATGAATTAAGCTATATAACGGGTTCTTCAAGTATGGCATGAAACAGGAAAACAGCAAGTTTAATTCACACATACTTTATTGTCGGGAGAAATACTGACAATATAGAGACTACATATTAGGAAATTGCTATATAGCGTATAACTCAATATCATCGAAAAAGATGGAAGTAACTATTGACAACATTTCTTTTTCTTTTCCTTGAAATGTATGGTAGGACTAACCTTCTTTCTGGTGAAAACCAAGGCGTGCCAGGATTTTAGGCATTGTAAGTTTCTTCTTTCTGAGACCAAAGGACTGCAGCCATACTGGTGATGAAACTTGTGCGGATTCTTCCATTTCTGACATCAGTCATCTACATATAAGTAAATAATAAGGTTGAGTAAAATTTTTACACATAGGGGCACATGCATAACTGCACAGCTGCACAAGGGACAAGTTTGCGCACCTTTGCAAGAGTTCAAACAAGCCGGATGACGTCAGCGAAGAGAGAAGAATTGCGGTCGACGGGAGAGATATATTAATTAACCGGGGGGGGGGTGCATTACTTACTGAGTGGAGGGGCCATGAGGTCATTAAGTTGCACGAGCCTGAGCTCATTTGTTATAAGGTTGTATTCTCTGCGATTAGGGTGCCCCAGATTTAGCTGAAAGAAGTGGAATCATCCCCTACAGGTAGCAGGCAGTGCTTATAGCATAGTCTAACACCGCTAAAGTGGTTATAGATGTAGATTGTTTTTAAGAACAAAAGGCTTTAAAAATTTAGCAAATGCACCTGAGGGGCTCCATGCTCCATTAACACCTATGGAGCCTCGAGTCCCTCAGGCTCATTTGCATAATTTAAAAAATGCTAACATTTTGCAAATGAGCCTCTGGGGCTCCACGCTCCATTAACACCCATGGAGTCTTGGGCCCTTCAGGCTCATTTGCATAATTTAAAAGCCTTTTTTTCCCCAAAAACCAGGGCATAAAAAGGTAAAAGAAGATCAGATCCTGTCATAGGGTGCACATACGACAGTATCTCAGTTGCTTGGTTTACAATGCTTGATCCTGGTGGTAGATGTCCTTTAAGTGATTTTGCGACTTTCTGAACAAAAGTTGCAAAAAAAGTTGCAAATGGCTTTTTATTCCTTGTTGTACATTCTTCTTTCAAGCATGCGGTTGTTACCCCATTACTAAAGAAACCTTCTCTGGACCAATCCAATGCTGCTAACTACCAACCAGTCTATAATCTTCCTTTCATGTTCAAACTCCTGCAACGCCTGGTCTATTCTCGATTAACCCGTTATCTCTCAGCTAACTCCAAAGAAAGCTTCGCTCCATTGGTCTGAAGCTGCACTATTCTGTCGGCCTGCAATTTAGGGGCATTTCATCAGTAGGAAAGGCCTGTATGAATGGCGCATTTCTTCATAGGAGGGCGGTTGGCTGCATGGGCATTTCATAAATGAAGGGCTGGCTGCATGGGGCATTCATTAATGGAGGCTTTGACCTGAGGCTTTTGTCTGAGTAATTATAAAAGTGTTTAAACTGTTCAGTGTCCTGCAAAAACTAAGCCCTAAGTAGGCTCTTTGGGGAGAAAAAAATATATAATTGCTTTTGGAAGGTGAGTGGAAGAAAAAGTAAGCTCAGAAAAAGGGTTGTGATAAGAGGTGTTTAAAAATTCCCTAAGGATAAATCCCCTATGCAGCGTCTGACAGCGAGACCAATGAGTCACTTGTAGGGTTATTATTTACTGGTATTTAATAGAGAACATGCCTCTTGTCAGTACAATCAGAATTGCAAACTGTACGAGTCAACTGCCTTTACAAAGAAGCGAATATTAAACGTATCACAATAACAGCATTTTACTATACTATTGACAAATTCTTAGAAGACCTGAGACTGAGGTCTTAGTTACTCTAGATTCTTTACAATCCTCTGTGTAGGAGAGTTACAAATACAAATGTATGTAAAAGACGTAAATGGGAGCAGTCTACTACATGTTATACACAGAATGACTGAACGTTCATGTCATCACATACGTCAAGACGTGTGTAGCACCAGTTTTGTAGATTTAGCGACCGTGAGAGATAAAACATAAGGTATGTAAGACTTTACAAAAAGAAAATAAAGGAAAAATGTTAAATGTTGGATTATGGTGTTGTGTCAACTTATTAATCCTTGAAGCTTGCAGCTGGAGTCATCAATTGTAAGGATGAATTTTGAATTAAATTTTTGAGATCTGCCCACATCTTGTTTTCTTTATGTCTGGGTATGCCCTATACACAAGAAAAAATTTAGCACCTCATTTTCTATGTTAAGGTAAAAATCTATAATATTTAATCTAAACATAAATCCTTTACCACTCAGATTGTCAGGCACCAGGGGTAGTAGACCCACTGGACCACCGCCGCGATGCTGAAGTAAGCCGACACCTGGATCGGAGTCTAAGTGGCACCCGTTTTCACAGAGCCCGCCACAAAGCAGGTTGGACTTGCTGCGACGTAGTACCACCAGGTTGCTCCACGGCGCAACTTTGTTCCCGGTGGCAGCCAAGCCGTAGTAGAAAGTCGTGAGGCAGAAGGGTGGTCGGGACAGGTCGTAGGTCGAGACAGGCAGCACAGAATCGGAGTCAGGGACGTAGCGGTAGGTCAGGACAGGCGGCAGCGAGACGAAGTGAGACTGAAATCGGTCAATCCGCGGGAAATCAGGATAATTGCAAAGGGCTTGGAATACAGCTTTCTCTCCTCGACATGGAAGCACAAAGATCTGGCAGGGAATACAGGAAGGGGCTGGGAATTTATCAGAATTGCGAACCGGCCATCACCAATTATGAGGACGCTGACCCTTTAACTCTCAGGAAGCGGCTGTAGCGAGCGTGCTGCCGGAGTCAGAGCTGGATTGCGGCCGAGGTGAGTGCAGCAGAGAGGGGCACGGGTGCGCCTGCGATCCGGAGGTGGGTCGCAGGAGCACCCGTGACACTGATGAATAGCAATCTCATTTAGTATGACCCATTTAGAGTACTACAAGATGAGGTACCATTTTAGATTATGAGCGCTCTCCAGCCTCGCCTGTCATTACAGTATGATCCAGACACAGACGCAGCAGTGTAAATAAATACATTACATAAAAATTAGACTTGAGACTTGAGTTCTGCTCTCTTGTGTGCAGTACTATAAGGTTAACGGGGTTCGCTCACATTATGGAAAATACTTTCAGGGGTAGCTTTATTTAAAAATAGGAAAGTACTAATTCCCAAGAGGCTCCCCTCACTATAGGACTGATGTGTTCTGTCCCCATCAGACTATCCCATTTACTTGATGTAACAGACACTACCTGCTACAGCACATGCCCCGTCTCAGGTTTGGTAGACTCAGTAGTTCCTTTTGCAGTGAACTCACATGGCTGCATTAAAATTCAAAAACTAAACAGTCCCCTGTTCCCTAAAATATACTTAATTAATCATCCTAAACTGTCCCCTCTAGTTTATTTTATATATAGCCCCGTGGAATCATCATATACATCCCCCCCCTAACCATGAATTTATTATATACCACCCCCTATGGATTTATAATATGCGCTCTCACCCTCCAAGGATTCATTATATATAGCCCCCCCTCATCGATTCAGGATATACAGCCCCACCCCATGGACAAAATATGATCAGTAAAAAATAAAAAAAAACTCACCTAAATCCTCATCTCGGGTCAACCAAGGCTTACACTCACCTGTCTTCATCCGATCTATTCCTGCCGAGCTGAGTAGAGCTTTAAGTGCAGAGAGGCAGGCCAGTGTCCTGAGCACATGGAGCACTGCTTATCTTCATCAGACCTAGGTGCTGCCAGGCTACTGGACTAAGATTTGGCTGTGTGGGCCCCCCAGAGCTCGGGCCCTGGTACTTGCCCAGGTATTCCGGCTCCGGAATAGGCCTTGCGTACATGAATGTGTGTATTCTCACGGCCACCGATCTGTAGTTTGCTGTTTCTGGTCTGTGTGTCATGGACCTACTCTAGGAATAGGACCTTCTCTCGCAATTTTGCAGTTATACATGGGGCTGTGTATGTGAACCTATAGAAAATCAATTGGGGGAATTCATTAAGACTAGAGTTTTTGAACACTAGTCTTAAAGCGCCCATATCTACAAAGAGATACAGGGGCTAACGCCAGCAGGGCCCGTAACCAGATCTGAACTGGCGTTGTTTTATGCTATAGTCTCCATAAAGTTTTCTGTCTGAAACTATAGTAAATCTGGAGAGCCTATGCCCAAACTCTGACATGCCCAAACTGGCGTGGTGGCTCGAGAATGAGAAACTGGCGGAGAGATTCGTGTGCTTTCTCTACCAGAAGGAATAATGAATCTCCCCAAATATATACACACACGGCCAAAAATAAAATTATGTGATGGAGGCACAAGCATTGATGAGGAAATGTCAGGTGTACTGGATCCTGGAAAGCATGTAATGCCACAGAGAAACATGGAGGATGCAGGTGACTGCGGATGTGGGGCTATCTTTATCACCCACACAATGTTTTCAAAGGATGACATGAAGTTTACCAATGGACACATTGGTTGTCTATAGGGCACGGCTTGTTCCCCTCACACCAGGCTGCCGCTCTCATCTCCATTCACACGGCCGATACAGCGATCCTTCATAATGATGTCCAGTGACAGAGGACGCCCCCGCACAGGTCAGGACGGGATCACCTCCCCGCCCCTCACACCGACGCTTGCTCTGATTGGTCAGACCTTGGCAACCCCGTCTCTATGGTCAACAATCGGACGAGCCGGCGTCAGAGGGCACGGCGGGTGCAGGTGAGATCTGAAATAATAATGCGATCATCAGTCTCCCGGTAATACATACCGCTAGTGATGGGGGGAGGGTCTGCCAGCTATGGCTGCACAGAGAACATAGAGCATGACTGCCAGAGAATGAGTATAAAACGTGTGTCCTGTCTCATAGGCTGAAATCTGCATATATGTATATCTCATAACTCATCCCTTTCTTACAGAGAGTAAAGATTGGCACCGTTAGCTAGCTAATGGTATAGTGTATGGGATTTATCACACTTGCATATAGAAAGGACTTTGTAAAACTAAATCCTAAATTTATCGCAAAGATCAGAAGAATAAGTGGCATCACTTATGTCCTGCAGATCAAACACCTGCTGCACAAAAGCGTTTTCACTGCAGATAAGTGGCATCATTTATGTTTCTGATGACAATCTTTGGAACACAAAGGTAGATTTTGCCCCCACACTGTTGTCAGGCCTTGGTGGGGTAATATTCCATGGCCGTTATGTATGGAGGGTGTTTGTATTGTTCACATGTAATAATAATATCTTTATTTATATAGTGCCATCAAATTCCATAGAGCGTTAGAGATTATTTATACAATAAAATGGAGTAATAACAGTCATAAGAGTGAGGGCCCTACTCGCAAGAGCTTACAGTCTGAGGATGAGCGGGTGACAGGAGGTATAAGAGCCTGTATACTGGTCCCAGACATTCTTATAGGGGATGGCATATAATAATATTTAAATAAAAATACTGTGCTTGAGACAGTATCAGCCGCCATCTTATAAACATATCCAGAGAGAGGACCTAGGACAGAGCCCTGAGGAAACTTGCCAGTGAGAGAAGGAGACTGAAGTGCAGTCAGAGTGATAGGAAGAAAACGTTATCTCTCAGCTAACTCCCTCTTTGATCCCCTGCAATCTGGTTTCGGCTCTATGCACTCTACAGAAAAGTCTACCATGATCTCATCATGTCTTAATCCAAAGGGCACTATTCTTTCTGGGTTCTCCTGGATCACCCGGCAGAATTTGATACTGTGGATCAGCTCCTCCAAAGAAAGCTTCGCTCCATTGGTCTGAAGCTGCACTATTCTGTTTTCTTCCTATCACTCTGACTGCACTTTCAGTCTCCTTCTCTCACTTCTCCTCACTGGCAATTTCCTTCAGGGGCTCTGTCCTAGGTCCTCTCGCTTGGATATGTTTATAAGATGGCGGCTGATGACTGTCTCAAGCAGCAGTATTTTTATTTAAATTATTTATATGCCATCCCCTTATAAAGAATGTCGGACCAGTATACAGGCTCTTATACCTCTCGTGTCACCCGCTCATACCTCATAGACTGTAAGCTCTTGCGAGTAGGGCCCTCACTCTAGGACTGTTTTACTTACCATTTATTTGATTAAAAATCCAACGCCCTATGGATTTGGATGGCACTATATAAATAAAGATGATTATTATGTATTATTACTAATGTGAACAATACAAACACCCTCCAGACAATAACGGCCATGGAATATTACCCCACCAAGGCCTGACTACAAGTGTGGGGGCAAAAATCTAACCTTTGTGTTGCCATTTCATCACCAGATAATGATGCCACTTATCTCAGTGAACGACTTTTGGCAGCAGGTGTTTGATCTGCAGGACATAAGTGACCACTTATTGCTTCTGATCTTTGCGATAAATTTAGGATTTAGTTTATACAAAGTTCTTTTTCTATAGCTGCAAGTGCTGGATAAAGTCATACACTATAGCCCAGTGAGTGGCACTTCTGCGCATTGGCCGTTGCCATAGGTGTGCAGTCACTCAGGAGCCCTTTCTTGGCGCACTCAAGCCGGCCACGCCCACCATCCAGTACCAGGGACTCAAGGAATCTTGGCCGGCAGTTCCAGCGACTTAAAAGACGCTGCCCTGTCAGTTATAGTTTGACTACTTACTTTGCTACTTGCGGACCCGCTAGGAAGAGGGAGAATGAGAGCAGGGCCGAATTATTTTTGAAGGACCCTCCTGCTGGCCCCAAGATTCTCTGTGTACAGAGGAACACTAGAAAGTAAGCTTAACTTTTTTAATTTATTAAAAGGCGTTAATTTTTTGGGTATAAGGCATCTACATTTTATTCTGCTTATTCATTGTTTGATTTTTATTGGCAAACCAAAGCGATCTGAAGGTATTTTACTTGCATAATCTGTATATTGTGTGGGGGTATAGGGGGGCAGTCACCTTGCTGATTTAGCAGTATCGTCACAGGTGCTGCCCATATTAATAGTGGGGTGTGGCTATCTATTCGCAGCCTTTATATACTTCTGTGGTCAGTTTGTTTGGTGTTTGCAGCCAGGATCTTGTGCAGTGAGCTCTGCAGATTTTTGTGGCAGATAACTTTTAAAAAAAGCATAGAAAAGCGAATGTGTGAGTTGGCGGCGAGTGGCAGGATCCTAAGTGTATGTGCAGTGTCTTAAGTGTGACTTAGGTTTAAGGGACTTAAGTTGAGCGGGCTTTAGCAGGGTAAACTTCTGTGTTTTGTGTTGTACTTTGACTTAAATTCTTCTTCCTGTGCATATTTCTATTGTAATCCCCTTAGAAATTAATGGACTCCATAAGTGGCATTGCTACACAGTGTACATCCTGTGCCATGGATGTTCCTTGAACAGCCGTTCGAGGGGGGGAATACTGCTGTGTGGGGCGTGTGAAAATTTGCTCATCGGAAGCCCAGATTCTGGATCTAAATGAGGCAAGTTTAAGGCTGCGGCATTGATAATATGGCACAAAGTTTGCTGCTCCTGGCGCCCAAACTCTATGGGGAAGAGGAAGATGGGTTGGGGGAGGGAAGGTATGGAGGTGCAGAATGAGGGGGCAGCTCGCTAGTTGGGGTAACATGTAGAAGGTGGGGAGAGGGAGGGGAGAGGGAAGAGTTGTAGGAGTCTATCCTGATCTGGTGCACCCCAATAAGTTTGCCCGGCTAGCGGTGAGGGGGATATCAGCTTCTTGGGGGTAGCAATGTTGCGCCCACGACATCGGCCATTGTGTACAGTTTTGGGCACCAGTTTATAAAAAGGATATAGTAGAGCTGGAACGGGTGCAGAGGAGAGCAACCAGGATTATTAGGGGAATGGGGGGATTAGAATACACTGACAGATTACAAAATTTGGGATTATTCAGTTTAGAAAAAAGACGACTGAGGGGAGACCTCATTACAATGTACAAATACCTGAACGGACAGTACAAGGATCTCTCCAAAGATCTTTTTATACCTAGGCCTGTGACCAGGACAAGGGGGCATCCTCTACGCCTAGAGGAGAGGCGATTCTACCATCCCCATAGACAAAGGTTCTTTACTGTAAGAGCAGTGAGACTATGGAACTCTCTGCCGCAGGAGGTTGTTATGGCGGACTCTATGTACATGTTCAAGAGAGGCCTGGATGACTTTCTGGAGAGAAAAAATATCACGGGTTATGAGGATAAAACATTTATTTAATTCTTAAAGGTTGGACTTGATGGACTTGCGTCTCCTTCCAGCCTTATATACTATGATACTATGATACCTCTTTAACAACAACAGCAAAAATACCACAAGAAAAAAAAACTGTAAAAATCTTCATTTTATTATGGTTCAAATACACAAATTCATGAATATATATCACATTAGTTGGGATAATCTAAACACAGAGCAAAATAGCCCCAGGTGGAATAGGGCAACCACAAAATACATAAGCCTACCTCAGTAAGACCAAGACCAAAAATATCCAATGTGTGTTGATCAATATTATTTAACCCCTTAACGCCGAAGCCACTTTTCACCTTCCTGACATGGTCCATTTTTTCAAATCTGCCCTGTGTCACTAGAAGTGGTTATAACTTCGGAACGCTTTAACATATCAAAGTGATTTTGAAATTGTTTTCTCGTGACACTTTGTACTTCATGTTAGTTTAAAAATTTTGGTGCTATGTGTTGCGTTTATTTATTAAAAAAAAATTTGGAAAAAGTCTCGATTTTTGAAATTGAAAATGTCCTACTTTTTCCATACGTAGTCATAACAGCAAATAAACTTGATAACTAACATTAACCGGATGTCTGCTTTATGTATCCATGTTTTTTATGCATTTTCATAAAAAACACAAAATCACGCTTTTGCAGGACCTGCTTAGATTTGAAGTCACTTTAAGTGGCCTAAATAAAAGTAAAACCCCATAAATTACCAGTCATAACAGCAAATAAACTTGATAACTAACATTAACCGGATGTCTTCTTTATGTACCCATGTTTTTTTATGCATTCTCTCATTTTTGTAAGATGTTATGGGGCTTTGAACTTTCGGTACGATTTCTCAAATTTTCATAAAAAACACAAAATCACGCTTTTGCAGGACCTGCTTAGATTTCAAGTCACTTTAAGTGGCCTAAATAAAAGTAAAACCCCATAAATTACCCCATTGTAAAAACGTAAAATGTACGTAAAAAAGTACGTAAAATGACTTTCATGAAGGTTGTTTACCCTTTAATTATTTTACAGGGGATAAAACAAGATCAGATGCAATTTTGAAATTTACATTTTTTTGGCTAAATGAATGTGTTTTTCAAAAAATGTTCAAATTCTCAGTGGATAAAATACCAAAACTGTCCACAAAGTTTGCTACCAAATTTCTCCTGAGTGTAACAATATCCCATATGTGGTGCTAACCTGCTGTATGGGCGCATGCCAGGGCATTGAAGTGAAGCTGTGCCATTCAGATCAGATTATGCCTTGTCCCTTTTTATTGGCTATACAATCTTTATTTTTGAGGCAGTCCATCCATATGTTCCAGTGGGTTCACCCCACCACGCTCTGACTATATATAGCATAAAAAAATCTTTTTTATTTAAGTAGCTATGTCATCACAAAACTAGCTTATTCTCCTAACATAGTCTATACTGTTTAAAAAAATAATCTACATAATGAAACACATGAAAAAAGTCCCTAACAGTTTATATATCCTCTTTTCATACATTCAAGGATATATATATATATATGTTTTTTGCAGCAGTTTTTTGTTAGTTATGTTTCTATAAGTGTACCTGAGTATAATATGTTTTACGGTAGGGTTGTGTGTGTACATATTCTGCATAACTGATGGTGTATGTTGGTAATATACTGGATGTAGTGTGTGTATCCTGTATGCTTTGAGTATATGTAGTATATAGCTGGATGTGTGTGTATATATGCCTTTATCACGTGTATATAATGGATGTGTGTTACAAGTACAGACCAAAGAAGTGTTGGGACACATAGTTGACATACGTCCTTCTCCTTCAAAGGTTTTTCTGTATTTTCAATGACATTAAAAATTTGTAGATCATCCTGAATGCATCAAACTATATAATTAACATCTGTGAATATTTTACGAAAAATATTAGTCCTTAATATCTAGGTCTAGGTTCTTCAGAGAAGCCACCTTTTTTGCTTTGATTACTGCTCTTCACTACTAGTCTTGGCTTTCCCAAACTTGATGGCTTCCAGAGCATCAGTAGCCACAGCTTCATCATAGACACCTGAATGTAAGTGATCACAACCAAGTGGGCCTGGGCACAACTAAAAGTTTTTTATGACTATTTATGACCAGGCAGTCCAGTCAGTAAGAGGAAGATTCCGTTTTAAGATGGTAGAAACAACCTGTCATATGGTAGGAATTATAGGAGAATATATAGTGAGAGATATCGATGGGCATCATGGTGGCTCAGTGGTTAGCACTTACCGCTTTGCAGCGCTGGTCAACATCCCGCAAAAAGTTTGTATGTTCTCTCCGGCGGTTTTGTGTGGGGTTTCCTCTGGTCCCTTGGTTCCACTCACACTCCAAAAAAAACTTACTGTAGGTTGAATAATTGTTGGAGCTCCATGGTGGACAAGGGACTGATTTGAACAGGTTCTGTGTCGCGATGCGTATCTGTGTGCACTATATGAATAAAGGAATTATTAATTATAATTCTTATGATAGAATATAAATATGAAAGATGTATGATTTCCGATGCAGAACTATAAACTAGACTAATCAGTAGATGGATATAGATTAACTTACAGTGCAAGGTAATATTAATTTTGATTGAAAAATAGATGGAGAAAAGCGAAGATATTAAATGGTCAATTTTAGTATTGATATCCATGACAATAGATGATATGATATATAGACATGGAGATAGAGTGACACAGATCTTCATCTGGGATCAACTAAGGGGTCTAACCCTTTCCCTGCGTGAGGCTTTTCTGCTTTCTTAATAGTTTTGTCGCCTTATTTTGTCCAGAGCAATTTTTTAAATTTTAATGTTTAACAAAATTAAAGATCTAATCCAGATGCAGCCAAAAGATTAAAAGTAAAACGCAACAACGACCCCATATTTTCTGAAAGCACACTGCCCCATTTGCAAAATTGCATGGAAAGATTTATATCACATTACTGTCTAAATAATGATGGGATGATGTTAACTAAAAACTTTATTCTTCGGAACTCGATGCGTGTTTTTTTTGGTGTTACATATGAATTTATTTAACAACGTTTCTTGGGTGTGGTCAGTGTTCTATATAAGTGAATAGCGACAACCCGTCAAGGCGAGGAGGATCGATGGTTCATTGGCGTATCATGTCAATTTTCAATTCCAAATTAACCTATCATCAAAATAGATGCAATAAGAGAGAAAAGTGTGTTCTTAGATAGTTCTGGAGAGGAGAGGGTTAAAAACATGAATAGGAGTTTATATTACCCCTTCTCAATCTGTAGTAATCATATTAAAAGTTAATATTTTCATCATCTGAGAGGTATGGCAGCAAATTCTGGTCCCTGTACCTGATGGTAAGAATCTGGAGGGGGCTACCCTTCTGGTGTATCCTGGCTCTGTGACACATAAAACCGTCACTTGAGGGGGGGTCACTTCTTTTTTCCCATGAAGAAGAGTCCTCGCTCGTTTATATGAATCAAATTTGTGTTTTCTAAGTTCCAGGTATCAAAACGGACAGATTGAACTGTGATGAGAATATAATGTCCATCGGTAGTGATTTTTATATATAAAAATGGCACTGATATTCCTCACGTTACACCTGAATATCTCTGGATCCATGGCAACCTAAAACACACTTCTAGATTCATAGAAAGAAGAGATTTCTCATCTTAGGGTTCTTGGACAATTGCCCCCTTTGCCATACAGCCGGTGAGCGCCGTCCCTGACAGAGCCTTACCGCAAGTCAGAGGAAATGCTGCACAAGTGCTTCAATGCCGCCACACCACCAGGCAGCCTTAATGCCGTATTATTGTCTGCAAACGTGAGCTACAGACTCGTTTCGTTCAATCTTCCGAAACCAATAACCTGCGCAGCAGTGCGCCAACACTAGTTACTACACCACACTGTAACCTCACAACGGCATCCCTTTGAGTGTGATACTCTCCGACACATGTCGTTCTAATCTGTGCCTATATGTGGTTATTGTAACGGTATAATATTTTGTACGTATTGGCCTTCCCCATTATGTTAATTATGCGTGCTTCTTACTCTGTATTGTGCTTAATCGCAATGTCCCCGTAACGCATGTGAACTAGCAATATGTAAGAGTTGGCGCCTTTCTAAATTCTTATGTATTTGTATAATTGAAACCTGTCTCTACTGTGTAACAATTGTCAACAGTTAACATGAACAGGTCCCACTATGTCCACCAAAATCATTTTGCCCCCCAGGGTTTCAAATTTGTATTGTAATTTAGAATAAGGTAGTCACCATAAAAGGTTTCACATTCACAGGTGTGACCCTGTCCGGTTTACTATAAGAGGGATTTCTTTCTTTCTTGCCTTATCAATGGGTAGGTGACCATCAAATTTGTGTGCTGAAGTCACGGGTGGATACCTCGCTGATTAGTCCTACTGAATAACTGTTAGAAT
This sequence comes from Engystomops pustulosus, assembly GCA_019512145.1. Lineage (NCBI taxonomy): Eukaryota > Metazoa > Chordata > Amphibia > Anura > Leptodactylidae > Engystomops > Engystomops pustulosus. The sequence continues at coordinate 87,440,386 of CM033642.1, read as the reverse complement.
TTGGTATTATTCTAGAAGAAGTAGCTCATAGTACTGAAAAAACAAGTGGAAAGTGGCCATCATTACTTATAAAAGAATGGAGGTCAGCCTGTCTGAACAATTGGAAACGTTTAAAAACTGTCCCTAAGTGCAGTTTCAACAAACCATCAATCGGTAACAACAAAACTGCTCACGATGAGGCCTGCACCCTAAAAAGATCATCAAGAGTCACCTCACCTCTGCTGGCAGAGGATAAGTTTCATCCACTGAGAAATTGCCTGCAGGTTATACAGTAACTCAGATTAGAGACCAGGGTTCAATGCCACACAGAGTTCTAGCAGCAATGCCTCCTTTACAACAACTGTTAAGAGGAGACAGTTTGCATGCAGCCTCATGTTGAAAATAGCTGCTAGGAAACATTGTAAGCGTATGTAGAACTACTAAGCTAATTGGTCATCCACTTAGCAGATGGAGGTTCAATGTGGATATAAGAAAGGTCATTGACATGGGGGCTAATTAATCCACAGGCAACATATGTCCTTGGGTGTGTACATCTGATCTGTGCGATTTTACCCTGCTGTGATGATGGAACCTGGGGCGTAATATGTAGACTCCATAACTTAAATAAACAACTGCCTCTACAGCTACAGCAGATCTTGTCATGTTAATCAAAAGTTGGAATATGCTGTCTCAGTTCTGGGCACCGGGTCCATAGAAAAGGATGCCTTGGAGCGTGAGGTTAATGAGTGCACAAAATGATAAGGGGTTCAGGAGGTCCTCGTTATGAGGAAGATTATAAAAACCCTAGAAACTAGATTAATTTAGTCTGGAAAAGAGACAGACTATACCGGGGGACATGAAATGACTTATATCAATAGATTGAATGGTGCCGGCATGGTATACAAAAAATATAATTGTAATTTGTTTCAGATTGAAAAAATCAACTCAAAGGACGAGGGGGCACTGTCTCCGTTTGGAGAACCAAGGTTTAATCACCCACCGGAGGCTACAGGGCTTTTATGATGATAGAACTGTCAAGCTGTGGATAGCCTGCCTCAGGCTCTGTCCAGCAAGGGACAGCGGATACTTCAAGAAGTGTCTAGATGCCTTTTTTACCACCTAATAACATCTCTCATTGCTTTCTTGTCCTCACATACAAATGTTATATTAGACAATGTCGTGCCACATTTCTAATAGGACCTTGTTAGGCCATGGCCTATTTACCAAACCATCATTTACAAATAATTGGCTTATCCCAGTGATGTTATAAGGCTTTGATGTGAGTCATTTGTTGTTTGTTTCCGACAGCCCTGAAATAATTATAATTCTATTTTTGTACCGACATTGTACGGTACTATAAGTGATTGCTTGTGGGCATTATACAAACAATATGTAGGCATTAATGAAGTATTAAAACCATAAGAAAGAATAATAAAAAAACACCCTACAAATGGAATTGCGAAAATTTCTAGCAAAGTAAGTTTTTTCTATTGTACAAGCTAACTCCACTACTATTTCCATTTATTACATAAGGGCCAGTGGACAATAAGTTCAAAATGATCCCCTTACTCCAATTGACACAGTAGTGAAACATTGTAACAACATAAAGTCAAAAACAGCCTTAGAGCAGCTGGAATTATGTATTGTTCAATAATATCAGTTACTGCATACTCGCAATCACATTTATTACCATGGTTCCTAGCATTTGGCAATTGGTGACAAGAAAGCAGCTGTGTCTAGTATGTCATAGATCATGTGGGATGCTATTTGTAAATAGCAAATAGGTAGCAATCTATTCGTACATAGACATTTAAAAAATGGAATTCTAGGCTAGCCACATTTATTTACAACTACATAACTAAGTGTTTGAAGAAATCAGATACAAGATGAATTTTTGATTTTTTCAAAACAAATGCTTTCCACACAATTCAGCAAGTGAACAAAAATTGTTGTCAGTAACTGTGTGCTTAATTACAGAACGTCATTTAAATGAAACCCACCCCACAAAATAAATACTTACAGGAGATCTACCACCAGTATGACATGATTGTGAACCAGTCACACTTACATGTGAGCGTATGCTGCCTCTAGCTAGATACTTGCCCTTCTTTTTAAGCTCTCCAATGTTCGCTGGATTTATTTAAAAAAGCCTTATTAAAATTACGCAAAGAGCTAGAGGGCTCCAGTCTTCATTAACATCAATGGAGCATGGAGCATAATTTACGTGACTCTCATAAACCTGCCTAACTTTACACAAGAAACACATAAATATCAGAAGGCACAATGCCATACAAATAATTTTTATTGGTAAATAGAATTCCCAATAATATATATTCATTTCACATGAAACTCAGAAGAAGCTCATGGAGAAGAGCCCATGGAAGCATGCAGTGATCATGCTATGATACTGCCATGTGATCAGATACATACATGGGGTAGACGTTGCAAACATAACTGGGTAAGAGGACCTTCAGATGACTTCACCCTGGTCACATGACATATCCTGAGAATAGAATGAACCTGGGAGGTGTGTAGTTGGGTCGGGCCCGCCTAGGACACGCTCCCCATGATGCCAGGTTAATAAAGATAAAGTTGATATATGGGGATTACAGGAACATTTTTAGCTAAATGGGTATCAGTTAGTTAATAGGAGTCTGTGCCACTATCTAAATCCTTTTAATGGGGATGTCTGGAGCTGTGAAAAACATGGCTGATTATCCAAAACACAGCTCTCCTGACCATGGGTAGGGCATATAGCGGAATACAGCATCATTCATTGCTATAAACTGCGCTGCAATAACGCACGTGTCGGAGCGGGTAGTGGACCCAATGACCCACTGCAAAGATGACGTACGACACCGGCACCCCCCGCATGGAGTCTCTAAGTGGTACCGGTTTTCACAAAACCCGCCGCAAAGCAGGTTGGACTTGCTGTGGGTGGCTCCAAAGACGTGACTTTGCTAATGGTGGTGGCCAAAGAAAAGTACAGAAACGTAAGGCAGAGATGGAGTCGGGGTCAGGTGGTCAGGAGAGGCGGCACAGAATCGGAGTCAGGGACAAGGCAGATGGAATGATCAAACGGAGGGCAGGAATCAAAGTCAGAAACGTGATCAACGCTCAACAGCAGATAATAACGGATAACTTCAGGAACAATACAGGAACGCTTTCTCCAAGGCACAAAGATTCGGCAGGGGACAAAGGAAGAGGCTGGCATATTATCGGGGCAGGCAGAAAGCCAGCACCAATCATCGGTTCACTGGCTCTTTAAATCTTACAGACTGCGTGCGGGTCCTAGCTAGGCGGGACGTGCTGGAGCGCAGGGACCGCATTGGCGGGAGGTAAGTGTAGGCGGCTTAGCACCGAGTGCACGAGGGCACAGAGAGGCACATGGGTGGTCACCAGGCAAGCACCCCTGACAGCACATACCTATAGTGCGCGTTTGGGATTGTTTTTGGAAAAATAAGCAGACATTTCAGGCTCAATTTAACCCCTTTGAGGAAAGGTTGTTTTGAGGTTCAATGGCCAAGAAATGTCATTTTTTTATGCAACTTTTATTTATTTATTTATGTTTCCATCAACAAAGTTGATAGATTCACTAGTATTCTGCCATTTCATGATATGATAAGCTTCCTGTCATATTTTATCATGTTATTTTATTTTCAAAATGTATTGTGTTAGAGATACATGTGTATGTAGAGTTTTTTTAAATTCTACATTTGTGCATGGGCAACTGTGGATTCATCAATATGGTGGCTGTTTTAGGCCAGTCAGCCCGGTGGCCACAGCCTTCTGAAGGTGCCCATCGGCCACAACCCCGCCAGCCAATTTCAGTACGAGACCTCCCTTCACCCTTAAAAGGTATTCCCAGGAGACGTTTCTATTCTCGGATAACAAAACTCCCCCCCTCTAGTAATTCTCTGTTCATTCGAACACAAAACAAAGGAAGTTTTCTTTTTCAGTTTTAATTTGCATGTCAGTATTTCGTACTGTAATATTTCTCAATGTAGCTGACCACGACAAAAGATTTTTGACCCTGTGACAATGATGTTTTTCACAATTATTATGGCTGTCAAGAACAAGGATTTCATAAAGATTCATTACAGCACTTACAGTAGTGGATACATTGCCAGCCTAGGACAAAGGTAAAATCCAGATAGCTTTCATCACCAAGTCACAAGGTCAGAGATGTCTGTCTGTAACTGTAAGTCAGGTGTCGTTAATTAGTGACCACCTGTAGCATTTTCACAGATTAGGGGCTCATTTATCAAGGGTCCGCGGACTGCACTATCATTGGAATATCCGACGATAGTGCGAAATATATCTATCACAAGGCAGATCAGTTCTTTATCTGGGGGAAAGGGGGAACAGGAGGCACATCAGATACTGACAGTGTGATAGAGGAGAAGATGTAGCAGAGCTGACTGTCTCAGTGGGGGTCATTCACCTAAGGGCCTGTAATCGCGTTTTTTTCTGACTGGTTCCCGAATATTCCATTTGCGCCGATTTTTCCTGAATGCCTAGGTTTTTGGCGCACCGCATCGGATTGTGGCGGATCGGCGCCTGCCAATGCACGCAATGGAAATCTGGGCATGGCCGTAAGGAAAACCTGACGGATTCGGAAAAACCGCCATATTTAAAAAAAAAAAAGTGTCGCTTGACACGCACTTAGCGTGCACCCAGGAATATCTTGGTGAACTCTCGAACTCCGACGGACTTCAGCGGGCGTGACAGGCCCGCGTGGATTATTGGGCGCACTACCTAAGTGAACATCCCCGAATCCTCCACAGAGAACGCGCTGCTGGATCGCGACAGGAGCCGGGTAAGTAAATCTCCCCATGGGGGTCATTTACTAAGGGCCCGATTCGCGTTTTCCCGACGTGTTAACCCGAATATTTCCGATTTTGCGCCGATTGTACCTGAATTGCCCCGGAGATTGTGACGCACCGATCAGTATTGTGCGCATCGGCGACCGGCATCGCCAGCGACGAAATCGTGGTGGGCTTGCCGAACGAAACCCTGACGTATCGGACAAAAAACCGCCGCATTTAAAAACCGCAAGTGTCGCCTTGGGGATCGGCTTATCCTTCACTGGTCGCGAGTGGTGCATTCCGGCGCGATGAGATACTTCAGCGCCAGCGCGCCACCGTGGGTGGGGCGGCGAGAACTACATTCCTATCCCGCACTTCCGATACCGAATAGCCCAAGCGACCGCCGTCTGGTAGTCGCGACCTGGACGGTACAGTAAATGTGCCCGATTGTGGTCTAATATTTGGCATTGCCATGGCATCTGTCTTTCTTTTTCTGATCTGTCTCAGCTCTCTTTCTATGTGGTCTTAATACTTTCCATCATTCAAAAGTTTAATAATGTAAATGTCTGAACCTTTGGTTCATTCCCTACCCTCTGGGATTTTACCTGGATTGGAGTCAAATGTAAAGTCAGTGGTTGGAAATGATCTTTGGGAAAACATCACTAGGGACTACACATTTGAGATATTTCGTTGCTCTTCTGTTACATCCGCCCCACATCTGTTCCTTCGCCTCTCCAATACATCATGACCAAGACCTTTCAGGACTTTAACAGGCCAGATGGCAAGCAGGCATGGGGACATCCTCCATTCCAAGCTCGTTCTAGTCCAACTGTAGGATGATTATTCCGACTTAAGGGTTATGTTTATTCATACAACACAGGGTAGATGGGAGTTTTAATCTGCCACAATCCAGCCCCGGTGCGTTATGTGGATGATAAATTGTATTGCACCTTTAAGACATCTATGCTTGCCTATTCACATGCAGTGGACAGTTTAGACTTTCTGCTCTATATCACGCGGGTGAACAATTGTTGCATAAAAAGTAAGGAACTCAAACATTTACAAACCAAATGGGCTTATTTTACTAGGGGGTGCGTAGCCACTTATGTGGATTTCAAAGTTTTCGGGAACTTGCGTGCGTTGAACCAGTATTAACTGGGGATTTGTTCACACGATCGGATTGATGGCGCAGCTGCGCTGGCTTTCATGTGCCAGAAATAGGGAGCGCAGTGCCATCGGAGGATGGAAGATTCGGAAACTACGGGCGGTATTTAACATTCAATTTGTGTCGCAAGTCAAAACTTACTTTGTACCAGGAAGAAGAAGGGGTGAACCCCGGGGACCTGAAGCGGGGGAGGCGACACATGGTGGATATCAGGCGCAGGGACTCTATGTGGATTGCGCAGATGTGCTTTTCTGGGGTGACATTCCGAACGGGGATTTGCGACTTTTAAGTGTTAGTAAATGTGCCCCACAGTTGAGCGAATCGATCCTGAATCGCGGTGGCAGAGGTGCATTCCGGTCAGCACAATGCACTTTCGGGGATGCTAGGACGGTTTTTGTGGTTAAGTGTGCCCCAACCCTTCATTCACGTCATGAACAGAGCGCCTCCCATGGTGGTGTTTTGCTGTAGTATCGCAACAGGCACACCAAACAGTTGACAACCCACACGTATTAGTGCTGGAACTGAAAACGCGAGGTTTCAATCCTTTATATGCCACTGGCAAAAGCTGCCCAGCAGCATACAACAGATCTTGCTTGATTTGTTTCGCTGACCCCGAGATGTCATCGTATTTCGATTCACGTCCCATCACATGAAAGCCTTGGGTCTTTATAAGATCCGCGTCAGACATGTCATTTCTAGATCTGATACAATGTGCGGTGGGCAATATTGCAAAGGATCATTGCGGGCAAAGTTCCTTATAATCTGGCCATGACAGTTAGTTATAATACTATAATTCCTTTATATATAAGCGGGCCTCCGGGAAAATTTTTTATACTGTCCACAGGAACTACAATTGTAAGACAACAAACCCTTTTCTACAGTTCTGTACATGGAAAAATAACAATTGTATGGGTTTTGAAGGTTGTGGAGCCAAAAATAGAAACAACAAAAATGTAAAAGGGCCTTACTGCAGCGTTTGTGAGTTTGTGGGTTTTTTTGCGAACAATGATTAACCACCCCGTTAGGATACGGTTTTATTCGCTCGTCTACCTTCCAAAAAGCATAACTTTAATTTTCCATGTACAGCAGCTGTGTGAGGGGGTTATTTTTGCATTTTAACTGTATTTTTTATTAAAGTTTTGTTTCATCCATTACATAAACAAAAATCCATATCACTTTTTGTCTTGGATTTCTGTCTTTCAATCTCCAGGGTGTCAGTTCTTCGTGCTTCTGTATACCCCAAATCGCAGTCTTTTTTGTTGCTGATTGAATCGGAGCACATCCAGTGTTGAAATCCACATACTTGTTGTTTGAATTTCTCTTCCAGGTCCAGTGGTGTCGTTCTTTGCGCTTGCCTAACGCCCCAAAAGCGTTCTTGTTTTTGTTGCTAATCGGGAGCAGGACAAAGAGACTGTGTGACTGCCCTACTTTCTGGTCACTGTTTCGCTTCCCATCCCCGGGGTTCATTTGTGTTGCTTCTGTATAACCCCCCACATGCCAAGTTTTTTTTTTGTTGCCGACGAATAGGCAAGCAATCGTGTGACCTCATACGTTCTGGACTGCTTATTTGCTCCTAGTCCTAGGGGGGTCCGCTTTTGGGGGATCGTCTATCACGTCAACATTCTTCATCACTTTGTATCCGTTACTGCAGTCCTCACACATATCAGTGTCCATCTGTGTGTGTCCCTCATTGATGTCCAGACAGACGGTGGCAGGTGGAGCAACAGCGCCAGGGGCACGAGTCAGGGACATTGCCGCAGGGTGTCTCTGTGAGGCCAGAACAACCCAACGGTTGTTGGTGGTGAATATGGTCTCCAATTGCCTAAACTTAAAAAACCTGAACCCCCAGCCTCAAGAGTCCATGGGTGTCGCAGATACAACCATAGTTGAGTGGCTGCCAGGAGCAGGTCAGCGGCTCTCACCTGTCCTAACCGCAGCCTTGTATGGGAACAAGGTCACTATCAGTGGGACACGGTGTTTGAGGACGTCGCAGTCTGCTTGTCAGTGACGAGACGGGCAGACTCCTCGGTTTCGTGCAGTAGGCAGGGTGTGCATACTGAACCGTTTGAGGAAGAGTCGCAGTGATAGGGAAATGCAAATTACTATTTGTTAGTGCGTTCGCAAGTGTAGCTGTGGGTGTAGTAGGATTCTATATTGTTGGGGCGAAAGAAGGCAGTCTAGAGCAAGGCAGAAGTCGCTACTAGGCCTGAGTCAGCGAGGTGGCAGCAGTGTGACCAATGGGAAGCCAAACAGCACGGGGGACAAACCAAACTGCTTCTGCGGTCCATAAGTCAGAGTGGTACAAGCCATTAGTAGTCAAACTCGGTGCAGAGTGGTGCAGTAATAAATCGCCACTTAGAGCTGCGCGAGCATTTTGATATTAAGATCCGTCGGCATCCAATGGCCTGGGAGAAATTGTGGAACAAATTGAGGGGGTCCATTCTTCGCGCTGCTGCAAGCAGCAGCAGCAGAACCTAGTGGCACACATGCCATTTCAGTCTGTCAAGGACGCCAGATCATGCTTGTACTGACCGAGGTGGAGAGTTCCAAACCGTCAATTTTTTTCTTTTTCCAAAAAGCTGTCCAGCCTTCCTCCCAATAGTCAACAGAAGGTGGGGCGCGTCCTTGAGCTATCAGTTTTTTTCAAGTGAACGGCTACGCAGACGTGTGTAGCGTAACTACGGTTAGGACCATACGTCCTTTACAGCTTTCTCCCCACGTGGTCAAACTGCTGCACGATGCGGCCAGGTGTCCCTCGCTCCTTCTTCTCCCCCACCACCTCAGCTCGCACAAGTGCTGCTCCCATCATACCACATGTGCAGGGAACGCGGTGCCAGCGGCAGTTCTACATCCGTGCTTGCCTGGGCAGAACAAAGTCAAACAGGGGTGGAGAACTGCTCCGTGTACATGGCACGAGAACAATGTGTGTCGTTTCTTCTCCGCAACAACTAGAAATGGAACTAGGTGACAGATAATTGGAGGTAACATGTGTCCATAGGGCCGCACCAAGAGGGATGGCCCATGTGGCTCCCCCCCCACGTGCAGTGGCAACCGGGGGTTTCATCGGTGTGTTGTCCACGGGGGCGCATCTGGCAAGGAGCAAATTCGTAAGAAATGGCCAGGCGTCTGTTCAGCACTTCAGCCGCATTCTTACAAAGGCCTCACATAGAAACAAGGCCGATTAAATAGAGGGTTTCCGGGGGTTTAAAAAAATTGCTTATGGCCGGGGAGATCTGGAGAGGGGCTAGTTGGAAACACAATAAGCATGGGGAAAAAGAATACTATACCAAAAGCAGTCCTTATCTTGTGCTAAAAAGGAAAAAAGCCAGGGATGAAATGGGGGATCACCGCTCCATCAGGGGCCTGTCTTCGATACATGGGGGAAGAGGGAAAGCGCCGTTTCAGTTAACCCGGCGCACATGGAGCTCTCTACCCGGCCGGGACCACGGTGGTACATGCTCCATGCGCACACTCTCTCTCATGCGTACCAAACGCTAAAAATACGATAAAGCAAGGACATGCTGGAGGCGTAGACCAGTCCACTGAAGTCGCGACTCTTACCAGCTCGACACTGATGACGACAGTGCTTCCGTGCCCTGTAACAACAGGGGCACGCAACGAAGCGGATCCGCGACTTCATTGAATGGCCGGCGCGGGGACTAGTCAGGCTGGCTGGCGGAGGGGGGGTAGGTTAGTCATGTTTATTTCCTGTTTAACCTAACGCCCTCCCCAGCCCGGCCATAAAAATTTTTAATCACGATAGACCCCGGAAGTTCTTTTGTTTGTGACAGGAGACAAGGGCTGTGTACGAGGACTGGGCGCCGGGGGTACGGGTGGATGTCAGCCACGAGCATTGTCATGGCGTGGACACCTAGCTCGTTTTCTCGATAGGGCCGCTTGATGAGGCCATGTTTTTGGTTCAGGGTCCGCCAGGACTGGCGGGGAGAATAGACGCATGGCACACTAGCTTCATGGATCGGACATGGAACAAACATGGTAGGACAAGCTGGTAGGTAAAAGGGTAGCGGTCTTGATAAGTGGTTGTCTCTAATCTGTCAAATTCAAATTTAATGGAAAATTTTCAACTTCACAATTCATCAACTTTCGTCATGTGGCTCCTCTGCTGTGGGCCCTGCGTCCTAAAATATCCCCGAGTCAGCAGACAATCAGCCGCCGTCCCATGGTTATTAAAGCCCCCCCTCAACCCCCATGTCCTTATTTCAAAGCCTATTTGTCCCCTCCAGCAGCTCTGGGCCCTGGCACTGCCCGGTATGCCCAGTGTTAATGCCGCCAAATGTGCTGGGTCTATTTATATGCTGGGGGGGGCATGGTATGCATGGGATATCTATATACTAAGGGCCAACGTGCTTGTTACTATATACTGAGGGGCTGGTGGCTATGAGCGATCTATCTTATGGAGGTGGCGAAAAATTATCCTGTTAGAGGCCCAAAATTCTAGGTGGGCCCATGCACCTACAGTTCCATATGGCCCCCCCCCCCCCCCCCCCCCCACACCACCCACTCCCGACCCCCCACCCCCCACCCTACACCCTCCCCCCCCCCCACCACCCCCCCCCCCCCCCCCCCCCCCCCCACCCCCCCCCCCCCCACCCCCCCTCACACTAAAAGTTAATTGAGGAATTATACCAAATGTTTAACTTTTTACAAACTCTCTGCATCAGTTTTTATAATGGGCATTTTGCATATACTCTTCCAGAATGTTTATCGAAGATTGTGATCAGCTCTACAGCAATTTCTAATTGCAGTCAATATTTACCTTGAGAAAACACCTACAACTTCATTGCAGGCCTGCCTTAAATGTGCTGCTAACATTGTTTCAGTGACTATCTGCCCCAATAACACATGTGTGTGGTGTTTGAATGATGTGAAGGGCCTGGAGATCCTTCTGTCAGATTAAGTAAGAACACATGCACCACTGGCACCTTAAAAGGAGACTGGTGCTTGGCAATCATTGTTTCTCTTCTGTTCACCATGGTTATGCTCTAAAGAAAACAGTGCAGTCTCATTGCCCTTCCCAAAACTGGCCTACAGGGAAGAGTATCGCACTAGTAACTATAAGTTGCAAACCCAGTCACGAATCTATCATCAGCATCAGGAATTCAGGGAGACGGTTTTTCGTTGTTGCCAAAAAACCCAGGGGCACCTAAAGGACCAGCAATGCACAGGCCATATGCTCTTAAAGTTTTTCAGCTTCGGGATGGGCACTTACCAGCAAGTGCATAGCTTGCTCAGGAATGGCAAGTAGGGCCAAGTGTGAGTGCAAATCTCACGCACTGTGGGGTGGAGACTTTCTGGTGGCAAAGAGTCAGCAAAGAGAGCCACTTCTCTCCAAAAAAACCACCAGGGACAGATACCGATATGCTGCAAAGGTCCCAGAGTGGACTGACTGAGGACTGGGGGCGTAAAGTCATTTCTCTGTTGATTCCAGTCCCTTTCTGATGTTTTTCGGGAACCACATCTCTTGGAACCATGTCCTTTGTCTTATTAATACAGCGGTAAGATACCACCCGTTGCTTGTCTCGTGCCAACTGTAAACAGCCTCGAAAGCCCACTGCAACCATTCATTTGTATGGTGGTTTCCTTCTCAGGTGGGGCCCAAGTCGTGAAGCATGTATCTACGCACAGTCTATTTTTTTGCCGCCTACAAACACAATTCTCGCTCCTCTGATGAAAGATGTGTACCAGAATGTTCCCTCCGTAGAGTCGCATCTTCTCCCCCATAACCTTCCCTATAGCCGGTTTGTGGATCAACCATGCTTTTTCTGCATAAGTTGGTAGTTAACCTGTCTCATAAAGCCTTTGCACTGCAAGAGTGTGATAACTTAAATGGCTACAGGTGCGGTCACAAAACTTCCTTAGAAATTTTTTGGGTGCCACTTGCCTTTGAACAACCTCCCCATGACTCTTAATTCGCCCATTAAGATCTTTTGTGTGGTCACTCATCAAGAAGCTGGGTGGACCAAACACTAATAACTCAACAAATGGTGACAACACTGCCACGCATGATTGTGCAAGAATGGGCCTACTATCATTTCAGATTTGGTCCAGAAGTTGATTGGATACTGCCCAAGGAGAATTCACGAGATAAACAAACAAAAAAATAAATAATTTCCATCTGCTGAAGAAAATGTTGTCCCTCCCCGCTGGTCAACACTGCAATACTATTGGCTTGCTTGCAACTGCTTTAACCTCGTCTACTGTCACTAAACGCTTTTGGTGTTCTTGTGGTGCTCGCACTTAATTTTAGGTGCCTACTTGTTTCCTTTGGCGGTGATGTGACATAAAAACCTGTCCCAAACACACAGACATACCAGTAGTGTCAACAGATCCTGCTAGACTAATATTGCGTCTTCTCCTAACCTCTCTTAACTGTTGGCCATGACGTTAGTGCTAATGTATAGCGGGGCACAATTGCTCTGGACATTGTATGATGAGGTCAGGAGATACGCTAGTAAGGTGAATATGCATCCATATGGGCAGTGCTGTGGCGACCCTTTAGCCTTGCACTAGTTCCAGAGTGTGGCCAGCTCATCCTAAGTCCCTTCTGCTGGCGCGCGCTTCCAGGCCCTACGTCTACAACGTTATAGGGACGAGTTCACCAAACAGGCGATCAAATCCGTACTCTCTCGCTGCGTTCCCCGGTATGTCGCCTTTATTAGATGCGTTGCTTTCAGCGTACGCATGTTCAAGGCGTACCTCCTTTTTCATTGACTGTTTGGAACTGCTGTAAAAGTGACGTAAAGTGTTATAAGATAGTTCATTATTACCTTCTGTAGTCCATACCCTGATTGGAACCAACCCATCCTCTTCTCTCAACCTTCAGAGAACCCTTGGCGATTAGGCTACATATGATTTCTGTGAATTATGCCTCACCTTCTATTCAACTCTTGTAAATGGGCTGGCCTCATGGTGGTGCCACGATACATGTAAAAGATGCGGGGTGTGGACGAACAGGTAGTCCATATAGTCACATGCTTCTAGTGTCTCTACGTTTGTCACCTCAGGGTTAGAAGGTGGTTTTGCTTGTTGTAGTTCTCGGCCACATGCTTCTGTATCACCTGTCCTGCCTAAATAGGTCTCGCCATTCCCACAGATATACTAGTGTGGTAGCCCTAGACCGGTACGTGTGTGGGCCTGGGAGGCTGGGCAGAAATCTGCTGCTATGTGTAATGTATTTCTTGGGGAAGCCCGGTACCTGTAACGTCGGCAGATGGGCTGTAGGTAGACTACTTAGGCCTGAACCTGGACCTCTGTAGAGTATGAGATGTCTGTATTTCTCGGGGGGGGGGTTAATTTATAGGGATCGCCTGTTTTACCAGTAATGTAGGCAGTTGTGCTTGCATTGGTTTATAATGCGTATAGGGGACGTCACCTGGGGAGACGCTGCCTCGCAGGCAGGGGATGGTCTTAGTTTTTAATGTACTAGGGGACGCCCGGCCTGTATGGACGAGGAGTCACTGAGGATGGCCTGTAGTGTTTAATCCTTTCTTAGTTGTGGCTAATACGGGGAAACTTCCGATGACCTGTAGGTAGGAGATACTTGTATGTTTTGTTATACCGTGTTGGAATGCCCGGGGGCGTTTCCCTCCTACTTGTTATCAGGTAGGATCTGGCTGCAGTGTAATGTCTAGGGGAAAGCTCTTGATCCTTTAACATGTATGCAGATGGCTGTGTATCGTTATATATTATAGCAGCGGATTCTCTTGGGACGCCTCCTTTGTTTCCTTAGATTTCTCAGAGATTATGATATTGCTGTGTGTAAGATCGGGATATTCCTGACCATTAGAGGTAGTTGGCTGCAGGTACCTTCTGTAATAGGAGACCCTGACTGTAAGGAGGAGATGTGCGCAGTTGTAATGTCTAGTGGAAGTCGGACCTGTAGATGTATTACGTGGCTGTAGTATCATATAATAGGGAAGCCTGACCTTCTAGAGGTAGGAAGATTGCTTGGTAGTTCTCTAATGTATAGATTAATACCTGGACCAGTAAGGTAGGATTTGCAGTGTAATTGTAGAGGGGACTCCTGGTAGGCTGTAGAGCATGGGAGGCTGTAGGTAATGTATAGGGGAGACCCCGACCTGTATAGGTAGGTAGAGCCTGTATTGTAATATATCTGGGAAGCGGACATGTAAGAGGGAGGCATGCTGTATGTGTAATGTATAGGGGCAGCCTGGACCTGTAGTGGTATGGAGATAACTGTAAGTGGTACTTATATGGGAAGCATGCATGTAAGTAGGAGACGGCCTGCAGTTATGTGTAATGGAAGCCTGGACCTGTAGAGGTAGGCGATGGCTGCAACTTGGAATGTTACTAGGGTAAGTCTGGACCTGTAGAGGTTATGAGTGGCGTAGTATAATATATAGGGGAAGCCTGGACCTTTAGAGGTAGGAGATGGCTGTATATTAATGTTATAGGGAGGCCTGGACATAGAGTAGGGAGTTTGGCTGCAGTGTAATTATAGGGGACTGCTGGACTGGAGAGGAGGGGCATGCTGGAGTGTCATGTAATATGGACGGCCCGGACCTGTAGAGGTAGGAGATGCCTGTAGTGTAATATATAGGGGAAGCCTGACCTTATGTTAGGAAATACGTAGTGTAATGTCATGGGGAGCCAGGGCATGTAGAGGTAGGAGATGGCTGCAGTGTAATGTATAGGGGAAGTCTGGACCTGTAGAGGTAGGAGATGGCTGTAGTATAATATATAGGGGAAGCCTGGACCTTTAGAGGTAGGAGATGGCTGTAGTGTAATGTATAGGGATAGCCTGGACCAGTAGAGGTAAAGTTGGCTGCAGTGTAATTATAGGGCGCCTGGCCTGTAGATGTAAGGAGATGCTGCTTCAGTGTAATTTAATAGGGTCAGTCGGGTACTCTGTCAGAGGTGGAGATGGTGTATTCATATATATAGGGAAGCCTGGACCTTTAGAGGGTAGAGAGGGCTGAGTGTAATGATAGGGATAGCCCTGGACATTAGAGGTAGGATTGGGCTGCCGTGTTAATGTATGGGGACGCCTGGCCGCTGTAGAGGCAGGGGATGGCGTAGTGTATTAATAGCGGGGACTCCCGTACCCTGTAGAAGGTGGAGATGCTGTAGGTATTATGGGAAGCCTGGACATGTAGAGGTAGGAGATGGCTGTAGTGTAATGTATAGGGGAAGCCTGGACCTGTAGTGGTAGGAGATAACTGTAGTGTAATGTATAGGGGAAGCCAGGGCATGTAGATGTAGGAGACGGCTGCAGTGTAATGTATAGGGGAAGCCTGGACGTGTAAAGGTAGGAGATGACTGTAGTGTATGTATAGTTGGAGCCTGTACCTGTAGAGTTTATAGATGGCTGGAGTGGTATTTATAGAAGAAGCCAGGGCATGTTAAAGGTAGGAGATATGCTGCAGTGGTAATGTGTAGGGGAAGTCTGGACCTGTAGAGGTATGACAATGGCTGTAGTAATAATATATAGGGGAAGCCTGGACCTTTAGAGGTAGGAGATGGCTGTAGTGTAATGTATAGGGATAGCCTGGACCAGTAGAGGTAGAAGTTGGCTGCAGTGTAATGTATAGGGGATGCCTGGACCTGTAGAGGTAGGAGATGGCTGCAGTGTAATGTATAGGGGAAGTCTGGACCTGTAGAGGTAGGAGATGGCTGTAGTATAATATATAGGGGAAGCCTGGACCTTTAGAGGTAGGAGATGGCTGTAGTGTAATGTATAGGGATAGCCTGGACCAGTAGAGGTAGGGTGGGCTCAGTGTAAGTATAATTGGAACGCTGAGCTGTAAGTCAGGGTATGGCTTTAGTGTAATGGTATAAAAGGTGGAACGCCCGGGACCTTAGAGTAGGAGATGCCTGTAGTGTAATATATAGGGGAAGCCTGGACATGTAGAGGTAGGAGATGGCTGTAGTGTAATGTATAGGGGAAGCCCGGACCTGTAGAGGTAGGAGATAACTGTAGTGTAATGTATAGGGGGGAGCCAGCATGTAGAGGTAGGCGACGACGCTGCATTGTAATGTATAAGAACTGGCTGGACGTGTAAAGGTAGAGATGACGGTAGTGTATGAAGGAGAAGCCTGAGTGTAGAGTAGGAGATTGCTGTAAGTTGAAACGTGTATGGGAATCCTGAAATTATAAGAGGTACAGGTAAGATGGCTGATTGTAAGTGTTATAGGGCAGTGGTGGCGACCAATGGCACGGTGCCAGAAGGTGGCACTGAGAGCCCTGTTCTGATGGCCGCCAGCCATCGCCAGGGTGAACTCCAGGATAGGTCGTTCCGGGGTACAGTCCCCAAACAGAAAAATAGGAAAAAAAGAAAGGTGGGGAGAGAGGAAGAAAAAAGACCCAGACTTGCAGTAGTGCACAGAACGCTAATATTTCCCCAAGTGACAGAGACGTACCTGGTGGGTGGGACGTATGGACGGGGAGGTGGAAGAGGTTTGGCAACACAGAGTCAGGATATATCTAATTCGGGAATCCCTAAGGTGTACAGTTCTCCGGACTGCCGTGCCCCAGACTTTCGTTATCGTGTTGTTTACACAAGACTTGATGAGCGCCCAATGGAGTGTGTGCAGCGCGTACAACAGGGAGCAAGAGTGGCGGCAACCACCAATTTCTGCTCAGTGTGGTATCGGCGGTGCGTCTCTGGCGTTATAGGTGTCTTCAGGGCTGTGGCTAGTGATCAATGTGTAAAGCGTGCTGACAGAACAGGGGATGTCTTCAGCATCCAATTAAATTTCTCTGCGTTGGCACTTTGTGAGTAATCCGATGCCGTTCGACGAACGTACGTGTGGGGTCATGTTCATGTTTGAGTGCGCTCGCCTACCGTGATTGGCCTCTCACGTAGAGGGTTCTATTATCTCATCGAAGCGGTCGTACCCTAGTGGTGGCCGTATCCAATTACGTCATCTTTGCTCCATCCTCCCTCCTCTGTAGGCGCGCGTGGTCGCGTCAGCGTCTCCACCAGCATGTCTGCCGTAGGCGTAGCCTCTGCGACCGAGGGCATACAAGAGGACAACCTAAGCCTGGCGCCCACCAACGTACAACTGACCAGCTACAAGTGGAGGTCATTACGTGGAGTGATCATCACATGGGTCTGATAGCGGACCATTCTCTGTAACCGCCGTAACGCAATGGACTGGGTGGGACTCGGGGGTGTGTCGTGATGAATAGAGTTCCTACACAGCTTGGCGACCTGCTGACGTGCAGCGTGTGTGTTCTGCGGGCAGCGTAAAACGGAAAGACGCGGAGCGCAGGGGACCCTGTCTCCGCCCATTCGGCCGGTTCAACCGAAACGGAATGTGTCAGGGCCGAGCCAGGAGCTACATGATAATCAGATCTGCCCACAACTCGTTCAGCACTCCTCAATACAAGTCCCCAGGGAGTCCTGTCCTGTAAAGAGCTTGTGCTGCAACCGGGCTGGTTTGGTCGGACTGTAGGAAGATATCTGGAGTTCCTCTCTGGCGATGGCATGGGTTGCCCACAGAAAGGGCGCTTCATGTTCCATCCTTCTCGGCCCCGTGGCCATGTGGTTCAGCCACCACTGGGATATGGAAGCCGGACCTGTAGAGGTAGGAGATGGCTTTAGTGTATGTAATATGAGGGAAGCCTGGACGTTGTAGAGTAGGTAGATGGCTGTAGTGTGTAATTAGGGAAGCCTGACATGTAGAGGTAGGAGATGGCTGTAGTGTAATGTATAGGGGAAGCCTGGACATGTAGAGGTAGGAGATGGTTGCAGTGTAATGTATAGGGAAGCCTGGACCTGTAGAGGTAGGAGATAACTGTAGTGTAATGTATAGGGGAAGCCAGGACATGTAGAGGTAGGAGATGGCTGCAGTGTAATGATAGGGGAAGCCTGGATATGTAGAGGTAGGAGATGGTTGCAGTGTAATGTAGCGGGAAGCCTGGTACCTGTACAGAGTAGGAGATTGCCTGTAGTGTAATGTATTAGGAAAGCCTGACCTGTAAGTGTAGAGATGGCTTGTTGTGTAATGTATAGGCGCATGATGGCGAACCTTTTAGAGACAAGTGCCACTGTATAGGGCAGTGAGGCAACGTTTTAGAGACCAAGTGCCACTTATTTATCACAAAGTGCCAACACAGAAATGTAATTTGTGATTTATACTCCCTTCTCTGTCACAGCTTACATTGATACTAGCACCCTGAAGACACCTATAAAGCCATCTCGGCTGTAGTGTAATGTATAGGGGAGGCCTGGACGTGTAGAGGTAGGAGATGGCTGTAGTGTAATGTATAGGGGAAGCCTGGACCTGTAGGGAGGCAGGATATGGCTGTAGTGTAATGTATAAGGGACCTGTAGACCGATGGCTGATGATACGGTATGGCTCACTTGTAGGAATGTACAGGTAAACGCCATATACTGTGATATCCCTCAGCTTTATAAGCAGTGTGTAAACCAGAAACATGGCAGCAGTGGAGTCACACGCATGGTGCCCGGGTACATGCCAGGTACATGTGTGCCCTGCTGCTGATGTGCACGCATTGCTATGCGCACACTCATAGTGACACGCCGGGGGTTCCGCAGCTGCACGCCAGGGGTCGCTGTGGACGCTGCGCTACGTCGAGAGGCGGTGTTCCAGCGCACAGGAAGCGGATGTGTGCAGGCAGCTGGCTGTCTAACTAGTGAGGAAATGAAAACACAGGTTGACGCTCTTGCCCCGCGTTCTCTACTGCTCTGGTGGAGTTGTGCTGAGGTGATAGTGGATAGAAGGTGCTGAGTTGTAGGGACTCCCCTCTGAAACTGAGAGAGACAGCCCGGAGCTTGTGAGGCGGTGACAGGAGACTGCCGGGAGACAGGACGAAGAAGGAGGATTGTATTCACATGCTGTTTTCCTAGGAGCAGCCCGTCCACATAGGCAGCATGGCCCGGACCCCAGGCTTCAGCTTCCTCCCCGAGGAGCAGTGCTGCTGCTGCGGCGGCCACACTCGGGCGCAGCACGGAGACAAGCGGAGGAGCAGAGGTGCCCCCTGCACCGGCATCTACAGCCTCCTGCTCACCCTGATAACCCTGCACACAGCCCGCAGCCACACTGAAGGTGAGCGCCCCCTCCTCTGTCATTACAATGAAGGGTTCTGAACATGGGGCTGGTGCTGAGCACCTCTCTGGCAGGTTGGGTCATTGGACCTTCTATACAGTGACTTGCTACTTCTGTCTGGTACTCGCACTTATTAAGCGGGTTCATACCATCTACATTTATATCTGTTTATGTTTTGCTTTACATTGTGGGTACAGACTCATGAAGTAAATCTGTTTGATTTACCCACGTTATGTAGATTGTGGTTTGATATACTTGTCACAGAATGCAATTCTCAGAAATGAAATCCTTGTCGGACACTTCCGTAGAACTGACCACATTTGTACAACTATATAATGTAACTTCCTCTTAAACCCATTACAGAACTTTCATCTTAGGCAGAAGACCTGGAGACGAATTGTATTGGCCAATAAGAGCGCAGATGTTATTAAAGTAGTTCTCCGCGTTTAAGGTTGACTCTTTCATCTCCTTCTAGCCCAGGGCCCATCTCTGTGCCATAGAACAGTGAGAAATCTATAAAGAGATCTATGTGTCTTAGGATCTCAGCACTGGTACCTTGAAGTATCAAAGTGGATTATAACAGTCAAGTCACATAATGGGTTTAAACTGATGAAATTAAAGGACATCTACCATCGGGTTACCTGAAGGTAGATGGGTATTACGTATCTTCCCGTCCCCGTGTGTCCCAAGCTTCATTTCTTTGCAAGGCTGTTTATAAGATTTGAAAATTGGCCTGTGGTGCTCTGCAGAGCAACATCAGGCTCCACCATAATATAATACCAGCCGCGTTCTGAGAGCCGGTAATGTCATCGGCTGTTTTCAAATCTAACCGACTCTGAATGCGGCTGGCACGGCCACGGGGCGAGCATAAATTATATTACAGTGAAGTTTGATGGTGCTCTGTAGGGCACCACAGGATAATTTGCATATCTTATAGACTTATTTTTTGCAGGAGTGCAGCCATGCAAAGATATAGGAAATTAAACCTGTAATAAACGTAATAGCAATATACATACCAATATACGGGGTGGTACGTAATATCTGAGGGTAGACGTCCTTCAACGGAAATCTACCATTTTTAATTGTCATTCTGACCTAAATATACTCTTGCATAGTGCTAGGTAAGCCGATGCTGGAAGTGGTCGTGATATGGCATGGAAATCCGCAGTTTCGATGAAAACTCGATTTATCAATGGGCATATGACCCCATTCGGTGCTCCCGGGCTTTTGACACTGGGTGCTCGGCACTTGGTCCAGATCATAACAATGCACGCACCTTGCGTGCTTGAAACTTCTCCCCCCTCGGCTCAATCCCGAGAGCCGGTGATGTCACCGAACTCTCAGAAGCACTGGCGCATGCGTACTATTTTCATTTTGCATGGCCTCACATAATGAAGATACAGTGCGCATGTGCTCAGTGACATCACCGGCTCTTGGGAGCGAGGGGGGGGGGGGTGAGTTTCAAGCATGCATTGTTGTGAGTGTGCCCAATCGACCGGTGTCAGGGGCCCAGGAGCACCGAATGGGGTTCATATGCCTATTGATCAATTACATTTTTTTTTTCTCCATCGGAACTGCGGACTTCCATGCTATATAATGACCACCTCCAGCATCGGCTTACCTAGCGCTGTGTAACGGTATGTTTATGTCAGAATGACCATTTTAAAATGGTAGATAAAGAGAGAGGAGAAAAAGAGAAAATAATAAAAGAATACATTTTCCATATCGCTTGGCATACGTAACATCTTCTTGAAAACGAAAAAACACTATAAATCCCATATAGTGAAAGCAGGCTGTCACTACATATAAAAGACTCAGTTTTACCAACAAAAACTACCGCTTGTAACCCTGTATTGGGTCCTGAACAGGTTGCCCCTTTGTTGTCGCTGACAAGGTATTGGACATCAACTTTCTAAGCCAGACTACACTTCAAAACATCTAAAGTCTAGTGCGGTCCCTTCTTTGGTACCTTCCTCTAAGTAGAGGGTTACAGGTGACTTTGTGGTAGTTGACAGCATACTCTATGTGTGTCATAGCTAGTGTATATATGTTCTCTGTTGGTGTTGTGTTTCCTGCCCTGGTAAGTAATGTTGGGTGCATCATTGTGAGAAGCACATGCCCCATCAGTTACTCTCCTGTGCTCTCCACACCTTTATTCGTGTGACCTCTCCATGTGTTTATAGAAGAGACAAACTGTATCCTGCTGAGAATGCATACACATGACATGCTTCTAATAGGGATTCATTAAATGAGGAGATCTAAAAACAAGTTAAGTGTGTTCACCTCTCATTACCTCACCTGTGTGTAACGTAGTCTGTCATGTGTCCTACTGCGAGAAAGTCGTGTCAACAAGAAGCTTTGTTGGTTTTGTTGTACAGAATTTGTCTTCGGGAAATTATATGGTATCAGGAGGGAATTGTACTCTGGGGCTATCCCTCATAATCTCACATAAGATAGTTTCTGCTTTCTGATCCAGTCTTGACCCCTAAAATGTCAAATCTGACTATTTATGGGCTAGTGTAGTGACGTGCCTCATTGGTTTCCTGAGTGGGGCCCTATTGTATAGCTTTTTTTAAACTTCACTGTAATGAGCTTTTTCTCCCCACTGGACCCCCTTATACAACTAATGTACACAACTAATGTACACAACTCCTGCCCATAGTTCTGTACTACAGCTCTCTCTCCATCAATGGCTGACTCAAGAAGGAAATGACATGGGATAGTGAGCAAACCAGTAAGTCTTTTCAATCTTGTCATAACACAGAACAGTCAGTACCACTACATGCATGGTTTTATTTTTCTCGCTGTGTGATTACTTGTGCCTCAATACTTGTGTGTGTGCTTTAGTAATAAAATCTATCCTTGACTATCTGGGTCATTTTTTTTACTATGAGCAGTTGTTAAAAGGGAATCTGTCAGTAGAAAATGGCGCAAATAATCACTACCAGTATGTTGTGAAGCAAATCAACACTTTATAGATCATTGTTCTTTCATGGTGCAATTAAGCACTGAAGTGACATCATCTCGTAGACTTGATTAGAACCAATTACTGATGTCCTAAAATCCAGGGCTGTCAATTTCATTCTAAGTGGGAGAGCTTGACTTCAGTGCTGGACTTTCTGCCTCCTTGACTTTATTCACACAATTTACATCACACTTCATAGTGGATTTTCCGGATGATAATGCCACCACAACATAAAAGAAGCATGATATGAAAGGGATTAAGTGGCTTGACAAAGTACAGATAATGGTTTATTGGGTCAATTCTTGCTGACTGGTTTAGTTTCATCAATTGTTTCTTGTGGACAGAGGTCACAATAACGCCTGTACACATGTTATAGACCTGTGTACAGGCAGTTTTAGTCTCAAGTGAGGGGACAAATACTCCTCATTTTCGTTCAATGCTCTTTGCTCGCGGCATCCGCCGTAGACTGGTCCCGTAGGTTTCTGAGGAGGTGTAAGAGGGTTGTGCACCCCTTGTTTAATGCATGATGTAAGATTACTATAATTGCATCATTTGGCAATTTAAAGACAGAAAATTAGTGAATCCTTCTTAGCTTTGCAAATGATTGGCTGTTCATGCATTCCATCCCAGATAACAGTGGTATACACAGTACAAGGGGTTGTTTTGGCATCATGTTTGTTGACTCCTTCAACAGGATCATGTATCTGAAATCTGGGATTAAAGTATTCCCTTTAATTAGTGTGGAGCAGTATTAGAGATCTGCCCTATAGTCTCGTATACATCATGGTTTGTTTTATGTTAGTTCTGGTCAGTTAGTAAATCCTGCATTAATTGCAGTGTGTGATCTAGGTAGGAGAACACACTTTATTCTTTTACTGGAAAAATAATTTCAATACTGAAACTATTTCAATACTGAAACTAAGTAATGGATTTTCAAGTTTTATTGTCTTTCGGGCCTTTCCCCTTTCCTAACCCTAAACTCCTAACATATTGCACATGAAATAAAGCTGGAGCAGCTTTTAGAACACAGCCGGACACTGTTTAGGGTCACACCTCTGACTGGCAAGCCCACTCGTTAACTATTTATAAATCTCTTCTAGCAATAACAAAGAAATTGCACCTTATAGACCTAAAAGATTATTCACTATTATAATTTCTTGGGGAATATATGTATGAACGTGAAAAGGGAATGATATTTTATAGCTGGTGACAACCTATGATATGCTAAATATATATATTTGATTTTGAAATGCCTTTATCAGCATTCTGAATAATTTAAGTAGTTTATAGTAGATTATTTTACATTACCTGGCTCCCTGCCAGCAGAGTGGGGGCGCGGGCTGCAGCAGCCTCTGTCTCCTCTCCTCAACACTTGGCCTGCTGTCCACCTGTAATGAGCATTGAGCAGGCATGGTAGGGAGGGGAAGGTGTGGAGTAGAGGAAGAATTTTGAATAAAGTTTTGATATAAATAAGTTGAAATAAAGTTTTATGAAACACTGAAATGTTCGACAAAAGCATTTTTTAAATAGGCGTAGAATCGGCTAATGGAGCCTGTCACCTGTTAAAAATGACATTCCTGGTGACAGGTTCGCTTTAAACGGCCATACCAGGTCCTGGCATCTGATAGCTAAAGGGCTTGGCCGGACTTTCCAAAATAGGGGGATGTGCCCCTATTTATTTTAGAGGCAAGCACGACCTTCGATTGGGCTGCAGGTGGTACACCAGTCATCTAATGTACCAGGCGATTGGAAGTAGTTGGATGGCTCTGTAAACAAATAGGGGTGTGGCACTGGTGGCCTGAGGGGCAGGACAACGAGAGTGACGGAGAAGGTGAGGATAACTTTTTTCATTTTACTTTTCAGCCTCCCCAGGTTATGTAGTTTTTGCAAAGCCCTGCAACGCCTTTAAGCCGGTATGGAGGGTAATCGCTGGCTTACAGTCTAGGTATCTGCTTCTCTGATGAAATAGTAAAGCAGTTTATTGGTAATATACTGCATTATAGTTGCCGGCATATTGCAGTAAATTTAATGAGAATTCCAGACCACTTAGGGTTTGAGCACCCTAGGGATACAAAAACTTATTATGAAAGATTTTAATTTTAACATACCATAGTGACCCAAAAAATAAAGTGGTGTGTTAGCTGGACTACATGGATGGAAAAGGGCTGCAATGTTAAAAGGTTAATATTGAACCCATGTCCAATTGGAGGCTTGAGTTTTTCTCATATGGGCCAATATCATGCCTATAAGAAGTTGTTTACTTAGGGTACACGTGCCGTTTTTAAGTAGTCCATTAAAAAAAACGCATGCGTTTTTCCAATTATTTTAAGATAATTGGAAAATGGTTTCAAAAAACGTACTCCTTAAAGACTGCCTAAAAACGGGTTCAAAGCGCCATATGTGCCACCACCCTAAGACTAGTGATTATTGGCCTCTTGTTAAATAAGACTTTTAGTCTACAAATCACATTGTAATGTTTACAGTGTTGGTTCTGCTGTATATCGAGGAAGCATGTACTCTGTACATGATATTCCAATATAGTGCTTTTTCCCCAGGGGTGGATTTGGCCTTTGAAATGGGACCCTTACCATAAATAAAACATAACTTTTAATAATTGCAGGTGGTCCCCTACTTAAGGACACCCGACTTACAGACAACCCATAGTTACAGACAGACCCCTCTGACTGTTGGTGAAGCTTTCTGAATGCTTTACTATAGTCCCAGGGTGTAATGATCAGCTGTAAGGTGTCTGTAATATTTCTTCATATAATCCTTGGTCCCATTAAAGCAAAAAATGTTTAAACTCCAAATGTCACTGAGGCCAAAATTTTTTTTGTCTGGATCTACAATTCTAAAATATACAGTTTTGACTTGCATACAAATTCAACTTAAGAACAAACCTCCGGACCCTATCTTGTACGTAACCCTGTCTGTACTGATAAAATAAGTTCACAGTGAACCACAATAATATTTACATCAACCATCTAGTCAGCAAAAACATATCAGAAAGGGAGCTCATTCAGACCTCCTGCCCTGACAAGGACGTTCCCGGTACTGTCCCTTACCCTGTTACTCCCTAAAATGTAATATATGCATGGTTCATACATTGTGTAACCCACTCATCAGGGGAATAAAGTAATGTAGTGGACTATGCAGCCTTGATACTAAGTATGTCTGCAAAAGTTCCACATCAAGGGGTTAAAATGAATCAAAAACTAGCAGTGGCCCGTATAATACAAGTTATACTAGTATGGTGGCTAAATCTATTGGCATGGGCTCATGCCAATACATCTAGCCACCATACAAGGGTGGTATTTAGTGTTTTATTTTGACACTTAATATTTCTGTGGTAGCATATTGTGCTTTATTGTGGTAGTTATGTTTAGGTTTATAGATGATTAGTGAGCTCACAGAGTTTCTGAAATTGGTCCATATTTCGGACTACACTACAGTTTACGTATTTTTATTGATCATTCTTATCCATAGTTACAAGATTTTTTTTTTTTTCCTTCCTCAAATGACTTTAGTAATATATGTTGCCGGATGTTATTGTAGGCCAACGAAAAATGTCTTTTCAGGTTCCTCACGTCATGGCTTATTTTACATCGTAGGGACATTTATAGTCGACATATTAAAGTAGAGTACAGCAAGAGAAGAGGATTTTCTGGCTCCGTTTCATAGTATATTGTGCCCAATAGTATGATTGCTTTACCTGTAATGTGAGCCTGTAATGAATGCTGCAAGGCCTCTGCTTCCAGGACACACCCAGCTTGCTCCTTGGCCCCTAAGGGCGTAGAATTTTCTTTATTGATTTCATAAATCCTCTGCTCAGAAAACAAAAATCATTGAATCTTTATGTGACTCAACCTAAGGTTCAAGGTTCCTTATTTTCCTTCTAAAATGTTAAAGAAAATCTACCACACAAATCGAGCATGATAAACCAGGCACAGTCACTCGTAGATCCAGGCAGTGTGACTGTGGTAATCTTCTTATATTTGTTATCCATATCCTCCTTCCTTCTAAAATCCGCTCCAGGGACCATTATCAGAGCCCATCCATGCTGCAGAATTACACTATCCCTCTTCAGCTCACTCAGCACTTTCACCTCCCACTGACTGCTTTGATCTCATGGCAGTAGGATGTCTGAGCACACAGTGGTGCTCCTGCTCAGTGTAACAGTTTGTGAAGCTACAGGGGGGGGGGGGGGCAACGCCCCAGAGTGCCTCTGGCTTTTTAAGCATAAAAGTTTGTTTTAGAAGGAAGGAGGCCATGGATAAGAAATAGAAGTGCACTCGGTTTATCGTGCTTGATTTTGAAGGTAGATTTACTTTAAAGCATGACTGTAAAGTAATAATGATTTTAGCAAATTATTATATATGGTTCACCCTTTTAAAACAAATAGAAATAAGGCTACTTTGTGCTGCTCATCCTTTTATTGGCATTTTCTGTTCTAAAAGTGTTTGACAAAAATCTTTCTTGCGTGAGGTTAAGTGGGTGGAGACTAATGTCTGTCAGTATTCACCCTCAAGCTGAGGCCAGTTATCTTGCCCACAGATCCCACAATGCCTTGATTTCTCTAAGTAATTTAGAATTAAATCCATTTAGTTTCCCTCAAGTTAATCCACTGAACACTGCACATACAGGATGTTTATGTTGACAGTCTGGCAGCTTCTATCACATGGAGGAGCAGGGGACATGCACAGTGCACATACAAGATGTATATGGGGACTAACCAGGCAGTTTCCATCACATGAAGGAGAAGGGGACATGTAATAAGTGAAAAAAATCATAAGTAAACTAGTTGCATGAAGTCTATAGCCTGCGCTGTGCGAGCACTAAAGGTTAATTGTTTATCTGCATAGCGCACTAAGTGCCCAAGGTGGGGGAAGGGCTACAACATGATGAGAGATGGAGAACATTTTGTAGAATCAAAGACTGGGGTAGAGGAACTGATAGGGTTCAGGGAGATCTTGTACCGAACTATTCTGTGCAGGAGACATCTGTATTCACTGTCTGGAACACATCCAACTCTGCTACATACAGAGAGAGAGAGAGAGCTCTGTCGCATGACCTCCTCTTTGAGCAGGGAGCAGCAGCCCCTCCGCTCCTAGGAGTCTATAGAGTTTGTTTATTCTACGGATTCACTGGGTTTGTCAACACAGAGGGAGCAGGTCCTGCAGAAATCTAAGGTGTACACTCACCGGCCACTTTATTAGGTACACCATGCTAGTAACGGGTTGGACCCCCTTTTGCCTTCAGAACTGCCTCAATTCTTCGTGGCATAGATTCAACAAGGTGCTGGAAGCATTCCTCAGAGATTTTGGTCCATATTGACATGATGGCATCACACAGTTGCCGCAAATTTGTCGGCTGCACATCCATGATGCGAATCTCCCGTTCCACCACATCCCAAAGATGCTCTATTGGATTGAGATCTGGTGACTGTGGAGGCCATTTGAGTACAGTGACCTCATTGTCATGTTCAAGAAACCAGTCTGAGATGATTCCAGCTTTATGACATGGCGCATTATCCTGCTGAAAGTAGCCATCAGATGTTGGGTACATTGTGGTCATAAAGGGATGGACATGGTCAGCAACAATACTCAGGTAGGCTGTGGCGTTGCAACGATGCTCAATTGGTACCAAGGGGCCCAAAGAGTGCCAAGAAAATATTCCCCACACCATAACACCACCAGCCTGAACCGTTGATACAAGGCAGGATGGATCCATGCTTTCATGTTGTTGACGCCAAATTCTGACCCTACCATCCGAATGTCGCAGCAGAAATCGAGACTCATCAGACCAGGCAACGTTTTTCCAATCTTCTACTGTCCCGAATTTTGATGAGCTTGTGCAAATTGTAGCCTCAGTTTCCTGTTCTTAGATGAATGGTGGCACCCGGTGTGGTCTTCTGCTGCTGTAGCCCATCTGCCTCAAAGTTCGACGTACTGTGCGTTCAGAGATGCTCTTCTGCCTACCTTGGTTGTAACGGTTGGCGATTTGAGTCACTGTTGCCTTTTATCAGCTCAACCAGTCTGCCCATTCTCCTCTGACCTCTGGCATCAACAAGGCATTCGGCCCACAAACTGCCGCTCACTGGATGTTTTTTCTTTTTTCGAACCATTCTCTGTAACCCTAGAGATGTTGTGCGTGAAAATCCCAGTAGATCAGCAGTTTCTGAAATACTCAGACCAGCCCTTCTGGCACCAACAACCATGCCACGTTCAAAGGCACTCAAATCACCTTTCTTCCCCATACTGATGCTCGGTTTGAACTGCAGGAGATTGTCTTGACCATGTCTACATGTCTAAATGCACTGAGTTGCCGCCATGTGATTGGCTGATTAGAAATTAAGTGTTAACGAGCAGTTGGACAGGTGTACCTAATAAAGTGGCCGGTGAGTGTATATCAAAGAAACTACTGGATTTGGGTAATAAAGATAATGGGCAAAGTTGTTTTACATCCCAACAGTATTTGATTTGTGGGGAAAGAAAACCTTTACAGTTACTCTTTAAATGTCCGTACTTCAGGTATGTTGAAAGTACATGGAACTTTATCTTCACATGAAATTAAAACAAACAGTTTGCTGCTGTAAAGTTTAAACGTCTCTTGAAAACAGGGCAAGATTTCTCCTTAGACAGCCAGACAGCCCAAGATAGTTGTGATGTATGCTGGGAAGAGTGGATGTCTAAATGACAGTTGTGGGGGGGTGAAAGGGGGGGGGGGGGGGTCTTATATATTTGACACTAGTTTCTGGCTTAATATGCACATGAAAAGTCACATTTGCACAGTTATGTGTAATATCATGTACTTTTTAATTCATGAAAAAATACTGAAATATCTCAATGTGAAATGCACTCATTGTATTTATTGACTTTCGAGTTTTCTATGAGTGAAATACAGGACTTAAAACAAATGTTCAAGCTCCTTGAATTCATTTGTTGCTTTTGACCCACAGTAATAATAATAAATCTGGAAGAGTAATAATACTACAATACTGCTCCAAGATTTTTAAAGCAGTATTTTTAGTTGTGCAGGAGTACTAGGTAAGTTTGCAGTGGCCATCAGAGGATGTAAGGGAGGCAAAGCAAATTTATGGCATACAACACCTCTGCTGAGCGTACGCTGTGATAGTTGTACTTCATGAAAGTGGTAAAATTTTAAGTGATAAGTTTTTTGCGTTTCATTCTGGAAAAAAATGAAAATTTGGCTACATTTCGGAAAAAATCTTCATTTTCAAAGTTTAAAATGTTCTGCATTCCAGACAGGAAGATCACCAAAGTATGTTGGTATTTATGTGCTGGACTACACACAACACTCCCCAAATATATAGACCCACGAAAGTTTCTATGTTCATAAAAAATATATACGGTAACCAAGTTTCAGCTATATGCAATTCATCTTTATTATATAAACACAGCCATAGACTTACAATAAATAAGGCAACACTGGAGTAACAAACAGATAAAACAGCCCACACTGCTCTGGTATATGTATGGTAATAAAAACATGAAAACGTATCACTGCTGCAAATATTATAATGTAAATCGACCACTCAACAAAATAAGCTCCGGGTCAGGTACACAATATTCACATAGACCCCAATTGGGATTAATCGAAAAACTAAAACAATACCCTCCTAGATACAAATACAGTCCTGCAGCAGTGAGAACATATAAGTAATTACCGACCAAAAGTGCTGCGTTCCGAGCCCCTAATAATATTTTTATTACCATACATATACCAGAGCAGTGTGGGCTGTTTTATCTGTTTGTTACTCCAGTGTTGCCTTATTTATTATATGTCTATGGCTGTGTTTTATATAATAAAGATGATTTGCATATAGCTGAAACTTGGGTTATATATTTTTTATGAACATAGAAACTTTTTCGGTGGTCTATTCCAGACAGGAAGTATAACTACCCCAAAAGCTAGATAACTAACATTTCCTTAATGTCTGCTTTATGTTAGAATGATATTTTATCCGTCCTCTCCTTTTTCTAGGATGTTATGAGGGTCAGAACTTTAGGTGCAATTTTTCAAATTTTTATGAAAATCACGAAATACTCACATTTTCAGGGCCAACTTGGCTTTCAAGTGATTTTGGAAAGCCTAAATAATACTAAACCTGCATAAATTACCCCACTATATAAACTACACCCGTCAACGTATGTAAAACAGCTTCTTTTAAGTCTATTAACCATTTAAAGGACACCTGTCATCAGGTCTCTGTCACTAGTCCTGTCATCACGACCTATTGAAGCAGCTCCCAAGGATTCCATCACAGCCTTTATTTAGTCAATTCCTACATTAATCGTTATAAAATCATCTTTTCTTTATTATGTAAATGAGACTGAGCACATGGAGAAAGTGTTGTCACTCCTATTACCGCTAATGTCTGTGCTTTATCTGCTGACATGCTCTCCCTCCTAATACATATGTGTGATACACCGACATCAGCTACACAAGTACCTGACAAGTTCTGCTATAACATGGCTGCCTGGAGCTGTTGTATCTCTCCTATATACACACAGGCTGCAGGAGGTGTGGCCTCCAGCACCAGGAAGCACATGGGGGAGCCATTACACCATTATACCTCGCATCATTATACAGGCTGTCAGTCAAGCACTGTGGCTTTGCCTCCCACTCATGAATAAGCTGGACAGCTTGAATACGATAATGACTCATTGCACATCTCACAGGTCTTTTGCATACAGCTTTAGGACCTCATTGCTTAAGTTTACAGGCATGTAGAGGGACAATGAAGGGATAGAGGCAATGCTTTCTAATGGCAGTTTATGAAAATATATTTAGTTTAGGGGGTTAATTTGTCTGAAGGGTTCTCTTTAAGTTTTTCAAATGGGTTAAAATAAAATCGAAGTGCGATTTAGAAACTTTTGACTTTTTTTTTTTTTTGGAAAATACATTCATTTAGACCAAAAATGCCACTTTCATAATGACTAAAAGGAGTAAATGCTCTGCAAAGTTTAATGCCCAATTTCTCCAGAGTGTATCGACACCCCATATGTGGTGGTAACCTGGTGTATGGCCGGACATAGGATCAAAGCAGCACCATTCAGAAAAGCTTTGTACTGTCACAATGTACAGGCTATAAAATTAATTTTTTTTGGTAATGTGAACATATGAGAGCTTATTATGTGCGGGATGAGATGCAATGTTTTTTTTTTTTTTTGATCAAATAAATTTTTTATTGAAAACCAAACAGTAGTTTTCCATTTTTTGCATTTAAACAACATATACATTACAGCAAAAACACCCCAAACCCCTCTCCCACCCCCTCCCTATCCCTGCTTGGTGGGTGACCGACCCCTGAGGAAGTCGCATGATTGCGACGTAACGCGTGGGGTGCCTCTGGCCTCAGGTTCCGGACAACACTGTCCCATCAGATACCTTTTCCATCTGATACCTCTGTAGCTGCCTGACTTTGCCTTGCCCTAATATATTTTTTCATCTTTTAGGACGTTATCCCCTTCTGGGGACTTATACAGGATCACATGGGTATTGGTATAGGGATTTGGCATACATATTGTATCATGAATTGACTTCTTACATAGGGGATCAGTGTTTGCATTGTGTTTGACCTGTGGCCTGGTGTGGATCCTTTTTACTCATATGGATCCACATGTTTTTGTGTATTTGTACACGTTTTTAAATGTTTTTAAGATTTGAGGTGTGACATCCTCTTATTGGTGCGTATTATTCAATAAAATTTATACTTGTTTCAGCCTATACACATCGGCTTTGTCTTTGTTTGAATTATATGCTTGGTGGGTGAAGTGTCCATGCTTCAGTGTAAACCATGTGATCGTATATAGTCCATGACAGACGTTCTTCCTCTGACAATATAAGGTCCGCGGGAGGGTCCATCCAGAGAAGCAATGTTTAGGTAATTAATTTTGGTGGTCTGTATCTTATGCATGAGATTTTATTAACCATTTCAAGGGAAATACAAACAAAATTATCCTTTTTTATTTTGGATTTTAGCACTTTTTATTCCCTTGCTCGCTATAACATAAAAATTATATTTTAGTTTTGTTCTCTGGTTCACTTCGATTACAGTGATGTCTCACTTATATAATTTTTCTTATCTTTCTTAATTTTACTGAGCAAAACCAATATTGGAGAAAATTGCATTGTTTTTACTATCGCCAACTTTTAAGGGGCATAAC
Source organism: Engystomops pustulosus (assembly GCA_019512145.1). Taxonomy (NCBI): domain Eukaryota; kingdom Metazoa; phylum Chordata; class Amphibia; order Anura; family Leptodactylidae; genus Engystomops; species Engystomops pustulosus. The sequence goes on along the minus strand of CM033642.1, from coordinate 87,408,223 downwards.
TTTTGTTTAAGATTTTCCGATCCCGGGTGTTATTGCAGCCGACACCGACAGGACACGATGTACCCTTAATGACAGACGTAGATTCCCGATAGGGTGCTCATTAAGGGGTTACCACACTACCCCCCACCCCCAAGCCTACAAACATTACTGTCTTCTGTAATATGTACTTCCTCTTCTGTAATATTTACGTCCCCTGCGAACGGCGGTCATCTTGCCTCCATTAGTGAAGGGCACTACACACCCTTTCTGCAGGAGAATTGCCATGCCTCGGGATATATAGTTTCGTTGCAAATCTTTCCATAAAATCTGTCCAGTCGATATGTACGAAGGTTTAAAGAGGTCCGGTTGCCAGATTTTGACCACCCTGAGTAACAATGCCTGCTGATAAAGAAATACAAGTCTTCCCCATGTTACCTAAAATTAGCTGCCAGTGAGGCACTGTACCTTAATTGCAGACAGTTTTCTGATGCAAATTAACTTATGTGACTCATGTCTGGTCTCTGTGACTCCTCTCTCTCTCTCTCAGGCTGGCAGTGAACCACGACCCATTATTTTGACTGACAGCTCTGTGTCTCTTCAAATCACTACTCTGCCTCCTTGTACTTGGGGACTGTCTGCTAATATTCAACTACAGACATATAAAGCTCTATGTACAGATGGGAAATGTTGTGTCAGTCTTTTTATATGGTGCCTTGTGTTACATTCATGACATGTGACCAGTGACCTCATCGCAGGTCTCTCAGCCTGCGATGACTCAGCTGTGACTACATATGGCCAGATACATGCTTGGGGTACAGTTTGCTATTATTAAGTCTAAAGGATCTGAGATGATGTCACTCTGGTCACAAGACATGAACTGTGACCAGTAAGGAGGCATAAGACATGGGGAGGAGTAGATGGGAGGGGCTGTCTGAGCAGGACATGCCCCCTCTTATCTTTTATTACCTGGCATCAAAGGTGATTTATGTGGATGTAAGCGAAAGATTTTTAACTAAAAGAATGTGTATTTGTGAAAATGTGGTGACAGGTTCCCTTTGAATTAAGAAATATAAAGTTCAGCTGAATTGTTTTCTTAACTCAATCTCCCCTTTTTATCCTTCCCTGGCAGAACTTTGTGTTCATTGTGACTGGACCCCTTAACATACTACTAATATTGTGGGGGTTTTGGTTGATTCTGAGCCTAGGACTAAATATATCTTTCACAGTTCTGTTTAATTTGTCATGTCAGTTATTATTATTTTCTTTCTATTTATTGTGGCTTTGGTTAGGTCATGGCATGGACTACACTGATGTGACTAGTTTTAGAATGTAAATTGTGTGTGACAGATGCTGGCTGTGCGTGTTCAATGACAGTCATAGCATACGTGGCAGGTGAGTCTTTAGGCAGACTGTATTTAGTTTGCATTTACGATGTCATTACTCATTTTGTAAGGGCATCTGCTCCTGCCCTTTGGTTAGCAGTTCTGGCAGTCATTCATGACGGCAGCCCTGTCTAAAGTGAGCATAGTTTTTCTTAATGCAGCAATTCATTCCTTGCATTTTCCTTTTGGTGTGGTTTTCCTCCACTGCACTTCAGGAACAGTTCCTCAAATGCATATATATTACAGATTTTCAGGATATACAGAATATTATAGGTAGTTGTTCATTTAAATATTATGGTAATTTTAAGGCCTGAAGGAAATCAACCACTTGTAAAATGTACTTTTGAGCATACATACATACATACATACATACATACATACATACATACATACAGTTCCCTACTTAAGGACACCTGACTTACAGACCACACCTAGTTACAGACGGACCCCCCCTACCCCCTGTGATCTCTGGTGAAGCTCTCTGGATGCTTTACTTTAGTCCCAGGCTGCAATGATCATCTGTAAGGTGCCTAATGAAGCTTTACTGATAATCCTTGGTCCCATTACAGCAAAAAAATTTTGAAAATCCAGTTGTCCCTAGGGCAAAAAAAAATTTTTTTAGAGCTACAATTATAAAATATACAGTTCTGACTTGCATACAAATTCAACTTAAGTACAAACCCAAGCAACCTATCTTGTATGTAACCCAGTGTGTGTGTGTGTGTGTGTGTGTGTGTGTGTGTGTGTATATGTGTATTAGACCTTGTGGGGTGTTTGAAGCCTTGGTGGCCGCCTTAGACTACAGGACGTTACTCCATGGGAGTTCATTCACACCACATCACTTGGAATGCCCCCCTAAGAAGATGTATCACAAAGTATAAATTACTTCATATCATCCCTCATTGCTGATGTTTCCCTGATAAATTTGATGGTTATTTCTATTTGTCCTTGCGTAGAAAAGGGGGCAGTAAATTTTTATTTGTTTGTGAATAAGCTGTAGAACAGAATGACAAATTAACTTTCAGGGGCCATATCTCTTTAAAGCAGCACAGCAGTCATTCGCATATTGTACTTTGTGACAAATCATTGTTCCTCACCCTCATCAAAGTGAGGGAGACTCATATCATTTCACCAGTTTGTTGCAGCTTTATTTCTATAGTTTGCAACTCACTAAGCTGGTGGGTGGAGACCTAGCTGCTGTGATCCTCACCCCTCCCCAGATGCTCAAAGCTTTTAGATAATCTGATCTTCTCTTATAGCAAGAATTAATTCAGAGAGATTTTTAAAGTGAAAGTCAATTAAATCCGGGACTGTGGGATCAGAGGATATACCCTATTACAGTATTTATTATACAGTAGTCCCTTTTATGATTTATGCAAAGCAACCAAAAAAGGAAATGCCATGTTTATTTGAATAGACACAAGAGGCAAATCTCTTTATAAAAAAAAAAAATTTTGGATGTGCAGAACTGGGTACATGTTGGGTTGAACCTATACATTTAAAACTCCAGACCAGGCAAAAATTTTGATAAAATATATTTCCTGGAATATAGGTTGTACTTGACCATGAGACGCCTATAAAAGGAGAAAAACTTGCGGTACCAAGTCAATATTTTGCAGATCTAGTGAGACACTATGATAACGCAATGACAGTAACGCAATGACAGTCCATGAAGAAAAATAGTTTCAGCTTAATTTCAATTTGTCTTATCACATTGATTTGTTTATCTAAATTCTTTATAAAAATGAATTCCAGTCGACTGAAATTTACAGTGAATTAGAATTCTATGTTAGACCTGGAGCCTAAGGTGTGCAAACAACTACTAGGAGGAGAGCAATGGCTCTTCTTGTTCTAGAGATATTAGATGTCATGGGGCATAGATCTCTACCCATATCATCCTTGTATGTGTCTTGGCGACACGTCATTAGTACTTATTTTATGTGGTACGAAGGTTTCCTGTTTCCTTACAGAAACTTGCTTTTTTTCTCATGTGTTTTGCTTACAATTTACCACAGTAATATTCAGTTCCATTTCACCAAAACTCAATTCTTAACCCTTCAAAGCTACATCCCTTTATTTATATTTGTTTGCTTTTTTTTCACTCCTATTGTTTCATATGATCATTATTCTGTATGGTCTTATTTTATTTCTGTACTCCGGGATTTATAAGGTGGTGAAGAATGTGATGGTACTATAGAAATAAATATACAGCGCATAGATCATCTACGTAATCTTCCAAAGGGGAGTGGAAATCGCAGCAGCTATGCCTCCAATCAACAGCATTGAGATGGAAGAAAACTAGAGATATAGGGGTGCATTTATGCCAGTACTCTGGTGTACAAGGCATGAAATAACTGTAATCCCTGACTCATGGGCAGGAACTGCAACAGGTTTTTTTGCTGCAATTCTGTGTCTGGCCAGACTTGGCATAGAATTAATTTGGGCACAAAGTTGGAGCTGAATATATCTGGCCCATTGTGAGCCGCAGGGGAAAATCCTGATTGGCATACGATACGTAACAGATCATAGCTGCTGTAAAAATGAAGAGTTAATGGCAAATGCAGAAACCGTGTTCATTCTTATATAGACAGCTTGGATTTCTGATTTCTGGTGTGTTTTTCTTGTAATGATAACATTTTTAATAAAGTAAAATGCTTCCTTGTCCTATTGGTTTTCTTTCCCTTTCCCCAGCTGTAAGCATTGGAAGCATGTTTTAAGTCTGTACATAGCAAATAGATAAGGAGAGGAGTCTAAAGTTTCACTGTCTAATCCAGAGCTTTAAGGTAATAGAAACTTTGTTAACTTATTTCTCTGTTGTGTGTGTATATATACCAATGCATTATCTACCCCCAGCTTATATACAATAGTTGTTGTTTTTTTTGTGTTAAAATTAGGCACCTCGGCTTATACTTGACTATATACGGTATTTATCTATTATATACGGAAAATGCTTATTTAGACACTGTAATAAAAGAAGCTGGGAAGGAAGAAAAAAAAATATTAGTTTTATATATAATAAACTTTGTAATACATATTATCTCTTGCACAGCCTTATACTATACCAGTGATGGCTAACCTTTTAGAGCCAGAGTGCCCAAACTTCAACCAAGAGCCACTTATTTATTGCAAAGTGCCAGCACAGCAATTTAAGCAGTAATTTATTTCTCCTTGTTCTTTGACAACTTTCAATCCTTCAGCCTCCTAAGGACACCAACGCAGTTGAAAGGAGGAGGGACAATTCCCCTATCATTGTAGGAAGATTCTGTAGGAAGATTCTTTTGAGTCTTGTCTGGTGAAGTTCATGCTGGGGTGATGACCTAGGTGCCCACAGAAAGGGCTCCGAGTGACGCCTCTGGCACCAGTGCCATAGGTTCGCCACCACTATACTATACTATACTATACTATACTATACTATACTGGGGAAAGCTTAAAAATAATATTAAAGTAATGAGGTGACTCTGCTGGTGTTTATTTATTTTAAACAATCTTATTACTTGTGAAATGACTAAACCCTAAACCATTTGGTTGTCCCTCCATCCTCATCTTGTTAGGATGACATCTACTGTGGCATCTGCCTTGTACTTCTCTGTAATAATCACTTTAAAGGGGTAGGTATCGGCTGTGATAATCCTAACTTGTTAATCCAGGGTCTGCCTGTCTTGAAAGTAAAAATAACTGCACAACTTTCAGTAAGGTATAGGTCAAATGGCTGCATGGTGTACTATGCGGAATGATCATATAATACATGTGCAGTCACTGGATGGAGAATATGAGAATGCGAGAAGACATGTGCAGTTCAGATTAACACATATTAATTTTCTTCCCCACACACAGAGGACAACAGTATTCGCCACCAGTCTAGACCTACATCCTAATTTATTTAGTGTTCTTTAGAGTTATAATTGACAGTTTAACTTACAAATATTATCCGACAATGCTGATATATTAAAGTCTAAAAATTACAAGTAAGCAAAATATGCAGTAAATCGTATAACCAAAAAGCAGAACAAAGGAAAACTACCACTACAATACAGGGATAATTAAGCTAAACATGCTTACCCATTGTCCTTTTCATCTCAATCCCTGCGCTGGTCTTTTTTAATGTTGGCGATTTCGGTATGTCGAGAGGACAACAGGCAAGTGCGTTTCGCCTAATTTTATTGTAGTTTAGTGTTAGTTTTTCTTTAACAAAATTTGACTAAACGGGTGTACAGTTCTCAATATGAATTCAATAAAAAAATTACACCTTGTCCTCCAAAAAATGACACAAAGCTCCATACACTAAAGTATTAAAATAGTTATGGTTTTCTGAAATGTGCTGAAGGAATAAACCATCAACCATCAATAACCACCTCCACAACAAGTAGGCTCAATGTGGAGTGGACCTTCATGTGGTGGTCCAGCGCCGACACACTAGATATAGCATGCATGACTCATATTGCATCGCGGTCCTGATCTAGACTTGACCTGTCCTAGAATTGTCCGGTTGCTTGGCTGGCCGTCAAATACATCAAGAAGCTGGTGCCTCTTGGCATATTAGATGCAGCTGGGGTAACCTCAAGCACTAGCGATTTATATTAAACATAAGTAAAACCAGCTTCTCTAAGTGTAACACCTCCTGGTCCATCTGAAAGTGGAATACAGTGACATTTAAGAACAGAAATATAATAAATGTGAGTGGCCTACAAATGTGTGTGTATAAAAACAAAACAAAAAAATGGTTTTCTAAGGCTTATTTCACACCTGCGTCTAGGTTTAATGGAAAAAGAGTTAAAGGTCAAGGTCTTACCTTCCCCCACCCATTGACTTCCATTACAATTCCATTATAATACTGCGAAAAAAATGCTGGCTTCTGTTCTATTTTTTTTCTGGTGTATCAACATAGATACGGGAATGGAACCTGACCAACACAGGTGAGAACTGAGCCGAAGTTGTTTTTGGTTCAGAAAATGTTAAAGGACTGATGGCAGCACTTACGGTACGTGTGTGTTTCTTTATGCAATAAGTGGAACTGTTCTTAGTGAGTAAAGAAGCGGCACAATTGGTGAGAGATTTTTACACCCCTATTGGTAAAATTACATAAGCCTCTGTAAATAAAACAGTTGTAAAAATAGTTGACAGGTGTGTATATGGTCTTCAAGGGTCTTAATCCTCTTGAGTGAAGGCAGAACATCTGGTCCCGTTCTCGTGATCAGCGAGGTTACAGCTCCACCCATACCGATCCCTTGTTATCCCCTATGCTGAGGGTAGGGAATAACTTCTAAACCTGGGAAACCATAACAAATGTGTGCTCTTAGAGCCTACACTTACTGGCTAGTCATTTGATGGTTGTCTAGATATATGGTACGAGTTCAGTTGGGTATCGTGAACTCAATTTAAAATTACCTGTCGCAACACAACACAGGCAGGCAGCTAGCTGCTCTATATTGTGCAGGGAGCTAGTTGTCACATTCATGGTGAGCTACAGGTACAGGAATTTGCTGCTGGGTCTGTGGTTCTCTCACAGACTTGGGCCGCTTTCAACCATATCCTAGCCGTATGTGAGACGGCTAGTCTACTGTCGCAATAGAAATGCATAGAAGGCTGCCCCCGTGTGCTCACCATACTGTGCCGTTGCCCTAAAAAGAGCTAGAGCATGCTTTATCTTTGCCATAAGTACGTCTGTGCTGCACTGCTTCCAGTGGGGAGGGGAGAGCAGCACTCATCCCTCCTCCTACTCCTGGGTCGGGTGCCAGACTTGGCACACATTCAGCTGGAGAGAACACGTTCGTGTGAAAGATCCTTCGAATGATGCTTTCCTCTTACAATTTAGAAACTCCTGCAAAAGGACACCGTGTCCTTTTTTTTTAATAACCTCTGTTTTCAGTAGCCAATAGTCAATAAAAAGCATGGAAATTCTTATTGTACATTTCTTGTATTGTATAAATTTGCCAATCAAGGCCCCCTTGCACGCGTGTGGAAATTTATAGCTGTTGACTTTCCACTGTGGGGATTCTGGGAAATATGCAAATACATTTTCCATGATGGGACAAAGAAAACAATGTCTTTTTGCTACCTTGACAGCCCCCCTAATATCCAGTCTCTTTCAGGTAGCCTAATAACATGATGTGGGATTAAAGCTAAACCAGTATATATATTCCAGAAGGAACAGATTCCCAATTGTAGATAGCACCATTTAGACATGGTTGGGTCTCCTCAGTACAGCGTAGGGAGCTGGTTTAGTTGAGTGAGGGGTCAGGGAGTAAGAGTTCTTCTTACAGAGATTTTGCCATATAAGGCAGTCTTACAGCCATTGTTAATCCACTAGGGTGCTGTCTATCAATGTAGTAAAAATAGGGATTATTTACCTTGCGCATCCTGGAAAACATATTTGCATATTTTACAGAATCACATGGGGGAGCATCAATGGCTATAAGCCTCCACACGCCTACAAAGCGGCCTTAATTCGCAAAGAACTCTTACTCTGTGACCCTAGTGAATAGCCTTTCACAAAGCTAAACCCATACAAAACTATGCTGTACTGAAGAGACCCAACCACCCTGAAACCATACTGTCTAGAGTTGGGAATCTGTTCCTTCTGGAATAAATATACTGGTTTGACTTTAATCCCACGTAATGTCATTCGGCTTCCTAAAAGTCATGCTTGATATTAAGAGGGCTGAAAATGAATTTGCTTATTTTCCAGTTTCCATTTGTAATTCTTTTTCTTTTCTCTGAGGGAAAAGGAGCAGAGGAATCTTACAGTCGGGATTATTAAATATGAATAGAAATTATTTACTTATCATAGAATTTCTGCCAGGAAGTCATTAAATATTATCTAATGTCTTTGGTGAAGTTAGAAAACGTACTAATGCTTCTTTTTTTTTCCTTTTTTCCAGCATTTATACAGTCAGAAAATGTCATTGAAGTGCTTCGATTTGATGAAGGAGGCCTTTTAGAGGTAAATCTATCAATTCAATGTCCATTAGATTTGGACGTATGAAAGAGACTACTGTAAATACTAGAGTATGAGCAAACCCGAGTGTAAGCTGAGGTACCCAATCTTAATACATAAAACTGGGAAAACCTATTGACTTGAGTATTAGCCTAGGGTGGGAAATACATTGATCAGTTTCCACCCATTATATAGCCTGCCAGCCCCTTCAGTATATAACCTGCCCACCGGGGTGGTCGTCGGAAAGTCGAGTACAGTGTTTTTTGTGAATTTTATTAGGTATTATACCAGTAAATGCTTTCCTTATCCAATCTTGGAAAACGTATTTGCTTATTAAAAAAATCCTTTATACAGCGCCAACATATTCCACAGCGCTTACCAAACAAGTCCCTGTCCCCATGGTGGCTCACAATCTAATCAACCAACCAGTATGTTTTGGAGTGTGGGAGGACGCCGAAGGACCCTGTAGAAACCCATGCAAACAAGGAGAGAACATATTAACTCTTTGCAGATGTTGACCTGGATGGGACTTGAACCCAGAACTGCACAGTTCTGTATGTTCTGAGTTAGTATGTTCTCTTTGTTCTCTAAAAACGGAACACTGATGAGTTTCTCTTTGCACTGGTCTAAAGACAGAGTAGAAGTAATCAGTTCACTTCCAAATGCAGCACTCGGCGATCGATCTCTGCTCCATAAAGATGAATAGAACAGAACAGTCATGCGCGGCCGTCTGCTCCATTATCGGAAAGACCTGAGGCTGTCATGGCGACTGATCGACGCTCCCCGATGACATCACAGGGAGCGACGATCCTCGGCAAGATGGAGGCACCCATGCCCTGCCATCTTTTTGAAGCCACCGGCAGCTTTGCCGGTGGTGATCGCCAAGACATCACACGCAATCGGTGCTAGCATTATGCAGCAAAGACTTACCGGCTATGGAGAGGGCTCAACCTGTCATGTTAATGGAGTCTGGAACCCCTCAGACTCAATTGCATAATTTTTAAGCAACAACAAGGGCACAAAAAGCTTAACTAAGAGCAGATGCTGTTAAAGGGGGCACACACCTGAATGTCAGTGTGCTTGGTTTACAGTCCTTGATACTGGTGGTAGATGTCCAAAATGCAAGCTTATATACAGTAATTAGAAGATTCTGCTCAGAAACTTCTGATGGTGTTGCCTTAGCCGTTTATGATGAAGTCTCCAATTTCACAGACCCTAGAATAAAAGCTTGTTACTTTTATTGACTATCCTGGAATTTATAGGCAGTAAGGAAATTGGACGTGAATGCATGTATAGTATAGTTACGCAATGTTGGCACATGCTGCTCTTATGCTGGCTATAGTAGAGTATTAGTACTAATCTAAACACAAGGCTACTAAACTGCATTCCATGGACGTCTGATGAGATGTCACTTGTGCCTGCAATAAAACAACATGCCCTCCTATGAGTCACATTGGCATAATAATATGTATTATGTGCACTTAATGGCATGGCTACGTGGACAACATTTTCACATCCTGGTGCAATTTTAGGAGATTATGCAGCTCTGAAAACTATCTATAAACCCTCTATATTCTGACATTGCTACACATTGGTTTTTTTTTTATTCATGTATTTATTTTATGTGCATTGTGTCCATGATTTCCTACTATGTAGTGGTATTCATTCATTAATAGATCTCCATTCCAGTAAGGCCCTGCCTCCTGGACCCAACTGTGAAATCACAGCAATACATTTGTATTGCAGTATGTTGGCTCAAAATATGAGCCAACCTGTAAAAAAGAAAAAAAAAGTTAATTAAGTGAAAGTTCCCTAAACCCCACCATTTCCCATACACATCTAGTATGAAAACCTAAAAACATAAACCCCACCACATGTTTGGCATCGCTACCTCTGTAACAATCTGTATGATAAAACGGATACCTTATTGGACCTGCTCGGTGAACACCGTAAAAAAAAATAATTGCCAAAAAATGTTCTTTTTTCATCAAATCCCTTAACTAAAAAATGATTTAATAAAATTAAGTATGCCAAAATGGTACCACTGAAAAGAAAAACTCATCACGCAAAAAATAAGCCCTCAACCAGCTCTGTCAACCAAATATACTAAAGTTATGCCTCTGAAAAGCTGGTGATACTAAAGCAAGTGAGATTTTCTTTGCTAATTATGCATGCCCCGTGATGTCACGCAAGAGGGATGAATTCATAAGGGGTGCAGTTCTGCAAGTACTTCTGGTGTACAAGGCATAAATACTGTATCCCTGACTCATGGGCAGGAACTGCAACAGGTTTTTTTGCTGCAATTCTGTGTCTGGCCAGACTTGGAATAAATTAATTTGGGCACAAAGTTGGAGCTGATATATTTGGCCCATTGTGAGCGCAGGGGAAATCCTGATTGGCATACGATACGTAACAGATCATAGCTGCTGTAAAAATGAAGAGTGAATGGCAAATGCAGCAACCGTGTTCATTCTTATATAGACAGCTTGGATTCTGATTTCTGGGTGTTTTTTCTGTAATGATAACATTTTTTAATAAAGTAAAATGCTTCCTTGTCCTATTGGTTTCTTTCCCTTTCCCCAGCTGTAAGCAGTGGAAGCATGTTTTAAGTCTGTACATAGCAATAGATAAGAGAGGAGTCTAAAGTTTCACTGTCTAATCCAGAGCTTTAAGTAATAGAAACTTTGTTTAACTTTTTTCTCTGTGTGTGTGGTATATATACCAATGCATTATCTACCCCCAGCTTATAATCAATAGTTTGTTGTTTTTTTGTGTTAAAATTAGGCACCCGTCTTATACTTTACCATATCCGGTATTCTATCTATTATATACGGAAATTGCTTATTGAGACACTGTAAAATAAAGAAGCTGGGAAGAAAAAAAAAAAATTGTTTTATATATAATAAACTTTGTAATACAATTATCTCTTGCACAGCCTTATACTATACCAGTGATGGCTAACTTTGAGCCGAGTGCCCAAACTTCAACCAAGAGCCACTTATTTATTGCAAGTGCCAGCACAGCATTTAAGCAGTATTTATTCTCCTTGTTCTTTGACAACTTTCAATCCTTCAGCCTCCTAAGGACACCCACGAGTTGAAAGGAGAAGGGACAATTCCCCTATCCATTGTAGAAGATTCTGTAGGAAGATTCTTTTGAGTCTTGTCTGGTGAAGTTCATGCTGGGGTGATACTAGGTCCCACAGAAAGGGCTCCGAGTGCCACCTCTGGCACCAGTGCCATAGGTCGCCACCACTATACTATACTATACTATACTATACTATACTATACTGGGGAAAGCTTAAAAATATATTAAGTAATGAGGTGACTCTGCGTGTGGTTTATTTATTTTAAACAATCTTATTACTTGTGAAATGACTAAACCCTAAACCTTTTGGTTTCCTCCATCCTCATCTTTGTTAGGATGACATCTACTGTGGCATCTGCCTTGTACTTCTCTGAATAATCACTTTAAAGGGGTAGGTTACATCGCTGTGATATCCTAACTTGTTAATCCGGGTCTGCCTGCTTGTAAGTAAAAATACTCCACACACTTTCAGTAAGGTATAGGTCAAATGGCTGCATGGTGTACTGTGCGGAATGATCTAATAATACATGTGCAGTCACTGGATGGGAATATGAGAATGCGAGAAGACAGTGGCAGTTCGATTAACACATATTAATTTTTCTTCTTCCCCACACACAGAGGCAACAACAGTATTCGCCACCAGTCTAGAACCTACTCCTAATTTATTTTTGTTCTTTAGAGTTTATAATTGACAGTTTAACTTACAAATATTATCCGACAATCTGATATATTAAATTCTAAAAATTACAAGTAAGCAAAATATGCAGTAAATTGTATAACCAAAAAGCCGAACAAGGAAAACTACCACTACAATACAGGGATAATTACTAAACATGCTTCCCATTGTCCTTTTCTTCTCAATCCCTGCACTGGTTTTCTCTTTAATGTTGGCGATTTTTCGGTATGTCGAGGGGACACACTGCAAGTGCGTTTCGCCTAATTTATTTGTAGTTTAGTGTTAGTTTTTCTTGAACAAAATTTGACTAAGCGGGTGTACAGTTCTCAATATGAATTCAATAAAAAATTACACCTTGTCCTCCAAAAAATGACACAAAGCTCATAACCTAAAGTATTAAAATAGTTATGTATTTTCTGAAATGGTGGCTGAAGGAATAAACATCACCAATCAATAACCACCTCCACAACAAGTAGGCTCAATGGTGAGTGGACCTTCATGTGGTGTTCCTCCAGCGACGCACACACACTAATATAGCATGCAGTACTCATATTGCATCGCGGTCTTCTGGACTTGACCTGTCCTATGTCCGGAGCGTTGCTTGGCTGCCGTAAATAACATCAAGAAGCTGGTGCCTCTTGGCATTTAGATGCAGCTGGGTTAACCTCAAGCACTAGCATTTATTATAAACATAAGTAAAACCAGCTTCTCTAAGTTTTAACCACCTCCTGGTCCATCTAAGTGGAATACAGTGACATTTAAGAAGCAGAAATAATAAATGTGAGTGGGCCTACAAATGTGTGTGTATAAAAACAAAACAAAAAAAATGGTTTTTCAAGGCTTATTTCACACCTGCGTCTAGGTTTAATGGAAAAATATTAAAGGTCAGGTCTTACCTCCCTCCCCCCCATTGACTTCCATTCCTTCCTTTATAATACTGCGAAAAAAATGCTGGCTTCTGTTCTATTTTTTTTCTTGGTTGTATCAACATAGATACGCGAATGGAACCTGACCCACCACAGGTGAATGAATGAGCCTAGGTTGTTTTTTGGTTCAGAAAATGTTAAAGGACTGATGGTAGCACTTAGGGTACGTGTGTGTTTCTTCTTAATGCAATAAGTGGGAACTGTTCCTTAGTGAGGAGTAAAAAGCGGCACAATGGTGAGAGATTTTCCACCCCTATGGTAAAATTACATAAGCCTCTGTAATAAACAGTTGTAAAAATAGTTCGACGGTGTGTATATGGTCTTCAAGGGTCTAATAATCCTCTTGAGTTAAGGCAGAACATCTGTCCGTTCTTGTTGATCAGGGAGGTTACATTCTCCACCCATACGATCCCTTGTTATCCCGCTGGCGGAGGGTAGGGAAAACTTCTAAACCTGGAACCATAACAAAGTGTGCTCTTATAGCCACACTTACTGGCTAGTCATTTGAGGTTGTCTAGATATATTGTACGAGTTCAGTTGGGTACGTGAAACTCAATTTAAATTACCGTGTCGCAACACAACACAGCAGGCAGCTACTGCTTATATGTCAGGGAGCTAGTTGTCCACATTCATGGTGAGCTACAGGTACAGGAATTTGCTGCTGGGTCTGTGGTCTCTCACATACTTGGTCCGCTTTCAACAATACCTAGCCGTAAGTGAGACGGCTAGTCACTGTCGCAATAGAAATGCATAGAAGCTGCCCCCGTGTGCTCACCATACTGTGCCGTTGCCCAAAAAGAGCTAGAGCATGCTTTATTTTTTCCACAAGTACGTCTGTGCCGCCTGCTTCCAGTGGGGAGGGGGAGATGCAGCACTCATCCCTCCTCCTACTCCTGGTCGGGTGCCAGACTTAGCACACTTCAGCTGGAGGAGAACACGTTCGTGTGAAAGATCCTTCGATGATGCTTTCCTCTTACAATTTAGAAACTCCTGCAAAAGGACACCGTTTCCTTTTTTTTTAATAACCTCGGTTTTCAGTAGCCAATGCAATAAAAGCATGGAAAGCTTATTGTACATTTCTTGTATTGTATAAATTTGCCAATCAAGGCCCCCTTGCACGCGTGTGGAATTTAAGGCTGTGACTTTCCACTGTGGGGATTCTGGGAAATATGCAAATACATTTCCATGGTGGGACAAAGAAAACAATGTCTTTTGGCTACTTGACAGCCCCCTAATATCCAGTCTTTTCAGGTAGCCTATAACATGATGTGGGATTAAAGCTAAACCAGTAATATATTTCCAGAGAACAGATTCCCAATTGTAGCGCAACATTAGACATGGTTGGTTCTCCTCAGTACAGCGTAGGGAGCTGGTTTAGTTGAGTGAGGGGTCAGGGAGTAAGAGTTCTTCTTACAGAGATTTTGCCATATAAGAGTCTTACCGCCATTGTGAATCCACTAGGGCTGCCTATCAATGTAGTAAAAATAGGGATTATTTACCTTGCGCATCCTGGAAAACATATTTGCATATTTTCCAGAATCACATAGGAGCATCACTGGCTATAAGCCTCCACACGCCTACAAGCGGCCTTAATTCGCAAAGAACTCTTACTCTGTGCTCCCTGTGAATAGCCTTTCACAAATCGAAACCCATACAAAACTACGCTGTACTGAAGAGACCCCACCACCTGCTGAAACCATACTGTCTAGTTGGGAACTGTTCCTTCTGGAATAAATATACTGGTTTGACTTTATCCCACGTAATGTCATTCGGCTGTCTTCCTAAAAGTCATGCTTGATATTAAGGGCTGAAAATGATTGCTTATTTTCCAGTTTCCATTTGTAATTCTTTTTCTTTTCTCTTGAGGGAAAAGGAGCGAGGAATCTTACGTCGGGATTATTATAGAATATAAATTATTTACTTATCATAGAATTCTGCCATGGACAAGTCATTAAATATTATCTATGTCTTTGGTGAGTTAGAAACGTACTAATGCTTCTTTTTTTTTCCTTTTTTCCAGCATTTATATCAGTCAGAAAATGTCATTGAAGTGCTTCGATTTGATTGAGGAGGCCTTTAGAGGTAAATCTATCATTCAATGTCCATTAGATTTGGCGGGTGAAAGATGTTACTGTAAATACTAGAGTAGTAGCAAACCCGAGTGTAAGCTGAGGTACCCAATCTTAATACATAAACGGGAAAACCTATTGACTTGAGTATTAGCCTAGGGTGGGATACATTGATCAGTTTCCCACCCATTATATAGCCTGCCAGCCCCTTCAGTATATAACCTGCCCACCGGTGGTCGTCGGAAGTCGAGTACAGTGTTTTTTTGGTGTATTTTATTAGGTATTATACCATAAATGCTTTCCTTATCCAATCTTGGAAACATATTTGCTTATTAAAAAAATCCTTTATACAGCGCCAAATATTTCCACAGCTCTTACCAAAACAAGTCCCTGTCCCCATGGTGGCTCACAATCTAATCACCAACCATATGTTTTTGGAGTGGTGGGAGGACGCCGAAGGACTCCTGTAGAAACCCATGCAAACAAGAGAGAAACTATTAACTCTTTGCAGTGTTGACCTGATGGAACTATGAACCCAGAACTGCACATTCTGTATGTTCTCGAGTTAGTATGTTCCGTTTTTAGGAACAAAGAGAACACTGAGTTTCTCTTTTGCACTGGTCCTAAGAACAGAGTAAAGTAATCAGTTCACTTCCAATGCAGCCCTCAACGATCTCTCTGCTCCATAAAGATGAATAGAACAGAACAGGCATGCGTGGCCGTCTGCTCCATTATCAGAAAGACTTGAGGCGTCATGGCGACTGATCGACGCTCCCCGATGACATCACAGGGAGCGACGATCCTGGCAGATGGAGGCACCCATGCCCTGCCATCTTTTTGAAGCCACCGGCAGCTTTGCCGGTGGTGATCGCCAAGCATCACACACCGCATCGTGTGCTAGTCATTATGCAGCAAAGACTTACGGCTATGTAGAGGGCTCAACCGTTCATGTTAATGGAGCCTGAACCCCTCAGACTCAATTGCATAATTTTTAAGCAACAACAAGGGCACAAAAAGCTTAACTAAGACATGAGCTGTTAAAGGGGGCACACACCTGAATGTCAGTGTGCTTTGGTTTACGTCCTTGATACTGGTGGTAGATTCCAAAATGCAAGCTTATATACAGTAATTAGAAGAATTCTGCTCAAAACTTCTGATGGTGTTGCCTTAGCCGTTTATGATGAAGTCTCCATTTCACAGACCCCTAGAATAAAAGCTTTGTACTTTTTGACTATCCTGGAATTTATAGGCGTAAGGAAATTGGACGTGAATGCTGTTATAGTAATTACGCAATGTTGGCACATGCTGCTTATGCTGGCTATAGTAGAGTTTAGTACTAATCTAAACAACAAGGCTACTAAACTGCATTCCATGGACGTCTGATGAGATGTCACTTGTGCCTGCATAAAACAACATGCCCTCCTAGTGAGTCACATTGGCTTAATACATGTATATGTCACTTAATGGCATGCTACGTGGACAACATTTTCACATCCTGTGCAATTTTAGGAGATTATGCAGCTCTGAAACTATCTAAAACCCCTATATTCTGACTTGCTACACATTGTTTTTTTTTTATTCATGTATTTATATTTATGTGCATTGTGTCCATGATTTCCTACTATGTAGTGGTATTCATTCATTAATAGATCTCCATTCCAGTAGGCCCTGCCTCCTGGACCCACTGTGAAATCACAGCAATACATTTGTATTGCAGTTGTTGGCTCAATATGAGCCAACCTGTAAAAGAAAAAAAAAAAGTTAATAAATGAAAGTTCCCTAAACCCCACCATTTCCCATACACATCTAGTATGAAAACCTAAAAACATAACCCCACCACATGTTTGGCATCCGCTACCCTGTGTAACAATCTGTATGTAAAACAGATACCTATTTGGGACCTGCTCGGTGAACACCGTAAAAAAAAAATGGCCAAAATTTTCATTTGTCAGCAAAACTCCTTCAAGTAAATTCAATGATTTAATATATAAATGCGAAGTATGCTCATCCGCTCTCAAGATCAGCTGAAGGGGTCAATAATACATCTAATTCTTTCCCACATTATCCGTTTATCTGATCCCACTTTTCTTTTCTGTTGGTGCTTCTTTCTCGTCTCTTGGATTCGCCTCCACTCTATCACTTTATCACTCTATCCCTCTTTATTCTTTTCGTTAGTTCCTCTTCGCCTCGAAGTCATAAGTCCCCGACTCAACATGAGGGGGGGAAGACAGATGACTCGGTGTCAAGATGCAAGAAAAACCTCCCGTCACCGGGACTTAAACAATGCCCCCCCCTTATCCTGCCCGTCTTGCGGCCAGCACACTCATCGCTCTCGCGCGGCATTGCACTGATGGGCGATTTGCCCACCAACCACCTAGGCCCTTTTTAGTATTTCTCTTTTCCTCTGTCTTGCTGACTGCAGCAACTGGTATAAACCAGCCATTTTACGTTTGGGGGGTCCAGCTCTGCGGCGCAGACTGCTGGGGGGGGGGGTGGGGGAGCTGCAACCAAATATCCTAAAGTTATGCCTCTGAAAAGCTGGCGATACTAAAGCAAGTGAGATTTTCTTTGCTAATTATGCATGCCCCGTGATGTCACGCAAGAGGGATGAATTCATAACTGTCACGTCCCTCTCCCTGTGTATATACTCGAGTATAAGCCGACCCGAGTATAAGCAGTAACCCCTAATTTTACCACCCAAAACTGGGAAAAACGATTGACTCGAGTATAAGCAGAGGGTGGTAAATGCATTGGTCACAGCTGCCCCCCCCCCCCCAGTATATAGCCAGCCAGCTCCCAGTAGTATGGGGCCGGCCCGCCCCCATGTAGCAGACACCATGATGTCGCATACACCATGACGTCGCCCGCTTGCCGACATCATGGTGTGTGCCGACGGCAAAAAGAAATATTAGTCTAGAACTTCAATGATAAAATATACAGTTTCGACTTGCATACAAATTCAACTTAAGAACAAACCTCCGGACCCTATCTTGTACGTAACCTGGGGTCTGCCTGTCCTCGAGTATATACGGTACTACCAACTTCAGGTTGTGATGTTTGTGAGTAAGGAAGGTAATAATCCTAATGCTTTGCAATAACTTATTATAAAGTCATGGGTTTTACTGCCACATCAACTGTTTGGCCCCAGTCTTTGTTGTGGGTTCTTTCGGAGGAGGACTGCCAACATCCAGTAAAATGTATGACAAACACATATACATTGTAGTAGGTTAGTATTCCTCTGTGTATATAAGACGCCTCACAAACTCTTGGTACTATTTAATTCACTTGTCAGTTGATGATAACAAACTGTTTACCCCATTTATTTATGTTCAACTAACCTTGCACCTAGAGCTTATGGCATCAAATGAGTACATGGAGCTTGTCCATCTGGTCAGTTAACTTGTAAGTTCTGAGAAGATGTGTGGGAAAGTGCACTGTAGTTGGAGCATGTTCACACCTCTCATTTTATCCTTCCCATACAGTATAACAAATGGTCTTGTGGCAAGCATCTGAGGCATATACTTTGATTCTTTTTATTTTTCTTTTGGATGTGCAATATCAATAATTATGGAAAATATACAAATAAGTTTTCCAGGGTGGGAAAAGGAAAACCATGCATCTTTATATTACCTTGAAAGGTAGCTCCTTTAACACCAAGCATGATTTACAAGAAGTACAATAACATGATGTGAGATTAACTGCATGACAACATGAGATGGATTTAGATTGTCCTCATTAGTGGGCCGTTGCTGATAAAGATAATCTATATCGTTTTCGGGATCGATTTGGCACGGTAAGTGTGCCAGCGCGATCCACAGCAGGTTACTGGCTGTTCAATACTGCCTGGTCTCTGCTGCATCTGCCTGGCATGGAGATGGCTCCTTGCTGGGCAGTTTAACTCCTATAAGGCGGCCTTAATTGGCAAACTCTCAATAACGAGGACTCTTGCTTCCTGACTCCAATAATAATTCCTTTACTAATTCATCCTCCAATTCTGTACTTGTGAAGACAAAGCTCTAAAAGGGCCCTTTCAGATGGCAGTGATTTCCACTGGATTGTGTAAAGGACAGGACACAGACTTGCACATGGATCTCCGTATTTGTGTGTCTATAAATATACGTAAGGGATTTTTTTACATGACTGTTTGAAATGGGAAGAAGTTTACTTATGTGTTTAGGATTCATGTCTTGTTTTGGCTTATTTATACTGACTTGAATCCTGCCACCTGCCATGTGAAACTGGCTTCATTTGGGCAATCTAATGGCCAATACACCACTATGTTCTAATACACTACATCCTTTTTCGCCAATGCAATGCATCGGGCAAGGAGGATTTTGTGACTACTATAAGCAAACTGCTGCCATCTGCAACAGGAAAGCGACCCACCCTTCTCGTATTGTAGTAAATATGTTTTCATTTTGTACCTGGTTAATGTTTGTTCAGTGTCTTCATTCAATTGCCCTATGGAAATGTTGCAAATGACTAAATGCATCATGGTTTATTATTATTTTAATACATAGAATTGTACATTAGCTCACTTTGTATCTTTGTTGCACAGACTTTGTCCTGTAATAATATTCTATATTAAAAGCTCCATTTATTCCGCAGTGTCAGTGTTCATCCAATTATTTCTGTAATTGCATGATACATGACTAGTAACGACTTGCTGAATGTTTTTAATAAGTTGTAATACAATTTGGATCCAGGACTACAGAATAAGTACTCTTATTTTTGGTAAGGTTAATATTTACAACATTGTTGAAACACAAAATGGATACCGCTACTTCCATAACAATCTTGGCTATGAGAAGTTGTTCTAGTGGGAGCATGGAAAATACAAAAAAAGTCATTTGTCCCAAAAACTCAAACAGTTTGTGTTTTTAAGGTGTTAAATTGCAAAAGGATTGTTTCTTCAAGTGTGATTTACTGGATAAGCTAGAACTGAAACAGGGAAGGAGCCTCAGGTCAAATAATTCTTTAGATTGTATAACCTTTCACACATATACAAGTGCACTCCCCTTGCAAAGTATAGGTATGGTTTTTGTTTGGGAAAGGTTCCTGGGTATTAACCTGGGCAAAGCACAAGGCCTGGTGGAGAGGGGGGAGCTGAGTGGGACCCATATTGTCCCATATTCATACCAAGGAAAGAAAGTGATGCACATAGAGACCCAAAAGGTTATAAAGAACAATCAGTATAAACTTTATTCAATGTCACAAAAAAAAATTACACCAAACATAACACTTAAAAGGATGCAAGATGTGCATGCATCCAGGAGGGGCAAAGAACAGGTACAAAGCAATGCCCTAACAGAAACCTCCCCTAACTCCTGTAGGTAGTATTTTATTAATAGTCTGAGAGGCAAAGATCCTCCCTGCTGCGTAAAGAGAACCTATCACCAGGTTTTACCCCACTGAACTACCTACCCTCTTATGTGAAATTTCACCTGTTTGCCCATAAAAATAAAAAAATCTCCCCCAAAGACTGGTTAAATATGACTTAGTTTTACAGAGATGAGTGAAGTTCAGTGGTTGCAGAGAAAATGTTACTCCAGAAGCCCCAACCTTCTGTTTTTGTGTCATATTGTGTTATATTAACCCCTGACTTGGCGCTCAGCGGCGGATATATCCGCTGCTGAGATGATGCCGGCTCGGCTCTGGATCTGAGCCGACCTGGCATCGGCAAACAAGGGGTGTCGGCTGTATCATATAGCCGGCACCCCAGTGTAACAGTGTGTAACCCGTTGAATGCCACGGTCAGCGTGACCGAGGCATCTAACATGCCTCTGGGGGGGCGGGCTTTCCCAAACGATCAGGGGGGCGCCGATCGCTGCTATGGCATCTCTGGGGTCCGAACGGCGTCAGTGACGTCATCTTACTGGCACAGGGCCAGCCTATGCATGTGCATAGGCTGACACTGCTAATACCCTGCAATACATCAGTATTGCAGAGTATTATCATGAACAAGCAATCAGATGATTGCTTGTTCATGTGCCATGGTGGAAAAAGTGAAAAAGTAAAAAAAAAAAAAAAATGTTATTCAATAAGAAATAAAATAATAAATCAATAAAAATGCCCATAAGCCCCATAACACATAAAAAGACATATAACCCCCGAAAAAGTCTAAATCCTAACAAAAACCCCACATATATAGTATCACCGTGTCCGTAACAACCTGTAGAATAAAAGTAAATAATTATTGAACCCGATAAAGCGAAAATTTTATAGTCTACAAAAGGAGGCAATGAGAAAACTAAAATCCTGGCAGCTGCAGGGCGCTCCTTCCCTTCTGCGCCCAAACAACCAACAACTATCGCTGCCGGTTCTATGTGTGCTGACGGTGACCACAGAGGGGCTAATTCACAGCGCTGGTTGAATGTTCGTCCAGCTCCGGGAATAAGCGTGGCGCATCGCGCAGAGTCGGCAGCGATTGCACAATACATGCGCTGCTGCCGGCGATTCTTACACGTCCCAGACTGACGGGCGTGAAGGGGGTGTGTCGGCCGGCCCCCTCATGAATACTGCCGACTGCTAGGGAACTTGTACGACGATCCGACCTCTTATTTGATAAGAGGTCGGATTGTTTAAAACTAAGTATAAAAACACAAATTTTAATAAAAATGCTATAAATATAAAGGGGCTGGGTACAGGAGAGTTAATTTGTTGGGGGAGGGCGGGGGTGACAGGTCCTCTTTAAGGTACAAAATGGCTGCATCCTTAAGGGGTTAAAGATAGAGGTCTAATCTTGGATTTGTAAGATGCAGAACCATAGATGCAGGCAGCTAAAGACAATGTTGCACATGCAAGCAGCAGATAAAGATCCAGTTCATGTCTATTTTTTCATGCGTCTTTCTAAACTGAGATCTAGGGCTAATAGATGTATGTGAGCATCTATAAAACATTGTCAGCTTTTCCTGAAGTGGACAGGACTTCCTGGCTGTGACATCAGCTGTGGACGATGATGCTAATAGCACCCAGGGCGTTCACGTGAAAGTGCTCAAACCGCTCAGCCAATCAGGACACAGAATCATTGTTACTGCCTGTACAGTGCTCTGCGTCACAGTTATCTACTACATGACAAAGAAAAATATATATTAAACCATCTAGTGGGAGCATGGAAAATACAAAAAAAGTCATTTGTCCCAAAAACCCAAACAGTTTGTGTTCTTAAGGTGTTAAATTGCAAAATGATTGTTTCTTCAAGTGTGATTTACTGGATAAGCTAGAACTGAAACAGGGAAGGAGCCTCAGTTCAAATAATTATTTAGATTGTATAACCTTTCACACATATACAAGTGCACTCCCCTTGCAAAGTATAGGTATGGTTTTTGTTTGGGAAACTTTCCTGGGTATTAACCTGGGCAAAGCACAAGGCCTGGTGGAGAGGGGGGAGCTGAATGGGACCCATATTGTCCCATATTCATACCAAGGAAAGAAAGTGATGCACATAGAGACCCAAAAGGTTATAAAGAACAATCAGTACAAACTTTATTCAATGTCACAAAAAAAATTACACCAAACATAACACTTAAAAGGATGCAAGATGTGCATGCATCCAGGAGGGGCAAAGAACAGGTACAAAGCAATGCCCTAGGACAGTGATGGCGAACCTTTTTCAGCCTCAGTGCCAAAACTTCAACCAAAAGCCACTTATTTATTGCAAAGTGCCAGCGTAGCAATTTAAGAAGTAATGTGTTTCTCCTTGTTCATTGACAACCTTCAATTCTTCAGCCTCCCATGGACACCAACGCAGTTGAAAGGAGGAGGGCAAACTTATCTATCATTGTAGGAAGGTTCTGCAGGCAGATTCTTTGAGTTCTGTAGTTCTGTCTGGTGAACTTTATTCTGTCCTGGGTGTCAACAGAGAGGGCTCCGAGTGCCGCCTCTGGCACCAGTGCCATAGGTTCGCCACCACTGCCCTATTTAAATATGCACATGAAAGTCACATTTGCACCACGTCTGTGTAATATCATGTACTTTTTTAATCATGAAAAAATAATGAAATATCCAAGTGAAGAATGCACTCATGTATTTTTGACTTTCGAGTTTTTATTAGGATGTGTTGAAAATGTGAAATCAGGACTACAACAAATGTTCACGCTCCTTGGAATTCTTTATTGTTGCGTTTGACCCACAGTAATACTAATAAATCTGGAAGAGTAATAATAATCAATATGCTCCAAGATTTTTTTAAAGCAGTATTTTAGTTGTGCAGGAGTACAGGTAGTTTGCAGTGGCCATCAGAGGAGTAGGGAGGCACAAAAGCAAATTTATGGCAATACAAAAACTATGCTGAGCGTACGCGTAGAATGATAGTTGTTACTTCATGGAAAGTGGTAAAATTAAGTGATAGGTTTTGCGTTTCATTATGGAAAAAAAATGAAAATTTGGCTACCTTTCGGAAAAAAAAATTTCATTTTCAATTTAAAATGTTCTGCATCCAGACAGGAAGATCACAAAGTAGTTGGTATTTATGTGCTGGACTACACACAACAATCCCCAAATATATAGACCCACGAAAGTTCTATGTTTCATAAAAAATATATACGGAACCAAGTTTCAGCTATATGCAATTCTATTATTAGATAAACACAGCATAGACTTAAATAAATAAGGCAACACTGGAGTAACAAACAGTAAAACAGCCACACTGCTCTGGTATTATGTATGGTAATTAAAAACATGTTGAAAACGACACTGCTGCAAATATTATAATGTTAAATCGACACTCAACAAATTGAAGCTCCGGGTAGGTACACAATATTCACATAGACCCCAATGGGATTATCGAAAAACTCAAACAATACCCTCCTAGAATACAAATACAGTCTGCAGCAGTGAGGAACATATAAGTAAATTACCGACCAAAGTGCTGCGTTCCGAGCACCTAATAATTTTTTATTTACCATTACATATACCAGAGCAGTGGGTGGAGGGGTTTTATAATGTTGTATCTCAGAGAGTGGTGGCCTTAGTTTAGTATATGTCTAGGGTTGTGTTTTATATAAAAAGATGCTTTGCTATAGCATGAAATTGGGTTATATATTTTTTATGAACATAGAAGAAACTTGTCGGTGGGTCTCATTCAAGACAGGACGTTATAAACTAACACCAAGCTTAGAAAACTCACATTTCCTTAATGATCTTCCTATGTTAGAATGATATTTTATCCGTCCTCTCCTTTTTCGAGGCAGGATTGTATGAGGTCAGAACTTTAGGTGCAATTTCAATTTTTATTGAAAATCACGAAATCCTAAAATTTCAGGGCCAACTTGGTTTCAAGTGATTGGAAAGCTAAATAATACAACGCATAAAGTACCCCACTATATAACTTACACCCGTAACGTTAGGTAAAACGCTTCTTTTAAGTCTATTAACCATTTAAAGGACACCTGTCATTCAGGTCTCTGTCACTAGTCTGTCATTCACTACCGATTGAAGCAGATCCAGGATTCCAATCACAGCCTGGATTAGTCAAATTCCTACATTAATCGTTATAAAAATCATCTTTTCTTATTATGTAAATGAGATGAGCACATGAGAATAAGAACGTGTTGTCCACTCCTTACCGCTAATGTCTGGGGCTTTTATCTGCGACATGCTCTCCCTCTAATACAGATGTTGTGATACCGACATCAGCTACACAAGTACTGACAATTCGCATAACATGGCTGCATGGAAGCTGGGTATCTCTTCCGATATACACACATGCTGCAGGAGCGGTGTGGCCGCCAGCACCAGGAGAACATGGGGGAGCCATTAAACCATTATACCTAGCATCCTTATTAAGCTGTCAGTCAAGCACTGAGGCTTTGCCTCCCACTCATGAATAAGCGCGACAGTTGAATACGATAATGACCTGAATTGCAATCTCAAGGTCTTTTGCATTAAGAAGCTTAGACCTCATTGCTTAAGTTTACAGGCATGTAGAGGGACAATGAAGGGATAGAGCCAATGCTTTCTTAGGCAGTGTATGAAAATATATTTAGTTTCGGGGAGTTAATTTGTCTGAAGGGTTCTCTTGTGTTAAGTTTTTCAAAGGTTAAAATAAAATCGAAGTGCCCCCCGATTAGAACCTGTTGACTTTTTTTTTTTTTTGGAAAATACATTCATTAGCCAAAAAAGCACTTTCATAAGACTAAAGGAGTAAAGGCCTGCATAAGTTTAATGCCCAATTTCTCCAGAGTTATCGACACCCCATATGGGTGGGTAACCTGGATGTATGGCGGACATAGATCAAAGCAGGTGACCATCAGAAAAGCTAGTAAGTCACAAGTGTACAGGCTATAAAATTAATTTTGGGTAAGTGAACATATGAGACTTATTATGTGCGGGATGAGATGCGAGATGCAATGTTTGTTTTTTTTTGATCAAATAAATTTTTTATGAAAACCAAACAGAGTTTTCCCTTTTTTGCAATTGAAACAAAATATACATTACACAAAAACCACCCCAAACCCATCCCCAACCCCTCCCTATCCCTGTTGGGGGCGGGGTGACCGAACACTGAGGAAGTCGCATGATTGACGACGTAACGCGTGGGGTGCCTCTGGCCTCAGGTTCCGGACAACACTGTCCCAGCAGATACCTTTTCCATTGATACCTCTGTAGCTGCATGACTTGCCTTGCCCTAATATATTGTTTTCATCTTTAGGACGTTTTATCCTTCGGGGAACTTATACAGGATCACATGGGTATGGTATAGGGAGTTGGCATACTATTGTATTCCGAATTGGACTTTTACATAGCGGATCAGTGTTGCATTGGTTTGACTGTGGCCTCCTGGTGTGGATCCTTTTTACTCATAATGGATCCACATGTTTTTTGTGATTTGTACACGTTTTTTTTGAAATGTTTTAGATTTGAGTGGACATCCTCTGATTGGTGCTAGGATTCAATCAAAGTTATATTGTTTCAGCCTGATCACAGCGGCTTTTGTCTTTGTTTGAATTATATGCTTGGTGGGTGAAGTGTCCATGCTTAGTGGTGTCAAACCCATGTGATCGTATATAGCCATTTACAACGTTCTTCTCTGACAATATAAGGTCCGCGGGAGGGTCCATCCAGCAAAGCAAGGTTAGGTAATTTAATTTTGGTGTGGTCTGTATCTTAATGCAGATTTTAGGAAACCATTTTCAAGGGAAATACAACAAAATTATCCTTTTTTATTTTGGATTTTAGCACTTTATTCCATGTCGCGTATAACATAAAATAAATTATATTTAGTTTTGTTCTCTGGTTCACTTCGATTCAGTGATGTCTCCACTATATATTTTTTTCTTATCTTTCTTTAATTTTACTGAGCAAAACCAATATTGGAGAAGAAAAGGCATTGTTTTAATATCGCCAAACTTCTAAGTGCATACTTTGGTTTAAGATTTAGATCCGGGGTGTTATTGCAGCCGACACGACAGGGACACGATTGTACCCTTAATGACAGCGTTAGATTCCCGATAGGGTGCTCATTAAGGGATTACCACACTACCCCCCACCCCCAAGCCTACACACAGTACTGTTTTCTTAATATGTCCTCCTATTCTGTAATATTTACGTCCCTGCGACGGCGGTTCATCCTTGCCTCCATAGTGAAGGGCAACACACCTTTCTGCAGGACGAATTGCAATGCCTCGGGATAAAGTTTCGTTGCAAATTCTTCATAAAATCTGTCCAGTCGATATGTACCGAAGTTGAAAGAGGTCCGGTTGCCAGATTTGACAACCTGAGTAACAATGCCTGATGATAAAGAAATACAAGGTCGTTCACAATGTACTAAAATTAGCTGCCAGTCGAGGCACTGTACATTAATGAAGAAGTTGTTCTGATGTGCAAATGAACTATGTGGACTCATGTCGAGTCTCTGTGACTACTCTCTCTCTCTTCAGGCTGGAAGTGAAACCACGACCATTATGTTGACTGAACAGCTAGGTGTCTCTTCAAATCACTACTCTGCTACTTGTACTTGGGACTGTCTGCTAATATCAACTACCAGAAATATAAAGCTCTATGGTAAGATGGGAAATGTTGTGTCAGTTTTTTTATATGGTTTGCATTGTGTACATTCATGACAGTGACCAGGACCTGCCGCAGGTTCTAAGCTGCGATGACTCAGCTGTGATACTATGGCAGCTACCTGCTTGAGGGTACAGTTTGTATTATTAAGTCTAAGGATCTGAGATGAGTCACTCTGGTAACAAGACATGAACTGTTGACCAGTAAGGAGGCATAAGACATGGGAGGAGTAAAGTAGATGGGAGGGCTGTCTGACAGGACATGCCCACCTCTTATTTTATTTACCTGGCATCAAAGGTGATTATGTGGATTGTAAGCGAGAGATTTTAACAAAAGAAGGTTATTTGTGAAAAGTGGTGGTGGTGACAGGTTCCTTGAATTACGAAATTAAAGTTCAGCTGAATTGTGTTTAACTCACTCTCACCTTGTTAGCTCCCTGGCAGAACTTTGTTCATTGGGAACGGACCCCTTAACATACTACTTAATATTGTGGGGGTTTGGGTGATTTATGAGCCTAGGATAAATATTCTTTCACAGTTTTCTTCTGTTTAATTGTCATGTCAGTTATATTATTCTTGCTATTTATTGTTTGGGCTTTGGTAGGTCATGGCATGGGAATACACTGCTGTTGTGAACTAGTTTTAGAAGTAAATTGGTTGTGTGACAGATGCTGGCTGTGCGTGTTCAAATGACAGTCTGCATACGGGGCAGGGGGAGTCTTTAGCAGACTGTAGTTACGGTTGCATTACGATGTTATTACTCATTTTGTAAGGGCATCCTGCTCCTGCCCTATGGTAGCAGTTCTGAGTCATTCATGACGGCCAGCCCTGTCTAAAGGAGCATTAGGTTTTCTTAATGCAGCAATTCATTCCTGTGCATGCTTCCTTTTGTGGGGTTTTCTCCACTGCACTCTCAGAACAGTTCCTCAAATGCATAGAGTATATTACAGATTTCAAGGACCTAACAGAATAATATTTATGGTAGGTTCATTTAATATGGATGGTAATTTTAGGCCTAAGGAAATCAACCACTTGTAAAAATGTACTTGAGCATACATCATAACATAAATACTACATACATACATACATCATACAGTTCCATACTTAAGACACTGATTAAATACACACACCTGGTTACAGAGGAACCCCACCTACCCCTGTGATATCTAGTGAGCTCTCGGATGCTTACTTTCGTCCAAGGGCTGCAATGAGCATCTTGTAAGGTGCCCTAATGAAGCTTTACTGATAATCCTTGGTCCAGTAAGAAAAAAATTTGAAAAGCCAGTGGTCCCTAGGCAACAAAAAAATTTTTTTAGAGCGACAATGATAAAAATACAGTTCGGATTGCATACAAATTCAACCTTTTAAGTCCAAACCCAGCAACCTATTTGGAGTGGAACACAGTGTGTGTGTGTGTGGATGTGTGTGTGCTGGTGTGTGTATAGGTGTATTAGACCTGTGTGCGCGGTGGTTGAAGCCTTGGTGGCGCCTTAGACTACCAGGACGTTACTCCATGGGCGTTAATTCACACCACATCTTGGGGCCCCACCTAAGAAGAGTATCACAAAGTAATATAAATTACTTCATATCATCCCCATTGCTGATGTTTCCTGATAAATTTGATGGTTATTTTCTATTTGTCCTTGCGTTAGAAAACGGGCAGAATTTTGTATTTGTTTTGTGAATAGCTGTAGAACAGAATGACAAATAACTTTTTCGGGGCAATATCTCTTAAAGCAGCACAGCAGTCATTAGCATATTGTTACTTTGTGACAATTCATTGTTCCTCACCCTATCAAGTGAGGGAGATATATCATTTCACCAGTTTGTGAAGCTTTATTTCTATAGTTGCAACTCACTAAAGCGGGTGGGGTGGCGACTAGCTTGCTGTGATCC
Source organism: Engystomops pustulosus (assembly GCA_019512145.1). Taxonomy (NCBI): domain Eukaryota; kingdom Metazoa; phylum Chordata; class Amphibia; order Anura; family Leptodactylidae; genus Engystomops; species Engystomops pustulosus. The sequence goes on along the minus strand of CM033642.1, from coordinate 87,379,269 downwards.
CCAACCCTCCCCAGCTGCTCAAAGCTTTTTTTAGATAATATGATCTTCTCTGATAGCAAAGAATTAATTCGGAGAGATTTTGAAAGTGAAAGTCCAATTAAATCGGGACTTGGTGGGATCAAAGGATATACCCTATTACAGTATTTATTATACAGTAGTCCTTTTAGGATTTATGCAAAGCAACAAAAAAAGGAAATGCCAGTTTTATTTGAATCAGACACAAGAGGCAAATCTCTTTATAAAAAAAAAATTTTGGATGTGCAGCAGAGACTGGGGTACATGTTGGGTTGAACCTATACATTTAAATACTCCAACCAGGCAAAAGTTTGAGAAATATATTCGGGGAATATAGGTTGTACTTGACCATGAGACGCCTATAAAAAGGGAGAAAACTTGCGGTACAAGTCAATATTTTGGCCAGATCTAGTGAGACAAACTATGTGATAACGCAATGACCAGTAACGCAAGGACAGTCCATGAAGAAAAAATGTTCAGCTTAATTTCAATTTGGCTTTCACATTGATTTGTTTATCTAAATCTTTAAAAAATGAATTCCGTCGACTGAAATTTAAAGTTGAATTAGATTCTTGGTTAGGACTGGAGCTAAGGGTGCAAAACAAATACTAGGATGAGAGCATGGCTCTTCTTGTTCAGAGATATTAGATGTCATGGGCATAGATAGATCTCTCCCATATCATCCTTGTATGTTCTTGGCGACACGTATTAGTACCTTATTTTATGTGGTACGAAGTTCTGCGTTCCTACAGAAACTTGCTTTTTTTTGTCTAATGTGTTTTGCTTACCAATTTACCACAGTAATATTCAGTTCCAGTTCACCAAAACTCAATTCTTAACCCCTAAAAGCTACATCCTTTATTTATATTTGTTTTTGCTTGTTTTTAACTCTATTGTTTCATATGTCAGTATTTGTATGGTCTTATGTTAGTCTGTATCCGGGATTTATAAGGTGGTGAAGAATGTGATGGTACTATAGAAATAACTATACAGCGCATAGATCATCTACGTAATCTTCCAAGGGAGGGGAAAGAGCAGCCAGCTATGCCTCCAATCACAGCAGTCGAGATGGAAGAAACTAGAGATATAGGGGTGCATTTATTGCAGGACTCTGGGGTAAAAGGAGAAATAACTGTACTCCCTGACTCATGGCAGGAAATGAACAGGTTTTTTTGCTGCAATTCTGGTCTGGCCAGACTTGGCATTAGAATTAATTTGGGCACAAAGTGGAGCTGAAATATTGGGCCCATTTGAGCCGCAGGGGAAAAATCCGGATTTGCAATACGATACGTAACAGATCATAGCTGCTGTAAAAAATGAAGAGTAATGGCAAAAAATGCAGAACCGTGTGTTCATTCTTATATCAGACAGCTTGATTTTGATTTTGGTTGTGTTTTTCTTGTTAATATAACATTTTTAATAAAGTAAATGCTTCATTGTCATATGGTTTTCTTGCCCTTTCCCCAGCTGTAAAAAAAAAAAAGGGGGGGGGCATGGAAGCATGTGTTAAGTCTGTACATAGCAAATAGTAAGGAGAGGAGTCTAAAGTTTCCACTGTTTAATCCAGAGCTGACGGTCTTAGAAACTGTGTTAACTTTAGTCCGTTGTGTGTGTATATATACAAATGCATATCTCACCCCCAGCTTATATACAAATAGTTGTTGTGTTTTTTGGTGGTAAAATTAGGCACCTCGGCTTATACTGACCATAGACGGTATTAGCTATATATACGGAAAAAATGCTTATTTTAGACACTTGTAATAAAAGAAGCGGGAAGGAAGAGAAAACAAAATTAGTTAGTTTTATATATAATAAACTTGTAATAAATATTATCTTCTTGCACAGCCTTTATACTATCACCAGTGATGAGCTAACCTTTTAGAGCCAGAAGGCCCAAACTGAAACCAAGAGCAACTTATTGTATTGCAAAGTGAGCACAGCATTTTAAGAAAGATGATTTCTCCTGTTCTTTGACAACTTTCATCCTTCAGCCTCCTAAGGACACCAACGCAGTGAAAGGAGGAGGGAAACAATTCCCCTATCATTGTAGGAAGATCTGTAGGAAGATTCTTTTGAGTCTTGTATGGTTGAAGTTTCATGCTGGGGGCGATTGATGACCTAGGTGCCGCACCGAAAGAAAGGGCCTCCGACCGAGTGCCACCTCTGGCACCAGTCATAGTTCGCCACCACTATACCTAGACTTATATACCTATACTTATACTATCCTGGGGAAAAGCTTAAAAGAATATTAAAAGAATGAGGTTAGGACTCTCTCTGGCTGGTGTTTATTTATTTTAAACAATTTATTACTTGTGAAATGACTAAACCTCAACCATTTGGTTTTGTCCCGCCATCCTCATTTGTTAGGATGACATCTCTGTGGCATCTGACTGGTATTCTCTGTAATAATCACTTTAAAGGGGTAGGAATGGCCTGTTGATAATCCGAACTTGTTAATTCCAGGGTTCTGCCTGTCTGAAAGTAAAAATAACTGCCACAACTTTCAGTAGGTATAGGTCAAATGGCTGCATGGTGTACTGTGCGGAATGATCATATAATACATGTGCAGTCACGGGATGGAGAAGATGAGAATGCGAGAGAAGACATGTGCGTTCAGATTAACACATATTATTTTCTGCCCAAAACAGAGGACAAAACAGTATTCGCCACCAGTCTAGACCTACATCCTAATTTTATTAGTGTTCTTTTAGAGTGTAAATTGACCGTTTAACTACAAAATATTATTCCGACAATGCTGATATATTAAAGCTCTAAAATACACGATAAGCAAATAGCAGGAAATTGTATAACCAAAAAGCAGAACAAAAGGAAAAAAAAACTACACTACAATACAGGGTAATAAGTAAACATGCTTACATTGCCTTTTCTTATCAATCCCCCTGCTATGGGCTTTAATGGTTGGGATTTCGGTATGGCGAGTGAGGAGGACAAAACGCAAGTGCGTCGCCTCCTAATTTATGTAGTTGTGGGTGTTTTTCTTGAACAAAATTTGAACTAAACGGGTGTACAGTTTCCAATATGAATTCAATAAAAAAATTACACCCTTTGGTCCTCCAAAAAATGACACATAGCTCCAGAAACAAAGTAATTAAAAATAGTTATGATTTTCTGAATGGTTTTGATGGAAAGGAATAAACGAATCAAAACCATCAAGAACCACCTCCACAACAAGTAGGCTCAATGTGGAAGTGGACTTCATGTGGGGTTTCCAGCGGACGACGACGACACACTAGATATAGCATGCATGTACTATATGCATATGCGTGGTCCTGATCTAGACTACCTGTACTAGAATGTAAGGTGCTGGGGCCGTCCAAATACATCAAGAAGCTGTGTTGCCTCTTGGCAATTAGTATGCAGCTGGGGAACCCAAGAACTAGCGATTTATATTAAAACATAACGTAAAACCAGCTCTCAAGTGTCAACACCTACTGGTCCATCTGAAAGGGGAATTACAGTGACATAACAGAGCAGGAATATAATAAATGGAGTGGCTACAAATGGTGTGGTATAAAACAAACAAAAAAAATGGTTTTTTTAAGGCTTATGTCACACCTGCGTATAGGGTTAAGGGGAAAAAAGAGTTTAAAGGTCAAGGTCTTCTTACCTTCCCCCACCCCATTGACTTCCAGTACAATTCCATTTATAATACTGCGAAAAAAAAATGCTGGCTTCTGTTCTTTTTTTTTCTGGTGTTATCAACATAGATACGACGAATGAGAACTGACCAACACAGGTGAGACACTGAGCTCCTAGGTTGTTTTTGAGTTTCAGAAGGAAAAATGTTAAGGACTGATGTAGCACTTACGGTACGTGTGTGTTTCTTTATGCAATAAGGTGGAACTGTTATTAGCTGAGGTAAAGAAAGCGGCACAATTGGTGAGAGAGTCTACAACCCCTATTGTAAAATTACATACGCCTCTGCTAAATAAAAACGTTGTAGAATAGGTGACAGGTGTTGTATATGGTCGTAAGGGTCGTAATCCTCTTGAGTGAAGGCAGAAAATCTGGTAACGTTTGTGATCAGGGAGGTTACAGCTCCACCTACCGGATCCCTTGTTACCCATATGATGAGGTGGGAATAACTCTAAAACTGGGAAAACCATAACAAGTGTGCTCTGATAGCCTACACTTACTGGCTAGTCATTTGAGGTTGCTAGATATATTGTTAAGAGTTCAGTTGGGGGTATCGTGAACTCAATTTAAAATTACCCTGTCGACCAACACAAACACAGGCAAGGAAGTAGCTGCCTTATATGTGCAGGGAGATAGATTGTCAATTCATAGTGAGCTACAGCGTACAGGAACTGGGCCTGATGGGTCTGTGTGTTATCTCACAGAATTGGTCCGATTTCACATGGTAGCTACAGGTAAAGGAAATTGATGAGGGGTCTGTGGTTCTATCACAGACTTGGTCCGCTTCAACCATATCCTAGCCGTGAGTGAGACGGCTAGTCACTGGCGCAATAGAAATGCAGAGAAGGGCGCCCCCGTGTGCTATTCACCATACTGTGACGTTGCATAAAAAGAGATAGAGATGCTTTATTTTTGCCACAAGTACGTTCTGTGCTGCATGATTTCCAGTGGGAGGGGGGAGAGCAGCACTATCCCTCCTCCTACTCCTGTGTCGCGGTGCCAGACTTAGCACACATTCAGCTGGAGAGAAACACGTTCGATGTGAAAGATCCTTCGAATTGATGCTTTCCTATACAATTTGAAACTCAGCAAAAGGACACAGTGTCCTGTTTGTTGAAGAACCTCTGTTTCAGTAGCCAATCGGCAATAAAAAAGCATCATGGAAATTCTTATTGTACATTTCTTGTATTGTATAGAAATTTGCCAATCAAGCCCATTGCACGCGTTGTTGGAAAATTATAGCGTTGACTTGCCACGTGGGATTTTTCTGGGAAAATGCAAATACATTTTTCCATGGTGGGACAAAGAAACAATTGTCTTTTTGCTACCTTGACAGGCCCCCCTGATATCCAGTCTCTTTCAGGTAGCATAATACATGATGTGGGTTAAAGCTAAACAGATAGAGATTCCAGAAGGAACAGATTCCCAATTGTAGAGATAGCACCATTAGACATGGTGGGTCTCCTCGTACAGCGTAGGAGAGCGGTTTAGTTGAGTGATGGGGTCAGGGAGAAGAGTTCTTCTTACTACAAGAGATCTGCACATAGGCAGTCTACAGCATTGTTAATCCACTAGGTGATGTCTATCAATGTAGTAAAAATAGGGATTAGTTACCTTGCGAATCCTGGACCAATATTTGCATTTGTCCAGAATCACATGGGGCGCAATCAATGGCCTATTAAGCCTCCACAGCTTCCAAAGCGAGCGTAATTCGCAAAGAACTCTATCTGTGACCTAGGAATAGCCTTTCCACAACAGCTAAAACCATACAAACAACTACGCTGTACTGAAGAGACCCAACCACATGAAACCATACTGTCTAGAGTTGGGATATCTGTGTCCTTCTGGACTAAATATACTGGTTTGACTCTTTAATCCCAGTAATGTCATTCGGCTCCTAAAAGGTCATGCTTGATAGTAAGAGGGTGAAAATGATTGCGTATTTTCCAGTTTCCATTTGTAATCTTTTTCTTTTCTCTGAGGGAAAAGGAACCAGAGGAAATCTACAGTGGGATTATTAAATATTCGAATCGAAATTATTACTTATCATTAGAAATTCGCCAGGAAATAGTTCATTAAATATTCTAATCTATGTCTTGGTGAAGTTAAGAAAACGTACTAATGCTTATTTTTTTGTCTTTTTCCAGCATATTTATACAGTCAGAAACGTCATTGAAGTGATCGATTGATGAAGGAGGCATTTAGAGGGTAAATCTATCATTCAAGTCAATTCGATTTGGCAAGTGTGAAAGAGACTATGTAAATACTAGAGTATGAGCAAACACGAGTGTAAGCTGAGGTACCCAATCTATACATTAAAAAACTGGGAAAACCTTTGACTGGAGTATTAGCCTAGGGTGGGAAATACATTGATCAGTTTCCACCCATATATAGCCTGCCAGCCCCTTCAGTATATAAACCGCCCACCGGGGTGGTGTCGGAAGTCGAAGTACAGTGTTTTGTGATTTTGATTAGGATATGATACAGAGTAAATGCTTTCCTTATCCAATCTTGGAAAACCATATTGAGTATTAAAAATCCTTTATACAGCGCCAACTATTCCACAGCGTACCAAACAAGTCCCTGTCCCCATGGGTTGGCTACAATCAATCAACCAACCAGTATGTTTTGGCGTGATGGGAGGAGCAGAAGGGACCCTGTAGGACCCATGCAAACAAGGGAGAGAACATATTAACTCTTGCAGATGTGCCCTGGATGGGACTTGAACCCAAGAAAAATGCAGAGGCTGTATGTCTGCGTTAGTATGTTCAGTTTTTGAGAACAAAGAGAACACTGGTTTCTCTTGCATGGGTCTAAAAGACGAAGTTAGAAAGTTAATCAGTTCAACTTCCAAAATGCACACTCAGCCGATCTTCTGCTCCATAAAGGATGAAAGAACCAGAAACCAGGACAGGCGGGCGTCGCCTCCATGATCAAGAAAGCTTGAGGTGTCATGGCGACTGATCGACGCTACCACGAGACATCACAGGGAGCGACGAATCCTCGGGCAAGATGGAGGCACCCATGCCCTGCCATCGTTTTGAAGCACCGGAAGCTTGCCGGGGGGTGATCGCCAAGACATCACACGCAATCGGTAGGCAGCTGCAAGCCCAAAGATAATTCCTCGGCTAGGAGAGGGATCAACTGTCATGTCGGAGCCTGGAACCCCTCAGACTCAATTGCATATTTTAAGCAAACAACAAGGGCACCAAAAACTTAACTAAGAGCAGAAGATGCGGTTAAAGGGGGCACACACCGAATGTCATGTGCTTGGTTTAAGTCCTTTGATACTGGTGGTAGATGTCCCAAAATGCAAGCTTATAGACAGTAATTAGAAGATTCTGCTCAGAAACTTCTGATGGTGTGGCTTAGCCTTAGATGAAGTCTCCAATTTCACAGACCCTAGAATAAAAGCTTGTTATTTTATTGACTACCGGGAATTTTAGGCAGTAAGGAAATTGCACGTGAATGCAGTATAGTTATAGTTACGCAAGTGGCACATGATGGCTTTTCTGCTGCCTAAGTAAGAGTTATTGTACAATCTAAACACAAGGCTACTAACCTGATTCCATGGACGATGATGGATGTCAATTGTGCCTGCAATAAAACAACAGGCCCTCCTATGAGTCCATTGGCCTAATAATAGGTATTATTGTGCACTTAATGGCATGCTACTGTGGACAACATTTTCACATCCTGGTGCAATTTAGGAGATTATGCAGCTATCTGAAAACTATCTATAAACCCTATATATTTCTGACCAGGGCTACCACATTGGTTTTTTTTTTATTCATGTATGTAGTATGTGGCATTTTGTCCATGATTCCTACTATGTAGGGTATTCATTCATTATAGATATCCCTTCCAGTAAGGCCCTGCCCCTGGACCCAACTGTGACTCACAGCAATACATTTGTATGCAGTATGGTTGGCTCAAATATGAGCCACCCGTTAAAAAGAAAAAAAAAAAAGTTTAATTAAAGTGAAAGTTCCATAAACCCAACCATTCCCATACACATATAGTAGGAAAACCTAATAAACATAAACCCCCACACCGGTTTGGACATCGCTACTCTGTAAACAATCTGTATATAAAACAGAACCCTGCATTGGGACCTGCTGGAACACCGAGTAAAAAAAAAAAATTGCCAAAAATTTCATTTTTCAATCAAATCCTTAACTAAAAAATGATTTTAATAAAAATAAGTATGCAAAATGTACCACTGAAAAGAAAAAATCATCACGCAAAAAATAAGCTCATCAACCAGCTATGTCAAACAAAATATACAAGTTATGCATCTGAAAAGCGGTGATACTAAAAGCAAGTGAGATTTTCTTTGCTAATTAGAGCATGCCCCGTGATGCACGAAAGAGGGATGAATCATACAGTCGCGTCCCTCTCCCTGAGTATATACCAGTCATAAGCCAACCCGAGTATAAGCAGTAAGTAACCCTAATTTTACCATCCCAAAACTGTGGAACACAAAAAAACGAGTTGACTCGAGTATAAGCAGAGGGTGGTAAGGAATTGGTCACAGCTGACCCCCCCCCCACAGTATATAAGCCAAGCACAGCTCCCAGTAGTATGGGGCCGGGCCCGCCACCATTGTAGCAGAGTGGCCGGCCCCCGCCCCCAGTAGCAGACGTGCGGCCCCCCGCCCCCATGTAAGCAGACACAATGAGTAGCAACAATGACGTAGCCCGCTTGCCGACATATCTGTGTGGTTGCCGCAGGCAAATAGAGATATTTCGTCTAGAACTTCAATTATCAAATATACAGTTTGATGGATACAAATTCAACATAGGAACAAACCTCGGACCCTATCTGTAGTAAACATGGGGTCTGCCTGCACTCGAGTATATACAGTTACTACAATTCAGGTTGTGATGTTTGTGAGTAAGGAAGGTAATAAGTCCTCATGCTTGCAATAACTTATTATAAAGCAGGGTTTTTTACTGCCACATCAACTTGTTTGGCCCAAGTATTTGTTGTGGGTTCTTTCGGAGGGAGGACTGCCAACATCCAGTGTAAAATGTAGACAAACACAATACATTTGTAGTAGGTAGTATTCCTCTGTGTATATAAGACGCCTCACAAACTCTGGGTACCTATTTAATTCCACTTGTCAGTTGATGATTGATAAACAAACGTTACCCATAGTTTGTTGAACTAACCTTGACCAACTAGAGCTTTGGCATCAAATGAGTACCATGGAGCTTGTCCCATCTGGTCAGTTAACTTGAAGTTCTGAGAAGCTGTGTGTGGGATAAGGGCATGTAGATGGAGCATTGTTCACACCTCTCATTTTATCCTTCAAATACAGTATAAAAATGGTCTTGTGGCAAGCATTGAGGACATATACTTTGATTCTTTTCTTTGGATGTGCAATATCAAGAATTATGGAAAAAAATATGCAAATACGTTTCCAGGTGGTGAAAATGAAACCCATGCATCTATATACCTTGAAAGGTAGCCGTTTAGAAACACAGCGCATGATTTACAAGAAGCAATAAAACATGGATGTGCAGGGATTAATCATGACAACATGAGATGGATTTAGATTTCCTCATATGGGGGCGTTGCTGATTAAGATAATCTATAGAGTTTGCGGGATCGATTTTTGGCACGGTAAGTGTGCCCAGCGCGATCCACAGCAGGTTACTGGCTGTTCAATACTGACTGGTTCTCTGCCTGCAATCTGCCCCTGGCGTGGAGATGGCTCCTTGCTGGGCAGTTTAAAATCCGATGAAGGCGGCCTTCTTAATTGGCAAACTTAAATAACGAGGATCTTGATTCCGACTCCAATAATAATTCTTCTACTAATTCATCCTCCAAGCTTTACTTGTGAAGACAAAGCTCTAAAAGGGCCCTGTCAATGGCAGGGATTCCACTGGATTGTGTAAAGGACAGGGACACAGAATTGAACATGGATCTCCGTATTTGTGTGTCTATAAATTACGTAAGGGATTTTTTTATGGAGTTTGAAATGGGAAGAAGTTACTATGTGTTTCGGATTATGTGCTTTGTTTTGGCTTATTTAACTGACTTGAATCCTGCCACCTGCCATGGAAACTGGCGTCATTTGGGCAATCTAATGGCCAATACACACTAGTTCTACATGCACTACATCCTTTTTCGCAAAGGCATGCACGGGCAAGGAGGATTTGTGATACTATAGCAAACTGCTGCATCTGCAAAGGAAAGAGACCCACCCTTCTGTATTTTTAGTAAATTGTTTTCATTTTGTACCTGGTTAATGTTTGGTCAGTGTCTGCATTCAAATTGGCCATATGGAAATGTTTGCCAAATGACTCTAAATCAAATGGTTTATTATTATTTTAATACATAGAAATGTTACATAGACACTTGGTATATTTGTTGCACAGACTTGTCCCGCTAAAATATTCTATATTAAAAGATCCATTTATTCCGCAGTGTCAGGGTTCAGCCAATTACTTCTGTAATGGAATGATACATGACTAGCGAACGACTTGCGAATGTTTTTTTAATAAGTTGAATACAATTGGGACCTCCAGGGACTACAGAATAAATACTCATTTTTGTATAAGGTTAATATTTACAACATTGTTGAAACAAAAAATGGATACCGCTGACTTCATAACAATCTTGGCTATGAGAAGTCTGTTCTAGTGGGAGCATGGAAAAATACAAAAAAAGCATTTGTCCCAAAACCCAAAACAGTTTGGGTTCTTAAGGTTTTGTTTTTAAATTGCAAAAATGATGGTTCTTCAAGTGTGATATTTACCGGATAAGCTGAGAAACTGAAAAAAGGAAGGAGAGCCCTCAGTTCAAATAATTATTAGAATTGTCAACACTTCAACATAGACAAGTGCACTACCTTGCAAAGTAAGGTATGGTTTTTGTTGGGGAAACTTTCCTGGGTATAAACCTGGCAAAGCACAAGGCCTGGTGGAGAGGAGGGGGGAGCTGAATGGGACCCCATTATTGCTACCTATCATACAAAGGAAAGAAGTGATGCCATAGGAGACCCAAGGTTTATAAGAACAATCAGTACAAACTTATTCATGTCACAAAAAAAAATACCACAAACATAACACTTAAAAGGATGCAAATGTGCATGATCTACAGGAGGGCAAAGCAAGGTACAAAGCAATGCCTAAGGGACAGTGGATGGGAAGAAACCTTTTTCAGCCTCAGTGCCAAAAACTTCAAACCAAAAGGCCAACGTTATTTATTGCAAAGTGCCAGCGTAGCAATTTAAGAAGTAATGTGTTTCTCCGTGTTCCTTGCAAACTTCAATTCTTCAGCATCCCATGGACACCAACGCAGTTGAAAAGGAGAGGGCAAAACTTATCTATCATTGTAGGAAGGTTCTGCGGCAGATTCTTTGCGTTCTGTAGTTCTGTCTGAGTTGAACTTTATTCTGTCTGGGTGTCAACAGAGAGGTCTCCGAAGTGCCGCCTCTGGCACCAGTGCCATAGGTTCGCCACCACTGCCCTAAGAGAAACCTCCCCTAACTCCTGTAGGTAGTATTTTATTAACAAAAAGTCTGAGAGGCAAAGATCCTCCCTGCTGCGTAAAGAGAACCTTTCACCAGGTTTTACCCCACTGAACTACCTACCCTCTTATGTGAAATTTCACCTGTTTTCCCATAAAAATAAAAAAATCTCCCCCAAAGACTGGTTAAATATGACTTGGTTTTACAGAGATGAGTGAAGTTCAGTGGTTGCAGAGAAAATGTTACTCCAGAAGCCCCAACCTTCTTTTTTTGTGTCATATTGTGTTATATTAACCCCTGACTTGGCGCTCAGCGGCGGATATATCTGCTGCTGAGATGATGCCGGCTCGGCATCGGCAAACAAGGGGTGCCAGCTGTATCATATAGCCGACACCCCAGTGTAACACCCGTGTAACCCGTTGAATGCCGCGGTCAGCGTGACCGAGGCATCTAACATGCCTCTGGGGGGGGCGGTCTTTCCCAAACGATCAGGGGGGCGCTGATCGCTGCTTCTCTGGGGTCCGAACGGCGTCAGTGACGTCATCTTACTGGCACAGGGCCAGCCTATGCATGTGCATAGGCTGACACTGCTAATACCCTGCAATACATCAGTATCAGTGAAAAAGTAAAAAAAATGTTATTCAATAAGAAATAAAATAATAAATCAATAAAAATGGCCATAAGCCCCATAACACATAAAGACATATAACCCCCCAAAAAGTCTAAATCCTAACAAAAAACCCACATATATAGTATCACCGTGTCCGTAACAACCTGTAGAATAAAAGTAAATAATTATTGAACCCGTACGATGAACGCTGTTAAAAAAAAAAATCTGTTAAAACCCACCAAAAATTATCATTTTTACCTATTTAATCTTACTAAAAATGCAATAAAAAGTGATCAAAAAAACATATGTACTCCAGAATGATAGTGGTACAAAGTACAACATGTCCCGCAAATAACAAGCCATCAACCAGCTCAGTAGCCAAAAAAGGAAAAATGTTATGCCACTTGGAAGACGGCAATGCAAAAATGATAGATTTTTCCCCACATTATGGTTTTATAAAATTTAGTAAATTTAACAAATTTAAATTTAACATTTAGTAAAAAGTATAAGATAATATATTCACAGTCTGCACATACCCGTAATCGATACGCCCATGAATAAAAGATTGTTAGGCTAAACGGTGAACACGAAAAAAAAAAAAAAAAAAAAGTAAAAAATCCAGTACAGAATTGATGCCACTCACAAAACGATGTTCATACATTTTCAACAATAGGTGTACAACCCCAAAATGTGCAACACATGGAAAAAGCAATCTCATCCCACAAAAAAAAAAAAAATGCCATCCACACGCCCCCCATATAGAGCGATAAAGCGGAAAATTTTAGCCTACAAAAGGAAGATGAGACAATGAGAAAACAAAATCTGGCAGCTGCAGGGCGCATATTCCCTCGCACCCAAACAACCAACACTATCGATGCCGGCTTCTGTAGTGCTGGACAGTGCCACAGAGGGGCTTTTCACAGCGCTGGTTGAATGTTCATCTCAGCTCCTGAATAAGCGTGGCGCAAGCGCGAGAGTCGGCAGCAATGCGCAATACATGGCTGTGCCGGCGATTCTTACAAGTCCCAGACTGACAGGGGCGGTGAAGGGGGTTGGTGGCGGCACCCCTCAGAATTATGCCGACCTGCTTAGGGAGAACTTGTCGGACGAATCCCCCCCCCCCAAACACCTCTTATTTGAAAGAGGTGCGATCGTTACAAATAAGTATAAAAACCCACAAATTAATGTTAAACAAATGCTTATAAATATAACAGGGGCGGGGGTACAGGATGAATGGGAGTATTATTGTGGGGGGGCGGGGGGGGTGACAGGTCCTCTTTTAAGGTACAAAAATCGGCTGCATCTGTAAGGGGTGAAAGTAGAGTCTATCTGGATTGTGAAGAGAAGAACCATAGATGCAGAGCAGTCTAATACAATGTTGCACATTACAAGCAGCAGAAAAGATCCAGTCAGTGTAATTTTTTCATGCATCTTTCATAAACTGAGATCTAGGGCTAATACGATGATGTGAGCATCTATAAAACATTTGTCAGCTGTTTCTGAAGTGGACAGGATTCTGGCGTAGTGACTCAGCGTGTGGACGATGAGACTATAGCACCCAGGGCATTCACGTGAAAGTGCACAAACCGCTCAGCCAATTCAGGGGAACAGAATCATTTGTTACTGCCTGTTAAGTGCTCTGCGTCACAGTTATCTACTACATGACAAAGAAAAATATATATTAAACCATGTCCACCTACAGCATAAAACACCTACATAGGAATAGAAATATAAACACATGGCAGAATCACTGTGTGTGTGTGTGTGTGTACTCGAGTATAAGCCTAGTTTTTCAGCACAAAAAAATGTGCTGAAAACCCAAACTCTGCTTATACTCGAGTAAAAAAAATACAAACTCAAAAACTAACCTTTCCGTCTATCTAACCCAAGTTGCTGGCTATATAATGGGGGCAGGTTGCTGGCTATGACTGGCTAATATATGGGGGGCAGGTTGCTGGCTATATACTATGTTAGGGCAGGCTATATAATGGGGAGGCTGTGACCAATGCATTTCCCACCCTTGGGTTAAAAACCTGGGAAAACCTATTGACTCGAGTATGTGGTAAAATTATGGGCCTCTCGGGTCGGCTTTTACTTGAGTATACAGGGTATGCTCACACGCACAGTGAGGGTGCGTTCACACATAACAGTAATAAATGCGTTTCCAAACGCATCGGAACAGATGAGAAGGGGAGATTTGGGGGGCGTCATACACCTTAAACTTTACCCACCTTTGCATACTCGGGCGGGGGGGCGAGGGGTGGGGCGTTCGTTTTTGTCTCCTTAAAACCACAAAAAAACAAAATCTCAAAAAAACGGAGGTGGGGCCGGGGCGGCGGGGGGGGGGGGGTGGGTGGGGGGGGGGGGGGGGGGGGGGGGGGGGGGATATAAACACCAATACCCCTCCCCACCAAAAAACACAGTATCCTATAAAAATAATCAAAAAATCACCATACCACAAAACCCAACATAAACAAACCCTGTAACATCATAAAAAAGAAAACACAACGAAAAAGAAAACCCAATAAACCAATCCATAACAACGAAATCTAAAAAACGCCATCAAACCAAACAAACAAATCCCAAATAACGAAAAAAAACACATAAACAAACACTATCGCCCAATAAAAATCTAATAAAAATAACAACAAAAAAATATTACAACACAAATAATTAAACAAGCATCAAAAAAATATACCACAAAGATCAAAACACACAAAAACATACAAAAAAAAAAATAAAGAAAATTCTAACCAACAAAAAAATCACTAAAAAACAACAAAAAACAATAAAAAAAACACAACAAAAAACAAAATCAAAAAACCAAATAAAAAAAAAAAAAAAAAACAAAACAATAAAAAAAGAAACAAACCAAAACAAAAAAACAAAAATTCCAAAAAAAAAAAAAAAAAAACCAAAAAAGCACCAAAACACACAAAAAAACAAAACAACCACCCCACACCCTCCCACACACAACCACCATTTTTTTTAAACAAACGCTGCTAAACATTGTGTTTACAAAACACGTGCATTAACATAACATTATGTTAAAGCATTGTTTTGTAAACTTAACGTTAACACTTGTGTTGGCATACAGCTATGTAATCGGGTAAATCTCCTCTTCTCCGCTTTTCTGAAAACGTATGTGTTTCTGCGCGTTGGTTGAACGCAACATTTGATATTCTACTGATGCTGATCAGACGTGCTGTGTTGTGACCCTCCCAACAACATCCACCCACCTTTCTCTCCTCCGTCTAGCTACGGATTCCCACAGCGTCCAACCGAACAAAGACGGTCAGAGGGAGAAGGTAACTGCTAGCTGATAAATGGCTGCAGAAAGAATGAGAGAATTGCTTATTTTGGCATAGTGCAGAGCTAGGCAAAAGTTTTTATACTAAACAATTATGTCCAGTATGTCCAGTGCTGTAGCTCACATAACCATAAGCATGATGGGATCTAATATATGTGATTCTTTTATTTAATATAACACTGGTAGCTTGTTTCTAGTTGCTATGAACTTGATTTATACCATGTGAATCTGAGGTGAGAAGTCATATTTTCCTTTGGGAAAAATTTTTTTGTAGGTAAATGGGTGAGATTTCACATAAGAGGTAATTCTAGAAGGACAGTACATACCCCCATCGGAAGGGGTTAGTCGTTTAGTGGGTTAAAACCTGGTGACTGGTTCCCTTTAAATTCTACTAGTCTTATATAAATTTAATCCATCTGCCACATACACACATTCCTTCAATTGTAAAAAAGGACCTCTATGAGCATAATTTCCCATGTTGTCCCTGAGAAATGAGATTTGTAGTTTTGAATAACATGTAACTGAATTTATATGTTAGCTGAATTAGATTAAATGGTGATGCACACATAAGAATACCCCTTTAGCTTTTTAGAGCCAATTGAGATGTCAGGTTGTGGGTATGGAGGTCACTGCCGAGGCCTCTGATTGGGTGCATCAGTGACCTAAGTCAGGAAACTTGAATTTTGTAGAAGCAATTGATCATAAAGCCGTTGGTGATCTTGAACCTAACTGCCTCTCATGTTTTATTTGCAGACAGAGACGACAATCGGCCTCAGCTCATATCAGCAGAAAAGGTGAGTTGTTTGCAGGGCGCTGCTATCCTTTCTTGATGGAATTCCTGGAATTGTTCTGCTTTAAAACTCCAAAGCAAAGAGGAGGCGAGTCAGTGACTGCATTACCACTTACTGTCAGGGGATATGATGACTGATAAAGGGGCGCCCTTTTCTTCTTCCTTTTGTGGTACCTCAAGCATAACCCCGTCACACAATCAATAGTGAAACCTATATTTTCACTTGCTGTTTTTGTCTGCTATATATTTTTAGACAGTAAATGTATGTGGAAAACTGCATGTGCTCCAAACTTAAAGGCTGGCTTCCTGTGAAACTGCTGTAGACTGAATCGGAAGCATAACTGATTTAATGAGCCATTCGCAGTTTCACCGTAAAGAATAGTATGGGAAAAATTTACATCTCAAATGTGTGAGGTTTTTGTTTCTTTTTTCTCACCATTTTCATATTTTTTTTTTATTTTCTTACTCTGATTTATATATGTGTACAACAGAAAAAAATGGACTCTTCTTTTTCTTTGGACCTTCTGTCATACTACAGTGCAATATAAATCTTTTTGCAGCACTTTACAAATACCGTATATACTCGTGTATAAGCCGAGTTTTTCAGCACAAAAATGTGCTGAAAAGTGTCCCCTCGGCTTGTACACGAGTCACAAAATAAGTAAAAAATACTTAAAAAATAATAAACTTATATACTCACCCACCGGTGGCCCGATGTCCGCGCGGGTCCTCTTCTGGCTTCTGCGTCCGTCTTCTGTACATCGCGCTGGGCGCCGCCACTGCTCTCTCCTGGGCACCGCTGCTGACGTCATACTAGGCGCTTACAGTCTAGGAGCTTTTGCTACTTCTATTTTAAAATTTCTCTAAAATTAAAGGGGTTTTCTTGCTGAACCTTATTTTGCTTTGCACTGGCTATTAAAGTTTACAATCAACTTTTTTTTCTGATGAAGTTTTACCCAGTTTTTTTTTTACCAACCCTTCTTCAAAAACACACCTAGCCAATTTATAAATTGTGAGTTAAAGGGGATAATGGAGCAGAGTTCTCTGTAGAGGATCCTCATTTCTTAGCCAGAGAACAGAGTGGCTGCTGTCTATATCCATAAGTCTGCTAAAAAGGTTTGCTCTGAGTAAAGGGAGGATGTGTGGAGCAGCTCAGTGCAGAGATCTCAAACCTTTTGGTGATATTCCCATTGCGCTCTATGCCCCGCTACAATCCTGGATTATAAATCCATTTTTCACCGTTCTGCAGATACACGAACAGTATCATAATACAACATTCCAGGGCTGCTACCAACAACAACTACTGTTTTATGCAGTCAAAACTGCTTATAAATGGCTTCAATTATGATTTTGTGGCAAATCAGTGCTACAGTATACACATTTTGTACACTATAGAATTTTGTTGTAGTGCTGCCCCTTTTTACTAAACACCAGTGAGCTCAACACATCAAAGAATGCCTGTAGAAACCCACAAACAGATGTGTCACACAGGTTTATTCTTGGTGCCTTTTAGTGTTCTTGTTTTCTGAATAAATAAAATGTTGGATTTTTCATTTGCTGTATGACACATATTTCTTTGCTCATGGTGACCTGGCATTGTCAGGGATCTTAGAGAATAATCATGTAATTCCAGAAATGTAACAGCAACATGACAGAACATTTGTTTTTAGTTCTTCCGGAAATGGCCACCTTTTAAATCTAGTGCATTGCCTTTTATCGCACAACATCATACAAATAGCTGTGCTGTCAGGCTGCTGGTTTATATCAGTATCTTACATTGATATTCTGGAAATGTCATCAGATGTGGTTTTGCAAATCTATGTTATGCTGTATTTTCTTGCTTAGTGAGTCACTACGCTGCAACTAGTACTTCCCCTATAAATAGAGCTGGAGAGGTGTGTGAAGTGGCTGCTGATGATTGGCTGCGCTTCACAAGGCAAGATGCGGAAGATATGACTGCTCCCTACTATGGGAGTGTCTGGCTGGTGACTTTTCACGTAGTGCATTCTTGCTACGAGTAAAAACGAGGATCACATTCATTCTTTTCATTCACAGTTGTCTTGTGCCTCTCAAATTGATAATGTAATGCTAAATATGATTTCTTGTGACTTCCTTTGGCTGATGAAAATGATTGCATGTATTACAAAGAGTGTTAAATAATCTTTCTTTAAAATATGCGTTTAATATATATGTTACCATTTGGGCATGTTCATGTAGTGGATTCTTCACACTTTTTTTTATTAGTTAGAAGTTACTAATAAGGTGCATTGCAGAGAATGAGAAGTTTACCTGTCACAAGTTGATGTTGTTGTCAATAGCTGATAAACTCAATTGGATGCAGCAACTTCCACAAAGTTTCTTTCAAATCTGTTAATTTTTCAGCCACATTATCATGCCCTTAATAAAGCTTGTTATTCAGTTGAGTGACCCTGTAAACAGTTTAGATTTGCATTGTATTTCCCATCGATGTACAAGTATTTCCTGTCAGTACCTGACATTTGAAGTTTACCATACATTTGACTATTTTTAGTAATGAAAAAGAGAAGTGATGTCTGGTCAGTAAAAGTTAGATGATGGTTCTTTATGATTTCCCTTTTTCTGTTATTCACCATTTAAAACGCACCTGGTGTCTGGTCGGTGCAGCCTAGCTGTGTTGTTTTTTTTTTTTTGTATTTTTTCTTTTTTATTACATTGCTACTTCATTCATATTACATTGCTGTTTCATATATACACCACACAAATCTGATTTCAGAACTCACTTTAGCATTTTGGTTTTGTTCTATAATTGAGCAACATCTACTGCGTAATGTCTGGTAGTTCTGGATATCTTATCAATATCTTTAGCCTGGAAAATGCTTCTAACAGTAAAACAAAAAAAAAGCTTGGAGTGTGCAATAAAACCTTGGGGGGCATTTCTTATGCCCAATTTTGTGGCATGCAAGGTGTGAGACTTTTTGGGCAGGGCATAGGGCACATGTACTACAGCCTGCATAGTTTGCAGCATAATTCTAATCCAAGCAGTACCTGGCATAGGGATAATCTGGCGCATCAGCGCACCTAAGAGCATATCAAGACTGACGCACAATTCAAATCAGTCTTGTTTAATTCCCCCCTTTTGAATTTTTTACTTTTGAAGTCTCATCCCTATGAAGAATGGGGAATTTATTGGGCTGCATTCACACGACCGTATGAAAATGGCCGTAAGCTACCCGTATCATACCGTACAGCTTTTGTTACTGGTTACATACGGCCACATTCATTTCAATGGACAATACGTCCAACTATTTATATTGCCATTGTTAACACCATACCGTACCTTACCGTATACTAGCCGTATAAGCATGTAGGAGCATGTCCTATTTTCTCCCATATTTTGGTACCGTATGCCCTTGGAAGTCTAAGGGGTTGTATAAATACGGTTTAAATATGTGCAGTGTACGCATGAAAAAAGCCACGTATATACGGTCTCATAGGGCACGGAAATACTAGACTGGAGAAATCACACGTTCATGTGAATACAGCTTTACACAATTCCCAACCATTTTCTGATTCCCCGCAATCAACTATCAATGACCTCACCTGAGAATAGGTCATCAAGAGCATTTCCTGGAAAACCCCTAAGTGATGATCTACCCAAGAGACACCACTTAGAACAAAAATATCTTATCATTTGGTGGTTTTATTTTTATTTTTTTCAAGCCTGTACATGCTGTATGAAGTCATTTACTTCAGGAATTCGAAACGCAGACTTGACCAACTCTCATTGGCGTTTCCACCAGACACTTCCACCAGGCACCTGCACATTTACTGCTTTGATACTTCTTGTAGAAACTTTTCAGGATTTCTAGTAGTAAAAAAGAGATTTAAACAAATCTGCAGCCTAAATGTGCTGTGCTTATTTAAACCATATAATTTACCCCATTCAATCCATAGGGTAAGATGATCTTCTCTGTATCATTTTCTTCTGTAATTGTACAGTATTGTGAAAATAATGCCTTTGTATGAGGATTCTTGTATGTTTGTATTTTACTGTGTTGGCTGATGGTATTTCTTCTGCTGTGCTGTCTTTCTGCGGTGATCTTCAGAAGATCATTGCAGGACAACATATTATCACTGCCCACACTTGCATAGAAAAGCTCCAATCCCTGTTGTTTAACTCCTTCGATATCAGAGTGTGCAAAATTTGGCCACTCCCTCTTTCGCCATTATGGGGTGCAGATATTGACAAAAAGTCCAGACAAATGGCCTGGCCATGAAAGTACAAAACGGATGCAGTAGTAAGGCTACATTCACATCTCATTTTGGCTCTACGTTTTAAGGATTTTTCGGAAGGTATACACCATCCTGTTCTTGTCCCTGAAAGCGGGAGGAGTAGTGAACATTGCCAGCAGCCATTGATTTTCTTCTGATGTTCAAGGTGTTTAGCCCAGTGATGTGATTGTCCTTTTGTGGATGGTGACGTCTCCGGGGATCTCCCTGAGTGTATGGTCAGTGGAGGCTGGGGAAGGGATGCAGTACATTGCATCCATCTCCCACTGCCTCCAATGGTCTCCATTGAGCGTATCTTGCTGCATCTTTCCTTCCTGTGTTTTCCACATTGTACAACATATACTGGTCAAAGGAGGAAATAAGGATACTTCTGTCTGCCAGTGTATGTCTAGGTAAATGCTCAGCATATAGCACGGTCTCTGTGGACACTTGTGTTATCATGTGTGATACATCAGACACAATTCACTATAAATCCGGACTATAAGACGCACCACTGTTTTTTCCCCATTTTCTGGGGAAAAAAAGTGCGTCTTATAGTCCAGAAAATACGGTATATACTCATGTTTTGTTAAGGCACTAATGCTCTCTCCTCTTACACATGTCTGGAAGGGCTCTACAGGGAGAGTGCCAATCCTCCCATGGTGTAGCTGACGGGGCAGAATTTCACAAGAAGCCCTTACACTTTGGCATGGTGCATGCATTTTTGCATATTTTTGGACTGTGTTTATTCAGCACCATTCTGCTGTGACTCAATATGTGATCTTTGTACATTTGATTTTCAATGTAACTGCATGTGCATCTTCTACACATGACTTCACTGAGATGTCCAATATAAAAGGGGTTTTCCACCTATTTCAGAAAGTAGAGCAAAGGCATGGTGTAAATAACAAACCAATCCCCTTCTACTTGTCTGAAAATACTTAGAAATGCTAAGAAGGGTATTTTTACTCTGCTGAAAATTATTCAGTGCCACCGTCTGTAGTATATTATGTCACTCACGTGATATCTCTTCCAAGATTCACACTAAGATTAGCAGATTATCAGGGGGTTTGCAAAACTGCCTCCACCACTCACTGACCTATTTGTTGATATTGGTCCCATACTGTGGTGTAGACATCTGATGCCACGGTCATTAATGGCTTCATGGAGTGTGCACTGAAATTTTGCAGGGTTGTAGTTAAAACATTTGTGTCAGTCATGCAACAGCAAGGAATGCAGACACTTATAGATTCTACAGTGTAGAACCATGGTTAAATACTTTCCCTTTCTTCTATTTCACCATTTTTTTTATTTATTTATTGCACAGCCTGCCCACAACCTTGCAGGACTGTAAAAAGAGCCTGTATTGCTGACAATATGGTACTGTATAGGGAATGCACATAAATTGTTCATCCTTCACACAAAGGGAAAAACTATTAGGTTTGATGGCACAAAAAAGATATGATTACCTGGCATTGCCTCGTCAGGTGATGGCTGGCACCTATGCTAAAGCTAATCTTTGGGATAAGCGTCCCTAATAAAAGGGCTTTACTGCCAGATATTTTATGTCCGTGACAAAGGGTTGGTCATGTTGAAATCTGGCAGGTATACCCTTAACTATAGTAGATTCAGTCTACTTTATCTGAAATGTCATATGCTCAGCTTTATGCTCAAAGGCACTGATCATGTTTTTGCTATATGTTTTTATATGGATTTTATCATTAGAAAAAGAACTATTGGTTCTGCAGTTTACATATTGGCCTCTGAACATCCAAAGAAAGTCTTCTTTTTTTTTTTCCTCCTGAATGTGTACCATATGAACTTGTATGCAAGCACATGTACATTGTATAAAGACTATTTTCTAAAGACTTTATACTATATGGTTACATTCAGAGATCACGATCATGCCTCTTCAAGCATCTATGACGCTTGTAGAGACTGATTTACTCCCCCCAAAAAACACCATGCGTATAAATACGCTTGGTGGTTTTCTGCCGGGCGGGTGCTAGGGCTGCCGGCACCTGCTGCGCAAGATCGCAGCTCGCGCCAGTACCACTTGGCAATACCCACAGTGCCGCCCATTCCTCTCCTGCCGAGCCATCTTGCGGCTCTGATGGAAAGTCATGTAACCGGAGCTCAGGTTACATGGTGTTCTATATCGGCTGCGGGCTGGAACTGTGAGTATCACCGTCCATCCCAATGGCTGTGTGCGATCATGCACACAGAGCCATGAACAAGATTGAGCTGTCTATGTGACTGCCCAATCCTGTACTGTGACGGAGGACCCCTTATTGGCGTGCGCCTTAATAGTATGGCGCGCATTGGATTCCGATGCATGAATAGGCTTTATGGGCTGAGCCCTCTCCATAGCCGGTAAGTCTTTGTAATACTGTAGTATGGCAGTACCCTAGGGAGTCTGAAAAAATAAAAAGGTTTAAAAATTCAAATCACCCCCCTTTTCCTAGAACTTGTATAAATAAAAATCATAAACCTATTAGCGCTGCTTCGAAAATGTCCAATCTAGCAAAATATAATAACGTTTTTCCACTGGGTTTAACCCCGTAACGGAAAATAGCGCCCAAAGTCGAAATGCCACTTTTTTGCCATTTGGCAAAATATATAAAATTCAATAAAGTGATCAAAAGGTCGTACAGTCCTAAAAATGGTAGCATTGAAAACATCACCCACAGCCCACATTACACCATTACACCACCCACAGCCCCATACACCAAAGTATGAAAAAGTTATTATCACCAGAAATGGCAACATTTAAAAAAATGTACAGGTTTTAATTTTTGTAAATGTATGAAAACATTATAAAACGTATACAAATTTGTTATCCCCGTGATCCCACCGACCCAAAGAATAAATTAGATATGTCATTTGGGGCGCACAGTAAAAGGCCTGAAATCCAAGCCTGAAAAAAATGGCGCAAATGCGGTTTTTCATAATTTTCACTGCATTTGGAATTTTTGTAATTAAAAAAAAAACAAACAAAAAAATTGGAAAAAAATAGTTACAAAAAAAAAGCTATGCCCTCAATCCCGCAAACATAAATGAAATAAATTTAGCGGTGTCATCCCCAACCCACTCTGGGGTTTGGGGCTGGCATTGGCCCGCTGTGTGGATGGCGTCTGGGGCCGGCATCAACCCTGGGTCGCTGTGTGGAGGGCGTCTGGGGCAAAAACAGGGGCTGTAAAATTTTTTCCTTGTATAAATAGAAGTTTATAATAATAATAAACTTTATATAGCGCCCATCATATTCCGAAACCATAGGGGACACATACAGATATACAGTCATATTGAACATTAGTCTATCAACACTTTTATGACTAAGACTTATATATTTGTATCACTGAAAATTTCATACTCATCCTCGGCTGAAATTACTCCTCAAAAATGGCAAAGGAGAATTATTACCCTTCTGGAAAAATGTTAGTGCGACCTCTGGTTAGGCTACATTCAGACGACTGTATGGGGGAAGTATATACGTAGACTGCAATGGGCACGGTGCCCTACGGAAGCGGTACAGTGCAGGACCGTACCGCTCCGTACCCCATGAAAAGATAGGACATGTCGTGCGCCATATATCCCTATGGAGAGGGGGCGGGGGTGAGCAGTGCTCACCTCCTCCTCCTCTCCCCGTGCACCGCCATGTGCCCGCCGTGCTACGGTGCAACGGGCGTCTGAATGTAGCCTAAGTGTAAGATTTTTCCTTCTTTCTTGATTCAGTTGCTGATGTAAACTGGTGGAGCTGTATGACATGCAGGCACAGGTGTAGACCCTTCAGGCATCCTACCTGGCTTGTGTACAATCATCATATGATCATTACCTAATGTAATATGGAAACTTAATCCTGTTCTCTGCTCCACTGGCCTTGTGCAAACATACTCCTCTTGGCTGCTGCTTATATACATTCCAAGAAACTTGAGCATATGTCGCTTACTGAGAGATTTTGCTTGTTGACTCTTGGTCATAAGACTTTTACAGTTATTCTCTCATCCAGCCCACAATGTCTGTGGAGTGTACACAGTTGCACTAGCTTCAGGAGTGTTACCATTGGCAAATGCATATTCTGATTGGTAGCTGTTCTCCACATAACACGCTGGGATTGACCTGGACCGTGTCATGCCGAGCTTTCATTCTTCTGTTCTCTCCTGCAAATCCAGCTGTGGCCTTTGTACATGGTGAAGAAAAAGTTCTGGGGAAGAAAAAATATATATATATATGATTATTTGTGGGTGCATTCACACGTGACTTGATGACTGCATCACAGCCCAAAAGAACATTGCTGTCAACATTGCGTTTACAAAACACATGCATTTTTGACAGCAATGTAATTGGTCAAATCTACACCATATCTGCGACATACCGCTCCCACACGGCGATGCCGTCTATGGGGTACATATATACGTAAATACGTCCCCCATTAGGCCTTGTGAACGTACCTCAGGCTGCGTTCAAACCTTGCATTTTGTTTGTTATTTGTGCTTTTTCCAACGAATGAGAGCAGCTGAGGAGATTTGCCTTATTGCTGTCAACATTGGGTTTACAATCGCGTTAACAAACACATGCATTAATGGAACGTGTGAATGCTGCCTCAAGGTACAATGGAGATTTCCCTCTTGATACATGACTGATGTGTTCCTTTTGGAATAGATATGCTGGTTTGGCTATCCTACATCATGTCGCTAGGCTTCCCGAGTAAGTCATGCTTAATGTTAAAGGGGCTGCTTTCAAGGTAGACAAAGTTGTTCTTATCACTCCATGGAAAACTTATTTACAAACTTCCCAGAATCCCCAGCAGAGCAGGTATGGGCATTGCCAAAGCAAAGAAAAAACACATGAATTTCATAGCATTGTACAAATTGAACACAAAAAATGTGGGGGGAAAAGGACAGAGAGGTTCAGGTAGATTGGAACCTATTAAAAAAATAAAAAGTAATGTGTTTGTATATTTAATACACAGTCCTAATGTTTTGGATTAAAGAAGGCATTTGACACATTGTTATGCACCAAATCTGAACCTATTTTGCGGTTTCCGCTTTTTGCTCACTGTGTACTCTGTGGGAGGTATACTTTTCTCTTCCAGATAACCCAGTTGTTAGTTCTTGGAAGAAGTGTGCAGTTGGAAAATCATTTTGACAAGTCAGTGTTAATGAATACAGTGTAAGTGCCTGGCAATGCTGCATATTTATGAACACTTTTTGGGGCTATTCGGTGTTCATTTCTACAGGATCCATGCTGTGAGAACGAAAGAAAACTATGAGCAATTTCTAAGAAGCTCAGTGTTATTCCACTCCACTCCAATCTTATCTTAATTCCTTTGATAACTTGCTGGTGTGACATTCAGAAGACCAGTGATAATGTAATGCTGAGGCCAGATGCTGGCTAGTTTTCCATGAAACAAAGTAGCTGCTCCAATAATAAAAGTATATACAGTAAATAAAGGCTTTAATGGCACATAAAGAAAAGAGGCAAAGAAAACTTCACCGCAGATGTCATGAAACCTTTAGTAATGTTCACTAATTGAGTGTCATTGCAGGGCCTCATTGGTATAACATCAATTACAGGAAGCAATTATGTAATGTGATACTGTGTTTACTTATTATCATCTAATGAGGAAACACCTGTGCACAACCAGAAGATTTCATACAGTCGTCCATAATAACACTCATGACAAAATAACACAAACAACAGATTGTGATAAGCCAGCTCACCTAGTGTGTAAAATCTTGTAGATCCTCGGTCTCCCCCGTGCACGAACACATCCGTCAGGCACAATATGAAGCAGAAGTAACACAGCACTCAGTTGGACATCTTCTTTATTCCATAGGATGACAATAAAAGCAAATGTGGTGCAGTTAGTCATAATTATGATGCTATTGTCAAAATGCGTTGATCATAGCTGCATCATGTTTGCTTTTTATTGTTATACATGGAATAAAGATTATGTCCATTATAACACTTTCTCCTATCCAAATAGTATGATGTTAAAGGCCCCTCAGTCCCCTTAGAAAGTTTAGAAAGTGTTACTAAACAGAAATGTCTAAAGTATAAAACATTTTTAGTTCTGAGACTTGCATGTTCAGTCAAGAAATCTGCAGTAACTGGAAGTGCACTCTAATCTTTTTGGACCTTGGTCATACACTAATGAGCCGGCGTATGATAAAGGTCCGGTGCCACAACTGGCCAGCAAATCTAGGACATTTGCTGCCTGGCCAAAAATTGTGGTATAGCATGTGAACTTTAAGGCCTTAATGTTTGCAGGCCATAGTTGGTGCACAGGAACACCCTTTCCTGGCCCACTCTTCTGGCATCTGTACCCCATTAGCACCCATCCATGCCCACTTGCCATGGAGAAGGCTTGAAGGGAGAAATAATCGTTACTGGCTTAAAAACCCTAATAAATGTCCCTCTTTCGACTATAAGCTCTTGCGAGCAGGGCCCTCACTCCTATTGTTCCATATGACTGTAATGTAATATTTGTATATGTAACCCTATGATTTGTATTTGGAATTTTATGGCACTATATAAATAAATTGAAATTAAAAACCATAGGGGCTTGATTTAACAAAATTTGGTGAATAGACCAGTGCAAAAATAGACTTCTTATTCTGCTCCAGATAACTCATGCTGAATGTTTTCTTTAGATCAGCTTTTAATTTGTCTCATTAAGGATGGAATTTTATTGTGCAAGAACTAGCCACACCTGCTTTTACCAAGGTCATGCCTTCTTTATGGACACACTGCTAGAAATTGGTCTAAACCCCTCAATAAATGTGGGGCACATCATTTCAGTGATACATTTCCCCTATAGTGGCTACAAAATTCAATACACTGGCACAGAAAACCAACTACCGTAATAGGAGTTGCAAGTAGGACTCGTCAGACTTGTACTGCACCGAATTAATTATCCAGCATCAGTCCAGATTAATCTAGTTCGGCAGAGAACTGTCTAGTTCTACTCTGCACTGGCTTAGACGGACACATTAAAGGGAACCTGTCAATAAGGATCTCGGTTTCACTACAGACAGGTTGCAGGAGTCGTTTGCAGCTGCAATGCAAATATTCCTTTCTGCCTTCTCTAAGCATTTGCATTCCAATATAATTGTGTTTTATAACTTTCCCTACAACCTGACAGAATCCCTTGTTAATTCCAGGGGTTCTGTTTTGATTTGAATGCATTTCAAAACACATGATTTGTCTGTGCTACTCACTCCTCAGTTCTCAGCCTCCATCTTTGTGCTCCTGTACAGCTCCTCCCTCTCCTACTGATGTAGGCTGTGAGCTCTTCGAAAAAGCAGGAGGAAGGAGCTGTACAGAAGAATGAAGGTGGGGGCTCAAAGCTGAGGAGCAGCACAGGCAAATCATGTGGTTCTTTTCAAAATGCATCTAAACTAAAGCCAAAGCCTAATACATAACAGGATTCTGTCATGGTGCAAGGCAAGTTATAACACACAATTATATTGTAATGCAAATGCTTAGAGAGCAGAAAGACATATCATGGACTTCTACAACCTGTCTTTAGTGAAAACCAGGTCCCTAGTGACAGGTTCCCTTTTTAATACATCTCCCCCAGTATCTGTGGAAGCGGGCTGGGGCAAAGAATTTCAGGTCCCAGCAATTTATTATACAGACATTTTAGACACTGCACACCTTGCAATAGGTTATTGCTTATTTTCTTCTTATACATTTGCTGGTGTCGTCTCTAGAACCGGTCAGACGACCGCATGTGGACTTGGCTTGTTGTGTAGTCTTTAGAACAAGACACCTTTATCATGAGCCTAGAGATAATTAGAAGAGCACAATGTCATGTCTTCATAACTAGAAACCGTTCCATGTGACAATACTGACACATGTCCAAGTTTTTTTGTTCATGTTTATTAATCCAGTGCAAGATATGACTTATTAGAACCCCATCGTCTACCCCTTGAGCTACCTGGCAAAATCTATAAGACCTAATATTCAGTGGGTAAACATTTTCTACAAGTAGTCTATGCACAATATCATTACTGCTTTTATAGTCTCAGAAAAAGGACCCCCCCCCCCCAAAAAAAAAACAAAAAAAAAACAAAACAGATATGGTGGTTCTGTGCGATGTTGCCAGAAAGTACAATCTAATCATTCATTTCAATACTAGTCAGTCATTCACTTTGTAGAGACTATTATTGTTAGGATAGTGGTGATTTATGACCACTTGTAGCTGTGTTTAGTTAAACTCAACTTTTTACAGTATCTTATGTCAATAAGCTATTCAACGCTAAAGTTCAGCTGTAAGTGATGAACTGCTGTATACATGAATGAAGAGGTCTGTTGTCACCTCCCTGGTGACAGAAGTCCCCAATCCCCTTTCTCTATACAGTTTAATTTCTCCAATATGGATTAGATGGGATTTACTTTAGGTGTCCATAGCCACCACACTTGCCACCTTGCTCTGTCATAATAATTTTCTAGTGTTTGAGCTGTGAGCAGTACATGTCAGGAGAACGTCGCATGGACACAATGAATAGACACAAGTGACTAGCAGCCAGGACTGTGTGGTTTCTATAAACAGGGTTACCGAGTGGTTTGGTTCAGGAGCTGCAGCATTTCTTCTGCTCTAACCAAACTAGTTTGTCAAGTTCCCCCTTCTTGAGCTCTGCCTGGTATAGTCCTTTGGGCATTTCATTGTGAGAGGAACTAGCAAGTGCACCAGTCTGCTGACAACATGGGCTTCTCATTGTACCTTTTCTTACTGGCTCTTCTCTTTCTCCATAGTGTGTCCTTACACAGAGGGAACTGCAGACCAATACGGTTTGAGCCCCCAATGTTGGACTTTCATGAACAGTAAGTACATGTGCTTTTTACTTGCTTTTGCTCTTTGTTATTACCGCATCTGACAGGATGTGAAGGACGTGAAGTTAATAATAAAGTATACGGTTATGATCAGTCATGTTTTTACATCAACACACATTATTACATAATTTGTTGTGGTTTGTGGGTGACTTTTACGATGCATTTCTTCTAGTTTTTCTTTTATATAGTATGCATGTTTCTTATGGTCACATTCTAGTATCTGGATAAATCACTGGACTTCTGTCTAAGTTAGTACAACAATTTGTGTATATTTCCCTTTTACCTTTTGTTTAAGCTGATAAAGCTGAAAGAGTGTGACAAAGCAATGCCCTGAGCAGCACTTTCTATACCAATGACCAGACACATGGCAGCTTTGTAACCCCCACCATCCCAGCTGATAAACACAGCCACACTAGGACATGGTGTGACACCATCACAACTGTGCAATAACAAAGAATGGCTGCACAATGTATTACCTTGTCATACATATTGACACATTCGTTTTACTGTTACCCATATTACTCATTCAGGATGGACTCTCTACCTGTTGATATGGGCACCATTTATCTGTTTTGTGCAAAAAGATGCCATTTGTATATGGGCATTCCTCTTTGTAGCTTTGCTTTTTAGAGTAACAAAGAATGCACGGAAGACCATGCATGCACTATATTGAGCATTAGAAGCAGCTATTCTGCTGAGCATGCATGTTAAAGCTGACAAAACAAACAATTGTAAAATGTTAATGACTTATCCGTTATAAATAATAACTGGGAAGCCTCCCAACTAAGTGACTGAATGTCTGCACGCACCTTTATAAGAGTCTGCTTTCTTTATTGATTTGGAAAGACTACTTTCCATGTTTGTTTGCCCTACATGGGTGAATAGTTTTTCCGAATAGCTGTCCTCTACTTTATTTGTCTATAACATTATAGGGGGTTTATGAAACTGTAACTTTGTCTTGTACTTTGTCATTTCATTCTTAAAACCGCTCTGCTCTCAGGTTCTCAGTGAATGGAAACCTTTTTGTTGACATCCAGAATCCCTTCCTGAAAACTAGCAAAATATATGAATTGGGGCTCATTAGGATGGGCATGTCCACTGCACATCAGCAAAAAATGCGGACATGTCATGTCCACGTTGAGTCCATATTGCATCTGTTTTTTTTTCTCCCCACTTCGATATGTCATTCATAATATTTCAGTTCCGCTATATAACAAAAAAAAAGGATGGCTTTTATAATCTGTTTCTTGCTCTGCCAGGTTGAGAACCTGCGAATCCACTGACTTTTATAGAGGTCTATGGTCTGCATGTGAGAAAAAACAGTGCATGCTGCAATTTTATTTCTCACTGTCAGCACATCCCATCCCAGACCTATTAGAATCAAAGGTTCACTATGTCATCTAAAAAAAAAAACGATAGAATACAGACCTCACAAACTGTCTGAATGAGCCCTTATTTTTGCAAATATTTTAAGACACCACAAATAGAACAAGGCTGCACGACCGTAGTCTGTTGATAATATGTATGGTTTTTAAGAAGACTTCTGTATACCTATAGTTGGCAATTATTATAAGATAAAAGCTCTTCAAAGCCACCGACAGTCTTGGATGTAATGAGTCATTTGGCATGTTGCATTTCATCAAGGCAAATACTTTGTTCCTGCAGGACTTGCTATATTATAATGTTTTCATTGATAAAAAGGTTTCCTGACCTGCTCGAGTGTGCTGTTAGGAATGTTGTTCTGACGGCCATCATTGCTTGTGTATTACTAGCTTGATTGCTGATGTAAAGCCTTCGTGCGGTCTTATTTAAAGGAAATCTAACATCAAAACCAAGCGTGATTAATTGGTGGTGCTTCCTCATAAATCCAGGCATTTATCCATGGCCTCTTTCCTTCTAAAATCAACTTCTATAATTATTCTAATGAGGCAGAAGAGTTCTGGGGGCCTTACCAGAGCCACTCCATGCTCTGAGTTCAGAAGATGTTTCAGCACACGGGGGGATAGTGCTCCTTGTACACTGTAACAGCCTGTTAGACTACAGCACGGAGAAGCTCTGGTAATAACACGCATAAGAAAGTTACCACTGTCACAGTGCCTGGATCAGTAAGTGTCCCTGGTTTATACATGCTGGATTTTGATGGTAGCTTTCCTTTAAAAAAAGCTTGGGGGGAACTTCTAGATAACTTGTTTTACATCTCATAGTGGTCCAGAAAAGAGGGTCCAGTAAAGACCTCTATTTGTGAAATAGATTCCAAAATAGATTTTTGAGGGAAATTATCATATTGCTCCAAATTTGGGATTTGTTTGAAGTTTCCCTGTCAAGAGGTTTATTGCTTGTGTATCTCATTTCGATCATGAAGACATTCCACCTGTCTGTTCATCTAAATAGTCTTTTAAAATGTGGCAGAACTTGTTTAAGGTCTTTCTGAAGCTGTAATAGAAATAAACATGTAGGTGACAATAGCATATTACCCTCACCATGTAATATGTCAAGGTAAATGTAAAGGATTCCTTCCATCCTGGGTGCAAGGGCGCTTGACGTTTAATTGTGGCCGATCTCAGATTGTTGATTTTTTTTCTTATTTGAAATGTGGTTTAGTAGAGAAAACTCTATCTTTATTTAATGTCTTTATATAGTGCCATAATATACTGCAGCACTTTACAAATAATGCTTTCCATATAAAAAGTAAGAATGCAGTCAATAGTTATGCTCTGTGCAGCACTGCGTGATCTGAGTGCGCTATACAGGCGGTCCCCTACTTAAGAACACCCGACTTACAGTCGACCCCCAGTTACAAACGGACCTCTGGATGTTGGTAATTTACTGTACTTTAGTCCTAGGCTACAATAAACAGCTATAACAGTTATAAATGATGTCTGCAATGAAGCTTTATTGTTAATCCTGGTTCTTATGACAACCCAACATTTTTAAAATACAATTGTGACAGAGACCCAAAAAAATTTTGTCTGGCTTTATAATTATAAAGTATACAGTTCAGACTTGCATACAAATTCAACTTAAGAACAAACCTACAGACCCTATCTTGTATGTAACCCGGGGACTGCCTGTATAAAGAATTATTATTATACTCTTTGTCTAAAATAAAAAGCCTATTGAGAAAACTTACAAGATTGTGTAGTGAACTTCTATTTAACTTAACCTACAAATAATTTTATGGCAAACAAGTACCAATTCATATTTTATTGAATTCATACACAATAAAATCTGAATAGGGGAGGTCGTTAAAATACAGTACATGTATGGAAAAACCTACAGGGGACAGCTCTAACATAGTACCAGTAAGTAAAAAAAATATGTTTTATCTCTTTATGTATACTGAAATAGGAACTGATAGGTTCAGATAGACACAATGCAATTAAGGTGCAATAATATTCGTTATAGCCACAGTGCAAAGATCGTAAGCATCTACCAAATCCCGATATTATATCAAGACTAAATATAAATAAGGTCCAGTATACCATATAAGGCCTCTCCTGAAAAGAAGACCTAGCGGCAGGCATTGAGTTATTGGAGTTCAGTGCGTTCTAGAAGGAGAATGAGCAGGTTTTATATGTACACTATACTATTATATAATATTTTAACAATTCTATTTTACTCATCACAGCATCCCAGATGGGAAATGAACCCTTATATGTGTACATTATACTGGAATGAACATGTATAACACAGGTTTAACTATGTACAGAATTTACTAAGCATCCTGAATGGGAAATGAACAGGTTGTATGTGAAGATTACAGTGGAGCTAACATTTATTAAACTTATTTAGATGTGTACAGAATCCTAGATGGGAAATGAACGGTTTCTATATGTAGATGATATCACAATGAACATTTATTACACACAGAGCTGTGTACACAATTTTATAGTGAATTGTTAGGTTGCATGCATAGAACTGAAATGAACATATATACATATTCATATTTCTGTAAACTGTGGAATATGTCTTGTATATGTTCATTCCACTATACTCCATACATTCTATGAATTCATTCCCCATCTTGGATGCACAGGAAATTCCACATACAGCTCTGTGTGTGTGCAGTAAATGTTCATTCTAGTATAATCTACATAAAACAACCTTTTCATTCTTCGTATACAGCAAGTTCCTTAGTAAAATGTGTGCACAGTTCTATTGTGTAATATATGTGTAATCTACAAATACACTACAACCTATTCATTACCCACCTGGGGTGCACAGGGACTTCTGAACGCAGGTGTTAATGTGTAATATATGTGTTCTTTTTCTTTATTTCTTTTCATAATTCTTATTACCGTATATATATACTTGTATAAGCCAAGTTTTTCAGCACGAAACCACACCTCGGTTTGGCTCCTTTCTGCTCCTCTTCTTTCTTCCCTCTGCTGTATTACCCGGCAGAGGAGCAGCCATGATGTGGCAGCTTTGACGCTGATTACGTCATGGTCATAGCCCGCCATAGCCATGCTCTCTGTTGGCTGTTACAGTAGAGAGAAGAAAGAGGAACCATGGGGACGGGAGCATCGAGGACCACCGGAAGGTGAGTATGTAAGTTAATTTTTTTATTTACTGGGCAAACTGGGGGCTGGCTATATACTACACGAGGGCTGGCTGACTGTATGCTATGCTAAAGGGGGCTGGCTATTGGCTACAGATGGATGGCTGTCTATATACTAAAGGGGGTTGGCTGTATACTAATGGGTGCTTGTCTGCTTATACTCGAGTATATGCGGTAGTTTGTCCTGCAAATATGTCTGTGGTGTGAAGGTGAATCTGTTAGTGTGGTATTTGGCTTACCTGCCAGGTCTTGGCTTTACCAGATAATGATGATAAAGCAAGAGATCCAGAGCACAAACCTGTCATTGTGCTAAATATTTGGATGGTGGACAATGTCTTTTAGAGTAAACCTGTTTAGAGTCCTAACCACATTTCCTAATTGGTTTTGTGATGAGAACATTGTTATTTATTACCCATAGGAATCCTGTATAACATATTCTCTGCTATTGAGCAAAAAGAAAAATTAAAAATCGCTTTCTTTATAATCTTGGACTCTTGGATTTTTAATATTTTTTTGTTTACAAATGGACTGTAAATTTGTAAGCAGCCATTTTCTAGGGTAGTGTTCACCCTATTATGATGCCATTGATGAAAGAATTGATGTGAATGGCTAAGTAGTGTTTAATATAGTGTTGAGCAAGGCACATCCTGGACTTTCTCAAGTCCTGCCTGGCAAACTGTGCTCAGGTGATGGCTTGCGTGCCCACAAAGAGGATTTTGGAGTGCCACATTTGTAACCTGTGCCATAGGTTCGCCACCACTGCCCTGGGCTTATACAAGGAAGATGCCCAACCAAAAATGACTTTTGTGGCTGTACTTGTTATTGTACTACTTTAATACGTATAGCATATAAGGCCCCTGCAAATATGTAATCCTCAGAACAGGGTCCATGATCATCACCATGCCAGAGTCTAGAGCATGGGGAAAATGCTAATAACATTTTCCAGGATTGGATAGGGATATTATGGCAAGCAAAGGGTGCTTCAATTCTGTACAAAGATATTCATCTTGTGCTGCTGTCAACAATAAGAGGTAATAAAGCTCCCTATTGTTTTTGTTATTACATAATAACAATCGGAGATGATTAAACTAAATAAATCTTTTCCTTGCATTCCTTCCCATCACAGCTGCATCTCGGGCTGCTCTTTTTCGTGTACAGGCTTGTAAGTGAGCTTTACACACTTTTACATGTAGCAGAGGGCTAAATAAAAGCCCATGCCAGTTTGTGAATTGTGGTCACATGTGTATCTATCAGAATGGAGCAGTGTAAGGTTATTTGCACACTTTATGTATTATGGGTGGTTTTGCGACTGTAAGGCTTTGCATTTTTATGTCCACTTTTTTTTTTTTTTTTGGACGTATTAGTGGTATCCGCCGCATATGGTTTTACACATAAAAACTTACCGTATATACTTGAGTATAAGCTAAATTTTTCAGCACAAAAGTTGTGCTGAAGATACCCAACTCGGCGTATACTCAAGTCTATTAAAAGCTGTACTCACCTTACCGATGCCTTCCTAAGGACGGCGAGATTATTAAAATTTACTTTTTCTTTGTGAGAACTAAATATCTAGGTTTATTTTATTATATTCATTTATAATTCTGTAACGATATATGGGATGGGCAAATCCAATTTTGCCTCCATATTTGAGGCCAGCCTACCATTCATTTCCTGTAAAATAGGTACATAAGCCAGATCTATCAATTGACCATTTGTGGGGAGATTTGCCTCAGACACTTTTGTTAAAACTGTTCTAGTTGCATGTGGAAACCAATCAGAGCTCAGCTGTAATATAAACAACTGTGGGAAAAAACTAAAGCTGAGCTATGATTGGTTACTATGGTCAAGAACAGTTTTTCTCTCAGACACTTTCATACATCTCCTCCAGAGTCTGTATGGATGTAGTTGTGTGTGTGTATATGTGAGTACTGTAAATGTTATACTCATTTACAGAATATCTGGATTTTCATTTAGGTTTTATGCGCATAAAACATGCAGGTTGTTTTTCTATTGAGATGTGTTCCTCCACCAAATACTCCACATACTGCTAGTAATACACTATACTATGAAACGTTGCCATATGCAACGTCATTTCATATCCGTAAGCTTTATAGTTCATTGCAGAACTTTAACCAACACTGCCAAAGGTTTTCTTCAATGTCAGGAGCAAAGTCATTTGCAGCTGCTGTGGTTTGCTACACATTAACTAGAGCTGTTCAGTGTTTATAGTGTCTTGGCATAGGCATTCATTGTAGTGTTGTTGAGACTCTTGTTCCGAGTCTCTGTGTATAGATGATAGATGAGAGCATCCAGAGTTCTGTTATTTTATCTGAAGCTATTTAAAGCTCTCTTTGCATTTTAGTGTATTTTAAGCCCCTTATTTGCTTATTATTTCTTTAGTATGGGTTTTGCATGATCTGATTTGAATCATTGTATAATCAGTGGTGGTAGAGGATTCAAAGAATGAAAGCTTAAAAATCCATAATCTGTACTTGCAGGCATCTCAAAAGTGTGGAAAACCCCAATCTGACATGAATAAACCTCTGCCAGACTACATTTTGGTTATTATTTATTAGGTTAAGTTACTATCAGCGTTTTGGAGGTTCTTTTAAGACCTTCCTTTATGAATAATGGGAAAAAAATCGGCAATGAGTTTTTTTTTTTCCTGCAGTGAAAAATGGAAATGCTATGGAAGGTCTAATGAATTCTATGGGGATTGGAAAAATGTTCTGTTCATCTATTTGTTTTATGTTTGTTCCGCCCTCCTAAAACAGAGTATAGAGTATATAAACACTCTGCTGTATGTGTGAACTGGGCCTTATTTTTTTTTTTTTTAAAAAAAAAAGCTTTTTAACAC
Organism: Engystomops pustulosus; assembly: GCA_019512145.1. NCBI lineage: Eukaryota > Metazoa > Chordata > Amphibia > Anura > Leptodactylidae > Engystomops > Engystomops pustulosus. The sequence continues at coordinate 87,342,903 of CM033642.1, read as the reverse complement.
CTTACCGACATGTAACGTAATAATATGTCCCATGTTGGCTGCGGGTGTATGCAGAGGGCTCCTGGGCTGGGCCCTCTCCAAACAAGGTGGGTGACGACATATTGGCTAACATCATGGGGAGCAACGAACTGTTACCGTGACAGCCTTGGGACAAAGACCTGGGCTGTCTCGTTTTAGGCCATGTATTAAAATGTGCGATCAATTGCCCCCTTTAAATAAATATGAATAGTAAAAATCATAAACGTGTTATGTATTGCTGCGTCCCAAAATGTACGATTTATGAAAATGTAATAATGGATATTCCCAGCGTTGTAAATTGAAAATGCCTCTCTTTACCAGTTTTTTTTATATTTTGAAAAAATGGCAAAGTGATCAAAAAGCCATATAGTCCTCAAAAAATTAGCATTGAACACATCATCAAAAGTCACTAAAAATGGCACCCTACACAGCTCCGTACACCGTAGTATGAAAAAGTTATCTAAGACCTGAGGCTGTATGGTTTCTGAAGAATACAGATGTAATGATTTTGTGTAAAATCCCCATATACTGCCAACTAACATGTAATAAACAGTCTCAAAATGTCCAATCTCTTTAAATATAATAAGGGCTATAATGAACCGCATAACAGAAAATTGTCCCCAAATGTCCGAAACGCCACTTTTTCGCCGTTTTGCATCAAATGAAAATGTCCTAAAATGTGATAAAAATGTTGTACAGTCCTAAAAATTTTAGCAAAGAAAATGTAAGCTCATCCTGCAAAAAATGACACCTCACACAGCTCTTTACATTGATGTAAAAGTTATTAGCGCCAGAAGATGGCAAAACAAAGAATTTTTTTTTTTGTACAGGAGGTTTTTTTAAAATGTATTAAAACATAATAAAACCTACATAAATTTGGTATCCCTGTGATCGTACCAACCCAAAGAATAAAGGATACATGTAATTTGGACCACAACCAAATCCACAAGAAATTCATGCATTTTTTTTTCACCGCATTTGGAATTTTTTTTCCACTTGCCAGTACATGGCATGGAATATTGAATGCTGTCACTACGAAGTACAATTTGTTACACAGAATATAAGCTCTCATACAACTCCTTACATGGAAAATAAAAACAGTTGTACATTTTAGAAGGTGGGGAGTGAAAAATGAAAGCTCAAACTAAAAGTACTATAGTTGACATGGACTTTCAGGTCTGAATGATGTGACATAATAACAGTGATTTGTTATCTGGGCCACTTTTACATGGATGTAAAATAGATGTAGAACTTCATGCAAATGGGGTTGGCTTAAGCTTTGTAGGAATTTTGGAAAATATTAGCTTTGTGGATGCATGCTGGTTGCCTAGCCTTTTCCAATCCCCAGCTAAGACAGCTACTTTTAACCCCTTCATGCCTATTTTGGCCTCTAGGACACGGCTGCATTTTTCAAATCTGCCCTGTGTCACTACAAGTGGTGATAGCTTTGGAACACTATAAGATATCCAGGGGATTTGGAGTGACACATTGTACTTCAAACTAGTTTAAAAATTTGGGTAATATCTCTTGTGTTTAGTTAAAAAAAACCCTGAAATTTGGCAAAAACTTGAAAAATTCTTTTTTTCAGAGTTATAAATTTTCTACACTGGAAGCAGACTGGGAGAGGCCTAAATAATAGCAAGACTAGTAAGTTGCCATATTACCCCTCAATGTTTGAGGCACTTTTAAGAAGTTTAACCCTTTTGGTGTTTTATAGGAGTTAAAACAAAATGGTGGTGTGGTCTTCACATTTTTGGACAATACATTTGTTTTGGACGGAAAATTAAACATTCACAATGGATTCAATGAAAAAGGCTCCACAACATTTTATATCCAATTTCTCCTTAGTGTACCGATACCCTATATGTGGCGGTAAACTTCTGTATGGGCACACAGCTGGAAATAGAATAGAGGGAGCCCCATTGAGAGCAGATGTGCATTGTCACATTGTACAGGCTATAATTTTTGTCTTTTCTTAATGTGGGCATAAAGGGAAATATGTTTTGGTCCTTGAGATGCACTTTTCTGATACATAATATTGGGGGCATCTGTAGTTAATTGATAAGATTTTATTAACTCTTTGTTGTTGATAAAATGAAATATATTTATATTTTGTTTAGCCATTCACCATACCATAAAAATAATATATTATTTCTATTCTATTATTTCTGGTATACTGAATAAAAACTACCTTTATATACTGGAGTATTAGCCAACCTGAGTATAAGCTGAGACCCCTAATTTTGCCACAAAAAACTGGGAAAACCTATTCACTCGAGTATAAGCCACACGTCTCTGCCGGCTACAGCATAGAGAAGACAGAGGAGGAGCCGCGCCGAGCATTAGAGGGTGAGTATGTAAGGTTTTTTTTTTTTTTTTTTTAATTGACTCATGTATATGCCGAGGTGAGGTTGTTCAGCACATTGTTTTTGCTGAAAAACTTGGCTTATACACGAGTATATGCGGTAGTTTGGAGAAAAAGTTATTTTTAGCACAGTCTTTTCAAATGCGTAACTTTTTAATTTTTTGGCTGACAAATCTGGTTGAGGGCTTATCTTTTGCAAGAAGAATTGTTCTTTTCAATGGTCTTATTTTAGAGCAAGTAACATTTTTTAAAACACTTTTTAGAGCATTTTTAAAGGGTATTTATTAAAAATTATAATTTGATACATGTTTTTTTTTTGTGACAATCTTGTTCATTTTAGCACCGCCAAATTTTCAGATGCATAACTGTTTTATTTTTTAGCTGAAGAATCTAGTTAGGGGCTTATTTTTTTACTGTTTAGAGCATTTTTTTTAGGGTATTAATTAAAAATTATCTATTATCGGAACGTTATTAGAGGGTTTTTTCCTGGCGTTTACCGTGCGGGTCCAGTAATGAATCTGTTTTATTATACAGAGTGTTACAGACAAATATGTTGGAGTTTTTGGTGTTTTTGTGGGTTTTTTATACTTAAGTGTTTGTATGGGAAAGTGACGTTATTTTAGGGGCTTATATTTTTTTTATTTTAACGCGCAGACAGTTTACTGTGAGACCTGGAAGTTATCTGACTGTCGGAGACATTGGCCATACCTTGGGGCACTCGCCAGACCTTGGGGCTGCCAAGAAAAGGGTTGGATCCCCCAGTAAGCGGCACTCTTCTCTTCTATCGTGGGTGTTGGAGCGTGGTGTCGGCTATAATATACAGCTGTCATCCGCTGCAGGAAGTTTTATAAAAAAAAATCTGTGGTACATAAATCTGGTGGAGGCTGCAGGGCATTTCGTTAGTGGAGGAGGCAGTGACCAAAGTTTTCCAAGTTTTTATGGTAAATGGTTTAATGGTAGGAGCCTCTGCTAATATTCGGGTCGGCTTATACTAGCGAATATATGTTAATTGTATTATATATAATGTGTGAAATACATATCCAATCAATATTGTATGCTCTAACGGGGGACGACTGCAGCTGGAGCGCTAACGGGGGACATTCCTGTGTAGCGCACGATTGTTTTCTCATAATAATCACAGCGATTGGTGACACCTGCTTTTGGGTTGGTTTTGCCTTACTGTTTTTGTAACTTTTTATTTTAACTGCACTGAACAATGCATATTATTACTTAGTCTCTCTTTTAATAAGTTACAAGTAACTGATTATGTGTATTGTGAGCTCTATAGTAAGTTCATTAATAAATTTCACCATTAAATGGATTTAGATCATTTACATGGGTTTTGAGCCCAAGTTTGTAGTGAGGTCTGGTGTACTAGTTAATGTTATAGCACAATAACTGCAAATACCTATTGACAAAAAAAGAACCAAAAAAGGTACCAAGAAGGAGACTTTATACGTGTGAATATGATAAAGATAAATTGTAACCACTTATTATGTAAGGACAAAAGGATAACTTTGTTAGGGAAATGTACAATTGAAAGGAGATCTGTTGTATTGGCTCTATTCTGGATACAAGATTATCCAGTTGGACATGGAGTCTGGGCTTCATAGAGGCATACCTTACAGCCACCGATCTCTCACTAACCCAGAGGTAGCATGTGAGCTTGCATTTTTTTATTGTATAGTGTTAAGTTGCTGAAGTTTTTATGCTTCTTCTGAATATTGTTTGCAGAAACTAAAACTTGGGACTCCTGAAAACAATTTTTTGTGTGCTCTCTGGCTGCAAATAATGGTCCAGTAGTCATCGGTGGGTGAGGTCCGTATATGAGCTGATGACCATATAAAAAAGGATTGCCCAAGCTGCAAATGCATGCTGGTGTAGGACATGCTCTATGATTTGCATCTCAGGTGCTCGGCCCATATATGGAGCAGCAGAAACACGTCCAACTTTATTTTTATCTTATTTCATACTTGGTTGTTGTTTGTATGGCCCTGTATTAGAGACTACAAGCAGTGTTACAAAACTCAGAACCAGTCCTATTCTTGGCCGTGTTTGTGGATCTTCCCTCCTATAGAAGTCTATAAGAACTTGAAAAATACTGATGCAACCCAGAAGTCATCTGTGTGACGCCGATATCTATGGGTCAATTGCTAGGTAACTCATTTACCAGCCTTTATCTTTTGTAGATCCGCAAAAACAGATGACATGCAGCCCATTTTTGTGGAAATACAGCTCAGAAACGATAAAAATACAGAGGACACACTGACCCCCAACAAGTGCAAGACTGTCCCAGTTTGCTGCCAGAGAAAAAAACCCTCTATTTATATATATTTATACTGTATATTCAAGATTTCATAAAATGTTGTTTTTGTCCCCGGCAAATGGTCAGGTCAGACAGACCTCAGTGTGTAAATTTATCTTAGCTGATAAAAAGTCAATTCTCATCCATTTTATTTTCATTATCATTGAAAGTTCACAAAAGAGGTAAAGTACAGTGCGAGGAAACACAAGTTCAATACCGTTTCAAACACACAAATTTATAAAGAAAGATTTTTATTTTTAATAAATAAGCTAAAGGCTATATGACCCATGGAACTTTACTAGTGTGGAATGGGGACAGGGGGCATGGATTAGAGAGGTTGACATTTGTTCCCAGCATAAAAGTTATACCAGGGCTTTCTTTCCATGTGCAAATAACATGTGTAATCTTCTTTCTTGATCCTGTTGATAACATTATGCATTAAGGTTTCCTTAAACATTACATATTTTGACTGATCATTTAATGTGCATGTGGCCTCCTGACTCATTGATGGAAGAGACTGGAGAAGATCAGTTCGGGCAGCTTGGAATTCCACTATTGGATTATTTGCTGTTGGGAAACCTCTGCATGTGCATTTGTAGGGCATTTGGAGAGATCTAATGTGTTTGGGGGATTTTCACACTATTTGGTGTAATGTATAAAAGTTTATTTTATCTTTGAGTTATACAGTTTATAAGTGTAAATGTTCCATATATACTTAAAAGCCAATTTGGCCCAATCCGATAATTTTAAATGTATTGTAGTGTTTGGATCTTCTCCCATAGATAATGGGTGAAGGATTGCGTGTTATGACCACTCACCTTCTATGGGTAACAATAATCGGGTCTGCTAGTTTCTTCATCTCCTATTTCCATTAAAAAATGCAATCTCAGCTGAGATGAGCATTAAAGGGAACCTGTCACCAGGAGACCCATTTTTAGCACTCCCCCTGTCCCCACAGAGCATAGTACATACGCTGCCAAAGTGTTTTTGTATTAAAAATTGGTTTTACAGAAAAAAAAGATATGTTATATTGTATCTCTATTGGGGCTAACATGGGGCTCACATGCAGCACATCATAAGTAGTAGAAACCAGCAGTGAAACTGATATATGAAGTGTAAAGTCTTTGCCGTCTATACACTAAGGGTTAATGGGTTTTCTGCACTCTGCAGACCCTGTTGGGAAAGCAGAAGGTGAAGGAGGGTCTGCAGAGGAGTGTATGACACGGTATTAGATGCAGAGAGAGACAGAAAGTTCTGCAAAATCACAGACTGAAATGGAGGGACTGATACTGAAAAAGGGAGATCTTGTACATCACTATTCTGTGTATGAGACTTCTGCATCCACAGCCCTGAACACACTTGGCTGCACACACACTCTCACATGACGTCCCCCTTTTCCCTCCTGTGTGAGCAGGGAGCAGTAGCCTCTCCCGTCTGGGAAACCCTATTGCTAAACAAGTCGACTGATTCACAGGAGAAATCTGCACAGCCAGGAGACACAGCTACTGCAGAGCCAGGCTAAACTGAGGAGGATATCAAATAAACTATTGCACATGGGTAACTAAGATAATGGGCAAAGTTTATCTACATCCCAGGGGCTATTGATGCGAGACATAAAAAATGGGAGTTGTGGCTTAAAGATAAGAATCTCTTATTTTAAAATGCACCAGGTTTCCCATTCTGTGAACTCGACCTTTATCTGCAGCTCACATTCCAATTCTATCTTTATTTTTCTATTTGTGTAAGGAAAAGTTATGCAATTTTCCAATATACTTTCTGTATCAATTCCTTACAGTTTTCTAGATCTTTGCTTGCTATCCTGCTATCGAAGGCTTCTTTGTTTACTTCCAGTGAATAGAAATCGGTTTGTGTGATGTGATGCACATGAATGTGCACAAACCGTTATTATCACAGAGCGTAATGATGTGTGATGTCACCTCCATCGCATCACATGGACAGATTTCTACCCACTCGAAGTAAATAAAGAAGCTTTCTACAGAATGACAGCAAGCAGAGATCTAGAAAACTGTGAGGAATTGATTCAGAAAGTATATTATTTCCTTACACAAACAATATCAAATATTTTCTGAACATGGATAACCCCTTTGATATTACACAAACACTATGTCTCTAGGTACTAAGGAGTCCAAGATATAGACTTATCTTGCATCTGAATTGATGCACCCCTTTCAGCCTCACACCATGACAGGCTCTCTTCAGCTTTTCTTGGCGTATATGTATGTGTTTGGAGGAGAATTTTTTTATATAGTTAAATGGGAGAGTTTTTTAAATAAAAATGAGAATGCTCGAAAGGGCATTTTATACCCAACCTCATGGGCTGGTGGTTTACCGGGTTAAAGCTGGTGACTGGTTCCCTTTTAAGTTATATTTTTACATGGCCGCTCATTATTCAAGGCATCCTCTTCACAAAATATTTATTTTAGTAGGAGTGATAGTAGGGTGAAAATGTGAATCTGAATAATGTAAAAGTAAGGTACCTTTGTTGTTTTCAGCGACGAAACGCTCTCATGTGAATAATCTGTACTGTGCTTTATGTTAATTGTTCTCTGACACTCAATAAACTGCATAAACTGCCCTCCTTCCTTTCTAATCACTTTGGAATCTCTGCTGAATTCCATCTTGACAGCAAGAAGGACAGATGCTCACTGATGTGTCAGATTAAATGGACAGGGAGAAATGAGAGCTGCAGGAAAATGAAGATTGCAGGTCACATAATTCCCAAAAGCATAGATATTCCTGGTAGTCACACTGGAATACCCGTTATACAGAGTTTGTTGGAAGGTTAGACACACTGTAGTGGTTGCAGTTCATGTATGTAATAGCTCAGTTCTGGTCAGTTTACCCTATTAAAATAATATTTTCTTGTTGGACAAAGCCCTTCTTTGGAAACGTCCACTATAGATATGGTTACTTATTATTTTGGTCAGTGCAGGGCTATGCCATTTTATTTTATCATTAATAGAATGCCTTGTAAAATGTCTGTGCCTGCAGGTTTTAACACTGTTTTCTGTATTTTGTCCTAGGCCTGTGGGGATGCCTAAAATGGAAAAGGTTTACTTGCACAATCCTAGTTCAGATGAAACTATAACTTTAATATCTATATCAGCAACAACATCACATTTTCATGCATCTTTTTTTCAAAATAGGGTAAGTAACATTTGGTTCCACGTAAAACAGTTTTACTGCAATTTCTTTAAAAAATGTGAGGCGAGATCATCCTTTGGTGTAAGACTACACTCCTATGAATTGCATGGGGAAGTCAATACAAAGGCTCCCTGCTATTTAATATTGCATATAATCATGTTACTCGTATCTAGTCTATCAATATAATTGTTCATCCCCTCAATCTCATCAGACTGGAAACCTGAAGCTGGGCACACAGTACAGGTCAGCCACCTCTCAACCAAATGCTATCTCCTGATCCCCACCCGCTCCCTGACTATCATACACATCAACATATAGCAACATATGGCAAAGCATATAAGTGATCCGATTGGGGAAAGGGGAGTAAGCCCCTCTCACACATCTCTGCTCATCACCCCTAAGCACAAAAGAAATGAAATTGTTAAATCCAAAGCCATGCGATCTGCTATTGTAGTCCCTCATCGAGTCAAGCATTGAAGGTTTTTTTTCCCCATGTTATAAAGTGACCTACAAGGTTCCCACCTATGCTGTGGGCACAGTGATAAAATGCTCATGCAAAATGGCTCCCAATTAGAGATCATGCAATGCACATTACCTAAACATTCATCATACTTTGCATAAATCGCTAGATAGTATGTGGACATGAGGAATAGCACTATTTCTGGCATTACATGGCTGGTATTTATCCTTTTTCAGAGTTCTCCACTCTGGACAAGTTTCTAATTTGTTTTGCACAAGCTTAGATTAAGGGTGTCCCTGCAACTTTTTGGGTGGTAGCTGTGTCATGCTGTTCTGAAAGTAAATTTGTTTGTTAATTGTGGCATTTCAAATACATGTCCCCTTTACCACTGCCTTACAAAACCAACCATTTCTCAGTACCATCTTATGTGATAAATTGACATGTTTGTGTGATTTCCTTTGACAACCTCAAACACTTGTTCAAGGCAGAGGAAGCTCTCAATGTTGTCTTATTTTGTGGATGTTTGCATTGTGCCTTGTTAGTAGACATAAGGAACAATAGTCTGTAGAAGTTCATTGTGGTCTGTGGGGTAGTCTTCTTTACTTGTTCATTATGGGTGGCTCCTGCAAAAGAAATATCCTACAAAGCATTAGTTATTAGCCTATTATTATAACTCCAGGAATTTTAAAGTTATTTTCTATTACCAATATACATGGTAGATCACAATTGGAGAATGCCACACAATTGCAGATAGCTGCAAGTTTACACTAATCTGGTACCTGGTTCCAATTTCCTTAATCATCTAACAAACACTATTTAAAGCGGTTGTCCAACAGCATTAAAAAACCTTTTGATGGCCGGGAGGGAGCTGGTAAAAAAAATTACCAGCCCCAGCCGTTCCCGCATTTGCAACGCTGGGAATAGGTGACGGGTGGGCGTGGCTGGCTTCCTCACCCGGCAGAAGCTGAAGGCTTCCGTGCCACTGTTTGTTTACTAGGCGCATGGACCAGAGTGATGGCAGTGCCTAACCACAAAGGAAAGTAAATGTTTAATTTTTTAACTAGCCCCCTCCAGGCCACCAATAGTTGTTGTTGTTGTTGTTTTTTTTTTAAATCTTGTTGGACAAAATTGTAAAAATGGTGTGCCGCTTCAAAGTGACAGAAACCCTTCGGAAGCAGGTTGTCATGGTGAAGGCCGAAGGGGGGGGGGGATCCTATCAGCCATATTAAGAGTAGTTGGTTGTTATATGTCTGTGATTTCTACAATATTGCATTTTTTTTTCTTTTTATCGAGAATTATAAAAGGGGGACTTTGGATATACATTTTACACAGCAGACAAAACGCATAGATGGTTTTTCAGGACCCCTGAAATTACACAGCAGACAAAACGCATAGATGGTTTTTCAGGACCCCTGAAAAAAAGAAGGATCCAAAGGACCGCGTACAGTTGTACCATATATATACATGGTCCGCTACAATGAAAGGATCCTCTCCATAGAAATACACAAAAGGACATCTATCATAATTCCAAGTATAAATGTGCGGAGTATACATCTGGCTGTACAGTAAAATGCTTAGTACAAACCCTTATAGCTACAGGTTCAAATGCGAACAGAACTTGAAGCCCAACAACGCGACTGTATAATGTCTCGACCCCAGGGCCACATCTTATAGTGTCAGGGTCGTAATCGACAATTAACCGGTCCAGTCAGTCACCTCCAAATTAGATAGAGCAAGTGTGCACGATTTCAAGATAAAATCTGAGATAAGATTATTCAGGTTTTAATCTTAAGCAAGCTCTTCACTCTAGCTTTCATGACAGCAAGATTATATTTTATTTCCGTGTTCCCAAATTTATACAGAAGAGAGAAAGGTGTGGTTATGTGTCATACAGCATCATAATGGGCAAGGGTTAAGCAAATTTGTCTTGCATCCGATGTTCCCTGGTTGGTCAGTTCCAGTATCTGGGCAGATAATGTCCTGGGCGTTGAGTTTCGATATGAGGGATGAAGCCTTCTTGGAATCAGGAATGTTGTTCTTTTCCTGGATATAGGGTGTTGGCTGTGTGGATGCCGGCGCCATCTTAAGTAAGATATCTGAGCATATTGCTGAGGAGGAAAAACTTTAGTATTTGCCAGCTATATAAAAGTATAAAAATATAAAACTATAGGCTCATGTACAGATATTCCCCTTCACAATAAAAATATAAAACTATAGGCTCATGTACAGATATTCCCCTTCACAATAGAACAATACAATTACCTCCAGGACTGCACTCCGTGAAGTTCCCGAGTCCTTTAATAAAAATATGGTATAGTCGGCTTGTAAGCTAACCCTGTAAATCGCCCCACCCATCGTCAATCTTCTAATGCCAGAGGAGCACTGAAGTTTCTTTGCCAGTGGATCCATGGCAATAGCATAGAGGAGCGGGGAGACAGGGCAGCCCTGGCGGATTCCTCTAGATAGCAAAAAATGCCTGCAGGGGGAATACTTTTAACCAGGATGGAGGCCACGGGTGAGTGTGATGCTTTAGGCGGACCCAGGTTATGAAATCTTTGGGGAAGCCAAACCGCTCCAGTACTAACCACAGGTATAAACATTTCAATGAGCCATATGCCTTGGCTGAGTGCAGCGATACCAAGACCCTCACCCCCCACCGTTATTGTGGTCTGCCTGGGAGTTTAGGAACAGCCTGTGTGGATTACGCAAGGTGGATTTACCTGACGTGAAACCATTTTGGTTAGAGCCTGTAATTGATAAGATGAGAGTTGACTCTACATTCCAGGACTTTAGCAAGACTTTTAATATGGAAGATGGGCATATAAGTCTCAATGTTTTGGGTCTTTACCTGGCTTGGAAATAACTACAATGTGCAACTTGGCTATAGAGCTGGGCAAAGAACCTTCCTCAAACGCCTCCCTATACAGTGTACACAGCAGGGTCCCCAGGTCATCAGTTCCAGGAGAGTTACCATTAGATAATGTTGCTATAGATAGTCAACAGAAGAGACTATGGCTTTTTCCACAGAATCAAGCAATACCTAATATAGTCTCAAGACACTCATTACCTACTAAATACTTTTTCTCTCGTACAGAATTTTCTGAAGGACAAATAGTACTTCCTAGCAGCACTATTTAATCTTGTACCATGAAGTGGGTAGCCTGAGAAAGACAAATGTGATGGAAATTACAAAAAACATAGAAGTGCCATTTCCTGATGGTGATAGTTGTTATCACAAGCATTTCTGTATAAGTGCATTTACGATCAGGCCATGACCCTCGCCACAGCCTGTCCCCACAAACTGTGTGAATAGTGTCTTACCCTCTGTACAACAAAATTAACCCCTGCAACACTTAAGACACTGATTACCCCTTTTTAGTGTCCATCCAGCCCTGGCTACAACCTAAATCTGCTACATTTTGCATCTTGTTTCATGTTTACTCACAGAATTTCTTTAAAATTGTTGTCCAAGTATCATAAGAAAGGCTTAGTGTTGAGCTTTTAGGTGGCAATTAAAAAAAAATTGTTTATAGTAGGTGGATAACCTGTATACATAAAATTATTTAATTGAAGGTTTGCCACCTGTATTTTAAAAGTCCTGTCTGAACATTGAAACTGTGATATTCTATAAATAGCAATGGAACAATTTGTGACCTTCAGTCCAAAATCCATCTTTTATTTTATTGCTCAATTACTAAGACAGCAAGGTTTTTACTACTGTTTCAAATATTCTAGAGTCCTGCCAGAGGTTTTATATATCAATTGCATCCTGAAAACAATTACTGCACTCAATAAAAATAAATACCACCTGCACCCATTGTTTTTTCTTCTGTTTTTTCTAAACTACTTACTACTGATTTGATGTGTTAATTTAGTAGTAGAAGCATGGGTTTATCATGCACATGTTGGGCTACATTCACATCACAATTTCTGGATATGTTCAGCGTATAGGCCAGGAAAACTCCCCAGCATATAAGATGATTGTGTCCATTGACATAGATCGACAGATGGAAGCTTCTTTTACCCTGCTCAGCATATGTGTGTTCAGAAGGAAACACTGGATGGAAAAATGCATCAGACTGTACTATATCATCCTGCTTCCTACAGCAGAGGTAGTAATAACCTATGGGGGATGATTACAGCTGTATGGCATCCACATCCAGCCTCCATTGAGCATATGCTATGGGAGGTCCCTAGTGATTTAGTTGTCCATACAAGGACAGTTACGGAAGACACCTGGAACATGGCCTAGCCCTCCATTGAAAGGACTGGCAATGGAGGGCAAAACATACCGTAATATTAATTTGTCTTTGTTATGAATGTCATGTGGAAGATTGGTCAGTGACCTTGTGAGACATTGGAATTTTCATTATTTGTTATGCAGCCTATTATTTTAATACAGTATATAATTTTAATGTTTTTATATTATTTCAGAAAATTCTCCCAGGTGGGAACACATCGTTTGATGTAGTGTTTCTCGCAAGAGTAGTGGGAAACGTAGAAAATACTTTATTTATTAACACCTCAAATCATGGGGTATTTACCTATCAGGTAAGATATCACATTTCCTTAAATATAATTTCATAGAATTCTGGAACTGCCCTAAATGTTAGATTTTTTTTTTTTTGCTAATACCATCCATTATAAATTACTGACATTCTAGTATTGTTACTTCTCTGTACAATTTTGGCAAAGTGAGAGCTGACTACAAACTGGTCAAAGATATCAGATTGCAGAGAACCTGTCACCCTGTTCCTGCTGCCCAAACCATGGGGAAAGGAAGAAACCCTATAATTGTCCCTCATGACTGCCACTTTACTGTCAAACACTTGGGTAGATTTACAAAAGGTTTTTTAAAAGTAATCTGTGTAAAGTAAGGCTGCCAGATCTATCAAAGTTCCCAATCCTGCATATCTTCCACTAGAGTGAAGGATTGTAAGCCAAACACACTTACATGCTGGTATGTGCCCCCTCTGACAGGATCTGCTCTTCTAGCTCCTTATGCCTTTGTTTTTACCTACATAGGCTTTAAAATGTATTAACGTAAGCTTCAGGGGCTCCCGGGCTAGGGAAAAAGGCAATAATAAGCTAAAAGCAGAGCTAGAGGGGGCACGTATGGGTGTTTGGTTTACAATCCTTGATCCTGGTGGCAGATTTCCTTTAAGGCAAACCTGTCACCAAGAATGTCATTTTTAGTTGGTGGAAGCTTCCAAAAGCCTATGCTGTGCTCATTTAAAATCTGCTTTGTCAGCGTTCTGAATCATTTTATTAGTTTATAACAATTTATTTCACATTACCTGCCTCCCTCCTAACAGCATGTGGTGAGTCCCTGAGGAGGAGACAGCAGTAGCCTGTGTGTTGTGCTAGCAGGGGGATGGTGTGGAGTAGAGGAAGAATGCATGCGGAGACACAGGCACACCAGGCTTCAACTGCCCCTCCCCGGGGAGTCCCCACACTCTCATGCCAGCTAGTCAGGCAACGTAAAATAAAAGATTGTACTACTAAAATGATTCAGAATGCTGACAAAGGCCTTTTAAAATTGACATAGTATAGGTTAATGAAACCCATCACCAGCTAAAAATTATATTCCTGGGGGCAGGTTCGCTTTAAGGGAAATCTACCAATAGGATCAAGCACTGGCCAGAGCAATTTTTAAATTTTTGACATGTACAAATAAAATCAAAGTTATAGCAAAAAGAATTATACAAAAACCAAACGCATCCTATATTTTCTGAAAGCAGACACTTGTCCTATTTTCAAAATTGCTATAAGAAGTTTACAGACCTAGAAGCACCTTCATGCAGTTGGTATTCAAACTGTAAATTTTAAAATCATTTGATTCATCCCACCTAAATGTTGTAGATGAACATGTGTAAAGTTCATAGATGCCTCACATGAATAAATCATCTCAGAATCAATAAAACTAAAATAACCCAAAAATTTCAGCTGGAAAATTTAAGACCGGCATAACCTGCAAAATGAAACAAATTAAAATGTAAAGGCACCCCTAAAACCTATATATCTTTTGAAAGCGGACAACATGGCAATTGCATTTGTCTTAACAGACAAAAATTCACAAAATCAGATATTTTTAGATATGTCACATCAGTGGAGGTTTATGTAAATATAATTCATTAAAGTCAGCAGATTTAACCCCTACTTGCACCAGGGCGTTATAGTACGTCCCTGCGGGAAGATGCTTCCCGCACGGTGATGTTCTATAATGTCCCGCTTCTGGCACCGGCTGTCAGCTGTGTATTACAGCTGACACCGTGCTCTAACACCCGTGATCAGAGTCGGCTACGGTCAAGAATGACCACAGCCTGCGCTCAAGAATGACCGTGACATGTAAGGCTCTTCCCCCTATGGTTCGGATCCCCTGTGCCGTTTACTGAGGTATCCAATCCACTTCTGGACAGCCCCGAGGTCTGCAAAATGCCCCGGGGCTGCTCGATATCCTGAGCTTTCAGACCCCTTTTGGGTCTGACTGTAAACTGTCTGCGCATGCATCTGCATGCTCAGACAGTTTACACTCCTCTACAATGAATAAGTATTGTAGAGCAGTGTATAGGACTTGAACCAGCGATCAGATCATCTCTGGTTCAAGTTTGAAGAAGAAAAAAAGTGAAAAACACTAAACATTAGAATAAATAAAACCTAAATAAATACAAATATAAGCCCCTAAAATGTTACTTTCCTATAAAAACACTTAATAAAGTATAAAAAACACAAAAGAACCCCACATATTTGGTATTATTACATGCGAATGTCCTGTCGCATGGTATTTATTCCATGTGACCCGTGGAATAAAAATATGCTATTTTTATGTTAAGGTAAACGGCCAAATAAAAAACACAAAAATCTTCCTAAAAATTGATGATTTTCATTTCCTCCACCAACAGAGTTAATAAAATCTCACCAATTGGCTATAGATGCCCCAAAATTATGTACCAGAAAAGTGCATCCCATGTGGCAAAAAAAAAATCTCACTTCAAAAGATGTGGATTGAGATGTCTCAAAAGGTTCCACCACATTAGCGTCATGAGAGAAACATGATCTGGAAGGTATCAGTTGCTGACAACATACTAGTAGTAGGTTTTTAGGTCAATTTCTGATGACCGGTTCCTTTAAAGGAAATTACCATCAAAATCAAGCATGATAAAACCTGGGACACAAATGGACCTCATGAAAACACAAAAAGGGAATTTTCCTATGCCGCAAACTATGGCTGTATTGGCACACTTTGCAGCCATAGTGAACAGTATTTTGCCCATGTCTCCACCTTGTGTTACCAAAACAGCCGTATGACACCGCATGCCCGATTTTTTGCAATTGTGTCAGCAGTACTTTTCACAGCAAAATAGACTTCTATTGGAGTGCGAGCTGCAAAACATGCCAAGAATAGGACCGGCTCCGAGTTTTTTTTTTTTTTTTTTTCCTGTTTAGGGGCCCTAGAATGCGAACCCTAAGCTGTGTGTAGAAAGAAATACCGCCCTTAGAAATCAAGGTGTCCAACTTCACCCTGTTACAGAGGACTCATACTTGCATTATAGAAAAAATAGTATGAAAGGACTTACCTGCAGGCGGCCAGAAGGCTGCTATGTTTTGTTTATTGCAAGGGCTTCCGTCTCGTCCACAGGGGTTTTGCAGTCTGTGGGTAAAGCCGACCACAGCGGTTTACTAGATACTAGATCTCATTGAAGAAGATATTCTAGATGCAATTCTTTATTTGTACATAGTGGAATGTGTTGCGAAGACAAAACAAATACAAGGGATGCCGATATCTTTAAAAAAACAAAAAAAAAAAAAAGGCAAGGTATGAAGACGCCCAGCACTCAAAAATAAAGAATAATGTGGTTTTTTCAGTTGCAGATTATAACATAGAATTCTTACCATCAAAACTTATACTTGCAAATTTGGTTGTATGGCTTCAGACGCTTTTCAGTGTAATGGGTTGAAATGCACAGTTATGCATATTCTGTTGTGTGATCGTACCTTGAGCAAAATTACAAACAAGTGTTAAAACGTGGGAGATAAACTAAATGAACAAGATCATGAACGTGAACATTTTAGTAGTATGCAGAACTTCAGAGCTATTCTGGAGATAAAATATGGGGACTATAGCGTTCCCATTCCCGCTTACACGGTAAATGATTATATTCTACCTATGCCAGGACTAGACTGCGATACTACAAGGCCAAGCAGAGGACAAATCAACCACATCCGGAAAAGTTATGGTCAATTGATGGTCTCCATCGCTTAACATTATGCAGTCTGCAGACAAAGCTGGAGCGGTGAGGCTGAAGTCATGGCATAAAGATGACAATCTGTTGTACATAGAAATAGGGGAACGGAGAGAAGAGAGAGGCACGCAGATGGTCGCAACTACATTTTCTAAAAAGTGTAAAAATACAATTCTTAACATTTGAGTATTTTAACAAGCGGAGGAGATAACAATTTTCAGGAACACAAGTAAACGGCATGGGGAATTAAGAGGACCTGTCACATGAGAAGAAAGCCACTAGGAGAGCGTACGGAAACCTATCATGCTGTAATGTGCTGTAAATGGTTTAAAGGCCCCATCCTGCCATAGCACGCCTGCACAGGGCACACAGTTGCCATGAGACGCCAAGGGTTCCTAACTGATGAAGATAGCAGTGGGCTCTAGATGATCTTCTACCAGGGCTGCGGTTTTTTTTGCAGCCAATCAGCTGTAGCTAGACGCCAGGACGAGAGAGAGACAGAGAAAACTCTTAGGTGGATTAAATCGCTGAGAATTTCAATGAGGAGTCAAAGTGCTTAACAAGCGCTATGACATGACAGGTGTTATGCTTGCCTCCAGAGGTCACACTAACTGACTTTCTTGTTTTTACAGCCCTTATCATGCCACTAGTAACAACAACCATTTATGTATTGCGGCTCTCTATTTTTTTAGCGGTAAACACAGATAGAACTGTGTCCATTCACTAATGAAGGACAACCCCTTTATTTCATCATCATGTAAAAAGCAGGATGTAAGTGTAGTAAATCTCCCCACCCGGTTAACACTTGTTTATCTTGCTGATATTTACCTGGGTAACATAACGAAATAATGTGAAATAAATAGGGAGCGCATTGCACATGAGAATAATGTGACGATATTTAGGGTAGGCAGTAAAACTGCCCCCAGGCGTGTTTGAGAGGAAAACAACAAGAACTAATTGTCTTTGGTAACGTTTGGCTTGTAACAATAATAACACGGAACAATAAATGGAAACATAATGCTCTCCATGTTCTGTTGCCAGATCAATGTGGCAGAGAGAAAACGGCTCAATGAATGGCAGCTTTCAAATGTTAATACCTCAAAACTATAATTATAAACAAATCCAGCCATTGTTAGGAAAATCTGACAAGAAAGATAAAGCATCATTCCCAACGGACCAATTGTGTAGACGTATTATAATCTGGACCACAAAATATATAACGTACCCACAGGACATTCTATGGTGCCTCGGGCTCGGTACAGTGAGAACGTGTGAGCTCATGGTTCACGTGCAGTTGTGAAAAAAGATAGAACGGGCTCTATCGTTGGCTGTAAGAACAGCTGTGAGCCAGTTATTTCCTCGGTGAGGGGAAGGGTGACCAGGAACCACTCTCATCACGCTGACGTGTGCTGCCTGGGTTACGGGTGGGCGAGTACAAATCAGTGTGAATGTACCCTTAAGCTTATTTCCCCCCAAAGATTTAGGTATTCAAAATGTGAGAACTTTTGAAGGCCTTAGTACTGACGGGCTAACCAGGGCTTATTTGCAAATAGGTATATATAGACAATCACAAGATTAAGTTATGAATCTAAACAGACAGTGACTCTTCACATTAAAACTTCAGTAGGGCTTAAATAAAAGGTGCACTTAATAAATGAATGCTGGAACAAAAAGATGCATGGAGGGTTTATGCTAAGATATTCCACTCCTTCTATATGTTGGGATTTGTTACTAATTGTGGGGGCAGCCAATTATGCTTTGACATGTGAAGAAAAGAATATGCGTTTATTATACCTGCACAATGTATTCTTACCCGAGCCCATGCTTCTATCAGAAAGCAGAATGGCGAATTCACAACCCGTTGATTATAAGAAGTATGCACAGCTGGATAGTCTAATTTTTAGTCGATGCAGAATCACAGTTTAAAACGTTATAGTCTAATTTTTCACTTCCAAAGTGATAGGCTTAGATTAAACCTGGTAAATGGACATGGAGCTATGTTTGGTGTGGTAGGGGTAGAAAGAATAATTGTTAACGCCTATTACTCGTAATATTACAAATTTTGGTCCCTTACATCCAAACCATAGTCAGTTTGTAAGATCAAGAGTGGGTGGGGACTGCTGAGAATCATTATGACTCCTCCTGTGCCAGCGGATGCTGTTGTGCTTAGATTATCAAGGTACAGGGTATCTACAAGGTGCATTGTTGCTTCGAACATTCTATATATTGACAGTATAGCAACAAGAGATTGAAGATCAGGAGTAATGAGATGGGTTAGCAGACACAAGGAAACACGCTGATATCTCAAGCTAAACATACACAGTCTCTGCACATTGCTGCCTGCGGCATGAAGTGCCTGTGTGAGCTGGTCGGTAATGCAGGGGTGGGTGCAGGATGGCAGACAAGCACTGCAGCCGGGCAGATATATAAGACGATATTTCATGAGAGAATCTAAACCATAGAAGAAGATTATGGTAGGATCCAGGGGAACACCAAAATTGTAAAGTAAAAGGAATGATAAAGACAGGTTGATTAGATATGTGAAATGCTGTCTTTGTTAATAACAAGGAAATTAGAGAATTGTTATTTTGTACCGGGGGATATTAAGAAATTGTCTTCTCGGGAATGCCCTTCAAAACACCAACCTTTCAAAAACGAGACCACCCTTTATATTAAGGCAGGCCTGTATGCCCATCTCGGCTTACTCGTAGAAGGTCCAGGCTATCAATTCTATTAGGCACAACATGCTTTTTTTAATCTAGTTTATCACCACTCAGGACCATCTGCATTAAATACTGACTATTAAACGTAATAAAACATAATTAAAGCTCTGTTTAATCCACAATTGAACTTCCCACAGTTGTTACCCTCAGCCATTACACCCCCCCTTTCTCATAAATGAAGGATTGTTACAATAAAATTAGCTGTTATCGGGACCTGAGAGTAAAGGAAGGCCGACAGAAGGAAAAAAAGACATAAGCTAATAGTCCATAGACAAAAACCATGATTGTAACAGAAGATGAGTAGCACACTATACCTTATTAGACTAAATAAATAAACTCACAAATGTACAATATTGTCTAGGGAACTCAGGGTTTGGGGGAGAATGGGGGGATGGCAGAAGAGATATCCCAGCTCTAAAGGCTTCTCATTACGAAGAATTAGTTCATAACGTGGCTAATTACAGTATTTCCGTCCCTCCTCCTACCCCTCCGCTCACTCTAACCCTTTCTGCTCCTATCTTAGCCCCCCTTACTCTTCTCCCCTACTCCACACTTCACCTTCTTTTCAAGCTCATATCTTTTCAAGCCCCCTCTGTTTTCTCTCTCCAGTCGCCCTATTCGGCTCCCCCCCGCCCTTACCTCTCTACTCCTTCCCTATTACGTTCTATATATCCCGAATTCATCCCTCTTACTCTCCATTTCTCAGTACCCGTGCTCTCCCAATTCATCGCTGTCTCTCTCATGACTGTACCCCCTCTACCTCACTTCTCCTCCCTTTCTTTGCGCCCCTCCCCCTCTTCCCACGTTCACTCCCCATCTCAACTCTTATCTTCCCGCTTCCTTTTTCTTATCACTCCCCCTCTTCGGTAAATAGTGAATCACGGTAATTACATTCATAGTGCATGTGACCGCTTAATCAAAGTTAAGTGGCTCCATAGGTTTTTCCCAGCCCCAGGTCCCAAAAAGAGTAGGACATTTGTCAATGACAGATATTTCTGCCTGTAAACTATGCTTGGTGGACGTCATTTGAACTTTGGAGGCAGTTTATTGGTAATTTAATGAGAAATGTAATGGGAAAAAAAGACTTTCTTCAAGAGCTGCCCTTTAGGCTTTGGCTTAAAAAGATGACGCACAGCATGCACCAAGCCTTCATGTTATGCTCGGCTCACAAAAACAAGAAGAAGAAACAACATGAGAGAGCTGCTGACTTACAGTATTGGAACACATCTTGAGTCCTGAATTGTCAATGAAGATGAAGAACTTTGGGGAATTTTAGAAAACAAAATAGAGGAGAAAACGAAAAAAAAAAAAGTCACGGTTATAAAAGAACAATCTTCCAAAAACTATAAAATACCAATAGGAGAATAGAAATACAAGTGAATAATAGATAATTATATGGATGTACATGGATTAGAAAAAAGAAAAAGAAATGAAGAATTTGATAAATCATCTTACCTTGTGTTCGTAATGTGCCAAAACAACACTCTAGCATTTCTATTGAAGAAGATATGCCAGGAGATGAAAAGAAAACAAAGACACATCCATAGACTCCTAAAACGAAACACCGTGTCGTGATTATTAGATGTATTAGAGATGCAACAAAAAGCAACATGTTGTGACTTAACTCCACAGGACAGGATAATAAAAATCTTGCAGTTGTCTATCTTGGTTTTAATTCTAATGAAGGCAGTGTGATGGTCAGCCTCTCGAGAGGAGAGCTTGCTCGGCATTACACCCTTTGTTCATATGCGTGGTTATTTCCTAAATCAAAATAAGGAAATAATAGTATCCTCACCACAATACGTTCTGATGTTCTGAATTGTAAAGAATGACTGGACCCATTTTACAGATCTTATACTTTGGTGTCACCCGTACCTTCAGACTAAGCTTTTGCGAGCAGAAGAAACCGCACAACTATTGTTCAATATGACTATTTTTACTTTTACCATCTTATTTGATTGTCCCATATGATTTGTAAGTACTACAGAAACCATGATCGCACTATATAAAGAAAGATTATATAATTGCTATTATGACATAAATTCTCCATCATACATTTGTTGGCCAAGATCCATTGTGATAAGACAGAAAAACTCACATGCAACCTATCTCTAAAGTAGGCTTTTCCCGGACATACTGGATAATAAAAGATTCTCACCCATAATTTACTTGGTGGCCTCCTTGCTGGCCTGTTGGAAGTCAAGTGCAGATCACCCCCACTGAATACATTTCTATACCTACCATATAAAATTAAAAAGAAAAATCATACAACTTTTAAAAAACAACATCAGCCATCGTAATAAAGGCCCCTTTTGCCAAAAAAAGAAAACATTGGCATTCCATATACATTGTTGGGGGCGTGATAGGATGAAAAAGGGACTTCCTTCCTCAAAGCACTTAGTGAGTTGCACAGTCCGCAGGGATCTAATGGGTTGTTAAGAAGGCCGGATCAGATTCTTCCTTCATCTGGGGCTGCCTTTCACAACTAAAGCCAAGCAACTTCCTTCCAATAAGGGATGCCGTTGCAAATTAAGACAAGAAACACAGTAAAAACATGTAGGGGAGGAGGGCACTAAGGGTTACTACTGATAACAGTGAATATGAGATGATAAACGTTTGAAATTGCTGGTGGTCTTAAAGACATCAACCAAAAGGATGGAAACTATGTTCAAGTTGAGCCTATGGAGCCTGGAGCCCCTCGGCTCATTGCATACAGCCCTTCATCCTGATGGTAGTGTTTAAGTAATATTACACATGTGGGGGTCTTGCCTGGTCTGATAAGAAGGATTAAAGCGTTCGGAGTAGACTCTGCACATTGTGGGTGCAATTATACATCATACAAAATATAAAGTAACATGTTTACCTACCTGTAAAAGGTTCACGTGGGCGGTTTGTGAATATTAATTAGTGGTGTGAAAAACTGATATGTACAGGAACCTCGGGCCCAATGAATGGGCGCAATCGATATGGGTTGGGGATACCAAACTCCAAACAACCTTGCAAATACAGCAAATAGTTTATGGTAAAACAGAAAACCATCTCTCTATAAAATGTAATTGGTTTTGATCTACACTAAATGCAATGCTGGATGGAAGGACCACATATTACAATACAATACTGCACGCTCTGTGAGGTACAGGAAAACAAAGGAAATCACAAACATTTCTGGCGATCAACAATTGAATGAAAGTGGGCATGCCAAGTTAGGTCTTATTTGTGAATTCTTTATAATGTTAACCCCTTAAGGAGGGGGTTTTGCCTCATTTCTCGCTCTCCAACTTCAAAAATCCATAACTTTTTCATTTGTTCGTGTCCCGACCTGGTGGAGCTGTTATTTGTGGTAACAAAAATTTTACTTTCCCGTTAATGTATTATTTTACATGCCATGACGCAAAGCTGAAAAAAAATTACAAATGTGGAAAAAAAATGAAAAAAAACGCACGTGCGTACGTGCTGTGGGTCTCAGTTTTACGACTTTCACTCTGAGCTCCAAATACACGCCTACGTATTCTTTGGTTCGGTTTTGTTTTGCAGATCGCGTGATACCAAATTTATACAGGTTTATTGTGTTGTATACATTTTCAAAAATAAACGAATGTGTACAAAAAGAAAAAATTTTTTTGCCATCTTGACGCTAATAACTTTTTTCATACTTTGGCGCACGGAGATGGTGAGGGTCATTTTGTGCGACGAAATGAGGCGGACGTTTTCATTTGCTACCATTTTGAGGTCTGTGCGGACATTTGATCATTTTTTATTTCCTTTTTTTATGTTATTTAAAAAGGTGTTGGTAAAGTCGCATTTCGGACAGTGGGCGCCATTTTCCCGCATCGGAGGTCACAGACCGGCCGTAACCGTTTTTATATTTTGAAAGATAGGGCATTTTGGGACGCGGCGATACCTAATATGTCTGTGATTTTTACTGTTTGTTAGTTATATACCGTTCTAGGGAAAAGGGGGGTGGTGATTTGAAAACTTTTAAATTTTATTAATTTTTTTTAGTTTTAAACTTTTTTTTTTATTTTTTTTCACTATATTTTAGGACCATCTAGGGTACATTAACCTAGATAGTCAGATCGCTGCTACCATATTACTGCAATAATTAGGTAATGCAATAATGGCATTTTTGCCAGCACATTCATTACAATGAGCCACTGGAATTGCTAACGAAGATGCAGCTTGCCGATAGCCTCGGTCAAAAGGAAGACCGAGGCTACCATGGCAAACTGATCGCCGCCCCCCGATGAAGTTCGGGGGCTTGGCGGATCGAAAAAAAGATGGCGGAGCCCACGCGCCGCCGTCTTTTAACGCCCCGGCGAATTGCGGCGGCGTTTGGGGGGTAATAGCCGCGATCGGTGCAAGCACGACGCGGTTTGGTTTTAGCGGTGGGGGTTTGGGCAAATGCAAAACCCCCACCTTGTAAGAAGAGGATCAGCCCGTGCGACCTCTTTGTGCATAATCCCTTATACCTCTGCGCGTAGAGCTACGGCGCAGAGGTAAGGGGTTTAAAGGACCATTTGAAAAGGTGAGAAAAATAGGACTCTGGCAAATAATCAGAAAGAAGTGAGGACTAATGAAAACCGTACCCGGAAGGTCATTGTTGGATAGGGATACAATAACCTCAGCTATAATGATTTAAAAAATAGCCTTGTCAGCATTCTGAAGCATTCCGGAGATTATAATAGTTTGTTACACATTAATGCGTCCCTCCCAGCATGTGTGGTGAGGGGCGTTTGCAGAAGTCTTATTGGCTAGGAGACATCAAGCGGGAATCCTGCAGGGAATCTTTGAATTGCTTTATTGCGGGGTTGGGGAATCTTTTGATATAGAGTGTGTCAGGTTAGCGGCAGAGTAGGGACCCACATCATCAGGGAAATATATCTGTCAATAAATGAGTGTTTTGTAACATCTCCCAGCTTCCCGGCACAGGTTCTCTTATTATTCATTGTTATTCAATAAATAGTTGTTTTGCCCAAGCAGGACTTTGAACTCACACATCTACTCTCTAACTCCATAGAGATACCAGCACCTCTTTCCACTATGGGCTTCTGGTGTCAATGGGATTCCATTGAGTTGCACTGTGACACAAGCCCATGCACCTGGTGGTATTTAGAGATGAATCTTAGAGAATCTCTCTACAATTACTACATATTTATTTTTTTAAAATTTTAAGTAGATACTCCAGTATGCGCCAAGGCCACAAATTTTACAACAAAAAACTGGGAAAGAAATAAAGATATAGGTATAGGCATCTTGATACTTATCTGAGTGTTTGGTATTGCACTCAAAGTTCTGGGTATCGGGGCAACCCAATCTGACTACAATCACATATTTCATTAAATACCCTGGAAAAACACACAAACATTCCTGAACAAGGTTTTGACCTCACACATTCCCTGCATATTTATAACGTAAATTATGGCGTTTTTCCGAAATTATATGAGCAGCAGGAAAACTATGGTTGCCACTATTAAACCATCTAAAAATGATTGTTTTATTTCATTAGCTTGGTTTATGGATGTACAGTTTTTTTTTTTTTTTTTGTACTTGGGTACACAATGTGTAAGGGAGTGTACACAAAATCAAAGAATATACTATAACTATTATATATATATACTTATATCTTTCGTACTTAGAAGCTAAGGCAATTTTCTGCAAAAATTATTTGGTGCACCCTATAGAATTTTAAATTCCTGGCATATTTTGTTAAATATACACAGTGGGGTATGTATGGCCTCCTTGTATCTTACTATTTAACCCTTAACGCGGAAGCCACTGTTTCACATTCCTGACACGGCCATTTTTTCAAATCTGCCCTCTGTCACTATAAGTGGTTTATAACTTCGAACGATTTAACAATCCAAGTGATTTTAAAACGGTGTTTCTCGTGACATCTGTGCTTCAGGTTAGTTGAAAAATTTGGTGGTATGCGTTGCGTTTATTTATGGAGAAATCAGATATTTGGTGAAAAATTTGGAAAAATTCTTGATTTTCAAACTACAAAATGTTCTAATTTCCACAATTGTCATACCGCAAAAAATACTTAATAACTAACATTCATGGAATGTCTAATTTATGTAGGACATGGTTTTTGGTTTTCTTATTTTTTTTGTAAGATGTTGGGGCTGTGAAAGTTAGGTGCGATTTTCACATTTCATAAAAAACGCAAAAATCCTGCTTGAGGGACACGACTCAGGTTTAGGCACTTTGAGAGCCTAAATAAAAGTAAAAAACCCATAAATACCCATTATAGAACATACACCCTTAATTGTTTTACAGGGGTTAAAACAAATCAGATGCAATTTTGAAAGTAAAATTTTTTGGCTAAATGAATGTGTTTTCAAAAAAAAAGTACAATTTTGTTGATTACCACCACTCCCTCCCGCAATGTAACAATACCCCATATGTGGTGGTAACCAGCTGTATGGGCACACGCCAGGGCATTGAGGGGGGAGCCGCGCCATTCAGAGTGATTATGCTTGTCCCTTTTTATGGCTACACAATCTTTATTTTTTGGCTATTTGGAATATAAGGGCTATTTTGGGCGACATGAGATGCACTTTACAAATACTTCATTTAGTGGGTCATTAGCTTATTGATGAGATTTTATTAACTCTTGAAGTATGGAGGAAAAGAAAATTGTCAATTTTGTTCCTTTCTTTTGTATTTTTGGGGGGTCGTACACTAAAAAATACTATATTATCTTTATACAGATCACTACGATTACGGTGATACCTCATTATATAGTTTTCATTTATTTTTACAATTTTACTGGATAAAAACTCAATATAGAGGAAATCTCAATGTTTTTGCATTACCATCTTTCGGAGATATGGTGATATATATAGCCGACCACCGCAGTTTGGAGCGGGAGGGCCAGAAGTTTGACGCAATAGTACTGCATTTGCGGGAATGCACCTCGCCATGCAGTACTATTAGTCAAATGTCGGGAAGGGGTTAAGCAGTTAAGTATTCGAATTATACGCATTATAGCAGAAATTTAATTTTCATGTAGTTTTTTGCATTCATCACAGTTTACTGCGAAGTGCATGAAGGTGGGGTATTTTGTATGGAAGGCTGTGCTTTCTGGAAAAAATTTGTTTTAACAGAATAGGAGCTTTTACTTTGTACATATATTTTAAACACATTTGGGATTACAACCAATATGGCATGGTTTTTGGGAGTGTAAATTTTGTTGATTGATGTTGTGGATTGTGACACATTGTACTAAATTAGTTTAAAAATTTGGATGATATCTTTTGTGTTTAGTTAGGAAAAAAATAAATTTGAAAATAAAGAATTTTCCAAATTTGTCCAAAATCTAATCTCTACTTTTGAGCAGATAGTAATAGCACCCAAATTGATTCAGAATTTACATTTTCCTAAATGTCTGCTTTAAGTTGCCATAGTTTTTAAGATTCACATATTTACTAGAATGCTATGAGGCTCCAGAAATTGGGTGCCATGTTCGCATTTTTAGGAAAGACCCAAAACCCGTATTAGATGGACTGCTCAACTTTTAATGGCTGTGAGAGGCCTAATAGCTCAACTTGTACAATAACCCCATTACGAAACTACACCCCTCAATGTATGAAAAGGCACTTTAAAAAAGCCTACAAATTGTAATATTTTTTTTACAATACATTCATTTTGGGTGGAAATTTGCAATGGATTAAATGAAAAAAGGCTCCACAAACTTTGATAAAGAATTTTTCCAGAGTACACCGATACCCCATCGTGGTGGTCACCTGCTGTAGGGCGCATGGACGCGCATAGAAGGAAGGAGGGCCATCCAGAGCAGATCTGCAATGTTACATGTTACAGGCTTTGATTTTTTCTTTCTTGTTAATGCCGGAACCTAATAGGTGCTAGTTTGAAAATCAAGAATTTTTCCAAATTTTCACCAAATATCTGATTTTCTCATAAATAAACGCAACGCATACCACCAAAATTTTTCAACTAACATGAGGTACAAAGTGTCACGAGAAAACAGTTTTAAAATCACTTGGATATGTTAAAGCGTTCCGAAGTTATAACCACTTATAGTGTCAGAGGGCAGATTTGAAAAAAATGGGCCGTGTCAGGAAGGTGAAAAGTGGCTTCCGCGTTAAGGGGTTAAATAGTAAGATACAAGGAGGCCATACATACCCCACTTGTGTATATTTAACAAAATATGCCAGGAATTTAAAATGTATAGGGTGCACCAAATAATTTTTGCAGAAAATTGCCTTGAGCTTCTCAAAGATAGATATAGATATAGATATATAGATATATAGATATATAGATATAGATATATAGATATATATATTATATATATATTATATTTTGTTGTACACTCCCTTACACATTGGTAACCCAAGTAAAAAAAAAAAACTGTACATCCATAAACCAAGCTAATGAAATAACAACAATCATGTTTAGATGGGTGTAATATGTGCACCATAGTTTTCTGCTGCTCATAAGAATTTCAGGAAAAACGCCATAATGTAGTTATAAATAATGCAGGGAAGGTGTGAAGTCAAAACCTTGTTCAGGAATGTTTGTGTGTTTTTCAGGGTATTTAATGAAAATATGTGAATATGTAGTCAGATTAGGGTTGCACCGATACCAGAACTTTGAGTGCAATACCAACACTCAGAGAAGTATCAAGATGCTCTATACCGATACTTTATTCTTTCCCAGTTTTTTGTTGTAAAATTAAGAAAAAAAATCAAAGCCTGTAAAATGTAACATTGCAGATCTGCTCTGGATGGCGCCTCCTTCCCTTCTATGCGCGTCCGTGCACCCATACAGCAGGTGACCACCCCATATTGTTTATCAAACTTTGTGGAGCCTTTTTTCATTTAATCCATTGCAAATTTCCACCCGATTTGTAGGCTTTTTTAAAGTGCCTTTTCATACATTGAGGGGTGTAGTTTCCGTAATGGGGTTATTGTACATGTTGGGCTATTAGGCCTCTCACAGTCAATTAAAAGTTGAGCAGGTCCATCTAAATACGGGTTTTGGTGTTTTTCCTAAAAATGTGAACAATGGCACCCAAATTCTGAGCCTCATAGCATTCTAGTAAAATATGTGGAATCTTAAAAAACTATGGCAACTTAAAGCAGACATTTAGGAAATGTAAATTATGAATCAATTTGGGTGCTATGACTATCTGCATCAAAAGTAGAGAATTTAGAACTTTGGCAAAAATTTGGAAAAATTCTTTATTTTCAAATTTAGTTTTTTTTTCATAACTAAACACAAAAGATTTCATCCAAATTTTTAAACTAATTTGAAGTACAATGTGTCACGAGAAAACAATCTCAAAATCCCCTGGATATCTCATAGCGTTCCAAAGCTATAACCTAAAGGCCAAAAGAGGCTGAGTCCCGTAGGGGTTAAATGTACCACAATCCACAACATCAACAAGAATTTACACTCCCAAAAACCATGCCATAATTGGTTGTAATCCACAAATGTGTTTAAAAATATATGTACAAAGTAAAAGCTCCTATTCTGTTAAAATTATTTTTTTCCAGAAAGCCCAGCCTTCCATGTATACAAAATAACCCACCTTCATGCAACTTCGCAGTAAACTGTGATGAAATGCAAAAACTACATGAAAATTTCTGCTATAATGCGTATAAATTCAGAATACTTAACTGCTTAAACAGTAAGATACAAGGAGTCCATACATACCTCACATGTGTATATTTAACAAAATATGCCAGGAATTTTAAATCTATAGGGTGCACCAAATAATTTTTGCAGACAATTGCCTTGAGCTTCACAAAGATATATGTATTATTGTACACTCCCTTACACATTGGTAACCCAAGTAAAAAAAAAAACTATACATCCATAAACCAAGCTAATGAACAAAATATGATTGTGTTTATATGGGTGTAATATGTGCACCATAGTTTTCTGCCGCTCATAAGAATTTCAGGGAAGGTGTGAAGTCAAAACCTTGTTCAGGAATGTTTGTGTGTTTTTCAGGGTATTTAATGGAAATATGTGAATATGTAGTCAGATTAGGGTTGCACCGATACCAGAACTTTGAGTGCAATACCAACACTCAGAGAAGTATCAAGATGCTCTATACCGATACTTTATTCTTTCCCAGTTTTTTGTTGTAAAATTTGTGGCCTTGGCTCATACTGGAGTATATACTGTAAAAAAAAAAAAAAAAAAAAAAAAAAAAAAAAAAAAAAAAAAAAAAACTAGTGCATTGGGCTTGTGTCACAGTGCAACTCAATGGAAGCCCATTGACAACCAGTAAGCCCATAGTGGAAAGAGGTGCTGTATCTCTATGGTAGGTAGAGAGTAGATGTTGTGAGTTCAAATTCTGCTTGGGCAAAAAACTATTTAATTGAATAACATGAAATAATAAAGAGAACCTGTGCCAGGGGAAGCCATGGGAGATGTACAAAACACCATTTATGGACAGATAATATTTCCCTGATGATGTGGTCCCTACTCTGCCGCTAACCTGACACATCTATACAAAAGATTCCCCAACCGCAAATATCAATTCAAAGGATTCCCTGCAGGATTCCCGGCTTGATGTCTCCTAGACATAGACTTCTGCAAACGCCCCTCACCACACATTGCTGGGAGGGACGCAAGTAATGTGTAACAAACTATTATAATCTCCTGGAATGATTCAGAATGCTGACAAAGGCATTTTTTAAATCATTATAGCTGAGGTTATTGTAGCCCTATCCAACAATGACCTTCCTGGTGACAGGTTTGCATTAAGCCTAAATCTTCTTTCCTGAGATATTTTTCCAGAGTCCATATTTTTCTCACCTTTTTTCAAATGGTCTTTAACCCCTTAACGCTCTGCGCCGTAGCTCTACGGCGCAGAGGTATAAGGGATGTATGAAGAGGGCTCACGGGCTGAGTCCTCTTCATACACCACATTAGGGTTTTATTTGGCAAATTTAGTAAAACATAAGAAAAAAATATTCATGTCTGGTATCCCCGTAATCGTATCGACCCATAGAATAAAGATAACAGGATTATTAGTCTATACGGTGAACACGAAAAAAAAAAAAGTTAAAAATCCAGTACAGAATTGATGCTTTTCTACTCATGACCTCAAAAAAAGTTCCTCAAAATGTCCTCTCCAGAATATCCATGATGCGTCACAGTGTAGATTTATACCGCGTTAGCCATGGAGAGCAGAAGAGGCGTCACATGAGACTTGTGAACAGTTACCCGTACTTGGTGCTAAGAGTTCTTAGTCCAGCCTTGTGCTAGCAGACATTCTCCGGAAGAGGTGATCCAGGCATTGTGTTCAGTGCTTTTGATTTGCTGGGGGCTGAAACCATTTGAAGAAGTTAGTTACATAAAGTACCACACATATAAACCACAGATCAAAAATATTTATTGCATCCACAACAGTTTTATAGCCAGCCCTAAGGATTGATCTAGATGTTGTTAGCAACTCATGGAAATAGGATTCCCTATTACATTATAGGGATTGTACGAAGTTATAATAAGCTGATCAGTTTTGGTCTGACTAGCAATCTGGAGAATAGAGGTCCAGTTCTCACTAGCGATAGTATTGCAGTATTGAAAATTGCAGATGACAGCACTCGCCATCTCGAGCACTCTTATTGACGGGATAAATTGTTAGGACGGTCTCACACTGCTTTCGTCAGTTAGTGGCCGTGGACCGTGCAGAGTCTTGTGGCACGGACCGACAATACTACGATGGCAATCTACAATGTAAGGATTTCCTGCTTTTTTTTAAAAACAAAAACAAACAGTAGCGCAGAGACAATTTACTCTATCAGTGTTGCGGTTTTGTAAAAAAAAGCAGGAACTCCTTACATCATAGATCATGTAAGGAGTTCCGTTCCCAGCAGTATGGGTGATTTATACCACAGGACTCTGTAAATAAAGGGATCATTCATAGTATAAAGATTTTAAGCAATATATTCAAATTGGTTATAGAAACATATTCCCTTAACCCTTTCAAGACCTGGCCCTTTTTTGTTTTTTCATTTTCATTTTTTACTCCCCATGATCAAAAATCCATAACTTTTTTATTTTTCCATGTACAGAGCTGTGTGACGGCTTATTTTCTGCGTAACAAATTGCACTTCATAGTGATGGTATTGAATATTCCATGCCGTGTACTAGGAAGCGGGAAAAAAATTCCAAATGCAGTGAAATTGGTAAAAAAACGCATTTGCGCCATTTTCTTGTGGGTTTGGATCTTACGGATTTCACTGTGCACCCCAAATGACATGTCTACTTTATTCTTTGGGTCTGTGCGATTACGGGGATACCAAATTTATATAGGTTTTATAATGTTTTCATACATTTAAAAAAATTAAAACCTCCTGTACAAAAATTTTTTTGGGGATTTTGCCATCTTCTGGCGCTAATAACTTTTTTATACTTTGGTGTACTGAGCTGTGGGTGGTGTCGTTTTTTGCGGATTTTGATGCCGTTTACAATGTTATCAATTTTAGGACTGTTCGACCTTGTGATCACTTTTTATAGAATTTTTTTAAATGACAAAAAAAGTGCCAATTCCGTTACGGGATTAAACGCAGTGAAAAACCGTTATCATATTTTGATAGATCGGGCATTTTCGGTCGTGTTATTTGGACGAAGGATTGAAAGTCGTAAAAACTGAGCCCACAGAACGTGACGCACGTGCGTTTTTTTCAATTTTTCCACATTTGAATTTTTTTCAGCTTTGCAGTACATGGCATGTTAAAAACATAACATTACGGGAAAGTAAAATTTTTACCACAAAAAGCTCTCACACAGGTCTGTTACACGGAAAAATGAAAAAGTTATGGATTTTTGAAGTTGGAGAGCGAGAAGCGAGGCGAAAACCCTCCGTCCTTAAGGGGTTAATCATTATCAAGCATTGCCCAAATCAGACCTAACTTGGACAATTCCCACTTTCATTCAATTGTTGATGCCAGAAATGTTGTGATTTCTTTTGTTTTCCTTGTAACTCACAGAACTTGCAGTATTGTATTGTAATATGTGGTCCTTCCAGCATTGCATTTAGTGTAGGATCAATTCACCAATTACATTTTTATAGAGAGATGGTGTTTCTGTTTACCATAAGATATTTGCTGTATTTGCAGGTTTTTGGAGTTGGTATCCCCAACCCATATCGATTGCGCCCATTCATTGGGGCACGAGTTCCTGTAAATAGCAGTTTTTCACCACTAATTAATATTCACAACCCCCACAGTGAACCTTTACAGGTAGGTAAACATGTTACTTATATTTTGTATGATATATATTGCACCCACATGTGCAGAGGTCTACTCAGACGCTTTATTCCTTCTTATGAGACACAGGCAAACACCCCACATGTGTAAGATTACTTAAAGGGCATCTACCATCAGGATGAAGGGCTGTATGCAAATGAGCCTGAGGGGCTCCAGGCTCCATAGGCTCACTTGAACATAGTCTTCCATCCTTTTGGTTGATGTCCTTTAAGACCACCAGCAATGTCAAACGTTTATCTCAATATTCACTGTTATCAGTAGTAACCCCTTAGTGCCCTCCTCCCCCTACATGTTTTTACTGTGTTCTTGTCTTAATATTGCACGGCATCCCTTATTGGGAAGAGAAGTTGCTTGGCTGTAGTGTGAAAGGCAGGCCCCTAGATCGAAGGAAGATCTGATCCGGCCTGCTTAACCCATTAGATCCTGCGGACTGTGCAGACTTCATCTAAGTGCTTTGAGGAAGGAAGTTCCCTTTTTCATCCTATCAGCCCCCAACAATGTAATATTGGAATGCCAATAGTTTTCTTTTTTGGCAAAAGGGGGCCTTTACGATGGCTTATGTTGTTTTAAAGTTGTAATGATTTTTCTTTTTAATTTTATAGGTAGTAGAAATGTATTCAAGTGGGGGTGATCTGCACTTAGAGCTTCCAACAGGCCAGCAAGGAGGCACAAAGAAATTATGGGTGAGAATCTTTATTATCCAGTATGTCCTGGAAAAGCCTACTTAGAGATAGTTGCATGTGAGTTTCTGTCTTATCACAATGGATCTTGGCCAAACAAATGTATGATGGAGAATTTATGGCAATATAGCAATTAATGATAATCTTTCTTTATATAGTGCTATAATGTTCTGTAGTACTTTACAAATCATATGGGACAATACAAATAAGATGGTAAAAGTAAAACATAGTCATATGGAACAATAGGGGTGAGGGTTTCTGCTCGCAAAAGCTTAGTCTGAAGGTACGGGTGACACAAGAAGTATAAGATCTTGTAAAATGGTCCAGTCATTCTTTACAATTCAGAACATCAGAACGTATTGTGGTGAGGATACTAATTATTTCCTTATTTTGATTTTAGGAAATACCACCATATGAAACAAAGGGTGTAATGCGAGCAAGCTTCTCCTCTCGAGAGGCTGACAATCACACTGCCTTCATTAGAATTAAAACCAATGTATCTGACAACGCAGAGTTTATTATCCTTCCTGTTCACAACGGTTTCTTTTGTTGCATCTCTAAATAACATCTAAAAATCACGTGTTTCTGGATGTGTCTTTGTTTTCTTCTCAGCTCCTGGCATATATTCTTCAATAGAAATGCTAGATTTTGGCACATTACGAACACAAGGTAAGAATGATTTATCAAATTCTTCATTTCTTTTTCTTTTTTCTTATCCCATGTAATCCATATAATTATCTATTTTCACTGTGTGTTATTTTCTTTACTACTGTATTGCTATTCTCTATTGGTATATTTATAGTTTTGAAAGATTGTTCTTTTATAACACGTGACTTTTTTCGTTTTCTCTATTTTGTTTTCTAGATGTCCCCAAAGTTCTTAATCTTCATTTACTAAATTCAGGAACTAAAGATGTTCCAATAACTGTAAGTAGCAGCTTCTCTCATGTTGTTGTTGTCTTCTTGTTTTTGTGACTCGAGCATACATGAAGGCTGGGGTGCAGGCTGTGCTTACATCTTGTAAGCCAAAGCCTAAAGGGCATCTCATATGAAGAAAAAGTCTTTTTCCATTAAATTTCCAGTTAAATCACCAATAAACTGCCTCCAAAGCTTCAAATGACGTCCCACCCTAAGCATAGTTTACAGGCAGAAATATCTGTCATTGACAAACATCCTACATCTTTTTGGGACTGGGGCTGGGAATAAACTCCAATGGACCTATGGAGCCACTTAACTTTGATTAAGCGGTCACAGGCACTGATGACTGTAATTAGCCAGTTATGAACTAATTCTTCGTAATGAGAATCCTGTAGAGCTGGGATATCTCTCTGCCATCCCCCATTCCCCCCCAAACTGAGTTCCTAGACAAGAATTGTACATTTGTGAGTTTTTAGTTCATTTAGTCTAATAATGTAATAGTTGCTACTCATCTTCTGTTACAATCATATGTTTTGTCTATGGACTATTAGCTTATGTCTTTTTTTCTGTCTGCTTGCTTTACTGCTCAGTCAAGATAACAGCTAATTTTATTGTAACACTCCTTCATTTATGAGAAAGGGGGGGTGTATGGACTGAGGTTACAACTGTGGGAAGGTCAATTGTGATAATAAAAGAGCTTTAATTATGTTTTATTACTTTATAGTCAGTATTTAATGCAGATGGTCTTAGTGTGATAAACTAGATTACAAAAAAAGCATGTTGTGCCATAATAGATTGAGATCCTGGACCTTCTACGAGTCAGAGCCGAGAGGCATACAGGCCCTGCCTTAATAGAAAGGGTGGTCTGGTTTTGAAAGGTTGGTGTTTTGAAGGGGCATTCCCAAGAAGACAAGATTCTTAAATATACCCAGGGTAACAAAATAACAAACTCTCTAATTCATTGTTATTAACAAAAAGACAGCATTTCACAGATCTAATTCCAACCTGTCTTTATCAGTCCTGGTCTTTACAATTTTGCTTTCCCCTGGATCATACCATAAATCTTCTATGGTTAGATTCTTCTCATGAATAGCTTCTTATATCTGCACGGCTGCAGTGCTGTCTGCCTCCTGTACCAACCCCCTGCATTACAAGACCAGCTCAGACACAGGCACTTCCTGCCAGCAGGCAGCAATGTGCAGAGACTGCGTATGTTATAGATGAGATATCAGCGTGTTTCCTTGTGTCTTATAACCCATCTCATTACTCTGATCTGTCTAATCTCTTTTTCTATATGTCAGATACTAGTAGAATGTTCAGAAGCAAAATGAAAGTGTAGATAAATCCTGTACCTTGATAATCTAAGCACACAGAGGAGTCATAATGAGTCTCAGCTAGTCCCCACCCACACTCTGGAATCTTACACTGACTATGATTGGATGATAGGACCAAAAATTTGTAAAATTACGAAGTAAGGCATTAACAATTATTCTTTCTTTTCAAGGCCAAAGCCCTACACCAAAAAAAAAGCTCCTGTCCATTTACTGGTTTAATCTAAGCCTACAATTTGGAA
The DNA here is from genome assembly GCA_019512145.1 of Engystomops pustulosus. Classification (NCBI taxonomy): domain Eukaryota; kingdom Metazoa; phylum Chordata; class Amphibia; order Anura; family Leptodactylidae; genus Engystomops; species Engystomops pustulosus. The sequence continues at coordinate 87,307,201 of CM033642.1, read as the reverse complement.
GTGAAAAATTAGACTATAACGTTTTAAACTGTGATTCTGCATCAGACTAGAAATTAGACTAGACAGTCTTGCACTACTTCATATATAATCAGACAGGGTTGTGAATTCGCCCCTTTTTCTTTCTGAATAGAAGCATGGGCTCAGGTAAGAATACATTGTGCAGGTATAATAAACACATATTCTTTTCTTCACATGTCAAACCTTGAAATTTAATTGGGACAGTGTCGATGTTATAAGATTTTGTTGGGTCACATTCCATGTGCCTTATATTCATTAACTATGTCACTGTGATTCTTCAAAGAACCTGCATAATTGGCTGCCCCCAAAATTAGTAACAAATCCCAACATATAGAAGGAGCTGAATATCTCAGGCATACCCTCCATGCAATCATTTTTGTTTCCAGCATTCCTTATTTAAGTTTATTGAAAGGCCCTACTGAAGTTTTAATGTGAAGAGTCACGTCTGTTTAGATTCATAACTTAATATTGTGATTGTTATATATAACCTATTTGCAGAATAATCCCTGGTTAGCCCTTTCAGTACTAAGGCCTTCAAAAAGTTCTCACATTTTGAATACCTGAAGCTTTGGAATATAAGCTTAAGGGTACATTCACACTGATTTGTACTTGCCCAGCCGTAACCCAGGGCAGCACACGTCAGCGTGACTGAGAGTGGTGCTGCTGCTCACCCCTCCCCTCTCCGTAGGAAATAATGGCGCACAGCTGTTCTTACAGCCAAAGATTGAGCCCGGTCTATCTTTTTTACAACTGCACGGTACCATGAGCACACACGGTTCTCACTGTACCGAACCCGGGCACCATAAATGTCTGTGGGTACGTATATAGTTTGTGGCCAGATATATACGTCTACACAATGGTCCGTGTGAATGAGGCTTTATCTTGTCTTGTCAGATTTCCTAACAATGGCTGGATTTGTTTATAATTATTAGTTTTCGTTCTGAAATTGAGGTAAATTACATTTTGAAAGCTGCCATTCATTGAGACCTTTTCTCTACTGCCACATTGATCTGCAAAAAGAACATGTGAGAGCATTATAGCTTTCCAGTTATTGTTACTTGTATTATTGTTACAGCCAAACGTTACCAACAGAAATTAGTTCTTGTTGTTTTCTCTCTCAAAACAAGCCTGGGGCAGTTTTACTGCCTACCCTAAAATATGCAGTCACATGTATTCTCATGTGCAGATGCACTCCTATTTCATTTCACATTATTTAGTTATGTTAACCCAGGTAAATATCAGCAATATAAAACAAGTGTAACCGGGTGGGGAGATGTACTACACTTAAATCTCTGCTTTTTACATGATATGAAATAAAGGGGTTGTCCTTATTAGTGATGGACACCGTTATATCTGTGTGTACACTGCTAAAAAATAGAGAGCCGCAATACATTAAATGGGTTGTTTTTACTAGTGGCATGAGTGGGCTGTAAAAAGAAGAAGTTAGTGTGACCTCTGGAGGCAAGCATAATACCTGTACAAGTGTCATAGACGCTTGTACAGGCACTTTGACTCCTCATTAAAATTCTCAGGCGATTTAATCCACCTAAGAGTTTTCTCTGCTCTCTCTCAGTCCTGGCGGCTAGCTACAGCTGATTGCTGCAAAAACCGCAGCCCTGGTAGAAGATCATGCTAGAGCCACTGCTATCTTCAGCAGTGAGGAACCCTGGCCGTCTACATGGCACTGTGTGCCACTGTGCATGCAGTGCTATTGGCAGGATGGGGCTTTAACATTTACAGCACAATAGTAAAGCATGATAGGTTTCCGTAAGCAGCTCCTAGTGCCGTTTCTCAGGGTGACAGGTCCTCTTTAATTATGGCCAGGTTTAATTTGTGTTCCTGAAAATGTTATGCTCCTCCTCTGTTAAAAATACTCAAATGTTAAGATGAGTATTTTTACACTTTTAGAAAAATGTTAGTGCGACCTCTGCTTGCCTCTCTCTTCTGCTCCGTTCACCATTGTCTATGTACACAGAGGTGCATCTTTGATGACATGACTTCAGCATGCACCCGCTCCAGCTTTTGTCTGCAGACTGCACAAGGTTAGCGATGGAGACCACCCATTGACCATAACTTCCGGATGTGGATGATTTTGTTCTCTGCTTGGCCTTTGTATCGCAGTCTAGTCCTGGCATAGTAAAAAATATAATCATTTACCGTGTAGCGGAAATGGGAACCTATAGTCATATTTTATACTCCAGAATAGACTCTTGAAGTTCTGCATACTAATAAAATGTTTCACGTGCAATGTCTTGTTCATTTAGTTTTATCTCTCCAAGTTGTAATACTTGTTTGTAATTTGCTCAGAGCGTACGATCAACACCACAGAATGATGCAATAACTGTGCATTTCAAACCCATTACACTGAAAGCGTCTGAGAGCAAATACACCAAAGTTGCAAGTATAAGTTTTGATGGTAAGAATTCTATGTGTCTATCTGCAAACTGAAAAAACACACATTATACTTTATTTTGAGTGCTTTTAGTCTTCATACCTTGCCTTTTTTTTTTTTTTAAAAAAAAGAGTATCGGCATCCCTTGTATTTGTTTTTGTCTCTCAACACATTCCACTATGTAACAAATAAAGAATTGCATCTAGAATATCTCATTCAATGAGATCTAGTATCTAGTAAACAGCTGTATGTCGGCTGACCCACAGACTGCACCCTGTGAAGAGGACGGAAGCCCTTGCAATAAACAAAAACATAGCAGCCGTCTGGCCAGCAGGCAGTAAGTCCTTGCATACTATTTTTATATAATGCAAGGATTTGAGTCCTCTGTACAGTGTGAAGTGGGACACCTTGTATTTCTAAGGGCGGTATTTCTACACACAGCTTAGGGTTCCTCAGTCTAGGGCCCCTACAGGGAAAAAAAAAAAACTCTGAGCAGGTCCTATTCTTGGCAATGTTTGCAGCTCTGCACTCCAATAGAAGTCTATTTTGCTGTGAAAAGTACTGCTGACACAAATATGCAAAAAACTGCCTGCAGGTGGCATACGGCCTGTTTTTGGGAACACAAGGTGGAGACATGGGCAAAATACTGTTCACTTATTGGCTGCAAAAGTGGCCAATACAGCCATATTTTGCGGCCATAGGAAAATTCCCTTTTGTGTTCAAGAGGCCTTTGTGTCCCAGGTTTAGCATGCTTGATTTTGATGGTAGATTTCCTTTAAAGGGAACCTGTCAGCAGAAATTGACCTAATAAACTACTACTAGTATGTTGTCAAGCAACTGATCACCTTCCAGATCATGTTTCTCTCATGACCTAATGTGGTGGAACCTTTTGAGAAAATCTCAATCTCACATCTTTTGAAGTGAGATTTAAGTTGAATAAATTCAAGGAGGTGGAAATTTTAACACTGAAGTCAAGCTTTCTTCACTGTAATTGATGGTCCTGCGTCAAGAGACATCACTAACCAGGTCTTCTGAAGTCCAATGCATGATGTCAATCACAGAGGAGGAGACATTCAATGTTCCCCACCTTTACTTCAGTATTTAACTCTCCTCCTCCTTGACTTTACACAACCAATTTACAGCCCACTTCAAAAATGATTTTCTGGATGATGTCACCACACTGTGTCATGAAAGAAACAATAACTAGAAAGCTATTCTTTATTCTTCAATGCCTTACAATATTCTGGAACTGGTTTATAAGTTCTGTTGCTGATGACAGGTTCCCTTTAATAATAAAGGCACAAGATGGTGAGATTACATGGCATGCGACAGTAAACATTGCAGCATAAGGACAAATTTAGTAACAGGTGCTCTTTAATCCACAGCAGCATTATTACTTTGTGGTGGGGAATCCTATCCCAGCCAAAAACCTACATGTACCCATTAAAAACAACTGCTTATTCATCATATTAAAACACCTAAAGCTTTTTTTTATTTAAAAGTATTTTTAGCATTGTAAATAATAAAGTAACATTTCTGTTTTAATAATTCCTGATTTACTGTAAGTCTCTATTAACTGACCTCCAGTGATTGATATCCCAACATTGATTGTTGACTACTGCATTCACTTGGCTGTCAGGGTTACGTGTCCACCCTAGTGGGGTCAGAAATTGGCTGCCATTATGTACTTGTATGAGTTAAGACTCGTACACAGGACCATGTGCAGAGGCCTGTGGCTAGCTCATGGCTCTGTAGCCTTCTATAAGGCACGGTGCAGCGCATCTTTGCTGCCAGTATTTAAACACATTTGTGGGATTAACTCGGGGACATAGGAATTTTATAACATTTTGAAAGGTTTGAAAGAAATATCCTTGGACAGCTCCCATTTAAATATTTTAAATGTCTTGTGTAGCTTTCTGAAGTTTATGTTCTGTCTTTCAAACAGCATCAAAGGCTAAGAAGCCGTCACAGTTCTCTGGTAAAATAACAGTCAAAGCAAAAGAGAAGAGTTATTCAAAACTAGAAATTCCATACCAAGCTGAAGTGTTGGATGGGTAAGTAAGCAGTCAAAGGATTTTTCACATCTCACAAATGTGTTATAGGATATATTGTATATTTACAGAACCCAGGATTTACTGGGCACATAACCACTAACTACATATCCTGTGACATAAATTGATTATTTGTGGGGGTGCAACACCTGACACACCTGATAGTCACCTCAGCACAGTGGTCGTGTTGCGCCAGTTCCCTAGGGTTAAAGCAGGAAGAATGCCACAGTGTATTGGTAGCATGGAAGAACTTCAAGTGCAGCTCTCTTAGTGAATGGGGACTGCCCTTGATCTACGGACAGAGTGGTCTGATCACTGCTCCATCCCTAAAGTAGGGCACCAGCAACACTACATGGAGGTGATTGATGTGGGTACCGGTCAAACACCTGCAGATTAACTACTAATGACCCATAATTTCAATTGCTCATTAGAAGTTTGTGCCTGGAAAACCCCTTTCAGTAAGATTTCCCTTTAAACTCTTCAGTTCCAGTTGAAATGTTAATTAATTTGTATGAACTTCCTTGTAATTACGTTTTACATAGGTACTTGGGATTTGATCATGCAGCCACATTATTTCACATACGGGACAGTCCATCAGATCCCGTGGAGAGATCTATCTTCTTGACAAACACCTTTAACTTTGCTGTACTTATCCATGATGTCTTGTTACCTGAAGATGCAAAGACTATGTTTAAAGTAAGCTTTTATCTCTAAAGGGTTTGTGCCGCAAACACATTAAGTTAGCTGACACTTGTCTGATCAGGGAAGAACCCCTCCAATTATGTTGGCTCTCTGTCTGTCCTGTACGATTTATTGAAGCGACAGTACACATTTATAACCTGTTCAAAAAGATGAATTCAAGTCTCCAGTAATGGAACTCTCAATAAGACACATCACCTACCTTGTAGGTATTCTTTATATATTTTACTCAGTCGCTTTCCTGTAGATGCTTTTCTTACACTTGGTTGTGGCATCAAAGTAGCAGACTGACATCCCAGCATGCTGCAATCTCATATGGCTGACTATAAATCTCTTTAAATGGTTCTAAGCACTTAGTAAAACATTACAGATGCAAACTGAGTCTTTTGAATTGTCAGCACAATGCCTAAAAATAACCCTGTAGTTGGTGTGAGATGAAGCTTCAGCAGAGGGGAAAACTTTGCACAATCTTTAATGCAAATCAGCAAAAAATGTTTCATCCCAAAGTAGAAACAATGCAATAATAAAAATTATTGCCCCTACATGTGTACACAGCCAGTAACTAACTTACTTTCTTTTTTTTTTTTATCTTTACTGCAGATCCAAAATTTCAGTTCAAATGTATTAATTTCTCCAGGAGAATCCAGATATATATTTTCATTAATATTCACACCATCTACATCCTCTGTTCACATAGACAGCAATATATTACTCATCACCAATGCATCAAAATTCCACTTGCCTATTCGAGCGTACACAGGCTTTTTAGATGTAAGTATCTTAAATGTACTAGCAGTTTGTTCATATATACCGGGAGTCCCCGTGTTACGTAGAAAATTCTATAGGTTTGTTCTTAAGTTGAATTTGTATTCAAGTAGAAACTGCATATTTTATAATTGTAGATCCAGACAAATTTTTTTTTTTGCCACAGTGACAATTGTAGTTTCACATTGTTTTTGGTGCAATTGAACCAAGTATTATCAAAAAGAAGAAGAAGATCTTATCCACCAAGAAAGCATCAAGAGTGATGCTTTGTTCAAACGTTTTGACACACTATTGACGGAACCCATTATTAGAATGTTGTGTATTTTTGACCCTATTTGGGTTAACTAAGTATTGAATGGATTTCATTAGTTTGCCAACATTGATGGGATGGAGATCCTATATATATGTATGTGTATGTGTGTATGTATATTCATAATAATCAGCTGTAGGAGTTATAAAAGCTGTCTGCAATGAAGCTTTATAATAAATTCTGGTTCTGATGACAATCCAACATTTTTAAAATCCATTTGTCACAGAGACCAAATTTTTTTTTACTGGGGTTAGAATTATAAAATATACAGTTCCGACTTCCATACAAATCCAACTTAAGAGCAAACCTAAATATATAACATTTTCACTAATCAGTGCAGTGACAGGACGAGCATGCTTCCCACTGCTCCATTACAGCACTCTGCTCCCTCTGACACTCACATACACTCTCTATGTGAGTGCTGGAGAGAATCAAACGATGTGCTCTGCAATTGCCAACATTTGGGAAATTGGGATACCATGGAACATCTTGTAAAGCATATGAATCAAGAAGTAATATATGTGTGTATGTATGTGTATGTGTGTATATGTATGTATATATATATGTAACCTATATTGATGCATGATTCTGCCATGAAAACACTTCTGCTGCTGTTGATTGTTTGATAACTTTTTCTTCCTTTATTTTCTTTTTAGTACTTTGTTTTACCTCCAAAACCAGAAGATCGCTTTCTAGAATTTGGTATCCTAAGTGCAACGGAATCTAGCAGTCTTTTACTAGCTCTAATAAATAACAACCCTATAGAGGTAAGTCACCAAAAGTTGCATTTGCTCTAGTAGAACACACAAGCCATTGACAGTGTTCAGCATCAAAAATTACAAACTGCTGTACAACATAAAAGAAACCAGGCTATAACCCTATTACTGTCAGGGTACATTCCCCTTGGAGAAAAGGAGGAAGTGGCCCTTCAGTCAGTGTGTCGGGTACCTTTGGGGTCTCTCATTAAAGGACACCTGTCATCAGGTCTGTGTCACTAGTCCTGTCACCTCTACCTGTTGGAGCAGATCACAAGGATCCATCCCAGCCTTTATCTAGTCATTTCATACATTATTCATTGTAAAATCATCTATTCTTTATAATGTAAATTAGGCTGGTCACATGGTCAGAGGCAGTGATGTCACCCCTGTTCTCCCTCCCCTCTCCTCCCCCTGCTCATGTCTGTGTATAATGTATAGTAAAATATTGCTGGTGTCTGTGCTGCATCTGCTGACATGCTGCATCCTCCTAATATACAGACATCAGCTACACATGAATCTGACATGTTCTGCTGTAACATGGCTGCCTGGAGCTGCTGTATCTCTCCTATATACACACACACACACACACATGCACACACAGGCTGCAGGGGGTGTGGCCACCAGCACCAGGAAGCACATCATTATACAGCCTCACATCATTATACAGCCTCACATCATTATACAGGCTGTCAGTCAAGCTCTGGGGGTGTGGCTGTGCCTCCCACTCATGAATAGAGTGGACAGCTTGAATATGCTAATGCTTCATTGGACATTTCACAGGTCATTTGCATACAGCTTTAGGACCTCATTGCTTAGGTTTACAGGCATGTAGAGGGACAATGAAGGGATAGAGGCAATGCTCTCTAATGGCAGTTTATGAAAATATATTTAGTTTAGGGGGGTTATTTTGCATGACGGGTTCTCTTTAAACATGGCCGTCCCTATTTTCCATTTTTCTGGCCCTATTACTTGCAATATACACCAACATGGATAAACACCCAATCTGTGTATTACTGATAACACTTGGGAACACTCATTTTGGTGCCTTTAAAAGTTGGAACAGTTTCATTTATGTTCAATTCGGCTCTACTTTTGGAGAAATGGCATTGCTGCCTTACGCAGTAAATTCTGCTCAGATTAGTCATCACTCAATATTGTGCTAAAGAAATTTTGGAAATTGGGGTCATGTTGTGGCTGTAGATTAGAGATTTTCTATCAAGTCGCTGAAACTTTGTTTCTGTGATGTTCTTGGACATTCATGCTGCATGCTCCAACAGTAGTTGGCCGTCATATGGCCCACAGTACCGTTTTTCCATTCTTCTTATTTCTTGATGGAAATGATTCTCATAAACTAGAGCTGTTTGAGAGAAATGGAAGGTATTTCCTGAATATCAAAATATTTTAGTTTTGGCTCCAATTATAGGGAATTGTATCGGAGCCTGCAGTAAGCCTGAATAGCTGCTATACAATACACATTTACACATTTTCCTTACAAATGCCATTGCTACTACTAAATGTTGGTTTTCTTTAAAGTTGGCAATCAAAAGCTGGCATGTTATTGGAGACAGTCTTTCTATAGAACTTCTAGCCACAGAAAGGGGAAACAGAAGCAGCATTATAGCCAACCTTCCAGGGATAGAAAATTCTACTGCATCTGACCGCACTTCAGTAAGTAATCTTCTCCCATTTATTCCCCTTTCACATTTGAAAGCTTCTCTTTTTAATCAACTATAATAAAAAAAATTATTGGTTTTATCACATGTGAAAACTTTTCAGTGTATTCTTGTTTGTTTGTAGGTTATATTAACTTCAGGGTTTTATGCAATGTTTCGTGTGTCACTGACCGCAAAAGAACTTGAAGGATTCTATGATGGAGGAATCCAGATAACCACAGATTATGAGGTATGGCATAACAATATCTCCTTAAATACTAGCCATGGAGGAGTAGAGTCTTCCAGGCATCACTGGTACTTAGTGGATCTCCAATAGCTTTACATGGCAATACATTCTGGTATAAAACATATGCTTGCTGATTGCGATTGTGATATGGGGATGCATTAGTGGAACTCCCGGAAACAATTCAATTTGCATTGTACTTTAAAGTCATATTGTCATATTGTTGTTTTTAGATTGTAATTATTAATAAAATGAGCCACATTTTTTAATAAATGGTGTGATGAATTGCTTATGGACCGATATCCACTCATATACATTCTTAGAGGTTAATTGAATCACTGGTACTTGAAGTAGAATGAATCTAGCATTGTTTGATGGAGTCTGTGGTGTCTCAAATTCCAGCCTTGTTTTTACAGAATAGCTTTTGACTTGACAGTTTGTGAAATATACATAGAATGCCCCAAATATTAAGTATATAGTAGAGGGATTGTATTTATATGGCACTGCTATCTCTTGTCTTCACAGATCTTAACAGTCCCTGTAAAGGCTGTGATTGCTGTAGGCTCATTGACCTGCTCCCCGAAGTACATTACGCTCCCCCTTCCTTTCGCGGTAAGATTTACTGGAAGTCACCCTCGGACTAGTTCAGTTTACTTCAATTACTGTGGTTCAACTAATTTTTTTTTTTTTTCATTTGCAGGGGGAAATAGTTCATCAGAGTTGAATATATGAGTTCCTTCTCACAGAGGTTAACAATACAGCAAATACGCTCCTTATCGGGATGTCAGATTTTTTTAAGCGATTGGAGAGCAATAAAAGAATTGAGCCTGGAAAAAATCAAAGGTATACCTTCATAAATCTTTAAAGGATTTACATTCACAAAGTCAATATATAAGATCCAAAATATTTACGCCACTTCTAGAAAGTCCAAAAATAGCAAGATTGGCTAAGGTCCAATGAGTCAAAATATAACAGCCCTCCCCGCACTATGTAGTGCCAGAGATATGTTGTTTGATCTATTAGTTCAATAATTAATGTTAGTTATTCTTTAAAAAAAAAGATACCAGTCATGAAACTTAAAATTGGCACTGTGCATTAATAAGTATAGTACCTTATTAGGCAGTAGAAAGGTGATCTAGTCAGTTAATCTATGTTGTCTTTACCTTTTTGGAAGAAGCTAACTTGGGTTTTGTGCTCCTGATTAACCATTTTCCTTCCATTTGCCGATAGCCAATATATATTTTGATTCTGCTTTAAAATTGTGGGACCACTGTTACGTTGGACTCCATTTTTATCCAAAAGTAAGTTACGTTTGGTGGAAACTTTTATTTTTGTTTTATTTTACAGGGAGTTTTTGTAATGCATCAGGACACAAGACAATGCATTGGAGGGTATTTAAGTTTTGTTGCTTAATTTCAGTGTTATTCGTACCACCTTATGTTGTATGCAAAGGGCACTAGTTGCATTTACATCACTGTGTATGATTTACAAGCTAAGTACTACAATATAGATTTCTGCAATAAATTTAAACCAGTCAAGTTAATTTCTGGCACAGGACTGCTAAAAAACCACATTCAAACACCTCCACCCTTTCTATTTTGCATTTGCAGTTTTTCTGCATTCTGCCATAGTCACCCTGCCTAAATCTCCCAAATTAAATTTGTTTTCACTTCACTATTTGCTACAGGGATTTTATTATTCAGGCCTGTGATTTGCCAACAAAATACATGCTGGATGTCTCTGGTATAGATAATAGACAACCCATATGTACCAAGATCTGGGGATTTACAAAATGTAAAGATATTGGTATCATGCCTCCACAGGAGATTAAGCTGAGCTTACTATGGACTTTTGTATTCTGCCTTTCAGTCTGTAGCAGGAGACCTTGTAATAAAAATTATTCCTTTTACCCTGTTTAGTCGCTTAGTCTATTTTATATTCTTATAGATTAAAGGGGTATTCCGGGAATATGAACATCTGACACAAAAACCCATGATGAATAAAGTAAATGAGTAACACGCATACTCAATGTCAGTAGTCACAAAATGCAAGCTTAATATTTTTGATTTTATGATTTATCAAAATTTTGGCCTCTCCTAAAGATGGTGTAGTTATCACTAAGATGGCTGCCACTGGAAACTACAAGTTCCATGATCCTTTAGTTCTCCAAGTAACCTCCTCCTCCTCTTATGCTCCGCTCCCAGTGATTATCTTACGGGTTTTCTGCTCAGTTACCATAGAATGATGTTAACTGCCATCACAAACACACTGGCCATACTGGATGCACTGCAACCAACCAACTACAGCCAAGCGTAGTGGGATCACATGACCTGCCCAGGCAGGTGCAGGACATTGATGTGGACATGTGACAGCAGCCATCTTCTGTCCTGTAACGGACCCGCGCTGGAGGAAATTAACGGACTGATTAAAGGGCCAGTCACATTTTATTCTCCATCACAGTCTGTCACCAGACATTTTCTGCTAAGGGAGCAAAATTTTAATAACACTAATTACACATTGCTTTATTTTGACTACCCATTTGTATATGAATTATGCTTTATTCCTGGAATACCCCTTTAACTTAGTTGACATCATTCTGACTTTTGCAACACCTTGTTGCCTTACAATTTTCTTTTCTCTGTGCATGCAATGCAATAAATGTAACACTCTCATCTTAACTAATGTATATCTACTGTATAAGCCAAGTTTTTTCAGCGCAAAAAATGTACTGAAAAACTTATCTCGGCTTATACACGACGTCATAAAAAAAAACTCTTATACTCGGCCCTCCGGCGCGGGCCCGTGCTCTTTGGTCTTCGCGCGGTCCCTCTTTGGTCTTCCGCGCGGCCCCCTTATTATTGAACCCATAAAATGTATTCTTTTCTAGGTAAAACAATTATTTTAGTTGATTGTATATCCACGCAAATGTTTGATAATGTTATTCGCAGGTGACGTGACACTCAGCATCATTTAACAATGCAAGAGGATGTTTGGGACTCAGATTGGGATATTATGAACATCTTAATAAGAAGTGGCGTGATATCGCGAAATTCGAATATGTGAGTTTTCTCTAATACTTCCTTTAAAGGAAACCTACCACTTGTAGGGGCAGTTTCCGATGCAATCCGAGCACCATCTCAGGGTGAGCTGGTGCCGGAGCTTTATTTAGTTAGCGTTTAAAACCGCGGTATCGCGTTTAAAACACTTTTTAAACTTTATACCGGTGCAGGCAGGTACGCGCTCGGCGCTTACCGTGCGCGCGCTAAATAGGAAGTGAATGAGAGCCGCGCGCATGGTAAGCGCCGAGCGCGTACCTCTATTTAGCGTTAACTACATGTTAGTTGTGGTAACTTTTAAACCTAAGCGCAACAGTTTATCCAATTTCAGATTCACACTATGCTGTTCATTATTTACATATATATATATATATATTATATATATATATATATTATATATAAATATATTATAATATAATATTATATTATGTACATTTGTTTGTATCTTATTTAAACCAATTCTGTCTTATCTGTAACATTACCTGAAGCTGGTGTTGGTTGACACAAGTCTGCAGAAGAATGTCCTTGCAGAGGTTAAGGCTGCCCTATTTGGCCATCTATTATTCAGATAACTTCCGTCATGTACATTTTCCTTCCCCAATACCAATTCCTCATGTTGTAAGTAAAATATACTATTTCTTAGATCCTTATTTTTCACATGTTAAGTGTATGAACAGCTTGAAAGTAGTAACCTGTTTCACACGGGCACGTTACATAAACCACTAATATATAACATCTAGAATATATGTTGTGTTGTTTTTATATACTTGAATTACAACATTCCAGTAAAAGCACCTTCTTTGTCAAGTTATACGGCAGAAAATTAACGACTTGGCGTTATTTTGCAACAGGAAGAATGAAATTACACTAGAAAATCCTGCGATGTAGCAGTTTATGCCTCCAGATTCTCCCCCGGGCACTTTACGCTAACAGATCTGGGTGTTTAGATAAGATATTAACCGGTAACCGACAAAGACCTTTCACCATAAACTGAAGCTCTCCAGGATCATATTAGAGTGGTATTTTTATGAGAATGTGCAGAGTTTACCTACATATAACATTAGTATGACACGGTCCTTTAAATTCTTGATACTTTTTCGTGAAACCTCTAAAATCAGTGGTTCTCAACCTTTCTAATGCTGTGACCCCTCATACAGTTTTTCATGCTGTGGTGACCCCCAAACCAAGCCACCACAGTAAAACACAATAAAATTGCGGCTCCGATGGCCTTAGTGACCCCCGGTTTTGTCGTTTGACCCCGCTGGGGTCCGCGACCCACTGGTTGAGACCCACTGGCTCTAATGCTCCCAAGTTTCATTTTTTGTGAACTTGATACCAACTATTTTGCAAGTAAACAGTGCAAATGGTTGACTATCCTAGTTTGAATAGTGAAGTATATTGGTATTTCCTCTCCTCATCTTGTGTTCTGACCATGTAAAATACGATAAATGTTTAATAAAATGCATACTGAAAGTGTGAGGAAAAGTTGAGGAAGTGATTGTGCAATCATCTATATGCAAGTTGGTGTGTAGCTACTTCTCTAATTGTTGCTTTTATTTTCAGTTCAATATAAGTAAGTCTGTAAGAATGATCTGAAGACATTGAATTCAAAGTATTCAGAATCATGTAAGTACATGGCAACCAATAATGTAACATTTACTTTTACGATCAAATAACATAAACGCTTATTATTGAGATGTATTACCTAGAAACATGCTTTAAGTGACATATTTAATCATAATATTGAGAACTGGTCTACCCCTAGGTCCACTCCCAGGAATTCTGTCCCTTCTTCGTTCTACGTTTTGATATTGGCAAAGGCCTTGCATGTCATAAGTCTGGTTCCTTGTAAATTTTAACCCTTTTGGGTATGTCTTTTCTGCTAACCGAGAATAAAGGCTGTGCACAATGTAGTACACATTCAATTCAAGTTTATTGTGAGTACAGTAGTGGACAATGAACCTTTTGGCCCCCGGGGCCCTTTAGACAAGCACTATGGGAAATGCAATACAAAGAGAAATAAGTAATGGTAGGAGAATCATATAAACATTTTTCCATATAAAACAGTAGATGAAGATAGGTGACTAATTCCTCTACCAATATAATACTAGGGATCATTCATAAAGTGTAGGCTACAACTATCAGTAATATACGATACAAAAATTATATACATCATGAATACAAATGCAGGATGATCATGAATATACAGGTACATGGAATACATGAACTATATCATGGATCATGGAAGTCTGGGTCTGTAGTATTTAACGCAACATAAGTGACACAGAATATCATATTTGTGTCACTATATAAATTACTGTGAAAGCAATAATGTCCCGTAACATTGTAATTACATAATGCATTAGAATAGATGACACATACTGTTTTTGAGAAATCACCCACCATGAGGGAGGAAATCGATATAAAAGGAAACTCACCACTACAATAAAGTTTGGATATGTAGCGCAGTATGTATGGTGCTGGTGCATTCGCATTGGGTAGTATGTTGCCGTGGCGGGAGATAATAAAAGATACCGCCCAGTGACGCTGGAGGGGGATACACTGGGTATGGGAGAATGGTCTGCGCTGCACAGTTGAAGTACCGAAGCAGATATTGGCAAGTGGTGCTAGCAGCGTGTCACTAGAACGAAATGAATGAGAAATGTAGAGGGAGTAAATAACATGAAAATACAATACCAGTAGTTATGTGTGATATACTTATCTTACCAAGTGGAACTCTGGAGTGATTATACTAACGATCTAAAAAGAATAATGCATATGGTTGACTGAAGCATAAGAGAGTGTAAATTTGTAAATATGGCAAAAAATGTATAATGTATAAAATGTAACAATACATATGTACTGTTAAAACTCATGATTAAAGAGAACTCTGAACAACTAATTAAGAAGACTTGACCATCATATTCCCATGAGTCCTATTTTATCCAATAGGCTTCTCTCTTCTCTTAGAAGTTGTACCCTATACCTCTTCTGATTTGCCGTATATGCTCAATTACTTGTTTTCTCAAAACAGAACAAGGTACTTGCCTGATGTTAGACTTATGTTGTCCTATGTGGGTCTTTAACTTTTGTGGTGGTTTTCCCATATGTCAGAGTAGACCACAAGGACATTGATCAAGGTAGACAACAAAACTAATACACTCATAAAGTGTTCCTTGAGTGGATATTGTTTGCCTGTATAGGATGAGAGAGTGGTCTTTTGTATACACTAGAACACTAGTACTTAACTGCGCATGCCACGACCATCCTCCCATACCTACTTTATTATCTCCCACCACTGTCACACACTACCAAAGTGAACGCAGCGTGTAGCAGCAACCATTCATATCCGCTGCCTACATTTCCTAACTTGATCATAAGTGGTGAGTTTCCCTTTTATACAATTTCCTCCTCCAGATGGTATGCATTCTAGCAACATATGTGCATCTACTAATCCATGTTGTCATTTACACTGTCACTTTTGTTGTTTTAACTACTACAGACCAAGTTAATGAAGATCCTATGATTATTTCCATGATTCATGGATGTTTTTCATGTATTCCATGTACCAGTAATATTCCCATAGTCACAATACCATCCTGCATTTGTGTTCATGATGTATAGCCTCATAGTTGTAGCCTACTGCCTGTGCACGATCCCTAGTAATTACATTTTTAGATCATTGCTCACTATCTTAATCTTTTTGCATATAAGTAAACATGATTCTCTACTATACTGTACTTACCGTATTTCTCTTTGTATTGTATTTCTCTACAGTGCTTTTACAAAGGCGCAGGGTCTGAAAGTCTACTGTACACACAATAAACTTTAATTTTTACTACGTTGTGCACAGCCTTTATTACTAAAGTCTAAGGGCTATGATCTCAAGACTGTTGAACACATTTAAAGTGCTAACCCACTATGAAGCATATGTCTTTCTGCTGCCAGACCCAGAAGTCCTTGGACCTGTACAGCCACTCTCTTTTTTATGCCTAGTGCCTTATGCCACTACCGACATGGTCTGGTGCTGTGTCTCATATTATGGTTCATTATGATAAATCTTTAACAACTTGTTCAATGAGAATAAAGTTTTGGTTTCATTTTTTTCTGTACTTTATAAGGTGCAGCCTGTACAGAGCAGTCAAGGTTTTGTGGAAGGACCTTCCCTCAATCTGTTCTTCAACATAATTCTTAAGCCAGGAGAGAAGAAAAGCGTCAATATAGATTTACTCCAGTGCAAACACAACTGTATCTTCATTACTTGTAGTCAGTGAGTTTATATAAAGTTAATCTGTATTGCTGACATATTGCTGAATTATTGATTTTTTTACAATATGGTTACCCTGACACGAGACTTTATCAGCCACAGATAGGTACATGCCGTCTACCTTCATGCTGTCATTACATGTTGACATGGGGCTGTTAAAAGGAATCTGTCACATGGAAAAATGCCTAAGAGGAGCTAAGCAATTTGATATACAGTACTAAATTATTTATTTTTTATGGGCTTTCTCTATTTTTACAAAGGATCAGTAGGGAAACCATCAGCTGATAGACATCCATGTCTCTATATACATCAGTGATGTGGTTCAATCACTGGAAAGACCACCTCCTTGACTTTTTAACCTAGAAAAGGCAGATATCCAATGCATAATGTTCAAGTCATACTTTTACCACAAACACCATATACCTCTTCCTCCTCTGTAACATGCTACCGCGGTTCACAAGCATTACATTGAGTATTATCAAGATGTGGTGAGCAGAATAAAATAAAAAAAAACTTGGGCCTAATCATTTAGATGTTTTCCTATAATTATTGTAAACACCTTGTATATCATATATATATCAGATATACTTGAGTATAATCTGAGTTTATTTTAGCAAAAAAAATGTACTGATAAACCTCACCTCGGCTTATATCAGTCAAAAAAAAAGCGTGTACTCACCTTCGACTCCCAGGTAGGTCCTCTTCTATACAACGATGCTCCAGCATCGGCTGAGTGTCCCGGCGCTGTTCTATCGCAGGGATCGTGCCTTCTCACCGCACACAGGCTGTATACTGGGGGGCAAGGGGCTGCAGGCTGTATACTGGGTCGGCCGGGGCTGGGTCGGGAGGGGCTGCTGATACTGGGGCGGCAGGGGCTGCAGGCTGTATACTGGGCGGCACGGGGCGGCAGGCTGTATACTGGGGCGGCAGGGGCTGCAGGCTTATACTGGGGCGGCAGGGTCTGCAGGCTGTAACTGGGGCGGCAGGCGCGGCTGTATACTGGGGCGGCAGGCTGAGGTATATACTGGGGCGGCAGGGGCTGCAGGCTATATACTGGGCGCGCAGGGGCTGCAGGCTATATACTGGGGCGGCAGGGGCACTGCATGCTATATACGGGGTCTGGTAGGGGCTGCAGGCTAATATACTGGGCTGCATGGCTGCAGGCTATATACTGGGGCGGCAGGGGCTGCAGGCTATATACTGGGGCGGCAGGGGCTGCAGGCTATATACTTGGGGCCGGCAGGGGGCTGGCAGGCTATATGACCGGGGCGGCAGGGGCTGCAGGCTTATACTGGGGCGGCAGGGGCTGCAGGCTATATACTGGGGCGACAGGGGCTGTGCAGCTATATACGGGGCGGCAGGGGCTGCAGGCTATATACTGGGCGGCAGGGGCTGCAGGCTAACCCAAATATTAAGTACTATAATCGTAGAGGGATTGTATTTATATGGCACTGCTATCTCTTGTCTTCACAGATCTTAACAGTCCCTGTAAAGGCTGTGATTGCTGTAGGCTCATTGACCTGCTCCCCGAAGTACATTACGCTTCCCCCTTCCTTTCCGGTAAGATTTACTTGGAATTCACCCTCTGGACTAGTTCAGTTTACTTCAAGTAACTGTGTGTCAACTAATTTTTTTTTTTTTCATTTTGCAGGGGAAATTAGTTCATCAGAGTTTGAATATTATGAGTTCCTTCTCACAGAAGGTTAAAATACAGCAAATACGCTCCTTATCGGAGGATGTCAGATTTTTTTATAAGCGATTGAGGAGCAATAAAGATGAATTAGAGCCTGGAAAAAAATCAAAGGTATACCTTCATAAATCTTTAAAGGATTTACATTCACAAAGTCAATATATAAGATCCAAAATATTTATCGCCACTTCTAGGAATAGTCCAAAAATAGCAGATTGGCTAAGGTCCAATGAGTCAAAAATATAACAGCCCTCCCCGCACTATGTAGTGACAGAGATATGTTGTTTAGATCTATTAGTTCAATAATAATAATGTTAGTTATTTACTTTAAAAAAAAGAATACAGTACATTGAAACTTAAAATTGGCACTGTACATTATAAGTATAAGTACCTTATTAGGCAGTAGAAGAAGGTGATCTAGTCAGTTAATCTATGTTGTCTTTACCTTTTTGGAAGAAGCTAACTTGGGTTTGTGCTCCTGGATTAACCATTTTCCTTCCATTTGCAGATAGCCAATATATATTTTGATTCTGCTTTAAATTGTGGTGACCACTGTTACGTTGGACTTCCATTTTTATCCAAAAGTAAGTTACGTTTGGTGGAAACTTTTAATTAGTTTTATTTTACAGGGAGTTTTTGTAATGCATCCAGGACACAAAGACAAATGCATTGGAGGGTATTTAATGTTTGTTGCTTAAATTTCAGTGTTATTCGTACCTACCTTATGTGTTGCTAAAGGCACTAGTGCATTTGCTATCACTGTGTATGATTTACAAGCTAAGTACTACAGATAGATTTCTGCAATAAATTTAAACCAGTGTTAGTTTAATGTTCTGGCACCAGGACTGCTAAAAAAAACCCATTCAAACACCTCCACCCTTTCTATTTTGCATTTGCAGTTTTTCTGCATTCTGCCATAAGTCACCCTGCCTAAATCTCCCAAATTAAATTTGTTTTCACTTCACTATTTGCTAACAGGGATTTTATTATGGTCAGGCCTGTGATTCGCAACAAAATACCTGCTGGATGTCTCTCGTATAGATACTAAGACACGCCATATGTACTAGAGATCTTGGGATTTACCAAAATGTAAAGATATTGGTATCAAGCCTCCACAGAGAGGATTAAGCTGAGCTTACTATGGACTTTTGTATTTCTGCCCTTTCAGTCTGTAGCAGGAGACCTTGTAATAAAATTATTCCTTTTAACCTTGTTTAGTCGCTTAGTCTTTATTTTATATTCTTATAGTTAAAGGGGTATTCCGGGAATATGAACATCTGACACAAAAACCCATGATGATATAAATAAATGAATACAACAATACTCAATGTCATTAGTCACAAAATGGAGCTTAAATAGTTGTTTGATTTTTTATGATTTATCAATTTTGGCCTCTCCTAAAGTAGGTGTAGTTATCACTAAGATGGCTGCCACTGGAAACTACAAGTTCCATGATCCTTTAGTTCTCAGTAACTCCTCCTCCCTCTATGCTCCGCTCCCAGTGATTATCTTACGGGTTTTCTGCTCAGTTACCAAGAATAGGTGATTAACTGCCATCACCAAACCACACTGGCCTACTGGATGCACTGCAACCAACCAACTACAGCCAAGCGTAGTGGTGATCACATGACCTGCCCAGGCAGGTGCAGGACATGTGATGTGGACATGTGACCAGCAGCCATCTTCT
The DNA here is from genome assembly GCA_019512145.1 of Engystomops pustulosus. NCBI lineage: Eukaryota > Metazoa > Chordata > Amphibia > Anura > Leptodactylidae > Engystomops > Engystomops pustulosus. The sequence continues at coordinate 87,287,612 of CM033642.1, read as the reverse complement.
GTCCTGTAACGGACCGCGCGGAGGAAATTAACGGACTGATTAAAGGGCCAGTAGCATTTTAATTCTCCATCACAGTCTGTCACCAGCATTTTCTGCTAAGGGGAGCAAAATTTTAAATAACAACTAATTACACATTAGCTTATATTTTGACTACCCATTTGTATATGAATTATGCTTATTCCTGGAATACCCCTTTAACTTAGTTGGACATCATTCTGACTTTTGCACACATTGTTGCCCTTACAATTTTCTTTTCTCTGTGCATGCAATGCAATAAATGTAACACTCTCATCTTAACATAATGTATATACTTATGTATAAGCCAAGTTTTTCAGCGCAAAAAATGTACTGAAAAACTTAATCTCGGCTTATACACGAGTCAATAAAAAAAAACTCTTATACTCGGCCTCCGGCGCGGGCCCGATGCTCTTTGGTCTTCGCGCGGTCCCTCTTTGGTCTTCCGCGCGGCCCCTTATTATTGAACCATAAAATTATTCTTTTCTAGGTAAAACAATATAAGATGTATGACAAATGTTTGAATAATTTAATTCCAGGTGAGGTGAAGACTCAGCATCATTTAACAATGCAAGAGGATGTTTGGGACTCAGATTGGGATAATTATGAACATCTCTATAAGAAGTGGCGTGATATCCGCGAAAATTCGAATATGTGAGTATTTCTTAATACTTCCTTTAAAGCAAATAAATGTTTAGTTTCAGTGTTTACAGTGTTTTGTAAATTGATATGTACATGTTATATAGCGATTAGGGAACTTGGCAAATAATGCCAGTTTCTGGTGATCACTGGAAATTTTGGTGATCGCTCTTTTATCTTTTTTTTTTTTTTTTTTGCACCATCTTGCTTCTAAAAAGGCGAGTGTGCTTGTTGGCATATAAGCGTGTGGGGATAGGATGTTGGTGACAACGTGCTGCCTTTCAGATTTATGCAGTCAATTAGAGAAGACATGATACGGAAACCATATCAATAAGATATTGCACAGACTGCAGTATGCTATGTATCCTGGTGTTGTACAGATATCTCTAGTTAGCGTTAACTCCGATCACAGGCGTTTCCATAGAAATGCCGATGCGTTCCCGAGGCCCGCTCCGGTGGGTGCGACTTTGTCTGCGTTTGCAAGCACAGACAAAGTGCTACGTGTGGCACCAGCTTAGGGCTGTGTTCACGAGGATCACGTTTTGCTTTGTTTACATACAGAACATGCTGAGCTTGTGCCTGATTGAAAGTGTTTCCAGGTAACACATATATGATGGGACCAAGCTCCTCCACAGCCTTTGAATTGAAAATGTAAATGCTGTGTGAATGTGGTATACAATTTGGGTAGGATTTGGAACACTCCCTGGCACCATTGTGACTCCAGCAGTAATTTCTCTAGCAGTTTGACTTGACATGGGATTTGATGGTGAGTAAAGGTAACATGGGATCATGTAAATGGAGCGAAGTTCTAGTATCCAAGAAACAACCAGTCACACAAGTTCTGAGCTACTCCCAATGGACACACCTGTATGCACACATAACTACTGATGTCTGGGCGGACACCAGAACAAAGTCCTATGGAAAGGGCACTTAAAATGCATGTCAGTGAGGTTTACTGATCTTCAGAAAGAATGCAATTCCTACATCTTTTTATATTCAGAAATCTAAGGCTGCGACTGGGGTTTCTGCCAACGCGTGCGGTTTTGAACCTCTTGTAGTTGGATTGTACATAGGTTTGAAACGTTAAACAATGTCCAAGGTAGGTATGAGACCTATAGGATGTCAGTCTAAAAATAATACAAAATCTAATGCCACTAAGTAATGATATCACACACAGCAGGAGCTTCATAGTAAAACTGTTCCCCCATTTAATTCCCTGTGAGCGGAAATGGCTTCTCTTATTTGGCCCCAGAGCTCCTGTTACCCTGGTAGCACCCTCAGGAGACATGAAGGGGGGGGGGGGGGCATTGGATTGGGACGACATGGGGTGTTCCTGCCTTGTATATGAGCACCAGATTTAGCAAGGGAAAATTAGCATGCTGCTGAATATTTCAATGCCAGGTAGCCCGGAGCCTCATGATGCATCTGGCTCTAGAGGGGCGGCAATGTCATTTTACGCTGGTGCACGAGTGCCGGCACATGATACATCTCCCCAATAGGGAGGTGCCACATCTTTTAGAGTAGGTCCTACTCCTGCTGTGATTTGTGGCGCGGCCGCTTATTTCCTATGTTAATGGATGGGGTCCAGCCGGCTGAAATGGGCAGCAAGCCCGTATTACACACATGGTCATGTACATACATAACACGTTACATGCAGATTTCCACACCTCATTCCTGCATGTGAAAACTCAATGTGTGAAACTCAATATTGCAGCAAATGTCTGTGGCTAACAACTACGACCACTGCTGGCACCGGGGCTGCAGCCTGGAGTCTGTGGTACATTGTTACAGATGCATAGCAAACTGCCATTACCCCACTGCAATACACCACTAGAGTTAAATGCCCTAAGGGGGGGGGGGGGGGGGAAAACCGCTAGCCAATCACAGCCTTGGCTAGTTGCTAGGGGCATCAGTTTGTTTATAGACCTCAGGGACTCCTACAGTATAATACACAATTGCCCAAAAACAATATCGGATTCTGGTTGCTGGAGTGGTCATGGAGAGTGGTCTGCAGGAATGGTTCACCACCCTGATAGTAGATGCAGGCTGGGATATTTGAGGTGGAGCTGTGTCCAAGTTGTGGAAGCTGCAGATCTGGGCTAGAGTCTCCTGACTCGCCCCAAGTGTGAGGCTGTATGCTTAAGGCACTATAAATTCCTGAGTTTAGTATCTGTGGCAGCACTGAAGCACTGACTCCTCTGCAGTCTGACTCCAAGATGGAGTCTCCCACTCTGATCATGTGTTCTCCCTGAGCAGAGGTTTAAATACTACCCCTGGTCAGGTGGTAGCACCTCTCCAATCACACTCCAGGTAACAATACAGCCACATCATTGGATAATTACCTATACCAATTTAACCGTTGCCTTTCCAGGCAGAATCTACAGCTGCAATTACAGATTCCAGAACTTTCCTAGAGAGGCGATCGAACTCCCTAACAGCTCCTGACCTGAGGAGGGCACTATTCGCAACTACCAGCCTGCCTATGCTTTGGCAAGGGTGTTGCAAAGCCGTGGTGCTTGGGAGTTTTTACACTGATGATGAAATTGAGGAGAATTTAGTAAGACTTTCATTTTGAACGCCATTCTTAAAATTCCCCTCACTGGTTCAATACTGGCTCAATCTCCGCCTGTTCAGATCTAAGACCAGGTCTCCACTAGCGGAGTATTTTTAGTATAAACTCTGTTGGTTTTCCAGCAGAGAGTATAGTAAATCTGTCGGTCTGGGCCCCGCTCCCTGACATGCCCAAAGTGCCGTGTGGGTCATAAAAGCAAGATTTGTGTGCCTCCAGAAGGTATAATGACTCTCCCCCATTACAGCTGTAATCTTACACTGACCCCTAGTGGTCTTTGCCTGTATTTAGTATATTACCATTACAGGCAGTCCCCGGGTTACATACAAGATAGGGTCTGTAGGTTTGTCCTTAAGTTGAATTTGTATGGAAGTCGGAACTGTATATTTTATCATTGTAATCCCAGCCAGAACTTTTGTGGTCTCTGTGACAAATGGATTTTAAGAATGTTGGGTTGTCATAAGCAGACACCTGTGATAACTGTTACAGCTGATTATAGTATCCTAAGGCTAAAGTACAGTAAATTACCAATATCCAGAGGTCCACTTGTAACTAGGGGTCGTATGTAAGACGAGTGTTCTTAAGTAGGGGACCGCCTGTATAAAGATTCCTGACAGTAGATAGACTCCCCTGAAAAATAGTCTCACATTAAACTGTATTGCTGAATTTGCTTTCTGTATGGAGTGATCACCCAAACATTTGTGTTTTTTGATATACACTTTCACATCGATTCACTACGATGGTCTTTTTTTAAAATTATTAATACATATTAAAAGTTAAGTTTTATTATTCTGTTCCGGAGCACTCACATCTCTGGTCCGGTTGTTGTATCTATATTTAAACCAATATCTGTCTTATCTGTAGACCTGAAGCTGTGTTTGAGGTTGACACAGATCTGCAGAAGAATGTCCTTGCAGAGGTTAAGGCTGAGCCTATTTGGCCATCTATTATCAGTTCTTCCCGTCATGTACATTTTCCCTTAACCAATACCAATTCCTCATGTGTAAGTAAAATATACTATTTCTTATTATCCTTATTTTCACATGTTAAGTGTATGAACAGCTTGAAAGTAGTAACCTGTTTCACACTGGCACAGTTCATAAACCACTAATAACATTGCTAGAATATATGTTGTGTATGTATTTATATACTTGAATTACAACATTCCAGTAAGAAGCACTATATCTTTGGTCATGTGATGTCACACAGGTGCATGGCTCATTATATCCCTGGTTATGTGATGTCACACAGATGCATAGCTGGTTATATCTTTGGTCATGTAATGTTAAACAGGTGCAAGGCTTGTTATATCCCTGGTCATGTGATATCACACAGGTGCAAGCACAGCTCTAGAAGAACTGATGCAGAAAGTATATCGTAAAATTGCGTAACTTTTCCTTTTCCACAAACTATATCAATTATTTGAGACCGGAAGTGGACAAAGCTGTGTATCTGTATTGGATGAAAAAAGATCCCAAAGAACATCCCCTTTAAATTTTCATATGGTACAGGAAATTACATTTTATATTAATCACATTTTATTTTTCCTCCAATAAAACATATGGTACTTCATTTTCCAGATGTCTTCCCAGCTGCAATGTACAGATGCACCGGATAAGAAAGATTGGACAGAAACCATGTGACATTCAACCCAATTACAGTTCAGTAAATGGCGAGATAAGAAAATGTCAGCAGAAGAGGTTTACAATGAATGTATAAAAACCGTGTTAGAAATGTAAGGAGAACAACGGTGACCCAAATATCCAGACAGTATCCTGCCCTGTATAATGTATAGCTTAACCTGAACTCAATTTCTATTGGTCAAATTGGGAATTTGCAATTCAAGAGCCAAATCCTTATAGATTATGAATATTTTACAATATTATATTGCCAATATAGTGGTACAGTATTAAAACCTGCCTCTTGTTCTAAAACAGCTAAGGAGATATGCAAGAGATATGCAACATGGCTGCTCTCTTCCAAAAACAGCTCCTCCCTTGACCATGGGTAGTGTGTGGTATTGCAATTAAACTCCATTCTTTTCTAAACAGCAGAGCTGCAATACCAGCACGAACCATAATCAGGTGTGGCGCTGTCTTTGGAAGAAAGCAGCCATGTTTTTCAGCCAGCGGACAACCCCTTTAACATCGCTGCGCTGTGATTTTACAGTGCACAAAGCTGAAGGGTTAAAGGAGTGATCCAAGATTAGAAAAACTGAACGGTTTCATTCCACAAAAATAAAGAGCGCCCCCATCAACCAAAAGGCTGTGGTTGGTATTATAACTTAATCTTATTCACTTTAATATAGCTATGCTGCAAGACCAAGTATGGCCCATTCATTTTGTAGGTCTATAGGGATCCCAGGGTTTGGAACGCCAAAATATTGTATCTATGTTAGACATAGAATTAGAACTTAGATATGTATTTACTACTTGACTTCTTTTCCTATATTGGGGTAGTGCAAGTTCAAAACTCCAATAAATGTGTATAGGGTCCATTGGTATCGAGCTTCAGAACTTGTCTATTTCCATAAGTTCCATAGCGAAGCACAGCTCCGGACTCTGACCACCGGGCATGGGTCTCGAGTTCCTTCTGGCACTGAGCTGTGAGATGGGCATATAACTCCATGCCCTGCTCTTTACCAGCATTTGAATGGTACTGCATGCAGCGGCCCTTTGACTTTCCCCCGAGTGTAGCCTGAGGAACAATAAGTACATCTCCCGGGAGTTCTGTGATGGACACGTGTTTTCCAGAATCCGATTCACTCAATTTCACATTTACTAGGGAGCTCACTGCAAAATATAAAAGAAAATTGGTATTGTTCAACAATCTGGAACAACATGACGAATGTAAAAGCACAACAGTGTTCTCACTGTATAGTATGAGCATCATAAGCTATAGGATATATGGACTAGGATGTGCAGGGTAGAGCTAAGCAAAGGCTTGTGATCCAATAATCTCAATATCATGAATGTATGGGCATGACTTGGTTTCTGACATTTAAAGGGAGCCTGTCAGCAACTTTTGTCCTAAGCAAGTAAGGACATAGGCCACAATACAGGTAAGGACTGCAGGTCCCTTTTGAGCTTTGTAACTTTTGATCCCTATCGCTCTGTTATGACATTGAGGTATACAAGCTGAAGACTGTCAATCAAACTTGCTGACAAATTTGTCTTTAAAGGGGTTGTCCCAAGATTTCAAGTTATCACCTATCCACAGAAGACGGGGTAACAAAGTGATTGGTGTGGGTCCGATAGCAAGGACCCCACCGGTCACGAGAACTGGATCTGTAGCGATCCATACTGTCGTATTGTATAGGAGCATTGGAAAGTGCTAAGCAGAGGGCATCTCTGGAACTCCTATTTACTGACTATGTGAGTGCCAGAGATAGCCAAGCGCTGTGCTCAGCAATTTCTGACACTCCCATAGTAGTGAAAGGAGTGGCAGGACGCGTGCTTGTCACGTCAGTCCACCCATTAGTGAGAAGGGGACTCTAGATGGGAGAGGGGGATGCGGTGGCACGCATAATTGGCAGCCCGACACACCGGACATATTGTTCCCATGCTCCGTGCTGCCAATTATAAGTTTCTTTTCTAGGTGATCCCGGCGTATCAAGACCAGCGACTGAATAAAGATGAAGAGGAGCGGAGGTTAGTATTAATAGGTTTTTTAAATTTTCTTTTTTTGTTTTTTAGGTGGTTGGTTTCCTTTAAGACTGCTTTTTGTGGTAATAAATAGTAAATAAATAGTAAAAAGTCCAATTCTTAAAAAGACTAAACTCGTGTCGGTTGTTCAGTAAAAGGGTCTTGTGAAAGAGAACCACAGTCTAGCAAAAGATTGCTATGTAGCATCATAACAAATAAAAAGACTGGTGCAATGGTTTTTTTGGTGTTTGGTGCAGTTCAGTTCGTTATACGTCTATTGACCTTCCGTGCCAATTCATAACGCAAAAACATAAGACGTACCGCTAACTGCTTAGCAAACACCATATATTTAGGGTCTTCAGTTCTGTATTCTGTTACTTTGCTGCTCAAATGATTTCCATGTAAATTCACTTACATTATGGATGGATTTAAAGATTTCTTCAAAATTTTGTTTTGCATTTTGTACATATATACACAGAAACTTACCCATTTTTGGAATTAAATCTTTTGTCGCTCCTTTGAAAAAGCAGACATACATGACCATACCCCTCTGTATCTGAAACACAAAAATGAGTATATATACGAATGTGCTTCTATCAATTTCCCTCCACCATCTCTAATCTACTTTAAAGGGATATTCCCACAAATATTAGATTGTTAAAGATTGTACTCAGGATAACAAAATAACACACTCTCTAATTCACTGTTATGAACATAATGCAGCATTTCACAGATATAATTCCAACCTGTCTCTATCAGTCCTGGTGTACACAATTTTGGTTGTCCCTGGATACGATTGTAAATCTGCTGACTGTGGCCGGATTCTTCTCATGAATAGCTTCTCTGGTCTGCACACTTTAGTGCTCTCTGCCTCCTGCCCCTCCCCCTGCATTACAAGACCAGCTCAAACACAGGCACTTCTGCAGGCAAGCAGCAGTGTGCGAAGACTTACTCTATTAGCTACAGACTGATAAGGTCTTTATAGCAGAGCTGACTGTGTGTTTTCTCAGGGGCGCTACTAGGAGAGGCAGGACCCCATAGCAGACTTCTGAATGGGGCCCCTTCTCACTTAAAAATATAAATATTACAGCATATATACACTCTTATGCTTATTTATACACATACACTGTCATATACAGACTTGTAGCATGTATACACACAGCAGATACACATAACAAATACAGCATATATACATCACAATTATGTTATATAAATATTATGCTGTACAATGTGCTGCATAATATGTATATAATGATGCACATACTACTTTTTTTTTTTTTTTAATCAGAACATTTTAATTGAAATTTTCCAAAACATAAATACAACAACATACAACTCCCCCCACATCCTCCATTCTGTAGTGTCACGTTGGATGACAGGGCCCCCCGATACTGTGGGACTCGTAGCAGCTGCTACCACGGTAGTTACGCTTTGTGTTTTATTGATTAGGTGAGGGAGCAGAGCTCAGTGTGTCATTGTGTTTTATATCCATCTCATGACTCTGATCTCTCTCTCTTTCTATGTTTCAGATACTAGTAGAATGTTCAGAAGCTAAATAAAAATATAGACAAACCCTGTACCCTGATAATCTAAGCACTTTGTCAGTCCACATCATCTCATTGCACAGAGGGATCATGAAGTGTCTGCTTAGAGCAGTGGTTCTCAACCTTTCTAATGCTGTGACCCCTCAATACAGTTCCTCATGCTGTGGTGACCCCCAAACCAAGCAACTCGCAGTAAAAACACAATAAAATTGCAGCTCCGATGGCTTTAGGTGACCCCCGGTTTTGGTCGTTTGACCCCCGCTGGGGTCCCGACCCACAGGTTGAGAACCACTGGCTTAGAGAGTCCCTGCTCACACCTTGGAATCTTACACTGAACAGCACTGAGTGATAGGAGCTAAAACAAAAATAACACTGAGTAACAAAGTAAGGGGTTAAAAATTTGAGAATGTTCTTTCATGGGAAAACCCCTTTAAGTTCTTTTTTTTGTTAGAAAGATGGATGGAAGCTCTGTAAACTGTCAGATTACATAGAAGTCTGTGCAGAAAGAGAAGTAGGAGTAGTGAGTCAAAACAGCTAGATTACAAGTCATATAATGACCAGAAACAGTATAACTTCTCATGCACACAAACAGAGTCCCAAGGGGGCCGAATACTTTGGCAAAGCACTGTATCTTTGAAGGAAATCTACCATCAAAATCCATCATGATAAAACAGCAACATTACTCATAGATCCAGGCACCGTGACTGTGGTATCTTCTTATATTTCTTATCCATGGCGTTCTTTCTCCTAAAATCAACTTTTAAATTATACTAAAAAGCTTGAAGGGCTCCAAGGGGTGTTACCAGAGCTCCCCCCCCCGCCACTGTGTACGGAAACTTCAGAGAGAATACAGGCAGAGGGAGGGTAAAGTGTTGAGGAGACAGTGTAACAGCCTGTGAAGCTGAAACACCCCCAAGAGCCCTTCAGGCTCATTAGTATAATTAAAACTGATTTAGAAGGAAGGAAACCATGTATAACAACTATAAGAAGATTATGTTATGTATCTACGAGTAAGTGAACCTAGTTTATCATGCTTGAGTTTTTAAAGCTTTTTATATACAGAGAAGTGTTCTGGCTGAATGGCTCAACTTCTATGGATCTTTGATGTTGTTCGTAGTGAGGCTGTAATATAGCAAGCTGGTATATGCCAATAAAGAGTGTGCAACCCACCAACCAATACATGTAACTTACCTCCACCCATTCTGCATCAGAGTCTTCAGCCGGAGGTTTAACTTGCAACTTGGCATGTAAACACTGCTGGAGCACCACCCGGGCAGCTACCTCCCTGTCTAGTGCTGCCATCTGTTACACCATGTAGAGCTGTGAAAATGACAAGTTAATGACTTCTGAATGTACATCTGGCATAAACCTGTAGGAATCATCTTATGCAATGTTGCATCATCAAGTAACTCAAGTAATGTACAGTATATGTCCAATGAATAAGACATTTTTATGGAATAGGTTCCTTTAGGTGGCAGTAGAGAACCAGCATTCTCCTCTATAGAGACCCAATTTACATCCTTACCATAGTAACCATGACTTTACGTTTTACCAGTACAGTTACGTACAGGATCTGTTCTGTAGGTTTGTTCTTAAGTTGAATTTGTATGCAAGTTGGAACTGTATATTTTATAATTGTAAGCCCAGTCAAAAACGTTTTGGTCTCTGTGACAAGTGGGTTTTAAAAAAGTTTTGTTGTCATTAGTATAGAGAAGTCGAAAAAGTATTGTCAGAGGATGTGGCGCTATTTACAGGGATATTACCCAACTCTCAAATAAAAATTGATTAAAGAATGATGATAAAAAAACTCAAATAATAATTAAGGTTTATTCGGTAAATAAAAAAATACAAAGTCTATAATAGTACAAAGGTGAAACAAAATACAGTCCTAACTAACGCGTTTCGGGCAGAGCCCTTTCTCAAAGTGTAGGACAGAACTGAAATAACATACATAAAAGGTTCATATATACACAAGGGGGGGGGGGGTCAAACCAAGCATTTTAACCAATTGTAAAGTGGCCTCACAATAGAGCCAACCCTATTTAGTCTCAGCAAGTGCTGTCCTATATCACCACAACTCCCTGCGTGCTCCCAACTGCACAACTATTGGAATGTTCTATACAATACCTACTACTACAAGCACCCTCCGTACTATACTCATACAACTTTCTACTACTCTCAGCATGCTCTGCACTATACCACTACTACTCTCAGCATGATCTGCACTATACCACGTGTATGTATTTATATACTTGAATTACAACATTCCAGTAAGAAGCACATTCTTTGTCAAGTTATACAGCAGAAAATTAACGACTTGCTGTTATTTTGCAACAGGAAGAAGAAATTACACTAGAAAATCCTGCTGATGTAGCAGTGTATGTCCAGATTCTCCCCCTGGCACTTTACGCTAACAGATCTTTGGTGTTAGATAAGATATTAGACCGGTAAGTACAGAAGACCTTTCACCATAAAACTGAAGCTCTCCAGGATCATATTAGAGTGTGTATTTTTATGAGAAATGCAGAGGTTACCTACAATAATAACATTAAGTATGACCACGGTCTTTAAATTCTTTGATACTTTTTCGTGAAACCTCTAAATGCTCCCAAAGTTTCATTTTTTGTGAACTTGATACCAACTATTTTTGCAAGTAGACAGTGCTAAATGGTTGACTATTCCTATGTTTGAATAGTGAAGGTATATATGGTATTTCTCCTCAATCTTGTGTTCTGACCATGTAAAATACGTAATAAATGTTTAATAAAATGCATACTGAAAGTGTGAGGAAAAGTTGAGGAAGTGATTGTGCAATCATCTATATGCAAGTTGTGTGTAGCTACTTCTCTAAATTTGTTGCTTTTTATTTTCAGGTTCAATATAAGTAAGTCTGTAAGAATAGATCTGAAGACATTAGAATTCAAAGTATTCAGAAATAATGTAAGTACATGTGCAACCAATAATGTAACAATTTACTTTTACGATCAAAAATAACATAAACGCTTATTATTGAGATGTATAGTACCTAGAAACATGCTTTAGGTGACATATTTAACATAATATTTGAGAACTGGTCTACCCCTAGGTCCACTCACAGGAATTCTGTCCCTTCTTCATTCTATCTTTGATATTTGCAAAGGCCTTGCATGTCATAAGTGCTGGTTCTTGGTAAATTTTAACCTGTTTTGGTATGTCTTTCTGCTAACAGAGAATAAAGGCTGTGCACAATGTAGTACAAATTCAATTAAAGTTTATTGTGAGTACAGTAGTGTACAATGGACCTTTTGGCCCCCTGGGCCTTTGACAAGCACTATAGGGAAATGCAATACAAAGAAATAAGTAATGGTAGGAGAATCATATAATCACTAATCCTCTAACAATATAATACTAGGGATCATGCATAAAGGTATAGGCTACAACTATCAGTAATATACGATAACAAAATTAATATACATCATGAATACAAATGCAGGATGAATCATGAAATATACAGGTACATGGAATACATGAACTATATCATGGATCATGGAAGCTGGGTCTGTAGTAGTTAAACGCAACATAAGTGACACAGAATATCATATTTGTGTCACTTATAGAAATATACTGTGAATAGCAATAATGTCCCGTAACAGTGTAAATTACATAATGCATATAGTAGATGACACATACTGTTGTTGAGAAATACACACCACCTGGAGGGAGGAAATCGTATAAAAGGAAACTCACCACTTACAATAAAGTTTGGATATGTAGGCGCAGTATGTATGGTGCTGTTGCATTCGCATTGGTAGTATGTGCCGTGGCGGGAGATAATAAAAGATACCGCCCAGTGACGCTGGATGGGGGATGACACTGGGTATGGGAGAATGGTCTGCGCATGCACAGTGAAGTACCGGCAGCAGATATTGGCAAGTGGTGCTAGCAAGCGTGTCACTAGGACGAAATGAATGAGAAATGTAGAGGTAGTAAATACCTTATATACTCGAGTATAAGCCTAGTTTTTCAGCACAAAAAAATGTGCTGAAAAACCCAAACTCGGCTTATACTCGAGTCAAAAAAATAAATATATCTAAACTCACCTTTCCGGCGACCCCTGTATATCTTCTGTGCGATCTGTCCGGCAGCGGCGGCAGGCTATATACACTGGGGCAGGGTCTGGCAGGCTATATACACTGGGGCAGGGTCTGGCAGGCTATATACACTGGGGCAGGGGCTGGCTGGCTATATACTGGGGAGGCTGTGACCAAGGCATTTCCCACCCTCGGCTTATACTCGAGTCAATAGGTTTTCCCAGTATTTTGTGGTAAAATTAGGGGCCTCGGCTTATACTCGGATCGGCTTATACTCGAGTATATACGGTAACATGAAAATACAATACCAGTAGTTATGTGTGATATACTTATCTTACCAAGTGGAACTCTGGAGTGATTATACTAACGAATCTGAAAAGAATAAATGCATATGGTTAGACTGAAGCATAAGAGATGTAAATTTGTAAATATGGCAATAAAATGTATAAAATGTAACAATACATATGTACTGTTAAACTCATGATTAAAGAGAACTCTGAACAACATAATTAAAGAAGATTTTGAACATCATATTCCCATGAGTCCTATTTATCCAATAGGCTTCTCTCTTCTTTAGAAGTTGTACCCTATTACCTCCTCTGAGTTGCGGTATATGCTCAATTACTTGGTATCTCAAATGTAACAAAAGGTTACTTGCCTGATGGTAGACTTATGTTGTCCTATGTGGTCTTTAACTTTTTGGGTGGTTTCCCCTATGTTGAGTAGACCACAAGGACATTTGATCAAGTAGACAACAAAACTAATATCACATATGAAGTGTTCCTTGATGGGATATTGTTTGCCTGTATAAGGATGAGAGAGTGGTCTTTTGTATACATTAGAACACTAGTACTTAACTGCGCATGCACAGACCATCCTCCCATACCTACTTTATTATCTCCCACCACTGCACACACTACCAAAGTGAACGCAGCGTGTAGCAGCACCATACATACTGCGCCTACATTTCCTAACTTGATCATAAGTGGAGAGTTTCCTTTTATACAATTTCCTCCCTCCAGATGGTATGTATTTCTCAGGAACAGTATGTGTCATCTACTATATGCATTATGTCATTTACACTGTCACTTTTGTTGTCTTTAACTACTACAGACCCAGCATAATTAAGATCTATTGATATTCCATGATTCATGATGTTTTTCATGTATACCATGTACCAGTATATTCCATGATTCACAATACCATCCTGCATTTGTGTTCATGATGTATATTAATTTTGTTATCATATATTACTCATAGTTGTAGCCTATGCCTGTATGCACGATCCCTAGTAATTACATTGTTAGATCATTGGTCACCTATCTTAATCTTTTTGCATATAAGTAAACATGATTCTCCTACTATTACTTACCGTATTTCTCTTTGTATTGTATTTCCCTACAGTGCTTTTACAAAGGCGCAGGGTCTGAAAGTCTACTGTACACACAATAAACTTTAATTTTTACTACGTTGTGCACAGCCTTTATTATCTATAAGTCTAAGGGCTATGATCTCAAGACTGTTGTACACACATTTAGAAGTGCTAACCATCTATTGAAGCATATGTCTTTCTGCTGCCAGACCCAGAAGTCCTTGGACCTGTACAGCCAACTCTCTTTTTTATGCCTAGTGCCTTATGCCACTACCGACATGGTCATGGTGCTGTGTCTCATAGTTATGGTTCAGTTATGATAAATCTTTTAACAACTTGTTCAATGAGAATAAAGTTTCTGGTTTCATTTTTTTTCTGTACTTTATAAGGTGCAGCCTGTACAGAGCAGTCAAGGTTTTGTGGAAGGACCTTCCCGTCAATCTGTTCTTAACATAATTCTTAAGCCAGGAGAGAAGAAAAGCGTCAATATTAGATTTACTCCAGTGCAAAACAAAACTGTATCTTCATTACTTGTAGTCAGGTGAGTTTATAATAACGTTAATCTGTATTGCTGACATATGCCTGAATTATTGTTTTTTTTACAATATGGTTTACCCTGACACAGAGACTTTATCAGCCCACAGATAAGGTACATGCCGTCTACCTTCATGCTGTCATTACAATGTTGACATGGGGCTGTCAAAAGGAATCTGTCACATGGAAAATGCCTAAGAGGAAATAAGCAAATTGATATACAGTACTATAATTTATTTATTTTATGGGCTTTCTCTGTTTTAAGGAATCACATAGGGAGACCTTCAGGTGATTGACCACTATCACTGTATGTATTATAGAGACATGGATGTCTATCACTGGAAAGACCACCTCCTTGACTTTTTAACCTAGAAAAGGCAGATATACAAATGCATAATGTCAAGTCATACTTTTCCCACAAACCCATATACCTCTTCCTCCTCTGTAACATGCTACCTGCGGTTAACAAAGCATTACATTGAGTATTATCAAGATGTGTGAGCCAGAATAACATAAAAAAAAACTTGGGCCTAATTCATTTAGATGTTTTCCTATTAATTATTGTAAAGCACTTGTATATCATATATATATCATATATACTTGAGTATAATCTGAATTCATTTAGCAAAAAAAATGTACTGATAAACCTCACCTCGGCTTATACTCAAGTCAAGAAAAACAAACCGTGTACTCACCTTCCGACTCCCCAGGTAGGTCCTCTTCTATACAACGATGCTCCAGCATCGGCTGAGTGTCCCCGCGCGGTCTGTCGCAGGGATTGTGACGTCAGCCGCACACAGGCTGTTATACTGGGGGCCGGGCAGGGGCTGATGCTGTTACTGGGGCGGCAGGGGCACTGCAGGGCGGTATACTGGGGCGGGCAGGGGCTGAGCTGTATACTGGGGGGCAGGGGGCTGCAGGCTGTATACTGGGGGGCAGGGGCTGCAGGCTGTATACTGGGGGCAGGGGCTGCAGGCTGTATACTGGGGGGCAGGGGCTGCAGGCTGTATACTGGGGCGGCAGGGGCAGGGGGGGCTGCAGGCTTAATACTGGGGCGGCAGGGCTGCAGGCTTTATTACTGGGGCGGAGGGGCTGCAGGCGTATACTGGGGCAGGCAGGGGCTGCAGGCTATATACTGGCGGCTGGCGCAGGGGCTGCAGGTAATTTGTATACTGGGGCGGCAGGGGCCTGCAGGCTATATACTGGGTGGCAGGGCTGCAGCTAATACGGGGGCGCAGGGGCTGCAGGCTAATATACTGGGGGCGGCAGGGGCTGCAGGCTATATACTGGGGCGGCAGGGGCTGCAGGCTATATACTGGGGCGGCAGGGGCTGCAGGCTATATACTGGGGCGGCAGGGGCTGCAGGCTATATACTGGGGCGGCAGGGGCTGCAGGCTATATACTGGGGGGGGCAGGGGCGTGCAGGCTATATAAGGGGCGGCAGGGGCTGCAGGCTATATACTGGGGCAGGCAGGGCTGCAGGCATATACGACTGGGGCGGCAGGGGCTGCACTCTATAATTGGGGTACGCATAGGGCTGCAGGCTATGTACTGGTGGCGGCAGGGGCAGGCCTTATACTGTGGGGGGCCATGGCACCGGGGGGCGGTGCAGGCTATATACTGCGGACACTGCGGGGGCTGGCCAGGCTATACTACTGGGGGCGGGGCGCAGGCTATCATTCTGTTGTGTATACTGGCGGAGGGGCTGAGGGGCTATATACTGGGGGCAGGGCTATATACTGGGGCGGGCAGG
Organism: Engystomops pustulosus; assembly: GCA_019512145.1. Lineage (NCBI taxonomy): Eukaryota > Metazoa > Chordata > Amphibia > Anura > Leptodactylidae > Engystomops > Engystomops pustulosus. The sequence continues at coordinate 87,271,472 of CM033642.1, read as the reverse complement.
GTAGGCTATTAGTACTGGGCGGCGTGCAGGCAGATAGCTGGGGCGCAGGCAAAGGGGTGCCGGGCTATATACTGGGCGGAAGCTTATATGGGCGCAGGCTATATAATGCGCGGGGGCTGCAGGACTATACTGCGGGCGGAGGGGTGCATAATACGGCCGTGGGCTGCAGTGCTATATACTGGGGGGCTGCAGGCTATATACTGGTGGGCGATGCAGGAATATACTGGGGACGGTGGATGCAGGCTATATACTGGGGCTGCAGGCTATATACTGGGGCTGCAGGCTATATACTGGGGCTGCAGGCTATATACTGGGGCAGCAGGGGCTGCAGGCTATATACTGGGGCAGCAGGGGCTGCAGGCTATATACTGGGGCAGCAGGGGCTGCGACCGATGCATTTCCCACCCTGGGCTTATATACTCGCGTCAATAGGTTTTTCCAGTTTTTTGTGTTAAAATTAGGGGTCTCTGCTTATACTCGGTTCGATGTGTGGGGCTTTTCATAGCAAATAACATTTTATTGAATTTTGGAAGCTTAATATCGTCTTCTGACTGCTTACTATTTTGGTTTGCAGAAATAATTTAACAGTCATCGACATAATAACGGTGAAAGGACAAGGCGCAAATGAGAACCTTAAGATTGCTGGAAAACCCCCTGGTCCAGGAACATCTTTAAGGTTTAAAATTACAGAAGCATTTTTAAAAGACTGCTCTGACAGTAAGTTGTGCTTCCTTCTGTCATTGGAATTTTGCCTTAAGGCTCTTGTTTCTTACTTCATATCCCACCACTACAGCACGTATTCTCTGATCTAGCAGTGATTGGTCCCAAGAAACATTCAGCACCTTGAGCTCAGTAACGTTCTGCAGTTCACTGTAGCACATACTATAAATAGTAAAGTGTACTTTTTATTATTGTGGTGGCTTTATCTTCATCAAATGAATTGTGCATTATCGTTTTTTCCCTCTCATTCAGAAATAAAGCCCAGAGAGCCAAACTTCACTCTCAAGAGAATATTCAAGGTTGAGAACACAGGGCAGCTTCAAGTCACCATAAAAAGCATGGAAATCAGCGGTTATTCCTGTGAAGGATATGGATTCAAGATATTAAATTGTCAGGAGTTTGCACTAGGTCCCAATTCCTCAAAGGAAATTGTTATATTGTAAGTAAATTGTTGGGCATGTCCTAAAGCCCTGGAAGTCCTGCCTTCTGAAAGTCTGTAGCTGTGTAGTTACACTGAATAATATATAATAAATATGGAAAACATATTTACTAAAATAGCCTTTTCTTTCTACTACCCCTCGTTAAAATTATCCTAAAAATTTTTAGGTGTAGAATAGTTAAGTTTGATTATTGTTTTGATATACCTGGAGTGTTGCTGAGGCACATGCCTGAACAAATTATGTATTTTTTAGAACATCGAAATGATTATTGATATGTTTGGAATATGGCAGTATGTAAATGCAGCTTCGATATGTTGCTCAAACATTGCACTCTCTGAACAAAGGATGAATTACTGTATATACTTGAGTATAAGCCGAGACACCTACATTTGCCAAAAACTGGGAAAACTTATTGACTTGAGTATAAGCCATACATTGGTCACAGCCTCCCTCGCTAATGAAATGCCCAGCACCAGCCTCCCTTCACTAATGAAATATTCAGCACCAGCCTCCCTTCACTAATGAAATATTCAGCACCAGCCTCCCCTCATTAATGAAATGTTCAGCACCAGCCTCCCCTCATTAATGAAATGTTCATCACCAGTCTCCCTTCATTAATGAAATCTTCGGCAGCAGCCTACCCCTGCTAAATAAAAGTCCAGCAGAGGCCTCCTCTCACTAATGAAATGCCCAGCAGTAGCTACCCCCCATTAATGAAATGTTCAGCACCAGCCTTCCCTCACTAATGAAAGGTCCAGCAAAGGTCTCCCCTCGCTAATGAAATGCCTAGCAGCAGCCTCCCCTCCCTAATTTTTATCCAACGGATGTCGGAAGGAGGAAAAATGACTGTTTGCGGCTCAACCCGAAAAATATATAATGCTATATAAACATAAAAAAATTGTTATTTAACCAACAAATATATAAAAACAGAAGGACATAATAAAAATCGGACAACATTTTTCACACCTACTACTAGTCCTGAAATATCTTGCCCCCAGTCGCATCAAAGAACATCACATGTGTATTGATAAATCTCAAACTATAGATGCTGTCCCGATGTTCAGGAAATGCGGACATAAGCTTTGCCTATGCTGTTCTAATATCAACAATAAAGCAACCTAGTTTAAGTCTGTTACCCAGAATTATTTATGATTTAAACCACGATGACCTGCCCATCTAGCTATATAATATACTTAACCAAATGCCCTTGTGGGTTGAAATATATTGGTAGGACCACACACACCAATTTAAAAAAAAAGGTTACCCTTAACACAGGCTGTCTAAACAACTCTTTCCTAAACACAAAAAAATAAAAAAACTGATGATATTGATTATGTTGCCGAGAATGTACATAACCATTACCAAACACTATGTAGAAGAGAAGTCTACTGGATCTATAAATTACATACCCTTAGCCCAGATGGCTTGAACGAGGCCTCTGAAGCAGTTGTATAAACTCCTGTAGCTATACACATCCCCTGCACATATCCACGTCCCAGAGCTTCACTAATTAGGGTGTGTTTTCTGCCCTTAGCCTCTGTAGTTTTTCTTAAGCGTTCCACTCCTCTGGAACATCTTCTGACAGATAACAAGCAGTATTCAGAGTTATGTATTATTATCATATTATTACCATTGTTATATATTCAATATCCAAGATGTACCGTATATACTCGTGTATAAGCCGAGTTTTTCAGCACAAAAAATATGCTGAAAAACCTCCCCTTGGCTTATACACGAGTCAATTAAAAAAAAAAATTTAATACTCACCCTCCGGTGCCCGGATCCACCGGCGGCGGTTCCCGAAGTTGAGCACATTAAATAAATAAACTTGGTTCTCACATTCCGATCCTCGGTGGTGGCTCTGGATCCCCGCCGGCTGCTGTATTCTTACTTCTTTTGCCGGCGGAGTCGAGTCCATGCGATCTCCCCACCGGACTCACTATGATGCGGCGGTGTGACGTCATCAGCGGCGACACTGCTGCATCATCGTAAGCGTCGGCGGGGAGATCGCATGGACGCGACTCCGTCAGCAAGAGAAGAAAGAAGACAGGAGCCGCTGCCGGGGATCGAGAGCCACCGCCGAGGATCGGGGGTGACTATCGCCGGAAGGTGAGAATTAAGTTTATTTTTTTTTTTATGTGCTCAACATACAGGGGCAGGCTGGCTAGCTGTATACATGAGGGGCAGGCTGGATGGCTGTATACATGAGGGGCTGGCTGGATGTACACATGAGGGGCAGGCTGTATACTACACCCTCGGCTTATACTCGAGTCAATAGGTTTTCCCAGTTTTTGGTGGTAAAATTAGGGGTCTCGGCTTATACTCGAGTATATACGGTAGTATATTCTTGCTAGAATATTAATATCATTGTGATTGTGCAACTTTTATTTAAGATTGTTCAAACAATTTTTTTCTTTTTTAACCCCTTCCCGACATTTGACGTAATAGTACTGCATCCGGGGCTGCGCGATCCTCCTCCGTGTGTCCCCCGGGTCTGCCTTCTGGCAGGACCCGGCTGTAACACACTGAGCATGCGCAGTGTATCTGTATTACACTGTGTAATGTGAAGAAGAGCTTGAACAAGCGATCAGTGGATCGCTAATGAAATTGCCAGAAACTGCCTCCCCTTTTTTTTTTTTTCTTTAGTAGAAGCAGAGCAGGGCTTTTTCAGAACCAAAATTGTGCTGAAAAATTTGCCTTATGCTCAAGTATATACGATAGTTACAAAAAAAATAATTAATAAATAACTTTGCAACAAAAGTATTTTCCCAAATTCATCACCCCCACGATTTTGGGAACAGCCTACTTAGGGAAAACAGGGCTCTATTTTATTTATCTTCTAAATTGTGAATGTTTGGTAGTTTTTTCACTCTGGAAACTGAGGGGTCATTTAGAAGGGTAGAATAATTGGATGTTTTGGATAATATTAAATGATTATAATGACATTTTTGATGTTACACTCTAAAGTGTTGTGTTCTCTCATGTTCCTGCAGGTTTACACCAGACTTCACCTCCTCACGGGTGATTCGTGAACTAAAGATTGTTACAGCAGGAGGTTCTGAATTTGTTTTTATACTAAATGCATCGCTTCCATACCACATGCTGGCCTCATGTGCAGAAGCTCTTCCTCGGCCCAACTGGGAGTTGGCATTGTATGTCGTTATCTCAGGAATTATGAGGTAAACGCTAATCTCTATGGATCATTTCTAAAGGATACTCTTTCATATATTTTTTCAAACGCAAAGTGTGATAGATATTTTATGGGGCATGGTCTTGCACCAAAAATGTCCGTGCGGCAAAATGACTGCTAACCCGACAGAATTTTTTTTCCTAATTTTATGGCATAAAGTAAGCCAAATTATAGGAGGTGCAGAGTACATCTAGACAGTCCAATGGCGGAACTTTATATAGGCAGCATGGGCGGGCCCCGGGGCCTTTGGCTTCCAAGAGCCCCCTCCTGGGCCCTATATGAAATTTTTTTTTTTTAAATCTATACTCGCCTTCCAGCTTTTTTTTCAATACGCCCCATGCCCCATGTGGGAATGTTTAAAATATTTGTTGCATGCAGTTGTGTATCGTATACTGCTGTATATATACGTGCAGTATCCAGGGAGACCAGAACAAGTGTGAGGTGCATTTGGTCAGCCTGGTGGGCTGGCAAATGGGTGAAAAAATCTTCAAGAGTTCTGCTTTCCCAGGTGTTTTGTGCATATTGTATATTAATTTGCTTTTTTGTCCTTTCCTAGTTTGCTGTTTCTTTTGGTTATTGGAACAGCCTACTTAGAAGCTCAAGGAATATGGGAGCCGTTCAGAAGGCGACTCTCTTTTGAGGCATCAAATCCTCCTTTTCAGTTGGGCCGACCCTTTGATCTCAGGAGGATAGTTGGTATATCAACAGAAAGCAAGTAAGTTTTTACATTCTAGTGTTTTAAGGCTGTTTGTTAATTTTTATTCTACATAGAAAATAAAGTTATTCCTTTAGCCTAAAAGAAGGGAACCTTTTTAGAGAGTGTGTCAATAGAGATATGGTGAAATTTTGGCAAAGACAGGTATACAGCTGAAGCCTATTAGAATGTGCATTAGTTTTTGGGGAGCCTTCTGTGGTCACATGCTCGCCGATTCTTCCGACCCAGCCAGGAGTGTCTATGAACGGAGACAGGATTGATGCTGCACCAAGAGCCACAACAGGGTAAGTAGACACTTATTTATTTTTCGTATGTCAACTTTGGCCCCAATGTGGTTTACCAGTACAGGCGGTCCCCTACTTAAGAACACTCGACTTGCACACGACCCCTAGTTACAAATGGACCTCTGAATATTGGTAATTTATTGTACTTTAGTCCTAGACTACAATGATCAGTTGTAACAGTTATCAAATGTGTCTGTGATGAAGCTTTAGTGTTAATATTGATTCTTATTGCAACCCAACATTTTTAAAATAAAATTGTCAGAGAGACCAAAAAAGTTCTGGCTGGGGGTACAATGATAAAATATACAGTTCCGACTTGCATACAAATTCAACTTAAGAACAAACCTACAGACCCTATCTTGTATGTAACCCGGGGACTGCCTGTATTCGTACCTCTAAGAAGACCTCCTTTAATAGTCTTCATTAGACTTGTCCTAATAAATATATATATATTTTTTTTAATTTACTCTGATCGGTTTTATTTAGTTATGCCACAAACGCATGTGTGTTGGGGTAACATTAACACTCAGGATAAAAAATACAAGTTAATAAATCATAATTGATGAAATGCTGAACACCAACCTAGTGAGTGATCGTTTTGTATGTATTTGTGTTTTAGCTTTACTTCTTCTGGAAGTGATTCAAACAGTAGCTCTCACAGAGGCTTGTATAGTGGGAATTCCAGCTCCAAGACCATCAGCAATCACAAGCAGAACAACTCCACATCCAGTGTACACAAGAATGCATCCGATATAGAAATGGCTAGAGCAAAAAACTCGGCTGTATCCAACCGAATGTCAGCGCAAGTATCTACAACACAATCTAGTAAAGCTTCCTCTACGACCACTGACTCTAGCACTGCTGTTCACAGTTCATCTTTAACAAGGCGTACACGTGGAACAAAACTAAATCTTCCCCCACCACAAGGACCAGGCTCACAGGAGCAACATGTGACAACACAACCAACGGTGCCTCAGACACAGCCAGAACAACCTTCAACAGGAACATTTAACACTTCTCACCCAGAATACTTTGGAAGCAACCCTGGCAATAGGCACAGTTCAGATGACTCCGATATAACAAACCTTATAGAAGTTATGGATAAAGATTTTGACCATTCCGAACCCCCTCAATCAGATGTGTTTTCAGAACAACCACCATCTCCAGCAGCAAAAAATAAAGGTAACTTACATTTAATAATATTAAAGGATCTTCATTAATAAATTCTTTCAATATGGTGAAAGTAAAACCTGCATGAGAAGATTAACTTGAATCATTATAGTAAAGGGCATCTACCAGAAGAATGAGGGACTGTATGCAAATGAGCTCGAGGGGCTCCAAGCTCTGTTGCTGTTAATGGAGCTTGGAGCCCCTCAGGCTCATTTGCATACAGTCTTTCAACCTGGTGGTAGATGTCCTTTAAAGGGATTTCATGACTGTAAAAAAGGAATAAATAACACAAAATGCTAGGGTAAAATTCTGAAGTCCATTATTGTGGCATGACCTGCCTTTTCCTTTGTCAGAAGTCTTTAGTCATGGACAGTGGGGGTTTTTGATATGGCAATTCTAGTCAGAAATAACATGACGCCATATAAGTAAGGTTTTTTTTGTGTTAGATGTCTTCAGTTATCTAGTTACTTTTTCTGTTTAAAGGAAAGTAAAAACAAAAAAACACAGTATACACTATTTTGTCAGCAGAGAGTCTGAAGTCCTGTGTCTTTGACTTCAATAGATCTTTGAATCCTAGAGGCTTAATACAACTACCTAGAATGAGTCTACTCCTTTTTTTTCTATATTGTACCCCCTAGGGAAAGGCAAGTCTCTTCAGCACAAAGTTAAATTCCAAAAGAAACAGGAAGAGAAAGAAAGAAGAGGTAAAGCCAAGGCACATGAAGATGAGCTGAAAGACTCACTTGCAGATGATGACAGCTCTTCTACCACCACTGAAACTTCCAATCCTGATACTGAACCCATTCTCAAGGAGGTATCATACCGAGTCCCTTGTATTTATTTGTAAATGGATAAGATGCCCTCTAGTTAGAGAACATATTACTTGTGCTATGTCCCTCAGCTGCCACATCTAGTGTAAATCTCAAATCATGCACCCCCATCTTGACATATCTGTCATTTGTAAAAGCAAGCAATACACTTAATTATAAATGATGAACATCCCACTGGATGCAGTTTTACTCCGTTCAATGCATTATACAGTCAGCAGAGAACTTGCCTGAGCCTTGCCTACTGTATATATATTGCTAGCCCCAGGAACCATTTTTTATTTGTTTGTCCAATACCTTGAGAATGTTTCCTTTAACTTGTTTTTTTTATCTTCAAATAATTGTTTTATTTGGTCAGGAACCTGAGAAAACAAAAGGAAAACAAGCCATGTCTGATAAAGTAGAAAATGAAATTGGCAAAGTCAAACACAAGAGCAAGAAAGTCATCGCCAACAAAAAGGAGAATGTCACAGAAGTAAAACCAAGGTGAGAAGGAAATTGCAGATTTTTTTTTACATTTTTTTTTTTTTTTTTTTTACTGTTGCTGAGGATAAGGTTTCCAAGCATTTTAGTGAATAGAGCTTATTTCTCATTTTACAGGTTACTGGTTCCTTTGAATGGATCCATCACTGGATCAGTGGATGTGTTCATTATGTTTTATTAGCATCACTAAATATAGTTTATGCAGTATAGAAAATAGAAGGATGCATTTTTACCTGTATTGTAGAAACTAAAGTGAACACTTTTCTTTACAATTAAAACATGTACAGGATTTTTGCTCAAAGGAGCAACTCGTCATGTACCTAGGTTTCCCATAAAATGTTTGTTTTGCAGTTTTGTTTGTGGTTTACCGGGGTTCACACTTATGACTCTGTTTATAGTTTTTGTATAGCAATGGGTACAAATAAATGTGTGCATTATTACATACAGCGTTGTGCAGGTACAAAATTATTTCTTTTATTTTTTTCTAGCTCTTTGGAATTGCCGTACACCACCCCCCTGGAAAATAAGCAACATAAAAATTTCTCTAAAATTTCTGCCCAGCATTCTGTAGTAAATGGCTCAAAAGCAAGAAATTTGCCAAAAACGAGAGGTATGTTCTCCATATTTAATTCGGGTGCTTGTGGCATTTTGTGTCGCTAATAGTTATGCGGTTTGGCTAGAATTGTGTGAAGCAGCGTCTTACAATGCATGGCTTGTTAATGTTTTGCACAGGTACAAACGGTAAACTTATGGAGAACAGGCAGTCAATATTGGCGAAACTACTTCCTAGTCGTACTGGTCAAGAGCTAGGCAATACCAGCAGCTCAGAAGGCGAGAAAGACTCCACGCCTCCAGAGTGGGACTCAGTGCCAATACATAAAGCAGGCAGCTGTGAGTATACAACTACATTATTCAGATGTTGTTAACTTGGTTTACAACAGAATAAACCGCTCCATCAATTGTAAAACGATGCTACCGCTTCCATGGTATTGTTTACATAAGTTGCATTACTTTCTAGTGTATTAAGGAGTATTTTTATCACTTATCTGAGTGGAATTTTTGGGTATAAAAATCTGTTTGCACTGTAGTACAACTAACTATTTCAATAGGTTTGAGGCACGTAAAGCAAGAATTGTAACATTTAAGGGGTTTGTCCAGGGGGTTGCTCCCTCTCCCGTGGCACCACTTTTTACCACCGTGTTCTATTTACAAATATAAGCTGTGTAGACATGTGTCACCACTGTAATCTATATACAAATAGAAGCCAGCAGTGATGGGACACACCAGAGAAAAACAGGAGCATGGAGAGAGGAAAGTAGAAGTTCTTCTTCTTCTTTTTTTTTTTTTTTTCAAATATCAATTAATCATTCTTTATTTATATAGCGCACACAGATTACGCAGCACTGCACAAAGCTTGAAAAATTGGGCCCTGTCCCCATGGGGCTCACAATCTAATCAACCGAACAGTACGTTTTGGAAAACACTGACAGAACATACAAACTCTTTGCAGATGTTGACATGGGTGGGATTCTTTAAAAAAGCTGGTTTATGTGCTATTTCTTTTTTGCCTGCTGTGTATAGCATGAAGCTTTCCTATTAGACACATTGCTGTACTGTTCTACAGTTTGTATCTTGTACTAATATTCATGTGATTTTCCAACTGGTACTTGTAATTTGACATGTGATCATCCATCATACTAATGCAATATTATGTAGATGCTCAGAAGCAGCATCCATCTTAGAATGGCCAATAAAAAAATCAGGGGAGCCAGCATACGCTAGTATACTTACAGTATATAATCGAGTATAGGTGGACCCTAATATAAGCCCAGGCTCCTACTTTTACCACAAAAAACTTAGGAGTCGATTATAAGCCTATGGGGAGAGAAAAAGAACTGGACCGCACATCCACACATCACACAATGATCTACTGCCGCTAGGCTACATTATATGACGAACTCGAGGTTCTTAGTTACATTTTGATCAAATTGTATAAGCCCACCAACCACTTCACGTTGACCTCTTTATGGTGGGTCCCTACGCTATTATGTGCGGCATCACATGGCGTCCACCACCGCTGCAGCACAGCGCCGGCAGGGATACCCCCATTATATAGTAAGTTAGCATTCCCCCACTAGCCAGCCCCCTGCCCCATCATATAGCCAGCCAGCCTTCCATCAGCTCCAGTTTGCCCAGTTCATAAAAAAGAAAGTCTATGCAAGGCCCCCCGCAGGTCTTCTGTGCAATCTGTACAGCAGTGGCAGGCCCATGCGGCGCACAGGCTCTGACGTCAGCCACCGCAGACAGATCGCTGACATGCGGGGGGCGTTGCAAAGGTGAGTATAGACTTCCTTTTTCTTTGAGTATTTTGGGGGGTTTTAGCACATTCTCTGTGCCGACAAACTCTGCTTATACTCAAGTATAAACAGTAGTTATTGGAATAATTTTCATCATTGCTCTGTACTGTACGTGAAGATTTGTTTAGCATTCAGGACTTATCATGCAGGCTATTAAGTGAATAGAAACTAAAGTATGCAGAAAAGCCGAATGTGTTCTTATTCATCTCTTTAATTTGTAATATCTATTCCAATGTTGTTATAGCAGCAGACAGCCTATACAAACTCTCTATCCAGACCCACAATGCTGATGACTTCTTAAAGCAACGACAGACCTCACCAGCACCTACCTCGCCTTCACCACCTCCAGCATTGGGTTATGGGGGAAGAAGCAGCTACAGCAGCATTCTCAACAGCTCAAGCACTCAGTAAGTGCGGAGTCCAGAAAACCAAAAGTATATGTATGTGTGTCATATGTGCATAAAAACAGTAAGCATCTATTTGCAAAAATATGGCTTTTACAAATTTCTGTGTGTATTATTTCAATGCTGCCACAAAACAGGCTACGATTGTGAAGGCTAACATGTCATGTTATTATATCAGCTCTTGACATCTACAGTACTACAATTTAGCTTACATGATTAAGTAGGCTGCTTTATCACAAACATAAATGTTTTCAAGAAATGATGCTAGTGACATCTTATAGGACAGTGGTGGCGAACCTATGGCAGGGGTGCAAGAGGTGGCACTTGGAGCCCTTTCTTTGGGCACCCAGGCCTTCACCCCAACACAGTTTGCCAGCTAGGACTCAAGGCTTTCTCTTGTGATCCAATAGAGTGTAGGACGTGTCATGCTCAGCGCCATTTGGCTGCCAGGACTACAGGAGGAGCGAGAAGGTGTGGATAGAGATGGATTGTCATTGGAGCTCCTGCTCTGGGTCCCCTGATTCTTCCTCTTCAGATGACCCTTGAGGGAAGCTACAATCCAAACTTCTCCATCATCTTTCTATTGTATTGGTGAACTCAAAAGGCCAATATGATTAAAACCTGTGATACAGCAGGGATCAGTAAGTTACTGCTTAAATTGTCATGTTGGCACTTTGCGACATACAAGTGGTTTTGGTTGTACTTTGGGCACTGTGTCTCCAAAAGGTTCGCCATCACTGTTATAGGACATTTACCACCAGGATCAAGGATTGTAAACCATGCACACTAACATACTAGAGTATGTCCCCTCTGGCATGAACTGCTCTTCTTTAAGCTTCTTGTGCCCTTGTTTTTAAGAAAAAAAGGTCTTAAAAATTATGGAAATGAGCCTGAGGGGCTCCAGACTCCATTAACACCTATGGAGCCCGGAGCCCCACAGGATCATTTGCAATATTTCAGAAGCATTTCTTTTTAAAAAACCAGGCCATAAGAAGCTAAAAGAGGAGTAGATCCTGCCAGAGAGGGCACACACCAGTATGTCAGTGTGTTTGGTTTACAACCTTTCATCCTGGTGGTAGATTTCCTTTAACCTCCTAAACTTCTTAACCTCGTCAGAGCACATATTTTACAAGGGGGAAGAAGACATATCCAGTTTGTGTAATAAAGCTTTTTCTTTATTTCTAGTGAATTAAGAATGAATTCTACTGTCACCAAACCAAAACTGGCTAAAGCATCATCTTTGCCTGGAAGAAACGGCAACCCCACATTTGCTGCTGTAGCTGCAGGATATGACAAGAACCCAGGTATTCTCATATTTCACTTACAGCTTTATGATTCTATATAATGAAACTATATCAGAGTTCAACTAAACAACTTTGTATTTCTTTCCCTCATTTTCTATTATAAACAGGAGGCAGTGGATTATCAAAGTCATCTGCTGTAAAAAGTGACCTTTCTAACAGCCTTGGAATGTCGCATACAATCTCTGTTGACAGTGATAACTCTGATAGGTAAGGAGTAGGTTTTACATGCTAGTAATCTACATTTCATCATATTTTATTTAACCCCTGGTCCAATGGTCATTAGTGCCTGAATGTCCAGGTCAATTTTTTTATGTCTTCTATGGGATTCTTGTCTATACCCATGAAGACAAGATTCTTAAATATACTGAGGGTAACAGAATACCACATTATCTTATTCACTGGCAAGCAGCAGTGTGTAGAGACTTACTTTACTAGCTACAGAGAGATAAGTTCTCTATCCGGGAAGAGCCATATACAGAGCTGACTGTGTGTGTTATGGGAGAGTTATCAGAGCTTAGAGTTTGGTTGTATGTTGTATACATCTCATGGATCTCATCATCTCTGATCTGTTTTATCTTTTTCTATGTGTCAAATACTAGTACGATGTTCAAAAGCTAAATAAAAGTATAGATAAACCCTGGACCCTGATTTTCCCCTCCCGGATCTGACTGTAAACTGTCCGATCAAAGCATCACTGGTTCAAATTCAAGTTTGTATAGATTAAAAAATGTTAAAAAAATAAGTTTAAACCATTAAAATAAAATATGAGCCCCTAAGATGTCACTTTCCCACACAAATACACAAAAAAACCTTGGAATCGTTGCGTCCCTAACGATGTAATAAAACAGAACAGTTAATGGACCCGGACAGGGTACGCTGGGAAAAAAAACCAAAAAATGTTCTGAAAATATATCATTTTTAATCTTACATGCTCCAAAATAACAAGAACAAAAAAGAACAACTCTTCTCCAAAAATAAGCCAGATTTGTCAGTTGAAAAATAAAAAACGTTAGACCTCTGAAAACCCATATATATTTTCGTAATTGTGGCTACCAATAGAATAAAAATAACATTTCATTCTTATGGTATGATGTACGGTCCAAAAGAAAAAAGCAAAAAAAACTTACCAAAAATTGTTTTTTATTGCCTCTAGTTAAAAAAACCAATTAGCTATAGATCCCCCAAAATTATATACCAGTAAAGTGAATCTCCTCTAACAAAAAACCCCTTTTATCATTTAATCCATTGTGAATGTTTAATTTTCTCCCAAAAATGAATGTATTGCCCAAAAATATTACAATTAGACCACACCTCCATTTTGTTTTAACCCCTATAAAACACTTAAAGGGTTAACAAACATCTAAAGTGCTTTTCCATATGTTGAGGGGTGAAGTTTCCATAATTGGGTGACTTACTAGTTTAGCTTTTAGGCCTCTCACAGTCAATTGAAAGTTGAGCAGGTCCCTATTAATATATAGGGAATTTTACAAAAAATGAGAAAAATGGCACTTAAATTCTTAGCCTTTAGAACATTCTAGTAAAATACGTGGGATCTTAAAAATATCATGCCAACATAAAGCAGACATTTTGGAAAAGTAAGTTGTGAAATATTTTGGGTGCTATGACTATCTGCTTCAAAAGTAGAGAATTTAGAACTTTGCCAAAAAAAAAAATGTAAAAATTCTTCATTTTCAAATGTCTATTGTCTATGTGATATTTTAAAACAAGATTTCATCCAAAATTTTAAACTAATTTGATTACAATGTGTCACGAGAAAACAATTTCAAAATTCCCTCGATATGTAATACATTTCCAAAACTATAACCTATTATAGTGACACAGGGTTGATTTAAAAAATGGGGCTGAGTCCTAGAGGCCAAAATAGGCCCCTGGGTTAATTTGACTCCATAATTTTGTTCAGGAGATGTAGCAGTTTGAAGTTGGTCACTGTCATGATGTTTATAAACATCCTTTCGTGCAAATAGTGCATGTGCGAGTAGGATGTATATAGCTATGAAATGATTAAAGAGGACATTTCACCTATTCTGCCAACTCCAATTATTTGCATCCTTTAAGTGTCACTCCACTGATTTTGGTGGAGTTTTGCTTTACTGTTGCATTCAACTCTCCCCACGAAACCACCCACCATCTGTGCAGCAGATCACCTATGTGAACCAATGAGTTGGCTTTGGGATTTGACTTTGTTTTTGTAAATACTTATTTTCCTATGACAAATATGAATTCTTCAGAACTATGATGATAGAGTCCTGTCCTCTGCATTGTGGTCAGTCTATGAAATCCAGCACAGTCCAAGTATCACAGACTGACCACATTGTGTGTTTCAGCCCCAAGTGGTTGCACTCGGTTGACTTCTTCTATAGTCTGTTACTGACCAGTCAGTGGTGGGAGACAATAAATAATGGACATCCAGTTGTTTTATTGTGTTCCAGGAAAGACACCAGAGCAATGGCACGAGACGAGTTTAGAGATCTATCCATATATTTATCAAAAGGGTGTGTCAGTGGAGCCGTCAGATCCCTATATTTTTTTATTTTTTTATATAAAAATGTAAACATTCCCAGACCAGAGTTTTAGGTTTTTTGTTTTATTTTTTTATTCCATGGATATTTGTGGACCCTGACTGCTGCAGTGTGGATGTATGCTATGTAGCCTTTTTATTGTGAGAATGCTGATCTGTTCTTATGTATTACATTTAGTTCTGGCTTGTGGGTCCCATTAGCAGCCCCAACAGTCCTGATTATGTTGCACTCAACTCATTTTCTGCTTTGGACCAAGCAACTCATTTAATTAACAGGAGGTAAGTGCATTGACCATCTTTTACCTGTGTCAGCGCGTTTACTGTATTATACATGAAAATGACATTGTTTTTAGTCTCGGATGTTTTCCTTTACCATTATATGAGGATGGTAAACATTGGATCATTTTAATTAGAAGGTTTCTGAATACCCATTTAGTGACATTACTTTGGCTTATTGTAATTTGACAAAGGCTTTTTATTTCCTTATTAAAATGTTCATATAATAAAGATTGTCAGAAATATACATATTAGTGATAAAAACTGTCCAGTAAAACCATTGATATCTACTTTATATTTGTACATTTTCTCTGCTTGCCACAGAAGTTTTTAGCAAACTTTTATCCCCGAAAACCATATACCCAAGAGCCACAAAAGAATTGGACAGATTTTGAATCCACATCTTCATACTGGGATCCTCAGCTAGGACTCTCTTCCTACGTGGCCTTCTAGCAGGATCTCCAACCCACGTTACATCTGTGAGTATAGAGTTGCATTGAATTTTAACTTAAAACCATTTCAAAATGCAGAATGACAATGCCCCTGATCACTTGTGTTAGTTTTTCTAAAAGTGTCAAGTGTTGTGGCTACAGCATTTTAATTACATTTAATATCAAGGCTTAGAAAAATACAGTTCATAAAAGGTTGTAGGTGTAAGACTTCATAGACATGGCTGTGCTTAAAGGCTGAGCCACCACGAATACAGGACAATATCCTATGTATTACAGTGGGGCTGACGGCTCGGTCACGTGTGGTGAGACATACTGTGACATGGTGTAATAGACCCCTGTGGGGACCATGATCTGGCTGTGTGAATTGTGCGGGAGATAAACAACCCCATCAATGAATGGGGTCTTAATGTAATGTTCCAAGTTATCAATACCGGTTCTCTAGCTCTCGATCATAACCATCAATCTCAGAAAAACAGCTCATGCCTATGTATCTAGCTTTATTTGTGCTTTTGTTCATTGCAGTCTATTCTTGGAAACTCTAAAGCCTGTGGTCTACAACAATCCCATTCAGTAGTTCCATTTGGTCCAGTAATCGCGACACAGCTTCCATATACCACTCCAGCTAACCCATTACCTGGAATTGATATGATCGGAGGTGAAAGCACATGTCCCACATCCAACTCTACATCAGTCCGCAATCATAGCTCTGAAAACTTGCTCGCACAAACATACGACCCTTGGAAGTATTGGAGCCCACAATGGAAGAAGAAGTCAGACCCTTGGTCTAACTCTCACTACCCAGTGAGAAAGAACGAGAAATGAAAATATGATAATAGGAGTGTTGCTACTTCAGATTCTGCCAATTCTTTTTGAAAACAGTCTCCCACTTCTCCATCCGTTTTCTGTTCTGGCTTTATTTATTTTTTAACCCCAGATTGAAATCTCGTACAAAACCCTCCTCAACCTATTCTTTTAAATGCCATTTATTATTTTTTCATATTCTTCTCATAGAAGAATACAATTTGACAACATATTAAAGAATGTCAGGAAAAAGAAACGGTTACAAAATCCAACAACTTCATCATTTATTTATTTTGCACATGTGCCACCAAGCAGCCCTTTGTTCAAACATATCCTGAAAGGAGATAACAAATGAGTTTTAAGTAATCATTTCTTTCCCAAGTATTATGTTTCTATTAAAAGGTAGGTGTAGTGCATCCATAGCAATCCATGCTAGAAGTGCAATGGCCATTTAATGCAAGCTGTTTGTATTAATTCATGAACAAAAGCTAAATACAGCCAAGAGCACAGTGAATGCTCCGTTTGAGCTGCTCAGCGCTTTCCCCTGTATTTTCAGTCATATATTCAGCGTTTTTAAAAAAGGGAAGAAAAAAAATTATTAAAAAAATGTTAATTTTACATGCTCCATGTGAAATCCGTGAGGAAAACAGGATTTGTTGAGCGTCATACACTTTGAGTTGTAATTTAAATAAATAAGGCACTTTTTCAATAAATGAGTGTGTGTTCGTGTTTTATTACTTATGTTTTGAAATTTGAGGGCTTATATTTGTTGGGATGTACAAAATATACTGGTTCTACTATATACAAAAACTGTAACAGGTTTCTAGTGATACTTAACATTTACAAAAAGATATGGCTTTGCGGCTCTACATAACAGTATCGCAGATTTGCATGGTCAGCTTCAGCCTGTATGTACCTGCGTCTCCTCATGCATACTTCCTCTCCTCCACACCATCCCCCTCCCCTCTGTTCAATGCACATGACAGGAAGTGGGGAGGGGTGAGGGAGCTGCATGAGTGTGGGGGAGAGGAGATTGACACAGGGGAACACACAGGCTGCAGCTGAACCTCCATTGGGACTCGCCACACACAGCTGGTAATGTGAATAAACATGTATAAGTACTGAAATGAATGTGAAAAATGCATTTTTAAAATCGGCACAGCGTAGGCTATTCAAACCTGTCACCAGCTTTTTAGCACATACATTATTTCTGACATGTTTTTTTTTTAGGCCATCTTTTTTTTTTAATTAAACTTTATTTTAATTTTCCATAACATAACAAGGACATGGTACATCATATCATACTTTATATATATCATAATGTTTCCTCATATATCATATATGCACATATTACTATGGACTATTGATGCTATAAGCCACTCAATTCCTTGCTAATATTTTAGCAAGGATTTCACATCCGTACTCAATAACGAAATTGGTCTATAAGAACTATTTCCAAAGCATCTTTCTCTTCTGTAAAATTAATACAATTGCGGCCTCTGACATCGATCCAGTCCAGACCACCACTCAAGATCTCTGGTAAAAGAGCTGTCCAATAAGTGTCTTAATTTGAGATCTGTAACTGGGGGAATGTTATCCCACCAGGAACTCTCTAGTTCCCCCTCCAGATAATTGTCTCTGATGATAAATCTTGCATAAAATCTTAAAATTCTCCATAATTTCGACCTTATTCTGAGTTATACTCCATCATTTTGTCTTGATGGTTACTCCCTTCCTGTGTTATCCCCCTCACAATATTAGCCAATAGTTCCCAGCTCTTCTTCTTCCATAAATTCTTTTGTCCTGCAAAAAAAAATGAATGCTGGTTTTTTCATACAACAAGGTTTAAAAGCCTTGAACAGCATCTAAATCTTCCTTGAGTAAACCTCTCACTAGCTCTTGCTGTTTACCCCAACCTCCTTTTCTAACCTACCGTATTTTTCTGCCCATCTAGGGCGCACGGACTATAAGGCGCATAGTCCGATGCGCCCTATATAAGTAATTAATTACTATAGAGCGCGCATCGGACTATAAGGGCGCGGGGTCGGCGGCCGGGGGGGCGTGCGCGGAGACCCGACGTGACGCGGCGACGGGACGCGGCGACGGACGCGGCGACGAGACCGCGACGCCGAGACGCGACGGGGACGCGGGAAAGGTGAGCGGAGAAGGTGAGGGGGAGGGGAGGAGGGCAGCGGACCATACTTACCATGGTCCACGCTACCGGCAGACCAGCAGATCTCCCCTGGGATCTCCGGTAGCGGGACCTAGTTGTAAGTATGGTCAGCGCCCTGTGCCACCAGCGCCATAATAGGCGGCACCGGATCAGGCGCACTTTGAGATTCTCACGCGAATCCAAGCTTGTAAGTGCGCCTTATTAGTCCGGAAATACTAGGTTACATTCTTCTTCTCTAAATAGCCATTTTTTCTAGCAATATCCCTACGGTAAATCCCCCTTACATACGCTTTAGTGAATCCCCTGAGCTCTGATTCAGGCCCAGTATCGTTTATCAATGGAGGACCATCGGTCGTGTTAAGAATCTTTAAACCAGTGGGGGTTAACCTCAGAATTTTACTGAATGACAATTCATTGTCCATTCTTATTTCTATGTTAGACGGCGCATGATTGTGATGGGTTAATTATTTTTTTTTTAATGTAGCCTTAAAAAAATGATCATTGGCTAAACAAGTATATCCTTGACATTGTTGAAATAGTCCGCGCAGCAGGAGAATACCTGTTGTCATTATGGAGCCATCTCCAAATCCCTCAGTCCCCAATCCTCACAAAAATAATCAGTCCCGGGTTCCCCTGGAGTTGAATGGGACCTGTGTTAATCAGAGTACATCAATCCAAGCCCTATATAAGCAAGCATCAAATCTCCATTTCTCCACCATGGCAGTCAGGATTATTTCTAAGAAACGTGTTAATTGATTTGACACATCAATGGAAAAAATCAAAATGCCAAAAATACTTTTGAGAACCCCCAAATGAATATACAATTACCCTCTATCTATCCATGGGATTTTAATAGCATATCCATTTTATGTACTAGCACTGGAGACTGCATTCATAGGTCAACATATTCTGGTGGAGTTTACTGACTGCCCATCTCTTATCTTTACCACTCGAATAATCTGAGTTTAGGTGGGTTTCAATTAGACAAATAATCCCTGGGAGATGATACGGATTACGTTTCAGCACCAACATCGCTTTTGCGATCATTAAGCCCCCTAACGTTCCTTGTTACGATCAGAGTAGCCATTCATAAAGGAAAAAAAACCTGTCGGACGAAAGACCCACCTCTGCCTACCGGCCTGTAAACTTTTCATGTACAGGTCTCCACATTCTACATTGCCCTTCCTCCAAAGCTCAGAATTAATAACTATTAACATCTTTCAGGATGGAGAGAATCATCCTGAAATATTTTAATGGCCACCGTCTCCAGCCCATTTTGACGCACTCTCACGTCTTTAAAAAAAATCTTAAAATACACCCTTAAACTTTGCAGGATATAGTAAGGAATATTTTAAACGTTCCTTCATTCTTTTTTGCCCATCTGAATCGACTTTTTGTTGCGTACCAATGACATTAGACATATCCGTACAAATCAGAAATAGTTTACAAAAGAATTAAAATTGTTGGCCTATTCTCATCCCTATCCGGAAATACCCGAGTTTGTAGCCACAATTGCTCTAGGGGCCATCCTACTGGGTGGGGTTGCCAGTATCTGTGGGCCCCTTCAGTCTGAAAAAAGGTTTCATAAATTTTCCGCTCCTACACCTATCCACTTCTGAACACTGCTCTAGATCTCATTTTCAATACTTCTGTCACCCCACCTATTCGAATATTTGTTCTAGATGGTCTTCTAAGTCGCCAAATTCTCTGTTCAAGAAGACTTACTCTTTAAATAAACGAATTCTTTTTTTAAGACTTTACATTGCCTCTGGCGATTACTGAGATAGAAGGTTTAACCTTCTCACAGATTTTAAACATATCTTCTCTTAGCGTCTGCCTAGATCAGAAGAAAGTGAGCCAACCTGAGTAGGGATTCAACTTGTAGTTTCCCGTTTTCGGCACTGTAGCAGAGTTTCTATCCAGATAGGGGTGGGGTTGCTTCCCCGCCTACCCATTGGTCCGCACTACCCCACGCTTCCTACTCCTGTTTGAGGAGGAGCGGAGGAAGTTTCAAAGTATGGCGTGTTTTAACCACCGGATGGAGCGAGGCGTAATTATACTTTCCCGAGTTCTCCCCTTGCTTGCCTTCAGGGCGCCTCCCCTGACGCTTCCCTGAGGTGCTTAGCCGGAATTGTTGAAAACACACAATAACATTTCACCTCAAACCTGGACAACCTGCAAAAGAGGATATAGAGTCAAATTACTCAAGGATGTTTCAAAACACAGACCCACGTTCAATTCCCAAGCTGAAACCAGAGAATGGCTTATACAATTTTAAATAAAGAACAAACCAGCAAGGATACCCCAGTCAGCAAGCATTAATGTTCCCTTAACACCTTAGATGACCGCTTGATCGGCTTTTTACGGTTGGTCATTAAGAGGTATTCTTATGACGCGGACGCCTTCTACGCAGGGTCAAGAAGAGATTTCGGGGACACCGGGGTCTCGCTGGTGCCGGTGTCGGGCTGTGATATCACAGCCAAACTGGCACCTACCACCTCATGGATCGGAAAAATCTGTATCAGTACGCTCGCGGTAGGAATTGGCATCAATGCGTTGCTTGCAGTGCGTTTAATCATTTAATTTATTCGATGAATGAATGTCAGGTTTTTTTTGGCCTAATATCGAAGTATGTTCCCAAAAAATTAGATAGCTTCTAATTCGCAAAAGTCGCATATTTTTAACCATGTGACAACACTTAAAGGGTTTTAGATAGACTTAATAGAAGTTGTTTTATCAACGTTGAGGGGTGAAGTTTTCGTGTTGTGGTGAAGTTCTTAGTGAAGGTAACTGTATGGGGTTTTACTATTATTTCGGCCTCTCAAAGTCACTGAAAGAATGAGATTGTCCCTCAAAAGTGAGTAGGTTTGGCAAATTTTCTGAAAATAAGAAAAAATCGCACCTAAAGCTTCTGCGCCTCACATAACATACTAGAAAAATGACGGAAGCATTAAAATATCATCCCAACATAAAACGCAGATATTCTGAAATGTTAATATTTCAAACTTTTTGGTTAGTTTACATCTGTCTGCGAAACCAGAAACATTTCATAACTTGGAAAATGAAGAAATTTACACAAACTTTTTGCAAAAAATTTCCCTGTTTTGTACAGAACGATAAGCAAACGATCGTTCAAATTTTATAAAATCCTAATTGAAAGTACAATGGTTCCCGAGGAAAACATTCTCAAAACCTCCGGATAGTTAAAAGCGTTCCGAAGGTTATGAACAGTTATCGGGACATGTCAGATTGGAAAAACGCGTCTGGTTCATATTGCGCTGAAAAAGCTGTCGTCGGTGATAAGGGGTTATTAACGCCAAGAGTCTATTATGACGCAAAACAAATTTAGGGGAGATTCCGATAGAGCCTGTACCGTTGAAAAAAGGGGCAACTACACCAAAGCAGTCTATAATGTTAGATTGGCACCGTGTATGCCACAGGTACTGATGCGTAGAGGGGAGGCGAAAAGCAAAACCGGCAGAGACACGAACAGTTGCAGCCAAGCCACCCCAGAAAGAGTCTGTCTAAACTAGCCGGCACAACCCGAGACGGCAGACCCATGGGGCTAACCCGAATGACAAACCCTAAAAGGCAGGACCCCTACCAGTGGCCCCAAGCCCAACGGACCCACAGAGGCTCAATCACCCACGTCCGAGCCGGTGAACTTGGTTATCAGCATATTCAATAGGGCAGCAAGCGTGGAATTAACAGCAGTGTCACCTTTAAGACCCAATTCCGATGTATGCCAGTAGCTTGCGTTTAAACCAGGCGGTAGCAGGAGAAAACAAATAATCAAGTTTAACAGCAACTCCCTTATTGTCCCTACTGCCAAGTCGAGACTACCACAGACAAAGCCAGCGGGGGTCTCCGGCTCGCGACCTGTGACAGTCCTCCCCTACAGTTCCTCCCTCTCAGGTCCTCACACAGCTAATGTAGACTCACTGGCCACTTATAGGTTAACCTGTCCAACGCTTGTTAGACACTTAATTATAATCAGGCAATCTCTGCAGTGTCAAACCGAGCATCAGTAGGAAGAAAGGGGATTGAGTGCCTGTTGAAAGCCTTTGAACGTGGCATGGTTGTGGTGCCATGAAGGGCTGTCTGAGTATTTCAGAAAGCTGCTATCTATGTGAGATGTTTCACGCACCAATCTCATCTCCTAGGTTTACAGAGAATGGTCAAAAACAGAGAAAAACTCCAGTGAGCGGCAGTTCTTGGGCTGGAGAAATCCTTGTTGATGCCAGAGGTTCGAGAGGGAGAATGGAGCAGACTGGTGTGAGCTGATTCAGTCAACACAGCACTCAAATCGCCCACCCGTTGATGATACCCCAAGGATGGCATAGAAGGCATCAGTCTGAAGTCAGAAGACGTCTCGAAATTTGAGGCACACGATGGGCATACATATAGCAGAAAGGACCAACACGGTGCCACTCTCTTAAGCTTAAAGAACAGGAAAGCTGAGGCGCTACAATTTGCACAAGCTCATCGAAAATTGGACAGTAGAAGATTGGAAAAAAAAACGTTGCCTGGTCTGAGTGCGTTCATTGAGATCTGCTGGGACCATTCGAGTAGGAGGGTCAGATTTGGTGTTGTTTTTTTTGTAAAACAACATTGAAAGCATGGAGCATCCTGCCTTGTACTCAACGGTTCAGGCTGGTGGTGGGTGTATGGTGTTGGGGAATAATTTTCTTGGCACTCTTTGGAGCCCCTTGGGTACCAATTGAGATCGTGTGATTGCAAATCGCCCAGCCTACCTGAGGTATGTTGCTGACCATGTGTCCATCCCTTTATTGACCACAATGTACCCAACATATGAGAGCACTTTCAGCAGGAATAATGCGGCTATGTCATAATAAAGGGAAATGACATCGGGAGGACTGGTTTCTTGAATGATGACAATGAGTTCACTTGTACTCAAATGGGCACTCCACAGTCACCAGATCTCAAGTCCAATAGAGCATTCTTTTGGCCGAATGTGTGGAACGGGAGATTCACATCATGGAGTGTCAGCCGACAAAATTCTGCGGCAACTGTGGGGAGGCCCTCATGTCAATATGGACCAAAATCTCTGAGAAATGGCTTCAGCACCTTGTGATCTATGCCACGAAAACAGTATTGCGCAGTTCTGGACACGAGTCGAAAGGGAGGGTCACAACCCGTTACTAGCATGGTGTACCTAACTAAGTGGCCGGTCGAGCTGTACGACTACGCTGTGGAGATGCGACAACCCTACTGCTTAAAGCTCTTACACCGTTTTCCCCACCCACACACATACCACACCCGCCGATTGATTATTTTTTGGGGACGATCTATTTCTGAGAACATGGTGCAGGAATCCACCATAGGTACTGATCTAACATGGTTGTCACGCCCCGTCATGCTTGTGCTCGATTTACACCCCTAGTCACACGAGCCGCTACACTGGAGGCTCACATGTAAGACTCTACTCTCCAAGCGTGGCAGAGTGAACGCTACAAGCCTAATAAAACTACTTTGGTTGATCAAACTCTTTACGGCCTCATCATCCCAGAGATATCCTATGGGAGGCCCCATATAAATGCAAGTTATCAGGAGGGACTGTAATTTCTGTGCTGCACGAAAACAGAAAAAGGTTCATGCCGCCCGCCAGAAATTGTGGAAGGGAACTACGAGGGGTCTAGAGTCTAGAAGCGCGCACTGCTGTCTAAACCCTCTCTGCCAAGTCTACTGAGACGCGGGTGGTAGATGTAGAGCCAGCCTACACACAAGCTTCCTACTTATGGGAGTGAAGAGCTACTCCGAGTATTCACGTAGACGGGATTTATGAATTCAGCAACAAGGCCACATTTGTTAGCCAATAACCATACTAAGGACACAAAAACAGCAACAGTAAACCTTATGGCATTAAAAGATGCCGCGTGGGGGTATCATTAGATTACGACCCGAAGTAAGTGCCGGATCTTTGAAGATTATTTAACAGCACACGATATCCCCCGCCCCACGGTCAACTCTGACTCCAGGGCGATGGAGGGCTATCCCCGCAAGACCTGAGATGAACTGCAATTTGCCCACCCCTGTCGGGGGAGGTGGTTGTACAGCCTACCTAATCGCAAGACAATTACCCCTGAGGGGGAACTAGCAGAGGTTGCTGCAAGCCATTGCCCACGGCAAGGTATCCAGGCCCTGACAGGTTTACTTCTACCTACTACAAAACCTATAGCGAAATTTTGATACCACGATGGTAGTCAAGCTGTTGCACGCCTTTCCTGGAGGCAGTACCTATCCACCACCTCATATGTTCTGCTCCAGCACGGCGACAGTACTCTCCACGAATACAGTGGTTAAAGACCCTTTGTCATGCACGAGCACCGCCCCATAGCCTACTTTCATACCGACCTAAGAGTAGTCTTCACTTAAGCTATAGCTGAACAAACTGAGCAGTGGCTCCCCGACGACTTGGTCCAGGAAGGACCAGAGGGGGTTTAGTAGACACCACCCAGACGGTGAAGAGAGATAGACCCCACGATAGAGCACGCAGGATATCTCGTCATGGGGCTGGGTGTTATCCGCACACAAGATACAGAGGCGCTTTTCTCAGGCCTTAGTAGATTCGTGAGAAGAGCATTCTGATAGACTGGAATGGACCTGAATGGTCACCACCAGTACAACGGTTTTGGAGATTTGACAGGCCCCTTCCTCCAAAGCTTTAAGGCACCTGTTATTGTGCCACCCACAGCGTCGTTCGCCGATCCCCATAAGGGCATGTTTTTTTTTCATACAAATCGATTCTTGCCCTATAAAAATGGTACAAAGCCAGGGTTGTCCGACTCCACCACTGTCATGATATGTCACTTAGCATCGAAACCCCTGGCAGAGAGCAGTACATAAGGGGCTCTAATAGCAGATATTAGATATGGCACTATATTAAGAATAAAGGTCCGTCAACACCCAAGTCCAAAATCTCTTTATTCGCGTTTGATTGATGATGTGCGGTGCACTCTTGCCTAACCCCCCGAAGCATGAAGCACCACGCCTACCAAACTTACATAGTCGACGCTGGACCGTTATAGTTTATGTTTCAGGGTACAAAATTAATAATACAAGACGGAAAGGGCTCGTGCCGCTGAATAAGTCCCAAGGAGGCTAAGGCCTTGAGCAGGCCCCCTTTCCCTTATACGGGAAATTTCCTCCCTAAAAGATCTAGGGCATTTCACCTTACCCCTTAGCTATGGTGCCCTTTGGTGCCAACTTACACCTCTCTTTGATAGAACGATCACAGATCTATGTTAAGCCAGCATGGAGGGGAAACGCACACTACATGTGATGCACTCCAGGTGCGGGTCTGCGCGAGTGAACATGAAAATGAACATTTATGATTACAAACGTTATATTATTTGAAACACTGCCAGTTAGGTAGGGCCTACGGCGAGGGTTGGCGGAGGATTGCAGTCCAGATGCCTGCGACTGATTGTTTGGAGGGTGACTATGTTAGGATCCCAAAAGTTGTCATGACCGCGCTGGGATCCACTAACGGAGGCCTAGCCCTACTTGAGTCGTAGAAATTACGCACTAGTGTTCTCCAAGCGCCCACATCGATCCCATAGTTCCATGCGTCACCATCTCTTCCGGCCTTTAAACAGATGGACAGACGGGGGGAAAAACTGTGTGTCTGGCAACGAGTATCATTCAGCAACATATGATTCTGGGCGTGACACCCGCATGACAATTACACCATCTGCCCTCTTGGGGTATTTGCAAGTTACTAGAGACATATGGCTTTAAATGACAGAGTGCATTTGTTTAGCGTTATCACAACTAAGCCAACCCTTAGGGTGCCACTGCACCCTGAGGGTACTGTTTTTACACCACACCTCCCAGACAGTGTGACGTCAGTAAATTTTAAATCTGATAGAGGCGGCCAAGTTATTCCAGATTAATAAAGTCTATACGTGACGTTTCTACAGCAGCTGATTCTCCCCTTCGCCACTCTTCGGTTTAGAGAGGTTTTTTTCGACTCTCGCAGAAGGCCTCTTCTAGTACGGACAAATTAAACATTATATATCATCGCTATATGGGTAACCGGGGGAGACTCACCCGTCGCCCATCTCACATTGCAGCTATAATTATTGCCTCGAGGGGCCCTTTCCAAAGGTTTGATTTCCAACATTTAATATCACTTTTACTCTACCCAGTTGAGGACGCCATGCTCAGCCGACACATAGTATATGCAAAGGGGATAACATGGTTGAATAGGAAATTTCTAGGAACAATGGGGGCCGATATTGTTCGAGCGCTTAAAAATGGAGCTCCAGGAACTCTCTTTACATACCTGCTGGCGAGGTGCTTTCGTAACAGGGAGTGGAGTTCTATGTGTGTACCACATTTTGGTGCAATGTCCGTCTCTAAGAACTACTGGAATATGATGAAGCCTTTGAGGGAGATCCTGGGAACCAGGTCCCTTGAACAGCTGTTTTTACGTTAGGCAGAATCTCCCTCAGCTGTAGCAATACGTTTCTAAACGCATGCAGTAAACGCGCGTGATGACTGGCACCGCACGAAGAAGCTAGTCCTCAGCTCAGTTTCTGCATCTTTTCATTCAATTTTTTCCTTCTGCGCACCAGTTTTGTCTAAACCAAG
Organism: Engystomops pustulosus; assembly: GCA_019512145.1. Lineage (NCBI taxonomy): Eukaryota > Metazoa > Chordata > Amphibia > Anura > Leptodactylidae > Engystomops > Engystomops pustulosus. The sequence continues at coordinate 87,244,721 of CM033642.1, read as the reverse complement.
AAAAAAAACCCTGGGGCACGTTCAACGTTGCGCTTAGGCGTGCGTTTTTCATGTGAACATTGGTGGAAGCCGGTTTAAGACGGCCCGTTGTCCCGTTTTTTCAGTTGCCATTTTCCTCCCCACCTTCAAAAATCTTATAACTGTTTTTTACGACGTATAAAGATGTGATGGCTCGTTTTTTTTTTGGTAACAATGCCCTTCATAGTATCACCATTGAGATATTCAGGCCAGTACTGTCGGAGCGGGAAATGTAACAGCGTACAAAATCAAAAAAAAATTCCATATAATGCAGGGTGAAAATGGTGAAAAGAAAAACCATTTGTGTCGTATGATCTTGTGGGCTATGGATATAACAGATTTGCAACTTCACGCCATGCAAATGAAGCATAAATTTATTCTTTGGTTCAGGACGATTACAGGGATACCAAATTGTATAGGTTTATAAGTATTTATACATTCTACCAAAAATTGTAAAAACGCTCTATGAACAAAATTATTGTTTTTGATGTGCCTGTCTTATATGTAGCTTATAACTTTGCCATACTTCGTTGGTATGGAATTGAGGGTGAGGTGTGTCATATTCTGCTCGACTTTTGATGATGTTGTTCTCTAATGATCGTTATTTTTCGGACTGTACGCTCTTTTGATCACACTTTGTATAGAATTTTGATTAATTTTTTTTAAATGGCCAACAAAGTGTCCAGGTTGGATTTGGCCGCGATTTCCCTACGGGGTTGAAACGCAGTGAAAACCCTATGATATTTGATTAGATCTCGGGCATTTCAGATGCAGCAGATACCCATTGTCGTTACGATTTTTACTGTTTATTTATATTTATGTCAAGTATGACTTTGAGGGAAAGGTGCGAGCGTGATTTTTGAATTTTTAGGTTTTCTTTGATTAAATTTGTTTTTTTAACTTGTAGTGTTTTTACACACTTTACTAGTTGTACAGACTCTCCCTAGGGGACTTTAACGCACTAGGTTGTCTGATATGAACGATCCTATCAATTATCTGCCATGCTACAGTATCGGCAGTATATGGGGATCTTTTACTTTTCATAGCATTACAATGTGCGTGATAGCACATTGTAATGAAGGTTAGACCGCGATTAGTAGCTTCGGGCTTCGTGAGACCCGAAGTAAGCTACCATGGCGGACGATCGCCGCTCTCCGATAACTTCATGGGGAGAGGCGATCCTGGAAAGATGGCGGGCCCATGCACCGCATCTGTTTGAAGCCGCGGCAGCGATCAGCAAAGAAAAAACACCCGCGATCGGTGCCGGCACCGACGCGGGTGTTAACTGGTAAGCCTTTTGCTGCATATGGTAGGCAGAGGACGCTTACCGGCTGTGCAGAGGGCTCGGCCCGCAAAGACCCTCTCCATGATACGTTAATCGCGGAGTTCACCGGTTAAATTTTAAATATGGCATAACATACACAGCTGAGGAAAGGTGATTTGCCTAAATACATTACTATTAACACATGGGTATGACTAAACAGTCTTGTGTAAATGCAAACATACCAAACAGATTAGTTAACACAGTGCGTTAACAATGTGTACCGCATGCGTTGTTGTTATACACAAATGTAAACAAGTAATGTAATAGGCAAATCACCTCATCTAAGCATGGTTGTCAAGCGTTTCAAAACGCAAATGAAAACGCAATTCAAGCGCAAGCGCGCTAATGCGCCCTCCAATGTTAACATGCTTTGCATTTACACGTTTATGTAGTCTCATCAGTGAATACCACAGAATGTTGTTCGTTTTTTTGCTGGACCCAAAGACTTATCTATTTCTCACACTAGCTCCTAATCACGACATGCAGAAAGAAGAACAGGAACATGTTTCATAATTTTCTGCAATGAATTAATGCAATGGATCAGTGAAAATACACAGCCAGGTGAAAACTACCGCTTGGGGTGAAGACACACCATGGAGTTTTTAGGTGTCGTTTTGGGCCAGTTGTTTTTACTAAGTCAATGTCAGATCGTAAAAAAATGCATGCGTTTTGTTGATCCAGTTTCCGGAATTTGACGCAATTAAAAACGGAACAAAAAGGCATCATGCGTTTTCAAAAAAAACGCAATGCGTTTTTAACAACAGATGTGCATTTTTCTTTCTATGATCTCGAAAACGCACTAGTAAAAACGGATTCAAAAAACGGTTGTATCTAAAAACGCCTTGGTGTCGCACACCCATTAGAAATCAATGGATTGTGAGCATTCGATGAAAATTAAGTATGCAACGGCCGCAGTCACACTTACCGCTAGGTGTCCGCTACATCATAGTTAACTTGTGTGTTAACATTACTTTAAAACCGCCTTAATGCGCTATGGCCGTAGCTCTACGGGCGCAGAGGGTATAAGGAGTGTATGAGGGGGCTACATGGGCGAGTTCTTCATGTGCAGAGGTGGGGCGGTTTTTGCATTTTGCAGAAACACACCCCGCTACCGCTAATACCAGCGGCGGTGGCTTGCACGATCGTGGCATTAACCCTCTCAACGCCGCCGGCAACGTCGCCTGAGCAAGCGGCCATATTAAAACGGCGGCGCGCGGGCGCCTCCAGTTTTTTTATGATCGCGCGCCCCAGAACGTCACGGGGTGGGCGGCGATATTGGTTGCCATGGTAGCCCGGGTCTTTTTGATCGAGGCATCTGGCTTCTGCAGATTCGTGCAAAGAGCCAGAGGCTCATTGAAGGAATGTGCTGCCAAAATGCCAAGATGTGCAATGACAGGTAGTATGCAGTATATGGTAGGAGCGCTCAGACACCATCTAGGGGTTAATGTACCATAGATGGTCTAAAAATGATGGGAAAAAAAAAAGAAAAAACAAAAAAAGTTTAAAACATAAAAAAAAAATTAATAACAATATTTAAAAATTAAAATCACCCCCACTTCCATAGAAAATGATATAAGAACATAAGAAACAGTAAAAATCACTATTAGGTATCGCCGCGTCCCAAAAACGCCCGAAAGTAGTACCGCAGTCTATCAAAAGAGTAATACCAGGCAACCGGGGTTAGGGCGGGGCCCGGGTTGACCTCCGGGGTGGGAATGGCGCACCAAATGTCGAAATGAAACTTTTAACCTTGACATCACATAAAAAATGAAATAAAAAATGATCAAAATGTCGCACAGACTCAAAATTGGGAGCAGCAATGAAAACGTCGGCTCATTTCGCAAAAAAAATGACGCTCACACATCTCGTGCACCAAAGTATGCAAAAGTTATTAGGTCAGAAGTGAGTTAAAAAAATTTTGTACTTTTTTGTACCATCGTTTAATTTTATGAGAATAGTATTTAAAACACAATAAAAACCTATACAAATTGGTATCACAGAATCGCACCGAACCCAAAGAATAAAGTAGGCGTGTGTGTATTTGAGAGCGAAGAGTGACAAGTCGTTAAAACACAGAGCCACAAGAACGTGACGTGCGTTTTTTTTTCAATTTTTTCCACATTTGAATTTTTATAGACTCGCAAGTACACGGCATGTTAAAATCCAAGACATTCCAGGAAAGTAAAATCTTGGGTACGACAAAAAGCCCTCCCACTGGATCTGTAAACACGTTAAAAATGAAAACGTAGGATTTTGAAGTTGTGATGAGGCGAGAAATGAGACGAAAAACTGCGTCCTTAAGGGGTATAATGCTATACATGTGTTGTAACAATGGATAGAGCATAATATATCTGATGATCATAGAGCAATGGAAGTTGAGAATACAGAGTTACCAGTCAGAGCTTGCAGTATCTGAGATGGCTATAACGGTGGCGGACCGCATCAGATCGATGTGGCACGCCAATACTTTTGGAATGGCAACTATAAAAGCGGCAATTTTTAATGGGACTGACCCAAGGCGCGTAACAGTTGCACTTTGGTTGCGTTTTCATTGCGTTTTAATTAAACCGCATACAATAGCTGAGGCGAGGTGATTTAGCCTATCTTAGATTACTAGTACATTTGTAGCTTATGGTTAACGCATTTAGCGCACCAAAATCGATGTAACGCATGCTGTTATAGCACTGCGTGCACGCATGCGTTTTGTAAACGCAAAAGTGTAACATGACGTAAGTAGGCAAATCACCTAATCTCAGCTGTTATAATGTGTTTTTTTAAACGCAAGTGGAAAATGCAACCAAGCGCAACGTGTGAACGCGCCCTCAGTCTCTATCTTCTTCCTGGTACAGGAACGCACCCCCCGCTTGCGTTATATCTACGCAATTTTTAACTGTGTTACCTGATCTGCTGTCTAATTGGCTACACCCACTCCCGATCAATCTTCTGTCCTAAGTTTACAAATCATGTTGATCTTCTTAATTAAACTGATTCTATATCTAGAAACATTAGTCAGATTTTCTTTTGCAAGAGAACACTTCACTCATATGTTTGCATTTGGGCTAATGAGTTTTACAACCTAAGTAGGCCTCTGCCCTTCCCTATAAATTTATTCTGCAGACCGTCCTATAGAACTTAGAGTGTTCCTATAGATCAAGAGTGTCTGCAATATCTTTGAGATAGGCAATTATAAAAGTGGGCAATTAGACACGGGCAAGAGAAGGTAAACGTGCAAAGAACTCATTGATTTCATATCGGGTTTGTCTTCTACCTCTTTCAATGGCTTTGTAAATATTTGCTATTTTTTTTTCTCTCTCCTTGGTCAACTATCCATCAAGTGTCTTGCCGTTTCACATTTGTTCTTCAATCCTTCCTCACCATTGTATCCTCACATGTTCGCTATACTTTATCCAACCCCATACTCCATTGGTTCTGCGCGAAGGCAGGTTACACCTTTGTCATTAAATCGCTTACTCACCTTCTTTTCCTGTCTATCTATTCCTATCTTGCAGCAGGTGAATCTCCTCCAAACCCTGGTCCTCCTTCTTTCGCTCAAAACTTTCCACCCCTCAGTAGGAAACCCTAATAACTCATCAATTATCCAATGCTATCACCTCTACTCTACCCCTCCCGTCTACAACTCCTATCAAATGTGCCCCTGGAAAATGACAACCGCTCTGATGTGCAATAAACTGGAGTCCATCCACAACTGTTTGATTCATAGTCCTTGACTTGCTGGCATCACCGAAAAACATGGATCCAGCGGATGACAAGCATTAACTTCAGCACTGTGCTATGATGGTTTGCACTTCTCTCACTCCTCCAGACGAGAGAATAGGCAGGAGAGGGCGGCAACTCCTCTCTCCACGCACATTCAGGTCATCCTCGTGCCGACTCTCTTACTTTTCATCTTTTGTAGGTTCAAACCCTATCAGACTTTTCGCCCATCGCTCTCTTCATTTGGCGTAGTATACGTCCTCCTGGCTCACCCTATAGTTCCTGATCACTTTTCTTCCTGGCTCCTCTCGTTCTATCGTGAGTATACCAAACTCATCAAGGACTTTAAAACATCCCTTATGAACACCCCCATAACTCCTTCTTCAGCCCTCTAGCTGTATCACTTACGACCTCTCTGGACTGTACACTCTCTGATTTTTTTTTTTTTTTTTTCCCGACCCACCAAGACGGGAAACACACACCTGAACCAGGTCTTGCCTGACTCACTTCTGTCTATGACTTTACTATACAATGACTTATCACTTCGACCATACCGTTAGTCTCTTTTACTGTACACATAGTCTTGTCCTGTAGCGAAATATGATCCATTATCACCATAGCGGAAACCCATGTGCCAGTTAGGTCCACCACCTCGCAGAAATGTGCAAGCAAGCCATTCACTGTCCCCCATCTCCTCAGTCTATCCTGTCCTAACCTGGCTACTAATTCATATCATGGATTTTCTCAAAAGTCGCCCTAGCTAAGATGGCCCCACCTTCGGGTCAGAGCCTTTCAACACAAATGTAGGCAACCTTGGCACATGGCACAAACCTCGTTAAGTGACTTCGGGCAGTTCCGTTGACTTTCTTCGTTTGTAATGTTATTGCTCAAATCCTATAACTCTGCTTCTCCCTCTTGCTAAACGGTCTTCTATTTTACTAATCTAATATCACGTCTCTTTCTAACACCCAAAAGGCAGACTTCAATACTCTTCTCTCCTTACTAAAATCAAAGGTGCAGCCGCATGTCACCAGGACCTTGGGGCTGAGATCTAGCACCTACTTTAAAGATAAATCGAATGCATTCGCAAGGAAATAATTTCTCAGTCCACTAACCCATAAATCCCCTTTTACTATGGTACTTACCCTGTTGCACTCTCTCTTTGAGCCAGTCACAGAGGAAGTAAAGAAAGTGTCCAGGCTCATTTCCCTTCTGCCTACCCACTCGACTGCATCAGTGGACCCACATGCCGGGGGCACTGGCCATGAGAGAGTTGAGAATGTCGACCTCAGGGCGGTGCGCAACACCTGCGGACGATCGATGGGGGGCGGCGGTGTTCTTTTTGCCCACCAGCACTATGCTGCGCCAGCCACTACGCCTCTGGCTCCGCTCGTCTCCTCCCTCTCCATCTCAGCTCGCTCACTCCGTCCCTGGTCATCATTCTCCGCGTCCCTCCGTCCCGTTCATCATCTCCGCTCGCTCCCTCGTCTCAGTTCATCATCTCGCTCGCTCACGACCGTGCCCGGGTCATCATCTCGCTCGTTCCTCCGTTCGCCCTTCATCATCTCCGCCGCTCCCTCCGTCCCGGTTCATCATTCTCCCTCGCTCCCTCGTCCCGTTCCATCATCTGCCGCCGCCCCCCCCCCCTTTAACCTTTCTCTCTTATCTCAGTCTATAGCCCAACTCGGCTCATTAGCTCAGCCGTGTGGTGAGAGATCTTAGATTAACCTCTACCCTTAGTGCGGACCAAGACTTCCTCTAGAGCATTCTAGGAGATGCAGCCCCGGACTATCAGACTAACACCTAACCTCCAAAGTTTCAAACATGCTCTTTAAAAACCCATTTTCTTTAGGCAAGCCTATAACATCTAAAGACCATCATGAAGTTTAACTCTTTTACTAACCTTACGGGGGCCTCCTCCCATCTGTATCAGCAACCAGCAGGCCACAAAGACTTCTCTGCAGTCCCATTCACCTGGAACTGGTTATAAGATGACGGCTGATGAACTGGTACCCCCCCGGGTCAATCGACAGCAATTCATATTAAGTGTGTTCTAGTCCCTAAAGAAGAATGGCTATGAACATGAGTCATATTCTTGACCTACTCATAAACTGTAAGCTCGTGCGCAGCAGGACTCACTCCTCTTGTTCATACGAATGCTGTTGCTCTGTCATGTTATTATATTTGTATTTGTCCCTGGGATTTGTAAAGCGCTACGGGATATTATGATGGCGCTATATAAATAAAGAGTATTATTATAGATGATTGCAGCTCTGGATGGACTTAAGAGAATATCACATGGTTTTAAGTTGGCACAATTGAAAAAAGATTCTTCACACATAAGCTGCCTAACGCCCCCCCCCGCATGATACGTACTATAGAGCGTTGCTCTTCTACATTCATATGAAATGAACTTATTATTATTTCTGCTATGCAGCACAAGTACTTCAGGGTTTATAAGAAGTACACCTACTCCAAAAAAAAACACCTCCTTACCTGTGCTCCCCCTCTAATTATAATCTAGCAGCAGTATTGATGTGCCTGCTGATGGTTCAGCAGAGAGAGTGATGGAGAGCGCAGGGAGACAGTGATGCAAACTTTTAGAGCCAAGGCCCAAACTACAACCGAGACCCACTTTATCGCCACAAGGGCAACACAGAGAATTTAATCTTGTAATCTTATATACTCCTTCTCTGCACAGCCTTTGTCCTAGATCAGCACTGAGGAAACTAAAAAGCAGAAAATAGAAGAAATTTGATGATCAGTACGATTACCACTCACCAAGGGTCCCATAAACAGGCAAGAATTAGGCAGGTCTGAGCAGGAGCTCGCTAGTACAATGATAACGAAATACACTTTGTCACCTGATTTTTAGAAATAGCAAGTTACGTGGGCTTTCTGGGCACTGTAGGAAGAGTACCGGAGTGAACTCATAGTGAAGGCGGCGTGACCCCACACAAAGAAAGGTTCTCCGAGTGCCAGCCTCTATGGCACCAGTGCCATAGGTTAGCCACCACTGGCAGAAGGGCAGGGGGCTGGTTCCCATGGGCTTGGGGGCATTACCCAGAGGCCCCCTTTTGGCTTTGAGGTTCCTTGGCTAGATGTCACACCCCTCTCATAGTAACAAGGTAGCTACAACATAGCCATCGCATGTCAGGAGGTGGGTTGCTTATGTTGGACCCGCCCCTGCTTTCTATACATACTCCCAACTCCAATGTGCCCTGCCTATGTAGCTAGCACTGACCCAGTCGGGAGTGAGGCGACCGAAGTCTTCATTTTCTTGGGAGAGGCTACAGCCTCCCCGCACACCACCGGTATATGCAAATGTGACGACCCATAACATGAGGCGGAGGACCCTGTAAGTCAGCTCTGTTAGGACTACAAACACATGTACTGCCAGCATGTCTGTGCTGGGAGGGGTTCAGCAACTGCGCTGAGCCTCCAGGGCGGGCACAGCTTTCTAGCCAGAGCTGCATCCATACGCATCCTCTACTGCTCCTGAGAAGCCCTGCAAAATTATCCAGGCAGGCCATTTGTGTGGGAAAGACTCCATGATGGATGCTAAAACAGCACTGCTTCCGCAAAAAGTCGAATGGAGTCCTGGAGACATTTCTAAAAAATACATTGTAATTATGTATAATGTGATGTGTGAGTACGAATGATAGAGTCTACGCACATTTGTGAGAATGTTTACTCTTTTGTTGATCCCCTTAGCAACCGTCATCCACATAACCAAAGAAATGTTCCTCCCAATACAAGACAATGTTCACACCATATGAAATAATATGAGCACATAAGGCAGAACAGAAGTGACACGAATATGATATGAAAATGTATTTACTGCCTCAGAAGAGTATTATATAGTATTATTTATGTCACAAATGTATGACAAAGAGATTCATTGTGTGCGTTCTCTTATTGTTGATCACAGCACAGAAGAAGAATGAAGAATCCAAGTCATGGAGATGGTGTACTTATGTGGCACTTTGCATTCCAACGATGTAGATAGAGTAGAATCTGGAGGGCTTATAGAATATTAGGAAGCTGAATGAAAGAGAGAACCTTGTATAAGTACATGACCAAACTGTCTAACCGTTAATCTAACGTGAGTTATTGTATGTAATCCCAAGATAACTCTTATCATTCACGTAGTAAGTACAAGTAACCATGACAGTATCCATCCTTGTATCATAGAAGCTGGTCTTACATACGTAAGTGACCAGATGGGAGTAAAAATGGAGTCGATCAAGGTGAGCTGAGAGGCTGGGAAAGCTAGACACGTTCACTTTCACTAATGTTCTGTACAAGACAGAAACAGGATGTATTACATTGTATTCCAAAGAAGAATAAGGACAGAACATGTTTACAAACAAAGTATTTGCCACACAAGCAGCTGTTCTAGCAATGTAATCACAAAAATGAGGTAAACTTATGATAGACGTCTACCATTTGTATATGTGATGCGTACAAGTGCCTTTAAGTACTTCTCATACTGCTCCCCTACATACATAATAATCTAATATCTATACTGCCCCTATGAACAATAATACATTTTCTGATTAGACACATACACAAATACGATTGACACAGGAACTGAAATAATACCAATACACTAAAATGTCACAACTAAACATGGAAGATATAAGTTGGTCATTGTCATGATGTTTATAAACATCCTTTCGTGCAGATAGGGCATGTGCAAATAGGACTTATATAGCTATGAAATGATTAAAGAGGACATTTCAACCATTCTGCCAACTCCAATTATTTGCATCCTTTAAGTGTCACTCCACTGATTGGAGCCGTCAGATCCTTATATTTTATTTTATTTTTTTACATAAAAATGTAAACATTCCCAGACCAGAGTTTTAGGGCTTTTTTGTTTATTTTTTTTTATTCCATGGATTATTGTGTGACCCTGACTGCTGCAGTGTGGATGTATGCTATTGTAGCCTTTTTATTGTGAGAATGCTGATCTGTTCTTATGTATTACATTTAGTTCTGGCTTGTGGAGTCCCATTAGCAGCCCCAACAGTCCTGATTATGTTGCACTCAACTCATTTTCTGCTTTTGGACCAAGCAACTCATTTAATTTAACAGGAGGTAAGTTCATTGACCATCTTTGCCTGTGTCAGCTGTTTACTGTGTTATACATGAAAATGACATTATTTTTTATAGTCTTGGATGTTTTCCTTGTACCATTATATGAGGATGGTAAACATTGGATTATTTTTAATTAGAAGGTTTCTGACTACCCATTTAGTGACAAAGGCTTTTTATTTCCTATTAAAATGTTCATATAATAAATGATTGTCAGAAATATACATTATTAGTGATAAAAACTGTCCAGTAAAACCATTCATATCTACTTTGTTTATATTTGTCATCTTTCTCTGCTTGCCACAGAAGTTTTTAGCAAACTTTCTTATCCCCGAAACACATATACCCAAGAGCCACAAAAGAATTGGACAGATTTTGAATCCACATCTTCATACTGGGATCCTCCAGCTAGCGACTCTCTTCCTACGTGGCCTTCTAGCACTGGATCTCCAACCCACGTTACATCTGTGAGTATAGAGTTGCATGTGAATTTTAACTTAAAACCATTTCAAAATGCAGAATGACAATGCCCCTGATCACTTGTTTATGTTTTTCTAAAATGTGTCAAGTGTTTGTGGCTACAGCATTTTAATATACATTTAATACCAAGCGCTTAGAAAAATACAGTTCATAAAAGGTTGTAGGTGTAAGACTTCTTAGACATGGCCATGTGCTTAAAGGCTGAGCCACCACGAATACAGAACATATCCTATGTATTACAGTGGGGCTGACCGGCTCGGTCACGTTGTGGTGAGACAATACATGTGACATGGTGTAATAGACCCCTGTGGGGGCCATGATCTGGCTGTGAATTGTGCGGGAGGATAAACAACCCCATCCAATCGTGTGAATGGGGTCTTAATGTAAATGTTCCAAGTTATCAATACCGGTTCTCTAGCTCTCGATCATAACCATAAATCTCAGAAAAACAGCTCATGCCTATGTATCTAGCTTTTATTTTGTGCTTTTGTTTCATTGCAGTCTATTCTTGGAAACTCTAATAGCCTGTGGTCTACAACAATCCCATTCAGTAGTTCCATTTGGTCCAGTAATCCGAGCACCAGCCTTCCATATACCACTCCAGCTAACCCATTACCTGGAATTGATATGATCGGAGGTGAAAGCACATGTCCCACATCCAACTCTACATCAGTCTCTGCAACTCATAGCTCTGAAAACTTGCCTGCACAAACATACGACCCTTGGAAGATATGGAGCCCCACAATTGGAAGAAGAAGCTCAGACCCTTGGTCTAACTCTCACTACCCAGCTGAGAACTGAACGAGAAATGAAAATATGATAATAGGAGTGTTGCTACTTCAGATTCTGCCAATTCTTTTTGAAAACAGTCTCCCACTTCTCCATCCGTTTTCTGTTCTTGGCTTTTTATTTATTTTTTAACCCCAGATTGAAATCTTGTACAAAATACCCTCCTCAACCTATTCTTTTAAATGCCATTTATTATTTTCTTCATATTCTTCTCATAGAAGAATACAATTTGACAAACATATTAAAAGAATGTCAGGAAAACAGAACGGGTACAAAAATCCAACACTTCATCATTTATTTATTTTGCACATGTGCCACCAAGCAGCCCTTTGTTCAAACATATCCTTGAAAGGAGATAACAAATGAGTTTTTAAGTAATAATTTCTTTCCCAAGTATTATGTTTCTATTAAAAGGTAGGTGTAAGTGCATCCATAGCAATCCATGCTAGAAGTGCAATGGCCATTTAAATGCAAGCTGTTTTGTATTAATTCATGAACAAAAGCTGAATACAGCCAAGAGCACAGTGAATGCTCCGTTTGAGCTGCTCAGCGCTTTCCCCTGTATTTTCAGTTCATTATCATGCGTTTTTAAAAAAGGAGAAAAAAAATTAAAAAAAACGTTAATTTTACATGCTCCATGTGAAATCCTGTGAGGAAAACAGGATTTGTTGAGCGATTCATACAACTTTGAGTTGTAATTTAAATAAATAAGGCACTTTTTCAATAAATGAGTTGTGTTCGTGTTTATTACTTATGTTTTGTAAATTTGAGGGCTTATATGCTTGTTGGGATGTACAAAATATACTGGTCTACTATATACAAAAACTGTAACAGGTTTCTAGCTGGATACTAAACATTTACAAAAAGATATGGCTTTGCGGCTCTACATAACAGTATCTGCAGATTTGCATGGTCAGCTTCAGCCTGTATGTACCTGCGTCTCCTCATGCATACTTCCTCTCCTCTCCTCCACACCATCCCCCTCCATGTCTGTTCAATGCACATGACAGGAAGTGGGGAGGGGTGAGGGAGCTGCATGAGTGTGGGGGAGAGGAGACTGACTCATGGGCACACACAGGCTGCAGCTGAACCTCCATTGGGACTCGCCACACACTGCTGGTAATGTGAATTAAACATGTATAAAGTACTGAAATGAATGTGAAAAATGCATTTTTAAAATCGGCACAGCGTAGGCTATTTGAACCGGTCACCAGCTTTTTAGCACGTACATTCTTTCTGACTTTTTTTTTTTTTTTTTTAGGCCATCTTTTTTTTAAATTAAACTTTATTTTAATTTTCCATACACATAACATAGACATTGATACATCATATCAAAATGTGATACTTTTATATATCATAATGTTTTCCTTCATATATCATATATGCACATATTTACTATGGACTATTGATGCTATAATGCCACTCAATCTCCTTGCTAATATTTTAGAAAGGATTTTCACATCCGTACTCAATAACGAAATTGGTCTATAAGAACCTATTTCCAAAGCATCCTTCTCTTTCTGTAAAATTAATACAATTGCGGCCTCTGACATCGATCCAGTTACCAGACCACCACTCAAGATCTCTGGTAAAAGAGCTGTCCAATTCAAGTGTCTTAATTTGAGTATCTGATAACTGGGGGAATGTTATCCCACCCAGGAACTCTTCTAGTTCCCCCTCCAGATAATTGCTCTCTGATTGATAAATCTTTGCATAAAATTTCTTAGAATAAGGTGGAAATTATGGAGAATTTTGAGTTATACTCCCATCATTTTGTCTTATGATGTGTACTCCCTTCCTCTGCTTATCCCCCTCCACAATACTAGCCAATAGTTTCCCAGCTCTTTCTTCTTCCATATAATTCTTTTGTCCTGCAAAAAAAAAATGAATGCTGCGTTTTTTCATACAAGAAGGTTTTAAAAGCCTCTTGAACAGCATCTAAACCTTCCTTTGGGTACAACCCTCTCACTAGCTCTTGCTGTTTTACCCCAACCTCCTTTTCTAACCTACATTCTTCTTCTCTAAATAGCCATTTTTTCCTAGCAATATCCCTACGGTAAATCCCCCTTACATACGCCTTTAGTGAATCCCACTGAGCCCTGATTCAGTGCCCAGTACTCGTTTATCAACTGGGAGACACCATCAGCGTTGTTAAGAATCTTTAACCAGTGGGGGTTTAACCTCAAGAATTTTACTGAATTAGACAATTCATTGTCCATTCTTATTTCTATCATTAGATGGAGCATGATTGTGATGGCTTAATTTTTTTAAATGTTTTTTTAATGTAGCCTAAAAACTGATCATTGGCTATACACAAGTCTATCCTTGACATTGTTGAAATAGTCCGACTGCAGCAGGAGAATACCTGTTTGTCCTTATGGAGCCATCTCCATACATCCCTCAGTCCCCAATCCTCACAAAAATTAATCAGTCCGGGTTCCCCTGGAGTTGAATGGGCACCTGTGTTAATCAGAGTACATCAATCCAAAGCCCTATTAAAGCAAGCATCAAAATCTCCATTTATCACCACTGGGCAGTCAGGATTACTTTCTAAGAAACGTGTTAATTGATTTGACACATCCAATGATAAATAAATACAAATGCCAAAATAACTTTTTGAGTAACCCAAAAATGAATATAAATCTACCCTCTATCTATCCATGAGGATTTAATATCTATATCCATTTTATTATGTACTAGCACTGAGACTGCATTCATATGGATCAACATATTCTGGTGGAGTCTAATGACTGCCCATCTCTTATCTTAGCATCTCGAATAATCTGAGTTTAGGTGGGTTTCAATTAGACAAATAATCCCTGGGAGATGACGCGTGATTAGGTTCAGCACCATGCAGCGCTTTTTGCGATCATTAAGCCCCCTAACGTTCCTTGTTACGATCAGAGTAGCCATTCATAAAGGGAAAAAAAAACCCTGTCGGACGAAGACCACCCTCCTGCCTACCTGGCCTGTAAACTTCTTCATGTACAGGTCTCCACACTTCTACATTGCTCCCTCCCTCCAAAGCTCAGAATTAATAACTATTAACAGCTTTCAGGATGAGAGAATCATCCTGAAATTATTTTAATGGCCCACCGTCTCCAGCCATTTTGACGCACTCACCACGTCTTTAAAAAAATCCTTAAATATCACCCTTAACTTTGCAGGATATAGTAAGATGATTCTTTTGTTTGCGTACAATGACATTAGACATATCCGTACAAATCAGAACATATAGTTTACAAAATAAAAATTTTTGTTTTTCCTGATTACTCATCCCTATCCGGAAATAACTGAGTTTTAGCCACAATTGCTCTAGGTGCCAGTCCTACTGGGTGGGGTTTGCCAGGTACTCTGTGGGCCCTTTGAGTCTGAAAAAAGGTTTCATAAATTTTCCGCTCCTACCACTAATCCACTTCTGAATCCAACTCTCTAGATCTCTATTTTCAATATCTTCTGTCAACCCCACTATTCGAATATTTGCTTGTCTAGATGGTCTTCTAAGTCCGCCAACTTCTCTTTAAGAAGCTTACTTTCTTTTAAAAATACCTGCATTTCTTTTTTAAGACTCTTTACATCTGCCTCTGGCTTTACCTGAGAAGAAGTTTTTTACACCTTCTCACAGATTTTAAACATATCTTCTCTTAGCGTCGCTAGATCAGAAGAAAGTGAGCCAACCTGAGTAGGGATTCAACTGTAGTTCCCGTTTTCTGCATTGTAGCAAGGATTTCTATCCAGATTGGGTTGGTAACTTCCCCGCCTCCCATCTGTGTCCGCTACTACCCCCCCGCTTCCTTATCTGTTTGTGAGGAAGTAGGAGGAAGTTTCAAAGTATGGCTTGTTTTAACCCCCGGAGAGCGCCGTAATTATAACTTCTTCCCTGATTTCTCCCTTGCTTCCTTCAGGGATGCCTCCCCCCGACTTGCTTCCCTGATTGTTAGCCGGCATTTTATAAATACTGATAATACTTCACCTTCAAACCTGGACACCCCTGCCAACAGAGTATATAGGAGTAAATTGCATCAAGGATTGTCAAACACAGACCCACGTCAATTCCCAAGCTGAAACCAGAGAACTGTGCTTATACAATTTTAAATGCACAAACCAGCAAGGAATACCCCAGTCAGCAAGCATTAATGTCCCTTTAGATAGGGTTGGTAGCTTCCCCGCCTCCCATCTGTGTCCGCTACTACCCCCCGCTTCCTTATCTGTTTGTGAGGAAGTAGGAGGAAGTTTCAAAGTATGGCGTGTTTTAACCACCGGAGAGCGACGTAATTATAACTTCTCCCCTGATTTCTCCCTTGCTTCCTTCAGGGATGCCTCCCCCCGACTTGCTTCCCTGATTGTTAGCCGGCATTTTATAAATACTGATAATACTTCACCTTCAAACCTGGACAACCCTGCCAAAAGAGTATATAGGAGTAAATTACATCAAGGATTGTCAAACACAGACCCACGTCAATTCCCAAGCTGAAACCAGAGAACTGTGCTTATACAATTTTAAATAAAAGAACAAACCAGCAAGGAATACCCCAGTCAGCAAGCATTAATGTCCCTTTAACACCTTAATGACCGCTGTATCGGCTTTTTACGGTGGTCATTAAGGGTACTTCTTCTGACGCGTACGCCTTTCTACGGCAGCGCGTCAGAAGATGATTTCGGGACACCGGGTCTCGCTGGTGCCGGTGTCGGGCTGTGATATCACAGCCCAGACCCGGCACTAACACCCGGGATCGGAAAAACTGGTATCGGTACGCTCGGGAGGAATTTGGCATCAAGCGTTGCAGTGCGTTTCATCATTTAATTTATTCTGAAAATGTCAGTTTTGGCCTAAATGAATGTATTTTCCCAAAAAATTCTATAGTTTCTAATTCGCAAGTCCATATTTTTTAACCCATGTGAAACACTTAAAGGGTTAATAGACTTAATAGAAGTTGTTTTACATATGTTGATGGGTGAACTTTCTATCCATGTCTTCTTGCAATCTTTACAGCAAGTTGTCACTTCCTCAATGTGCTTCGCACAGGCTCTGAGCAGCCACGGCAGACAGATAGCGACATGCGTGGGGTCGTTGCAAGGGTGAGTATAACCGTCCTTTTTCTTTGAGTATTTTGGGTGGGTTTTAGCACATTCTCCTTGCCGACAAACCTGCTTTCCTCCGTATAAACGTCAGTTTTGGCCTAATTTTCATCATTGCTCTGGTACTGTTCGGAGTATATGTTTAGCTTAGCGGATGACATATATCCTCAGTCATTAAATGAATAGAACCTAAATTATGTGCAGTAAACGAATGGTTCTTATTCATCTCTTTTGTCTACTATTCCAATGTTGTATAGCAATGCATACAGCCTATACAACTCTCTATCCAGACCCACCAGCTGATGACTGTTCTTAAAGCAACTACATACCTCAACCATCACCTACCCCTATCGCCTTCACACCCCATCATTGTGTATGGTGCAAGATCACTAGTCAGCAGCATTCTCAACGAGCTCACTCATCATAAGTTTGGATGCCAGAAAACCAAAATTTTAAATTTATTTGTGGTCATATGGTGCATAAAACGTACATCTCTGTGCAAAACTTATGGCTTTTAACAAATTTTCTGTGTGGATTATTTCACTGCTGCCACAAAACACGTCTACGGTTGTGAAGGGCAACATTCATGTTTTATATCACTCTTGACATCTACAGTACTACAAATTACTTACAGATTAAGTTGGCTGCTTTAGATCACAAATAATGTTTTCATATAATGATGCTAGGTGACATCTTTATAGGACATGGTTGCGAACCTATGGCAGGGGTGTCAAAGGATGTTTGTCGCTTGGAGCCCTTTCTTTGGGCCCCCAGGCCTTCACCCCAACACAGTTTGCAGCTCGGACTCACAGGCGTTCTCTTGTGATCCAATCGAGTTTAAGACGTGTCAGTTCTCAGCGCCATTGTGCTGCCAGGACTACATGAGGAGCTAAAGGTGTGATAGAGATGGATTGTCATTGGAGCCTCCTTCCTGGGGCCCCCTGATTCTTCCTCTTCGAATGAGACCTTGAGTGAATCTTAACAATCCCAACTTTCTCTTCTCCATCATCTTTCTTGTTTGTTGAACTCAGGAGGCCAATCTGATTAACGCTGTGATACAGCAGGGATCAGTAGTTTACTGCTTTAAATTGCATTTGGCACTTTGCGACACAAGTGGTTTTGTTGTACTTTGTTACTGTGTCTCCAAAAAGGTTCGCCCTCACTGTTCTAGGCATTTACCACCAATGATCAAAGGATTGGTAAAACCATGCATGCCCACTAACATACTAAGTATGGTCCCCTTCAGTCATGAGCTCTCTTCTTTAAAGAGCTTCTGTGCCCGTTGTTTTAAGAAAAAAAGGTCTCAAAAATTCTGAAAATGAGCCTGAGGGGCTCCAGACTCCATTAACACTAGGAGCCGCCCTGAGCCCCACATGATCATTTGCAATATTTCAGAATCCTTCTTTTTAAAAAAAACAGGCCCTAATAAGGCTAAAGAGGAGTGATCTGCCAGCGAGGGCACATCCAGTATGTCAGGTGTTTTGTTTACAACCTTTCATCCTGGTGGTAGATTTCCTTTAACATCCTAAGACCTTCTTAAACCTCGTCAGAGCACATATTTTACAAGGGGGAAGAAGACAATACCAGTTTGTGAATAAAGCTTTTTCTTTATTTCCTATTAATTAGAATGAATGCTACTTCACCAAACCAAACTGGCTAAAAAGCATCATCTTTGCTGGAAGAAACTGCAACACCCCCCATTTGCTGCTGTAGCATGCAGGATAACAAGAACCCAGGTATTCTCAGATTTCACTTACCGCTTTATATTCTAATAATGAAACATATTCAAGTTCAACTAACAACTTTGTTTTCTTTTCCCTCATTTCTATTATACAGGAGCGTGGATTATCAAATCATCGCTGTACAAAGTGACTTCTAACCGCCTTGGAATTGTCGCATACAATCGTCTGTTGACAGTGATAACTCGGATAGGTAGGATAGGTTTTACATGCTAGGAATCTACATTTCATCATATTTTATTTAACCCCTGGTCCATGGTCATTAGTGCCTGAAATGCCAGCGTCAATGTTTTTATGTCTTCTAATGGGAATTCGTCTATACCATGAAGCAAGATTCTTAAATATACCGTATTTTCCGGACATAGGCCACTTAAAAGCCTTGGATTTCCGTGTAAATCAAAGTGCGCCTTAAGTCCGTGCGCCCTATTATGGCGCTGGGCACAGGGCAGCGGACCATACTTACATAGGTCCGCTACCGTAGTATCGCTCCTCGGATATCTGCTGTCTCCGGGTATCGGGGACCTATGTAAGTTGGTCCGCTCCCTCCTCCTCCACCCTCTCCCTCACCTTCCCCGCTCACCTTCCTCGCGTTCCCCTTCGCGTCTCGTGGTCGGCTTCCTCGTCGCCCCCCCCCCCCCACCCCCCCCCCCACCCCCCCCCCCGCCCCGCTCACGTTCGCCGCTTCACGTCGGGTCTCCTGCCACGCCCCCGTAACCCCGCCACGCCCCCGGCCGCCGGAACCCCTCCCGCGCCTTGAGATTCCCGATCGCCTTCATATATGTCATTATTACATATATAAGGGGCTCACGGACTAATGCGCCTTATATCCGGGGCGCCCTAGTAGGGCAGAAAAATACGGTACTAGGGTACAGAATACACATTATCTTATTCCCTGGCACAGTCAGTGTGTAATACTTACTTTACTAGCTACATGAGAGATAGTTTCTCTATCCGGGAATGAGCCATATACAGAAGCTGACTGTTGTGTTATGGAGCGTTATCAGAGCTTAGAAGTTTGGTTGTATGTTGTTATACATCTCATTGATCTCATCATCTCTGATCTGTTCATCTTCTTTTCTATGTGTCAAATACGAGTACAAATCGTTCAAAGCTAATAAAAGTCTAGATAAAACCCTGGACCCCGGTTTTTCCCCTCCCGATTCCTGACTGTAAACTGTCCAATCAAAGCAGCACTGTTCAAATTCAGTTTGTATAGATTAAAAATGTTAAAAAATAAGTTTAAAAAAAAAAACCATTAAAAAATAAATATGAGCCCCTAAGATGTCACGTTCCCACACAAATACACAAAAAAAAAACCTTGGCATCGTTGCGTCCCAACGTGTAATAACACAGAACAGTTTATGACCCGGACAGGGTACGCTGGTAAAAAAAAAACCAAAAATGGTTCTGAAATATTCATGTTTAATCTTACATGCGCAAAATAACAAGAACAAAAAAAGAACAACTCTTTTCTCCAAAAATAACAGATTTGTCAGTTAAAAATAAAAAACGTTAGACTACTGAAAACCCTATAATTTTCGTAATTGTGGCTACCATAGAATAAAATAACATTTCATTCTTCTGGTATGGTACGTCCAAAAGGAAAAAGCAAAAAAAACTGACCAAAATTGTTTTTTTTTGCCTCTAGTGTAAAAAATCAATTCGTTTATAATCCCACCAAATTATATACGCAAAAAGTGAATCTCCCTCTAACAACCACAAAAACACCCTTTTATACATTTAATCCATTGTGAATGTTTATTTTCCTCCCAAAAATAATTTATTGGCCCCAAATATTACAATTAGACCAACACCGTCGTCCATTTTGTTTAAACTCCCTTAAAACACTTAACGGGGTACAAACATCTAAAGTGCTTTCTATATTTGAGGGTGAAGTTTCCATAATTTGGTGACTACTAGTGTACTTTTAGCCTCTCACAGTCGATTGACAGTTGAAGCAGGTCCCTATTATATATAGGGAATTGGACTTAATTCTTAGCCTTTAGAACATTCTATTAAATATTGGATCTTACACAATACATGCCAACATAAAGCAGACATTTTGGATAATAAGTTCTGAAATATTTTTGGGTGCTTGCCTATCTGCTTCAAAAGTAAGGAAATTTAGAACTTTGCCAAAAAAAAAAGTAAAAATTCTTTTCATTTTCAATTTCTATTTTTCTAGGTGATATTAAAACAAGATTTCATCCTCAAATTTTAAACTAATAGAATTACTGTGTCCCACGAGAAAACCATTTTCAAAATTCCCTCATATGTATACCTTTCCAAACTAAACCTATTATAGTGGACACAGGTTGATTTAAAATGGGGCCGGTCCTAGAGGCAAAATAGGCCCCTGGTTAATTTGACTCCAGAATTTTTGTTCAGAATGAGCAGTTTTTAAGTTTGTCACTGTCAATGATGGTTAAATAACATCCTTTCCCGTGCAAATAGTGCATGTGCGAGTAAGGATTTATTAGCATTAAAATATTAAGAGGACATTTCACCTATCTCTGTTCTGGCCAACTCCATTATTTTGCATCCTTTAAGTGGTCCTGGCCGCTGCCCTGATTTTGGTGGAGTTTTGCTTTAAATAACGGGGGGGGGGGTTGCATTCAACTCTCCCACCCCACTCCCCCACGAAACACACCCACCATCTTTTGCAGCATCACCTATGGGAACATAATTTGGCTTTGGATTTGACTTTGTTTTTGTAATACTTATTTCCTATGCCAATATGAATTCTTCAGAACTTGAGATAGAGTCCTGTCCTCTGCATGGTGGTCAGTCCTATAAATTCCAGCACGTCCAAGTATCACAGACTGACCAATTGTGGGTTTCCAGGCCCCAAGTGTTGCAACCGGTTGACCTTCTTCTATATCTGTTACTGACCAGTCAGTGGTTGGAGACAATAAATAATGTACCTCCAGTTGTTTTATTCGTTGTTTTCCAGGAAAGACACCAGATCAATGGCACAGAGACTAGTTTAGAGATCTATTCCAGTATTATTTATCAAAACGGGTGTGTCAGTGGAGGCCGTCGAGATCCCTATATTTTTTTATTTTTTTTTTATATAAATGGTAAACATTCCAACCAGAGTTTTAGGGCCTTTTTGTTTTATTTTTTTTTATTCCATGGATTATTGTGTGACGCCGGACTGTGCAGTGTGATGTATGCTATTGTAGCCTTTTTATTGTGAGAATGCTTATCTGTTCTTATGTATTCATTTATTTTCCTGGCTTGTGGTCCCATTAGCAGCCCCAACATCCTGATTATTTGCACTCACTCATTTTCTGCTTGGACCAAGCACTCAGTAATTTAACAGGCGGTAGTGCATTGACCCTCTTTTTACCTGTGTCAAGAGCCGTTTAACTGTATTATACCATGAAAATGACATTGTTTTAGTCGCTCGGATGTTTTCCTCCTTCCTTGTACCATTAGATGAGGATGGTAACATTGGATCATTTGTTTAGATAGAAGGTTTTTCGGAATACCCTGTAAGTGACTTACTATTGGCCTTATTGGTAATTTGACAAAGGCTTTTTATTTCCTATTAAATGTTCATATAATAAATGATTGTCATAAATTATACATTATCGTGATAAAAAAAACTGTCCAGCTAACACCATTGATATCTACTTTGTTTATATTTGTCATCTTTTCTGCTTGCCACAGAAGTTTTATCAAACTTTCTTATCCCCAAACACATATACCCAAGAGCCACAAAAGAATTGGACCAGATTTTGAATCACATCTTCATACTGGGATCCTCCAGCTAGCGACTCTCTTTCCTACGTGGCCTTCTAAGCACTGGACTCCAACCCACGTTACCATCTGTGATATAGGTTCAATGTGCATTTTACTTAAAAAAACCATTTCAAATGCAGAAGGACAATGCCCCCTGATCCTTGTGTAGTGTGTTTTCTAAAATTTGTCAAGTGTTTGTGGCTACAAGCATTTTAATAACCTTTAATACCTTAATACCCAAGCGCTTAGAAAAAACGTTCATCAAATGTTGTAGGTGTAAACGTCTTAACACTGGCCATTGCTTAAAAAGGCGAGCCAACCCCGAATACAGAACATATCCTATGTATTACAGTGGGCTGACCGCCTCGGTCACGTTGTTGTGAGACAATCATGTGAACATGGTGTATCGACCCCTGTGGGGGCCATGATCTGGCTGTGATTGTGCGGGAGAGAAACACCCCATCCAATCGGGTGAATGGGGTCTTAAACTTAAAGTTCCCAAGTTTCATCATCCCGGTTCTCTAGCTCTCCGATTCGTAACCATAATCTCATATCAAAGCTCATGGCCTAATGTATCTAGCTTTTATTTTGTGCTTTTGTTTCATTGGCAGTCTATTCTTGGAAACTCTAATAGCCTGTGGTCTACAACATCCCATTCGTAGTTCCATTTTGGTTCCAGTAAATCCGGAGCACCACCTTCCCATATCCACTCCAGCTAACCCATTAACCTGGAATTGATATGATCGGAGGTTGAAAGCACATGTTCCCACATCCATTTACATCAGTCTCGCAACCATAGCTCTGAAAACTTGCTGCACAAACTACGACCCTTGGAACTATAATGGAGCCCCACATTGGAATAAGGAAGCTCCACCCTTGGTCTAACTCTCAACTACCCAGCTGAGAACTTACGAGAACGTTGAAACTATGATAATAGGATTGTTGCTACTTCGATTCTGCCATTCCTTTTTGAAAAACAGTCTCCCCGACTTCTCCATCCTCCGTTTCTGTTCTTGGCTTTTTATTTATTTTTTAATAAAACCCCAGATTGAAATCTTGTACACATACCCTCCTCAAACCTTTCTTTTTAAATGCCATTTCTTTTTATTTTCCTTCATCATTCTCCATAGAAGAAACACTTTGACCAACATATTAAGCATGTCAGGAAAACAGAAAACGGGTACAAAATCAACACTTTCATCCTCACAATCATTTTTTATTTTGCACATGTGCCACCAATCATCCCTTTGTTTCAAACATAGCCTGGAAAGGAGATAACACTGAGTTTTTAAGTAATATTTTCTTTCTCCAGTAGTATGTTCTATTAAAAGGTAGGTGTATGGTTGCATCCATAGCATCCCTGCTAGAAGTGCAATGGCATTTAAAATGTCCCTGTTTTGTATTAATTCATGAACCAAGCTAAAATACAGCCAGAGCACAGTGCATTCTCCGTTTGAGCTGGCGCAGCTAGTGGCGCTTCCCCTTGTATTTTCAGTTATTATTCATTCATTGTTTTTAAAAAAGGAGAAAAAAATTATTAAAAAAAATGTTAATTTTTAACATGCTCCATGTGAAAGCCTGGATGAAAACGTGGATGTGTTGAGCGTTCATACAACTTTGAGTTGTAATTTAAAATAAATAAGGTCATTTTTCAATCAATGAGTTGTGGGTCGTGTTTTATTAACTTTGTTTTGTAAATTTGTGGCTTATCTGCTTGTTGGATGTACAAATATACTGGTCTACTATTAAAAAAACGGTTTTCTAGCTGTATCTAACTATATTACAAAGAAGATAAGTGGCTTTAAATGCGGGGCTGCGTACAAATAAGAACCGATAATATTGGGCTGGCGGATGGAGAATTTGCATGTCGCGGTGGTGGAATCAGCCGAGGTAAGTAACCCACAAACTCGATAGCTCCTCAGTGCATACTTCGCTCCCCCATCACACCATCCCCTCAACCACTCTTTCCCTCCGGTTGATTCCACTGACAGGAAGTGGGGAGGGTGAGGGGAAGCTGCATGAGTGTGGGGGAGAGGAGATTGACACATGGGAACACACAGCTGCAGCTGAACCTCCATTGGGACTCGCCAAACATCTGTACTGTGAATTAACATGTATAAAGTACTGAAATGAATGTGAAAATGCATTTTTAAAATCGCACAGCGTGGCTAATTCAAACCTGTCCACCGCTTTTCACACATACATTAATTTGACATGTTTTTTTTTTAGCCATCTTTTTTTTTTAATTAAACTTTATTTTAATTTTTCTTTTCCACAAAAAAAAAAAAAAAAAGAGACCCCCATACCCATAACATTGACGTTGATACTCATATCATACTTTTAATATACATATGTTTTTCCTTCATATATCATATATGCAATATTACTATGGACTATTGATGCTATAAGCCACTCAATCTCCTTGCTAATATTTTTAGAAAGGACTTTCACATCCTACTCATAACGAAATTGGTCTATCAACCTATTCCAAAGCACTTTCTCTTTCTGTAAAATTAATACAATTGTGCAGCCTCTGACATCGATCCAGTTCCAGACCACCACTCAAGATCTCTGGTAAAAGACTTCCAATTCAATTGTCTTAATTTGAGTATCTGATAACTGGGGGGAATGTTATCCCACCCAGGAACTCTTCTGTTCCCCCTCCAATAATTGCTCTCTGATTGATCATCTTTGCATAAAAAATTTCTTATAAGAAGGTGGAACTTATTGAGACTTGATTTTTACTCCCATCATTTTTATCTTATGTGTGTACTCCCGTCCTCTGCTTTCCCCCTCACAATACTAGCCAATAGTTTCCTCAGCTCTTTTCTTCTTCCATATAATTCTTTTGTCCGCAAAAAAAAAATGAATGCTGCGTTTTTTCATACAAGATGTTTAAAAGCCTCTTGAACAGCATCTAAACCTTCCTTTGGTACAACCCTCTCACTACTCTTGCTGTTTTACCCCCAACTCTCCTTTTCTAAACCTACATTCTTCTTTCTAAATAGCCATTTTTTCCTAGCAATATCCGACGTAATCCCCCTTACATACGCCTTTAGTGAATCCCCCTGAGCCCTGATTCAGTGCCACAGACTCGTTTTATCAACTGGAGACACCATCACGTTTGTTAAGAATCTTTAACCAGTGGGGGTTTACCTCCAGAATTTTACTGATTAGACACTTCATTTGTCCTTCGCGTATTTCTATTGTTAGACGGGCATGATTGTATGCTTAACTTGTTTTTTTTTTTAATGTATCCTAAAAACTGATCATTGGCTAGACACAAGTCTAGCCTTGACATTGTTGGAATGTCCGACTGCAGCAGGAGCAGTACCTGTTTGTCCTTATGGGCCATCTCCATACTCCCTCGTCCCCAATCCTCACAAAATTATCAGTCCGTTCCCCTGGAGTAATGCGGCACGTGTTTAATCAGAGGACATCAATCCAACCGCCCTAGTAAAGCAAGCATCAAAATCTCCATTTATCACCACTGGGCCGTCCAGGATTACTTTTCTAAGAAACTTGTTAATTGATTTGACACATGCGCTGTGATAAATAATACAAATGCCAAAATAACTTTTTGAGTACCCAAAAATGATATAAATCTACCCTCTATCTATCCATGAGATTTAATATCTTATCCATTTATTATGTACTAGCACTGAGACTGCATTTTATTGGATCAACAATCTGGGGAGCTAATGACTGCCCCTCTCTTATCTTACCATCTCGAATAATCTGAGTTTAGTGGGGTTCACTTAGCAAATAAGCCCCGGGAGATGACGCGTGAGTAGGTTCACACCATGCAGCGCTTTTTGCGATCCATCAAGTGCCGCGCCTGTGCGCGCTGTCCCTTGTTACGATCAGAGTGTCATTCATAAAGGGAAAAAAACACCCCTGTCGTACAAGCCACCCCCTGCCACCTGGCCTGTAAACTTCTTCTGTACAGTCTCCTACACTTCTACATTGCTCCCTCCCCTCCACCCTCTTCCTCCTCTACCTGCTCACGATCAATAATAACGATTAAACATCTTTCCGGATGAGAGAACATCCTGAAATTATTTTAATGGCCGCACCGTCTCCAGCCATTTTGACGGCACGTCTCCACGTCTTTAAAAAAATCCTTAATATCACGCCTTAACTTTGCAGGAATAGTAGAAATCTTTCTAACGAGCTTCCTTCATTCTTTTTCACCTTCTTGCATCTGATTCTTTTGTTTGCGTACAATGAAATTAGACATTCCGTACAAATCAGAACCTATAGTTTACAAAGAAAAAATTTTTTTTTTTTTTCCTGATTACTCATCCCTATCCGAAATAACTGAGGTTTTAGCCACATTGCTCTAGGTGCCAGTCCTCCTGGGTGGGGTTTGCCAGGTACTCTGTGGGCCCTTTGAGTCTGAAACAAGGTTTCATAAATGTTCCGTCTCCTACACTAATCCACTTTGAATCCAACTCCTAGTATCTATTTCAATATCTTCTGTCACCCCACTATTCGAATTTGCGTGTCTAGATGGTCTTCTAAGTCGCCACTTCTCTTTCAGAGCTTACTTTCTTTTAAAATCCTGCTTTCTTTTTTAAGACTCTTTACACATCTGCCTCTGGCTTTACCTGAGAAGAAGTTTTTACACCTTCGCAAGATTTTACCTGACATTCTTCGCTAGCGTCGCTAGATCGAGAAGTGAGCCACCTGAGTAGGATTCAACTGTAGTTCCGTTTTCCGGCACTGTAGCAAGGATTTCTATCCAGATAGGGTTGGTAGCTTCCCCGCCTCCCATCTGTGTCCGCTACTACCCCGCTTCCTTATCTGGTTTTTGTGAGGAAGTAGGAGGAAGTTTCACATAATGGGTGTTTTTTAACCACCGGAGAGCGACTTAATTATAACTTCTCCCCTGATTTCTCCCTTGCTTCCTTCGGATGCCTCCCCCCGACTTGGCTTCCCTGAGTGTTACCCGCATTTTATAAATACTGATATACTTCACCTTCAAACCTGGACAACCCTGCCAAAAGAGTATATAGGATACATACATCAAGGATTGTCAAACACGACCCACTTCAATTCCCAAGCTGAAAGCCAGAGAACTGGTGCTTATACAATTTAAATAAAATAACAAACCATCGGAATACCCCCAGTCCAGCAAGCATTAATGTCCCTTTACCCTTAATGACCGCTGTATCGGCTTTTTACGGGTCATTAAGGGTCTTCTTCTGACGGTACCGCCTTTCACGGCAGCGCGTCGAAATGTTTCGTGACACCGGGTCTCGCTGGTGCCGGTTTCGGGCTGTGAATACCACAGCCCATACCCGCACTAACACCCTGGATCGGAAAAACTGGTATCTGTACGCCTCGGGATGAAATTTGGATCAACGTTGCATTGCGTTTCATCAGTAATTTATTCTGAAAATGTCAGTTTTGGCCTAACTGAATTATTTCCCCAAAAAATTCTTATAGTTCTAATTCGCAAGTCCATAGGTTTTAACCCATTGAAACACTTAAAGGGTTTAATAGACTTAATAGAAGTTGTTTTACATATGTTATGGGGTGGAACTTTCTATGTGGGGTCATTTATGCCGGGTTTTACTATTATTTAGGCCTTCAAAGTCCCTTGAAAGCTGAGTTTGTCGGCCTCAAAATGTGAGTTTTTGGCAATTTTCATTAAAATAAGAAAAAATCTCACCTAAGTTTCTGCGCCTCATAAACATCCTAGAAAAATGACCGAAGCATACAAATCATCCAACATAAAGCAGATATTCTGTAAATGTTAGTATAAACGTTTTGGTATTTTTACCTCTGTCTGGAAACCAAACATGTCAACTGTGCATGAAGAATTTTTACAAACTTTCCAATTGTCACTTTTTTTCAGAACAACGCCAAACTTATCGCTTAAATTTTATACTAACATGAAGTAAACATGTTGTCACGAGAAAAATTCTCAAAATGCACATATGTTAAAAGCGTTCGAAGTTTAACCAGTTTTCGTGAGACATGTCAAGATGTAAAATCAGTCTGGTCATTGAGCTTAAAACTAGTGTCGGTGATAGGGTTACCAAGAGTCTATAGACCAACATTAGCGGATCCCCATAGACCTGTAACCTGTTGTAAAAAAGGGCAACTACACAAAGTCGTCTATAATGGTTAATGGCACCGTGGCCACGGTACTGACTGTGAGGGAGTCCGATAAAGCCAACCGCAGAGACACGCCTATTCATCCCAAGCCACCAGAAAGAGTCTGGCTAATCTAGCCGGCACAACCGAGACGGCAGACCCATGGTGGCTAACCCGAATGACAAACCCCAAAAGGCAGACCCCCTACCAGTTGGCCCAACCACCTGACCCCCAGAGCACCACACCCCCGACCGGTGAACTTTTGGTTATCATCTATTCCAGGGCAGCAAAGCTTGGAATTACCAGGCAGTGTCCACCTTTTAAGACCCATTCCGATTGGACCAGTTAGCTCTTCCTTAACTCAGGGGTAGCAGCAAGCAGAAACACAATAATCAAGTTTAACAGCAACTCCCTTATGTACCCTACTGCCAGTGCGAGACTACCACAGACAAAGCCAGCGTGGGTCGCCGCTCGCGACCCTCAGTCCTCCCCTCAGTCCTCCCCTCAGTCCTCCCCTCAGTCCTCCCCTCAGTCCTTCCCTCGCTATGTACACTCACTGGCCACTTTATTAGGTATACCTGTCCAACTGCTTGTTAACACTTAATTTCTAATCAGGCAATCTCCTGCAGTTCAAACCGAGCATCAGTATGGGGAAGAAAGGGGATTTGAGTGCCTTTGAACGTGGCATGGTTGTTGGTGCCAGAAGGGCTGGTCTGAGTATTTCAGAAACTGCTCATCTACTGAGATTTTCACGCACAACCATCTCTAGGGTTTACAGAGAATGGTCCAAAAAAGAAAAAACATCCAGTGAGCGGCAGTTCTCTGGGCGGAAATGCCTTGTTGATGCCAGAGGTCAGAGGAGAATGGGCAGACTGGTTTGACCTGATAGAAAGGCAACAGTGACTCAAATCGCCACCCGTTACAACCAAGGTAGGCAGAAGAGCATCTCTGAACGCAGAGTACGTCGAACTTTGAGGCAGATGGGCTACAGTAGCAGAAGACCACATGAAGGCAAAAGGGGGTCCAACCCGTTACTAGCATGGTGTACCTAATAAGTGGCCGGTGAGTGTACGACTTGTATGACTTGTGGAGAGTGGACAACCCTACAGCTAAAGCCTACACCTTTTTCTCCCACCCACACAATGCCTACTCCCGCATTGATTATTTTTTGGGGACGTATCTATTCTGAGAACCTTGCAGCAATCCACCATAGGACTTATAACATGGTCTGATCACGCCCCCATCATGCTTGTGCTCGATTTTACTACCCCTATTCATCGCCCGCTACACTGGAGGCTCAATGCGACTCTAATCTCCAACCCAATGACGTGTGGGGAGCTGAACCAATGCCTAATAAACTACTTTGGTGATAACTCTCTTACGGCCCCATCCCAGATTATCCTATGGGAGGCCCATAAGGCAGTTATCAGGAGGGACTGTATTTCTGTAGCTGCACGAAAACAGAAAATGGTTCATGCCGCCCGCCAGAAATGTGAAAGGGAACTACGAGGTCTAGAAGCGCACCTGCTGTCTAAACCCTCTCTGCATCTACTGAGACGGGTGGTAGATGCTAGAGCCAGCCTACGCAAGCTCCTACTTATGGGGATTGAGAAGCTACTCCGATATTCCCGTAGACGATTTTATGAATTCAGCAACAAGGCCCACACTTTGTTAGCAAACTAACTAAGGACACAAACAGCTAACAGCAACCCTTATGGCATTAAAGATGCCGCGGGGACAATTAATTACGACCCGAAGGTAGTGGCCCGAATACGTGGAAATCTTCCTCCCTAAAATATCTAGGGATTCACCTTACCCCTAGCTATGGTGCCCTTTTTGGGGCCAACTTTACACCTCTCTTCCAAGAAATCACATCTATGTTAACCAGATGGAAACCACTACATGTGTCCCTCCAGGGGCGGGTCGCCGCAGTGAAAATGACAATTTTGCCTAAACTGTTATATTTATTTGAAACACTGCCAGTTAGGGTGCCTACGGCGAGGTTGGCGGGATTGCAGTCCAGATGCCTGGACTATGTTTGGAGTGGACTATGTTAGGATCCCAAAGTTGGTCATGACCGCTGGATCCACTAACGGAGGCCTAGCCCTACCTGATCTAAAATTATACTATTTCTCCGCCCACCTCCGACACATAGCTTCCTGGTCCACTCTCCCGGCCTATAACAGATGGACAGAGGTGGAAAAGCTGTGGCTGGCACCGTATCATCCAGCAACCTTGATTTGGGGTCCCCCGCATGACATACCACCATCCGCCCTCTTGGGGTATTTGCAATTTACTAGAGACATATGGTTTAAATGCAGAGTGCGTTTCCAACTAGCCACCCTTAGGTCGCCACTCACCCCGGTACTTTTTACCCCACACCTCCCAGACAGTGTGACTTCAGTAAGTTTTAAACCTTGGATAGAGGCCAAGTTATTCCAGATTAAGGTCTATACGGACGTTCACAGCAGACTGATTCTTCCCCTCGCCACCTTGGTAGAGAGGTTTTCGACTCTCGCAGAAGGCCTCTTTCAGTATCGTCGCAGACCAAAACCATAGATATGAGTCACTACTCATGTCACGTACGGGAGCAGAGTCCGGTGAGAGACAGGGGTTATCTATATTGCAGCTCTGCATATGTGGCTCACGGGGGGGCCCTCTTCGCAAAGGGTTTAATTTCCAACAGTATAGCATTTTAACTCGCCCAGTGGGTACACAATCAGCACTGACCATATACCATACGTATTATGGTCCACCCACGGGAAACATGCCCCTGGCCCGAGTAAGGAACCAGTTTCTGTGGGTTAAATCAATCAAGTGGTTCCCCCCCCTTCCCGCATCACATTATCTGGCCCACTCCGAGCACCGAGAGATGAACGCAGGCCCACACACTACCTAACTCTCCACCTCTACAATACTTTGCAGCGCAGACCTCTCCCTCTCGGTTTGACACCACGGGACTTGGTGGTGTGTTCACCTGTGTACCACGTGTTGTGGAGCGGGTAATGTCGCCGTCCAATAGTTCTAATACTTGAGGACCAATGATTTGTAAGCCTCTTGAGGAGACTCTGACAGGGATCACAGTTTGTCCTTGATTCACTACCTGTGCTGTTTCTAATTCGGCACCACATTCTCATCTTCTATCGCACCCCTTTGCTCACGCCTTCTACCATGAGTATTTAAAGACCCATTGCGTCACACCGGATAATATTTTTGCACCGAGTGGCCTGCCCCCCCGAAGTTTTTTATTTGTCAGCAGGTTCAGTGATCACGCATTCTTTCTTCATTTTTTTTTCTTGACGCAACAGTTTTGTCTAAAAAATATCAATATCTCTGAGGTTGCATCGATCCAATTCTCCCCATTTTCTTCCCTGTTGTGTGTTGGTGGTGACGTGTGTGTCATTGTTGGATTGTTATCTTTGGCCTAATAGGATACGGGCTACTTTTCACGGTTTTAACTTTCCCCCCCATTGTCTTTTCCTTCTACTCACCCCACACCTGTCACACAAATCTATAACTTTTTATTTTACAGGAAAAAGCCTTAGCTGTGATGGTCGTTTTTTGCGTAACTATCCTATTGCCCTTCCTGTCCGTACCACACATGAATATTCCTTTTCAGCAAATCGTACTGGGAAGCGGTTCCTGTATCAAAAATTACCAAATGGCAGGGAAACCACGGGGACGTGCCCTCGCCACCCACCTTTGTGTTTCGAAATTAAACACAAAATTTTGCCGGTTCGTATTTTTTTGGGGGCTTGGATTTAGGGAACAGCCTTCAATTCACGCCACACATGACGACTAGTCTCACTTTTCTATTTGTGGTGTCGTCGATTTACAGGGCATACTCAACCCATTTGTATAGATATAGCCGTTTTATGCCACACCTGTTTTAATCACCCCCCCCTCCCCTTTATTGTACATCAATCATCAAGTATTAATAACCTACGTCCATGAAAACAACAGTAGTTCTCTTATTTGCCGTAGTCTTGTGCTTTTACAACTTTTCCCCATACTTGTCGTTGTCTGGAATTGAGGGTTCCTTTTGGTGTCAACTTTGCCGACTTTTGGATGATGTTTTCAATGATATGTTGTTTTCGGATCTTTGTACCTCCCCTCTTCTTCCCCCCCCCTTTTTTTTGTTAACCATCTTTGACTCCCTTTTAGTAGCACGTTTAATCTT
Organism: Engystomops pustulosus; assembly: GCA_019512145.1. Lineage (NCBI taxonomy): Eukaryota > Metazoa > Chordata > Amphibia > Anura > Leptodactylidae > Engystomops > Engystomops pustulosus. The sequence goes on along the minus strand of CM033642.1, from coordinate 87,212,446 downwards.
CTTTTGATTTCCTGTTTTAAATGGAAAAAAGTGCCAGTTTGACTTTGGACGCGATTTTCCCTTAAGGGGTTTAATACGCAGTGAAAACCCTTATTTATTGATCTAGATCAGGCATTTCAGATGCACGATGTATCCAATGGTTTAGGATTTTACTCGGTTTTATTATATTTATATCAGTTCTAGGAACGGGGGATTTGGTGATTTGATTTGTAGTTTTTTATATAATTTTTTTTTTAACTTTTTTTAATTTTACATTTTCAGACTCCCTAGGGTACTTTAACCCTAGGTTGTCTGGTACGATCCTATCATTATACGACCATACACAGTATGGCAGTATATGGGGATTTTACTGTTCATACATTACAATGGCTGATAGCACATGGTTAATGAATGGGTAACTCCGGAAAGTAGTTCGGGTCTTTAGTGAGACCCGTTTTATAGTACTGCGACCCGGACGCGCCTCCTATTAAATTTCATGGGGACGCCGCACTCCTCGAAATGATGGCGGCCGCCCAATGCACCGCATTGTTTGAGCCGCCGGCAGCTTGCCGGCGGGCGAATCAGCAAGAACAACACCAGCGATGCGGGAATGACGACAGAGTGAAAGGTCGTTAAAAAACAGATGCCTCAACAAGAATGTGAAGTGCGTTTTTTTTTCTCAATCTTTTCCACATAATTTTTTAAGCTTCGCAGTACACGGCCTGTAAATAAATAACAATTACCGGAAAGTAAAATTTGCTTAGGCCGCATCACACTGGTCTGTACACCGTATTCATTTCTTTTTTCCAAAAAAATGAAAAAGTTATGGATTTTTGAAGTTGGAGAGCGAGAAATGAGCGGAAAAACCCTGCGTCCTTAAGGGGTTAATGTATACATTTGTTAACGCAATGGTAGAGCATAATATATATGATATAAGCAAAGGAATTGAGAATTACAAGTTACAGTCAGAGCTGCAGTCATCTGAGATGGCATAACGGTGGCAGACCGTCCTATAGATCGAATGTGTCACGCAATACTTTGAGAATGGCAACTATAAAAGCGGCAATTTAATGGACTGTAACCTCAAGGCGCGTTCACACGTTGCACTTTGGTTGCGTTTTCATTGCGTTTTAAAACGCATTACAATAGCTGAGGAGAGGTGATTTGCCTAATTACATTACTATTTACATTTGTTAACGCTATGTTAACGCATGCGCTAACAAAACGCATTGTTAACGCATGCGTTAGCACTGCGTTGACGCATGCGTTTTGTAAACGCAAACGTTAACAGTGACGTAATTAGGCAAATCACCTCATCTCAGCTGTTATAATGTGTTTTTAAACACAATGAAAATGCAACCAAAGCGCAACGTGTGAACGCGCCCTCAGTCTCTCCTCTTCTTCCTCTACAGGTAACCCACCCCTGCTTGCTGTTATATCTCTGCAATTTTCATCTGTGTGTCCTGATCTGCTGTCTTTAATGGTAACCCACCCCTGCATCAAATTCTTCTTCCTAAAGTTTACAATCCTGTTTGATCTTCTTTAATTAACTGATCTTCATATCTAGAAACTTTGTTTGTTTTTCTTTTGCAAGAGAAACTTTCACTCATATGTTCTGCATTTGGGGCCTAATGATTTTACAACCTAAGTATGGCTCTGCCCCTTCCCTTTAAATTTAGTTTCCTCTAGGCTGCAGACCGCCCTATAGCTAGAGTGTCCTATAGATCAAGTGTCATGCAATACTTTGAGAATGGCAATTATAAAAGTGGCAATTAGAAAGGGCAAGAGAAAGGTAAACGTGCAAAGAAATCATTGATTTTCATATCTGGTTTGTCTGTCTACCTCTTCAATGGCTTTGTAATATTGCTATCTTTTTTTTCTCTCTCCTTGCGTCCAACTATCCCATCAGTGTCTTCCGTTCACATCTGTTCTTCAATCCTTCCTTCACCATTGTACTCCTCACATGTTCTCTATACTTTATCCAACCCCCATACTCCATCTGGTTCTGCTGCGAAGCAGAGTTCACCTTTTCATAAATCGCTTAATCACCTTCTTTCCTTGTCTATTCTCTTCCTACTTGCAGCAGGTGATATCTCTCCAAACCCTGGTCCTCCTTCTTTCAGCTCAAAACTTTCCACCCCTCATAGGAACCCTACTAACCTCATCAATATCCAATGCATTCCCTCTACTATCTCCCCTTCCTGTCTTACAACTCCTTTCAAATGTGCCCTCTGGAATGCCAGCTCTGTGTGCAATAAACTGGAGTCCATTCACGACCTGTTTCTTTCCAAGTCCTTTGACTTGCTGGCTATCACCGAAACATGGATCCAGCAGGATGACACTGCATCACTTGCTGCACTGGGCTATGATGGTTTGCACTTCTCTCACTCCTCCAGACCAGAGAATAGGCAGGGAGGAGGGGTAGGCATACTACTCTCTCCACGGTGCACTTTCCAGGTCATTCCTCCTGTGCCCTCTCTTACTTTCCCATCTTTTGAGGTTCACACCCTCAGACTTTTCCGCCCCTATTCTCTCTTCATGTGGCTGTAGTATACCGTCCCCTCTGGCTCACCTATAGTTCCTTGATCACTTTTTTCATGGCTCCCGCTCTTTCTATCGTGTGATATCCCACACTATCATGGGAGACTTTAACATCCCTATGAACACCCCATCTCCTCTTCAGCCTCTAGCTTTATCACTTACTAAATCTCTGGGGACTTGTATAAAATCTCTGATTTTCCCACCCACCAAGAGGGAAACATCCTGACCAGGTCTTGGCTGACTCACTTCGGTCTCGACTTTACTAACAATGATTATCACTTTCAGACCATAACCTTCTCTCTTGTACTGTAAATAGTTCTTGTCCTATACAGAATATGTCCATTATTCAACATACCGGAACCCATGTGCCATTAGTGTTCCCCACCTCGCAAGAAAACTGTGCAGCCATCACTGTCCCCCATTCTCCTCGTCTCCTGTATAACCTGGCTACTAATCATTATAATGATGTTCTCAAAAGCGCCCGGATAAGATGGCCACACCATCGGTTCAAGCCTTCAAACACAAATGTAGGCAACCTGTGGCACATGGCACAAACCGTTTATGTGACTTCGGGCATTCATTTCCTCTGACTTTCTTCATTTAAATTTATGCTCAAATCCTATAACTCTGCTCTCCCTCTTGCTAAACAGGTCTATTTTACTAATCTATTTCTTCTTTTATAACAACCCAAAAGGCTGTTCAATACTCTTCTCCCTTACTAACATCAAAGGTGCAGCCGCATGTCACAGACCTTGGGGCTGAAGATCTGGCCACCTACTTAAAGATAAATCAGATGCATTCGCAAGGAAATAATTTCTCAGTCCACTGAACTCCATAATCCCCTTACTCTGGTACCTTACCCTGTTACACTCTTAGTCCTGAGCCAGTCACAGAGGAAGAAGTGTCCAGGCTCCTTTCCTCTGCTCGACCACTCCCTGCATAAGTGACCCCCATTGCAGGGGCGCACCTGCCATGAGACGAGTTGAGAATCTCGCCTCAGGCGGTGCGCCACCTGCTGGACGAGGGGGCGGCGTGTTAGCCACCCGCCTATGCTGCCGCCAGCCACTCCGCCTCCGGCTCCGCTCTCTCCTCCCTCATCTCATCTCCGCTCGCTCCCTCCGCCCCGTTCATCATCTCCGCTCGCTCCCTCCGTCCCGTTCATCATCTCCGCTCACTCCTCCGTACCGTCATCATCTCCGCTCGCTACCTCCGTCCGTTCATCATCTCCGCTCGCTCCTCCGTGACAGTTCATCATCTCCGATCGTCCCCCTCCCGTTCATCACCGCCCGCCCCCCCCCCCTTTACCTCGCCTTCTTATCTCAGTCTATCGCCCAACTCGTGCTATAGATCCAGCACGTGATCTTAGATTAACCTCTACCCTAGTGCGGACCTCCCACTCGCGTCTCCAAGACTTCTCTAGAGCATTCTAGGAAATGCTCTGCACCGGACTATCAGACTAACAAAACCTCAAAGTTTCAAACATGCTCTTAAAACCCATTTTCTTTAGGGAAGCCTATAAACACTCATAAACTCATCATGAAGTTTTAACTCTTTTTAACCCGTCTGTGTCGTCCTCCCATCTGTTATCCAGCAACAGCAGGCACAAGACTTTATGCCGTCCCATTCACCTGGACCTTGTATATAAGATGACGGCTGATGACTGGGTCAATCGACAGCAATTCCATTTATTATATGTTGCTCTATTCCCTTAAGAAGAATGTCTCTTGACATTATATCTTCTTGACCTCCTCATAAACTGTAAGCTCTTGCGAGCAGGGACCTCACTCCATCTTGTTCCATACGACTGTTGTGCTCTGTCCTGTTTTATTTATTTGTATGTGTCGCCTATGACGGAAAGCGCTACGGGGAATATGATGGCGCTTATATAAATAAAGGATTATTATTATAGATGATTTGCAGCTTGGATGTGACGAAGAATATCACATATGGTTTAAGTTGCACAATTGAAAACATATTTCTTCACACATAAGCTGCCTAATACAAAGAATGATATGGTATATAAGGAGCTCGTCTTCTACTTCATTAAAAATGAACTTTTAATATTTTGCAATGCAGCACAGTACTTCAAGGGTATAAGAATACACCTCCTCCAAAAAAAAAAAACACCTCTTACTCTGTGCTCCCCACTAATTAAATCTAGACAGCAGTATTGATGTGCTGCTGAACGTTTCGAGAGAGGAGCTGATTGGAGAGCGCAGAAACAGTATGGCAAAACCTTTGAGACCCGAGTGCCCCAAACTACAACCGAGACCCACTTATTTATCGCAAGTGGAACACAGAAATTTAATTGTGATTTATACCCCTTTCTGTCACAGCTTCATTCATATCAGCACCCTGAGGACACCAATAAAGCAGAAGAAAAAGAAGAATTAGTTGATGATCATTGTAGCTTCCCTCCAGGGTCCCATAAACAGGAAGAATTGTCAGGGTCGGAGCAGGAGCTACAATGATACACAAGATACACAAGTCTACACTTGTGAGAATTGTTACTCTTTGTTGATCCCCAGCACCTCATCCACATAACCCAAAACATGTCTCCACACATACAATAAAACGTTCACACCATATGAAATAATATAGACAAAAGGCAGAAAGGTGAGGAATGAAAATGTATTTAACTCCTCAGAAATTATTTAATAGATTTATTTATGTCAAAGTTGACAAGATCATTGTGTGGTTCTCATTTTGGATCACACACAGCAGAAAGAATGAAATCCAAGTCATGGAGATGTTATTATGTGGCACTTGTGTCCATCAAGATGTAGATAGAGTAGCTCCTGGTGGGTGTGTAGAAACGCTGAAAGAGAGAGAACATTGTATAAGTACATGACAATAATCTAAACCGTTATGTATGAATCCTACAGATAACTCTTATCATTCACTAGTAATATACAAGTTAACCCCTGACAGTATCCATCTTGTATCATAGAGAAGCTGTATCTTACCCACTGAAAGTGATTCAGATGGAGTAAAAAGGAGCCAAGGTGAGCTGGAGGCTGGAAGCTTAAGTACACTTTCACTTTCACTGTAATGTTCGGGACAAGATAGAAAAACAGTATGTATTACATTGTATTCCAAGAATAAGGCAGATAATGTTACAAACAAAGTATGTTGCACAATGCAGCTGTTCTACAATGTAATAAAAAATGGTAAACTTATAGGAGTCTACCATTTGTATATTGATGGATTAACTGTCCTTAAGTACTTCTAATACTGGCCCCTACATACAATAATATAATCTATCTATACTGCCCTACATGAACAATAATTACAGTTTTGGTTGCTACAACTACTCAACAGGAAATAAAACAATACACTAAAAATGTCACCAACTCACATGGAAATATAACTTACTGACTGTACCTCATGTGGTAAAGATTTAAACACTGACTGAATGATCACATGGTGGTCGGAGGAGAAGCACTGAGATTTATGTCCTGGTCACCTAGATGGGGCACTCAGCAAGGTCAAAAGAGAAATTTGAGATGGATTTGCAGACCTCTGGCGTGTTGTGACCTCGGGTTATTGTTTGTGATGACAGAACCAAGGACGGACTTGAGAAGACCTCAATGTTACTTTTCAGTCATGGCAGGAAGGGAGTTCAATAGTTTGTGTTTCAACTTTCTCCCAACTGACGTCATATAACATGCGGTGATGCTTTATTAATCCTCCCATCGCAGGCGTCTCACGTTTTTCCTTGCAAAGGATCCTATGCAACTATATCTTTCGCATCCTTAGTCATGTTTTTGGGGAAGGTGGGGCTCCTTACTATGACAATTTCTAGCTGAAACTAACTGCGGCAGAGAATCAACCTCTTCAAATGGGAAAGAGTTGACATCAGGTGGTGAAGTAGCACCTCAAATGCCCACCAGTCAAACGGCCAGAGTCATAGTAATCTCGTTTAGGATCTCTGGGGCCATATAAGTTGTGTTCCACAAAAGCCGCTGATCATATCTATTGCCAAAGACATTCTCTTGCTGCCAGACCCAAAGTCACATTTAACCGTAGTGGCCCGACGGTCGATGAGAATATTCTCTGCCCTTGATGGTCCATGTGGATCACTCCAAGTTTATGGTAAGTGGTTGAAGGCCAACATAGAATTTTTCGCTGTGCACAAAACTGTCGTCTTTCACATCCAAAGCTCCTTCTACCTCCAGGATCTCTTCAAGATCACCACCAGGCAGGTATTACATTGCAAGGAATCCATAGATGTTCATTTTGGAAACCGAACATAGACTGGACATAGGTATGGCTTACAGATGATCTGGCAGCACACTCTTTTCTGTTAGGAGGGAGGCATTCTGCTTTTTTTTAGCAATGCTTTTATAGCTACCATGGTCTTCTCTCTGTTGTGGATGCCAAGTACACAATCCCAAAAAACACCTCTAGCAAGTCTTGGGTGTACTGAATTGGGATAATCCACGAGGGTTGATGCGGTGGGATGGCATAGCCTCTCTCTATATCATCAGGTTTTTTTTTCTTTTTGGTCAGCATCTCCTCATCTTCTAGTTGTTCTTTTTCCCTGTTTTTGTCAGGGCTCAGTGTCGGCTCGGCCTTGCTATACAGGGCTCGGGAGTCTTTTCTCATTGGAAGATACTTTTTGGAGCAGTACTGAGTCTTTTTTGCTGCTCCTTTTTCTTTTTCTACCTCACCATCACTCTCTCTCTTCCTCTTCATGCCAACCGCCCTTTACCCTGGAAGGGGGTGACATCTTGTCCCAATTCCCAAAACCCAAGTATTTGAGGAAAATCGCTCTCCTAGGACACTATGTAAAAGACAATATCCCATATGGAGTCTGAGAATTCTTGAGCGTGTTCCTTGCTTATATAGCGTCATGATGTCATAAAATGTAAGGGCATGTCATTATATGCCAAGCTCATCAGGGAGGGATTTCCATGGTGTCCATGCTAAGAAGACCATTGATTTCATAGTTTCCAAATCTCTTTTGCATAATATTTAAAGACACATATCCAACAGAAAATACCGTATAAATCTATTTATAAATATTTTTATATAAAATAATTAGTCTTACATTATTTCTTTCTACAGAACTTGCTGACAGTTTACACCTGGATCTGACCAAATAAGGATGAGTCATTCAGTGCATGTTCACCTGATGGTCAGTTATATCCCTGTGCACTGGTGCTTGGTGGACGGGGGCATATTATGTTATGTGGCATTTGGTCTCTAAACACCTAATAGCCAAAGTACACAGTCAGCACCCGGAACCTCCTGGTATTGTAGAACTTCTAACCAACTGATCTGAGGCGATAGCTAGAGGAGAATCAGGGGTTTACCATGTTGTAAGTATTATACCTACATGTAGAAAGCAGTAAGTAAATATTATTATAATATAATTGAAATGGCTGATTATGTTCTATTTTTTTGACGACCATGAACAGATAGTACGAGGATTTAATGGTGTGAAGTTCATTTTCCAAAAAAAAATTGGGGTGGTTTGGGTGGCCCTTGGCCCCCCTTGAAGGCTAAGGCAATAGGGTACTGCCCAAACTGCCTGTATTATAATCCACTACTGACTTAAACTAAACTAAAATGCAACCTAGCCACAAGACAAATAAGTAGCCAAGGAAAGGAAGTGGAGTTCACTAATGTGTTCGTAGAGATGTGGAGTAGTTATGGATATCTAGGCAGAGCTAATCAATCCGTAAAATCCTGAAAAACACATTTAAACGGGTAATTCCCACAAAGACAAGTTAGGCCCCTATCCATGGGATAGGGCCTAACTTATTGATCAGTGTGGGTCTCAGTGCTGAGACCCCCACAGGTCGTGAAAACGAGGGTCCGACGGACCTCGCCGTTCCTCAGATAAGGAGCAGAGGCCGCGACATGACTGTTATGCTCCATTTACTTATGGAGCTGAGGAAATAGAGATTAATGAGCGTAGAACGGTCATGCGCGTACTGAGGAGTGACAAGACATTCAACCTTCAGACTAGTACTTTGTAGGATCACATTTAGCATTGTTACGAATAAGGGTCCTAATTTTTCCTCTTCTTCTTGGTTTTATAAACCTAGTTTCTTGCTATCCTGATGTGGTAGGATTATAAAATGTTGGAATGCCAGGATTACGGTTAAAAAAAAAAAAAGAGGTTGTAAACCCTTTTTTAAACAGAGATTAGCTGCGTGTCAACATAAAGAAGACCAGCGCAGGGACCGTGGATACGATGGTAGAGGTAATGTTACCGTATATACTGAGTATAAAGCCAACCGAGTATAAGCCGAGGCCCTAATTCTTAAACCAAAAAGGGGAAAACCTATTGACTCGAGGTATAAGCGAGGTGGAAAATGCATTGTCACAGACCCCCCAGTTACAGCAAACCAGACCCTATTATCAAGCCTGCCCCCAGTAGTATAAGCCAGCACCGCTTGCCCCCCGTAGTATACAAGCCCATCCACCAGTAGAATTTACAGCTGCCCCCAGTAGTATACAGTATGCCCCCCGTAGTATAAAGCCACCTCAGCGCGCCCAAGTAGTACACAACGCCTGCCACCCAGTAGTATACAGCCAGCTGGCCCCCAGTAGTATACAGCCAGCTGGCCCCCAGTAGTATACAGCCAAGCCTGCCCCATGTAGTATACAGCCAGCCTGCCCCCAGTAGTAATACAGCCAGCTATGCCCCCTGATGTAGTATTACAGCCAGCCTGCCCCAGGTAGTATACAGCCAGCACTGACCGCCATGTAGTGATACAGCCAGTTGCCTCCTTGTAGTATACAGCAAGCCTCGTGTATAAAGCTTGCCCCCGGAGTATAATAGCTTGCACCCGGTAGTCTACAGCTGTCCCCAGTAGTAGTACAGCTGCCCGACGTTAGTATACAGCACCCCAGCCTGCCCCCAGTAGTATACAGCCTTGCCACAGGAGTATACAGCCACCCCAGCTAAAAAAAAAAAAACTTAGATACTCACCTCCGGTGGCCCCGATGAGCAGCGCTGCTCCCCGATGTCCGCGCGGATCGTGCTCAGGCTTCTGCGCCGTTTTCCTTCTGTCTCTAGGCCGGCGCCCCTAGTATGACGCGCCGCTGCTGAACGTTCATGCTAGCCACGCCCAGGGGAAAAAACAATGGCGGCGCCAGCAGAAGAAAGAAGACGGGTGCGGATGCCCGATGAAGACGAGCCAGTGGACATAGGGCGAGCAGCGCTGCCGATCGGGGCCACAGAGGGTATATAAGTTAACTTTTTTTAAAGTAATTTTACTGACTGACTTAGTATAAGCCGATGGGGACGTTTTCAGTACATTTTTGTGTGAAAAAACTCGGCTATACCACAGTTATAACGGTATAGTATAGTTAATTTTACTAAAAACTCATGGTAGATTTCTTTCAAACCTACTTAAACTTCTACATGCTTCAACTACATTTGTTTTTTTTTAAATCGCTTATTGGCACAGAAATGAAACAAGGATCATTAGCTGAGTACATCAGAGTATACAACATATTGTATGGATCCCCAACCAACATGGCTGGTAACTTTTTTCACCCGGGTGTCTGCTCGGTCTGATTCCTCTGCTAAAAAAGCTCACGTTGTTCCTGCCACCATAATGCCTTTAGTTCAACAGCCAGAGCGCGGTACAGCAACGAACATTGGGCCCGGACTATGCCTTAAATTTCCACGAGGCCCAGATGGAGGAGGCGGGAACCCGCATCACATCATCCCGCTCCATAGAGAAAGAGGCGGCTATTTATGGAGATGGTTACATAAAGCTCCTCTAGCTGCAGGAGCTTGAAGATGTGCCATTGGATAGTGGACAATAAAGTAGCCGCATCAGATGACACTTCTTAGGTCTTTGTATTACGCTTTCAGTCTATTTGTGGGTAATGCTAAATCTCTTGGAATATAGAGAAAATAGATAATGGCAACATGCACAAAAAAGACAGAAATATGCAATATATAAATACACGCATGTGATGTTACTGTCCTGGATAAGAGATTTTGACAGTCAAACTATGAATGACAGGATCTTGAAGAGTTGCTTGTTTTACCTCTTGAGCTCATGTTGGATTAGTGTTCCACTATCACATTTAGTCAGGTTAATTGTCTCTATGGTATCATTGGTGAGAAAAAACCCAGTTGCGAAATTATTGTTGGTTTACGTTTCATCAAATACTTAGGGAAAAAAAAAATTTAGTCTGCCGACTGAAACGTTTTTAAAACTAAATAAACTTTATTATGTAATGTATTTAAATTGGTAAATTATCTAAAATAACAAAGGGGGAATAACAAAAAATAGAGGGGGGACGCGGAGGTACTCCCAAAAGGGGAAGGGGCAGGGAAGAGGTAAAGGGGGAAAAACACAAGAGCAACGCACGAGCGACGGGAAGAGGGAGAGTTAGACCAACAAAAAAGCAGGGGGGGGAAGGCTTTTTTTATCCCACAGACCACCGCCCTGGGAATATCAGCTACGGGGAAGGAAGGACATTTAATAGTTGGGAAGTTGTCAGACGTATATTGCAAATAATAAATATCAGACAGACCCACCTAAAAAATAGGGGGAAGAAAATCGGTACTATGAGGGTGCTATCATTTGTTCCCATCCACATTTGTCTATTCACCTGGATCAAAGCATCTAAACTATTCTAACAGGAAACCTTAAATGGAAAAGTTTTCTTGCAGCATGACAAACGTCAATGTCATGAATTGGGCCTTGAGCCACAGACCTTTGACTGCATGAGGGACTCTTGGATGCCTTCAGGGGAAGCAGATAGTGAACCAGGTGAAGGTCCGTTTAGGACTTTAGACCGAAGTCCAAAAATTCCCACCCCTAAAACAATACTTGTATGACCTTTTTAGAGTAGTCACGGACCATCCTACAGAAACAATGTATGATTTGCGGTATGCCAAATCTGTCGAAGAGAATGGTGGGCCCTTAAAACTCTGCGGAATGACCAATCTATGTAATGATTAAGACCTTCTGAAAAAGCGGTAACCTGGTAATCCTGAGCAGATGAAAGAACAGGTATTTGAAAATGTGTCAAAAAAACTTCTTGTGTGATAAAGATGTTTTATCAAGTGGTACCCAACAATCCAAAACAACTCTTTTACTACCAACTGGAGCAGGATGCTCATTGCATTAAAGAGACCCCAAACTGATTAGCAAATGAGCATTCAATTTCTACCCCTCAACACATAAACGGCAACTTTCACAGTATCCCGAAAGGTAACCATCAAGGGCATATAGTCCACAAAAGGTTCGACCCATAGTAAGTGGCATCAACAGCGTCACTCAAAAATATAGCATATGTACTTGGATAACTACTACGCCCCTTGGACCACACTTACCGTCTATATAAAGAACTATGGATGTGCTTAGACGACTCGATGGCCACAAGTGGATGCAGATGTCCATCATAGCCAGTTTGGACGTTTGAGGCTTTATAGCTCATCCCACATACAATGGCGATACCGAGCTGTAGAATCCTTTCTTAACAACTAGGGATATCACCAGTGCGAGAAGAAACAATATATATCACGCTGGACTCCTTAAATTTGTACGGAGCACAATACATTTGTGTTCAATGGCAAAATCTACCCACCAGCTCAGGGAGTTAGTTGCGATGGGGAGCCATGTGCTCCACGTACGCAAAATTCTCCTGGGCTGGGGGAGAAGGAGTTAAGGAGTAGTTCGGTGAGCAATGGAGCTGGGGACCAAAACATAGCCTTATGGCTTACGTTTTGATAGACTGACATTACTGATCTTGGGAGAGGGGTAACTGAGGGAATATAGATAGTTTGTCTCCTGTCTAACATAATGGGAAATAGGGCTCTTTTCAACCTCGATTCCCAAATCAGATGTCTTTCTGGCCTTACCTCAAGAAATCAATAGGCCAGTGATAACTAATCACAAGTATAGAAAGACCACAGCGACAAACAACTTGCTCTGGTGGCAAATAATCATCCGGAAACCTCCTGAAAGGGATACCCAAAAGGACGTCCTGAGAGTAGGAGGAATAATTCGCCTCTCCCTGATTCATGTCCTCTTCAGCAGAACTACATCACAGGTTCTGACAACGGGAACACCGAACAGAGTTTTAAAAACAGCATATCAACATGCACTATGCTCTTCAAACAGAAATACCCAGTTGCCACCCCAAACCAAGGAGGAAAAAGATCTCAGAGGCGATGATTGATACATAGGCTGCTTGATGCTGCGGGCATTACGTCAGGTCGCCAAACCCGATGAAACATTTTGGTTGGGTATTCTACAACGTGAACCTGAATATAGGCCAAAATGGTGGGAGAGAAGTTCCCTCCATTACTTACCGCAGGGGCAGAAACTTTGGTGACAATTGGTTCACAGTCACTGTTCCCGGCCCCAAAGAACAACCTGGATCACCGAACACCACACAAAAGGCACCTTTAGATGCAAAAATGTCAAAACTGGCAAATACATCCAAAGAAGGTGCCAGGTTTCCGGAGTTCCATAACAACAAGGTATATCCACATCAAAGTCATCTCCTGTAGAACCTGCAGGAGTAGTGTACTTATGAACGTGTCGTTGCCTCTATACAATAGTGGAAAACCATCCGGGTGGAGCATAGGATCAGAATAGGGGGAACACATTAGGGACATAATAATGAACAAGACACCCCCATTGCCCGACATGTGTGGGAATCCCACAAAGGAACATCCGGAGGTGATTCAGCTTTCAAGGCCAATCAAGCCAGAGAATCCCCTAATCGATGGCGGACGTGCGGGACTGGCGGCGGGGATATGATAAAGTGGTGTGCCAGAAGAGAATCACGAGGATTTCTCTCTGGACACAGTCAAACCCCAACGAGGCCCTTAACGATTTGTCCGTATTGCTTGTTTATTTAGCCCAATCCTGTGAGATAGCGGTACTATATGATAGCACAGATGTTTTGGACTATAACTACCAGATGTAGTAACTCTCATGAATGGCAAATTCTGCAGTCACTGTAATGTTTCTATTGGCAGTCGCCGCGAATCAAGGTCTATCTACTATGATCTAATACTTGTCATATACTTCCTACAATCACGTTTTAACCACTGCTCAGTGATCTTCTAACACTCGTTCAGTCTGCCTTACGATAATCTGCGATGATCGATCTCCATACAACGATTGTTGATATTCGGGGATCAGTGTGACTAAGTGGGCACCAATCACGTGACCCCGTGACGCATCCTCCCAGGGCGATCGCGAATGACACTGGAGCCCCCTGTGGGGGGCAGCAACATTCTGATGCAGGGATACTGTATGCAGCTTTCATTGTTAATCAGTGAGACTGCCCCTGCATCATGGGCGGTATTAACAGAGCGACGTCTGCACCACCCAACCAATAAAGAAGCCTAAAAACGTAGCCCGGCCCCGGATATGATACAAACCATGGGCGGAACTAAGTTGAAATACCCTATCATTTGTTACCTGAGCTATGGCGGTAACATGCCGTGGGGGGAATGCTACCGGTGTGATATGATACAATGTCACACTATAATTAACATTAAGCACCTCTGAGGACGCATCTAGCTACATTATCATAGATGCAGAAAACGCGGTTAGGTGGAATACATGGAAATTAGCTGAATTTATCAGCATTCTTTTTGGTCTAGTGATAGAGAATATTGTTCTTTTAGACCACAATTTTCCAAAGGCTCGTTTAGTTGGGCCAGTGTTTAAGTACAATATTACACTGACCTATCTTGGGACCATTTTTAAAAGGCTCACTAGCCGGGACAGTGTACAAGTACTATTTAACATGCCCTACCTATGACCATATTATGTTAAATCATTCACGGACCAATCGCTGAATTTTTTTTAGTATAGATTTACCAATTTTTAATAAATTACTAATAAAATTTATTTAGTTTTAAACGTTTCTAGTCAGGCAGACTAAAATTTTTTATCACTCATGGTGAGAACTTCTCCTCTTTAGTGCACTTTAACTGGTGCCCCTTCTGGACATCAAGTCGAGGAGTTACAGTAAAGACAGACCTACAATCTAAATGATAATAGAAGGAAGGGGGTCTCTGGGCTCCTGGAGATTAGCTGCTACAATGCCTGCTGAAACCTGAACACTGAAAGAGCAGAAATGGGCTGTATGATGCTCGAAAAACATCACTAGGGTCAAATAGTTTTGAAATGAATATCAATACTAGAATATATTACTTGGCTCCTATTTCTTTCCCCTCTCCATAGACTTACTTGCTATGTAACATAACATAGTAAAATTTGATTAAACAGGGCGAGGGAACAGTAAGGCTCCTTTCGCAATAACATGTGCTCACCCGGAAGTAGCCCTCTCCCCTCTCCATAGTGAAGCACAGCTATATGTACCAGAAAAAAGAAAGTATGTTCTATCATTGCCCGTGTGTAACACCGTACCACCGCCGGGCGTCACAGCCATCTATGGGGACACATGTGGCCGCTTAGGTCCCCACATGTGCTGTGTGATAGGGGCCTAAGAGACAGATACTTTTACTTAAGTAATTAAAATATTAGATTGAATGCAAGGCAACATGGAAAAGGTCGAGTCAGAAAGGGGTGATCGTGGATGTGGGAAAGTGAAATTGTGCAAGCTACCCATGGATGCTGGTTGATCACACAATCTTCTCTTATCAGTAGTGGATTATAATATGGGCGACCCAAGGATTCTAGAGAACTGATGGCCACCTAAATCACTCACCAAGTTTGATAATGACCTGTAGATATGACAAAAATACAGACTTCAAAACTTCCTCAAAATGTGTGTTTGCTCCCGAAATGCATGTATACAGGATCCCTTCCAGTACCTTTGAAGTTATTCCAAAAGTCCTCAAACTGGAGGACTCAAAACCGACACAACGGACTCCCTCCTTTCCAAGAAGCTTAGTTCTGCTACCACAAGAAGGTAGTCAATGGGACAGGATGTGAACTAGGCCTTTTGGAGCTAGTTCACTGTGTGTTCCTATATCATTCCAACCAAAGAGACAAGGGCTACTACATAGTGAGCAATTAGCATAAATTAAAATCATGTGCCCTTTTCCAAAATCTTTCAATTTGCCAAAAATTTTGGTAAAATTTTTTTTTGAGTCAGGACTACGTGTAAAAAAACAATTGTGCTCCTGATTTACCAAGAGGAGGAGCCTCTCAGTATATCAGGCACATCGTGGACAGACGTGATAAATCCCACCATGAGTGTATAACATACTACTTATTTATGCAACATTTGTTTATAGCCCTCTTAGGTCTAGTACAGCCCATATTATTACTATAGTAATACTATTGGTCTGTTTGCAATCGATATAATTGAAGCACATACATTTTCCCATATGGTTTAGTTGCTGTTATTAATGTAGATAAATGATATACAACTTGGATGCTGCCCTTTTAGCATCAGCATCATTTTTATTTTATTACTTGTATTCTGTATTATAGAAGAGCGTTCCATAGTAGTTCTTTAAAACGGTTTATATTACATTTCTTCATCAGGATAGCTTTATGTTCCTTCTTCCATTTATTGTCTGTGTCCAGGACCAGCATCCCCCTGGCATATCTGCCATGAAGCTCCACACTCACGGCACATTTCTCGTATTCTGTGATAATATTCTCCTCAATAACTGCAGCCATAGCGTATGAGTCATAAGAGACAAAACTGGATTTCTGAGGCCACTTTGCTGTGATTTTCGCCATAAATCTGGCTTTCTCTGTGTCCTGGTGCACCCAGTTTTTGAAATCTTCCTAAAATAATTTTTTGGGGAAGAAACAGCACATAAGTTGTTGCATACATTATATGTGTATTTAACATGCTGAAAAGCCTCCTGATATAAAGGTCCAGCAATATAGGTATGGACAAATCCTGGCCAGGCCTGAGACCCAGCAAGAAAAAGGGCTAATTGAGGCAAGAGTTTTTTATGTACATAAGCTCTCTATTATTGCCATTATTTTCTATGGGTTTATTCAGACATTGGTTTTTATTCACTTTTCTTTGCACATAAGGTCAGAAACTGTGGTCAGACCATCAATAACCGGCAGTGCGGTGTCCTGTTTCACAGATTAACCACAGTGATAATGATGATGGTGGGACTTACAGATATATAATGCCAGGAGTGCCTTTGTCCCCTCTGAACAGAAGTTCAGACTCTTCCACTGCAACATTCCACCCCCTCTCAGTAGTAACGACACCTCTTCTTTTACATTACTACACCTATAACTATACATAGTGAATATAAGACACCTATATATTCTACTTTTGACTACTTCACTGCCACTTTGAACTTTTACTAGCTGCCATCTTTCCATGATAACCTTCAACTAATGGCTAGGTCCGTCTGCAGCAGATTTCCTGCTGCAGAAATCGGCAGTGGGTTTACCACAATTCGATGCTCATGTTCTTTTTCTATTACTGTCCTCAGCAGTGATGTAGCTGGTGGCATCTCCCACAGCAGATTTATTGTCAAAACTTACTGTGTGGACCTAGCCTTAAAGGGAACTTGTCACCACCCTATCCCCCCAGTACCTTCTTCTGTAATATGTATGTCCCCTGAAAGTGTTTATAGTTTTCAACATGAATGAAAAATTATCTTTAATTCATTTGTACGACACAGTCAGACAGTCAGGTAACCCCGCCTCCTGCAGTCTGGTTACCCTGCCCCCTGCTGTCAGTTTGCTCTGCCACTCCATGACTCCTAGATCTCCAGATAGCAGCAGAATGACATTGCAGGTCTGGCTCAAAAGCATGGAGTGGACAGCGCAAACTGGCAGGAGTTGGGGGTTACCTGACTGCCTCATACAAAAGAATAAAAGATTTGTTTTATTCATGCTGCAACCTAGAAGTATGCTAAAAAAATTTCCAGAAAAAGGTGATGGGGGGTATAGTGTGGTGGAGGGTTTGCTTTAATGTGATTAATTACTGTTGTCACAAACCTGGATATGTTAAGTCATTCAACATTAGAGCAGAAACTGGTTAAAGAAAAAGAAAAATGATACCATGGTAAGGCAGTTTTCCCGGGTGAACTCCAGAGCAGCAATAAATGTAGGACAAGTAAATTCATTAGTTACAATATAGGCAGCTTCAGGGTCCATGAAGAAATTAAACTCTGCACAAACTGTTATGTTCCCTCTACCTGAAATACAATAAAATAGAGAAATTTTATAGAAAATATTTTCAAATTATAAAATGAATGAAAATAGGATCTAAATACGACCTACATACAGATTTCTGGCGTAGGGCACAAACCCTGGTAGAAGCGAGCAGCTCTCCTCCTCTATCGCCTAGAACTCCATTGTGGCTAAATCCATGGCTCTCTCACTTCCTCTCCCTCTCGGGCTGGACAAATGTGGGGGACGGCTGGGGTGAAATTTGTAGGTCAGCTCTTATCCCCAGATGCAGAATTGCTTCGCTTTGACGAGATAAGAGACATACTGTACCCGATACGGATAGTTTCCACTACACGCAATTGCGACACGCATTCAAAGCCCAATTCGGGTCCTTTAGCCTGACAGTGAAAATTTCCAAACTAGAGACTCTGATGAGTACCCCGGACCTCCCTAAGCCACTCACTCAGTGCTATGCTCTTCTAAAAAAACAAAAGTCCAGACTATTTGATAGAGCCCATGAATGTTGGAGACGGGATATCCCTGACCTGTCGGATGATGACTGGAGGGAGGTCGAACTGTCCTACTTCACATCTGTGGTCAGTGCCAGGGACTTCCTGATCCAGTCTAAATTCCTCCATCGAGTTTATTTCACCCCTTCTAGATTATTCCGCATGGGAGTAATTCCTAATGATCTTAGCTTTCGCCGTCAGGCTGAAGCCGGATCCTTCCTGCACTGTGTCTGGTCCTGCCCTAGGGTTCACGTCTTCTGGTCTTCTGGTCTGAAGTGCTGGAGTTCCTACGCTTTATGTCTCCCTCTGTGTGTCTCCTCAGCATCCTCAGTGAATGGCCACTATGATAACATTTTCTTTAGGTTTGTCTTATACTATGCCCGAAAAGTGTGATGATGACTTGGAGGACCAGGAGCCCCCTCCATTAAAAAGATGGATTCTACTTATTAACAGTGTCATTCCCCACTACCGGTCCCTGTATGTCAACAGAAAGTGCCCTCAGAAGTTTGATTGCATCTGGTCCAGATGGTGCGTGAATCCCCACACAGCCTAATAACCACATGTGGTATCTACTTCTCTCCAAAATGAAGGAGACAGAGTGTTCTGGTGTGTGTGTGTATGACTGATCGTCTATATGTCAATAGTTATTCATGTCTTAACAAGTCGTCTGGCTACATTATTTTGCTATCATTTATTGTGCGATATCCTTCAGTTAATTTTGGGACGTAGTAAGACCCTGATTGTTACCACTGGATGTTATTTAATAATCCTTCATTGTGGGGAAGAAAATATGTAACAGGTGATCTTGGTTCTGTTTGTTGTAATTGTTTAAAATTTCCAAAAAACTGCAAAAATAAATACTTAAAAAAAAGATATCCAGGTTACATCCTAGGCCCATAGCAGCTTATCAATGCTTCACATGGAATCCATATCATACACTCTCTTTATACAGCAATGGGAATTTTGAATAGAGATAACCATTAAATAATTCATTACCTTGTATATTTCCTCCCATTATGCACAGATTCTTCAGCTTCTTTGGAAGACTTGGATCCATTTTGACTGCCAGGGCCAGATTAGTCAAGGGTCCTAATGCTACCAGATTTATCTTATTTTTTTACAGGAAAAGAAGAAATTGATATCTGTCCATGTGCTGATGTCAACAACAGATGAGCATACACCAAACCACTACTGCCAAGTTCAAGCACTTTGTCTTACTACTCCTTGGCTAATGCAGACTGTACTCACACAGACATAACCTATCACCATGTAACAGGATCCTGATATAACCCATGAGCAATAAAGGAAATCACCTTCTTGCAGACAATAAGGCTGGGTTCCCATCACGTTCATTGTATACCCTAAGTCAGTGGTGGCGAACCTATGGCACGGGTGCCAGAGGTGGCACTCTGAGCTCTCTCTGTGGGCACCCAAGCCATCACCCAGCACAAAGGTCACCATTCAGGACTCCTCCTCCTGCAGTTACAGGGAGCCCAGAACGTGCCATGTTCAGCACTATTTTAAAGTGACTTGAAGTACAGGAGGAGTGGACAGAGCTGGTTTATCATTGAAGCCCCTTCTCAGGGCCTGTGATTCATCCTGTTAGAGGGAAGCTACAATAATAAACCAAATTGCTCCATCTTTGTACTGTATTGGTGTCTTCAGGACGCCAATACGTTCGAATCTGTGACAGAGCCGGGAGCAATAAGTTACTTTAAATTGGCATTTGGCCCTTTCTGAAAAATATGTCGCTTTGGGTTGTAGTTTGGGCACTCAGTCTCTAAAAGGTTCGCCATCACTGCCCTAAGTGTATACATCGGAAAAGCACCCGATGTATACGCTAATCGCATAAATTGACAAATAGAGTAGCAGATGAAGGCTTAGTTGTTGCCTTCGTCTGCCCACTAATCGTTCTATCCATTACAAAATGCAGGATGAAAAGACGTAGCACGCTACATCTTTCCATTCCGCAGCCCCCGCCGAAAGGAGGCAATGGACAGCTATGGGGGGTGGATGCAGGGTATTGCATCTCTTCCCACAGCCCCTGCCAAGTGCATATGTTGCTGAGCAGGAGGGAGGTCCCGATGATGTCACTGTCCATATTAAGACAGTGACATCACTGGGGGAACACCTCGTTTATCGGCAGTAGCCAATAGCCCGCTGCTGCCAATGTACACTCCTCCTTATTCATGAGGGGGGTTCCCGGGCGACGTATCCCACTTTATAGGCATACTGATGTACTGTTGGATACGTCACAATTCCTCTGACATGTCCTTACAACCTATGTCTATTAACATGGTGTGAACGCAGCCTTAGCTGTGTGTCTGTTTATCAGGACGATGTCATACGGTGTAACCCCCCGTTCTAGACCTTCTTATTGTTTCTCAGATTTCAGTTAATACAATAGATGCTCAAGTTTTTCCTAACAAAATCACATCTCGTGTGTGCTAGATTTACTTGCATGAACTAAGAACAGCTGAACAGGACTTGCCATGCCAGTTCAGTTGCTTAGCATTCAGGCCAGTATATCTGGCAGACACCCAAGCAAGTTTGTCATCAGCCTTTGCCAGATAGCTACTGCAAAAAGCATGAATTCATATGAACAGGGCCATGTGAAGGCAACTTATCAGTCAATTTGTGACCACTAAACTGCTACCTATTTTATTAACTACTTTGGTCCCACACCATACGTGCCTTGCCTCTTGCAGTGTACTGACTTCCACATCATCAGATCAAATTAGCAGAAAAACCCAAGGTGGACTGAGGTCAGTGTAACCACAGCAACTTTTCCTTCCATCATCTTGAGAATATGGCGACCAGCAATAGTGAGTAAAAAATGTTTGGGATCCTAAAGTAGCCCAAAATGAACTGACTAGTTCCCTTTAAAGGAAATCTAGTGACTGTGGTGATATATTTGTTTTCCATGACTTCTTCTCTTCTAAAATCAACTTTTAAGATTATGCTAACGAGCCTGGAGGGCTCCTGTGGGCATACCAGAGCCTCCTCAGTCATGCAACTTCACAAGCTGTTACACTCTGCAGGAGCAAAATCTTTATCATTAGCACAATTAGCACAATTTTCAAAGTTAATTTTGGAAGGGAGGAGGCCTTAGTTACTGTGCCTGGATCTATAAACAAGCGTCCTTGGTTTATCATGCTTGATTTTGATGGTAGATTTCCATTAATACTAGATTTCGGCTGCAGCAACCACTAGAAAGTGCCTTATTTAGATGAGACAACTCCTCTTATGATCAGAACTGCTATTGAGACAAACACACATGCTATAGATTTCTACAGTCTTACTTACTTGACCCTCATACTGATGAATGATCCTTATGAGAGCATGCACTGCATCTTCCTTCTGTAAGAGTTCTAGACCTGGGCTGTTTGGATCTCCTACATCTCCCAAACCATCACTTCCAAAATGGGAGAACTGGGGGTTGATCTCTCCCAATAGTGAATTTGATGCCCCACGAAACACTGGGATCTAGTTTATTATATAAATATACATTAATATCGTTTCAGATATTTCCTCAGACCAATACAACAACCTTCTTTCCCAATATTGTTATAGTTGACTACATGAAAAAAATTACACGACAAAACGTTGTATTCCATTTTCACACATTTTCCATAAAACAACATATTTTTGTGTGTGTGTTTTAGTGTCTTAACAGGTTTTTGTACAGCTACATATAACACTACAGTGCAAGACTGCTTGAAAGATAATAAGCTCTGTGAACTGTATGTTGGAATGCAAAATCATGAAGTAGCATGAAGTTTGGTAGCAGTATGATGTATGTATGTGAAAGATAGAGGAAAATCTTTAGGGAGAACTGTATCTGATTATGCAGATTAATCTTATGGATTTCTGAAATCAAAAGCCCAGGTGACACTCTTAGGCTACATTCACATTGACGTGTGCCTGCCATACCGTAGCACGGCAGTCACAGGCCGCCCCTCTCCATAGAGGAACATGTCCTATCTTTCTCCTGGCTACGGAACGGTACTGTGCCGCACGTGTACAGCACCGTATCGCTCCCGTAGGGCACTGTGCGGCCATTGCCGTGTATGGGGGATGCATATAGGCTGTATATACGTTGGCCGTATATACGTCCCCCATACGTTCGTGTGAAGGTAGCTTAAGTCATCGATTTGTGGTCTGTAGGGCGAACTCCTGTAGTGGATAGCAGTGGTCAAACTTATCTTGCCCTGCTGGGATGTGTAGTTCTATGTAGGCATGGATGTGAATCTCTCTCCTACTACAACTTTGAGCAAAGAGAAAAGGGGTGCAAACACTTTCTTGTATTCTACCATTTGCTCTTAACGAGCATATTCATTTTGTGCATTCAGTGGGTCGAAGGGATACAAGTAGAATTTAGGGGTTCAGTTGACAAATGTCAAGGCAGGACACACTTCTCCTCCTCTAACCCCACAGCAGCAACAGCAGTAGACTCCCAAGGGGAGACCACATGATGAAGATGATCATTACCAAGACAGTGACAATCCAGAGATTGGTGCCTATGTTTGCTCACAACAATTTTTTCCCTTCACCACAGCGGCACCGCCACCAGAGAGAAGGATCTGCTCCCAGGGAAGGGGACCATAGTGGACTCATGGTTAGGGTCCGGAGAAGAAGAAAAAAAAGACTTCTAGGCACATCACTTAGTAGGGGAGTGTGGTATGCCCATGGTGGGGACTGCTAAGGGAGTCTGGTCATGATTAAGGGGAAATTGCCTTTGTTTTGTAAATTGTCCAGCGATGCCTACTTACTGGCTGTTTACTACTTACAACCTACTTACTTAATGGATATGTACTAGCTGTTTCGCCGGAGCCTGGCTCGGCTGGTGGCCACATCGCGTGGACGTGGCTGTGGGCTCCCTGCACTAGGCTGTCTGTGTCCAAAACTAGACCACCTCACCGAGAACGGCGTGCACGCCCTTCATGTGCTGTCCCAGACACCCTGCATGCTTTTAAACTTTTTTGCCAAATAGTAGCACTCTTTTTGTTTATACACCTTTTTTCGGGGGAAGAGGCACCTAAAAAGGCAACACGCATACATACTTTTTTTTAGAAGGGTCTTCCCTTCCCTTTAAATATATAGGATCCCTTAGAGACCCATTTTACAAAAAAGCAGAAGGGTTTCACTGGAAATCTTAGGAGTCCACTACTCCCGCCTTTAAATCAAATGTTTCAGAAGCATGTGTGGCACGTTCAGTCTGATTGTGGCTAAATCAATTTTGGGGGAGATTTACTAGAGAAAAGTAAAATTAAGACCTCAAAAAGTATTACCTCCATTCTGTTACACACTTGAAGAACCCGCAGGACATTCTTACAAACATGATCAACGGTTGTATTCCCAAAGCAACATGTTATTCCCAACACCTCCACCTGTGGTGCTGCCAGAGCCATCATCAAGGCCTGAGCATCATCTACCCCACAGTCCACATCCACTAGCAGCATTTTCCGAGCCATTCTTCTGTAACAGGAACATATAACAGACAAATGGACATGTTATTGAAAGCACTGCAGAAACTTATCACATTGGCTCCCAAAGTAAGTGACTCATTTTGTAAACGGTGCCCATAGCCAAAGTCAACAAAGGTGGACCTTGTTCTACAAGAGGAGAAGCTATTGTCTATGGTAAGGTAAATAAAGTGAAACCTATGTGAGTCGTCCACCAAAAATACCAATGAAAAGTTGTCTTCATTAGGGTGGTCCTGTCACAGGTGACGGCTTATAAATATAGTCAATACGCTTAATATAATCGTGTAGTGGAAATCAGTTCCTGATAAGTGGGTGTTCTCAAACAGGTAGCCTTTTCAGTTTTAAGGGAATGTCCATTTCTCTTTATGGAGCTGGATTATTTGGCTAAGCTCACTAATAAAAGCTAGCTCTTGTGGCTCCAGAATGGTGGCTATCAACCATACTGTACTTCACTACTTTTCTCAAGTTTCACCATAAAGGCAGGGAGATAACAGTGTGTTTGCAGAGACATGTGGTGGGGCCATTTTGTGCAGGCCCAAAATCAATGAAGTTGTCAATAAACAACTGTGAGGCTGTCCCACTTGCGTTTTGGATGCGTTTAAAAACGTGACAAAAAGACCACATGGGAATGCAGCCTGAGAGAGAAATGCAGGCCCCTTGTGACAAGAGGTTATGCACCATAATTTCTGGTAAAAAAAAACCTGGCTCTCTGGCTGAAAAACACTGGAAGAGTGAAGAAATCAGGTGATACCTCTTCTTCTGCTCTCCATGGCTAACACGGTACAAATCTACACTACTATGAAAAACATTGGGGCAGATTTTAAAAAAGTGTCTTAAGGTTAGACAGTGCAGGGTTAGACTAGACTGCAGTGGCGTTACTAGAAGCTGATGGACCCCAGTGCAAAGTCTGTGGCAGGCCCCCGACTATAATGTATGGTTTATAGTAATAGTCTTCTCATATGGGGAAGTGACACCATAAGGGCTCCCTAAACCTCTTGGGCCCTGGTGCGATCGCAACCTCTGCACCCCCTAAAGTTACGCCCCTGCTAGACTGTCGTATTCTGCACCAGATTCATATCAGTGTCTGGTGCTGGATGATAAATCTGTCCTAGTATAAGATTATATAGTCGTACTCTGCACCTCCTATTAGTTGGCTTACTTTACGTCAGAAAATTAGGACAAAGTTCTGTCAGCAGTATTTTTATCACACAAACCCTTTTGGCACTAGGCCATGACCCTTTTGTCGAGCTAGTTGTAGGAGAGCCTGAAAACTGTGTAAAACCCTTTATAAATGTGTTTCAGACACTTTTTTTAGTACAAATAACGACAGTATTCTGCCGTAGACAGATTAATAAATCTCCCCCATTATGTATTGTGGTCAGTACCATTCATATCCTCAGTAAATCTGATACTTTAGGTAGTTTTGTTGTCCTAATTCTAAAATACACCACAGACATACTATCATAAATGTGATCCTTAGATAACTACAGCAGCGCAACTCTCTTTTTCTGTCATGACTGCAGTTTGTACCAATACACATTAACAACCAGTCATTGGTAAGAGATTGGGGCAATCATTTACTGCTGGCCATTAATCTGTGCGTATACACTAAAGTATCATAGCCATTGGTCCGTTTCTAAAGGTTTTCCTAGAATAATAGAAAACTGTCTGTTTTATTTTCATAATCCAGAGCCACACATGTCCGAAGGGTTCTGTGCTTTTACATGTATTACGTTTCCAACCATTTGGATAACAAATGTTAGCAGTGTCAGTGTCCATTTAGAAGAAAAGGTGCATGTGATTATATTCCAATGTATGTGAAGAGGTTTCTGTTTTATACTGCAGTTTGGTAAATGTCCCCTTTTAGAAAGGGTGGGGCCAAGTTGTGATGTGGGCAGGGCTTGCCTCAGATTCAGAATATACTAATATTCCATATTGAAGCACCGCACTGTACTGTACCTTCAAGCTGTGGCCGAGTACATGTCTATTGAGTATAGAGAAAAGTATCACGAGTCAGAGAAAACGTGTAACTTTCACATAAATCTGTGACCTATTCTGAGGTAGAAGTGACTGGCTTGTGCTTAGAGCCGGGGATCCCTAAACTACAGTCGGGGTTTATTGCACTGCTATGAGGAACTCACCTCAACTTTTGCTCCCTTTTTCATGTAACATGAGCAGTCAGTAAACGGAGAAACTACTTGTCAACCAGGGAAATGTAGGTTCACACAAGCCAAACCTCTAATTGCAATTCCTGAACCTTGAGCACCACCTAGTGGTTACAGATTGGTACTAACAAATCCATATACAGGCAGTCCCCGGGTTACATACAAGATAGGGTCTGTAGGTTTGTTCTTAAGTTGAATTTGTATGTAAGTCGGAACTGTATATTTTATCATTGTAATCCCAGCCAGAACTTTTTTGGTCTCTGTGACAATTGGATTTAAAAAATGTTGGGTCGTCATAAGAATCAGGATTAATAATAAAGCTTCATTACAGACACCTTTGATAACTGTTACAGCTGTTTATTATAGCCTAGGACTAAAGTACAATAAATGACCAATATCCAGTGGTCCGTTTGTAACTAGGGGTCGTATGTAAGTCGAGTGTTCTTAAGTAGGGGACCGCCTGTATTTCATCTTACTTCAGTTTCCTGCAGTTCTTGGATCACAAACAAGGGTCCTGAGGTCTGGTGTTTGCAGCCCGGCTGTCATCAGTGTGTAGGCTTTGCTCACGTGTCAGGGCTTCACCCTTGATCACATTTAGAAATAACACTGCTTTTCCATTGCATTTGCTAAAACACAATGGGGCAGATTTACTTACCCGGCCCATTCGCGATCCAGCGGCGCATTCTCTGCGCTGGATTTGGGTCCGGCCGGGATTTATGAAGGTAGTTCCTCCGACGTGCGCTGAAAAGCATCTGAACGCGCAGGAATTCACCAAGGCCGGCCGAGTGAAGGTAAGGGCGAGTCCAGCGACACATTTCCCGTTTTTAAATGCGGCGGTTTTTCCGAATACGTCAGGTTTTCGTTCGGCCACGCTCCCCGATTTCCGTCACGCGCATGCCGGTGCCGATGCGCCACAATCCGATCGCGTGTGCCAAAATCCCGGGGCTATTCAGGGGAAATCGCCGCAAATCAGAAATATTCGGGTAACACGTTGGGAAATCACGAATCGGGCCCTTAGTAAATGACCCCCACTGTGATGAAACATCGCAGCAAGTAATACGTTTCCCTACAGCACCCCCACAGGGGAAGTTAAGTATTACACAATGATACCCATTCAATTCTATTCATTGGTCCTTCAAGATTGGTCCTCCAAAGTAGACTACTCATTGTAGCCTCTCTTTATTGTGGTGTTGAGGTTCTTGAATAGAAGTCTACAAACTAGGGAAATGTAGGATAGGTGGAGGTCCAACCTCCAGGACCCCTGTTGATGAGTGTTTATGCACATATACATATTAATGACTGGGGCCTCCGATAGCAGAAGTTAGGGAGAGAAGAATTGGGCAATTCCATATTAACATATTTGACCGTTTTCTTCTCGAAGAGATGAGCCACCTAGTGGAGTCTAGAGTCACTTCTCAACCTTCTCTCCATGGAGAACACATTCACACTTCGATGATGCAGAAGTGTATGAGTATACGGGGTCTCGGAGATCGCTGACTGCCATATACATGATCCACAGCTAGACATCTGCTTTAAGTATGTCCACATATTTTCTCAAAAATACCTCCTATTAACGCTAGATCCGCACCGGGCAGGGGGTACAAAGTTCCAACGCAGCTGTCTAAATAATTGTGTTACTTCCATTACGAATGTTCGGCCTTTCACATCCAATCCTCCAAAAATGCTTCACATTAAAAAGATATACGGTATTTACTGAGCACAACTCCTTCCCCGACTCTGTAAAACGAGATTTTATATTATACCACTGGTGATGTCCCGGATTTATTATAGGAGCGAGTAAGCACCCCCCACGCCTCCCGCCATCGGGTTGTGATGAGTATGGAATGGAAACGTCTGGTTGTGTGGAGAGTGTATGGCACATCGGGGGATATAGAGTTGCCCTGATCCGGTAGGAATCTGTTACATTATATCGGTATTTATACGGGTTCATATGACTTATGCCAAGGAGGAAAATACTACCGCGAGTCTGCTGTTTCTTATATACATCGCCTACAAAAGTTGTGTGTGGATATTACAAGCCAGCGTATCCTTCGTTATATGGATTTTATGTCCCGAATAGGGATATCCAGTGACTTTTTATTGTTTTCCCCCAAAGTTCTCTTAAATAATGTATTTACATTTTGTTTCACCCACAAGCGACAAACATAGTGCAGATTGATGTGTGCAGAATACATCTACATGAAGTCATTAATGTGTGAACCTAACCTGAGGCTGTGCTCTCACAAGGGTTTGAATTGTGTTTTGAAGGCTACAGGAATGGGCTTGGCCCCAACACAGATGTATCGCTACTGAAACGCTTGTGATCGTCAGCAAGCACCATGGGGGTCATTTATCTTCAGTCTGCACGTCTTTTTTATTTTCCAGGCTCTGGGTTTATTTTAGGGTAATATAACAGGCATCTGAGTCTGTTATTATTTTGTGACATTTTTTAAAAGTTGCAAAAAAGTAGCAAAGTCTACTTCAACCCCTTCTAAACTTTTGCCTTTGTCTCCTTGGGACTGGAGTTTATTTGCAACTTTTAACAAAAAGTCAGTTCACATATGGATTCTGAAGATATATGGTGAACTTTGCTAGGCAAATGGGGAAAAAAATATGTTGTGGTTTTTGCCATTGAGGCCCGTTGCGAAGCATTGCATCACGTTTTTTGTTGCGTTTTTGACGCATTCCAAAGACGTGAACTGTGATCACATGCTGAGGTCACAATGCATCTTAGCAAATGCAGTAGAAGGCCTAGGTAACCTTGGCATGTGATCAAGGCTGAAGCTTTTGGAATCCATCAAAAACGCACAGCCTCACAGCTCAGCACTGCTGCTCTTATATGCAATATGCAATTAGGACAAGTCCCTCCCTGTTGTGTTGCAAAATGAAATTTAAAAACCAAAAAAAATACAGGCCTCTCCAGGAGATACCCCCAACACAACACAAGTGCCCAACCCTCCAGGTCGGATCACCCCATGCTAGTACATAAACATACCGACCTCTGTGCCCACAGTGAGCATATGGGATCCTCAGTATGATGTGAAGACGGCACAGGGTAATGAGTGTGGATGGGT
Source organism: Engystomops pustulosus (assembly GCA_019512145.1). Taxonomy (NCBI): domain Eukaryota; kingdom Metazoa; phylum Chordata; class Amphibia; order Anura; family Leptodactylidae; genus Engystomops; species Engystomops pustulosus. The sequence continues at coordinate 87,183,621 of CM033642.1, read as the reverse complement.
TCCCGTAGAATTTTTGCTTCTTGGTCAAAGTTGTCTACGTCGGTGCAGTTCTTCCTTATCCTCTTGTATTGTGAATAGGGTACATTTTGTATCCATTTTTTATAATGTGAACTGGAGTATTCAAGATAATTATTCGAGTCTACTTTTTTGAAATGAGTTTTGGTTTTAAAGGAGCCATCTTCATGGTATATTTGTAGGTCGAGAAATGCAATGGTCTCATCACTGGTCTCGAGGGTAAAGGAGATGCCCCACGGGTTTTTATTAAGGTAGTCGTGGAATTCTTTTATCATATTCTTTGGGCCTGTCCATAAAAGGAAAAGGTCATCTATATATCTTTTGTATTTTAAGATATATGGTAGGAACGGGTTATTGCTGTTCACTATGAACTCTTCCTCAAAAGCCCCCATAAATAAGTTGGCAAAAGTGGGGGCTACCCGTGTGCCCATAGCCGTTCCTAGTATTTGGTGGTATAGGTTGGTATCGTATATGAAATAATTATTCTGTAAGACAATACGTAGACACTCTAGTAAGAAGGTTTTCTTCTCTTCAGAGAAATCGACATCTCTATCCAAAAATAATTTGACGCACTCTATCCCTTTAGAGTGGTCAATGTTAGAGTATAGGGAGTTGACGTCTAAGGTGATTAAACTGATGTTTTCGTCCCAGTTTGTTTCATATAGCTCTCGGATGAGCTGGTCCGAGTCTTTGAGGTAGCTGGGGAGATTTGTGACGAATGTTTGTAGTATAATATCAAGATATTGAGATATGTTACTGGTGATGGACCCGACACCTGAAATAATCGGTCTCCCTGGTGGGTTTGCTGCTCTTATATGCAATATGCAATTAGGACAAGTCCCTCCCTGTTGTGTTGCAAAATGAAATTTAAAAACCAAAAAAAATACAGGCCTCTCCAGGAGATACCCCCAACACAACACAAGTGCCCAACCCTCCAGGTCGGATCACCCCATGCTAGTACATAAACATACCGACCTCTGTGCCCACAGTGAGCATATAGAATCCTCAGTATGATGTGAAGACGGCACAGGGTAATGAGTGTGGATGGACCCTGCATCTCTGCCGCCTGCCCTGACCCTGTGCCTGGACCCAACCAGAGACTGTCTTCCGTTAAGGTTCCTCAACTTCGACTGCCACTGCGGGCTAGTCGCATCTGTAGAACGACCTGGTGGTACCCTGCCGCAGCAAGTCCATCCCGCTTTGCGGCGGGGTCTGGTGAAGACCAGGTGCCACTTAGACTCCGGTCCCAGGTTTCGGCTAGTACCACCTCCCGCACATCCCGAATCCTGAAAGTAAGATCCTCCACAAAGGTTCTCCACATCTGGTCATTCCTGTGCTCCTTGGTGTTGGCCCCAGTAGCCAGTTTCAAGTGTGTGCCTTCTTAGACTCTGGGTCTGCAGGAAACTTTCTGGATGCTGCCCATGTCTCGCAGAATCACATCCCAGTGATCCACCTCGAGAAGCCTCTGGTCATCTCTTCAGTCAGTGACCAGATTCTCTCTGACCCTGTTCAGTATCGGACTGAACCATTGTGTTTGCAAGTTATTGCCTTGCATAAGGAGAGACTGTCCTTCTATGTACTTTCCCATTCCACATCCTCCGTCCTATTGGGACTTCCGTGGTTGCAGCGACACACACCTGTCCTCAACTGGTAGACTGGGGAGGTTCTTCTTTGGGGTCCTGAATGCCAGTCTCGTTGTCTCATGGCTCTCCACCCAGTCTCTACTATGCCCCCCTCCTCGTCTCTCAAGTCTCTGAAGGGTCTTCCCACTGCTTATCTGGACTTTGCTGATGTCGTCTTTGAAAAGCAAGCAGAAAGCTTACCACTGCATTGTCCATACGATTGCCTTATAAAACTTCTGCCGGGCACATCTCTTCCACACGGTCGTGTTTACCCGCTGTCCATGCCTGGAACTGCGGCCATGTCGGCCTTTATCAGGGAGAATCTGCAGAAGGGGTTCATCCGCAAATCCTCTTCTCCTGCCGGTGCCGGTTTCTTCTTTGTGGCCAAGAAAGATGTATGTCTCCGCCCCTGCATTGATTATAGGGGGCTCAATAAAGTGACAGTGAAGAACTGGTATTTGCTGCCCTTGATCACAGAACTTTTTGACCGCCTCTGTGGTGCTAAGGTCTTCTCTGAATTGGACCTTCGTGGGGCATATAATCTTATCCACATCCAAGAGGGCGATGAGTGGAAGACCGCCTTTAACACCCCAGATGGGCACCTTGGCACCTTGAGTAACTGGTCATTCCCTTTGGACTGTGCAATGCGCCTGCAGTATTTCAGGAATTTGTTAATGATATCTTCAGAAACCTGCTATACACCTGTGTTGTAGTCTACTTAGATGACATCTTGGTGTTCTCTGCTGATCTTGAGTCTCATCAAGTCCAAGTTCTTAGGCGCCTAAGGGCCAACCGCCAAACTGAAGAAATACCAGTTCCATCAGAGGAGTCTTCCGTTTCTCGGATAAAGGCCCACAGATGGATCCAGCCAAGTTGTCTGCGGTACTTCAGTGGCCTTGCCCAGTGGGACTTCGTGCCATACAGAGATTCTTGGGCTTTGCAAATTATTACCGGCAATTCATTCCTCACTTCTCTTCCCTCGTATCTCCCATTGTGGCCTTAATTAGAAAAAGGCGCTGATCCCAGACTCTGCCCTTCGGGGCTGAGGAAGCATTATCTAAACAGAAGTCTGCCTTTGCTTCTGCTCCGGTACTGACACAGCCAGATTTAGTAACTGTGGTGGGTTGCATAAGAAACCAGGAGGAATAATAAAGCTGCATTAACCGACACACTTTTATACGTTACCAAAGCTGTTTATTATAGCCTAGGACTAAAGTACAATAAAATGACCAATATCCAGTGGTCCGTTGTAACTAGGGTTCATCTGTAAGTCAGTTCTTAAGTAGGGGACCGGCCTGTATTTCATCTTAATCTCAGTTCCTCAGTTACTTGGATCACAAACAAGGGTTCTGAGGTCTGTGTGTTTGCATCCGACTGTCATCAGTGTGGTGGACTTGCTCACGTGTCAAGGGCTTTCAACCTGATCACATTTTGAAATAACACTGCTTTTCGCATTGCATTGCTAAAACACCAATGGGGCAGATTACTTACCCCGGCCCATTCGCATCCAGCGGTGGCGTTCTCTGCGCTGGATTCGGTCCCCTGGGATTTATGAAGGTAGTCTCTGCTGCGCTGAAAAAGCATCTGAACGCGCAGGAATTCACGGGCCGGCCGAGTGAAGGTAAGCGCGAGTCCAGCGACAACCACATTTCCCGTTTTAAAATGCGGCGTTTTTTTCCACGACAAATTTCCTGTTTTTTAAATGCGGCGGTTTTTGCAAATACGTCGGGTTTTACATTCGCCACGCCCCCCATTCCGTCGCGCGCATGCCGACGCCGATGCCCAAATCCGATCGCATGCCCGCCAAAATCCCGGGTATTCAGGGAATTGGCGCAAACAGAAATCTGAGGTGGGTAAACGTCGAAATCCGCGAATCGGAGCCCTAGGTAAATGACCCCATGTATACTTCAACATGTGATCAAGGTCCAACCCTATTTTATAAGCGTCAAAAACGCATCAAAAAAAAATAAAAAAGAATCGCCTGGACCTCTTCCTGGGGCTGTGCAATCCAACGGCGTGTCATGAGCCTCCAACAGGTCAGTGCTGGGAATATACAGTTATGAAATGTATGGGAAAAAATTCAGGACCATACAAATAAATGCCGTTTTAACAACCTCTGGCACATGCTCTAGATTTATTCCCTTCACATTCAGTCAATTGGATCTGATTTTGCAGCATGTACATTAACTTTCAGATTGAATCAATGGAAGAAATCTGCAGACAATGTAATTTAATAGCAACAATTACACCACAAGCGACAAACACTAGTGGGCAGATTGATTGTGGCAGTAATACATCTACATGAAAGTCATTATGTGTGAAACCTACACCTGAGGCTGTCTCTCACAAGGGTTTGAATTGTGTTTTGAAGGCTACAGAGGTGCCCAACCGGTATGCTCTGAGCGGCAGCCCTCTCGATTCCCTTTCCCTTATCTCCATAATGCCTGACTTTCTCCTGGGCCGGCACTGCGGTACTGGCGAGGTGTGCCGGGGAAGGCTTGCAGAGCGCCACTGCTCTTTCCTGGGTTTCTAGTGCTCACTAGCTTTGCAGCAAGCACCCAAGTGGGGTCATTATTAGCTTCAGTTCGCAACGTTTTTTTTTTTTTTTCCAGGCTCTGGGTTTATTTTAGGGTAATATTAACAGGCATCGAGTCTGTTTATTTGTGACATTTTATAAAGTTTGGCAAAAAGTAGCACAAGTGACTCTCAACCCCTTCTAAACTTGTTGCACTTTGTCTCACTTGGGACTGGGAGTTTATTTGCACTTTCAAAAAAGTCAGTCACATCATGGATTCTGAAGATATAGGTGTACTTGGCTAGCAAATGGGGGGGAAAAAAATATGTTGTGGTTTTTGCCATTGAGGCCCGTTGCGAAGCATTGCCACGTTTTTTGTTGCGTTTTTGACGCATTCCAAGACGTGAACTGTTGTCACATGCTGAGGTCAGCACAATGCATCTTAGCAAATGCAGTAGTAAGAGCCTAGGTAACTTGGATGTTACAAGGCTGAAGCTTTTGGAATCACAAAAAACCGCACACGCCTCACGCTCAGCATGCCTTGCTGTCTATAGTGCAATGACAATTAGGACAAGTCCCTCCCGTTGTGTTTTGCAATGAATTAAAAACAAAAAAAATACAGCCTCTCCAGAGATACCCCAACACAACACAAAGGCCCAACCCTCCAGGTCGGAATCACCCCATGCTAGTACATAAACATACCGACCTCTGTGCCCACAGTGAGCATATGGGATCCTCAGTATGATGTGAAGACGGCACAGGGTAATGAGTGTGGATGGAAACCTGTGATCACTTCCTTCATTTCTTTACCCAGAATCCTATTAATGTTTATCCACAAACCAAAACAATGATTTGCAGAAGAATACAGGGCACACAACACTACACCTTAATGTGTTACACATTTATAGATATGTTCTATAACAATAAGTTAATGACTGCAATATACTGACATACTGCAGTAAGCTCATTAGTACGATGGACAAAGGTGGTGAGGCTTTCTGCCAAGAGATGGTGCTGAGGGCTGATCACATCCCTAAACAGATTTTACATGTTCAGACAATCCAAAATTCTAGAACTGCAGTAATAAACTGTGTCCAGCTGCAGCATAACACTACTTCTGTGGCTATTTTATGTCATTTTTAATCTCAAATCAATGACAAAGCTTTTTTTATAAAGCGCCATCATGTTCCATAGCGCTGCACAGATCATAGGGCACATATACAAATATTACAGAGTAATAAACTAATCAGGCGAAACAAGAATGAGGGCCCTGTCTATGAGGATGAAGGGAGTGACACGAGCTTACAGTCTATGAGGATGAAGGTGAAGACTCAAGAGCTTACAGTCTATGAGGATGAAGGGGTTGACACAAGAGCTTACAATCTATGAGGATGAAGGGTGATGCAAGAGCTTACAGTCTATGAGCATGAAGGGTGACTTGTACAATGGTCCAGCCATTCTCTAAGTGATAGAAACATTTTTATGTGCATTGTAAGATTTATGTATGTTGTAAAAATGCAGCTATTATACAGTTTCTCACAAGTACATTTCTGTTCCCCCATATTATGTCCTTATAGTAATTATTAACACTTGAATAAGATGTTAGGTCAGGAGATCAGACCAATTTCACACCACAATATTATACATTTGGAAGCCAAACCAGAAGTGGATCCTACAGAGAAAATGTATAGTGAAAGTGTCACGGGTGCTCCTGCACCCCATATTCTGGGTCGCAGGAGCACCGTGTACCTCTGTGTGCCCCCGGAGCCCCTTCACAGCAGAACTCACCTCTCCTGGCTCCAGCGGCGGTCTCTCTGCGGCTCCGGTGGTTCGGCGCGTGCATCCCTGTCTCCTAGGGCAAAGATTTAAAGGGCCAGCGCACCGATAATTGCCGCTGGCCTGCCACCTTCCCAGGTAAGTTCCTGCCCCTTCCTGTGACCCTTGCCGGATCTTTGTGCCCCACAGGCTAAGAAAAAGCTCCCCAGCGATATTCCTGCGTTCCTGTGTATTTCTGCATTCCAGTGTGTTCCTGCTCCTGAGTCCTGTGTTACCGTTTTCCTCTGTTACCAGAGTCCCTCCATGTTCCTGTGTTACCAGAGTCCCTCTGTGTTGTTGTGTTCCTTTGCACCATGTGCCTGTGTTCCCATTCACATTTGCTCGGACCTCCCATTGCTGACCCTGGATTGAACTTCGCCCTGCATCTCTGCCCTGACCCTGTGCCTGGACTCAACCAGAGACTGTCTTCCGTTAAGGTTCCTCAACTTCGACTGCCACTGCGGGCTAGTCGCATCTGTAGAACGACCTGGTGGTACCCTGCCGCAGCAAGTCCATCCCGCTTTGCGGCGGGGTCTGGTGAAGACCAGGTGCCACTTAGACTCCGGTCCCAGGTTTCGGCTAGTACCACCTCCCGCGGTGGTCCAGTGTCACATCCCGAATCCTGAAAGTAAGATCCTCCACAAAGCTTCTTCACATCTGGTCATTCCCGTGCTCCTTGGTGTTGGCCCCGATAGCCAGTTTCAAGTGTGTGCCTTCTTGGACTCTGGGTCTGCAGGAAACTTTCTGGATGCTGCCCATGTCTCGCAGCATCACATCCCAGTGATCCACCTCGAGAAGCCTCTGGTCATCTCTTCAGTCAGTGACGAGATTCTCTCTGACCCTGTTCAGTATTGGACTGAACCATTGTGTTTGCAAGTTATTGCCTTGCATAAGGAGAGACTGTCCTTCTATGTACTTCCCCATTCCACATCCTCCATCCTTTTGGGACTTCCGTGGTTGCAGCGACACACACCGGTCCTCAAATGGTATTATGGGGAGGTTCTTCGCTGGGGTCCTGAATGCCAGTCTCGTTGTCTCATGGCTCTCCACCCAGTCTCTACTTTGCCCTCCTCCTCGTCTCTCAAGTCTCTGAAGGATCTTCCCGCTGCTTATCTGGACTTTGCTGATGTCTTCTTTGAAAAGCAAGCAGAAAGCCTACCACAGCATTGTCCATACGATTGCCTTCTAGAACTTCTGCCGGGCACATCTCTTCCACAAGGTCGTGTTTACGCGCTGTCCATGCCTGAAACTGCGGCCATGTCGGCCTTTATCAGGGAGAATCTGCACAAGGGGTTCATCCTCAAATCCTCTTCTCCTGCCGGTGCCGGTTTCTTCTTTGTGGCCAAGAAAGATGTATCATCCTGTCATCCCATGATCCTGAGTGCCTCTGGCACTTTTACAAAGTTATTATTTTGTTAATAAAGAAGATAGAAAACAACAACAAAAACAGTCTGGTGATAGATGTCCTTTAACCCCTTATCACCGATACTAGTTTTCAGCTCAATGACCAGACTCGATTTTTCAAATCTGACATGTCTCACGATAATTGGTTATAACTTCGGAACGCTTTAACATATCCCGGTGATTTTGAGAATGTTTTCTCGTGACACATTGTACTTCATGTTAGTTATAAAATTTAAGTGACACGTTTTGCGATTCGTTCTGAAAAAAAGTGATATAGCCAGAATAGGCTACATTTGGGTGCAGATGGTCTTAGTGTGGGCTCCTGTGTAAGCGACAGTGAAGGAAGTGGTTATGAATGTAAGAAACATATGACCATTAATCGTCCGTTCTCTTGTCATATACTGTTAATTCAATCTAGTCTGACCTGAAAAATTTTTTTAGATAAAGAAACTGTGAGTGAAATTGAGACCCCTGAGGAGGTGACACTTGCCAAAACACATAGGGTTGTTATCAGGGTCTATAGACTAGAATAGTCTCCATTAATACTATTGGCCTTTAATACCAGTTAGCCTACCCTATAGGCGTACTGGATATTATAAATACAACTTCAAAGGAGAGGCCAATAGAAAGTAAGTGTATGGGTCTCACTTAAGGGCCAGTTGTTTTCTTGATCCTTTTACAAGGTTATTTTGGCATTTTTTTAAACAATACTTATAAAAGTAATTTTTTAGCGTCATTAATTTATTCAGTGAAAATAATTAACTTCTGGAGGGACGTAAACTTGATCAGCTTAGGATAATAAGTGCTACAGTATATATACAGTGCCTTGACTTTTGTCACATTTCAGGCTTCAAACAAAATTGGAATTTTTTGGTGAAGAATCAACAAGTGGGGCACAAAAAACAGCTCGAGCTCAGTAAGGTTTGATGGAGAGTTTTTTTGTTTTTTTTTTTGAACAGCAGTTTTCAGCTCTTTCCACAGATTCTTGATGGGATTCAGGTCTGGACTATGACTTGGCCATTCAAATACCTGGATATGTTTATTTGTGAACTGTTCCATTTTATATTTTGCTTCATGTTTGGGATTATTGTCTTATTAGAAGACAAATCTCTGTCCTAGCAAAGAAGATCCCGGCACTCGCAAAATAAATGCAAATCGTGTTTTAATAGTAAGATAAACTTACAGCATGATGTGCAGGGACACAAAAACAGTAACGCGTTTTCGGCATCGATACACGAGCCTTTGTCAACCACACTGTATAGTTAAACATCACACACATTAATACAAAGTTGCGATCTAAACCCCGCCCACTGACGTCACATCCTACCGGAAACGGGATCTCCGTGGTGTGACGTAGTGGCTTCAGGTATTTTCCTCGTTCTGATTGCGTTTCTAGAAGGAGAGATTGGGGACAAGAATCAGTGTTAATGCATCGCTATCATGTCAAGATTGAAGAATAAATAAAACAGAGATAAAGTTCACTATGACGTATAACGAAGTGAACATCAGCTTCTTGGATACAGTGGTATACAAAAGGACCGATGGGACTCTAGGTACGGACTTATATAGGAAGGATACAGATAGGAATAGTGTTCTACACTACCGCAGCAATCATCCTTATGCCATAAAAAAATCTGTCCCTAATTCCCAGTTCCAAAGAGTTCATAGAATAGTGTCAGATGAGAGTACTAGGGTGAATAGGCTGGATGAGATGGAATCCAGATTCCGAGACAGAGGGTACCCCGAACACCTCTTGAAAGGGGCCAGAAGTTCTGCTTCCATGGGCTCAACTAGACCTAAAGTACGAGCGGAAAAAAAGATAATCTTTAGCCACCAACACCATCCCTTTAATAGCAGGATTGACACAATAGTCAGGAAACACTGGCGCATACTTCAAACATCGTTCCCTAAAGTTGAGGAGTTTCAGAATCCACCATTAATTTGTAGCTCATTATCAAGAACCTTAATCAGGTCCAAGTTCCCCGTAGAGGTGGCAATATTAAGGTTCTTCTTCGTCGCCGCGAGGCCTATTGGATACATACCTTGGGGACCTTGGAACCACGAGGGTTAAATCGCGATTACGATTTAAGAGATTTTTCATAGTACTGTGAGAGTTCATTTGAGATGTTCTTAGGTTTACACTAACTTTATCTCTGTTTTATTTATTCTTCAATCTTGACATGATAGCGATGCATTAACACTTTGATTCCTGTCCCCAATCTCTCCTTCTAGAAACGCAATCAGAACGAGGAAAATACCTGAAGCCACTACGTCACACCACGGAGATCCCGTTTCCGGTAGGATGTGACGTCAGTGGGCGACAAAGGCTCGTGTATCGAGCCGAAAACGCGTTCCTGTTTTTGTGTCCCTGCACATCATGCTGTAAGTTTATCTTACTATTAAAACATGATTTGCATTTATTTTGCGAGTGCCGGGATCTTCTTTGCTACGATACTGAGGCCCAGGCCGTACCCGGAGCACCGCACACCTGCAGAGTGCCGTCCATCTACTGTTATATCAAATCTCTGTCCTAGTCTCAGATGTTTTGCATACTCCAACAGATTTTCTTGCAGAATGGTCTGGTATTTGGCTCCATCCCTCTTAACCAGTTTGCGACAAAGGATAATCTTTAGCCACCAACATCATCCCTTTAATAGCAGGATTTACACAATAGTCAGGAAACACTGGCGCATACTTCAAACATCGTTCCCTAAAGTTGAGGAGTTTCAGAATCCACCCTTAATTTGTAACAAGAGGGCTCCAAATTTACAGAACAAACTTATACGGGCTGACATGGGAGGCACACAAAGGTTACCAAAACAAGTTTTTCTTGCGACACAGAAGAGAGGCACGTTCCCATGTTTAAGCTGTTCTGAATGTTGACACAGAAGAGAGGCACGTTCCCATGTTTAAGCTGTTCTGAATGTTCTAATATTCTTCGCGGTGATACATTACATCTTTATCTCTGTTTTATTTATACTTCAATTTTGACATGATAGCGATGCATTAACACGTTGATTCTTGTCCCCAATCTCTCCTTCTAGAAACGCAATCAGAACGAGGAGAATACCTGAAGCCACTACGTCACACCACGGAGATCCCGTTTCCGGTAGGATGTGACGTCAGTGGGCGGGGTTTAGATCGCAACTTTGTATTTATGTGTGTGATGTTTAACTATACAGTGTGGTTGACAAAGGCTTGTGTATCGAGCCGAAAACGCGTTCCTGTTTTTGTGTCCCTGCACATCATGCTGTAAGTTTATCTTACTATTAAAACACGATTTGCATTTATTTTGCGAGTGCCGGGATCTTCTTTGCTACGATACTGAGACCCAGGCTGTACCCGGAGCACCGCACACCTGCAGAGTGCCGTCCATCTACTGTTGTATCTTACCTGTATATACAAACAAACATGTTTTTTACCCACACATGAGTAATAGACTGTATATGTAGCTATATTATAACTTATTTTGTTGTAACTTTTCTCATTTGCATTCAATTCTAAAAAAAATCTCACTTGTGATAACTAGGTTTCTATGGTTGAAATCAAATGTTATTTGCACCATAATGGATTTGTATGCTGTTAGAATACAAGAGCTCAGGGCTGCTGCTCGCTGTGATATTCAAGACAAAGCATATGTGGCAAATTTCCTCTTGTGTTAATAGCTTTAGGCATGTACACTCTGATAACTTTTATATATAAAGTCCTCATTAAAAAACAGTCATACTTATGTGATGAATGAAATTAAAATTACAGTGTTCCAGGCTATTAAACTTGCCTTGGAGGAGTGGCGCTATCTTCTGGAAGGAGCTCATCACCCGGTCAGCGTATATTCTGACCACAAGAATCTCCTGTACCTCCAGACTGCTCAGTGTCTCAATCCACGATAAGCTCCCTGGTCCCTTTTCTTTTTGCATTTTTTTGATCCATTTTCGTCCTGCTGAGAAGAACATCAAGGCAAATGCTCTCTCTCATGCCTCTGATGTTATTGGGGAAGAACCGGCTCCTCGGCATATCATCTCTCCGGAACGGCTGCTTGTGGCCAAAAGGACTTGTAGATTTTCTGTAAAGGATCCATTTCAGTTAAGTGTCAAGTATTATATGATAACACAATATTTATGATACAATGACACAGTTTTTATCGTTATATTGTGACTTAAATAAATAGGATATTCATGAATACACAGAATATGTACATGTATAAGGTCTGTGGTGTGTGCAATGTAATTGATAGAATTTGCAATCAATAATCAAAGGGAAGGTTTTATGGTATATTTGTGAACATGAGGCCACATTCACATGTTGGGTTTACATGGTGTTGAACGGGTTTGCCCATATAAGAAAATTCTCATATTCCAATCCCCTAGCGATGTTTACACAATAAAGATAATTTTTAACCCCTTACTTTACAATTTTACTCAGTTTTATGTGGGAGTGTGGGTGGTGACTCTCTAATCAGACACGTTAAGATCCATGTAGTGCTGTACGATGCTGTGTGCTAACAATGTGGTTAGATTTTCAAGTTCCAGGATTATATACACTTTTATTTAGCTTCTGAACAGTGTACTAGTATCTGAGATGAGATAGATAAGAGATGAGATGATGAGATCTGTAAGATGCATATTACACACAATTATATTCTCAGCTCTGTTACATCTCAGCCACAACATACTGTCAGATCTGCTGTGCCTCCCTCCCCTCCCCTCCCCTGAATAAAGACTCTATCTGCCTGTAACTTGTCGCTTTCCTCTACTGAAATTGGTCTTTACCAGCAGGAGATCTCTGTGTGAGCTTGTCTTGGAATGCAAGGTTGGGGGCTGGAGGGAGAGACACTGTAGGGAGCAGACAGGAGAAAAATATGTCTTCCCGACCCTAAAGTCAGAAGTTACAGGTCGTGTCTAGAGGCAACTGGCAAATTGTGTACACCAGGACTGATAAAGACAGGTTGGAATTATATCTGTGAAAGGCTTTTTGTTAATAACAGTGAATTTGAGAATGTGTTATTTTGTTATCCTGCGGACATTTAATAATCTTATCTTTGTGGGAATATCCTTTTAACATAACATTTACATAACCGTGATGTAAATATAATGTCAATGATATGTAAGTGAAATGTGTTAGGCCCCTTCCACACTAGCGTTTTTCCCGCGCGAGTTCTGCGCATGCTTTTGACGCGCAGAACTTGCATTGCACTCTGTCCCATTGTTTCCAATGGGTCTTTCCTCATTTGCGTTGTTTTGCACGCGCGTGCTTGCGTTTGTTTTGCGTTTTTCCCGCCCCATTCAAGTCTATGGAGACGCATCAAAAATGCATTGCACTCGCAAGCATTTCAAGTGCAATGCGAGTGCAATGCGTTTTAAATGTATGGGTTGCTAGGTGACATGAATAATTCCCCTGCTCGCGATCGCACATTTAATTTAAAAAACACAGTGAAGAACAGTGAAGAATAGAATAAAAACAGTGAACACAGTGAACACAGGATCATTTAAATGAAAAACACAGTAAAGAACACAGTGAAGAATAGATTACAGATGTTCGGCACATCTGCTTACTTGTCGGGAGATACGCGCGGAACGGTGCGAACAAAATAGCATGTGAAGAACAATATATATGTGTGTAAAGAACACATTGCAGATGTTTCCATACATTTGCAATGTCTTCTTCACATGTGGCATGTGGTTTTTGTTTTTTTTTTAATTATAAAAATGATGAAAAACAATTTTACAGATATTATTTTTTTTTCTTTTAAACAGAAGTTTGGACTGATTCAAACTTCTTTTCTCTATAAGGCCACATTCACATTGTGTTTGATTTGCTTTTTGAAACGGGAGTGGAGAGAGCAGGGCGTGTGCTCTCTACTAGTTCTAGGAGCATGAGGAAGCTTGCAGGGGTTGTGCATAAATTAAAAGACAGGGAAGCCGAGAGGCGCTCGGGTGCCGTCATCCTGAGTGCCGCTGGCACTTTTACAAAGTTATTATTTTGTTAACCCCTACGGGACACAGCATCTTTTGGCCTAAAGGACGCGGACCCATTTTTCAAATCTGCCCTGTGTCACTATAAGTGGTTATAGCGTGGGAACGCTATGAGAAATCCAGGTTCTTTTCACTATTTCTTAGACCATCTAGGGTACATTAACCCTAGATGGTCAGATCGCTCCTACCATATACTGCAATACTTCTGTATGCAGTATATGGCATTTTTGCAGCTCATTCATTACAATGAGCCACTGGCCTCAAACGAGTCAAACGAAGACACGAGGCTACCATGGCAACTGATCACCACCCCCCGATGACGTTCGGGGGAGCGATGATCGTAATAAAGATGGCAGCGCCCACGGCAATGAAAGGGTTAATAGCAGCGATCGGTGCAAGCACCGACCGCGGTTATTAGTGGTGGGGGTTTGCTGTACTATGCAACAACCCCCACCCTTGTATGAAGAGGACTCAGCCCGTGAGCCCTCTTCATACATTCCCAAAATCTTGAGCGTTAAGGGGTTAAAGCATTTGCACCAGTTTTCTGTCACACTTTGCACTAAAAAGAATGTGCAAACTGCTTGCACATGTATTTATAAAGTGTCTGCGCCAGTTTTATATCTTAGCTGCATTGTATCCAACAAGACAGAAAAAATGTGCCCCTATTAAGCATTTGAGACTTTTGTAAGACTTTTTAGACAAAAGTCACAAAAAACTCACATGCCTCATTTATCAACCACTAAGATAAATCAGGCAAGCTTAAAGCCTTTAAAAAAATCCCCAAAACTGGATACACTTTTTGGACAAATGTCCCCCCACATTTTCTGTATGTAAACAATGTAAAAGGTGTGGAGCTCATCAACAATCACATGATTTCATGTTTAAACCCATTTGGGATTGGGCCAAGCATCTGCCTTATACCATAAAACCCTGTGGCGCTGAGATTTGTTTGCCAGTGACTTATAATAATATTATAATGTCACGGCATAACAAGACTGTAATAGGCCCTGGTGCAAACTTTGATTTGGGGCCACATTTACCAAAACCCTGGCCGATATTATATGTGAGAATAAACATACTATATAATTTTTTTTTTTTTTTTTGTGTTTTTTTGTGTTTTTTGTTTTTTTTTGTGTTTTTTGTTTTTTTTTGAGTTTTTAGAACCAAACAATCCTATCCTATTGCTATGGCTATTTTCTAGCCAAGTATCAAAGGAAGCACACTACTATGCCAGATGAGATGACACTGAGTTATTGCCTAATAGAAATCCAACCCCTACTGAATTTTGCCACTTCAGCCTTTGCTATGGATATGTGCGCCACTAAGCGCAGAACACAGCGGTCGCAAGTCTCACTACAAATTGCTCAGAATTGGCAAGTACATGCACTGCAGAAACTACAGCCACCAGCAGATCAACCAGAAATCAAATATATAGAACGCTACTGTAGGCTTCAAGAAGCTATTTGTATTCTCCTATGGCTATTTTCTAGCCAAGTATCAAAGGAAGCACACTACTATGCCAGATGAGATGACACTGAGTTAGTGCCTAATAGAAATCCAACCCCTACTGAATTTTCCCACTTCAGCCTTTGCTATGGATATGTGCGCCACTAAGCGCAGAACACCATGTCTTCTTGCAATCTTTACAGCAAGTTGTCACTTCCTCAATGTGCTTCGCACAGGCTCTGAGCAGCCACGGCAGACAGATAGCGACATGCGTGGGGTCGTTGCAAGGGTGAGTATAACCGTCCTTTTTCTTTGAGTATTTTGGGTGGGTTTTAGCACATTCTCCTTGCCGACAAACCTGCTTTCCTCCGTATAAACGTCAGTTTTGGCCTAATTTTCATCATTGCTCTGGTACTGTTCGGAGTATATGTTTAGCTTAGCGGATGACATATATCCTCAGTCATTAAATGAATAGAACCTAAATTATGTGCAGTAAACGAATGGTTCTTATTCATCTCTTTTGTCTACTATTCCAATGTTGTATAGCAATGCATACAGCCTATACAACTCTCTATCCAGACCCACCAGCTGATGACTGTTCTTAAAGCAACTACATACCTCAACCATCACCTACCCCTATCGCCTTCACACCCCATCATTGTGTATGGTGCAAGATCACTAGTCAGCAGCATTCTCAACGAGCTCACTCATCATAAGTTTGGATGCCAGAAAACCAAAATTTTAAATTTATTTGTGGTCATATGGTGCATAAAACGTACATCTCTGTGCAAAACTTATGGCTTTTAACAAATTTTCTGTGTGGATTATTTCACTGCTGCCACAAAACACGTCTACGGTTGTGAAGGGCAACATTCATGTTTTATATCACTCTTGACATCTACAGTACTACAAATTACTTACAGATTAAGTTGGCTGCTTTAGATCACAAATAATGTTTTCATATAATGATGCTAGGTGACATCTTTATAGGACATGGTTGCGAACCTATGGCAGGGGTGTCAAAGGATGTTTGTCGCTTGGAGCCCTTTCTTTGGGCCCCCAGGCCTTCACCCCAACACAGTTTGCAGCTCGGACTCACAGGCGTTCTCTTGTGATCCAATCGAGTTTAAGACGTGTCAGTTCTCAGCGCCATTGTGCTGCCAGGACTACATGAGGAGCTAAAGGTGTGATAGAGATGGATTGTCATTGGAGCCTCCTTCCTGGGGCCCCCTGATTCTTCCTCTTCGAATGAGACCTTGAGTGAATCTTAACAATCCCAACTTTCTCTTCTCCATCATCTTTCTTGTTTGTTGAACTCAGGAGGCCAATCTGATTAACGCTGTGATACAGCAGGGATCAGTAGTTTACTGCTTTAAATTGCATTTGGCACTTTGCGACACAAGTGGTTTTGTTGTACTTTGTTACTGTGTCTCCAAAAAGGTTCGCCCTCACTGTTCTAGGCATTTACCACCAATGATCAAAGGATTGGTAAAACCATGCATGCCCACTAACATACTAAGTATGGTCCCCTTCAGTCATGAGCTCTCTTCTTTAAAGAGCTTCTGTGCCCGTTGTTTTAAGAAAAAAAGGTCTCAAAAATTCTGAAAATGAGCCTGAGGGGCTCCAGACTCCATTAACACTAGGAGCCGCCCTGAGCCCCACATGATCATTTGCAATATTTCAGAATCCTTCTTTTTAAAAAAAACAGGCCCTAATAAGGCTAAAGAGGAGTGATCTGCCAGCGAGGGCACATCCAGTATGTCAGGTGTTTTGTTTACAACCTTTCATCCTGGTGGTAGATTTCCTTTAACATCCTAAGACCTTCTTAAACCTCGTCAGAGCACATATTTTACAAGGGGGAAGAAGACAATACCAGTTTGTGAATAAAGCTTTTTCTTTATTTCCTATTAATTAGAATGAATGCTACTTCACCAAACCAAACTGGCTAAAAAGCATCATCTTTGCTGGAAGAAACTGCAACACCCCCCATTTGCTGCTGTAGCATGCAGGATAACAAGAACCCAGGTATTCTCAGATTTCACTTACCGCTTTATATTCTAATAATGAAACATATTCAAGTTCAACTAACAACTTTGTTTTCTTTTCCCTCATTTCTATTATACAGGAGCGTGGATTATCAAATCATCGCTGTACAAAGTGACTTCTAACCGCCTTGGAATTGTCGCATACAATCGTCTGTTGACAGTGATAACTCGGATAGGTAGGATAGGTTTTACATGCTAGGAATCTACATTTCATCATATTTTATTTAACCCCTGGTCCATGGTCATTAGTGCCTGAAATGCCAGCGTCAATGTTTTTATGTCTTCTAATGGGAATTCGTCTATACCATGAAGCAAGATTCTTAAATATACCGTATTTTCCGGACATAGGCCACTTAAAAGCCTTGGATTTCCGTGTAAATCAAAGTGCGCCTTAAGTCCGTGCGCCCTATTATGGCGCTGGGCACAGGGCAGCGGACCATACTTACATAGGTCCGCTACCGTAGTATCGCTCCTCGGATATCTGCTGTCTCCGGGTATCGGGGACCTATGTAAGTTGGTCCGCTCCCTCCTCCTCCACCCTCTCCCTCACCTTCCCCGCTCACCTTCCTCGCGTTCCCCTTCGCGTCTCGTGGTCGGCTTCCTCGTCGCCCCCCCCCCCCCACCCCCCCCCCCACCCCCCCCCCCGCCCCGCTCACGTTCGCCGCTTCACGTCGGGTCTCCTGCCACGCCCCCGTAACCCCGCCACGCCCCCGGCCGCCGGAACCCCTCCCGCGCCTTGAGATTCCCGATCGCCTTCATATATGTCATTATTACATATATAAGGGGCTCACGGACTAATGCGCCTTATATCCGGGGCGCCCTAGTAGGGCAGAAAAATACGGTACTAGGGTACAGAATACACATTATCTTATTCCCTGGCACAGTCAGTGTGTAATACTTACTTTACTAGCTACATGAGAGATAGTTTCTCTATCCGGGAATGAGCCATATACAGAAGCTGACTGTTGTGTTATGGAGCGTTATCAGAGCTTAGAAGTTTGGTTGTATGTTGTTATACATCTCATTGATCTCATCATCTCTGATCTGTTCATCTTCTTTTCTATGTGTCAAATACGAGTACAAATCGTTCAAAGCTAATAAAAGTCTAGATAAAACCCTGGACCCCGGTTTTTCCCCTCCCGATTCCTGACTGTAAACTGTCCAATCAAAGCAGCACTGTTCAAATTCAGTTTGTATAGATTAAAAATGTTAAAAAATAAGTTTAAAAAAAAAAACCATTAAAAAATAAATATGAGCCCCTAAGATGTCACGTTCCCACACAAATACACAAAAAAAAAACCTTGGCATCGTTGCGTCCCAACGTGTAATAACACAGAACAGTTTATGACCCGGACAGGGTACGCTGGTAAAAAAAAAACCAAAAATGGTTCTGAAATATTCATGTTTAATCTTACATGCGCAAAATAACAAGAACAAAAAAAGAACAACTCTTTTCTCCAAAAATAACAGATTTGTCAGTTAAAAATAAAAAACGTTAGACTACTGAAAACCCTATAATTTTCGTAATTGTGGCTACCATAGAATAAAATAACATTTCATTCTTCTGGTATGGTACGTCCAAAAGGAAAAAGCAAAAAAAACTGACCAAAATTGTTTTTTTTTGCCTCTAGTGTAAAAAATCAATTCGTTTATAATCCCACCAAATTATATACGCAAAAAGTGAATCTCCCTCTAACAACCACAAAAACACCCTTTTATACATTTAATCCATTGTGAATGTTTATTTTCCTCCCAAAAATAATTTATTGGCCCCAAATATTACAATTAGACCAACACCGTCGTCCATTTTGTTTAAACTCCCTTAAAACACTTAACGGGGTACAAACATCTAAAGTGCTTTCTATATTTGAGGGTGAAGTTTCCATAATTTGGTGACTACTAGTGTACTTTTAGCCTCTCACAGTCGATTGACAGTTGAAGCAGGTCCCTATTATATATAGGGAATTGGACTTAATTCTTAGCCTTTAGAACATTCTATTAAATATTGGATCTTACACAATACATGCCAACATAAAGCAGACATTTTGGATAATAAGTTCTGAAATATTTTTGGGTGCTTGCCTATCTGCTTCAAAAGTAAGGAAATTTAGAACTTTGCCAAAAAAAAAAGTAAAAATTCTTTTCATTTTCAATTTCTATTTTTCTAGGTGATATTAAAACAAGATTTCATCCTCAAATTTTAAACTAATAGAATTACTGTGTCCCACGAGAAAACCATTTTCAAAATTCCCTCATATGTATACCTTTCCAAACTAAACCTATTATAGTGGACACAGGTTGATTTAAAATGGGGCCGGTCCTAGAGGCAAAATAGGCCCCTGGTTAATTTGACTCCAGAATTTTTGTTCAGAATGAGCAGTTTTTAAGTTTGTCACTGTCAATGATGGTTAAATAACATCCTTTCCCGTGCAAATAGTGCATGTGCGAGTAAGGATTTATTAGCATTAAAATATTAAGAGGACATTTCACCTATCTCTGTTCTGGCCAACTCCATTATTTTGCATCCTTTAAGTGGTCCTGGCCGCTGCCCTGATTTTGGTGGAGTTTTGCTTTAAATAACGGGGGGGGGGGTTGCATTCAACTCTCCCACCCCACTCCCCCACGAAACACACCCACCATCTTTTGCAGCATCACCTATGGGAACATAATTTGGCTTTGGATTTGACTTTGTTTTTGTAATACTTATTTCCTATGCCAATATGAATTCTTCAGAACTTGAGATAGAGTCCTGTCCTCTGCATGGTGGTCAGTCCTATAAATTCCAGCACGTCCAAGTATCACAGACTGACCAATTGTGGGTTTCCAGGCCCCAAGTGTTGCAACCGGTTGACCTTCTTCTATATCTGTTACTGACCAGTCAGTGGTTGGAGACAATAAATAATGTACCTCCAGTTGTTTTATTCGTTGTTTTCCAGGAAAGACACCAGATCAATGGCACAGAGACTAGTTTAGAGATCTATTCCAGTATTATTTATCAAAACGGGTGTGTCAGTGGAGGCCGTCGAGATCCCTATATTTTTTTATTTTTTTTTTATATAAATGGTAAACATTCCAACCAGAGTTTTAGGGCCTTTTTGTTTTATTTTTTTTTATTCCATGGATTATTGTGTGACGCCGGACTGTGCAGTGTGATGTATGCTATTGTAGCCTTTTTATTGTGAGAATGCTTATCTGTTCTTATGTATTCATTTATTTTCCTGGCTTGTGGTCCCATTAGCAGCCCCAACATCCTGATTATTTGCACTCACTCATTTTCTGCTTGGACCAAGCACTCAGTAATTTAACAGGCGGTAGTGCATTGACCCTCTTTTTACCTGTGTCAAGAGCCGTTTAACTGTATTATACCATGAAAATGACATTGTTTTAGTCGCTCGGATGTTTTCCTCCTTCCTTGTACCATTAGATGAGGATGGTAACATTGGATCATTTGTTTAGATAGAAGGTTTTTCGGAATACCCTGTAAGTGACTTACTATTGGCCTTATTGGTAATTTGACAAAGGCTTTTTATTTCCTATTAAATGTTCATATAATAAATGATTGTCATAAATTATACATTATCGTGATAAAAAAAACTGTCCAGCTAACACCATTGATATCTACTTTGTTTATATTTGTCATCTTTTCTGCTTGCCACAGAAGTTTTATCAAACTTTCTTATCCCCAAACACATATACCCAAGAGCCACAAAAGAATTGGACCAGATTTTGAATCACATCTTCATACTGGGATCCTCCAGCTAGCGACTCTCTTTCCTACGTGGCCTTCTAAGCACTGGACTCCAACCCACGTTACCATCTGTGATATAGGTTCAATGTGCATTTTACTTAAAAAAACCATTTCAAATGCAGAAGGACAATGCCCCCTGATCCTTGTGTAGTGTGTTTTCTAAAATTTGTCAAGTGTTTGTGGCTACAAGCATTTTAATAACCTTTAATACCTTAATACCCAAGCGCTTAGAAAAAACGTTCATCAAATGTTGTAGGTGTAAACGTCTTAACACTGGCCATTGCTTAAAAAGGCGAGCCAACCCCGAATACAGAACATATCCTATGTATTACAGTGGGCTGACCGCCTCGGTCACGTTGTTGTGAGACAATCATGTGAACATGGTGTATCGACCCCTGTGGGGGCCATGATCTGGCTGTGATTGTGCGGGAGAGAAACACCCCATCCAATCGGGTGAATGGGGTCTTAAACTTAAAGTTCCCAAGTTTCATCATCCCGGTTCTCTAGCTCTCCGATTCGTAACCATAATCTCATATCAAAGCTCATGGCCTAATGTATCTAGCTTTTATTTTGTGCTTTTGTTTCATTGGCAGTCTATTCTTGGAAACTCTAATAGCCTGTGGTCTACAACATCCCATTCGTAGTTCCATTTTGGTTCCAGTAAATCCGGAGCACCACCTTCCCATATCCACTCCAGCTAACCCATTAACCTGGAATTGATATGATCGGAGGTTGAAAGCACATGTTCCCACATCCATTTACATCAGTCTCGCAACCATAGCTCTGAAAACTTGCTGCACAAACTACGACCCTTGGAACTATAATGGAGCCCCACATTGGAATAAGGAAGCTCCACCCTTGGTCTAACTCTCAACTACCCAGCTGAGAACTTACGAGAACGTTGAAACTATGATAATAGGATTGTTGCTACTTCGATTCTGCCATTCCTTTTTGAAAAACAGTCTCCCCGACTTCTCCATCCTCCGTTTCTGTTCTTGGCTTTTTATTTATTTTTTAATAAAACCCCAGATTGAAATCTTGTACACATACCCTCCTCAAACCTTTCTTTTTAAATGCCATTTCTTTTTATTTTCCTTCATCATTCTCCATAGAAGAAACACTTTGACCAACATATTAAGCATGTCAGGAAAACAGAAAACGGGTACAAAATCAACACTTTCATCCTCACAATCATTTTTTATTTTGCACATGTGCCACCAATCATCCCTTTGTTTCAAACATAGCCTGGAAAGGAGATAACACTGAGTTTTTAAGTAATATTTTCTTTCTCCAGTAGTATGTTCTATTAAAAGGTAGGTGTATGGTTGCATCCATAGCATCCCTGCTAGAAGTGCAATGGCATTTAAAATGTCCCTGTTTTGTATTAATTCATGAACCAAGCTAAAATACAGCCAGAGCACAGTGCATTCTCCGTTTGAGCTGGCGCAGCTAGTGGCGCTTCCCCTTGTATTTTCAGTTATTATTCATTCATTGTTTTTAAAAAAGGAGAAAAAAATTATTAAAAAAAATGTTAATTTTTAACATGCTCCATGTGAAAGCCTGGATGAAAACGTGGATGTGTTGAGCGTTCATACAACTTTGAGTTGTAATTTAAAATAAATAAGGTCATTTTTCAATCAATGAGTTGTGGGTCGTGTTTTATTAACTTTGTTTTGTAAATTTGTGGCTTATCTGCTTGTTGGATGTACAAATATACTGGTCTACTATTAAAAAAACGGTTTTCTAGCTGTATCTAACTATATTACAAAGAAGATAAGTGGCTTTAAATGCGGGGCTGCGTACAAATAAGAACCGATAATATTGGGCTGGCGGATGGAGAATTTGCATGTCGCGGTGGTGGAATCAGCCGAGGTAAGTAACCCACAAACTCGATAGCTCCTCAGTGCATACTTCGCTCCCCCATCACACCATCCCCTCAACCACTCTTTCCCTCCGGTTGATTCCACTGACAGGAAGTGGGGAGGGTGAGGGGAAGCTGCATGAGTGTGGGGGAGAGGAGATTGACACATGGGAACACACAGCTGCAGCTGAACCTCCATTGGGACTCGCCAAACATCTGTACTGTGAATTAACATGTATAAAGTACTGAAATGAATGTGAAAATGCATTTTTAAAATCGCACAGCGTGGCTAATTCAAACCTGTCCACCGCTTTTCACACATACATTAATTTGACATGTTTTTTTTTTAGCCATCTTTTTTTTTTAATTAAACTTTATTTTAATTTTTCTTTTCCACAAAAAAAAAAAAAAAAAGAGACCCCCATACCCATAACATTGACGTTGATACTCATATCATACTTTTAATATACATATGTTTTTCCTTCATATATCATATATGCAATATTACTATGGACTATTGATGCTATAAGCCACTCAATCTCCTTGCTAATATTTTTAGAAAGGACTTTCACATCCTACTCATAACGAAATTGGTCTATCAACCTATTCCAAAGCACTTTCTCTTTCTGTAAAATTAATACAATTGTGCAGCCTCTGACATCGATCCAGTTCCAGACCACCACTCAAGATCTCTGGTAAAAGACTTCCAATTCAATTGTCTTAATTTGAGTATCTGATAACTGGGGGGAATGTTATCCCACCCAGGAACTCTTCTGTTCCCCCTCCAATAATTGCTCTCTGATTGATCATCTTTGCATAAAAAATTTCTTATAAGAAGGTGGAACTTATTGAGACTTGATTTTTACTCCCATCATTTTTATCTTATGTGTGTACTCCCGTCCTCTGCTTTCCCCCTCACAATACTAGCCAATAGTTTCCTCAGCTCTTTTCTTCTTCCATATAATTCTTTTGTCCGCAAAAAAAAAATGAATGCTGCGTTTTTTCATACAAGATGTTTAAAAGCCTCTTGAACAGCATCTAAACCTTCCTTTGGTACAACCCTCTCACTACTCTTGCTGTTTTACCCCCAACTCTCCTTTTCTAAACCTACATTCTTCTTTCTAAATAGCCATTTTTTCCTAGCAATATCCGACGTAATCCCCCTTACATACGCCTTTAGTGAATCCCCCTGAGCCCTGATTCAGTGCCACAGACTCGTTTTATCAACTGGAGACACCATCACGTTTGTTAAGAATCTTTAACCAGTGGGGGTTTACCTCCAGAATTTTACTGATTAGACACTTCATTTGTCCTTCGCGTATTTCTATTGTTAGACGGGCATGATTGTATGCTTAACTTGTTTTTTTTTTTAATGTATCCTAAAAACTGATCATTGGCTAGACACAAGTCTAGCCTTGACATTGTTGGAATGTCCGACTGCAGCAGGAGCAGTACCTGTTTGTCCTTATGGGCCATCTCCATACTCCCTCGTCCCCAATCCTCACAAAATTATCAGTCCGTTCCCCTGGAGTAATGCGGCACGTGTTTAATCAGAGGACATCAATCCAACCGCCCTAGTAAAGCAAGCATCAAAATCTCCATTTATCACCACTGGGCCGTCCAGGATTACTTTTCTAAGAAACTTGTTAATTGATTTGACACATGCGCTGTGATAAATAATACAAATGCCAAAATAACTTTTTGAGTACCCAAAAATGATATAAATCTACCCTCTATCTATCCATGAGATTTAATATCTTATCCATTTATTATGTACTAGCACTGAGACTGCATTTTATTGGATCAACAATCTGGGGAGCTAATGACTGCCCCTCTCTTATCTTACCATCTCGAATAATCTGAGTTTAGTGGGGTTCACTTAGCAAATAAGCCCCGGGAGATGACGCGTGAGTAGGTTCACACCATGCAGCGCTTTTTGCGATCCATCAAGTGCCGCGCCTGTGCGCGCTGTCCCTTGTTACGATCAGAGTGTCATTCATAAAGGGAAAAAAACACCCCTGTCGTACAAGCCACCCCCTGCCACCTGGCCTGTAAACTTCTTCTGTACAGTCTCCTACACTTCTACATTGCTCCCTCCCCTCCACCCTCTTCCTCCTCTACCTGCTCACGATCAATAATAACGATTAAACATCTTTCCGGATGAGAGAACATCCTGAAATTATTTTAATGGCCGCACCGTCTCCAGCCATTTTGACGGCACGTCTCCACGTCTTTAAAAAAATCCTTAATATCACGCCTTAACTTTGCAGGAATAGTAGAAATCTTTCTAACGAGCTTCCTTCATTCTTTTTCACCTTCTTGCATCTGATTCTTTTGTTTGCGTACAATGAAATTAGACATTCCGTACAAATCAGAACCTATAGTTTACAAAGAAAAAATTTTTTTTTTTTTTCCTGATTACTCATCCCTATCCGAAATAACTGAGGTTTTAGCCACATTGCTCTAGGTGCCAGTCCTCCTGGGTGGGGTTTGCCAGGTACTCTGTGGGCCCTTTGAGTCTGAAACAAGGTTTCATAAATGTTCCGTCTCCTACACTAATCCACTTTGAATCCAACTCCTAGTATCTATTTCAATATCTTCTGTCACCCCACTATTCGAATTTGCGTGTCTAGATGGTCTTCTAAGTCGCCACTTCTCTTTCAGAGCTTACTTTCTTTTAAAATCCTGCTTTCTTTTTTAAGACTCTTTACACATCTGCCTCTGGCTTTACCTGAGAAGAAGTTTTTACACCTTCGCAAGATTTTACCTGACATTCTTCGCTAGCGTCGCTAGATCGAGAAGTGAGCCACCTGAGTAGGATTCAACTGTAGTTCCGTTTTCCGGCACTGTAGCAAGGATTTCTATCCAGATAGGGTTGGTAGCTTCCCCGCCTCCCATCTGTGTCCGCTACTACCCCGCTTCCTTATCTGGTTTTTGTGAGGAAGTAGGAGGAAGTTTCACATAATGGGTGTTTTTTAACCACCGGAGAGCGACTTAATTATAACTTCTCCCCTGATTTCTCCCTTGCTTCCTTCGGATGCCTCCCCCCGACTTGGCTTCCCTGAGTGTTACCCGCATTTTATAAATACTGATATACTTCACCTTCAAACCTGGACAACCCTGCCAAAAGAGTATATAGGATACATACATCAAGGATTGTCAAACACGACCCACTTCAATTCCCAAGCTGAAAGCCAGAGAACTGGTGCTTATACAATTTAAATAAAATAACAAACCATCGGAATACCCCCAGTCCAGCAAGCATTAATGTCCCTTTACCCTTAATGACCGCTGTATCGGCTTTTTACGGGTCATTAAGGGTCTTCTTCTGACGGTACCGCCTTTCACGGCAGCGCGTCGAAATGTTTCGTGACACCGGGTCTCGCTGGTGCCGGTTTCGGGCTGTGAATACCACAGCCCATACCCGCACTAACACCCTGGATCGGAAAAACTGGTATCTGTACGCCTCGGGATGAAATTTGGATCAACGTTGCATTGCGTTTCATCAGTAATTTATTCTGAAAATGTCAGTTTTGGCCTAACTGAATTATTTCCCCAAAAAATTCTTATAGTTCTAATTCGCAAGTCCATAGGTTTTAACCCATTGAAACACTTAAAGGGTTTAATAGACTTAATAGAAGTTGTTTTACATATGTTATGGGGTGGAACTTTCTATGTGGGGTCATTTATGCCGGGTTTTACTATTATTTAGGCCTTCAAAGTCCCTTGAAAGCTGAGTTTGTCGGCCTCAAAATGTGAGTTTTTGGCAATTTTCATTAAAATAAGAAAAAATCTCACCTAAGTTTCTGCGCCTCATAAACATCCTAGAAAAATGACCGAAGCATACAAATCATCCAACATAAAGCAGATATTCTGTAAATGTTAGTATAAACGTTTTGGTATTTTTACCTCTGTCTGGAAACCAAACATGTCAACTGTGCATGAAGAATTTTTACAAACTTTCCAATTGTCACTTTTTTTCAGAACAACGCCAAACTTATCGCTTAAATTTTATACTAACATGAAGTAAACATGTTGTCACGAGAAAAATTCTCAAAATGCACATATGTTATGTTAAAGCGTTCCGAAGTTATAACCAATTATCGTGAGACATGTCAGATTTGAAAAATCGAGTCTGGTCATTGAGCTGAAAAC
This sequence comes from Engystomops pustulosus, assembly GCA_019512145.1. Taxonomy (NCBI): domain Eukaryota; kingdom Metazoa; phylum Chordata; class Amphibia; order Anura; family Leptodactylidae; genus Engystomops; species Engystomops pustulosus. The sequence goes on along the minus strand of CM033642.1, from coordinate 87,157,023 downwards.
TAGTGTCGGTGATAAGGGGTTAACCAAGAGTCTATTATGACCAAACAATTAGCGGATCCCATAGACCTGTACCTGTTGGAAAAAAGGGGCAACTACACAAAGTCAGTCTATAATGTTAATGGCACCGTGGCCACAGGTACTGACTGGTGAGGGCAGGCCGATAAAGCCAAACCGGCAGAGACACGCCGATGCAGCCAAGCCAACAGAAACAGTCTGGCTAAATCTAGCCGGCACAACCGAGACGGCAGACCCAGGTGGCTAACCCCGAATGACAAACCCCTAAAAGGCAGACCCCCTACCAGTTGGCCCCAAGCCAACGGACCCCAGAGCACCACACCCCCGACCGGTGAACTTTGGTTATCAGCATATTCCAGAGGGCAGCAAGCTTGGAATTAACAGCAGTGTCACCTTTAAGACCCAATTCCGATTGACCAGTTAGCTCTGCCTTAAACCAGGGGTAGCAGCAGAAACACAATAATCAAGTTTAACAGCAACTCCCTTATGTACCCGCTGCACTGGGCTATGATGGTTTGCACTTCTCTCACTCCTCCAGACCAGAGAATAGGCAGGGAGGAGAGGTAGGCATACTACTCTCTCCACGGTGCACTTTCCAGGTCATTCCTCCTGTGCCCTCTCTTACTTTCCCATCTTTTGAGGTCCACACCCTCAGACTTTTCCGCCCATTCTCTCTTCATGTGGCTGTAGTATACCGTCCTCCTGGCTCACCCTATTAGTTCCTTGATCACTTTTCTTCCTGGCTCCCGCTCTTTCTATCGTGTGATATCCCAACACTCATCATGGGAGACTTTAACATCCCTATGAACACCCCCATCTCCTCTTCAGCCTCTCAGCTTTTATCACTTACTACCTCTCTGGGACTTGTATAACTCTCTGATTTTCCCACCCACCAAGAGGGAAACATCCTTGACCAGGTCTTTGCCTGACTCACTTCTGTCTCTGACTTTACTAACAATGACTTATCACTTTCAGACCATAACCTTCTCTCTTTTACTGTAAATAGTTCTTGTCCTGTACAGAATATGTCCATTTATCACACATACCGGAACCCATGTGCCATTAGTGTTCCCCACCTCGCAGAAACTGTGCAGCCATCACTGTCCCCCATCTCCTCTGTCTCCTGTCCTAACCTGGCTACTAATCATTATAATGATGTTCTCAAAAGCGCCCTGGATAAGATGGCACCACCATCGGTTCAAGCCTTTCAACACAAATGTAGGCAACCTTGGCACATGGCACAAACCCGTTTAGTGACTTCGGGCATTTCCTCTGACTTTCTTCACTTTAAATTTATGCTCAAATCCTATAACTCTGCTCTCCCTCTTGCTAAACAGGTCTATTTTACTAATCTATTATCTTCTCTTTCTAACAACCCCAAAAGGCTCTTCAATACTCTTCTCTCCTTACTAACATCAAAGGTGCAGCCGCATGTCACAGACCTTGGGGCTGAAGATCTGGCCACCTACTTTAAAGATAAAATCGACTGCATTCGCAAGGAAATAATTTCTCAGTCCACTAACTCCATAAATCCCCTTTACTCTGGTACCTTACCCTGTTCACTCTCTTCCTTTGAGCCAGTCACAGAGGAAGAAGTGTCCAGGCTCCTTTCCTCTGCTCGACCCACTCCCTGCATAAGTGACCCCCATGCAGGGGCGCACCTGCCATGAGACGAGTTGAGAATCTCGCCTCAGGCGGTGCGCCACCTGCTGGACGAGGGGGCGGCGTTGTGAGCCTGTCCGTCCATGCTGCCGCCTGCCAGTCCGCCTATGCTGATGCCAGAACCTACACCCGTGCTACCGTGCGCCCGCCCACCCACGGCCCGTTCCGCCACCCATGCTGACACACCCCCCTGCATGCTGGCTGGCACATCCTCTTTCCCGCAGGCGGCACATCCTTTTACCCGCCTGTTCGTCAACAATTGGGCGATTAGGAGGATCCCAAAGATCATTCAATTTGTGGGTCTGTGTCTGAGATTTGTTAACTGTTAACATCAATGCCCCAGAGTTATGTATGGCTCTAACTCAGGAAGCATATCTTTCTAATCTCGCTTTTCACTCTCTAACAGCCCGTACCTGTGGGTCCTACCCTGGTTTAGCACACCGCACCTCGGCGCTCAAGTAATTCTCCTCTATTTAGCTAATTTAATTTAGCATGATGCATTAACCATTCACTTGAACCCATCTCCTCACATCCACCTATAACTAATGGATATATTTCCCCATTTTTCAAAGCGGGCCCTATCTACTTTTTATCGCACTCACATCTTTCTTTTTATTTTGTTTATATTCTACTGCCTCTTTCTCTCTGCCCTGCCCCTTTTCTCTGTCTTAACCTCATCTCGACTCCCCACCTTTGGAGACAAAGCACAGCGCCCAATGGAGAGGGAGGAGAGCGGGTAGCCAAAAGGAGGGGCGGCCGAGGGGCGAAGCGAAGGAGAGGGCAGGCAGGGACTCACCTCATGGAGAGTAGTCTTCACGACCCGACAGACGAGACTCCGACGGGGGAAAAAAAAAGGGGGGAGATGGCAACGGTGGCAACAAAAAAAGCGGGGAAGAGGGAGAGTAGGGGCTAAAGCATTGGGATCACCCAGGGCATGGGGGGGGGGGGTGTAGCATGTGGAGCGGACACCTGAGAGGGGGTAGACCCCCCTCCCGAAACCCGTGAGGCCTTGTGACCAGTCAAAACTAAAGATATCTTGAACCTCACTTCTGTGTCAGCTAGGCCAAATGCTATATATCTGTGATTCTCTATTCGGCACTCGACTCCGTAACAGGACTCCGGGAAGGACGAGCCATACCCCACCTACTATCCACTGGAGTATTAGACGGGAACCAACGGAGTACTTTCTATATAAATGCTCTAGACGCTAAGACCCAGGTGTCTTCCGGTGAGCAGATTACCCTTAAACTAACTGTCACCAGCCATACTTTTAAGTGTGACCTCTATTGCCCTAGGGGGCTCTCAACGTGGCTCTTTCTATTTTTCAAGCGCTCACTCCATATCAGTCTGTGGGGTCATCATAACCTCAAGGGCAGCTAGGCCCGCTGTCGTTGGGGTTGTTGCTGGCGCACAACCCTCCTTTGAGCACATCATATTCACTCTTTTGCCGGATGCCTCTCAGAAACCATCTCGGCAGATCCGTACTCGTGTTCGTTTCGTGAGTTCTGTTACTTCTGTCCCTGATATTGTCACCCGTCTTTCAATTGTTAAACTGTTCTCATGATTCACTCTAGTCCTATACTATACTTGTAAACTCTCTACTAACCGGTCTCCTTTCCACTCGCCCAACTCTCTTCCTCTCCAATCGGACATTTCTTATGGCAGCAGCCAGGCTCATCTTTCAGACTTACGCTACAACAAGGATCCTCCAGATCACATGCCAGTCACTGACTGGCTTGCCAGTCTCCTTTCACAGGCTACAGTTTTAAAATAATAACCGCTCATCACAAAGTCTCCTGGCATAATGCTGTCAGCACCCCGCTACCTCTCCTCTCTTATCTCAGTCGTATCGCCCCCTCGTTGCTACTTTAGATCCGCATGATCTTAGATTAACCTCTAAACCCTAGTGGCGGGGTAGTGCGGACCTCCCACTCGCGTCTCCAAGACTTCTCTAGAGCATTCTAGGAAATGCTCTGCCCCGGACTATCAGACTAACACCTAACCTCCAAAGTTTCAAACATGCTCTTAAAACCCATTTCTTTAGGCAAGCCTATAACACTCATAAACTCATCATGAAGTTTTAACTCTTTTACTAACCCGTCCTGTGTCGTCCTCCCATCTGTTATCCAGCAACCAGCAGGCACCAGACTTCTCTGCAGTCCCATTCACCCTGGACCTTGTATATAAGATGACGGCTGATGACTGGGTCAATCGACAGCAATTCCATTTATTATATGTTGTTCTATTCCCTTAAGAAGAATGGCTTGACCATTATATATTCTTTTACCTCCTCATAAACTGTAAGCTCTTGCGAGCAGGGACCTCACTCCTCTTGTTCCATACGAATGTTTGTGCTCTGTCATGTTTTATTATATTTGTCCCCTATGACTTGTAAAGCGCTACGGAATATGATGGCGCTATATAAATAAAGATTATTATTATAGATGATTGCAGCTCTGGATGTGACTAAGAATATCACATATGGTTTAAGTGGCACAATTGAAAACATATTTCTTCACACATAAGCTGCCTAATACTAAGAATGATATGGTATATAAGGAGCTCTGCTCTTCTACTTTCATTATAAAATGAACTTTTATATTTCTGCTAATGCAGCACAAGTACTTCAGGGGTATTAGTATTACACCTCCTCCAAAAAAACACCTCCTTACTCTGTGCTCCCCCTCTAATTAAATCTAGCAGCAGTATTGATGTGCTGCTGACGGTTTCAGCAGAGAGAGTGATGGAGAGCGCAGAACAGTGATGGCAAACCTTTTAGAGACCGAGTGCCCAAACTACAACCGAGACCCACTTATTTATCGCAAAGTGCAACACAGAAATTTAATTTGTGATTTATACTCCCTTCTCTGTCACAGCTTTCATTCATATCAGCACCCTGAGGACACCAATAGAGCAGAAAATAGAAGAAATTTGGATGATCATTGTAGCTTCTCTCCATGGTCCCATAAACAGGAAGAATTGTCAGGGTCGGAGCAGGAGCTACAATGATAATCCAAATCTTTTCCACACCTTCCCACTCCCTCCAGTAGTTCTAGGTAGCACTGTCACTTTAAAATAGCAAGTCCTGGGCTGTCTGGGACTGTAGGAAGATACCTGGAGTCATCTCTGGGGAAGGATGGGTGCCCACACAAAGGGCTCCGAGTGCCACCTCTGGCACCAGTGCCATAGATTAGCCACCACTGGCGCAGAAGGAGCAGGGGGCTGGTTCCATGGGCTTTGGCGGGGCATTACCAGAGCCCCTTTTGGCTTCGGGTTCTCTGGCTATTTCAAAATCTAGCAGCAGTATTGATGTGCTGCTGACGGTTTCAGCAGAGAGAGTGATGGAGAGCGCAGAACAGTGATGGCAAACCTTTTAGAGACCGAGTGCCCAAACTACAACCGAGACCCACTTATTTATCGCAAAGTGCAACACAGAAATTTAATTTGTGATTTATACTCCCTGCTCTGGCACAGCTTTCATTCATATCAGCACCCGGAGGACACCAATAAAGCAGAAAATAGAAGAAATTTTTATGATCATTGTAGCTTCCCTCCAGGGTCCCATAAACAGGAAGAATTGTCAGGGTCGGAGCAGGAGCTACAATGATAGAAATCACTGTCACTTTAAAATAGCAAGTCCTGGGCTGTCTGGGACTGTAGGAAGATACCTGGAGCCATCTCTAGTGAAGGCTGGGAGCCCACACAAAGGGCTCCGAGTGCCACCTCTGGCACCAGTGCCATAGGTTAGCCACCACTGGCGCAGAAGGAGCAGGGGGCTGGTTCCATGGGCTTTGGGGGGCATTACCAGAGCCCCTTTTGGCTTCGGGTTCTCTGGCTATTTCACCCCCTCCTCGTAGTAACACAGGCTACACATATGCCATGCTGTCAGGAGGTGGGTTTGCCTTTATGTTTGCCCCCTACCCCTGCTTTCTATACATCTCCCCCTCCATGTCCCCTGCCATGTAGCAGCACTTCCTGGGAGCAGGACTACTTTCATTTCGGAGGCTCCTCCCCGCACACCACGGTGTCTGTGACCATAACATGGAGGCGGAGGACCCTGTAAGTCACCTGTGGAACAACCTGAACTGCCCCATCTGCTGGGAGGTGTTCAGCAACCTGCTGAGCCTCCAGTGCGGGCACAGCTTCTGCCAGAGCTGCATCCATACAGCATCCTCTACCTCCTCCAGAGCCCTGCAAAATTACCTCCAGCAGGCCACTTGTGAGGAACAGACTCCATGATGGTGGTAAAAACACAAGCTTCCGCAAGTCAATGGCGTCCTGGAGACATTTCTAAAAAATACATTGTATATTATGTATAATGTGATGTGTGATGTACGAATATAGAGTCTACACTTGTGAGAATTGTTACTCTTTGTTGATCCCCAGCACCTCATCCACATAACCAAAACATGTCCTCCCACATACAATAAAACTGTGCACACCATATGAAAAAATATAGACAAAAGACAGAAAGGTGAGGAATGAAAATGTATTTAATCCTCCCTGTGGATCACTCCAAGTTTATGTAGGTGTTGAATGCCACATAGAATTTCCGCTGTGCACAAAACTGTCGTCTTCACATCCAAAGCTCCTTCCACCTCCAGGACCTCTTCCAGATCACCACCAGGCAGGTATTCCATTGCAAGGAATCCATAGATGTCATTTTGATGATGTCATAAATGTAAGGCATGTCATAATATGCCAGCCAATCAGGCGAGGGATTTCCTATGAGTGTTCCATGCTAAGAGAATCCATTGATTTCATAGTTTCAAAATCTCTTTTGCATAATATTTAAAGACACATATCCAACAGAAAATCCCATCTATATTTATAAATATTTTTATATAAAATAATTAGCTTTACATTATTTCTACAGAACTTGCTGACCGTTTCCACCTGGATCTGACCAAATAAGGATGAGTCATTCAGTGCATGTCACCTGCTGGTCAGTTATATCCCTGGGCACTGGTGCTTGGTGGATGGGGATATTATTAGTTATTGGCACACCTAATGGCCAAAGTACACAGTCAGCACCCAGGAACCTCCTGGTCTGTAGAACTTCTAACCAACTGATCTGAGGAGCTCAGAGGTAGAATCAGGGGTTTACCATGTTGTAATTATTATACCTACATGTAGAAAGCAGTAAATATTATTAATATAATTGAAATGGCTCTTATGTATCTATGTTTTGACGACATGAACAGAAGTACGAGGATTTAATGGGTGAAGTTCATTTTCAAAATAAAAATTGCTGGGTGGTTTGGGTGGCCATTGGCCCCCTTGAAGGCTAAGGCAATAAGTTACTGCCCAAACTGCCTGTATTATAATCCACTACTGACTTAAACTGAACTAAACTGCAACCAGGCCACAAGACAAATAAGTAGCCTAGGAATAGGAAGTGGAGTTCACTAATGTGTTCGTAGAGATTGTGGAGTTACTGGATATCCTAGGCACAGGTAATCAATCCGTAAAATCCTGAAAACACATTTAAAGGGGTATTCCCACAAAGACAAGTTAGGCCCTATCCATGGGATAGGGCCTAACTTACTGATCAGTGTGGGTCTCAGTGCTGAGACCCCCACAGGTCGTGAAAACGAGGGTCCGACGGACCTCGCCGTTCCTCAGACTAATGGAGCAGACGGCCGCGAATGACTGTTCTGCTCCATTTACCTCTATGGAGCTGACGGAAATAGAGATTAATGGAGTAGAACGGTCATGCGCGTCTGAGGAGTGACAAGACATTCAACCATTCAGACTAGTACTTTGTAGGATCACATTTAGCATTGTTAGAATAAGGGTCCTAATTTTTTCTCTTCTTCTTGGTTTTATAAACCTAGTTTCTTGCTATACTGATGTTGTAGGATTATTAAAATGTTGACATGCCAGGATTACGGTAAAAAAAAAAAAGAGTTGTAAACCCTTTTTTTAACAGAGATGCTGGCGTGTCAACATTAAAGAAGACCAGCGCAGGGACCGTGGATAAGATGGCTAGAGGTAAGTACCGTATATACTCGAGTATAAGCCAACCCGAGTATAAGCCGAGGCCCCTAATTTTACCACCAAAAACTGGGAAAACCTATTGACTCGAGTATAAGCCGAGGGTGGCAAATGCATTGGTCACAGACCCCCCCAGTATACAGCCAACCAGACCCCTATAGTATACAGCCTGCCCCCAGTAGTATACAGCCAGCCCAGCTTGCCCCCAGTAGTATACAGCCTGCCCCCAGTAGTATACAGCTTGCCCCCAGTAGTATACAGCTTGCCCCCAGTAGTATAAAGCCACCTCAGCCTGCCCCAAGTAGTACACAGCCTGCCCCCAGTAGTATACAGCCAGCTGGCCCCCAGTAGTATACAGCCAGCTGGCCCCCAGTAGTATACAGCCAGCCTGCCCCCATGTAGTATACAGCCAGCATGCACCCATGGAGTATTACCAGCAGCCTGCCCCCATGGTGGATACAGCCAGTCTGCCTCCTTGTAGTAACGCAGCCCTCGGTAGTCACTACAGCTTCCCGGGAGTATATAGCTGCCCCCGGTAGTAAACAGCCTGCTCCCCAGTAGATATCCGCCTGCCCAAGTTTACGCAGCACCCCAGCCTGCCCCCAGTACGTATACACCCTTCCCGTGTAGTATACAGCCACACCCACATAAAAAAAAAAAAACTTATATAACACCCTCGCCGGTGGCCCGATGAGCGCGCTGCTCCCCCGATGTCCGCGCGGCTCGTATGTCAAGTCTTCTGCGCCCGTTTTCTCTTCTGCGGGGCCGGCGCCTAGTAATGACGCGCCGCTGCTGACGTCATGCTAAGCGCGCCCGAACAGTGGGGCAGACAGAAGAAAAGAAGGAGGCGATGCATGAAGGACAAGAGCTCAACAAAAACGGCCGTGTGCCTATATGCACTGACATCAGGGGAGCAGCGCTCGCATCGGGGCCACAGAGGGTATATAATATTAAGTTTTTTTTTTAAAGGTCATTTACGACTGACTTAGTGTATAGCCCGAGGGGACGTTTTTCAGTACATTTTTTGTGCCTGAAAATCGGTTATACACAAGTACTAATACGGTAATGTTAGTTTCATCGCATTACAAAAACGTAGTGTAGATTTCTTATTCAACCTACTAAACCTCGCACACTGCTTCAACACATTTGTTTTTTTTTAAAAATCGCTTTATTGGCACAGAAATGAAACATATGTGCTTATTAGATTTCTTTCAACCTACTAAACTCTACACTGCTTTCAACTACATTTGTTTTTTTTTTTTAAATCGCTTTATTGGCACAGAAATGAAACAAGGATCATTTTTTTTTTAAATCGCTTTATTGGCACAGAAATGAAACAAGGATCATTAGCTGAGGTACATCAGATATAACAACATATTGTATGTGTCTCACCCAACCAACCTGGCCTTGTAATTCCAGATTCTGCTCGTCTGCTTCCTTCTGCTAAATAAGCTCACTGTGTCCGGCCACCATAATGCCTCTGTAGTTCAACAGCCAGAGCGCGGAAGCACCGCCACCATAATGCCTCTGTAGTTCAACAGCCAGAGCGCGGAAGCACCGAACATTGGCCCGGGACTATGCTAATTTCACCGAGCCCAGATGGAGGAGGCGGAACCTCGCAATCACGTCATCCCGCTCCATGAGAAGAGGCTCTTTCTGACATGTTTACATTAAAGCTACCTCTAGCTGCAGGACTTGAAGATGTGCTTGGACTATGGGACATCAAGTAGCCGCTCAGCATGACACTTCTTAGGTCTTTTGTATACAGCTTTCAGTTCTATTTGTGGGTAATGCTAAATCTCTTGGAAAATAAATGAAAATAGATAACGGCACTGCACAAAAAGACAGAAATATGCAATATATAAATACATCGCAGTGATGTTACTGTCCTGGATAAGAGATTTTTGACAGTCTACATCTGAATGACAGGATCTTGAAGAGTTGCTTGTTTTACCTTCTTGAGCTCATGTTTGGATTAGTGTTCCACTATCTAACATTTAGTCAGGTTAATGTCTCTATGGTATCACTCATGGTGAGAAAAACCCAGTTTGCGAAATATTGTTGGTTTACGTTTCCATATAAATATTAGGAAAAAAAATTTTAGTCTGCCTGACTAGAAACGTTTAAAACTAAATAAATTTTATTAGTAATTTATTAAAATTGGTAAATCTATATCTAAAAATCGGGTCCCAGGTGCCTGGTTTCCCAGTCCCATTGACCAGGGGACCGCCATTGCTGACCCGATTGGCTTGACCCCAACTTTTTTCATTTTCACCCTCGCTGTCCGCCTGCCCTGACCCGCTAGTGCACCTGGACTCCAACACAGAGACTGTCTTCCGTTAAGGTTTCCTCACCCCTGCGACTGCCACTGATCGGTTGCTACTCGCATCCTGTCAACACCTGGTTGTACCCTGCTGCAGCAAGTCCTCCCGTCTTTTCCCGCGGGGGCCCGAACTGCATATGGTACAGACCCCGGTGCCACTTAGACTCCGGTCCCAGGTTTTGGCTAGAACACCTCCCGCACATCCAATGCCGGATAAGTAAGATCCTCACATCAAAGGTTCTCCACTCGGGTGCGTCATACATCCGTGCTCCTCTGGTGGTGCCCCAGTACCAGTTTCAAGTGTGTGCCTTCTTAGACCCTCTGGTCGTCAGAACTTTTCTGCATGCTGCCTCATGTCTCCAGAATCAAGCCCAGGTGATCGCCACCCCCTGAGAACGCCTCTTCTATTGTCATTCCGTATGGCAGTCGTGACCAGTTCTCTCTAGACCCGGGGGCTCGATTCACCGAACTGAACAAGTGTGTGCTGCGAAAGACTTCATTGTTTGTACCGATTGCGAGGACGACAGACTGTGTCCTTCTAGGACTGGTTAGGCCAAGTCCACCATGCCTCCGCTAGGGGGGGTTGGGATCTTCCGTGGATTGCACACGCGACACACACCTGTCCTCAACTGGTAGACGGGGGGAGGTTTCTGAGGGGGGGTCTGAATGCCCCGTCGTTCTTGTGATGCTCAGTTGCTCCCACCCATGGTCTCTCCTGAGGCCCACCTCCTGGTCTCGTCCGTCGTGCGGCGTGATAGGGTCCCTTTCTCCCACGGCTTATCTTGAACAGTGCGAAGGCACAGAGTGTCCAGTCTAATGTTTGTACTGAATCAATGTCATAGTGCGTAAGACAGATTTAGCGGACCAAGGCAGGGCAAGAATATTGCCTTAACTTAGGACGGGCACATCTCGGCCACAGGTCCGTGTTTACCCCGCTGTCCATGCTGGAACGCGGCCATGTCGGCCTTTATCAGGTGAGCATCTGCAAGGGGAATTTCATCCGAAATCCTCGTCTCCGGCCTGGTGCCGTTCGTCTTTGTGGCCAAGAAAGATGTATGTCCTCCGCCCCTGCATTGATTAATGGGGGCTCAATTTAAAAGTGACAGTGAAGAACTGTATTTGCTGCCCCTTGAGCGGAGAACTTGTTGACCGCCTCTGGTGCTAAGGTCTCTTCTCTGAATTGACCGTCGTGGGCCTATCCTCTTATTCCCTCCAAGAGGGGCGAGATTGAAGACCGCCTTTACACCCCAGATGGGCACCTTGGCCCTGGAGTAACTGGTCATTGCCCTTTGGGACTGTGCAATGCGCCTTCAGGATTTCAGGAATTTGTTAATGATATCTTCAGAACCCTGCGAACACCTTGTGTTGTAGTCTCCTTGATGAACATCTTGGTTTTCTACTCTGCTGCTCCTTGAGTCTCATCAAGTCCAAGTTCTTATGCTCCTAATGGCCGACCGCCAAATGAAGAAATACCAGGTCCATCAGAGGATTCTTCCTTTTCTCGGATAAAGGCCCCCATGGATCCGCATCCAAGGTTTGTCTGCGGTACTTCATTGGCCTTGTCCCGTGGGACTTCGTGCCATACAGAATGCGTGGGCCCTTTGCAGATTACTTACCGGCAATTCATTCCTCACTTCTCTTCCCTCGTATCTCCCCATTGTGCCTTATTAGAAAAAGGCGCTGATTCCCCAGACCGCCTGCCCTTCGGGGCTGAGAAGCTTATCGAACAGTAATTCGGCTTGCTTCTGCTCCGTACGGAACACAAGCCATATTTATGAAACTGTCCAGGGTCTTGAGGGTGATGCCTCCTCGTAGTGCTGGAGCTGAGGCTCACTCAGAAAGGGCCCAGACTCGAAACCCCCCCTTCTGAATTGTTGCCTAAAACCTTCTCTGCGTGGACAGGAATTACTCCATTGGAGATCGAAATCCAGGCTATTAAACTTGCCTTGGAGGAGTGCGCTATCGTCTGGAAGGACTCATCCCCTGTCAGCGCTATATTCTGACCACAAGAAGCTCCTGGACCTCCAGATCTGCTCATTGTCTCAATCCACGATAAGCGCCTGGTCCCTTTCTTTTTGCAGTTTTTGATCCATTTTCGTCCGGCTGAGAGAACATCAATTCCCGCCCGCCGCGCAACATGCTCCTCTCCATGCCTCTGATGTTATTGGGGAAGAACCGCTCTCGGCATAATCATCTCCTCCGACCGGCTGCTTGTGGCCAAAAGACTTGTAGATTTTCTGTAAAGGATCCTTTCAGTTTAAGTGTCAAGTATTATATGATACCACAATATTGATGATACAATGACACATTTTTTATCGGTATAGATGTGACTTAAATAAAGTAGATAGTCATGAATCCACAGGAATAGTACATGTATAGGTCTGTGGTGGTGCAATGTAATTGATATAATTGTGCAATCCAATATCAAATGGAAAGTTTTATTGTATATTTGTGAACATGAGGTCCACATGCCATGTTGGGTTTTTACATGGTGTGACGTGTTGCCCCTATAAGAACATCTGCATAGTCCAATCCCCGTACGATGGTTGACAACAATAAAGCTAATTTTAACCCCTTACTTTACAATTTTACTCAGTTTTATGTGGGAGTGTGGGTGGTGACTCTCTATCAGACACTTTAGATCCTGTAGTGCTGTACTAGGCCTGTGTGCTAACAATGTGGTTAGATTGCATAGTTCCAGGATTATATACACTTTTATTTAGCCGTCTGAACAGTGTACAGTATCTGAGTGAGATAGATAAGAATGAGATGATAGATCTGTAGATCATAGTACAACCAACAATGTATAATTCTCACTCTGTTCATCTCAGCCACAAAATACTGTCAGATCTGCCTGGCCTCCCTCCCCTCCCCTCCCCTGATAAAGACTCTATCGGCCGGTAACTTGTCGCTGTCCTCTACTGAAATTGGTCTTTACAACAGAATCTCTGTGTGAGCCGTGTCTTGGAATGCAAGGTTGGGGGCTGGATGAGAGACACTGTAGGGAGCAACAGGAGAAAAATATGATGTCTGCCCGATCCCTAAAGTCAGAAGTTCCAGGGCGTGTCCGAGTCAACTGGCAATGTGTACATCCAGACTGGATAAGACAGGTTGGAATTATAGTCTGTAAAGGCTTTTTTGTTAATACCAGTGAATTTGAGAATGTTTATTTGTATACCTGAGGACATTTTAATAATCTTATCTTTGTGGGAATATCCTTTTTAACATCCATTTCATAACCGTGAGTACATATATGTCAATGAGAGTAAGTGAATGTGTTAAGGCCCCTTCCACACTAGCGTTTTCCGCGCGATTTCGGACGCATGCTTTTGACGCGCAGAACTTTGAATTGCACTCTGTCCCATTGGTCCAATGGGTCTTTCCTCAGTTGCGTTGTTTTGCACCGGTGCTTGCGTTTGTTTTTCGTTTTCCCGCCCCATTCAAGTCTCATGGAGATTCATCAAAAATGCCTTGCACTCTCAAGCATGTCAAGTGCCATGCGAGTGCAATGCGTGTTAAATGGTATGTTTCTAGGTGACATGACTAATTCCCCTGCTCGCGATCGCACATTTCATTTAAAAACCACAGGTGAGAACATTTAAAATGAATAAGAACAGTGAACACAGTGAGGACACAGATGAGCATGAAAATGAAACACGTAAAGAACACAGTGAGAATAGATTACAGATGTTCGGCACACTGCTTACTTGTCGGGAGATACGCGCGGAACGGTGCGAACAAAATGCATGAAGAACAATATATATTTGTGTCAAGAACACATTGAGTGTTTCCATACATTTGCAATGTCTTCTCACATGTGGCAGGTGGGTTTTGTTTTTTTTTTAATTATAAATAATGATGACAAACATTTTCCAGATATTATTTTTTGTCTTTTAAACAGAAGTTTGGACTGATTCAAACTTCTTTTCTCTATAAGGCCAATTCACATTGTGGTTTGCTTGCTTTTGAAACGGGAGTGGAGAGAGCAGGCGTGTGCTCTCTACTATTCTAGGAGCATGAGGAAGCTTGCAGGGGTTGTGCATAACTTAAACGACAGGAAGCCGAGAGGCGCTTCGGGTGCCGTCATCCTGATTGCCTCTGGCAAGTTTTACAAAGTTTATTATTTTGTTAACCCCTACGGACACAGCATCTTTTGCCTAAAGACGCGACCCATGTTTCAAATCTGCCCGGGGGTCCCTGATAAGTGGTTAGAGCGGGGAACGCTATGAAGAACCAGGGATTTTGAGTTGTTTTCTCGTGACACATTGTACTTCAATTTAGTTTAAAAATTTGGATAAATCTTTTTCGTTTAGTTATTGAAAAAAACAAAATTGGGCAAAAAATTGGAAAAATTTCGATATTTTTCAACGTTCTAATTCTCTACATTTTGATGCAGATAGTCATAGCACCCAATAAATTCATAACTTACATTTCCCAATGTCTGCGTTACTGTTGGCATGGTTTTTTTTAGATTCCAATATTTTACTAGAATGTTCTGAGGCTCAGAATTTATAGGTATCATTTTTCACATTTTTTGTAGAAAAAAAAATCACAAAACCCGTACTTAATGACCTGCTGCAACTTCGTAATTGACACTGAGAGCCCTAAAAACTAGCTAGACCTCATAAATTACCTCCCATTGTGGAAACTAAACCCCTCAACTTCTGAAAAACCACTTTTGAAGAAGTTTGGGTACCCTTTAGGTGTTGTATAGGGGGTAAAACAACAACGGAGTGCATCTGAAATGGTAATATTTGGTTCAGCAATTTAAACCATTTTGGGTGGAACATTAACATCGTGACAAATTGAATAATGAAAAAAGGCTCCACAAAGTTTGATAACCAATTTTCTCCCAGTACAACGATACCCTATGTTTTGGTACCTGCTGTATGGGCGCCGGCCATGCCCATAGAAGTAAGGAGGGCCCATCCAGAGCAGATTTCTATTCACATTGTAACAGGCTCTAATGTTGTTCTTTTTTTATTGAGGACCTATAGGGGCGTATTTCTTTTGCCACATAGATGCATCTTTTCTGACATATTTTTGGGGCATGCTATCGCTAATTGGGGATATTTAATTAAAGCTTTGTTGGAGGAAGGAATGAAAATCGCAAGTTTTAGGACACATTGGTTATGTGTTTTTTTTGCCGTTAGCCATACCATAAAATAGTACTTAGTGTTATTCTATGGGTGCCACGATTACAAAATACTTCATTTATATAATTGTGAAGTTTTTTCCCATTTTTACTGAATAAAGTAATTTGCAAAATTGTTGGGTTAATTTTAAGCATCACCGTCTTTCTATGCATCTCCTTTTTTTTATTTTCACCTCACAAATCTGTTTTAGGGCTTTATTTTTTGCGAGAAGGATTGTTCGTTTAGTGGTCTTATTTTCGATGCTGTAACTTTTTTAAATCACTTTTTAGAGCAGTTTTAAAGGGGCATTAATAAAAAATCATCTGTTTTTCAGAGAGAGTTTTTTTTTGAGGTTGTTTGTATACGGGGTTCACTTTGCGGATCTAATAACGATTCTGTTTTATTATGCAGATTGTTACGGGCCGAGGGATACCAAATATGTGGGGGTTTTGTGTATTTTATTCAATTGTACTGAATAAAAACTAATTTGGAGAAAATCTTAGCATTTTTAGCATCACCATCTAGTCATATGCCAGAACTTGTTTGTTTTATTTTTTTGGCTGACAATCTGGTTAGGGCTTATTTTTTGCGAGAACAGTTGTTCTTTTTTAAGTGGGGCCTTATTTTAAGTGCATAAAATTATTTTAAATCACTTTTTATAGCATTTTTTATAGGGTATTAATTAAAATTATCTTTTTTTCGAACGTTTTTGCGTTTTTTTCCGTCCGGCGTTTACCACCGTGCGGTCCATAACACTTTCGTTTTATTCTGCAGATTTTTTACGGAGCGCGGCAATACCAAACAGCGGGTGTTGTTTTATGTGTTTTTAATTTTTGTTTCTCCGTTATAAGTGTTTTTTTATGGGAAAGTGACTTTTAGGGGCTTATAGTTTATGTATTATATTTTTTATTTCTTATAATGTGTCGTGTTAAGTGTTTTTTGCATAATTTTATTCTCCATACTTGAACTTATAAACTCATTGTACTCTGATCACTTGGTTTAAGTTCAATCACTTCTCTACAATACTATTTATTGTATTCAGTTGTAAACTGTCTAAGCTGCTTGCGCATGCTCAGGACTGTTGCAATCAGACCCGGCAGGGTTCCTGCTTTCCATGGAACCCGGCAAGCTCCTGGGCACCTGCAGTCCTCGGAGCTGCCCAGGAGAGGTCTTATCCCCCGGTAAGCGGGCACGGGGGTCCGAATCCATAGGGGGAAGACCCTTACACGCCTGCTTTCATGCTTGACTCGTCGTGTAATGGTTTAACGCACCCGCGATCCTGAGTCGGCTCCGATCGCGGGTGTTAGCCCGGCTGTCAGCGTACTAGACAGCTACAGCCGCTGCTTCTGGTTCACGGCTCCGTTTCGTGATCCGGTGCCAGATCAGGACGTTATATGGGGCGTCCTGGTGCGCTAAGTATCTAGCCACCGGACGTACTATAACGTCTGGTTGCGCCTAGGGGTTACTAACGAAGATAAAAAACACAAACAAAACAAACCTTTGGTGATAAGTCCTTTAAGCATTTGAGACTTTTGGTAAGACTTTTTAGACAAAAGTCAAAAAAAAAACCCGCAAAACACAGAACTTCATCATTTATCAACCATAAGGATACCATCCGGCAAGCTTAAACCTTTAAAAAAATCCCAAACTGGATCACTTTTTGGACAAATGTTCCCCCCACATTGTCTGTATGGAAGCAAGTAACAAGGTGTGGAGCTCATCACCATCAAATGATCTTCCTGTGTGAACCCCATTTGGGGATCGGGCCAAGCATCAGCCTAAGAACCATAAAAACCCTGTGGCACTGGGATTGTTTGCCAGTGATTCTAATAAGATTATCATGTCACGCATACATATGTAATAGGCCCTGGTGCAAACTTTTTATTGGGGGCCCATTTACCAAAACCTTGCCGATAGTATATGTGAGAAGAACATATACGTATAAAGCTACAACCATACTATATAAATGCTACACACATATATATGTACATGTATTGAATATAATGCAATTATATATATATATGAAATTAATCTACTGCACACAATAATACGTACCATTGTTTAATATGCTGTGTATATAAATATAGCAGCAAAAATTGTACTGTGCAAAGATACATATAGCACAGATCACTTATTGTTTAAGTCAGTCACAGCTGCTGCCTTCTCCCTTTGTGCTGGCCTGCTCCTTCCTAGTCCATATCCTGGTGGGCTGTTCTCAGGATGCAATTCTCCATCTGGTAAGAATCTCACAATGACTTCTCCCTGCAGTCACCTCAGAATTTGCCAGCAAGGTGTCTTCAACTCCTTCCTGAACATCTCCACACTGTGCACATAAAATATCAAAGTTATTCACAGTTATCTTTTACTGCCTGCTGAATAGCAACAATATCCCACACTGTGCTGCTAAATAAGTATGTATCTAGTAGTATATTGTACTACCCATCAGAGGTTGAACGCACTATAGACAGGGCCGCATCTGCCATGAGGCAAGATGAAAATCTCGCCTCAGGCGGCAGAATGGAGATCCCTTTAAAGAGCGCCGAAAATTGCCGCTCTAAAGTGGGCGATTCGGGTGCCCATTAACGCCGGAATCGCCCACCAGCTAAATAAATCGCGCCTGTCTCTTTAAGAGGGGAGGGGGGGGGCTACTGTATGTATTATATTGGGCTAGAAAACGTTTAGTACTGGGGTTAGTGAGTTCACTGTACTCAAATGGCCTCCACAGTCACCAGATCTCAATCCAATAGAGCATCTTTGGGATGTGGCGTAATGGGAGATTCGCATCATGGATGTGCAGCTGACAAATCTGCGGCAACTGTGTGATGTCATCATGTCAATATATACCAAAATCTCTGAGGAATGCTTCCAGCACCTTGTTGAATCTATGCCACGAAGAATTGAGGCAGTTCTGAAGGCAAAAGGGGGTCCAACCCGCTACTAGCATGGTGTACCCAATAAAGTGGCCAGTGAGTGTATATATGAAATTAATCTACTGCACACAATAATATATACCATTTTTTAATATGCTGTGTATATAAATATAGCAGCAAAAAATGTACTGTGCAAAGATACATATAGCACAGATCACTTACTGTTTAAGTCAGTCACAGTTGCTGCCTTCTCCCTTTGTGCTGGCCTGCTCCTTCCTAGTCCATATCCTGGTGGGCTGTTCTCAGGATACAATTCTTCATCTGGTAAGAATCTCACTATGACTTCTCCCTGCAGTCACCTCAGAATTTGCCAGCAAGGTGTCGTCAACTCCTTCCTGAACATCTCCACACTGCGCCCATAAAATATCACAGTTATTCACAGTTATCTTCTACTGCCTGCTGAATAGCAACAATGTCCCACACTGTGCTGCTAAATAACTCTTACTCCTTACAACTTCATACACACTGCCCTCTACGTATGAAATAATACACTGTGACCCCCTTAATATATCACCAGTATCTACCAATACAGTACCCGTATGTGAGGTTGCATCTGATGCATCTCCTAAACCACTGTCTGGAAACATCAACTTGAATGATTAATTGTAATATTTATTTTACTGTATGTATCTAATAGTATATTGTACTACCCATCAGAGGTTGAACGCACTATAGACAGGGCCGCATCTGCCATGAGTCTCTTTAAGACACAGGCGCGATTTATATGCGGAGCGACGTAGCGCCTATCCGGCTGCTGCTTCGCTCTGTTCTAAGCAGTGACACAGGCGTCATGACGTCACGCCATCTGTGTCACTGTGCGGAGCCGCGGCTCACAGGAGAGCCGCGTGAAGACCGGAGCCGCGCGCCGAGGGAGCAGCTGCCTGCAGGTGAGTATATATTTTATTATTTTTCATGTACTTTAATTAATTAAATGTGAGTAAAATGGAATAGATTGAGTGCCTGTATGTGGCAGTCCCAAAAATGTTTCAAACCAGAGGAGCAGGTAGGTGGCCCTGCAGTAAAATGGAATAGATTGAGTGCCTGTATGTGGCAGTCCCAAAAATGTTTCAAACCAGAGGAGCAGGTAGGTGGCCCTCCAGTAAAATGGGATAGATTGAGTGCCTGTATGTGGCAGTGGACGCCCACGTCCCCGCCCTCGTCCTCTACCCCTAGCCCTGGGGCTAAACATTTTTAAAATGAGAGTTATAACTTTTTTTTTTTTTTTACTTTTTTTTTTTTTTTTTGTGTTTTTTTGTGTTTTTTGTTTTTTTTTGTGTTTTTTGTTTTTTTTTGAGTTTTTAGAACCAAACAATCCTATCCTCTGCAGAACATCACAATACATACCTCAGCTGCTGCAGAACATCACAATGCACGCCTCAGCAGCTGCAGAACATCACAATACAAACCTCAGCTGCACAACATCACAATACATACCTCAGCTGCTGCAGAACATCACAATACATACCTCAGCGGCTGCAGAACATCACAATACATAGCCCACAGAACTGCCGCTCACTGGATGTTTTTTCTTTTTCGAACCATTCTCTGTAAACCCTAGAGATGGTGGTGTGTGAAAATCCCAGTAGATCAGCAGTTTCTGAAATACTCAGACCAGCCCTTCTGGCACCAACAACCATGCCACGTTCAAAGGCACTCAAATCACCTTTCTTCCCCATACTGATGCTCGGTTTGAACTGCAGGAGATTGTCTTGACCATGTCTACATGCCTAAATGCACTGAGTTGCCGCCATGTGATTGGCTGATTAGAAATTAAGTGTTAACGAGCAGTTGGACAGGTGTACCTAATAAAGTGGCCGGTGAGTGTAATTGTGTTATAACTTACCTTGACCCTGACAAAATCCTGGGGTAGTCACAGGGGCTGGGCTTTGGTTTGGATGCATTCAAAAACAACATGTGACTTGTCTGTGTTATTAACTTCTCAATCAGGAGCACAAAGGTGGGGGTTAAGATCTGAGAAGTTAGTTTTTTGAAATGCATCCAAATCAAAGCGCAAACCCTGTGACTACCCCAGGATTCTGTCAGGGTGCAAGGCAAGTTAAAACTTTTAAAAGCATATGCTTATAAAAGGAAGAGGCAGTTTTGGAGTGCAGGTGTCATGGGCTTCTGCAACCTGTTTTTATGAGGTCCCTGGTGACAGGTTGTCTTTGATAAATAGTGATAGCTACAAGATCTGTAGCCACAATTATTAAAGGCCATTTTTGCCTAATGTAACAGTTGTAATTGATTTGCTTATTGTCCTGACTTTGATGCAAGACACTTTCATTGAGTTATTTTGCCTTGCACAGTTCACTTTAACCTCTTTAATCCCCACCTTCAAAAAATGTATAAAACTTTTTTTTTTTCAATTGAAGAGCTGTATGAGGGTTTGTTTTCTACAAATTGCACTTCATAGTGACAGCATTTAATATTCCATGTCGTGCACTGGGAAAATAAATTCTAAATGTAGTAAAAATGGTGAAAAAAAAAAAAAAAAAACGCAGTTGCACCATTTTCTTGTGGGCTTAAATTTTATGGCTTTCACTATGAGCCCCAAATGAAATGTCTATTCTTTGGGTCAGTGTAATCACGGGAATACCAAATTTATATAGGTTTTGTAATATTTTTACACATTTAGCAAAATTAAAACCTCCCGTAGAAAAAAAAAATATTTTGGAGTCTTTTGGTGCTATTTCATACTTCGGATTACAGAGCTATGTGTGGTGTAATTTTTTGCAACTTTTGAACTTTACTACCATTTTAAGGACTGTACAGCCTTTTGATCACTTTCTTTTAGAGAAATATTTAAAAAATTAAAATGGCAAAGAAGTGGCATTTTTTCAACTTTGGGCACTATTTTCTGTTACAGGGTTAAATGTGGGGAATAACCGTTATTTTAATTTGATAGATTGGACATTTTGGGACAAGGTAATGCATAACATGTTTATAATTTTACTGTTTATTTATATTTATACGAGTTCTAGGGAAAGGGAGGGATTAGATTTTTTATTTTTTTTTTATTCTTAATTTCTCTTTTTTTAATTTTTTTTCAGACCCCCTTCGTACCTTAACCATAGGTTGTCTGTTTGATCCTACCATGTACTGCCATACAACAGTACAGATTGATGAAAAAAAAATTGATCTAGACATGGAGAGGCCAATCCACCTTGGTCTCAAAAGGGTTAATCCATATTTAGAGTAACTTGAGTGTTTTTGGTCTGCAAATCCAGCAGCTAATATACATTTATTACATGTTTTGCTGGGTCCAAGTATTTTTACATATTTAATGAGTTTTTTTTTTTTTTTTTTTAATTCCACAACTTTACAAAAATGAAAAACGTCCCAGAAAACGATGGCAAGTACTTAACACTAGTATTAAGGGGCCTTTCTACAGTATAGCGAGACAAGGCAGCTTTACTAGACCAATACTTGCAATGGAAAAGAAAAAAAAATCCTGATTGAACTAAACACTTCAGTTTGCAGGAAATCAAAAAAGCAAACAAGAGCTCTTGAATCCTCTTACCACTTTCACTGCTGAAAAGTGTCATGTGATAAGCTGGGTAGGAAAAACCAAATCACTGCACTATATAACAAATATACTTGAAAATAATAATTTCTTACAGCATTTTTGTAGAAGAAATATAAGACCATATTTGCAAGCCGAGAATAACACCATCGACCGTGAACAAGCAGCAGCTTCTCCAAGTACCGGAACCTCGGAGCAGCGAAGTCACTGGCCATCACCGCCTGCAAGTAGAGAAAAGCACAAGGAAAATCATTACAGATTATCAATTGTGCTGAATGTTGAGGCCGACTCTTTTAGCCACTGGCCCCCTAATAAAGAATAGTCTGCCTAGTTTTTGACTGCAGAAAATAAAGCTATGCTCCAAGACTGCTGCCAACAGTATACTACACGCTGTACAGAAGTGCACAGATGTCTGCTTTACACTGTGCAATTAGATGTGAAATTTGCTGTAATGTGTATAATAGCATACAACCACACAAGTCAGCCTGATCTGTTCGGTTTAGAATTTGCTCTGGAAGGTGTAATGGAGTGCAAACAGAAATCAATTTCCTTTATTGAGCATAATGAAGTGCATAGAGAGGTTAATTCAATTTGTTGCATATTCAACGTCTGCAACCATAAAAGGTCAATCATGTTTTACTCCACTTTAAAGAATGAAGGGAAATATACTCTTTTCACTGGTCTATATAGTGCTGGGATGAACTATTAAGCAGAAATATGTGATACAATCCTTTCCAAACATCACAGAAAGCAAAGGCAAGACTTTAAAAGGGATATTCCCACTAAATCACTGTTCTCAACTATACTCAGGATAACAATATAACACACTCCAATTCACGGTTATTAACAAAAATACAGCAATTCACAGATCTAATGCCAACCAGTCTATCAGTCCTGTTGTATACAATTTCTGTTGCCCTGGTATCCATTAATCTTTTGGCTTAGGGTCGAGCAGGACAGCAGAGATGACTGTGTGTGATATAACTGAGTTAGCAGAGCTGACCATATTTGATATAGCTCAGATGTAGGAGAACTGGAGAGTGTCATATTGTGTTATATGCATCTCATGTCTCTCTTTCTCTGTATCAGATAGCAGTGAATGTTCAGAAGCTAAATAATTGTGTATATAAACTTGTACCCTGATACACGCATTGTCAACACACAGCATCTCTCAGTGATAGAGGAGTTATGAAGTGTCTGCTTAGAGAGCCCTACAACACTAAATCCCTAAACGGGACAACACCATTGACCCTTTAGTTTTAGGCACTGAGTGGATAGGGCACGAATGCAACTCTTAAATTTTCAAGAAGTCGCCTGGCTGACGACCAAAAGAGCCCTTTTAAATCCACCAGGGCACAAAATAAGTGTATTAAAAATTAACTTTCATTCTATCTGCTTTTAAGAACAGTAACTAGTGTATTAAAAACACAAGTGGACGGTGTTCACACTGATAATGCTCAGGGATACAGGGATTCTACCATTAGAGTTATCTGATCATGCATAGAGGGGTTTGATCAGTTCCCCCGTGGAGTAAACAGTCCTGTATTATGCAAGGTGCAGTAATATGGGCAGAGACACCCTGTTAATCCCTAAAGTATGAAACCTAAGCATCGGCTCTCGCCATTCGCTGGGAGCTCAAAAGATCGCTTGCTCCTAGTATTTAACTAAATTAGTCAAAAAACAAAAACAAAAAAAAAAAACCAAGAACTTGCCTGCATTCCTTCCTGACCAGATATCCCAACACCAACATCTGCTACTTGAATCATGCTGACATCGTTGGTTCCATCACCTATAAAAAAATAGAAAATAGTAATTTTTAATCTGATGAAGACCTTGATGTCTATTTCTTAAAAATTTATTTTGGAAACCAAAATTTATAGTAACCAAGAAACTATAAAACTTATACTGGAATACTTTGTGCCGTGGTTATAGCCCAACTAAAATTTAGTAAAAAGTGTTTTGTATAAATCAGTGAAACACAACAGAACTTACCTATTGCTAAAGTCATAGCTTTCAGCTTATCACGAACAAGCTTCACTACCATGCTCTTCTGTAGGGGAGTAGAGCGACAGCAAAGCACAGAGCGGCATTTTCGAGCCAAAGAAATAAATTTATCCGATTGGCTTGAGTCTAGTGCAAAGGCTAGTGTTTTGCCATCAATAACAAGTCCAAGATTTGGACTCTTTGTAGTTGAAGCAAATGAAAAACTAAAGTCAGCATTCCAAGAAGATTGTCCTTTTGAATTGTGAGGAATCTTTGACTCCACATAGTGCAAACACTGGTCAAGCAAAGCAGCACAGGCTTCCTATATAGAAAAAGAAAATAAAGTTTAAAACAGAATATTAAACAAATATTCCCTCCTGCATACAAGAACTGCTAAAAAAAAAAATTGCCAATAGCATCACTGCAGTTAACACACATATGAGAAACTTTGCTTGCAGTACAGCCTCCTTTGTGCTGTGCTCAGACACCACCTTGTTGTTTAAATTTCTCAGTTATATCAATCCTAGAATGCTTAAGCCCAGCAACACATGGGCAGCTACAAACAGTGCAATTATCCATCTCTTTGTATACAGGCAGCCAGTCTGATCAGCAGCAGTAACTAGGAAAGGAGACTAGAAGCCTCAAGTCACCATTATATCATCTGAGGGAAAGGAAGAGATGGAACTCATTAATCAAAAATTTAATAAAGGTAACACTGGAAACCGCAAGGAGCTAAAAGCTTAAAACTCTTAGGTTCCAGGGTGTGTTCTAGCAGTTCAAAAGCAATGCCACTTAGAGGGCACCTACCACCCCTATAAAGGTAGAAACGGTGGTAGGTGGATGAATGGGACGTGAGGATAGCCCTTTTTTGGGCTAATCCTCACGTCCCGGCTATCTTTTAGAAAACTTTAATGCAGGCATATGTAAAATTTTTTATGCGGCTACTGGGGTGTGGAGTAGCCGGACATAAGGCTACAAGTCCCGGCTACTCCATACCCCAGTAGCCACGTTACTCTGCCTACCATTTAATCTTTGGCACGCAGCTCCTCGTAGCTGCGCGCTCTCATCCGAGTCCCCCGGCATCTGTGCATGCGCAGTAGCTCCGGCCCCGGAGCATGCGCAGAACGTCGGGGACTAGGACGAGCTGCGCACCGAAGATTAAATGGAAGGCGGAGTAAAGAGGCTACTGGGTGCGTGGAGTAGCCGCGACGGTAGCCTCATGTCCGGCTACTCCACGCCACAGTAGCCGCATAAAATTTTTTACATATGCCTGCATTAAAGTTTTCTAAAAGATAGCCGGGACGTGAGGATTAGCCCAAAAAAGGGCTATCCTCACGTTCCATTCATCCACCTACCACCCATTCTACATTTATATGTAGAATCGGGGTGGTAGATTCCCTTTAAGTCAGCATACAACAAAATATAGGGGTCATATAGGGGTGCCAGCGGAGTGAGCAGGCACTGGGCATTGCTGCCATGTCTGCATTCGTTTAAAAAAAAAAAAAACCCAATGGTTCGGACCTGGTGTAGTTTTGACGGGCAGCATGGCCGTCCACTGGATAAATCAAGAGGCCTTAGCCTCTAGATGTATCTGTCGAGACACGCGTATGTGTGTATATGTCGCGTTGTGGCCTTTATTAAAAACTAGCGTTCCCCCTACACAGTTAATCAGTTTTTTCTATGCAGGATCTTTAGGGTTAGGGTAAAGAAATCTACCAACAGGATAATGGATAAAGCACACTGACATGCGTCTGGCAGGATCTGTTCTTCTTTTGGCTTCTTATGCCCTTGTTTTTAAGATAAAAAAAAGCTTTAAAAATTAGGCAAATGAGTCAAGGCCTTCAAGCTCCATTAATATATATGGAGCCTGGATCCCCTCGGGCTCATTTGCATAATGTAACGAGTCTTATTGTGTAAAAACCAGGGAATAAGCTAGAGCAGATCCTGACAGAGACTCAACACATCAGTATGTCAGGGTGCTTGGTTTACAATCCTTCATCCTGGTGGTCCTTTAAGCACAATGAGCATATATCACATGTTTTCACCTCTTCAGCATTCATTCTTTGGGTTGGAAACGGTTGACACTGCAAGTTTGAAGATCAGTAATTAATTAAGAAGGAAATGAGCTTTTATTGACCGACAGAAGTACAAAATCGATCAGGCTGGCCCAGGTTTAAGCTTTAGGAGCAACTTTTGTGAACCTTTGCTTATTTATAGTAGTTACAGAAATTTGCTAAACAATTAAGCCATTACCCAAATCAGTCTGTGTAGCAGGTAGTGAATTAAGGTGATCCCTAAACAGTCACCTGCAAGGCTTCCTGAAGTATATAAACCACACTTGCATATTTCTTAGCTTTGTTGTCAAGTTTGCAGCAGTTTTTATATACAGGTGGTCCCCCCTACTTAAGATCACCCGACCCCCAGTTAAAAACGGACCTCTGGGTGTTGCAATTAAGCGTTATTGCAAATCCTGGTTTTTATGATAATCTTTTTTTTTAAAATCCAATTGTCACAGAGACCATATAAAAAATTGGCTGGGGTTAGAATTATGAAATATACAGTTCCAACTTGCACACCAATTTAACTTCAGAGCAAAATGCTGTACTGTCATGGGAACAAGGATTATAAATAAAACTGCATTAGAGACACTTTACACCTGATCATTGCACCCTGGGACTAAAGTAAAGCATCCAGAGAGCTTTGTTAGATGTCCCAGAAGGGACAGAGGGGCCCATCTGTAACTAGGGGTCGTCTATACGTCGGGTGTCCTTAAGTAGGGGGCCGCCTGTATACCACTCTTGGTTTCAAACAACAAATAAAATCAGCAGAGGAGTACTTGATTCTTGGCAAGAGGTGCCCCCGATTATGCATTTTCAGAAGGTGATTGTACAGTAAATATGCAAAAATACTGAATATATAATGCACCAATGTGTATTAAGACTACATCTAATACAAATATAAAGCATACCATAGATTCTGCATTTAGAGTGATGAGATCATCATCATGATCCAGAAGTTTGCAGGAATACCCTATGTTTACAGCAGTTTCCTGTTTATCTCCAGTCAGAACCCAGATTTGCAGTCCAGCTTTACGTAGCCTCGTAATTGTATCTGGAACACCTTCTTGCAAGCGGTCTTCTATGCCTGTGGCACCTTTATGAAAATAAGAGGTCGTCTAATTAATAAGACTGGGAATAAGAGGTTGTCTAGTTTCTAAAAACAAAAAAACCATTGAGATGAAGACACTTCATACTTTGTAAGAGTAAATAATGATACCTTGCACTCATTACATACGGCCTGGCACATCTGCCTAGTACATAAACAGTATTGTAATCTCAAATATTCCTTCACAACCATTAGTGGTTGCCTGGGTCTGTATGGCTGAAGATATTCATCAGATGAAGGACCCTATTTGCATGATTCTTTCCTCTTATTATGGACCCTTTTCCAAAGTCCCTTTGTATACATAGGCCTTCAGGAAGGGGGCTTATGACTGGGCAGGATTTGAAATCTCTCGTCCCGTTTTTGCCCACCGTCCTTCCATTCCCTACTTATCCCTCTCCAATGTATGAGCTAGATTGGCCTTTGTAGCAAGATGTTCTCAGGTCATAGTTGGACTTTGCTAGATCCATTTCAATTGTGGTCTTACTATTATTTAATACAAATTGGCTACTGTTCTATTACTGGACCAATGGTTACAGGAACTTTTTAGTTTTTGCCTTTTTTTTTATTTTCAACCATTCCTTGCTTTTTAATACATTTACAAATCCTTCAGGATTTCAAATCCTTAGATTATCTGCAACTTTTACAGTTTGCTTCTATGATGGAATTCTTTCTTAATAACCAATGTACAAGATGGAAAGGCACCTTTGAAGCTGTGCTGGCCACATAGAGACATATATATGGCTAGTTAAGACACAAGATACAGGCAGTCCCCGGGTTACGTACAAGATAGGGTCCAGAGGTTTGTTCTTAAGTTGAATTTGTATGCAAGTCGAAACTGTATATTTTAGAATTGTAGATCCAGAGAATTTTTTTTTTTTTTGCCCCAGTGACAGTTGGAGTTTCAAAATTTTTTGCTGTAATGGGACCAAGGATGATTAATAAAGCTTCATTACTGACACTGCAGCTGATGATTGCAGTCTGGGACTATAGTAAAGCATCCAGAGAGCTTCACCAGAGGTCACAGTGGGCAGAGGGGTCCGTTTGTAACCATGGGTCGTCTAAGTCGGGTGTCCTTAAGTAGGGGACCGCCTGTAATCACTTTTAATGTTTAAATTTACTAGAAGGATGACTTCTGATTCTCAAATTTAAAGGAAACCTACCATAAGGAATCTACCATCAGAAGTAGACCTGATGGCAGATTCCTCCTGCCACCCTAAGCCCTAATCTGTAATTTAATAGCTCCAGGACCTAAGCCAACTTGTTAAAATGTACATACTACTATAATAAAGTTTAACTACAGAGACGTGGAGTACCCTTAGCTCCCAGTGCCCGGCCAGGCTGGTACACACCCCAATAGCGTCTGCAGTTAATTTATATATTACTAAAATAAAGTTTTTAACAAGTTAAATTTGGGCAGAGGCAGGCATAAGGGATATACAATCAGATCTACTTTTGATGGTAGATTCCAAATGGTAGGTTTCCTCAAGTTCCATCAGACATGACTGGTTGTGGACTTGTTCGTGGAACAAACAGGAGATACACCGTAGTTCGTACAGAGACGCTTCTGAAACAGCCGACAGAGATGATTGTTATGTCATCTTTATTCAGCATCCAAAAATTTTAATATGGATGACGTAATTGTGTACAGTCTGTATCTAGGTTTACTGCTGCTAAAAATATGTTTGCAAGGTGGGGCAACAGCTACGCTAAATAACATAGGAAGATGCATTGACAGCAGAATGTTGTACACCAGCATTTTAGAATTTACTTGGGTAGAGCCCATATCTAGACCTTAGGTCAGTTCTTCAATCACTCATTACTTATTTATAGAGCACAATTAATTCCATGGTGCTGTACAATCAGTAATGGATTCACACACATTAAAGACAAGAACAAATGCAATTTCAAAACTACAAAAATCTGAAACAAGAGGGAGGAGGACCCTGCCCGGGAGGGCTCACAGGCTATGTACACCTTTATCAACAAGGTGAAAGATTACTATTAAAATAGTATTGAAACTTCAGTACATTGTGAAACTCTCGCTTATCAATGGCTGAATTTGTAGATTTGTCCCCAGAAAACTGATGCCCAAATGCACACAAACATGAAGGAGATTAGAGGGGTGAGCGCCCCTCACCCATCCGCTCTCCACAGAAAGTTGAGCAGCTGCCGGCCAGGTCATGGTGTGGTAAAACACAAGGGTCATAGATCTCTGTGGGGGCCGCGATCCGGCCGCCATAACGGTTTGGTGCAGGAGGCCTTACGGTCTGCCTCATTACTAAATGCATACCATCAGTTTTAACAAATACATGAAATGAAATCCAACTGTTCAGAATCTGGTTCAAAAGGGTTTCCTAATCCCAGGCAGCACCAGCAAGTTTGTTTTTTCACAGCATTAAAATAACAGTACAGGCTTAAGAACCCCCAACTTATAGACGACCCCTAGTTACAAACACACCTCTGGATTTTAGTAACTTACTGCACTTTAGCTGTAGGCTACAATGAACAGCTATAAAAGCTATCAAATGTGTCTGCAACTAAGCTTTATTGTTAATCCTGGTTCACATGACAATCCAACATATTTAAAATCCAAAATTGGCTGGGGTTACAATTATAAAATAGTTTCGACTTGCATAAAATTTCAGAACCTATCTTGTACTTAACTCAGGGACTATCTGTATACTTTTATGAAAGAAATACAAAGACACTTACCCAGCAAATGCAGATTGGTCTCCAGACGTACTGCAGATTGAAACAGCAGCTCTTCACGATTCTCTAATGAGGATTCTGCTTGTAAATGAAATTTCAACCAACAGGCGTACTCCTCCTTACTGAGAACCTGAAAGAGAAAGTCATTTAAAACGTGTATTATTTATGGCTTATACTCCTATGATAAACGGTTTGTGTTTCAACAGTACAGACCAGGATGACACCAAAATGGATTAACAACATGTTTACAATTTACTATCCACACAAGGACATTTTATTCAAGCGGAGATGGGAGTTTACAAAAATAGATTGTCCGAGAAATCTCCCATCTCTGCTTGAATAAAATGTAACCACATATATACAAGATAACCCGAGAAATGCACCTTCAGGTGAAATAATGTTGGCATTAAATCTGATATGGAGCCAGCTAACACCATTTTATAGGAAATGAAGCCAGGGAATTTCTACTTTTGTAATGCAAAAGGTTGAAACCTGCAGATGACCACCAATGCTTTTAGATAATTTGTGTGGCTGAATCTTCCCTATATTTTTTTCCTGCCTATTATTCACTCTCAGTATTGACTTAAATGGCATAAGTGTGTGTGGAAGCACCTTCAAAGAAATGCATTATAGATTTCCTTTTTAATAGAAACATGTAAAAAGGTGCAAAATTCATTGTGCAAGGGACAGGGAGAAAAGGAGCTGTAACCATGACCTGTTGCCAATAGATGATCCTGTATTATCTGCTGCTACCTCTGTAAGGCTTCTGCCACATATTCAGTCACATTTGAAACACATGAAAAAAAAGTTGATATTTCTCTACAGAGCAGTAAGTACATTCCTTTTGGGTTAGATAGTAACCAATGATTTTCCGGTAGTACAAAGGGAAGGTTAGTAAAGCTCAATTACCCATTGGGGGACATTTACATAAAGTATTGGTGTCTGCACTGTTACCAACTTGCTCTCGGAAAGTAGACACATATTTAATAATGTGGAGCTGTGGAGATATATCTCTGGCGCCGAGACCATTTTCTGTCCCTGGGACCAAAATCTGTCCCGAGCTCCAGAAATGTGTCTAGCAGTCGGAGAACAGGCTGAGCACCCTCCCTGGAGCAGGGCAATGGCCGCTGTGGCAATGCATGGGTGGCTGACCCCCTCCAAGAGCTCGTCCAGTCTTAATTGGACACCAGAAGAACAGGCAGCAGACATCCTAATGTGACGAGTGTTTTTCCAGGTGTAAGCTTAGTGTAAGCTGAGTGCTGTAGCAGTTTTGTGCCCCCGCTAGACCAAATTTCTTTTGATCTACTTCCCTTTACCGTGCCAAAAAATTTTCTAAAGATACATATTAATTGTGTTGGAGTTTCCACTCTGCCAGAGCCATGCCCCTTTTCTGAGCAGAATCGAAGCAGATGGAAAAAGTCATTTTTTGTTGATGCCAGCTAATAAACACAATGGAAAGCAGAACACTACATGCGGTAACACCATCGTAAAGGCCCCCCATTAAGTTTTAAGTGCTAGTCGCTATAATGTCGAAGCTTTATTTAATAGTATTTCCTGACATAAAGAGACCACATTTCAAAATATTAAAAAAAATTAAATCAAACAAAAATGTAAAAGCTGGTTTTGTTCTTCTACAATAAGCCCCTTAGAAGAAGCGGTCTTCAAAATGTACACAACGAGTACAGATTTCCCCATCAATGCTCAGTCAGAGCATTAAAAAAGGAAACGAAAATACTGAAATAAGAAAGATTCAGGAATAAAGTATATTGGTTAGATAATAGTAATCATATTTCCGATGTTAAACATTTTAAAACATTAACCATTTTCTGATGACAATTCAATCTATCAACAGAGAAAGCAACTAAAAATACTTACTCGCTTTGCTATACATAGTGTACGTAGGCCATCAACTGCATAACAGTTCAAGTAGTTTTGAGTTTTGGCTTGAATTCGTCTTTGGTACTTTCCCACAGTGCTGTCTAAATTGAAAAAAAAAAATACACTGTGAAACACAGGCAAAATCTTCTGCTTGAGAAGTTAATATGGATTTTTTGATACATATAGGGAAATAGGGATTCTAAATGTGGAACACTGCTCCATGGAAAATGTATTCTATAATACTGCATTTCTGGTACCCAATAATTTGTGTGTCAATTTTAAGATCACACACATTAGAAGGAAAAGAAAAGCCAGATTGCATAATTCTGATAATGAAGAAAATAAACTACAAATTGTTGTCCCCACATCAACCCTTATCTGATCCATTGTGTGCCCTACTAGGGGATATGGTCAGTTTCATATGTATATGTGTGTTGGCAACATTGAATAATAATTTGTGCCATCCCTTAAAAATATACACACAGTTCCCCAACCTTGTGCCTACTGAGTATTACCCGGGAAGATGACTGGTCTCATTATGAAGCCATCTTTCTGCAGGAAGTACTTTTTTTGGCTTGCAAGTCCACTGCTATATGTTGGATGGCTGACCGTCCTGCTACCATCTCCCTGTGGTAGCAGCTAGTCAACCTGACCTTGCCATATAAAAATATAGTTTACAAACATCATGGCTGTCCGAATATATTCCACAAGGTGTGGGGCTCCTGGTGCTCTTCCACGTATACCCTGTTTAACGATGATAGTGCTGCAATAGGCTGATGGATGAACCTACACTTGAGGATGATGAATTAGCTATAGGCTTCTGATGAACAGAGGCACCTGATGAACTGGCACTTGATGGCTGCCTTCTTTTGATTGGCAGCTCATTGTCTCTTACCTCAGCCTCAACAGACAGGAAGTCTGCATAGTGTATTTTGTAGTGCCCACTATGTGGGGAATTTCAGCTCTACTCACCAAAGGCAGAAAAAGTTTGAAGAACAATTTTACTGGAGGGAGGAGGTAGAGCTGGGACTTCTGCACTGCACTTTTCAACAAAGGCTCAGTGGAGCCGCTGGGGCGGGGGTTATGCTTGGGTGAGTAATGTTTATTGTGCCTATTCTTGAGAACAGATTCCCTTTAACTAAATTCCACCCTTCTTTTAGCTAAAAATTGTTCAACTTTATCAACTTTGCTATATGCCAGGTAAGATAATAAAGAGTCCTTTACCTACATGGGGTAGATTTGCAAATAGTATGTATTTACCTGTTTAGATTACTGAACAGCATAATTTTTATGCTAAAGTATTTACTGAAGACATGTTATGTTGAAGAACAGACCCGAATCCTGAAAATTCACAAAAAGACACCGCAGCGAGAAGTCCTGCACATCCACAGTGCACTGAGCAGGACTTGTATGGGAATGGGGGAGTTAATAATTTAAAGCCTGGGTGCTCTAGTGAAGTAGCCGGAGCACCCCAGATTAATAAGAAAGTTTTTTATAACTCTATATTTAAATTTTTGCAGCACGTAGTTATAATGAAAAGTCCTGATGAACATCTTTCCTCAGGGACTACTTAATAGGACTTGTTCACCATCAACTTATTGACTCGAGTATAAGCCTAGAATTTGTAATGCCTTGCAGAAGCCTCCCCTCCCCAGCAACATGCCCTGCAGCAGCCCCCCTCCCCAATGAAATGCCCAGCAAAAATAAACTCAGTACTTACCTCCAGCTCCTTTTCTCTCTTGGCTTACTGCATAAGGGTGTGTTCACATGTTCAGTGTTTCGGATGCAGCTTTTGATGTCCAAACCAGGACTGGAGTGAAAAACAGGAGGTGTAGCATTCTCAATAATATGTTCTCACCTGTTATGATCCAGACCTAATTTTGACTTCAAAAACTGCATCTGAAAAACGGTTTCATCCCAGCCTAACATTGTGGGTAGAGACAGGTCCATGCCCTCTGCCCATGTATACACTATGATGTCATCAGTGTGTGCATGGGCAGAGTGCATGAAGCAGTCTCTACCCAAGTGGGGCTCTTTCAGCAAAAATTATGAAAAACTTAATACTTAAGTATATATATGGTATATACATGTCTGTTTCCAGTACACAGAAGCACAATCCAATGGTTACAATCATGTACATTGCAGAGATGATAAATGCCACCATGTCAGCTACCCAACACCATTTGCCATCAGAGGGAATGATGGGCTGCCCATATGACTACTCTGGCCCATATGAGTTAACTCTGGCCCATGCCACTGCCTTAGAGGGTTGTGCTTCAGCCGTTACAGAACTTAGTGTCAACAACATAGCACCAGTGCCACATATGTGGAGAGTTGCTCAGAGGGGTTAAATCTATGATGAAGGGCTGTGAAATAGAACTTAAAAGTGGTCTGAGTGGCTGAAAGCTGTCATTTTGCCACAGTTGACCTTTATAATATAGAAGTCAGCACAACTTACCTTTAGAACGTGGTTCAATGAGATCCAGAACAACAGAGTCTGCTCCTTTAGTGTAAACAACAACTTCATCTGTAATTGGATGTCTAACTACAATGGACATCCTTTTCCTGGTCGAGTCAAACCCAAGGGTGTGCAAGAGCTCAAAGTTTAATCTCCCCAAATTGGGCAATTCCACAGTAACTTGGTCTGCCAATCTACCAACCAGAGAAAAGTTGTATGCCCTGGCAGCATATACAAGTGCAGCTTCATCAGGACTCTCTGCTTCATAGCGCAGCTCGCCTTCATGTCCAGCTCCTGTCACTTTACTGCCCAGCTGAGAAGTCCGGTCACTCAAAGTGATCAGTGGAGAGGCGGACGGCTTTGCTTCCAGCTTGACAAAGCTACCCTCGGTTGAAGTTGAGGACAATATGCTGGACCCAAGTCTTTGCATAGATTTGCTATTGGTGAGACTCGATGAACTGCTGCTGTTTGATCCAGATGTAAGCCTGCTTGGTGTAAACCTTCGGATGAAGTCTTCAATAGTTTTAACCGGAGATTTCAGTTCAAACCGCACTCTCACCTAGGAAGATGGTAAATGTATATTTTAACATTCACTCACATTTCTGGATTTTAAAGTATTTTAATAGATTTATTTGTAGGGGTCGTCTTATTAGATCATATGTGCAGCACAGAAGTAAGGCCAGGCTTGCACTATGGCAATCCGCAGCATCTGTGCATTACATTGTAACACAATGATCCTACTGGAAGCAACAGGATGTGTCTTCATAAAACTCTTTCATTGTCGATATCGCAGGTTTGATTATTTCTTAAAAGGTGCTTATTATTATTATTATTTTTTAGGATTGTGGGAAGCTACAATCCTGGAATAGAAACACACGTTTCCAAGAACTGCTGCTTCTAACTAAACACAAAAGGTATGGTTACACAGCTGCATACAGTGTCCAGAGGCCCTGGAGATCTGTGTATGGATAAAACTGCTTGAAGATTCACTTCATCTTTTATCCACCAAGCATGTATCCCAATATGCGACATTGTTAAAAACAAATATTGATTAGGAAATCTAAAAGGCTTGTTATTGCCTCTTAGAATGTGACACTTTTATCCAGGAGAGAATACACAACAATTCTGTATGAACTCACAGTGAAAGGTGTAATGTCAAATGTAAGCGGGTCCCTCCCATATGTCACAGTCATCAAGGACATCATTGGGACAGTGGCAGCTTATGCCATGAAGTTCCCCAATCCTACCTACTAAAACTACAAAAAGAACAGAAGAGAGCAGACCTTTTTCTGACCCTTTGTATTCTACAGAAAATATAATCATATGTTCACTAATGACAAAAATAATGCATTGAAGCATTTTCTGTGCCCCCACAAGTACAAGTAGTACTGAACTGTAAACTAAAGGAAGCCAAATAAAAGGGCTTTTATGTAGCCATGGAGGTTTCAGGACACAGCTGAGTCATACAGCTTCTCTCAGGTGCTCATTCTAAAGTGCGGCTACATTTACCTTCTGCCTTGGTTGATCCGGAGCAGTTACAACAACTGTGTTGCAAATAGTCAAGGCAACAAAAAAGTCAAATACATCCATCAGTTCAGGACTCAGCTGGGAGAAGAGATCTTCATGGTTTCTTATTATTTTCAAGGCTTTTGTACAATCGTTGACTTTTTCTAGGAGTTTTGGGTCAGGGGTGATATCCTTTTCCTATAGGGAAAGTGCAATGCGCTTTATTTTATGAATCACGTTGTTTCAAACAAAAGAAATAAGTAACATTTTTGTCCCATAGCAATAAGTGACATGCAAATAGTCTTTAAAAGCCACTAACCATGGGGCTGCTGAATGCGGTGTGCTTGGAAAGGATACTAGCTTTCATAGCTTCAGCTCTGCTGCCTGTGCGGCGGTGTGTCTTGGTACTTTGACTTCTATGGACCACTTTAACACTATGATGACTGCCACTGCTGTCCCGGCGTGGGAGAGTTCCTGCTTTTGGAACATTATCCTCTTCTTCAGAGTCTATTTCCTGATAGGCAGCTAAACGCTTTGCTGTGAATTGAAATTTTGAAAGAAATGTGAATGTCAAATGTAGTCACAAACTGTAGAACTTGAGATCTAAAGTGGTCAAGTAGAACCTGATAATGTTTGTAATGACAAATCTTTATAGATAATCCCTGTAAATTCTCCTCTGAGAGCTGAATCATCAAGGGGAAAAAAATGTATATACTCGTGTATAAGCAGAGTTTTTCCGCACAAAATATGTGATGAAAAACCTCACCCAGACTTATACAAGAGTCAAAAATAAATAAATAAAAATACTCACCCTCCGGCGCCCGGATCCTTGGCGCGGCTCCCGATGGCTCCTTTTCGCCATTTCTTCTCTAGCCGGCTAGTGCACAAAATAATGCGGCGGTGTTGCCGCTGATATCAGCGGCGACACTGCCGCATCATAGTGTGCACCAGCCGGCAAATCCCATGCATGCGACTCTGTGCCGGCTATTACAGCAAAGAGAAGAAAAAAAGAGGAGCCGCGCCGAGAATCAGGGTGAGCGAGTATGGCCGGAGGGCGAGTATTAAGCTTATTTTTTTTTTTTAATGTGCGTGCCATACAGGGCGCTGGCTGTATACTACAACCTCGGCTTATACTCTAGTCAATAGGTTTTCCCAGTTTTGGGTGGTAAAATTAGGGGTCTCTGCTTATACTCGGGTCGGTTTATACGGTATGCACAATCCTTTGCCTTTTTATCTTATGCTGTGCATGAGACTTCAGATACACTGCTCAATGCAGGAGAAAGAAGGAGCCATTACAGAAAAGCATTTTTAAAGCACATTATAAAACTTTACTATCATCACTCTCACTATTCAATAAAACAACATTTCTTTCACAGGTTTAGTTCATTTCTTATCAGGAGAGGGCTTGTTACCTACAATGTCATCTATATTTTGAAACCATAGAGGTAAACTGATGCCAGAAAGGATCTGACTGTTTGCTTTGGGATAAATTCTGGGATCAGTTGCTACTTGACGTCTCCATGTGACAGATAGAAAAGTGTAGTTTGTAGTGCTTTTCTCTCTGAAATTTTTGTGCACCAGGCCAGCAATTGTAACCTTGAACGACCAAAGGGGCAAGGCTAAAGATAGACACGATAGCTACCACACATCCGAAAAAAACATGTCATGTGCAGAGCTTACACATGTGGGGTCACTCATCTATATTCTAATGTATTTCATTTAAACAGTATTTCATTTAAACAGTTATATTCGCTCCAATTCAAGATCAGATCCAAAAGAAGTATAAAACTGACATAAATAGCATATATTAAGAAAGTTTAACGTGATTGAATGCATTTTATGGATGAAGGGCTACCATGAGTCTATTATCAAATGAAACCTATCTGTAAAATTTTGCACTATACACGTTCTGGAGCAGACCATTTCACCAGAGAATTAAAAACTGCTGACAGATGGAGGACAAAATAATGCACTTTTCATTGCAGAAATATTTATCGCTGCAGCAGCAGGGTCTAATAATAATGCTCTAAGCAAACATTGCCATGCCCTGACAGCGAGCGAAAAGTTAAACAGATGCCCATCTCATAGGGCGCTGGAGTGTATGTGAGAGTAACCAACAGCTGAAACATTATATTCACAGATGGCTTTGTTTTGTAGATCATCAAGGCTGCTCAGGTAGCTAAATATGCATTTGTCCCACACTCTGCATCCCTAAAGTGGGAAGCAAAATTAAGTAATTTGTCATTTAAGGCTGCCTAAGGCTTCTCTACGGTTATAGAGCGCTTTATTAATGCCAACTATCTGTTTATCTACCACAGACAACTTGCCTTAAAGCAGTGGTCACTAAAACATTGTTTCTTTATGGACTTTTTAAAATGGTTTTTGTTACATTACGGAATGGAATCTTGTTGTAGAACTTTAGGGGCAGGGGGCATTATTTCAAGTAATACTGAAAAACCCACATGTATAGGAAATTAGCAGTGCAAACAAGATTTAAAGGGGTTATCTATAGAACAATGCATATGACTGTAGTGCTGTGATCAGAATCCCTGTGGTGGCTGGGTAAGGTATTGCAAGCTCTGTCTCAGCTCAGCTAGATGTTACAGAACCTTTACTGTTTGGGGACACTGTGTGCTTCCAGGTGACTAAGGGGGTGGCAGAAGTCAGACGCAAGCACACATTTTCCTTGTTAGAATAATAAAGAAATAAAATTAAAATTGGTTCAGTCTCTGTTCCCATTGAGGTTCACAATTTCCCTGCCTTCGACTCACCATTAGCATCATGGGAATACTCTATTCCAGAGACTGTGCATCTTCTAAATACCATTTTATTCTCCGTTAGTGTTCCAGTTTTATCAGAGAATATATACTGAATCTGCCCCAAATCTTCAGTGATGTTCAAGGCGCGACACTGCAGACGTGAATCTGTTTCTTCATCATACAGGTCCTTATCTTGGTGAATAAAATACACTTGGCAGATTTTAACAATTTCAATGGAAACATAAAGAGAGACTGGAATAAGCACCTGTTAAAAGAAAAACACATGAGATGTGCAGTGAATAAAATAGAAGTATCTAGATGGAGCTACAATGAGCGTATGAGCACAATCATGTACAAACTCTACATTATACTTTGATCCACATACAATAGGCCACATTAAAATGACGTTATTAGAGTTCGCATCATACAGCACACCATAAATGATTCATTTCTACAAACTGGAAGAACATCATTTTAATGTGACCAATTGTATGTGAATCAAATAAAAAGTATGATGTAGAGTTTGTACAGGATTGTGCTCATACTGTTATTGTATTGCTACAAAGACTTTCTCTGGTCCCAAAAGGGTTTTTGTTTTTTTCCAGAGGGATACTTTGCAAGAACAGCAAGTTGGAGAAAATCAAGTATATTTGTCAGAAGAATCTGAGATAAATCCAATTCTTTTTAACCCAAGCCTGATAGAAAGGAAATGTTACCTGAAAAACAATAATCATGGTGAAAAATAAATAAACTGCTGAAAGAAGAGGCTTGACATAATTCCCATCGTTACCAAGGACATCGAACACTGGTCTGTTTTCTCCATACTGCCATACCCAGATCGCATGACCTAGAAGTAGAGGAATAAGTTATCTCTGTACCTGGTCCCGTATCGACATATATTCTTAGAGGTCAGTCTATTAATGGAAAAAGCAGAGCCTAAACCCTGAAGGAGGTCAAATTTTACCCTTCGGTACTGTATCCCCATATCCCTCCTACCATATGCCCTCACTCTATCCACATCAAGGAATATAAGTTATTTCCAGAACATCTCTGGCACCATCTACCCAATTGTTATTGATGTTAAGAAGCTGTACCATCTATGTATAGATCAATATTTTCATGATATACCTTTAGATGTAAAATGAGTAATGATTTACACCAAATGAATATTTGAAAATTGTCATGAGCGACTCAAAAATATTTGAAAGAAAAAGCAGAACCTAACAAAATCATGTGCATTTAACATGTTATACGGTAGGCTACATTGTCACCCGGTTGAAAGCCATGAAATGTAGCGTCAAGTCTGTTTGCAGCATGGCCATCCAGAAATTATACAAAGAGTGAATCTAGAATGGTAAAACACAGCAGGGCAGGGTGCAATTTCATTGCCTTAAGAGAAACAAATCTGTACAAATTATTTCATTTATCAAATACTTGCACAGACATGGCCGTACACCCATGAGAAAACACAAATGCCTGACTATAAATGTTCATAAAGTGGAATCCCGAAACAGAGCACATGGCTGATATAATATAGATAGGCAGGGATTATCACATGTCTGCCATTTGAACACAAAAGTCATGGCGCTGACTTTTCTTTTGTATCGATATCTAATTGGCAGCGGCTGTCTGTCTGTGATATTGCACATCAGTTTGTGAAGAAATAAGAAATTTCAGAGAAGAAGAGTATCTATACCAAGATTAGTTTATGTAAAAACAACTTAAAGGGAACCTGTCACTGCCGATTGAAAAAATTAACTTGCGGGCAGGTTCCCATAGAGCCCTTTTAGCATAAGGGCAACCTTTCTTCACCTAATAAAATCTCTGCTCAGAAAAGAAAAAACAAACATTGATTCTCTCCCTGGTATCCATGCCTGGTATCAACACCTCTGACGGTAAATATATATATACGGATGTACCTTATGGTTTTTTGCTCATTTTTATTGCAGTTTGAATTTTTTCCCCCAGCTTTCCAGTACACTGCATGGAATAGAACTTTTTAAAAAAGTTAGCACTTTTGGAAAGAGGAGTACTGTAAGGCTCCCAGCTATCACTGCGGCAAAGAGCTCCTCCAATGACATCATGGAGGGCGCTGACCCTTATATAAAGATGGCAGCGTCCAGCAGCATACCTGCCACCAACCCTGGCCGTCCCAGGCAGATGTCGGCTCTGTAACATGTCCGTGAGCCCTCTCCAAACTCACACTTGTGACCACTTGAGGTATACTTTCTATGTGAGTTTATGAAGGGGTTAAACTACCAGCTCCATCAGGTAGGGTAGGAATTGTCCTTTCTAGAATCAACTTTCTACAGAACCAGAGATGCATACAGTTAGAGACAGAGGGAAAACTGAGCTGAACATAAAGATCCAGTCTCTGCCCATTTCTTTAAATTGCCTACATATCCAGCTGAAAGAACCACACGATCTAGTGGGATCTCAAATATGACATCAAAAGCATGATTCTAGGTACTACAGAACCAAAGAAAAGGCTGTCTGGATAGACGCACACCCTGCAGCCACTAAATTTGACTCAGCTTTACTTGTGGGTGCGATGGGGGATATGTCTTCTTATGAGTAATATACTGTACTTCAACTATTTAAGCAATCGATATTTTTTCATTGCAAACCTTTGAGTCAGAAAAGTATACACACCTACATTCCCAGGCTCATGTCAATATTCCTGTGGATGCCATATTGTTAGTCAGCTTCCATATACGTGGAAACAAAACACTACCTGACTAGTTTAGCAAACAAAACAAAAACACTAAGCCCTTGTATATTCAGTAGTAAAGCTTGAACAAGCTCAATGACAGCAATAGATTCTCATTTATAGCCGCTGCCTACACCACATTTCAGTACACTAAGCCGTTTGCACTTTGCATGGAACAAATCTTACCAATGGCTGAAAGCAAGCACATGACCAGGAGTATCAGCACACACCAGAAGACATCTGTATTCATCTGCCTTTCCAGCTTACTCCGTTTGTAACGTGGTCCATTGTTGTTTAACAATGCTTTCGTCTCATGACCTGCAAAAGTGAGAAACACATGATATGCATCTCACAAGGTATAACAAAAATTACAGTACAATCCAAGCCAATTCTATTCACTAGAAGAGTTTTGGCCACATCCATCTTGGGAGGTGTGAATAAATAACAGCCCCGATGCGTTGGACATCACAACCGGCGCTCTGTAGCCGCTTTTTCCAATTCTTTTTTTACAGCGATCCTGGCGTGTAAAACTTAATGAAGACCAGCATCAGGTAGTTTCACTACCACATAGTGGTAGATTTCCTTTAACGTTCATATGCAAGAAGCCTTACATAAATGGTAATGCAGTAACAGGCACTTTACTTTCAAGACAACTGTATATCTATATACATATATAAATGCTATAGATCACTGGTGGCGAACCTATGGCACAGGTGCCAGAGGTGCCACTCAGAGCCCTTTCTGTGGGCACTCATCCCATCACTACAGGACAGTGACACTTTTAAAGTGACACTTCATGGGCTGTTTGGAACTGCGGGAAAAGTAAGAAGGTGTTGACAGAACTGCATTATCTTTGAAGGTCGTCCTGCTAGACCCACCATTGTTCCTATACAGAGAGACCCTCGGGAGAAGCTATTTGCCCTCTTTCTTTCAACTGTATTGAGCACTCAGTATCTAAAAGGTTTGCCATCACGGCTATAGATCAATCTATCCATCTGTTAAATCTATAGAATTAATTTCTACCTGCCTATCAATCTCTTATTTAGATCTGCCTATCCATCTCTCCCTCTATACCTCACATTTATTTATAATTCAATCCACCATCTATCACTGTTACTTACGATCCGTCCCCATCGACTTCAATATAAAAGATAACTTAATGACTAACTGACCGTAACGGATGACATTACCTGTTATAAATAAGTTGTTTTTTTTTTTAAACAGAAAGCAGTAGTTAAAGCACTAACATTATTTGTGTCAAAAAATAAATAAAAATGGATGATTGTCTAACAGATGACAATGGATGACATTGAACAGATCAGTCCTAAATCCCATTAAAATAAATGCAGTTTTAATTTTTTTTTAATTTAAGAGGAAA
This sequence comes from Engystomops pustulosus, assembly GCA_019512145.1. Lineage (NCBI taxonomy): Eukaryota > Metazoa > Chordata > Amphibia > Anura > Leptodactylidae > Engystomops > Engystomops pustulosus. The sequence continues at coordinate 87,114,892 of CM033642.1, read as the reverse complement.
TCTGAATGGTAGTGTGAACTGAGCTTTGTAGTGAGAAATCGGGCAATGGATTTAGATTTGCAGTCTAACAATTTTACTTTATATAGTAGATGAGCAGCTCTAACTACTGGAAAAACAGTACCTGCATAGACAACTATTCCAGAGACAACTTCTGTATTTCTAAGAGTACATCCTCGCAACAGGAGGTTCTCCTTGTAGAGACCAGATTTTCTACCGTTTTTATGGACCCTGTAGGAAAAAAAAACAAGACAACTAATCAAAAAGAAGCAAAAGCAGTGAACTCATATGCTACATATGTTCTAAAACCTCCCATTAGATTATACTTTGTCTCATAGTCGCGGGTGATATCTTGAGATAATATTGAACACACATACAGAAAGGAATGATGATGGCCAATATAAAGCAGTCATTGCTCGCTTGTTTTTCCTGTTTAATTAGCTGACTAATTGTAATAACTGACAGCATATACTGGAAGCTGAGGCCTTCGAAGTGGAAAGATAATACACATGAATAATCATGCAGATGCTATTAATTAATTTGTTTTGGTTTTCACACTTCTAATCTCTATCCACAAAAGCCATCCAACAGCTCATCCCTGATTTTACACATATCTATAGCACTTTTCCTGGAATGAGCCCTGTTTGTGATTAAACCCACCATCTACAATCTCTACTTTCTAACAATGCCCCTATTATGTGTTGGCCCTAGAATCTAAAAAAAAAAATATTTTAGGCTCTCCCCTCCCTATGCAATTACTTTATAGGACAATGTGTACAACATTTGGAGCCAGTGCATAAACATTCACCGCTTCTTGGGATAGGTGGAGAACACTATAAAGAATCCCTGACAAAATTTGTAGTCTGTGTCCAGTGAAGAAAATACTCAGCTGATAGAAATCATGTGTGTACCTTGGCGGGAATGAAATACGACCCAAAAACTAGGAATTATCTGACATCCCTATAATCAGACATGCTTATTCTATTTTTCTTCATACCTTTTTATGCAAGGTCTTTGGGAGAGATTGCACTAAGAAGAATGAAAACTCCCAGAATTCTGTGGTGCTCCTTATACAGCAAGTACAACCCAAGCCAATGTGTAAACATTTTACAAAGTAACAATTTGAGGTTAATGGCATTTATGGTGAAACGAGTCCAATACAAAGGGATGTAGCACCCTACTTACAAACCTTTGGCATCTACACATTTTTATAATAAGCAAAGGCTTTCAGGGCAAGTGGAATGATTTGCAGCTGCAACTCCACAATAGCAAATATAATGCCCTAAGCAAATGAAGAACCCCTATTTGGTCAAATGAATTTACAAAACAACTTAAAAAGGGGTTATCCGAGAGCATCAAAAATACCTAACATTTACTTACCTTCGCAGTCCCTCCCATCGTCCCACGCTGCCATCACTCCAGTCCATGCCCCATGTAAACAGGGTCAGGGAAATTGCTCTGCGTTGGTATTGCGGCCGACCAAGGTGGCAAGCCACACCACACCATTGGTGGACGTGGCCACCTTGGTCAACCGGAAGCTGAACACAGTGTGGCTTCCACGCCCATGTTTTTCTTACATGGGGCATGGACCGGAGTGAGGGCAGCGCGGGACACTGGAAGGGCCTGCAAAAGGTAACAAACATTTATTTATTTTTTTTTAAACCAGCCTCCCCCACCACCAATAGGTTTTTTGTGCTCTTTGACAACCCCTTTAAAAGGAACACCCTCTCCAGCTTTTACACCACTAAACTACTTTCCAATGTAAAAATAGCCAAAATGAAAAAAAAACAGTTTATGTTACAATCTAATTTTTTTCCGCTGATAGCACATTGTAATGAAGGGGTTAAAACGAGACTGCCTCGAGTCATCGAGAGACCCGAGGCTGTCATGGCAATTGATGGTCGCTCCCCAATGACATCATGGGGAGCAACGATCCTTGCAAAGATGGCGGCGCATGGGCGGGAAAATATGCAGCAAAGACTTACCAGCTATAGAGAGGGCTCAGCCCGTGAGTCCTCTCCATGCACACGCACCCGGCATGTGACATTATACTACGTCACATGTAGGTAAGGGGTTAAAATCAAGATTTCAGAACTTAAACCTTGTATTTCTCATGAAGAAAAACCCCACTGGAAATAAAGTTGAAAATTCTGTGAAGAGATTCTGCAAGAAAAGAATGGAAAATCCTATACATGAATAAAATACTTACATGTATCCACGAAATCTGCTCAGGTCATTATTTGGTTTCTCACATTCAATAACACTGTTAAACTTCATAGGATCAAATTCCTGGAAGAAAAAAGGAAGAGAAAAGCTGTTCAGCAGGGAAGAACACATGCTTGTATAGGAGTGAGCTGGTTTCCGCTGTATATTGTCATGTCTAGGTTTCCATATTTAAATGCTGTGTAAACAGAAGGACCTGAAATAGGAATTGGCAGCAGGAAATGCCATTTTTGTACTAGCCTTCCCAAATCCCAAAGGTAAAAAAAAGTACCAGAGTCATCTAAAAGTATATCCAGCCCATATGCTACTCATAGGCAATTTGCAGACATTTTTCTAATAGTACCACAAAAACATAAGATGTATGGCTTTACCCTTTCTAAAGCTTTTCTTTCTCTGCAGATTTTTTTTTTGGATGAAGTTTTCATCATAGGTCTTTCAGGCCAAAAATAACCCAAAATCAATAGAAATAAAAAATGTTCACATTTGCACCACCATTTATAAAGCGTAGCATAAGGAAAGGAGCTTCCAAATCCCTTGAGTCCCTCTAATAGAAGGACTAATAGAAGGAATTCAGAGCTGATCCCAATTCATTATAATCCATTTTACTATGAGCGCTTTCTGAGCATAAGAAGGCAAGGAATAAAGATGAAACTAGTTAATCCCATCTGTGTAGTACTGAATTGTCACATTTCATAAGGCGTAACTAGGAAATATGGAAGCTATGCTCTCACTGGCTGCTGACGTTGGCAAAGTCATACTAGCGTTACCACATTGTGGGACTTTATCTGATTCTCTGAATAACTGCTCATTTTACTAACAAGTACAGCACAAAATGCTGATATGGCGCGTAGCACACCAAACCTGTATCCTGGGATTTACACTGCAAAGACTTTCCCATGGAACAAGTAACACAGAACATTATGTCTAGCGGTGCTGCCACTTGTTTTCAAAGCATTTTGCCTTGTAGTTATTACATTTCTTGTCAATCAAGATTTAAAGAAATTCTACCATCAAAAACCAGCCCGAACCAAACCAGGGCCACTTTCAAACAGATCCAGGCACTGTGACGGTGGCCTCATTTCTTCTAACAAACTTTTACAATTATGCTAATGAGTGCAAATGGCTACTAGGGCTGTTCTCAGGGCCCCTCCGTACTGCAGATTGACAGGCTCCTTGACAAGTCTCATCACAAACTGGACAGAGTCAGTGTGTGGGAACAGTAGAATTCAGTGGTTCATTTAATACAAAGAACAGCAGGAATTGGTGGCAAGGTCAGCTAGTATACACATTGTGCCTAACTGGCACTGTACCCACATCTCAAAACACAGCTATCCCAAGTACACATCAATACTGGGAAAACACTCACAGCCTACACTATGTCACTCTCCAGAAGGAAGCAGGATAATATAGAGCAGGATGGTCTATATCAGTGATGGCGAACCTATGGCACGGGTGCCAGAGGTGGCACTCGGAGCCCTTCTTGTGGGCACCCAGGCCCTCACCCCAACACAGAGTCTGCCAGCTAGGACTCAAGGTTTTCTCCTGTGATCCAATAGAGCCCAGGACGTGTCATGCTCAGCGCTATTTGGCTGCCAAGACTAAAGGAGGAGCAAGAAGGTGTGGATAGAGATGGATTGTTATTGGAGCTCCTGCTCTGAGTCCCCTGATCCTTCCTCTTCAGGGCACCCTGGAGGGAAGCTACAATCCAAATTTCTCCATCTTTCTATTGTATTGGTGAACTCAGGATGCCAATACGATTAAAACCTGTGATACACCAGGGATCAATCACTTACTGCTTAAATTGTCATGTTGGCACTTTGCAACATATAATTGGGTTTTGGTTGTAGCTTGGGCACTCTGTCTCCAAAAGGTTCGCCATCACTTTTCTATATGGACATGAATGTAGCCGAAATGTGTACAATGTATATATTCATCCACAGGATAGGATATAAATGTAATATGTGACCCCCAAAATCCACCAGTCCCCCCGACCAGATCCATACCATCAGGGATTCCAGATTTCAGCCATCTGGTAAGACTTATGAAACCCAGAAGCCCCCAAGTTGTGATGTACATTTGGTGAACTTGTGGTTTTTAATCCTATGGTTTGCTGGGGTCTCCGGAGTTTGACTGCCAACGATCAAACATTTATGTCTTTTCCTGTGGAAGGTTATTAATGACACTTAATCAAATTTTAGGGCAAATCCTATCCACATTCTGTTTAACAAGCCATCCACCATAAAATAGAATATTGGACAATGGCTAATCTGTTGCAAACCAATTCAGAAGGTACTCCTTTGCGACTAAAAATGCTTCTCAAATAAGATGGGAGGAGTACTTCTACTCTGCTGGAAATAATGTAGTGCGACCACTGGGCAGAACGCATCTTCAACCTGCAACTCCACCCATTACCGACCCTCACTTATTAGGAAGTTATCCCCAGCCCACAGGATAGATGCTAACTTCCCAAGTTGGACAAGACATTTTAAAGGCCTCATGGTCCAAGATCTGATAAAGGACCACAAGATGGAATCTCTGCTGTGTCAAGCAGCAAAGACCCATCTAAGCGTATGCCAGCTCTAAATTTACAGCCACTGCTGTCTTGGGGTTAATCTAAGCACGGACATACATAACACTATGTAAATCACTTTTTATTATGAGCAGCCAAAACCCATTGAGACAAGATGAGACAAGTCAAAACCAGGAAGGTGGAACAAAGCTGTAATTCTTTCCATTATACCTTATCTCAACACCTAGTTTTGGCTCACTATAACGGATGCAAAAAACTGATTAAATAATGAGATGTGAACTGACCCCAAGGCTACACAAGTCTTTGGGACACTGAAGTGTTCCATGTTTGTTGTATCTCTAAAATCTTTGCAAATCTGATGTACACTTGCAGATATTATGACTTAAACCATGGGATTACTATTGTCTCAGGAACCTGAAGGAAGGGAGTGAACCCCAATTAACAGACAAAGGAAATCAGAGGTACACAAGAAAACGTCCTCACAGCTTAGACATCACATCCTCTGAGGAGAAAACATTCCAGGTCTGTTTTTAGACTTTATATGGAGCCTGAATAAATTAGAAGGGAAGGTTCAACATTCCCCTGAGTACATATTATTTTTTCTCTGCACCAGAAGGCATCCGAGTCCCCAGATTAAAATAGAAAAATGGAGACAAACCTGATAACATTCAGAAATGATAAATACGCCTGTCCGCGTGCTCAAGGCTCTATCCTGATTTGGCCACTTCTAAAAATATTCAAGGGGTATAAAGCGTCTCACTCCTGCAGCAGAAAAGAAATCCTTCAGGTGGAAAACTCCAGCAGGGGAAAGCACTATATATTGAGACGGGCATGTATTCAGAAGAGAACTGGCAGGTCTGAACACTGATGCAGTGCACACAGGGCACACATTCACTGAGTACACACAGACGGAAGACTAGCAGAAGATGTGAGCAAAACATTCCATGTGCAGTAATGGGTGCGGTACCAAAGTACTTGCAATACAGAAAAGGCATTGAGCGTCTGCTCACAATGCAAGTTCTGTTTAATAGTTCAGTAAACTCCAATTGCCTGGAATGTAGCTAGGTGGGTCACAGTAAAACCTGATGTTTTGACAACAGCCGAAATACTCTGTCCCCACTTGTTCTTTTCATAATCATTAAAAAAAAAAAAGTACTATCTAGAAAAAAATGAAGATGTGCTATCACATTACAAAACCTGTAAAGCCATTACAACTCAGTTTTTCCACCAGTATTCCATGCCCTGTTTTGACTGCATGATGAAATTATTTTTTTTCTTGCTATTGCTTATGTAATATTCTTGAAATACAAAGACTGTTAAAAAAAGCTAAAAATACATTGATGGAATGACTATCCTACCCAATATATAAATGGATCCATGGATTACTTATAGAGCATTTTATTTTTAAGGCTAAGCTTTGTGTTTGATTATCATTTCCTGAATGTTAGTTATTTTCCAGGATAATAGAGTATAATCTAATAAATATTACTTGTAAATTACAGAATTTAACAAACTACTTACTCCTACAATTCTTGTAGACTAAAGAGTGTTTGTCACCAGGTGAGGTTCCTGAAACGTGCTCTCGTGCAATGAAAAGTATTGGTGCCATTGTTACCGAGACCTGCTGTGCACAGCCAGATTATGTTTAGGAGTAACAAAGCAGACATCAAGGGCTACTCCCAAATATCAGCAGGCTCCCAGTGGTCCCCAGCCCTGCATTTTCCATTTCTAATCACTATTTCAATGTTTTTTTTCTGTAAATCCACTTTTATCAGTAAATAAATGAAACAGTGTAGGAAAAACACACAAAACCAAAATAATGATCAGAAACAAGAACACAGCCAAAAAGGAAGACCCTAACATGAGAATCTACAAAACAAAAATTCCACAGCTGACAAAACATGCCATGGATTATAGACATTAAATAATAGGGTGTAGACATCTAAAAGGTGAAGACATTGATAGTTTTCACTTCAGATGTTAAAAGTTATTGATTCATTGAGTTTGAATGGCAAGGCTGTGTTCAGACTTCATTTTCCCTCCAATGTAAGGCTGGTGGCACACGCACCGCTTTGTCTGCGTTTGAAAACGCAAACAAAGCCGCACCCACCGTTTTTTCAATGGAAACGCCTGCGATCGGGAACGAGCCGCCGGTGTTTTGCATTAAATTAACGCAAAACACCGGTGGCTCATTCCCGATCCCAGGCGTTTCCATAGAAACACCGATGTGATCGGGCCGAAGTCCACCCCGGTGGGCGCGGCTTTGTCTGCGTTTTCAAACGCAGACAAAGCGGTGCGTATGGCACCAGCCTTAGGATGCATCAGGACGATTCCCGGGGTATCCTAAAAATGGATGGCTAGAACACATACCACAGTATGCCTATCCAGTGGAACGAGTTGAAGTTTGGCTCCTCCCCGTTTTAATAAATATTAACAGAATACATTAAAAGTTTGTGTGTCATATGTCACAATTATATTTGACATTTCTCATACAAATCCAAAAATATGACAAACCCCCCCAAAAAAAAAAAAAAAAAAAAAAAAAACAATATTGCTTCAATGACCATCAGACAAATTCAAGTGCTTTATTATACTAAGAAGAATAAAATGGGTTTTCTTACCAGCTCTGAAAATTGCTTTACAACTTGTCTTTGTTTAAGGTTGGTCTCCCCATCCAGATTAGCAGTTTCTATATGACAGAGCCCATCTGGATCACTGGATGAGAGCAGCAGTATGTCAGCAGGGATGATCTCATTGCAGCGCAGCTGTATAAAGTCACCGACTTGCACTTCTTTCCAGAATTTCTCCACATATTTCCTTTCAATCCTAACGAAGTCAAATGTAAAAAGAAACAAAAAAGTCTTTAGATTCACAAAGAAATGCTCTGTACACTACTAATATATACAATTTACATTCAATAATAAACACATTTAAAATCAGAAAAAAAAATTAGCCATCAACAAAAATTTTTAGCTACGGCCGAGTTTCCACCAGCGTTAATAGTTTCTTCCCTTAAGTATCCATTACTACTGCCTGGCATGCATGGGAGGCTACCTGTTATGTATAATGGAGAAAATAGTGCATCCACTTCTCTAAAGACTCCAGCAATGCAAGTCATGGAATATCACACGTCTAACTAGGTACAACTGCACAGTCTACTGCTATCAAAGAGACAACTGCAGAGAAAAAAACCTGGTTGCAGTCACAGCATTCGGACAATAGGTAGATACAAGACACTACAATACAATACAAGATGTAAACACTAGTCATTTTAATGGCCACTTTTGGCAAACACTAATGTGAGATTTTGCTGTATTGTACAATATTAAAAAAGGAACACTTAATTATATTCAATATTTATGCAGTTGCACAAAATGTGTCAAGATGTAAACATTCTTCTACTTTCTAATACAAATATAAAAACAGTGTATGTTTAATCTTTTTGAAAGACTAACAGAGAGAAATGATAGAAATCCCCCTCCTTTTCTACATTTCACCCACACATCTAGTCCACATGTCCTCCATACATTCCTCTTATCCTGCCGTTTCCTTCGTGGTTCCTCTGCCTCTCAATGATTACAGATTGGCCTCCTGCGCAAGCGCAGCTTTTCTGCAGCGTCCCGAGTAACCAGTACGCCGATATTGGAAGTGGCACAGCAGCGATACCCTTTAGATAGTAAACAGCTTTGCCAGCGAGTTAGCGCCATTCCTAGGAGTACAGCAGTACTATTCGATATACTATGTGTCCTAGTCTTTACCACATTGGCCGATTATGTATGCAATTGGGCCTATATACCATCATACACGGTTTTGTATTCACTCGGCCTGTTTGCCATGTGCGAACTATATAACACTATATACGTTTGTTTACCTTATATATGCTTTTCCTATATTGATTTGCATCAAGTCTGCCTGTTCACCATGAACAAACTATATACAATGTACGCTTAATTATCTCATACCGTCACTACATATACCTTATATGTTGTGTACGCATATGGAATCTATTAGCGGTCTATTAGCGACTATGAATACGTGTATGTCATTATTTTTACTGATGATACATTTTGTTTTCATATTTCAGTGTTTGATAAAGGCTGTTGTATCAGCCGAAAACGTTCACATGAAATGTAGGCCATATGTCCTAATAAAAACCCTTTTCAGCATACTGGAGTGCTCAGACTACTTTCTGTATAGATATTTTGGAGATGGATCCCTAATCCTAAAGCACCCACCCTTATATCTGATGTGCACCAATACCTATCGAAAAAAGTAGAGAGGAATGACAGGTAAAGGTATGTGTGACCATCATATGGAAACGGGTATTCCGGGAATATGAACGTCTGATACAAAAACCCATGATGCTATAAATAAATGTATATAACGAAACTCAAGTGTCATTAGTTACAAAATGGAGCTTAAATAGTTTGATTTTATGGCCTCTTCAAAGTAGGTGAAGTTATAACCAAGATGGCCGCCACTGGAAACTACAAGTTCCATGATCCTTTAGTTCTCAGTAACTCCTCCTCCGTCTTATTTTCTGGCCCAGTGATGATGTAACAGACTGTCCTGCCCTGTTATCATAATAATGATGTGTAACTGCCATCATGGCACATCACCACAACACTGGCCATACTGGATGCAATGGAACCAACCGGCTACAGCCAAAATTAGTGGAGCTCACATGACCTGCCCAGACAGGTGCAGGACATGTGATGTGGACATGTGACCAGCGACCACCTTCTGTTGTGTGTCTTCTCCGTGCAGAGGAAATTAACGGACTGATTAAAGGGCGAGTAGCGTTTTAATTTTTCATTACAGTCTGTCACCAGCATTTTCTCCAAAGGGGGGCACAGTTTTAAATAACTAATTACATATTAGCTTATATTTTACTGACTCATTTGTATATGAATTATGCCGATTCCTTCTTGCGTTAACAGTGCATTTTGTAAACACAAGTGTTAACAGTTGTTTAATTGAGCAAATCTCTCTTCAGCTGTTGCAATGCGTTTTTAACTGCATGTGTTAAATGCAACTTGTGACTGCACCCCGACAGGCAGAAATAATCAATCGCTGCACCATCCCCCAGCTGCTGTGTACAAGTCATCCAGTTCAGAAAACTCAGTGTAATGTGTTCATCAACGGCAGACTAAAGCAATCCAGCTTTCCCAAGGTCCTGAATGTTATTGTTTTTTCAGCAAAACCACTCAGCTCAGGGATTAAACTCTATAGATAAGCTACAGCATTCTCAAGGTGTGTTTGGTTCATAATGCATCAAATCACATGGTAGATTTCCTTCAAACAAGTGCCACAAAGTTTGAAAAACACAAACCTTTCTAGAATATCATTGTCCTCAGTGACTTGGGCATTACATAGCAATTTATCAAAAATGCTAAGAAATAGCCGTTTAGGTAATGGATGGATAGGATGCGTCAGCAACTGAATGAGACTACATTAAGCTTTATTCATGCTCTACGGTAGTAGTGGCACACCTATAGCACTCAGAGCCCGCTCTGTTGGCGCCAGGCCTTTACTCCAGCCCAGAGTTTGCTAAACAGGACTCAATACATCCTTCCTTGTCACAGGAAGCCCGCGACCTGCTGAGCACAATCTTAAAGGAAACCTACCACTTAAAAATGGTAGTTCTATCCCTCAAATACATTGCACCAGCTCAGGGGGAGCTTGTGCCGGAGCATATTTACATTAATTCCAGAAACCGCAGATAGCTTACGGTAATTAAAATTATACTTTATATTGCAAGCACGCTTCGGCGCACCATGCGTGCGCCTGATTCGGAAGTGCCGGAGAGCCGGTGACGTCAGAGCTCTCGGGCACACTAGAACTACCATTTTTAAAGGAAACCTACCACTTCGGATAGGGTTTATAAGCAGCACATGGTGCGCGTATCTGAATAGGAAGTCCGAGCGCGGACCTCGGTGCAGGGAAGCTAGTTCGAATATAAACATTAATAAAGTGTTAAAATGCCGGCACCAGCTCACCCTGAGCTGGTGCACGGCATGTGCTGCTTATAAGCCCTATCCAAAGTGGTAGGTTTCCTTTAAAGCATGTTGAGCTGCTTTGGAGGAGTGCAGAGAATCATTGGAGGTCCTACTCCAGGATTCTAGCTGTACTTGCCCTCCTACTGTCAATAGTATTGGTGTTCTTATATGCAGATATGGTTGAAAGCTGTGGCAGAGCAGGGAGCAGAATGTTACTGTTGAATTTGCTGTGTTGGCACTTAATAAATAACTTGGTTGCAGATTCGGCACTTGATTTCCAAAAGGCTCACCATCACTTTTTGTAAGAATGAAGCCATGTTTTTCAACCTTTGGATAACCACTTGTTCATGGTGGAACAGGAGCTGCAGTTATGGTGTAGACTTTATTTTCTAGTGAAGTTATTCAGGGTGTTAACTTTAACTATGACTCCACAACTTCAAGGACCATGGAGAAGCACAATGTATATTTCTTTGTCTACCACCATGAAAAGAAGATGCATATATATAATATGTTATTAATTCTTAATGCCCAACAGCCACTGAACAGATGCTAAAGTATGGCTAAATGAAGTCAACCACTACCAAACATAGTACCCATCAAGGCTACTACCTTTTAAGTTAGGTAAATACTCTGTAATTCAATAATAAAGAAGAGAATCTTTACTCAGGTGACGAGTCTGTGTGTGATTCCTCCCATGCATGCATTACCTACTGTTTATCCAATTTTCAGCAAAGTTCTATACATACACAGTGGCTCAGGGGTTCAAGTGTGTAATTCAAGACACCACCACTTCTGGAACAAGCTGCCAGCAGTGAAACTGAGGGGGCCAGTAGATTTATTTTACCACCATACAGTTTTGAAGCACCTCTTATTTTGAACTGGGCAGCCTTTTTTAAAAGGATTACAAAAAACAAAACACCATTTAGACAGGCAGATAGAGTAAAGCACCAATATGTGGCTACAAAAACATGTACATTCAAAAAAAATATTTAATAAATATTTAACAATAGGCGGAAAAATTACATATTTATCATGGCTACAGAGACAGGTTCTACAACAATGAATAGGGCTTCATCTGCTGCCCCCTACCAGACCACAACTGTTAGATCAGAGTAAAAAGCACATTGTTCTTGCTGTGAGGTACAATGGAGTACAAGCTAGAGCCAAGTACTGGCTGATAAAAGGCTGCAATAAGTAGCTTCCTGATTGTTCTATTACGACCAACACAAGTGGCTAGCTCTATTCAGTGGAGGCTGCTGCTGGGAAGTTCAGATCACAGTCAGGCCACCAATGGCACCAACAATGTGGTGCCCAGGAGTATAGAGAATCACACTCTGCGGCTCACACTTACAAGCTGGCTTCAGAATGCATGTTAGCGGGGGGATAGAAGTTGGATGGGCAGGCAAGTTTCCAGAACCATTTCAAAAGTTAGTAGGGGCGGCCAAAGCTTTTAGGCAGTTATCGCCCCTCCTTACTATGTTTGGAGGCACTTTCTGATAATTAAGAGAAAGGCTTGGTGGGGCTACAGGCTGTTAAAGGGAACCTGTCAGGCAAATGTAGCCCCCAAACCAAAAGGTCCTACCTTATTTACTGTAGTGTGTTCTTCAGCATGAGGATATTAAAATGAGTCAGTTGCTCCAATGAATTATAAAATAACCCCCCCCCCTCCTGAGCTGTCCTGCAAGACCCCCTTCCTGCTCTGGTAAACATGCCCCCTGCGCACCTCACGCTAACCTGCAGCTCAGTAATGGATGTGAATGACAGGTGCAGGAGGCAGGGTGTGTACATACCAGAGGAGGAAGGAGGTCTTGCAGCCTGACTCAGGACAGCTCAGGAACACCCAGCTGACTCATTCACAGGATTACAATGCAGATTGCCAGGTTCAAGAAGAACAGAACAATCGATGACGCACATACATGAAAACGCAAAAGAAGCGAATCAGAATTTTCAATGGACATGCAGCTTGAGATCAAGTCTTTACTCACTAAAGTGGGAAGGACCTATAGAATTGAGTTTTTTGATGAATATTGTAACATTCTAATACATCAATTTATGGTTACATTCTTATGCATCTTGTTTTCTTGCACTATCATCAGGTGGTTATAGTCAAGCAGCATGTTATAGTCAAGGAGAAGAGCAGATTTATGAAAAGTCTTGAGAAAATATTAGATTTTTTTGCTCATTTTATGCTAAAAAGTCAAGGAGGCAGTGCTATAATTGCACGCAGAGGTGGCTGCCACTCAGACTGACGCAAGTAGGTCTGTCTGTCCTGCGACTTCATGGATTTAACTGTAATGCTTCTTCTGCAGATTACATTAAATGGTCCAGTTCCCCTTTAATGTAAGCTGATCAACTTTCCAAGTAGATGAGATACAATGTATCTGCCATTCACCATCATTGTGATGTGTAAACATTACAAGAAAGACTTCAGGGGATATAGAGCAGGCTAGATGAAGAGAATTGGTTCTATTCTAACAATATCGGTTTGTGTTGACAGTAAACCTTGATCCGTAAACTTTAGGTGCTCTGCAAACCAAGTCATTCACATGAACATTGTGTGGATAACTATTGCAACCTCAAAAAAAAACAAGTGCTAGCGTAATACTTTTGTGATATGTTGTAGCATTTTCACTTCTTGCCAAGCACCAGGTGCAGGTCTTATCTCGCTCAGTTTATTTGCACAGAAATCATTTTCCTACCAATGTGGCAGGGGATTTACAGTAAAATATTTACTGTACCTAGCAGAAATGATTGAATCATTCATCGAAAACTAATCTCGATAACAAATTTCAATACTTTCCTACCAGCATTTCTAACAATATTTTTGTATTTCGACTTGCCCGTGACAGATACAATGTAATATTTGTTTTCATATAGTCACGTCAGATGATGTGTGGCAGGAAACAGACGGTACGGTGGCTCACTGGCCAAATAATCCAACTGGAATGTGGAGATTTCACAAGAAAACAATGTGGGATTGCTGAAAGGGGTTGGGAATAGAAGTCACATGTAAAACTGGAAACAGAAGTCATCTTTAGCTGACAAAAATCAAGCGTGAGAAACAAACCATTGGTTCAACAAAAGTGTATAATAGGTGGTGTTATACAACTTTTATTATGAGATGGTGTTTTTATATCAGATTTTTTTCATTACTTAAAACGGTTAAATAGTGTAAACAAAATTTTTTTTAGATATAATGAAAATTAACTGATAGTCATTTGTTTTTTTTTGCGTTTCCATGTGTCACTTCCCATCTTTAAAAATCCATAACTTTTATTTTTCTGTTTACAGAGTCATTTTTTTCTGCCTAACAAATTTTACTTCCTAGTTACAACATTTTATATTCCAAGCTGCAAAAACAGCATTTCTAGTGGACACAATTTTTATTTTTTTTCTCTGCATGTGTCAGAATTTATTCCTTGGATTAGAATGACCACGGGGATATCTATTTATGTAGATTTTATTAGGTTTTAATAGATTGTAAAAAATTAAAATCTTTATTATTTTTTCATATTCTGACAATAAGTTTTTCATACTTCAACATATGGAGCTGTGAAAAATGTATTTTTTTGTGGGATGTGATGACGTTTTCATAGCCTCCATCCTGTGGACTAGATGACCTTTTAAACACTTCTAAAATTTGGCAAAAGTGGCGTTTCGAACATTTGGGTGCCATTTTCTGTTACAAGGTTCTCCGCCAGTAACAACAGATTTTATATTTTGATAGATGGGACACTGCAATACTTAACATGTTAATGATTTTATTTGTTCAACATTTCATGAAGGGCGGGGAGGTTGAATTTTTAAGTTTTTAACATTTTTATAATTTTTTTTAGTTAATTTTAAGACCTTTAAGGTTACTGCAACCCTGGGGGGGGGGGGTGTCTGATTGCATCTACCCTATAATGTAATGCTACAGAATTGCAGTATATGGAGAAATTTCACTGGATCTATGACAGAGTGCCTCAGGCTCACCGTTATAGATTCTACTAAATCTCAGGCCCTGGAGGCTCATACAGACGATAAAAACGGACAGTCGCTCCCTGATGAGGTCACAGGGAGTGACGCCCCATTCCAAGATAGCGGTGCTCACGCTCAGGTAAGTGAGCTCAGCTCGGCATTATGATGAACATCCACAACATGAATTCTGAACGTTTTTCTTCTTTTTAATCTAATTGGCTTAAAGAGGACCTGTTACCCTTAAAAATCAGTAAACAGCTCCTATTGCTACAACAGTCCCAGCAGTGTTACATTGCTAGCGTTATCGGAAACCTCCGATAACGCAAACAAACACTGCTGCTCAAACACCAGACTGCCCCGCCCGCTCCATAAGCCAGCGGAGACTGACGAGCATCATGCAACAGTCACCTCCCCTAAACCCGCCGCCTCATGAAAACGGCGGACCATTTTGAGAGCAGTCCAGCGTTTCTAGTGCACAGTGTTAGTTAGCGTTATTGGAGGTTTCTGATAACGCTAGCAGTGTAACACTGCTGGGACTGTTGTAGCACTTGGAGCTGCTTACTCCTTAGTAAACAGCTCCTAGTGCCATTTTAAGGGTGACAGGTCCTCTTTAATAAAAAGCTGCCTGTTGCAAATTCTGATTTGCTATACAGCAGTCACCTTCATTTACATCACAGACAGGATAACAATAGAAGATAACTACTCTATAGAATAATTCTGTTCCACTACTGATAACATGTTGACAAATCCTATCTGTACTTGGCACGCTTACAAAGCTCTACCTAGACCTCAATAAGTCGACACAAAGTCTGTTGGTTCCTATAGCCATCAGGCTGTAGTAAATGCGGGTTTCTAAAACTCCAAAAATATTGACCATGCATTGGCTGACAGCTAAACTGTGCGAAAGGGAAAGGGTTAACTACAAGTTGTAGTTTCCACTATTTTGTTTAATAAGCAGATAACCAAAAAGACTAAATAGTTAATTTGTATGAACCAAAGAGGAAATCCCCCAGTAAATATTCGGACATTATTGGAAGAGCACTGGACGAAAACAAAACTCTACCAGTTTCATTTCACATCTACAGTCAAAAGCAGAAATCCTATGATTACAGCTGTTGGCTGAACACACCATCTGCTGACAGCCACCCCTTCACATCACATAAATTACTTGGCCTGAATGGGTAGGAGATAAGATCCTGCAAGCCAATAACAAAATGGTCAATTCCAACTGTCTGATCCTTCTGTCCCCAGAAATCTAATCAAGGAACTGTTGCCCAATTCGCAGGTTTAGATTTTACACAAACCTTCTCTTCCCAATAACCACATAAATTAAGTACAAGAAATAAAAAACACAGAATAAAACAGATTAGAGGGAAAAAAAGTCACATTTAAATATCTCTTCATTTCTTATTACTTTTTTCTATTACCGTATATACTCGAATTCAACTTAAGAACCTATCTTGCACATAACCCGGCGCTGCCTGTACATATGTTTTTGCTTAAACTGTACTTTCTATGTATGGAGCCATTTAAAGACACCCACAGGTTATCAGAACATGGCAATAAAAAAGTTCTGTTTTCCCACCAGGTTTAATCTTTTCCATTAAGAGGAAGGCATTGTCCAGTACATTAAACTGGATTTTTAGATGGTGCAACTAGGATGAACATTATGGGCTTGTGAAAGGGCTGTGGAAGTAAGGGGATACCAGAGTTGTGCCATTTATTATGAGGACAACAATATTACTTTGTTCTATTATAACCTTCCCTTCATAATTAGTTGTTTATGCAAGAAATCTTACTCGGAAACACAACGTTACAGGATCCATAAGTTATCGCTACTGTGGGTTGCTAGGATTGAATTGGCGATATGTAATGAGACATAAATCACATTGCACACATTCCTGCTTCCTAACACCTTGCTGTAAACGTCTCTCCACCAGACTTCCTTCAGTTCCGCTTTCACACAATGATTAGTATTCTATGAAATCCTGTTGACATGTGCAGCTTTTTTTCCATTTGCAATTTGTTTTTCCGATTTTTTGCTTTCTTGTTTGTATAAGCATTGTATATCTAACAAATATAGTACAAGACACCCTGCAGTCGCATGTTACTAGTAAGTCAATCTTACCTTCTTCTCTCACAGATGTCTCTGAATACAGACAACATGCAATGAAGAGATCAGAGTTATAATAAAGCACTTCTCCAAATACATCCTAATACTTGAATGTGTGCTTGGTTTCAGGCTTGGCCAATGCATAGCTTATTTTATAGATGTATCAGCTTACAGGTGGTGGGAAGGGGGAGGAGGCTTAACCTACTGATATGAATTCTGCCCATAGGATGTGGAATTTAAAAAAAATTGCAAGTGTGAACACTACCAGGTTTTCTTGTTGCCTTAGGATTTTCAGTTTGTGTAATAAAGCAGTCCCCTCTAGCCACCAGGTATAATACCTGCTGGAGACAGTTCTTGTTTACACAACAGGCAAGCAAAGGGGGGGGGGGGGGTATCAGATGGGTTCTACAGAGGAGACGGCTGGTTTAGGTAATCCACAAACAAGATCTTGTCTGTTTACAATCTAGCTCCATTATCACAGGGACCAGATGAAAGCAAATTCAATATGGCAGATGTACCAACCCTGCAGGAGCGATGCTATATAAAACTAGCCATTGTGAATGTGTGCATCTGAATGGAGATGTGGTACAACATATAGCCTATGGACAGATGTGGCGCCGTTTCTGGAAGGAAGCATTTTTGTTTTTCTAAACCTGTATAAACCCCTTTAACAAAAACCTAAAAGAGCATTTTAGATAAGAGGAAAAGAATCCCCCCCCCATCCCGTCTTAACCCTTTACATACATATATACAGGTAAATCACTAGCTACATGTGTAAAGGAGCAGTGCCCATTGTGGACTAGATGAATGATTGGCCAGCATCATGGGAAGACATAGAAGTCCCTTCAACCACCATGCAATTGGGAGCAATTATGTCTTCTGTAGCTATAATAACCAAACTATGTTCGTCATGGCCGATATCCAGCACCAATCTCCAGACGGTGAGACTAACTATTAACATTAACATTATACAGTAACAGACTTTGGTTGTTCAGGCCTTTTATATGGCTGAAAACCCATTTAAAGGGGTTGTATCAACTTTGGGGAAAATTTCCGATCTTGAGACAGACCCTTTGGCAAAATCTGAAAGCAATATTCCACCATGTGAAATCTGTTAAACAAGACAGGGCATAAGTGTCAAAATCCACAGTGGGAAAACCTGAGATGCAAATTTTGACATGGAAGATCTGCCTTGTCCGCCTTGTAACCTATAAATCCACCATATGGAAGTTGAGACTAAAACAAGAAATAGGTCACAAAGCAAAGTAACAAAACAACACAATATATAAACTTTCACTAAGGAGGCTTTACAGCCAATTAATTCCTATAGAGAATAAAGTCTTACAATAAGAATGTGGAGCCCATTAACACTTTACTTGCAGCATGAAAAAGATAATTGTGTTGCTGTACTAAACACGGCCATTGGCAATGCTGGAAAAGCTTTCTAAATCTGCCAAGTTCCATTTGGATCAGAGAAATAGGATGGAATTTAAGAGTTGGCGATCGCAGAGCACAGGCACACTCGCTTGGACAACACCATGGGTGTAGAACGAAACGTTCCACTGGAATAAAGCAATGTGAAGCAGATGTAGGAAGCTACTGTGAGGTCTCTGCCTCTCACACCCATCTCATACCAAGGAGAGCAAACACAATAGGGAAACCCTTTATTATTGTAGCGCTCAGAGCCTGTGTCTGCAGGCTATGGGATCTTCAGAGCTGAGGATTGTCAGGACAGGATGGGAGTGACACTACACAATAACCTACACGTGCTGAATGAATGACCCTGCCCAGCCAATAAAACAAACACTGTCTGGCCCTAGTAGTACATGATAATGAGGTTAGCGAGGATGCAGAGGGGCCGCACTGCCCACATCCCTCCCCTCCCTTCTATGAATGGAAAGTACAGTGCTAAGATGCATGCCTAAAAACGTGGCAGACTCTACTAAGAAGCTCCTTGTCTCCACGCTCACATAGAGGCGGACTGGGGTGGGCTTTTGTTTAACCCCCACACAGCTGAGCATTACTGAGCGCTGGATGTCAGCTGAGATGCATGTGAGAGTCAGTATGGAGCAATGCCTCTCTGTTACCCGGCTGTGTCGCAGTAAATAGACGTGTACCGTGTTCCCACACTAGTCACAAAGCAGTGCAATGCCAGTCCTTACCACAGTCCTATCATGTCACCCTGTCATACCAACGCTTGACTGCCTCATGTATCGCAGAAACTTTGCACCATAACACCACTGCGTGTTGGTCATTTTCTGGAAATCAGGAATATTTCTAGGGAAGAGATGCCTCATTACTGTTATGTCATTTTTTTGTCTTCAAAATGTCTCCCAACTGTTGCATCTTCCAAGTTGCGCCAAATTTGTGTTTTTTAAAAAATCCGCTCCACTTGCCATTCCATACAACCTACTCCAGATTTGGGGCTCATCTAGCCATTAGGAGGGCCATGATCTGGACCCATAGACTTCTATGGCTCCCAGTGACGGTACGAACACAGTGTGTCACAGTAGTGTCACCAAGTCAGGCACCTGCACTGAAAAATATAGGACAGGTACTATATTTTGGCAGATTTGGCCTATGGAGGGAGAAGGGATGAGGAGATCTGGGCCTGGGTGTGCACATAAACCATCTGAAGGCACCCATAATGTGTTAATTCAGTTGTGAGAGAAATGTATACACTATTACATTACTCTAAATACACTCTGGTCCCTCAGTGGCACAAAAAACAAACAAAAAAAAAAAATTAAACTAGTTGCGCCAAATTATTGACTTTTACATTTAAAATGTCACATATTTACTGCTTAACACTTCATGTGCCAGATTTATTATAGTAAAGCTGACAAGCAAAAGACACCCATGTTGCTCCTAAGTCGCTCTAAAAATCTGGAGCAAAAAATCTGCCCCAGTGACTTGTGACACTGTGGCAATTCTGAACGCTGACCATATCTTCCAGCGGTCCGTCCAAGCACTCCCCTCTCATGGTAGATGCCGGCGGTGACCGTAGCGCATGCCAGACTCTATGCTGCAGCATTTCACAGGTACAAGTCCAACCTGTCGCTATCAGTCTTGTACACAACTGTACACAATTTCAGTTGCCCCTAGACACGACCCCGTAACTTCTGACTTAGGTCAGTTGGCAGCCATCTTGGATTGGGATTGTGCAGATGAGATTTCTGTGTCTCTTCGCTGTGTGGCTGTAGCCACCCCCCCTGCAGGGAGCTCAGAGACACCGACTACCTGTCAGGATTACCTGTCAGCACATGGTGAGCAGAGTAGTGATGTTAATTCCGGCTCTTCTTAGTGCGCTGGATCATTAGGCTCCACTCACCAAGAAGAGCCGACACTACTGGCTCCTGAACGGCTCCGTATTAAAAATATAATAGGGAGCCGCAGGCCTGTCATTCACCCCACACCACTTTTATCCCCGTTTGTATCGGGTTAAAGGGAGTGTGGTGAGCCGGTTAAAGGGCGGGGCTAAGTGAGGCCTTTGTGCCGGCTCGTTCATGAACAACACATCACTATGGGCCCAAAACCACAATGAGATAAGTGATCTGGGGGAAGCAGGCACATATCTGTGAGATGTAGCAGAGCTCACAGTGCAACAGTGTAAAAGTCTGTCAGCCTCTGTGTAATCATCTCTGATCTGTCTCCTCTCTTTTTCTATGTGTTAGTACAATGTCAGAAGCCAGATGAAAGTGTATATATATATACACACACACACACACACACACTGTCAGCGCACAGAACTAGATGGATTATACTGCGTCTGCTTAGAGAGTCCTGGCCCACACCCTGGGATTTTGCACTGAACAGCCTAGAGCAGTGATGGTGAGCCTATGCACGGGTGCCAGAGGTGGCACTCAGAGCCATTTCTGTGGGCACCCAGGCCATCACTCCAGGACAGAGTTCACCAAACAGGACCAAATCCGTCAAATCTTCCTGCATTCCTAGGCAACTTGGAGAGAAGCTACAATGAGTCGAAAGAAGGAGGGCAAATTCAAACTGTATTGGTGGCCTCAGGCGGCCGAAAGAAGTGGAAGAACGAGGAGCATAAAGTTACTGCTCAAAATGCCACATTGGCACTTAACGGTAAATAAGTCGATTTTGTTTGTAGTTTGGGCACTCTGTCTCTAAAAGGTACGCCATCACTGGCCTAGAGAGTGACAGGAGCTAAAACAGCAATAAAACTGAGTAATTTGTAAAGTAAGGGGATAAAATGATCTTTTTTGTGGTAACATCACTAGGGGATTGAGATGTAAGATTTTCTGTCGTGGGAAAACCCCTTTAGAAGACATTACCACCAGAATGAAGGATTGTAAACAAGGCACACTGACATACGGGTGTGTGTCTCCCTCTGGCAGGATCTGCTCTTCTTTAAGCTTCTTAAGACCTTGTATTTACAATAATTCACAAATTATGGAAATGAGCCTAAGGGACTCCAGACGCTATAAACGTCAATGGAGCATGGAGACCCAAAGGATCATCTGCATAATTTTTTAAAACCTTTTTTAATTAAAAAAAAAAAAAAAAAAAAAAAAAAGGCATAAGAAGAACAGCTTCTGCCAGAGGGGGCACACACCAGTGTCAGTGTGCTGTGTATACAATCCTTCATCCTGGTGGTAGATTTCCTTTAAAAGTGCAGTGCATACAGAGCCTAGCATCAGGGTGCATGTTTATTCACAGGACACATACAGCTACCAGAGGACACTGACTGATGCATCCCCTAGTGACCCATCCTCATTCAGAAGCATGACCCCCTAACTAATCACATGATGGAAGACATATTTGCAATGATTACAAACATGCATATAATGGTGAAGGAGGTATTATCAGGTCATGGTGCTGCCTGTAAGCCTCACCATCATCCAACTGACCATCAGAAGACCACATCAGCTCTCCTACACTCATTACCAGCAGCCCAGAAGTAAAGGACATCTACCATCAGGTATAAGGTACATACACCAGCACAAGGCGAAGTTTGGACATCTACCATCAGTAAAGCTGATGGAAGATGTCCTTTATTCCATATCCATCTCAGCCCCGGCCCCGCGCCAGTGGGCATAAGCCATGCCCTGGCAGTACCCACCTGCAGTAGACCAGGCAGTCCATGTGGTTGATCTCCTTATCAGAGCGGTAGCGGCGGTAATCCTCCCACAGGTCTTTGATGGCGGTGACGGCCAATATGAAGAGCACCGGGGCCAGCGCCAGCTCGGGCTTGAACGCGTTTACGGCGGGCACGAAGTTGAGCAGAGCGATGAACACGAAGTAGACATTCGCCAGGCGGTGGAACTGCTCGAACAGGTTCTTGGGCAGGAAGGAGAGCGCCGTGTACTTGGTGGTCTTGATGGAGTTGCCCGCGTACTGGCGGTTGGGGTTCTCCGCCGCCGTCTTGCCGGTCGCCTCATAGAGCAGGTTGGAGCGGACGCTCCTCGCCTTGTTGTCCTTCTTGCTCTTCCTCCGCTTCTTCCTCCTCCTCGCGGTGCCCTGCTCCTTCCTTGCCACCTGGCACTTGGGGTCCCCGTCTCCTCCGGCCGCCGCCGCCTCCATCCTCCACGACTCTACACACAAGTTACTCTCCCCGCATGTCCCGCGCTAGACACAGGCCGGCCGCCTCTCATCCTCCGGCGGCGGGAGGGCGCATCACCCGTCTCTTCGGGAACTTTTTTTTTTTTTTTTTTTCTATCTGATATTTTAGGCTCCCGCTTTGAACTTTCGTCTCCAAACTTTTGAGTGTAGCAGCAAGCCCCGCCCCGGGTCTCCTCCCCCTGTGTGAGCTCCGCCTCCGGTGCGTGTCACCAGAAGCAGCAGTCCGCTCAGTTTCCGCTCCTCCACTGCTCAGGGACTGGAAGATGGGGGAGGTCATCGTATCTCCATATCACCGCCATGTCCGCCGAGGAGGACGCAGCATGGGCGGACAGTCTGGAGGAATGCACTATATCATTGCCTGTCCGGACATACCTCCATATCTCCCCCTCTAATAGCCACACAATGTATAATGTCCCTATCGTGTGCCACCAAATGGGTAATGTCTACTATGTAGCGGGGTATAATGCCCCCATATCATTTCTCCTAATTTCACCTACTTCCTTACAGATGTACTCTCACATATAATCACCTCTTTATTTAACCTCCCACCTATAATCTACCTCAGTCTTCTATAGCTCCCCACTGATGCCCAATCTTCTGTTAGGTAGCACTTTTAGTTATCCACATCCCCCTAGTTATAATGCCCCCCATTCTGAAAATGCCCCCTCACATTGTGTCCCCCCTCATTCTGTGGCCACCCCTTCCCCTCACATTGGTGCCCCCATTCACAATGTGGTTCCCTCCACCTTTTATTGTAGCCCCCCCCCCCCCCTTCCCTCTTGCTTCCACAAAAAACAATACTACCTTTCATCTTTAGCTCTCAACAGTTCTTATTCCTCCTCTGACTCAACTTCGTGCATCTCTGAAGCCGGCAGGCGTGAAGATGTCATCACATCATTCCTGCTGACCTCTGCCGCACGCATTTATCATGGCTTGTATGCCAGTTTTCTGGGGTACAAATCATGAAAAGTCCTGACTCTTGACAGTTAAAAGGCATCCTTCAGCACTCTAAATTTGTGTCCTGTTTGTGGGCTCAGTTTTTACGTCTTTCACTGTGCGCTTCAAATAACACCTCTACTTTATTCTTTGGTTCGGTACGATCAGGGTGATACCAAATTTATACAGATTTTATTGTGTTTTCACTACTGTAATTAAAACAATGTGTACAAAAAAAAAAACCTTGTTTCGCCATCTTCTGACCCTAATAACTTTTTTATTCTTTTGTGTACAGAGCTGTGTAAGGTGTCATTTGCAAAATGAGCTGACATTTTCATTGCTACCATTTTGAGGACTGTGGCGACTTTTGACATTTTTGATAATTTTTTTACTGCATGTAAACACGGTGTAAAAGTCATGTTTGGGCACTATTTCCGTTATGGGGATCACCTCTGGGGAATACCACTTTTTATATCTTGAAAGTTCTGGCATTTTGGGACGCAGCAATACTGACATGTTTGTGATTTTTACTGCATACTTAGTTTTATATCAGTTCTGGAGGGAGGGGGGGGGGGATTTGAACTGCCGGCAAAATCGGGGTTAACACCCGCGATCGGTATAAGCCACAATCTTGGGTGTTAGTGATAGGTGATTGATGCAATATGCAGAAAACCCTATGTCTGTATGACGAGGGCTCCCTCGTGATCCCTATTCATACACCCTTAATAGCTCAGTGATGGATATATCCCTCAGTGAGTGTGAAGGGGTTGATTACAGTTCTCTAGCACCAATTCCTTAAAGAGAACCCGTCATGCAAAATAACCCCCTAAACTAAATATATTTTCATAAACTGCCTTATAGAGCATTGCTCTATCCTTCATTGTCCCTCTACATGCCTGTAAACCTAACAATGAGGTCCTAAGCTGTATGCAATGCCCTGTGAAATTTCCAATAGCATTAGCATATTCAGCTGTCCACTCTATTCATGATGGGAGGCACAGCCACACCCCCAGTGCTTGACTGACAGCCTGTATAATGATGTGAGCCTGTATAATGATGTGCTTCCTGTGCTGGTCGCCCCCGCCCTGTGTGTGCATGTGTGTGTGTTTAGGAGGGATACAGCGCTCCAGCAGCCATGTTAAGCAAGCATGTCAGATTCATGTGTAGCTGATGTCTGTGTCTCCACCTGTATATTAGGAGGATGCAGCAGTCAGCAGATGCAGCACACACACTAGCCATGCTTTACTATACATTACACACAACATGAGCGGGGGAGGAGAGGGGAGGGGGAACAGGGGTGACATCACTGCCTCCTGACCATGTGACCAGCCTCATTTCATGATAAAAAATAGTGATTTTACAATGAATAATGTATGAAATAACTAGATAATGGCTGGGATGGGAGCCTTGTGAGCTGCTCCAACGGTAGTTGTGACAGGACAAGTGACACAGACCTGATGACAGGTGTCCTTTAAGGATACAAACACAAAACTTCTTTACACCCATGGGGAATACTATGGGCAGTGTACAATTATACGTCATGGCCTGCACAGTGTGGAACTACTTAGTAACTTGCAAACCTTCGGTCATGGAAGTTCGCAGGTAATAGCGAGGCGCAGGCGCCACTGCCCGCTTCTCCTTCATGCCCTCTTGGCATGGAGAAGGCGTGAAGGGCAAAATAATGGCAATGCCTAGTGGTTCGCAAGCCACTGAGATTATTTCGGGGGTTTGTACATCACAAAACTGACGCACAAGTCCTGATAAGTGTCTCCTGTCCACACACTGACCTCTTCGATTTGTATGATGTGAGTGGAAATGATTATCGGTTTAATCTAAGAAGAGAATTAGAGTTGTAAGTATGATCCATGATTATGCTAAACTAATATAAAAGGTCTCATGTATGCTGACAATTATTCAAACGGTCAATGCTAGGAGGAAAATCAGTTGACGCTTCACTCATTTCTATCCACAAACTTCACAGGCCATGAAATAATGTCTGACATGTTTCCAAGTTAGATTTAGTTTGAAGTCCTTAGAAACTGTAACATGTTCATATCACAGTTTGTTGCCAATTGCTTGGGTCTCCAACATCTGTTTCCATTTCAGCATCTTCAGAAAAGATTTACATAATAAAACATACTAAATATATTTAAAATGTGTTAACCCCAATATGTTTAACTTGAAAAGGTTGTTCATGTTTAAAGCGACCAATGTCAAGTCTATTTCCCTTAGATTTATACACTGGATTTTGAATCCTTGTTATCTAAATACTCCATGACAGAATACAAATAAATTGAATCATCTTATTAGAAAAATCAAGGAATATGATAAACACTAAATGTAAACAAACAATGGGGGTCATTACTAAGGGCCCGAATTGGGGTTTTCCGACGGGTTATCCGAATATTCCGATTTGCAGCGATTTTCCCAGAATTGCCCCTGGATTTTGTGGCGCACCGCCGGCGGCATGCATGCGACGAAAATCGAGGGGCGTGCCTTAAACAAACCCGAGGGATTCGGAAAACCGCCGCATTAAAAAAAAAAGTGTCGCTTGACACACGCTTACCTCCCCAATGTTACACATTTCTGTGACAATTTCTGAAATAATCGCAATTACTTGTGAAACGCCTGTAATTGCAATTATTTTCCCACTATTAATCGCATTTACTGGCGTTTCGCTCAACCAGTGGTTGTGGTCTAAGCCTCCTGATCTACCTGCCAGACAGTGGCCCACAAGCGCCGGAGTATGATAAAATCCCCTCATTATATTCCGTGCCATATAGAATCTATTAAATCCTAGAAGACTTTATGAAGTTATGCTGAACTCCGAGATAACAGTTCAGTTACAGGAGTGGTGTAATTCCAATGTGTTTTCTTACATAGTGTTAAAAGATCATATGCTCATCATGTTCTCAGAGAACAAAGAATTGCAACTCCCTATTTATTTACCCAAGGGCATTCTAAGGCATTATAGGGGAGGATGCCTTGGGTCTGGAATAAAATCTAGGTGTTGCAGCGGGAGTCACATATCGTCTTTTGTTCTATACAAATGATAAACACAGATGAACAGCACTTGACTATCTTTGGCTATTACTTGCTTTATCTTTGATAAGTGTAGTGGGTACTTATAACGCATAGGTATATATGGCACATACTATGTGAGGAGGAAAGAAAAGGAAAGCAGTATGTGGGGGTACAGTACAAGTCAGCCAAGCACATCTAGAGGCTGCACCTCCAAGTAGTGGACATAATTCCACCAATTTGTAATTATTTTTTGTTGTTGTGGAGGATAGAGGTGAACCTGTCATTTACCATGTACCAGTTCAGCCAATGTTTTTTCTTGTCTGTTTAGCTATAAAGTAGAATTAGAGAAGTTGCTGAGGGGTGTGGGGAAAACTATGTATGTTCCAAATAAATAATGCCTTACTGGGACATTTACAAAGGTTGTGCCCTGTACCAGAGTAAATAAGGCTATAGACCTTGACTCATAGGTGCTTAACTCTAGGGCAGTGGTGGCGAACCTATGGCACGGGTGCCAGAGGTGGCACTCAGAGCCCTCTCTATGGGCACCCGCGCCATCACCCCACCACAGACTTTGCCAGACAGGATTCAAGGCTTCTTGAAGTCCCAGGCAGCCCAGGACCCTAGAAGGAAGCTACAATGATAGCCAAAGCTTTTTCTCCTTCTTTGTACTGTATTGGTGTCCTCAGGTGCCTAAACAATTTAAACCTGCGACAGAGCAGGGGGTAAAAGTTACTGTTTAAATTGTCGCATCGACACTTTGTGAAAAATATGTGGGTTTTGGATGTAGTTTGGGCACTCGGCGTCTAAAAGGTTTGCCATCACTGCTCTAGGGCTTTCTGACTACTTTTGCATCTAGATTCCCAGAGGCCCTACCTCTCGCTTGGTGATATATGATAACTATTGTCAATTTTAGAATACACAAGGCCAAATTAAACCTATGAAATGAGGCCTCTGGCATTGGGGACAATTCAAGCAATAAGGTTTTAACTGGTTATAGCTTTGGAATGCTCTAACATATCCAGGGGATTTTGAGATTGTTTTCTTGTGACATATTGTACTTCAAATTAACTTAAAAATTTGGATGATATCTTTTCAAAGTTCTCAATTCCCTACTTATGAAGCAGATAATCACAGCACCAAAATTATTTCATAACTTACATGTCTGCTTTATGTTGGCATGTTTTTTTTAAATTCCACGTATTTTGCTAGAATGTTATGAGGCTCAGAATTTTGGTGCCATTTTCTCATTTTTTATAGGGTCCTGCTCAACTTTCAAATGACTGTGAAAGGCTGAAAAAATAGCAAGACTCGTAAATTACCCCATTATGGATGCTACACACCTTAATGTATGAAAAAGCACTTTTAAGAAGTTTGTTAACCCTTTAGGTGTTTTATAGGGGTTAAAACTAAATGGAGATGCAGTGTACAAATTGTAATATTTTTGGACAATACACTCATTTTGGGTGGAAAATGAAACATTCGCAGTGGATTAAATGAAAAAAAGCTGCACAATGTTTAATACCCAATCTATCCCGACTATACCAATACCCCATATGTGGTGGTAAACTGCTGTATTGGCACACGGCCGGGCATGGAAGGGAAGGAGCACCATCCAGAGCAGATTTGCATTGTCAAATTGTACAGGCTTATTTTTTTGCCACAAGCGATGCACTTTTCTGGTACATAATTTTTGGGCATCTATAGCTAATTGATAAGATTTTATTAACACTTTGTTGGTGGAGAAAATGAAAATCATCAATTTTTGGTAAGATTTTTTTGTTTAGTATTTTTGGCCATTTACCATACCATAAAAATAATATATTATATTTTTGGACTATAAGATGCACTTTTTAGCAAGAAAAATTCCAGCACTGCCAGACCCTCCTGGCCGCTGTAATGGAGATCGGGTGATGCCCTGATATAGAGCTGCACCTGAACTCCCAGCGAGGAGAGCCTCCGCACTGCTCTCCCCTCTCCCGGGTGTCCGACAGGACCTGCGGTGACGTCGGCATCATATGACTGATCACATGCTTCTTACATCACCACAGGTCTGATACTGCCATGCTGCGCTGGGACAGGGTAAGAAGAAGGAGGGAAGGGTTCTGTAAGTGTGTAGTACTTCCCAGTGTGTTCCTGGCTGTGTATGTATTCAAATGTGTAGTACTTCCCAGTGTGTGCCTTATGTGTGTATAGTAGAGCTGTGTATGTATTCATGTGTAGAGTAGTTCCCAGAATGTTCCTCATGTGTGTATAGTAGAACTGTATATGTATTCATGTGTAGAGTAGTTCCCAGAATGTTCCTCATGTGTGTATAGTAGAGCTGTGTATGTATTCATGTGTGTAGTACTTCCCAGTGTGTTCCTTATATGTGTATAGTAGTGATGTGTACTTATTCATGTGTATAGTACTTCCCAGTGTGTTCCATATATGTGTATAGTAGAGCTGTATATGTATTCAAGTGTAGAGTAGCTCCCAGAATGTTCCTTAGGTGTGTATAGAAGAGCTGTGTGTGTATTCATGTGTAGAATAGCTCACAGAGTGTTCCTTATGTCTATATAGTAGAGCTGTGTGTGTATTCATGTGTAGAGTAGT
Organism: Engystomops pustulosus; assembly: GCA_019512145.1. NCBI lineage: Eukaryota > Metazoa > Chordata > Amphibia > Anura > Leptodactylidae > Engystomops > Engystomops pustulosus. The sequence goes on along the minus strand of CM033642.1, from coordinate 87,085,929 downwards.
TCCCAGTGTTACTTATTTGTGTATAGTAGAGCTGTGTGTGTATTCATGTGTGTAGTACTTACCAGTGTGTTCCTTATGTGTGTATAGTAGAGCTGTGTGTGTATTCATGTGTAGAGTAGTTGCCAGAGTGTTACTTATTTGTGTATAGTAGAGCTGTGTATGTATTCATGTGTGTAGTACTTCCCAGTGGGTTCCTTATGTGTGTATAGTAGAGCTGTGTGTGTATTCCTGTGTATAGTACTTCTCAGTGTGTTCCTTATATGTGTATAGTAGAGCTGTGTATGTATTCATATGTATAGTACTTCCCAGTGTGTTCCTTATATTAGATGAAGCAGAGCTGTGTGTGTAAATGTAGGGATGTAGCAGGGCTGTGTGTGCAGATTGATACACATACCAAATATGTGTGTGTATGTGTGGGAGGGGGTTGTGTATTTGAGTTTTTTATACTTTATTCAGTGTTTGTGTGGGAATGTGAAATTTTAGAGGCTTGTATTTTTATTTATTTTAATGTTTTAAACTTTTTCTTTAAACTTTTTTTTTTACTTATACAAACTTGAACCAGCGATGCTCTGATACATCCAATACATCCAATGCTTGACCGCGGTGTGTAAGGGGTTAACACCTGCGATCAGAAATGACAAAGGACATATATGGGAAAAGCTCTGAAGAAGGTAAAAACTACTCTTATTCTTATGATTAAAACATGAACAAAATGCCACCTTATTATTGCTGAGTAGTGGCAGTGCCAAAGGTTGGACCTCCCCCAGTCATATATTGATGGCTTATACAAAATCTCTGCAATGCATTTAGAAAATCCTCAGAACAATTCAAATTCAAATGTTTTCAAATTTTATGTTTCATTCCATCATTCCTCAATACCTAATAATGAAATAGATATCAGGTGGGGGGAATAAGTTTCTCCTGTGCAGAAACAGGTCAGGTTTTCCGCTCTCTTATAGATGCCTCAGTTACAGTGGAAAACTTGTAAAAAAATCAATCAATAAATAAAAAAATAAATATGGAAATGTCTTTTATGACCTTATGGTGGACATATAAACTAATAAAGTAAAAAAAAAAAATGCACATACAAGTATAGATTTTGTATTTATTCAACAACATTAGCAGTCAACATTAGTCAACATTAACATAATAATTAGCTTGAGAATGGCTGCATAGAGTCAGCCGAAACGTAGCACTAACCACTGTTGGAATAAACATTCACTATTTATCTTGGAGTGCTGCTTCCCTCCTTGGAGTTTGTAAACATAATAATTAGGGTATAGTATATAATCAAAATGTAGTGCTATGTAATAAAATATGCATGTGGGAACTGTATAGTATACAAAAGATTTAGAGCAATATATTTATTATTAATTTTAGGGGACTATACATTATAATTAAGGGGGGGCACACCATATATTATTTAGACTGTAGATTTTACATTTTTTCAGGGTTATGAGGTAATTAATATAATGATCAGGGTATAGTATACATTATAATATTTCAAGGGGTCACAGTGTATGTTTCACATGTAAAGTGCACAGATTGGTCATTTCTGAAGAGTACATATTATTTAGGAGCATAGTGGGTGACAGTTGTCATCCAAGCAATATAATATTGTAAGTGACTGCAATATTTTTAGGTGTGCAGTATGGAGATGTGCTGCATGGAACTGAAGTCATCAGGAGACTAATTCTACAGCGATAAGTCATGGCTGGTAGATGTCACCGTGAAGTTCTAGATGATGCAGATTCTCACCTGTACATTTCAAGATTAAACTTCTAGCTGTGTCTTATCTGTACTGTAGTCACTGTTAAACCTTCTGTTGTAATAGACAACTCTCAGCATGTGTAGTGTCAAGCCAAATATGCCTTCTGAATGGCTATCGACAATATATGAGGGTGCTATTAGTTGTCAGTATTTTTTATTGAGGTGTTGGTGCTTTTACATGATAAATTTACTGGACATGATGTTGTGGAGTGTTAGAGGTAGCTTGCTGCATTCATTTTAAAAAAATATTTAAGAATGATGGGACCTACAATCTTTATACAGCCCAGTGCCCATTTTAGACTTAATCAACCACTGATCACAGATAGACTCCAATCATGGTGTAGAAACATCTTAAATATGATAAAGAAGAATGGCAAGCCCCCGGAGCATAGATTTTACAGTGTCATTGCAAATGGTGCAAAAGTTTAGGATTGATGTTTTTTTCAGGTTTCAACATAACAATGTGTAAAAAAGTTAAAACGTTTTAAAGGCAACCTGTCATTATGAACAGGCACAATAAACCTTACTCACCCCCCAATATGCATGTGTTGAAAAGTGCAGTACAGGCATCCCAGCTCAAATCTGCCTCCTCCTAGCAGTAAAAATCACTCCCCAAACTTCTTCTGCCTTTGTCTATGCTGGCTCCGTCCATCGCCGATTGGCTCTGCCCATTGTCGTTTGGTCTTACCCATCACAGGGTGTGTGAAATGGTGACAAGATCTGCAGTTTCCCCACACAGTGCTCACTGCTTAATATACCCTGCAGTGAGAGGGACAGCATTCTGGTAAAGACAGGAAGTGGAGAGGGAGACGATTTCCTGTCTGCTCAATGACACAGAGCTGTCAATCAAAAGAAGGAGGCAGAGTTCACTGGCAGCCTGGAGAAATCGTGGCTCTTCTCTTCAGAATGGACTCCTATTGTCAGAAAAACGGCTGTAATTAAGGTACACTGCCTCAGTGGTAGATAATTTGCAGGTGACACGGGGGGAACCTTTAATCCTTTACCAGCAGGTATTACTAGTGTGTATTACTAGTGCGTAGTATATGTAGTGTACTGCAGTATATGGTAGGATCAATCAGACAAGTACCCTAGGGAGTCTGAAAAATAGTAAAAATAAAAAAAAAGTAAAAAGAAATTATATTAAAAACCCGAAAAATTAAAATCACCCCCTTTCCCTAGAAGTCATATAAATAAATAGTAAAACTTATAAACGCATTAGGTATTGCCACATCCCAAAATATCCAATCCATTAAAATATAATAACAGTTTTTCACAGCATTTAACCCGTGATGGAAAATAGTACCCGAAGTCTAAAAGGGCATTTTTTGCCATTTTTAAAAATTAAAAAAATGCAATAAAAAAGTTATCAAAAGGCTGATCATTCCTAAAAAAAGAAGCATTGAAAACGTCATCAAAAGTCACGGCCCGAATGCTGCACACAGGGACTGAATTGACATGAGTTCACTCCCGGTTTGCAGCATTTGGTCCGTGCGATCTGAGAAGCATGCGTTGCGAGTGTGATACAAGTTCATTGCATCACACTAGCGAGTGTAGACGGGGCCTAAGTTCAGTTAGAGATCACGTGACCCTCCCTCTGCAGCCATTTTATGGACAAGAATCTCTGGCTGATGAGGTAAAAGACAGGAGGCTTCAATTTACATATCAAGAAAGCGGTGCAGAAATTTCAATAGATGTATATTGGTAAATAACTTAAAGAGGACCTGTCACATCTAAAAACAGCACTAAAGTAAGCAGCTCCTAGTGCTACAGCATATACCGCAGTGTTACACTTCTAGCGTTATCGGAAACCTGCAGCGCTGTACAATAGAAAACGCCCTATCGCGATGTAAGCGGTTGGGTGTATTCATCAGGGGGCGCCAATAATACGCTGGTGCTGATAAGTCTCCTCCTATGATTTCTCCGGCTGTTACTGCAGGATTTGCCAGACAGGTGTCTTCAGCTCCTTGCCACACATCTCCACACTGTGTCCCTAAAAATATCACAGTTATTTGCAGTACAGTGTCTCCTGGATAACAACTTTGTCCCATACTGTGCTGCTAAATTATACTCCATGTAATTGAACACGCTTCCATTTACATATACCTAATAATACACTGTGACTCACACACTCACTATATACAATAGTATATAATAAATTCCATTAATTTATTATTTTGTATCCCCTGCACAAATACATATCTTACCCAGTAAAAATATTTATACACCGCACCCACAATTTTTTGTAAAGCATCGACATAACCCTAATTAATTTATTTGAAAAGTAACAGCATCCCCATATATATACATACAAGGGAAAAGGCAGCACCTGTATTAAAGCTATACCTGGGGTGAAAAATCCCAGAGCCTTGACATGGATCCACAGTAGACAAATAAGAAAAAAAGTGGCAGTTCCAGTTAAAATTCAAGGTACTTTTATTCCCATGTGTATATTTAGAAGCTGGGGTACTGTTACAAAATATATGAATCTTGCTACTATATATATATATAAATACATCAGCTGTCCTGCTGCTAATATATATTAATGAGGGGATCTCTCTACTAAATATATCTATAATTTATAGCAGGACTTTTATAGCAGATTTATACATATTTTGTAGCAGGAAACCCCCAGATGTACTTTTATTTAGTAGCATGACCCACAGGACCCTCTCATGTATATGTATTTAATTTCAGTAAACCCTAATTAATTACCAGTAAAAGAAATAATACAACCCATACTTGCCTCCCAGCTGCTGGCAGTCCACCAGCCTCCTCTTTTTTCGAGAGATGCAGGTTTTCATGATGGCATGATCATGTATGCCTGGGTCATAGAGGGGCCACATGAGGTGGCCTCTGGGCCGATTGTGGAGGAGGTTCTTGTTGCAGTCCTGCATTTCAGTGGATATACATATGCGATCAGGACAAGCCCCTCCACATTCTGAATTAATTGCGTTTCAAAAATGCAATTCAACCGAAACACGTGAAGACAGCCTGCATGTCAGATTGCAACTTTTTTTCGACATGGTATCTGACCACCGGCTTCTTTTTGTGTTCTATTTTTAAAAAAATATATATTTTTTTTTTCCTATTGTTTCACTGTTGAGAAGATCTTTTTACGGTAAATGCATATAAGATCATCCAACTGTAAAATGTATTATTGAGAGTTTATTTGAGTGTTGAAAATATTTACACTAAGGACTGGATGTTGGCTTTTATTCCATATATTTATGGGAGGTAAGCCACACACAGAATGTTATAAATCAAGTATGTAAGGTCAGCTTCCTGGAATAGGATTGTCTGTTTAAACTTGGCAAAAATATGCATATTTTGCTGTTAGGTATTTATCTAATATGAGATTACAACTGTCAGTAACCTGTTATTCTGAACTGTACCCTAGCCTTATCTTGACTCTGTCCATCCCAATCTGCTAACATACCACTTCTGAAGTTCCCATCACCACCCATTATTTGATCCATACCCTGGGTGTGGATCTAAAGAGAAACCAGAGAGTCACATGTAGTTGTTAATCTACCATCAAAATCAAGCATGATAAACAAGGGACACATACTCTTCGAATAATTATTATCTATGACCTCCTTCATTATAATTTCAACTTTTAGAAATATGGTAATGAAACACAAAGGCTCTGGGGTTGTTACCTTTACACGCTGCTTCACTTTCTCCCCCTCTGCATTTCTGCATACAGTGGGAGGGGACACCTCTCCTTTCACACTGCAATAGCCTGTGAATCTGCAGCACAGAGGGGCTCTGGTAATGCCTCCTAGAGCCCTTCTTCCTCATTAGCATAATTTTAAATGTTGATTTTAGACGGAAGGAGGCCATGGATAATAAATGTTGTCTGGATTACGTGCCCTATTTTGATGGTAGATTTTTTTTTAAAAGCACCAGATTTTATAGACTGCTAGGACTACTACTGAGGCAAACTGCACAGATGCACAGTCTTCAATTATCTGGTGCACTGCGCGGTAAGTGTGCACCATTTTTTTGGTGCACCTTTAATATACAGTGTATTCTGTATTAAATGTGTCACAAACTCCGATCAAGCACTAACACACCCCTTTAGGTGCACATTTTTTCTGTCTAGATGGATACAGTGCAGCTGCGACACAAAACTTGCACAGACACTTTATAAATACATGTGCAAGCAGATTCATGTTCTTTAAAATGCAAAGTCAGACACAAAACTGGCACAGCCAGTTTAATATATCTAGGACTTTGAGTACAGGCGGTCCCCTACTTAAGAACACTCGACTTACATACAACCCCTAGTTACAAACGGACCTCTGGATATTGGTAATTTGTTGTACTTTAGTCCTAGGCTACAATGATCAGCTGTAACAGTTATCAAAAGTGTCTGTAATGAAGCTTTATTGTTAATCTTGGTTCTTATGACAACCTAACATTTTTAAAATCAATTAGTCACAGAGACCAATTCTATGCCTACTGGGAAGCGGGAAAAAAATTCCAAATGCATTAAAAATGGTGAAAAAACGCATTTCCACCGCTTTCTTGTGGGGTCATATATTACGGCTTTCATAGTGCGCACCAAATGACATATTTACTTTATTTTTTGGGTCGATGCGATCACGGGGATACCAAATTTGTATAGGTTTTCATAAATGTTTTTTCATTTTGCCATCTTCTGCCGCTAATAACTTTTTCATACTTTGGTGTACAGAGCGGTGGAAGGTGTCATTTTGTGCAACTTTTGATGATGTTTTCAATGCTACCATTTTGAGGACTGTACGACCTTTTGATCCCTTTTTATAGATTTTTTTAATGTTTTTTCAAAATAGCAAAAAGTGCCATTTTCAAATTTGGGTGCTATTTTCTGTTAGGGGGTTAAACACAGTGAAAAAACGTTATTATATTTTGATAGATCGGGCATTTTCGGACACGGTGATACCTAATGTGTCTATGATTTTTACTGTTTATTTATATTTATATCAGTTCTAGGGAAAGGGGGGGGGATTTGAATTTTAAGTATTTTTTAATATAATTTTTTTAAACTTATTTTTATTTTTACTTTTACTGTTTTCCAGACCCCCTAAGGTACTTTAACCCTAGGTTGTCTGATTGATCCTACCATATATGGCCATACTACAGTATGGTAGCAAAGGGGATTTTCCTCCTAATACATTACAATGTGCAAATCGCACATTGTAATGAAATGGTTATAATGAGACAGCCTCGGGTCTTCCGAAGACAATGAGTGACGATCGTCGCCCATGCGCCGCCATCTTTTTTTTTTATCATTCAAGTTTATTGAAAAACATATAGTATAGGTTTACAAAATCCAGTCATGTAAAGTACAACATATCATACATATAACTTCTCACGCACGCAGCGCCGCCATCTTTTTGAAGCTTTGCCGGCGGCGACCTGCGGGATAACACCCATAACACGCAATCGGTGTTAACACAATAGTTGTGCAATATGCAGCAAAGACTTACCGGCTATGGAGAGGGCTCAGTCAGTGAGACTTCTCCATGTACCCTTACTATTAAGGCGTGCATTGTTAACGGGTTAAATATTTGAGCATAATCTCTATGTCCCGTATGGACATATTTCTAGGGACAATTGGTCTTGATGCAATAACACCTTTAAATAATCTCAAATATATCTTGTTTTCAGTTCGAGTTGGGATTATAATGTTAAGCGCAGAGCATATGGTCTTTAATGCATTAGAAGCAATACCTGATCTATGTGTAACTGCCAAGAAGTGTAGTGTTATCCGAATTTTGCACTACTTTTTTGGTTTTCCATGTATAAAACTCCTGAATAATAGATCTGTATCTGGAGCATGTTTTTGGTATCAATGACCAATTTAGTAACTCGCTTGTCTGCTCTGTTAATTCTGTATATCTGAATAGCCTATTAATGCTGTAATCCACATTAATTGCGGAAGTTGCTGTAATAGGTCCGATAGACCCTGCATGCAGTCTGCTGTGATTCCCAGCGGGACTTTCTTGTATATGCGCATTTTGCATAGTTCTCGGTCTGGACTGCCACACTGGGTAAACTAGGACTAACTGTGAAATCTTCTCCTCCTGAATTTTCTATAGCGTATGTGGGATTAAATTCGGGGGAGGAAAGGCGTATAGGTTGTGGAGACCCTACCACTGAAATCAGAGTGCATCCACCCTCCAAGCCCTCTGAGACCATGTTCTTGCTACAAAAACTTGAGTCTGTGCTCTTGTCTCTGATGCAAACAGGTCGAACTGTCTCTGATCATTCTGTCCGGTTAATTTGCACAAAATTGTGTGACATTAATGCAAGCGTTGTCAAGGACAATTTTTGTCGGGACATTATGTCTGTGATATCCCTTGATTGACCTGGAACATATTGGGTTGTCAGATCTATGTTTCTCTTTATTGCCCATCTCCATAATTCTAGGGCTTCCAAACATAATTTCCCCCCATTTTTGTTCACATATGCTATTGCTGTCTTGTTGTCCATCTGGAGAGCGATGAACTGAGGGGGAATGGTATCTTTTATTATGTGGAGGCACGCTAATCTCGTTGCTATCAACTCTAGTATGTTTATGTATAATTTTTTCTCTTCATCTGTTCACACTCCCCTTATAGTGCCCCTTATAGTGCCTCAGCCTGTGAGGGAAGGGTCTGATGTTATTACCAGATCTGCCTGTGGGGCTCTCCAACTCCCTTCTTACTGAGTGTGTGAGTTTACTCTTTTCGTTCCTTTCTATTTTTCTCCTTAACTGGGAACTAGCACCTGGTGGGAGCTATCTTGAACCCTGACTGCATGGCTGCATGAACTTGCCGATTAAGGCTGCCATCTGCCTCAATGTGATTACCAGTCTTTCATAAAACTTGTGTGCTAGCCCCTGAACCTCTATCCATTTTAATCTGGGCACGAAACATACTTGTATCGATGCAAAACCCCAAGAAAGGTAGAAGCCTCTTGATGTATTGGGCTGCGCAAGAGCAGCAGCGTATAATAAATAACCCCCAATGTGTCTGACATATAGACTACGGTGTATCAGTTTCTCCTATACAGTTGATAATTGTGGCTGATAATATATCTATTTTTTTCTCTAATATACCGTATGTGGCAGTTTTCAGTATATTGTGAGGAATTCTGATTTTGAAGGTGATATCTATAATGACATTTGCTCACATAAATTCTGCTGCTGATAAGAAAGAAGACTGTTCAGAGACAACTCTGAAATTCCTTCTATGTTGATAAGTACAAAAAGTGATAAATCAGGTAAAATAAAATCATACCAGTTTTGAAATGTTGTGCAAAACCTATTAAGCAGACTTCTGTGAAATATTGGCTCAAATTCTTGCATAATTTGCAACTATATAAAAAATGTTGTACATACTGTATGGTTCACAGGGCACACGTAATGGACTTGCAGTGTGGCCGCCACAAACATTCCGGTGGCTAATCTACTGCATAGTACAATAATAACAAAGAGGCAAATAAATCTGATTTACACTGTACAATAATATGCAGAACAAAATTGACTTGTACTGTGGTTTGATTTAAAAGAAAACACCTGTAGGGAAAGAGACTGCCAAAATTGGCTAGCATTGCAAAGCTCAGCACTCACTCCAATGTTGTCATCAGTTATTTTTTCTACACTGTGCGGATGAGATTTGTTTTAGTCTCTTATCCCACAAGAATGGACAATAATAAGGTGTTTCACCCTGAAAACAAGTCATCATCACAGAACACGACATTACAGACATCACAGTGCAGAAAACCAAGCTGAAACTGCCACCTCAAAAGACACCACGCAAAAACGGGATGGAAACGGAAGACACAGGAGTTCTATGGGAAGTCATGAAACGCAAACTCGTCCTGATAAAGGACTGGAAATTAGATTTGTGTCTTGCCAACTGGATGCATGCACGGGGCAGTGGAAACAATGGCTCATAATCATCAGGTGCACTGCGCCATGTCAGTGGCGTACAAGCCCTGAAATAATCGCAAATGCTAGCTTATTGCTAGCACTTGTGATTAATCGGACCAATCCGCCATCCACCTGTGAGGTGTGAAGGGGGGGCGCGGCCAGCTGAGTGGCCTGACGTAGAAATAAATGCTGCACAGGACCCCTGCCGGATACATCAAGAGGCAGCAGCGGGGGAAATATTTAAAAAGTGAATTGGTTATTACAGTATCATCAGTTGTTATTAATAGTCAAATATAATACAAAGATGATTTACAGATATGTTATGGATGGAGAGCTCTAACAAACTAGACAAAAAAACTGAAAAATTTAAAACTCAAATCATCCCCCCTAAAAGTTCAAATCCCCCCCATTTCCCTAAAACAAAACATAAACATAATCATGAACACTTTAGGTATCCCTTCGTTCCAAAATATCTGATTTATAAAACTATAAAATTATTATCCCATGCAGTGAAAACCGTAATGGAAAATAAAGGCCCAATGTTCAAATCATTTGTTTTTTTTCGCCATTTTTCCTTCAATCACACATTTAATAAATGTGGCCATGCTTTACAGTTCTTAAAATCAATAAAAAGATTTTGTCCCACAATAAAATATGGTACCATATACAGCTCCGTACACTGAAATATAAATAGTTGCAGATGTCAGAATATAGTGATACACATTTATTCATAAATGGCTTTTAAAAACATACAACATATTTATAGTTTTATTATCTCCATGATCTTATTGACCCCCCAGAATACAGGGGATGTATCTTTTGACTGCACAGTAAAAAATCTAAACATGAAGCCTGATTTTTTCTCAATATCACTCTATTTGGGTCTTCCCCCCCCAGCATCCCAGTACATTGAATGTATGTTCTTGCAAATGGGAGGAGGGGAATAAATAGTGGGAATTTAATAAAAGAAAAGAGGTTAAAGCAGTATAAAAGCTTGTGTCCAAAGAGAAATGTATACAAATTTAAGTGATGAATTTACAATATCCAATGTAACTGCTGACATGGATTTTCTGGAACTGTATTAGACTTATATAAAAGTACATTTTAGCAATGATTTAGGGCAAACTATTGTATTTTAATTACACAAGGTCAATCTTTTTATAATACATGGAGCATGTTTTTCGACAAGTCATTTTTAAATCTTGCTCCAAGAATAGCCATTTAAATTGGGTTCACGTTGTGAGCAATCGACAAACAGGTAAATTTGGCAGCCATCTGGATTGCATAGTTTGGCTGTCAAAGTGTTTTATTTCTAATCTTGGTAAAGAAAACTTGGAAACTTTACAAAAATGTGGAAGCATTAAGTAACTCGTTCTGCGTAGTATTTTATTTCTGGCTTAAAACATTAATTTACTCCCACAGTTTTTGTTTGAGTTACCTGAGGAAAAGTTAGGTGATGCATCTATGTTTTAGCATTGGATTTAATGTATTTTATACACTTAATTCATGAAGTATGGATGTTTTTCCCACTAAAGGGAACTTGTCGGGCACATTAAGCCCTCCAAACCGAAGGTCCTACCTCATTTTCTGATGATATTGAAATGAGTCAGCGGCTCCTGTGAATTATAAAATAAACCCCTACTTTGCATTGTAATCCTGTGAAATGAGTCAGCTGGGTGTTCCTGAGACATTCATACCTCTTTCTGTGCTGCAGCTTAGCAGGAGATGCTGCAGCCTGACTCAGGACAGCTCAGGAACACCCGCCTGACTACTATGCAAACTTGGGGTTCATTTTATAACTCACAGGAGCCATGACTGGTTCGGAGGGCTAGTGCCTGACAGGTTCCCTTTAAAAGGGTTATGTCTTGACACTGTTTGTCGAATGGCTGCTGCCGATTAACGGGGCATTCCCCCAGAGATGTCATTGTCCTAATATAGGCAGTGACATCACTGGCTCCTCCCACTGGGGGGGGATGCATTACGCTGCATCTGCTCCCCATAGCTGTCCATTGCTGCAGGATGAAAAGATGTAGCTTGTTACCTCTTTCCATTCTGTTTTTTTTGGCATATGGGAGGCATAGTGGCCAGAACGAGGAAACAACTATGCCTCCGTCTTCCACTATTTGTCAATGTACATGCTAAGTGTATATGTTGGGTCCTTTCCCGACATATGCACTTAGCATATACATAAAACATGGTGTGAATCCAGCCTTACCTGTTTTAGGAAATAGGCATATAGGTTTTCCAGGATGCGAAAAGGAAAGCAATAACTAATTTTGCTATCTTAGACAATTTGGAGACCTGGGGCCTTTAGCAAATAGACTACCAGTCAGTACTTAGTATAATATATACATGACCAGTCAGTACCTAGTATAATATATACACCACCAGTCAGTACTTAGTATATTATATACACCACCAGTCAGCACTTAATATACCATATACACCACCAGTCAGTACTTAGTATAATATAAACACCACCAGTCAGTACCTAGTATAATATATACACCACCAGACAGTACTTAGTATAATATATAGACGACCAGTCAGTACTTAGTATAATATATACACCACCAGTCAGTCCACAGTTTAGTATATACACCACCAGTCAGTACTTGGTGTATATATACTATACTGAGTACTGACTGGTGACTTATATACTATACTGAGTGCTGAATCATGACATATATACTATGCTGAGGACTGACTGGTGACGTATATATACTATACTGAGTGCTGACTGGTGGCGTATATATACTTTATTGAGTGCTGACTGTTGATGTATATTTACTATACTGAGTGCTGACTGGTGACATATATACATACCTCCCAACCGTCCCGTTTTGGGCGGGACAGTCCCGTTTTTTAACCCTTGTCCGCCCCCACAGGCCGTTAAGTGAAAGTCCCAGTTATGACTGCAGTGTCACGGATTATTCCATGTTGTCCCGCCCCCGAGTCCCGCCTCCGTCCTGGTTGGGATACAGTGAAGCTAGGGGGCGAGGTGCAGCGTCCTCCTCCTCTCCAGCTGCCGCACTGTCTGCAGCAGGGCCGGCACCTCCCCCATCTCCTCCCCTGGGAGGCAGAGCCCTCCCTGTCCTCAGGCTGCCATGGCCCCCACAGGTCAGTGCAGCCACATGCCGGGAGCTCCAGTGTCTCTCAACATGGATGGATGCAGGATAATGGAGCAGCAGTGCAGAGTGTGTTATTCTCTGCACTGCCCCTACACAGCAGCCCCAGGGGATCATCAGCCTCGGTGCAGGCAGGAGCTCACCAGCTCTGTTACCTCTTCCCCTCTGAGAAGCAGCAGCTCCCTGCCCCCACCTCCTCCTCACTGAAGTTCGTCTGAGCCCGGGGAAAACAGATGAAGCAGAGCCGAGTGTGTGCAGCTGCTGCAGTGTGATGACAGGTACTCTACAGTGACTGCAGGCAGCAGCTAAAAGGTTAAACACTTCACTTTCCCCCATAGACCCCCTGCCTCCATCCCTAATCCCCCAGTGCCCTTCTAATCTGTTTTTATTTATACTTAATAACTTAAAAGGTGTTTTCCCACAAATACAAGTTAGGCCCTATCCATAGGACAGGGCCTAACCTGCTGATGTGTGGGGGTTTCAGTGATGTGACCCCCACAGATCATGAAAACGAGGGGTCTGTTGGGGTCCACATGAGGTACATGTCATCACTCTATGACAGTACTGGAGCAGGATGGTCATACACGGCCGCCTGCTCCAATACTCTGATGGAGCGACCAGGAGTCCAACGGAGATACTCCGTTTTCATGATCTGTGAGGGTCTCATAACTGAGACCCCCACTGATCATCAAGTTAGGCCCTATCCTGTGGATAGGGACTAATTTGTATTTGCAGGAAAACCCCTACAAGGACTTGGCCCTTTTTAATTTTTACGTTTCCATATTTCACTCCCCACTTTCAAAAATCAATAACTTTTATTTTTCCATGTACAGAGCTGTGTTTGGCCTGTTTCTGCGTAACAAATTACACTTCCTTGTGACGGTATTAAATATTCCAGGCCCTGTACTGGGAAGCGGGAAAGAAAATAGGACACCTCCCCTTTACTCTTTAGTTTGGTACAATCACAGCAATATCATACTTATATAGATTTTATTATGTTTTAGCTCTGGTTCTGTAGCAGCAGAGGTGTGTAGGAAGATGTTCTGTGGCAAGACAGGTGTGCATGTAGTGGTTCTGTAGCAGCAGAGGTGTGTATGAATTAGTCCTGCAGCAGCTGAGGTGTAGGTAGAGATTGTGTGGCAGCAGAGGTGTGTAAGTAGAGGTTCTGCAAAAGCTGAGGTGTATATGTAGATGTTCTCTGGCAGCGGAGGTATGTATGTTTTATTTCTGCGGCAGCTGAGGTGTGTAAGTAGAGGTTCTGCAGCAGTGGAGGTGTGTATGTAGAGGTTCTGTGGCAAGGGAGGTGTGTATGTAGTGGTTCTGTAGCAGCGGAGGTGGCGGAGGAGTGTTTGTAGTAGTCCTGCGGCAGCTGATTTTTGAATGTAAAGGTTGTGGCAGCAGAGGTGTGTATGTTAGATGGCAGTGGAGGTAGTTTGTATATTTCTCGGCGCTGAGGTGTGGTAAGTAGAGTTCTTCAGCAGTGAGGTGGTATGTAGAGGTTCTATGGAAGGGAGGTGTGTATGTATCGGTTCTTTAGCATCGGAGGGTGTTGTTTTAGTCCTGCGCGCTGAGTTGTGAAAGGGGTGTAAAGGTTTGTGGCAGCAGAGTTGTGTCTGTAGATGGCAGTGGAGTTATGTTTGTATTATTCTGCTGCATCTGAGGTGTGTAATGGAGGTTCTGCAAATGGAGGTTTGTATGTAGAGGTTCTGTGCAAGGGAGGTGTGTATTTTAGCGTTCTGTCACAGCGAGGAAGTGTTTTTTTGTATTTGTCCTGCGGCCGCGAGTTTGTGAATGTATAGGTTGTGTGGCAGCAGAGGTGTGTATGTGATGGCAGTGGAGGTATGTTGTATTATTTCTGCGCAGCTGAGGTTGTGTAGTGAGTTATGCAGCAGTGAGGTGTGATGTAGAGGTTCTGTGGCAAGGGAGGTGTGTATGTAGTGGGCTCTGTACAAGCGGAGGTGTGCATGTATTAGTCCTGTTGCAGCTGAGGTGTGGTATGTAAAGGATGTGTGGCCGCAGAGGAAGTGTGTAGTAGGTGTTCTGGCGCGAACAGAATTGTGTCTGTACGTTCTGTAGAGCTCCACTACTATATATAATATACACAAATACATATATACACATAGAGGTGTAGAAATAGGGTGTCTAAAATTGGTGGGAAACTTATTATGTCAATTTTTTTTACTTAGTCTTGTCCGCAAAACGTTGTAGGCTGGAGCTTGGGCAGTAATTAAGGGCGATTACATACCCAGAAAGTATCATCGAAAACTCAAGTACGAGACATCAAGAAAAGAAAAAAAATAGTACCTTAATGTTTAGGCTGCGGTCACAGAGATTTACATTGCACTTAGAAATGCAATGCAGACGTCTGGGGGCGGTTACAGCTGTCGCCTTTTGCATTTCCATATGAAACCATCGATTAGTAACCGGTCACCAGTGATTTGCGGTCCACACTTGAATGCTCTATGACATGTAGTATATGTTATTGTAAAGGTATCCTGGCAATGTTAAATAAAATAGTAGACTAATACAGTCTTGAAAAAAAAATGGATGGCATACAACGTGAACTAAAATGCACGCAAACAAAAACAGAGCATCATCGTCCACATTTTGCTATGTGCAGCGGACACAAGCTCGTCTGATGGAGACCCCTAATGATCGTGTTTTTTCTTATAATCTTTTATAATAGTAATTTTTATTGTTTGTTGTGCTTAAAAATAATAATAAGTGATGTCAATAAAAGAAATATCTCTGGAAGATGTCATGCTATAACCAGTGATATTCAGCCTGTTCACAGTGAACTCTTAGTACATAAAATACCTCCCATAGACAACCAAAGCCCATGGCCAGTGGATACGCTCTGTTCCTGTATCTCATGTGTAGGTTCAAAATCCTGGGCTGGGCGAAAAAATATTTAATTGCATGTTTAGAATTAGAGATGAGCAACATGCTCCGTCCGAGCTTGATTGCTCGTTCGAGTATTAAGGATAGCTCGAGACGGCTCGTGCTCGGACGAGGTATTTCCCCTGCTCGAGATCGAGCATGAAATTAAAACAACCACAGTGAAGACAATACAAATAGTAATAAAACAGTGAACACAGGATATTTTAGAGTGAAAAAACACATGAAGAACACATATCAGAATAGATAGCAGATGTGTCGGCACATCTGCTTACTGTACGGGAGATAACGGGGAACGGTTGCGAACAAAAGTATGTGAAGGATACAATATATGTGTGAAGAACAACATTGAAGAACACGGTGAGCAGGACATGGCGAGGCAGCGCACAGAGACCCGGGGAGCAGCACCAAGGAACACCGGGGAGTCAGCGGAGCAAGTCGGGGCAGCACGGACGAGCAGGCGCAAGAGACATGGGGAAGCGGGCAGCACCGAGACACTGGGAGATCGGCAGCACGGAGAAATGGGGCAGCGGCGCACGGAGATGGGCAACGGAGACATTGGCACGAGACGGGAGAATCATCGGGTGCACGGAGACATGGGCACGGAGACAAGCCGGGAGGAACAAAAGGGCGGTAAGCAAAGGGGCACGGAGTGGCAGACGGGGCACGGAGACATGGGGCACGGAGACATGGCACGGAGAGCATCCGGGGCACGGAGACATGGGGCACGGAGGAACATGGGCACGGAGAGCGAGCAGGGGCACGGAGAGCAGCGGGGCAGCGGAGAGCACGGGGCACGAGAGCAGCGGGACGGGACATAACGCGTAGCTCACGACAAGTAAGGCAGATCAGCAAACATCGTGTATCTATCTTCACGGTTTGTTCACTTAAATGATCTTGTGTATCCACTGTTTTTATTCTATTCCTCACTGTTCGTTTTCACATCTGTTAACTTGTGGGAGATAATATACGCGCGGAACAGGAAGAATAGAGATTGCAGATGTCTTGCATAACATCTGCTACTTATCAGAAGACAGTCTTTTCTAAGTTAATTAACACATTTTATTCCGACCATGTCCCTTGAAAAATGCATCGAGTCTCCCACTTGACTTTCAATGGGGCCTCGTTATTCGAGACGAGCACTCGAACATCTGAAAATTTCGTCTGCGAATACCGAGCACTCGAGCATTTAGTGCTTCGCTCATCTCTCTAGTTAGAACTTTGTGTCTGGGAAGCCCTGTGGGAGATGTGGAGACCAATATAGATGACAGATGGTGATACTCTCCTGATGACTTGGTCCCTGCTCTGCTGCTAACCTGACATATCTACAAAAGGATTCCCTGTCTGAAGCTGCTCTGTTGGCTCCCTGGGAGAGGTAGGCCATTAGAGGATAGTTCTGATATTACAATAATGATGTACTCCCTGCTCTTCCGCGAACCCGACACACTCTAAACTTTCTCAAAAGGACTTCCTGCCCGTATCTCTCTGGGGAAGCCCAGGGAGAGGTGTAGAGACCATATATGGACAGAAAAGTGATCTCCCCTGATAATGTGGTCCCTGCTCTGCTGCTAATCGCACATCTCTCAAAGATCCCTGCCTTTCTGCTCTGAGGAATATAAATGTAATCTGTACAACAGTAAAAGTCCTTCCATACCTCTGGTGTCACCCTAGTGTTACAGTGAAACTGCATCAAAGAGACACGAGTGTCTGTAAGAGCTGATCCAAGGACACGTCAGAGCTTCTTGCTCCAGCTTGAAAAGTGATGTGGCCGTGGAGCTGCTAGGCAGGCCGCCGCTCGTAACCAGCGGCGCCATGTTTGAAATTTCCGTCCTTCTGCGTCAGTTCGGCCAGAAGGATTGGCAGAAGAGGACGGAGACAGACGACTACAGGGGGTACTACAGTGATGTTAAAGTAATTTTTTCAGTAAGGAAGCATTTTTTTTTTAATAAAGGTCATAACAGAAAATAGCATTTGCATGCATGTTAATGTATTAATATAAAAGTTATGTATATGGTGACATAACCCCTTTGAAATACTGTATAGTGACAGCCAAGCATAACCTCAGGGTACATACCGCTGTTTCCCGAAAGGAATTGCTTACTTGTACCAGTAATGGCGATCGGATCAATTCCTCTGCGGTGCTGGGTAGAGGTGTGGCTTCTTCTTCCCTCATGAGCCATCAGAGGGGCCACCTGCGCGGCCACATGAGGGCACTGAGGCTGTGTGTTTTGTATGTTGTCCATGGTCCGTGAACCCCGGACAATTACTGCTTGCTCCCGCGGCCTCCACTCCCTTGCTCTTTCCGCTCCAGATCCGTCCACATCCCGCCTCTAACTGCCGCATTCCCGCTCTAACTGTCCGCATCCCGGTTAATGTAGCAAAAGGTACTGTACTATGGCTTATATTTTTCCAACGCAGTTTACTATGTCTGTACTTTCGGGGTATGTCTTAATTAGCCAATCCCCTAAAACCCCCACTATGTCTTATATGGGGTGTCTTACTACGGGGAAACAGTGTAAGGCGGTCCCCTACTTAGAACACTCGACTTACATACGACCCCTAGTTACAAACGGACCTCTGGATATTGGAAATTTATTGTACTTTAGTCCTAGGCTACAATGATCAGCTATAACAGTTATCACAGGCGTCTTAATGAAGCTTTAGTGTTAATCCTGATTCTTATGGACACCCAACATATTTAAAAATCCAATGTCACAGAGACCAAAAAAGTTCTGGCTGGGATTACAATATGAAAATATACAGTTCTGACTTACATACAATTCAACTTAAGAACAGACCTACAGACCCCATCGTTGATTAACCCGGGGACTGCCTGGTATTTACGTACTGCTGCACGGGGCCAGTTAACAGCCCTTACCAGTGGCTACCCATTACTTTAGCACTCAATGTGGACCAACAGACCACTGTAGAGTAGTCAAGTTGAGATAACGTATGTATAATCGAAACGATGCATGTATGGGGTGCTCAAATTTCTGATGGACACAGCAAAGGTGCCATCGACACTACTTGGAAACCCGTTGTATGTCTGTAAAAAAAAAAAAAAGTATAATATGGCCATGTCATGGAGTTCATCTCCAGTGGTATCTCTAGACACTTTGTAATATTGTAATATATGTAATATTGTAATATGTAATATAAAACAGCACTAATGATTTTGTTAGTAAAATAATGATAGTTTTCCTCAGTTCTTCACATTTTCTTAGAGTTAACCTAGCGCTTGCTTGAGTTATAAGATGGTAACAGGCCCCTTGTGGACATAACGCACAACAGACAAACAGCAGATTTCTGAAGTGAAGTCTGTATCTCATTCGTTAACTATTTATTTAAAAATCAATCATTGTGTAGTAATGTTTCACATTAATATCTTCACTTTATAAATGTAATTAGTTTTATTTCTATAAAACGCTTTTGTAAGGTTGCAGCTAACTGATGTGTTATTGCAACATAATTTGTTGTTTTTATATAAATCTTTAATAGCGAAGTAAAGCAAATGGCACGGTTAGTGTGATAATAATATTACTCCTCCACAGTTTGTTGTTGTATATATATTTTTTTTTATTCTTTCTTTGTGTTGTTTCATCTCCCTGTAATAAATCATTAGGCTCTATTTGTTTAAGATCCAGCCAGAGATGAACCTGGCAGGGTGGTTATAAAACCCAGGGAGTCTATGCTTGATCAGAGAAGCATGGTCTTCCAAGTGGTAAAATTAACACCTCTCGGCCAGAGTAGTCTAGTTAGTGGGGGATGAAAAGAAGCCACAGGACTATACATGTTTTTCCCTCCAAATTCAGACAAAGGGGATATCATGCTGCCCCATAACTGGGACTATTCAATAATACTAGGTCCCAAGTTACACACAGGACAGTTATGGGGTCTAGACCACTCCTGGTCTGAAAATCAGAACATTAGCTGCAATGGAAGGCAGCCAATAGCAGAACACCCCTGATATTAGGCTAAGACACCCCGAGTTTGGTATGGGGTAATGGGAGAACTGCCCGTTTGGTTGGAACATGGCACAATTGTGCCATCTCCCAATCAAAAGTTATGGGGTTCTGATTAAAAACCCAGACCCAAAAAGTAGCTCACTGATGGGAGGGGGATAGAAAAATCCCCTCACAGTGACATCACAGTCCGGGGTGGGGGTCAAAATCACCTGGCTTAAATTAATGAAGCAGCCACATAAGGTTCAGTGCTGGGTGACTCTATGACAATAGGAGCTGGATCGATGCTTATGCCCTGTCCTCGGGCCAAAGAATTTCTTCCTATTTCACTAGCAAGAATTTTTTGTTTCCTCTTCTCCCATAACTGTTTGTAAGTATTGTATGTGTATTGTTTTAATCCTTTTTTTATTTTATTGCAGTGAATTATTTGAGTGTACTGCATTTTTATGTTAATTAAAACTTTTTAAGCCTCTGCTTGTAGCCTAAAGAATCTGAGTCTTAAAGGGAATCACGTTACCAGAGGTCATTATTAGCATAGTCCATGTAGTAAGCGATTGCATGTTCTGTGTGAATTTAGATTGTAATATCGTGTAAGTAGTGAGTGCATGTCTGATATCATCAGGGTGCATTGTCTGTGTGGTTGAGGGGCCTACGGCCTTTCTTTGAGCAGTAACTCGTGGTGGTGGCAGTGTGGCTGGGCGGAAATTCTGTGAGTAAATTTAGCGTAAGGACGCCATTTTGGGAAGGTGGGCGGAGCTTAAGGGCTAAATTCTGGGACTCCCATAGAAGGTAGTTTCCCAGTGGTGACTCCGGTGAGTCGGGTTCGTGACAGATTGGGGCATAGCGTGTGGATAGTGTAATAATTTTTTATTACACTGTTAAGGGCTTTAAGTGTTGGTTTAAGCAATTAACCCTTTCACTTAAGGGCTGAAGTATTCCTATACTACAGTCCACAAGCAAGAAGACTCAGTGCACTCAAAACTTCAGTCAATATACATACGTACAAAACAGTTCCCCTCCCCCTCTTTTCTTTCATCTTTTGTTTGCTTAGTGAGACCACTGCTACGATGGCAGAGGTATACAGAAACAGATCCAAGGCTGATCTGCTGACTCTCTGTGCGGAGAGAGGGCCTCATAACAACGGGGCCAGAACAAGGCGGAGATAATTCAAACCGTGGTGGCGTGTGATGTGCAGCTCCATCCTTCGCGGAACCGACCAGGGACCTCCAGCCTCAGAGGAACCGATAGGAGATGTCCTGCACAACCGCTGGGCATGGCGGCGCCAGCGGTATGGACACTTCTTTTTCTCTAATTCTCCAGCAGATTGGTGATGTGATCCTAGCTTAGGATAACAGCTGTGGCAAGAACCGGGAGAGACAAGCAGAGCGTGAATTTTGCTGAACGGCCAAACAGCTGGAAGCTGCCCGAGCAGAGAGGGCGCGGGAGGAACGTAGACGTGAGTTTTGCTGAACGCAAGCAGAGCGGGGAGCATGAGCTGCAGATGGCCCAGATACAGCTCCAACAACCGCAAAGAAACTTCACCATCATCACAGAGTGCGTCCATGGACAGTGTTTCTTTAGGCCCCGCTGCTGGATCGTTTTCCTTTCCTGGAGAATGATGGGACTGGATGTCTTTTTGCAAGGATTGAGAGGGTCTCAGGCAATTTCAACAATGCCGCCTGCTGAATGGGCCCGATACCTTACCCCTGGATAAAGGCAAGCACTGGAGGCGTTTGTAGCCTTACCGTCCTCTGTGGAGCACGATTATGAGGCTGTCAAAAGGGGCTCTGATACAGCGTTGTAACCTCACTCCAGAGGTATACAGGGAGGTTTCCGTACTGTCAGGCTGGACAGATACGGATAGCTATGCCGAGTTTGCCAGGAAACTGCTAAACCTGTTGAAACAATGGTCCAGAATGAGGGGTGGGTGGACCACTCTAGAGGAGATGGATGACCTGATCGCCATGGACAATTTATTCACACCTGACAGCGAGGTGCGACAGTTCATACGAGAACGGGAGCCCAATCGTTGGAAAAGGCGCCACACTGGCAGATGTGTTTGCTGCCAGCAGAGGCCCGAGGCACGGAAACCTGCAGCTGCAGGATGGAAGGGGGGTAAGCCCCTGTTATCTTTTCCTACCATTTCCCACAAAGCTTGTGGGCATCCCCTTCTTCATCATTTAAGCCAGCGGAGACCAACGCAGTGTGTTTTGTTTGCAACAGATCGGGGCACATCAGCATTACATGCCCTGAGAAGAGGAAGACCACCCTTTGACCAAACCACATGTCTTCACCATCTGTTTGTGTGTGTGGGTGGGAGTAAGCGGGTGGTTGGTGACAACCTACAGGAGGTTACTGTGGGTGACAATGTCCACAAGGGGTTGAGGGACACTGGTGCAGAGATGACCCTTGTGCACCCCTCACTTGTCAAGCCGAGGATCCATCCGGACGGACTTACAGTGCTGGAGTGGAGGCCTCACCCCTGCATTGCCCATGGCCCGAGTGTACCTGGATTGGGGGGGCGGGGAGAGGGATACAGATGTGGGTGTAACGGAATAAATTCCACCAATGTATTGCTGGGGACCGACCTGGGGTCTGGTCTCTAGATGTGTATCCAGGATGCCGATGAGGACACGCGCAACCCTGGTCCCCACGTGAGTTACATCTGATATTGTTGGGACCATGCCTACTGAGACTGTGACGATGATGCATCATGTGATATTTTGAGATGTGTAGTAACCATTTACCTGTTTTAACCTAGCTTCTAATGCCATAGACCATGAATGTAACAAGTAATGATGTAGAGTTTAACGGTGTTAAAATGTGGCTAAGAGTGGTAGTATGTTAACAACCCACAGCTGCAGCGCCAAAAGCTGGGTGTGGTGGTGTCCGTGTCCGCTGTCTCGCAGTCGGAGTCTTCAGGAAGCTCACCGTGGCCTGAGTCCTGAACCTCCTGCTTCCGGGGTCAGAGGAACAGGAAACAGACTGACAGCCTGTCACCAGTGGCTGAGACCAGTCAAAGGTTAAACTATTCAACCAGTACAGAGTCAGAGCGTCGCCAGTTTCTGGACGCCCTGCACTCAATGAGAGTCTACACAAGCTACGTGAGGGCTGGCAACCCTGAGGAGGGACAAGGAATGTATTACATGGGACCAGGGGACGTTCTAGAGACGCCGTCACACTGACCCCCAGCAGGATGTATCCTTGATAGGCAACTGGTGGTACCTCGCCCTTTCCGGGAGCAGCTTTGAGAGTTGCCCACGAGATACCACTAGCAGGCCATCTGGGATAAGTAAAACCAAAAGTCGACTGAAGCTGAATTTCTTTTGGGCAATATGGGGAATGATGTGGCGGAATATTGCCGTGCTGTATAGTATGTCAAAGGTGATTGTTGGCCGGAAGTCGGGCGCGCGTAACGGCACCCCTCTGTCAGGCACCCATAATTGGAGAGCCTGTTCCACGAGATTGCTGCTCGCTTGGTAGCTGGCCCAGTGACATGCTTCGTCACCCACGCCAGACTCGCTCACGCACGAGCGTGTCACCTGAACAGCAGTGGATCGGCAACGCGCTGCCAGAAGAGGCGGGCTATTTCCGGTCAATTTCCAACCCGTGCGAGGGGAAAAGACGTCACGTGGACAGAGCTAAGTACCCTAACTAAATATTCCTCTCAAGCACGTAGGAACTGTTGACTGCGCCAGAGTGATAGCCAACAGGATCAATGAGGGAGGGGAAAACAGGATATGGTCGGGGAATCACCATGCGATAGTGAGAGTCGTAAAGAAGATGACATACTAGAGGGGCATAAGGGCAGTACACCATGATCACCCAGAAAGAAGCTCTCTTCACGAGCGGTAATAAAAATAGGACCAAACAAAACAGATCATCGGAAGTTTTGCGAGATCCCATGGAAGCGGGTACTCCAGCGTATCGTACAGAGAAGAATCACTGGATTCCGACTTTCTATGCAGGCAAGTGCCAAGAGTCTAAAGAAGAGATATAGTGGGATAGGGAGGAAGACTTATGAGTCACAGGAGGATACGTGTTGACTAGTTCTGCAACGTCAGGGCAGACGGCAGCTCTGAATGCGGGTTGTGAGAGAGACCTTACTCAACCCAGGCCACCAGAAACGGGGTATACGGAAGACGCCAGAGAGTTGTAGAGAGTGGCCAGATGTGGTTCCGATCCCACTACCCAAAACAAACTCCAGCCTGCGGGGAAGGCCACTATCCCATTCAGCAACGCTAAATGACGGGACTTGTGTCACGATCGCCCAGTTCGCAAGAAGCACCAAGGTTTCATTTCAAACAAGATCAGGCTCATTGATAGGATAGTGCGTCCCCTGTTGCATATACAGAATAGGGGAGAAAGGGTGCCTTAAGCCTGAGCCAGTTAGTAGGCCCGACGAGGAGGGCATAGGATGCATATCAGCGCCCAGCCTGTCTGATCTCAGAAATCCCAGCTAGAAGAACACTCAACCCATACCTGACATTCCGGAAACACCAGACCACTAGTCTCAATCACGTAGACACGGCACAGTCACCCCCCCCCCACCCCACCCCTCCACGAACACGGACACCCCCGGATCAAGGGTGCATATCGGGTTTACTACACAAGTAAGGCGTACATAAGAGGGAGGTGGAGGAAATGCTGGGACTGGGGTGCATCCAAGGTCTCAAGTGCGTGGGCATCTACGGGGTGTGCTGTGTCCCCAAAAAAGGAAACGACCACACGCTTCTTTGGTGGATCACAGGGAATCTAGACAGCATCACAGTTTGGACGCTTACCCATCCCGCCTAGATGAGCTTTTGGATCAACTTCGCCCGTGCCCAGTATATCACCACATGGATTAAAGGGGGGTTTGGCAATGTCCCATGACAGTGGAGGGCGCAAGAAAGTCGCCTTCATCACCCCCCTTGGAACTTAATGAGTTAAAGTCATGCCTTTGGCATGAAGAAATGCCCCGTCCCATTCAACCGGGATTGGGAACCAATGCTAACGTCAAGTTGAAGGGTTTGCTGGGCAACCTGGATGACTATTGCGTGTTTCAGGCTGATTGGGAGGGCACTGACAACACTGTCCAGGTTGCTCAAGCGCCTCTGGGAAGCGGTCTCACAATCAAGCCTGGGCAGTGTCAATAGGGCGTCTTGAGTGCAATCCTAGGACCCTGTAGGGGGGGGGACACTTAAGCCGCGAGCCAGGGCAAAGTGAGGCCATGCAAATGGGGCCTACCCCCAAACAAAGAAAAGGTGAGTCATTTCTAGGCCGCTGGGACTACCGTAACTTCGTCCCTAATACAGTACCCTGGCCAAGCCCCTCCAGACCTCACAAAGAAGCAAATACCACAGGTATCAGTGGGACGCCTGATTGTGACGGTCCATGGCGTCTGAATGTGCTCGCTAGCTCCCGTCTTACGAGTCAGATTTCACCGCAAGTTCGTCGTCCAGACTGACGCCAGCCCTATGGTCGGGTGCGGTAACTCAAGCCAGGTCAACCCAGAAGGGAGATGAGCACCCCATCCTATACTAAGGCAGGAAACTTCTTACCCAGGAAGTGGCCTATGCCACCAAGAAAAAGAATGCCTTTGCCATTGTGTGGGGGCCCTACAAAACTACAGCCTACTTATTACTGCCGAAAGTTCCACCGTGGTAACGGACCACAAAACCCATCCCGTCAGTGGCTTCATCACGGGTATCTGGGGATAACGGAAGCTGGAGAGTGGAGTCGCTAGGCTACGCAATATGACTTTACCATCAACACAAGAAGGCAGTGACATGGCCGTGACGGTTGTCACGCGCAGGGAAGCCGGCAGACAATGCTTGGGTATGATAGATAATCAAAATCCCATTGCCATATCTCTGAGGGAGTGTATCAGTAATATTACTCCTCCACAGTTTGTTTGTTGTATATATATATATATTTTTTTTATCTCTTTCTTGTGTTGTTTCATGCTCCCTGTTATAAATTCATTAGGCACTATTTGGTTATTAAGATCAGCCAGAGATGAGTCCTGCAGGTGGTTTAAAAACCCCAGGGATCTAATGCTTGATCAGAGAAACATGTCTTTCTGGTGGTAAAATTTAACACCTCTCGGCCAGAGTAGTCTAGTTAGGGGGATGAAAGAACGCCAACCAGACTACATGTTTTTCCCTCCAATTCGACAAAGGGGAATATCATAGCTGCGCATAAACTGGGACCATAATCTTAATTATGGCCACGTTCACAGACAGTTATGGGGTCTAGGACACACTTCCTGGTCTAAAATCAGAACATTAGCTGCAATGAAGCAGCCAATAGCATAAACCACCTGATATTAAGGACTATGACACCCCGAGTTTGGTATGGGGGTTATGGAGTAACATGCCCGATTTTGGTTGGAAGCCGGCCCACATTGTGCCATCCCACATTCAAAAGTTATGGGGTTCTGATTTTTTTTTTTTATTTGTTTGAAATAACCCAGACCCAAAAGGTAGGCTCACTGATGGGGGGGATTTAGAAAAAATCCCCCTCACGGTGGCTACAGCCAGGTGGTGGGGGTCAACAATCACCTTGGGCTTAAAGTTAAGGAGCGGCCACATAGTAGTGTTCAGTCTGGGGACTCTATGAGCAATGGGAGGCTGGATCGATGCGTTATGCCTGTCCTCGGGGCCACAGAAGTTTTCTTCCTATTCATAGCCAAGAATTTTTTGTTTTCCTCTCTACCGAAACTGTTTGTAGTATGGTGTTATGTGTCTATTGTTTTAATCCTTTTGTTTTTTTTAGCTGAGCAATTGAATTGATTTAGGTTACTTCACGCATTTTAGTGTAAATTAGAACTTTTTATAGACCTCTGTTGTAGCCTTAAAGAATCCGAGTCTCTAAGGAATCACGTACCAGGTCATTTGATTAGTCTCATAGTACCATTGGGATTAAGAATTGATCGGTGGAGTGTGAGTTGGCATTTGCTGGACTCACAGGTGCTGTCTGTGGTTAGGTGCCTACGACTTGGCAAGTAATTGTGTGCGTGTGATGGAGGTGAAAGTGCTGTGCGAGTAATCAGTAGGTGTCCTGTCGGGTTGCAGGTGCTCTGACTGGCCGTACATCGTTGGGCGTAGGACCGTGGAGGATCGGTGGGGGGCGATAGTGCCTCGCATGGGCCGAGATTGCTGGGCGTGCAATTGTGAGCTTGTGAAGGACGCCATTTTGTGGAAGTGGCGGAGCTTAGGGGCTAATCTGGGACTCCATAGAGTATGTGATCCAGTGTGTAAACTCCGGTTGAGTCCGGGTTCTGACAGTTAGTATAACACAGGTATGCGTAACACATAAGAGATTTTTTTTTTCTAAACAGTGAATATACAACGTACAGGTACAGTCGTATGTCATTTACTGCAAATATAGAACAGGTGTTTAATTGAATAATTACTTATACTGTTGGTGGGTCTAAGATTTATCAGTAAGTGTAGTTTTATATGATATAATTTGATTTGCATAGCTGAAGAACAGATACATAAAAGTAGCCACATTTATTTAGGGGGAATGGGGCTAATGAGATCGGAGGGGCGCACATTGTGGTGGGAATGCAAGGAAAAAACTCCTAGACATAGGAGACACGAATGAGGTCTGTACCAATTGATGCCGTTTAAAGACGTGGACAGACAGAAAGCACTAGGACTCTAGCTGGACACTTCAGCAAATTATGAATCAGGGGAAGGGTGTTACAAAAAGTGACATTGCTTGTTTGTTTTGCCACTTATTTATAGAGGACTAATACCTAATAGATTAAGCAGACTTACATCTAGTATGCTAGAATTCCAGGGTGGCTCTATGGTTTTAAAGGGACATCTACCATCAGATTTACTGATACGATGTCCAAATTACATGCTCGTGTGTTTAGGTTAGGGGATGGACTGTGCTTTTGAGGCCGGAATGGCTGGATATCATAAACATAGGACTTTATCAAAATATGTCAAATGAGCCTGCACTAATCTACGTCACTCCAAGCATCTCTGCTCCACTTGCCATGCTCTCGCTGTGTGTCAATGCCATGAACAGGAGGGGTGGCATGATATTAGCAGGCGGTGACCCTGCAAAGCAAACAAAAAGAAGGTAAAGGAGGTTGTAAAGTACTGGGTAGCAACCTTAGGTGCATCCACTCACCATGACCTTAGTCTGAATGCTGAGAAAAGTCACGTGGCACATAGAAGGGGGTATTGGAAGGGGTAGGCAGAGAGACACCCCCCCACTGATGCCAGCGTAATAAACTTAAGTTTGATTTATGGGGAGTGTGAGGGCAACAAGTTTTAGCTAAAATAAGGCTTGTAGTTAGTTAAGAGGGCTCTATGAGATAATTTGTCATAACTCTATTTGCTGGAAATAGTGACAGGTTCCTTAAGGTGTGTGGTGGTTAGTACTTTATACAATTCACCACCAAGATTCATGTCAATAATATAGGTTGGATTTTTACTTTGTAAATATTTCATTTCCCCCAAAGATTAAAAGAGCCACAGTTTCAACAGCAATTGGGACACATTATCTGTCTCTACTTACAAGAGTAGTACTCTTAAAATGTTTGAGGATATAGTAACCATTTATTACTGGCTTAGTTGTTTCTCATATTTTGCCATAATTTTGGTGCATGTTTAGCATTTCAACAACATACTCTTGGCAAGCATTCTCACATTCCACCAAGTCATGTCTCTCTGTGGGCAAAACAAAAAATGTAGGGGAGAATAATCAGGACACTGCTGCTA
The DNA here is from genome assembly GCA_019512145.1 of Engystomops pustulosus. Taxonomy (NCBI): domain Eukaryota; kingdom Metazoa; phylum Chordata; class Amphibia; order Anura; family Leptodactylidae; genus Engystomops; species Engystomops pustulosus. The sequence continues at coordinate 87,057,542 of CM033642.1, read as the reverse complement.
TATCCAGGCACGTAGCTGGTAATTGACGGGGGCGTTCATCTTTTACAAAGTGACAGTCCTTGTTTGTATCACAAGGACACGAGGCCGTCCGATTTAACTCATTTATGTGTAAAATCGCCATATACGGTAGGATTCAGACACCTAGGATGCTATGGACACATAAAGTAAAAAGTAAAAATAAATAAAAATAAATGAGATGAGCGAACATGCTCGCCGAGCTTGATGCTCGGTCGGGCAGTAGGGTACTCTAAATCTGCTCGTTACTCGGACTAAAAAAAAAAAAAGAATACCTCGCCGCTCGAGAATGCAGCTCCCGCCGTTTTGCTTTTGGCTGCCATAAACAGAGCCAATCACAATCCAGGCGACTCTGCACTCCACCCACAGCTGTCTGGTACCCTTACAAGCGACTCGATAGCAGTGGTTGGCTGGCCAGATCAGGTGACCCTGGATAGACTAGCCGCTGGGCCTGCCGATCATCTGGGGTCTCTGGATCCGCTAGTGAGAGAGCTGCTTCTGGTCAGGGAAAGCGTAGGTGTTCTATAGCTTACTGTTAGGCAGGAGTGATTCGCAAGAACCCACATCCTCCTTAGGGCTACATAACGTTTTCTACTTTTTTGATTTTAAATTGCATCTTTTAAAACCCATTTTGTGAGATTAGCGGGGACTTGCTACCGTTGGTTTGCTCTTAGGGCACACATATCCATAGCAAAGACGAATGGGAAAATCAGTAGGGTTTGGCTTTCGTTCTATTAGGCATAACTCAGTGTCTCTCATCTGGCATAGGTAGGTGCCTTCCTTGATACTTGGCTAGAAAATGGCTGGAGATACAACAGCTTCTTGAGCCTACATAAAGCGTTCTATATATTTATTTTCTGGTTATCTCTGTGCTGTAGTTTCTGCAGTGCATGTCTTGCCAATTCCTGAAGGCAATTGTAGTGAAGACTTGCGACCAGCTGTGTTCTTGCGCTTAGTTGTCTCACATATCCATAGCAGCCGAAGTGGCAAATTCATAAGGGTTGGATTTCTAATTAGGCAATAACTCGAGTGTCAGCGTCATCTGGCATAGTTATTGTGCTTTCCTTTATACTTGCTAAAAATATCCATAGTAGAATCATACGGCTTCTTGAAGCCTACAGTAGCGTTCTATATATTTTATTTCTGGTTGATCTGCTGTGGCTGTAGTTTTTTCTGCGTGCATGTACTTGCCAATTCTGAGCAATTTTGTAGTGAGCCGTGCGACCGCTTTGTTCTCTGCGCTTAGTGCGCACATATCCATAGCAAGGCCGAAGTGGCACATCAGTATGGGTTTGGTTTCTTTAGGCACGAACTCCGTTTCATCTCATCTGGCATAGTAGTGTCGTCCTTTGATACTTGCTAGAATAGCCATAGAAGACTACAAAACGCTTCTTGAAGCCTACAGTATCGTTCTTATTAATATTTGATTTCTGGTTGATCATGCTGTTGCTGTAGTTTCTGCTGGTGCATGTACTTGCCCAATTCTGAGCCTGTGGTAGTGAGACTTGCGACCGCTGTGTTTCTGCGTTAGTGGCTCACATATCCAAGCAAAGGCCGAAGTGGCAGATTCAGTAGGGGTGGATTTCTATTTGCACTACCGCAGTGTCATCTCATCTGGCAAAACAAAAAAAAAAAAAAAAAAAATAGTATGTGCTCCTTTGATACTTGGCTAGAAAATACATAGCAATAGATAGGATTGTTGGGTTTAAAACTCAAAAAAAACATAAAAACACCAAAAAAAAAAAAAGAATAAAAAAAAAGAATTAATAACTCTCATTTAAAAAATGTTACCCGAGGGCTAGGTAAGGACGAGGGCGGGGACGGGGCGTCCAACTACTGGCATGGTCATTAGGCCTTGGTCCTGGCGGGGATACACCAACCTCCTGATGAGGGGACAGGGAACGCCGCAAGCTACTCCCTCGTTCATGTCGGAAAGTTACTGGACTCGTGGTAGAGCACTGTTGAGGCCAGACACAGTGCGAACAGGTGGATGTCGGGAGTGCTGACTGCTTCGAGCAATTGTCCACGCACCAGTCAGTTCTTCCACGCAGCCTGTCCACACCTTGTCACCGAAATCCCCACTCCTCACTTCCTGCCACCTCAGCCTCCTCCCCCCCCAGTCTGCTGCCCCCTCCAGGAACTTTGTGGCGTTTGAACTGGCATACCTATGAACTGTTTTCTGGACCCTTCCCCCGGTCAAAACCACTTGTCCGGTTGCTGCTGCAAATTTTCTCGATGCCCAAGGTTTCCACCATCACCGTCTGTTGGGTATTGATGACCTTCTTGACGTAAGTTGGACTGTGTACAAGTGGTCCGACTCTGAGGAGACGCGTTGTCAGAACAGTGGGAAGTTGGTTGTCAGGGCAGGAATCCGAGGGGAGTCAACCGAGGGATCGGAGGATGATGAGGTGACAGACCCAAGTGGGTTTGAGAGGCAGTGTGACACAGGGCTTTCTGAAGAACTGAGAGAGTCCTCTACCTGACAGGTTTGAAGAGGAGTGTGGGGCCAGACGAGAGGCAGGGCCAGAGCCTGGTGCGTCACAGCGCCACTGTCACTAGTGAACTCCCGTGGTGAGGTCTCTTTGCGGCGAGGGGCTAATCTTCAGAATTGTGAGGTTCTTTAAGAAACAACCGGATGACCGACGGACGGTGGGTGTGTAACCTTTTGCCAACAGGCTCAGCAGGGTTCCACCACTACTAGCTTAACTAACCTACCACGTATGCGCAGGCTAGAATGCTAAGCACCCCCACTCAATTCACAGCCCGTTCACCTCCGGCCGTGCACACCACGCGGCCTTCCCCTGTGTCCCAGCTGCTAGTCAGCCCCCTGCCCAGGACCCCTGGCACCAAAACCCACCATCGTCGCCTCCACGATCCCTCCACAGCAGCCACCAGCGTTCTCTCCATACCCAGAACCTGGAGCGAAACGCATATAGTGCAACCACCCGCACGCCGCAAGCCTTAACGTGCACATCTCCATATTGCTTATCCGAGTCGCCCTATAGGCTAGGTAGAACCGAGGCCTTTCGCACCCAGTCGGCGGCCCGCCCTCGTATTCGGTCCCCCAGCCGCCACTTCTACTTTTCCCGATGTGCCGTCCCAGCCATGCACACCGTTTCAACACATCACCGTGCCCTGACCAACAGCCGTTTCTGAAGGTCCACCTTGACCACGGACACGTGACAGTGCTGCCGTGCAGGGCCCCTATATATCTCTGACGGCACATGGGTTAACTTGTTGGAGGCTGGGGACCGATTCTGACCTGGGGCTGCCGCATACTGTCCGACGCCGAGGGATTTTGCGGGGCCTACCTCGGTCCTGGTTGTTTTAAAGGCCTACTATGCCTCCTCCTCCTCACCCCCCTCCTCACCTCCCCTCTCCGACTAACCATCCTGCACGGCCGCATCAGTCGTAGCTCTAGGCAGCGCCGTGAGTCGCTAAGCGACGCAGCGGTGCTCAAACTGCGAGCCTGGCGACAAAAGCTCCAAACCGCCCAAGACTATGACAGGGCATCACGGCGCGACTGATTCGTGGCTGGCACCGCTGAACCTCAAGCCGGAATATGTTTGTGGTGTGACAACGGCCTAACCTGTGGCGCTCTGCAACTCGGCTACTACACATGTGCCATGCCTGGCCCATGTGTTTAATCTGATAGTGCATTGGCCCTTTTACTATTTTACGTTTCCATATTTCATCCCCACTTTCAAAAAAAAACTAATAACTTTTATTTTTCCATGTACAGAGCTGTGTTTGGCTGTTTCTGCGTAACAAATTACACTTCTTGGACGGTATTAAATATTCCAGGCCCTGTACTGGGAAGGCGGAAAGAAAATAGGACACCTCCCTTTTACTCTTTAGTTTGTACAATCACAGCATCTATCATACTTATATAGATTTTATTATGTTTTAGCTCTGGTTCTGTAGCAGCAGAGGGTGGGTGTAGAAGATGTTCTGTGGCAAGACAGTGTGTATGTAGTGGTCTGTAGCAGCCAGAGGTGTGATGAATAGTCCTGCAGCAGCTGAGTGTGTTGTAGAGCGATTGTGTGCAGCAGAGTGTGTAAGTAGGGTTCTGCAAAGCTGAGGTGTGATGTAGATTCTCTGGCAGAGGAGGTATGTTTGTATTATTTCTGTGGCAGCTGAGGTGTGTAAGTAGAGGTTCTGCAGCAGTGGAGGTGTGTATGTAGAGGTTCTGTGGCAAGGGAGGTGTGTATGTAGCGGTTCTGTAGCAGCGCGGAGTGTTTGTAGTAGTCCTGCGGCAGCTGAGTGTGAATGTAAAAGGTTGGTGGCAGCAGAGGTGTGTATGTAGATGGCAGTGGAGGTATGTTTGTATTATTTCTGCGGCAGTGAGGTGTGTAAGTAGAGGTCTGCAGCAGGGAGGTGTGTATGTAGAGGTTCGTGGCAAGGGAGGTGTGTATGTAGGCGGTCGTAGCAGCGGAGAGTGTGAGTATTAGTCCTGCGGCAGCTGAGTTGTGAAGTAAGTTGTGTGGACAGGCGGTGTGTAGTGGAGATGGCAGTGGAGGTATGTTTGTATTATTTCTGCGGCAGCTGAGGTGTGTAAGTAGAGGTTCTGCAGCAGTGGAGGTGTGTATGTAGAGGTTCTGTAGCAGCGGAGGTGTGCATGTATTAGTCCTGTGGCAGCTGAGGTGTGTATGTAAAGGATGTGTGGCCGCAGAGGTGTGTATGTAGGTGTTCTGTGGCAGCAGAAGTGTGTATGTAGCGGTTCTGTAGCAGCTCCACTACTATATATATACACAAATACATATATACACATAGAGGTGTAGAAGAGGTGTAAAATTGGTGGGAAAACTATATTTATTCCATTTTTTTTTACTTAGTTTGCCGCACAAAAACGGTTGGTAGGTGGGAGTTTGGGCAGTAATGAAGGGCGATACGATACCCAGAAAAGTATCACGAAACTCAATACCGATACTATCAAGAAAAGAAAAAAAATATTACCTGAATGTTTAGGCTGCGGTCACATGGAGCATTTACATTGCACTTAGAAATGCAATGCAGACGTCTGGGAGCGGGGTTCAGCCTGATCGCATTTGCATTTCCATTGAAACACATGCGATTAGTAACGGTCACCAGTGATTTGCGGGTCCAAGCTTGAGTGCTTTATGACAGTGTAGTATATGTATTGTAAAGGTTATCCTGGCAATGTTAATATAAAATACTAAATACAGTCTTGAAAAAAAATGGATGGCATACAGACGTGAATAAAATGCACGCAAACACAGGCATCACGTCCACATTTTTTGCATATGTGCAGCAGACACGGCCGTCTGAATGACCCCTTGAATGATCTGTTTTTTTTTCTTATACATTTTTATTAATGTAATTTTATTGTATTGTGTGCTTAAAAATAATAATAATGTGATGATATAAAGAAATATCTCTGAGAAGATGTTCATCTATATACCAGTGTATTCAGCCTGTGTCACAGTGAAACTCTTAGTTACATAAAATCCTCCCATAGACAACCACTAAGCCCATAGCCAAGTGGATAGAGGCTCTGTCCTGTATCTCTATGGTTGTAGGTTCAAATCCTGGGCTGGGCTAAAAAATATTTAATTGCATAGTTTAGAACCTTGTGTCTGGGGAAGCCCTGGGAGATGTGGAGACCAATATATGGACAGATGGTGATATCTCCTTGATGACTTGGTCCCTGCTCTGCTGCTAACCTGACATATCTACAGAAAGGATTCCCTGTCTGAAGCCTGCTCTGTTGGCTCCCTGGGAGATGTAGAGGCCATTTATGGATAGTTCTGATATTACAATAATGATGTACTCCCTGCTCTTCCGCGAACCCGACACATCTCTCAAAAGGACTTCCTGCCCGATATCTTCTCTGGGGAAGCCCAGGGAGAGATGTAGAGACCATATATGGACAGAAAAGTGATCTCTCCCTGATAATGTGGTCCATGCTCTGCTGCTAATTCGACACATCTCTCAAAAAGATTCCCTGCCTTTCTGCTCTGAGGAATATATAAATGTAATCTGTACAACAGTAAAAGTCCTTCCATACCTCTGGTGTCACCCTAGTGTACAGTGAAACTGCATCAAAGAGCAACGAGTGTCTGTAAGTGCTGATCCAAAGGACACTTCAGACGCTTCTTGCTCCAGCTTGAAACAGAGTGATGTGGCCGTGGAGCTTGCTAGGCAGGCCGCCGCTCGTAGACCAGCGGCGCCATGTTTGAAATTTCCGTCCTTCTGCGCACGTTCGGCCAGAAGGATTGCAGAAGAGGACGGAGACAGACGCTATAGCAGGGGGTACTACCAGTGATGTTAAAGTAATTTTTTACAGTAAGGAAGCATTTTTTTTTTTTAATAAAGGTCATAACAGAAAATAGCATTTGCAATGCATGTTAATGTATTATATAAAAAGTTATGTTATATGGTGACATAACCCCTTTGATAAATACTGTATAGTGACAGCCAAAGCTACCATCAGGGTAGTACCGTGTTTCCCCGAAAGTGAATTGCTTACTTGGTACCGTAATGGCGATCGGATCAATTCCTCTGCGGTGCTGGGTAGAGGTGTGGCTTCTTCTTCCTCATGGAGCCAATCAGAGGGGCCACCTGCGGCTGCACATGAGGGCACTGAGGCTGTGTGTTTTTGTATGTTGTCCATGGTCCTGATGAACCACGGACAACATTACTGTTGCTCCCGCAGCCTCCACATCCCTCTGCTCTTTCCGCTCCAGATCCGTCCACATCCCGCTCTAACTGTCCGCATCCCGCTCTAACTGTCCGCATCCCGCTGTTAATGTAGCAAAAGGTACCTGTACTATGGCTTATATTTTTCCAACGCAGTTTACTATGTCTTACTTTCGGGGTATGTCTTAAATTAGCCAATCCCCCTAAAACCCCCACTATGTCTTACTATTGGGGGTGTCTTACTATCGGGGAAACAGGGTACAGGCGGTCCCCTACTTAAGAACACTCGACTTACATACGACCCCTAGTTACAAACGGACCTCTGGATATTGGAAATTTATTGTACTTTAGTCCTAGGCTACAATGATCAGCTATAACAGTTATCACAGGCGTCTGTAATGAAGCTTTAGTGTTAATCCTGATTCTTATGACAACCCAACATATTTAAAATCCAATTGTCACAGAGACCAAAAAAGTTCTGGCTGGGATTACAATGATAAAATATACAGTTCTGACTTACATACAAATTCAACTTAAGAACAGACCTACAGACCCCATCTTGTATGTAACCCGGGGACTGCCTGTATTTACCGTACTGCTGCACGGGGCCAGATTACAGCCCTTATCCAGTGCTACCCATTACTTTAGCACTCAATGTGGACACAACAGACCACTGTAGAGTAGTAGTCAGGAGATAACTATGATAATCAATCGAAACGATGCATGTATGGGGTGCTCAAATTTCTGATGGACACAGCAAAGGTGCCATGCACTACTTTGGAAACCCGTTGTATGTCTGTAAAAAAAAAAAAAGGTATAATATGGCCATGTGCATGGAGTTATCTCCAGTGGTATCTCTAGACATCTTTGTAATATTGTAATATATTGTAATATTGTAATATTGTAATATAAAACAGCTACATAATGATTTTTGTTAGTAAAAATACATGATAGTTTTCCCTCAGTTCTTCACATTTTTCTTAGAGTTAACCTAGCGCTTGCTTGAGTTATAAGATGGTAACAGGCCCCCTTGTGGACATAACAGCACAACAGACAAACAGCAGATTTCTGAAAGTGAAGTCTGTATCTCACTTCTGTTAACTATTTATTTAAAAATCAATCATTGTGTAGTAATGTTTTCACTATTAATATCTTCACTTTATAAATGTAATTAGTTTTATTTCTATAAAACGCTTTTGCTAAGGTTGCAGCTAACTGATGGTTTATTGCAACTATATTTGTATATTTTATAAACTTGAATAGAATTTAAAGCAAACTGGCACGGTTAGTGTGATAATAATATTACTCCTCCACAGTTTGTTTGTTGTATATATATATATTTTTTTTTATTCTTTCTTTGTGTTGTTTCATTCTCCCTGTTATAAATCATTAGGCTCTATTTGTTTAAGATCAGCCAGAAGATGAGCCTGGCAGGGTGGTTATAAAACCCCAGGGAGTCTATGCTTGATCAGAGAAGCATGGTCTTCCTAAGTGGTAAAATTAACACCTCTCGGCCAGAGTAGTCTAGTTAGTGGGGGATGAAAAGAAGCCACAGACTACATGTTTTTCCCTCCAAATTCAGACAAAGGGGAATATCATAGCTGCCCATAACTGGGACATAATTCATAATTATAGGTCCCAAGTTACACAGGACAGTTATGGGGTCTAGACACACTCCTGGTCTGAAAATCAGAACATTAGCTGCAATGGAAGGCAGCCAATAGCAGAACACCCCTGATATTAGGCTAAGACACCCCGAGTTTGGTATGGGGTTAATGGGAATAACATGCCCGTTTGGTTGGAAGCCATGGCACAATTGTGCCATCTCCCAATCAAAAGTTATGGGGTTCTGATAAAAACCCAGACCCAAAAAGTAGCTCACTGATGGGAGGGGGATAGAAAAATCCCCCTCACAGTGACATCACAGCCAGGGGTGGGGGTCAAAAATCACCTGGGCTTAAATTAATGAAGCAGCCACATAGTAGTGTTCAGTCTGGGTGACTCTATGACAATAGGAGGCTGGATCGATGCTTATGCCCTGTCCTCGGGCCAAAGAATTTCTTCCTATTTCACTAGCAAGAATTTTTTGTTTCCTCTTCTCCCATAACTGTTTGTAAGTATTGTATGTGTATTGTTTTAATCCTTTTTTTTTTTTTTATCTGACAATTGAATTATTTGAGTGTACTGCATTTTTATGTAAATTAAAACTTTTTAATAAGCCTCTGCTTGTAGCCTTAAAGAATCTGAGTCTCTAAAGGGAATCACGTTACCAGAGGTCATTATTAGCATAGTCCATGTAGTAAGCGATTGCATGTTCTGTGTGAATTTATAATTGTAATATCGTGTAAGTAGTGAGTGCATGTGCTGAGTAATCATCAGGGTGCATTGTCTGTGTGGTTGAGGTGCCTACGGCCTTCTTTGAGCAAGTAACTCGTGGGTGGTGGCAGTGTGGCTGGGGCGGAAATTCTGTGGAGTCAATTTAGCGTAAGGACGCCATTTTGTGGAAGTGGGCGGAGCTTAAGGGCTAAATTCTGGGACTCCATAGAGTAGTTATCCCAGTGTGTGAACTCCGGTGAGTCGGGTTCGTGACAGTTAGTATAACACATTATTGCTATACAAATAAGAGATTTTCTAAACAGAATATACAACGTAACGGTACAGTCTGTATTTGCATTACTGCAATAATAAGAACAGGTTTTTATTGAATAATTACTTATACATGTTGGTGGGTCTAAGATTTATCAGTAAGTGTATTTTTATCATGATATAATTTGATTTTTGCATAGCTGAAGACAGATACATTAAAAGTAGCCACATTTATTTAGGGAATGGGGCTAATGAGATCTGGAGGGGCGCACATTGTGGTGGAATGCAAGGACTCCTAGACTAGGAGACACAGGATTATGGTCTGTATACCAATGTATGCCGTTTAAAGCTGTGGCAGAACAGAAAGCACTAGACTCTATGCTGTGACATTCAGCAAATTTATGAATCATGGGGAAGGTGTTACAAAAAAGTGACATTGCTTTAGTTTTTGCCACTTATTTAATAGGGACTACATACCTAACTAGATTAAGCAGACTTACATCTAGTATCTAGAATCCAGGGTGGCCTAATTTGGTTTTAAAGGACATCTACCATCAGATTTACTGATAGTAGTGGTCCCAAAGTTACATGCTCGTTGTTTAGGTTAGGGGATGACTGTGCTTTTTGTAGGGCCAGGAATGGCTGGATAATCATAAAATAGACTTTATCAAAATATTCAAATGAGCCTGCACTATCTACGTCACCCAAGCCTCTCTGCTCCACTGCCATGCTCTCTCTGTGTTCAGAATGCCATGAACAGGGAGGGGGTGTGCATATATTAGCAGGCGGTGGAGCCTGCAAACAAACAAAAAAGAAAGGTAAAGGAGTTGTAAATGTAACTGGGTAATGCACCTTAGGTGACATCACCCTCACATGACATTAAGTCCTGAATGCTGAGAAAAGGCACTGGACATAGGGAGGGGTATATGGAAGGGGTAGGCAGAGCAGGACACACCCCCACTGATGCCAGGTAATATAACATAAAGTTGATTTATGGGGATGTGAGGGAAACAATTTTTAGCTAAAAGAAGGCTGTGAGTTAGTTACTAGGGCTCTATGAGAATTTGTCAATAACTGTATTTGTGAAAATGAGGTGACAGGTTCCCTTTAAGTGTTTGGTAGGTTAGTTACTTGTATACAATCAATTTTTTTTGTCTGAACACCAAGAGTCATGTAAATAATAAGGTTGGATTTTTCTTTAAAATATTTCATTTCCCCCAAAGATTAAAAGAGCCACAAGTATCTAACAGCAATTAGGGCACATTTACTGTCTACTACTTACAAAGAGTAGACTCTTAAAATGTTTGAGTATATAGTTATACCATTTATTACTTGGCTTAGTTGTTTCTCATATTTTGCCATAATTTTGGTGCATGTTTAGCATCTTCAACCACATACTCTTGGCAAGCCATTCTCCATTCCACCAAGTCATGTCTCTCTGTTGGGCAAAACAAAAAATGTAGGGGAAATCAAGGAACACTTGCTCATAGATCCAGGCACTGTAGCTGTGGTAATTGACGGGGGCGTCAATCTTTTACAATGACAGTCTTGTTTTATACAAGGACACGAGGCCGTCCGATTTTAACTCATTTATGTGTAAAATCGCCATATACGGTAGGATCAGACAACCTAGGATGTATGGAAAATAGTAAAAAAGTAAAAAATAAAAATAAAATAAAATAAATAAATAATAAATATAAATAAACAGTAAAAATCCTAAACATGTTAGGTATTGCCTTGTTCCAAAATGTCCGATATATCAAAATATAACAATTGTTTTTCCTGGTGTTTAACCCCGTAATGGAAAATAGTGCCCAAAGTCGAAAATGCCACTTTTTTGCCATTTTGAAAACTATAAAAAAATTAAATAAAAACTTCTGTACAGTCCTTAAAATAGTATCAATGAAAACACCATCAAAAGTTGCAAAAATTACACCACACACAGTTCCGAGTACCAAAGTATGAAAATGTTATTAGCGGCAGAAGATGGCAAAATGAAGAATTTTTTTTTTGTACAGGTTTTAATTTTTGTAAATGTATGAAAACATTATAAAACCTATACAGATTTGAAAAAAAGCAATAATGGTACATTCAAACATTTATAAATGTCTCATGTCTTTCTGTGAGTGATACAACATTATTAAAACTATTTTTCTGACTTGCAATTCCGTTTTCTATTCCCTTTCATCCACTTATCCCTTTTCATCCAAATATCTATTGTAATAGAGATGAACTGAGAAAACTTTTTAAGCAGCACTTACGCCATTTATGAGAAAATTGATTTTTGATATTAGATCCTTTAATGGTTCACTTGGCTGTAAATATCCAGTCACAGTATACTTCATGTCAATTATTGAGTAATGTCTATATATTAACGTTACTAAGTATGTAAATAGTATCTGGTGTATCTCCATTAAATTGGGACATAAATAAGTAAATTCAGTATCACTTTTAGAATATGGCTTATTATATAATTATTATTATCTCCTCTTTCTAATTTAAAATTAGATTAAAGTATGTACTTAATATCTTATACAATTTTAAAGCTTTTAAAAAAAAAAAATTTCCAGGAAAATAAAATTATATTTATTAGGGCTAAACATGGTGGTCTAAACAGAAAAAATTGTATTTACTCTATGGACTATTGGTCCAGTGTCTCATGTGCTGCAAGCCATGCACCCCATTCAGGGTAGATACATCAAGAGGCTTAGACCTCCTGATGTATGTGTCAGGCAGGTACAACCCCAACCTGGCGTCGTTTTACTTAGAAACTTGCAAACATTCAGCGGTAAATATTCACAGGCATTAGTGTGTGCACAGGCATGGGACCGGAAAAAATCTCATGGAGGTGACGTAGTCAAAAGACTAATTGCAATTTCTTGCAGTGCGCAAGGAGTCAGTATTACAGTCAACTTCATTAATAGGGATATAAAATGGAAATACTTTATGTGGAGCACAAAAGAAAGCATCCTTACTGAGGTGGTGAGCACAAAGGGGGGGAGTTTATGTAGGGTGGCTATCCCTTTTGTCCGCCAATTGGTACTTTGTTGTCCTCCCCATGTTTTCAACATTAAACCTAATGACAGGGTCCCGTAGAAGTCTTCATACTGTTCCCCTATGCTTTTATTGTACAGATCTAGCTAAAATCCCAGTGTTATCAGCCAACATCTCTCTCAGCACACCTCATTTCCTGCTCCCTCATTTCCCACTCCCTCAAGAATAATCTTCAGTCGAATCAACCAACATCTCCCTCAGCTCCCTCATTTCCACCTCCCTCAAGATTTTTCTTCAGCTGCGTCAATTAACGTCTCCTTCATCTTCCTAAGGAAGGAATAGACCAAAAAGGGCATGCAGGCCTGGTGGCAGCTATGTTTTTAAAACTGATATTAGCTAGGTCTGAACTATGGATAAAAAGCACAGTATGAAGACTTCTGTGGGAACGTGTCGTTAGATTTGATGGAAAAAACCTGAGGATACATTCTCTTTATGTGAAACATCCTGTATTTAACTTTAAAATGAAGTTTAATTAAAAGCTTGAAATAGGCATGCATAACCTTTTTGGAACTTTGCAAGCTACATTTTTTGAAGGATTATACATGAACACAGTTATATAAATGCAGTCACTGACCCATTTCTTTGATTACTAAACAACACATATCGGGGCACATTTACTTACCCATCCCAGTGGAGTTCACAGAAAGTGCATTATTCCGACGAGAATGCACTGTGCCGCGATTCACTAAGATTGTGCCCTCAATATCCTACATGTGTCAGAGCAGGCAGAGAAGTGTCCTTGTGCTTTGCCCGCTGGTGCACACTATTATGTCAGCAGCAGCACGTCATAGTGTGTGGCGACGGGCAGAGACTCGTCCATGCACTCTGCCCATTGGCACACAATATGACGCACCGCTGCTGACATCATAGGGACACATTTACTTACCCGGTCCATAGTAGTTCCCGAAAGTGCATTTTCCGACAATGCACTGTGTCGTGATTCACTAAGATAGTGCGCCCGATATCCTGCATGTGTCGCTTCCCTGCTCAGGTCCGTCTTCTTCCCGGTGTATGTAAGTGCATTGGATGTGACACAATTTGAACATTTGGAAATTTTTTTCCTGCTTCCCCGCACATGGCATGGAATATTAAATAAAGTGCAATTTGTTACGCATAAAACCAGCCCTCACATAGCTGTCTACACTTAAAAATAAAAAAGTTAATGGATTTTTGAAGGTGGGGAGTGAAAAATGAAAATGAAAAAGGGCCTGGTCGTTAAGGGGGTTAAAATGATGCTAATTTTACCATATCTAGAAACTTCCTCTACTGTAGAGAGATTACATCAGGCAGAGGGAGGGGCAAGTACTGAGGGAGCAGAGTGATAACCTGTGAAGCTGCAGCATGGAGGGGCTCTGGTAACACCTCCTTGAGCCCTTTTATTTTTAAAAGTAAATTTGACAAGGAAGGAGGCCATGGATAATACATATAAGATTATTTCCACAGTCACAGTGCCTGGAGTAAGTGCCCCTGGTTTTTAATGCTTGATTTTAATGGTAGATTATTAAAAATTCTGGCACATTAGTAAATGTAAAGGAAAAAAAGCAATAATGGTACATTCAAACATTTATAAATGTCTCATGTCTTTCTGTGAGTGATACAACATTATTAAAACTATTTTTCTGAAATGCAATTCCGTTTTCTATTCCCTTTCATCCACTTATCCCTTTTCATCCAAATATCTATTGTAATAGAGATGAACTGAGAAAACTTTTTAAGCAGCACTTACGCCATTTATGAGAAAATTGATTTTTTATATTAGATCCTTTAATGGTTCACTTGGCTGTAAATATCCAGTCACAGTATACTTCATGTCAATTATTGAGTAATGTCTATATATTAACGTTGCTAAGTATGTAAATAGTATCTGGTGTATCTCCATTAAATTGGGACATAAATAAGTAAATTCAGTATCACTTTTAGAATATGGCTTATTATATAATTATTATTATCTCCTCTTTCTAATTTAAAATTAAAGTATGTACTTAATATCTTATACAATTTTAAAGCTTTTTTTAAAAAAAAAAATTCCAGGAAAATGAAATTATATTTCTAACGGCTAAACATGGTGGTCTAAAAAAAAAATTGTATTTACTCTATGGACTATTGGTCCAGTGTCTCATGTGCTGCAAGCCATGCACCCCCATTCATGGTGGATACATCAAGAGGCTTAGACCTCCTGATGTATGTGTCAGGTAGGTACAACCCCAACCTGGCGTCGTTTTACTTAGAAACTTGCAAACATTCAGCGGTAAATATTCACAGGCATTAGTGTGTGCACAGGCATGGGACCGGAAAAAATCTCATGGAGGTGACGTAGTCAAAAGACTAATTGCAATTTCTTGCAGTGCGCAAGGAGTCAGTATTACAGTCAACTTCATTAATAGGGATATAAAATGGAAATACTTTATGTGGAGCACAAAAGAAAGCATCCTTACTGAGGTGGTGAGCACAAAGGGGGGGAGTTTATGTAGGGTGGCTATCCCTTTTGTCCGCCAATTGGTACTTTGTTGTCCTCCCCATGTTTTCAACATTAAACCTAATGACAGGGTCCCGTAGAAGTCTTCATACTGTTCCCCTATGCTTTTATTGTACAGATCTAGCTAAAATCCCAGTGTTATCAGCCAACATCTCTCTCAGCACACCTCATTTCCTGCTCCCTCATTTCCCACTCCCTCAAGAATAATCTTCAGTCGAATCAACCAACATCTCCCTCAGCTCCCTCATTTCCACCTCCCTCAAGATTTTTCTTCAGCTGCGTCAATTAACGTCTCCTTCATCTTCCTAAGGAAGGAATAGACCAAAAAGGGCATGCAGGCCTGGTGGCAGCTATGTTTTTAAAACTGATATTAGCTAGGTCTGAACTATGGATAAAAAGCACAGTATGAAGACTTCTGTGGGAACGTGTCGTTAGATTTGATGGAAAAAACCTGAGGATACATTCTCTTTATGTGAAACATCCTGTATTTAACTTTAAAATGAAGTTTAATTAAAAGCTTGAAATAGGCATGCATAACCTTTTTGGAACTTTGCAAGCTACATTTTTTGAAGGATTATACATGAACACAGTTATATAAATGCAGTCACTGACCCATTTCTTTGATTACTAAACAACACATATCGGGGCACATTTACTTACCCATCCCAGAGGAGTTCACAGAAAGTGCATTGTTCCGACAAGAATGCACTGTGCCGCGATTCACTAAGATTGTGCCCTCGATATCCTACATGTGTCAGAGCAGGCAGAGAAGTGTCCTTGTGCTTTGCCTGGTGCACACTATTATGTCAGCAGCAGCACGTCATACTGTGTGGCGACGGGCAGAGACTCGTCCATGCACTCTGCCCGTCGGCACACAATATGACGCACCGCTGCTGACAGCATAGGGGCACATTTACTTACCCGGTCCATAGTAATTCCCGAAAGTGCATTTTCCGACAATCGTGATTCACTAAGATGGTGCGCCCGATATCCTGCATGTGTCGCTTCCCTGCTCAGGTTCGCCGGAGTTCACCATCTTCTTCCCGGTGTATGTAAGTGCATTGGATGGGACACAATTTGAATCTTAAATCCTTCTAAATCGCTGTCACAGCGGCACAAATCCCAAAAATGTTGGGAAGTGCGGTGGAAATGCGATCTGTGGACCCTTAGTAAAAATTGTGCGCCAGCAGGCAGAGCACATGGATGCATCTCTGCCTGCTCTGCTACTAGAGAAGAGAAGAAGGCAGAGGATCCACAGGAAGCATCGGGGAGCATTGGAAGGTGAGTATGTAAGTTTATTTTTTTTTTACACCGTGGGGCTGCAGGGCATTTCATTATTTGAGGGGCTGCAGAGCTTTTCATTAATTGAGGGCTGCAGGACATTTCTTTAGGGGGCTGCAGGCCATTTCATTAATGGGGGCTGCAGGGCATTTCATTAATGGGGGGTTGCAGGGCACTTCATTATTGGGGGCACAAAGCATTTCATTAGGGGGGCTGCAGAGCATTTCATTAATAGGGGGCTGCATCTGCATTTCATTATTTTGGGGAATTAATCTGGCATTTCATTATTTGAAGGCTACTGCAAAGCATTTCATTACTATGGGGGGCTACTGCAGGGCATTTCATTACAAGGGAGGCTTCTGGGCATTACATTACTGAGGGAAGCTGCTGGGCATTACCGCGGGAGGCTGCTGGGCATTACATTACTCAGGGAGGCTGTGACCAATGCATTTTTCACCCTACGCTTATACTCAAATCAATAAGTTTTCCCAGTTATTTGTGGTAACATTGGGGGTCTTGGCTTATACTTGGCTTACACTCTCTTATACAGATTAGTTAATTCTAGAAGACATTGTGAGATGCATTAACCCCATAGACAGTTATATTTATGACCTTGTACTGTATTTTATAAGACACATCACATAGTAATTAGTATGCCCCCCTTCTCTATCATTGTTGTTGATGTAGACAGAAAGAACCTGTAAGCATTAATGCAGATGCATTCTGTGGTCAATACTGTCCATTACCTAATCTAATGGCTGTGAGCTTTTTCTAAAAAGTGCTAAAAGTAGCTACAATCGATGCAGTAAATAAGAAAACTAAGAAAAAACTGGTGTAAAAATGTTAATCCTATTTCTGCAAAAGAAATTTGTACAAAATATGACAAATATGTACCCAGCTTAATTCCTTCAGAATTGTCTGCATAAGTAAATATTTATAATAGTCTCTTTAAAAATATTTTGGCAGTGATGGAATCATGTCATAGGAAAGAAGGCCCACTGCCATGACACATATCCGCATGCGCACTTTCTTCACACATCCCTGCCTTGATCTCAAATGAAAAAAGGACAGAAAGAAGCCATCACACAGCAGTTCAAGCACCTAGATCAGATTTTGTCAAACTTATGGAGACACTTCTGTTTGTATACAGTTTTTGGGGAGATATTTGTTGTAGAGATGGTTTGTTGGCGTTCTTCTAAGCCATAATGATAACAAAACAAATCTCAATTCTTAAGTCTTAATAGACATGAACAGCATCATTGAAGATGCCCAATAGACAGACCTAGGCGATAGAATTTGGGGAAGTCAAAAGGCAGACAGACAAACATCTTTGACCAGAACCAGTGCACCTTACAATAGGATCACAAAAAGGGCAGAAAGGTCAAGGCATGGCAGTAGAAAAAAACATTTGCAAACCAGTATCCAATTGTAAATTGCAGAGCAGGAATATAATAAAACGGTGGAGAAATGTTTACTGAATGAAGAAATCTTAGGCACTCACCACAGAATTAAAAACGGCTAATTGAATATCCTGCCTTTTGTCTTCTTAGAACCCATCAATATCCTTTCACCATTTATCTAAGGACCTGTCAAAGGGCTCGAACCCAGGAAGTGTGCAAGGCATATACATTAGTAAGAGGCTTGCAATGACCTGGAGAACTCAGGAGATCCTCCAATTTGGAGAATGCCTTTTCATGGGGCAGAATCTGAAATTACACCCATAAGGCATTTTACAATTGAGTGTAGTGGCTGTAAGCAGATTCTGGGTCCCCAAGTGGCAGTTTAAGTCCATAAACGTCAGGAACCCATCCTCCGCCCTCGTCAATTGACCTAGAAACTTCAGACCACCTTCTACTCATATGGAAGGACCAGATAAGGACTGAAAGTGTTGCAGCCAGGGATTACACCAAAACTGGACTCCATGAGAGTAGAGTTCATCATACTGGAGACCCTGAGCATGGACAGCCTGACATTCCCTCATGCAGTGTGGATTGGAAGCAAGAGAACTAGGGGACTTGTAGTAGCACAACACATTAGTAAGTGTCTGTATACAAACATTTAAAGGCGCTCACCAGGTACATCACTGCGATACCCAGATCCAGGCCTCTCCACCAAGCCGTGAAGACTGAGAGACCAGTGAGTAGTAATAGTACATACTGGATGTTACCATGAGAAATTGTGAATTGCCTGGAAAGACTAAATCTAATAATAAAAGGACCATCATCTTAGGAAGCAGCACTGGACTCATGCGCAGGTAAAATATTATCTTTAAAAAGTTAAGGAGTCAGGAGTAGTCAGCAAGATTGCAAATAACCAAACACCCAAATACTTAAACATGGAAACAACTGCCAGGGGGACTGGTATCTAGGAAGAGAACAAAACCAGGATCAAGATTGCCCTCCCTTGCTGCTATGTTATGAAAAAACCTCTGTATCTTGATATCCATGCCCTTTTCCAGTATAAGGCAAGTTTGATCAGGGTGTATCATGGAGAGAATAACCTTGCTAACCTTGCAGTGACATCACACCAGGGAGAGGAAGGGGTGAAGCCGAGGAGGAGGGCGGGACAGTCTAGCAGTCCATGAAACTGCAGCATAGAGGAGCTCTGGTAACACCTTCAGAAGGTCTTCAGGGTCATTTGCATAATTTTAACCAATTAAGGATGCAGCCAGTTTGCATCAGTGTCTCTTAACGTAATAACGTTTTAACACTTTAACTTATCAAATTGATTTTGAGAATGTTTTCTCGTGACACATTGTAGTTCATATTAGTTGTATCATTTTGCTGATTGGTCGAGCTTTCTTGGGTTAAAAATTCAACTTTTTAGGAAAAATGTGAACATTTTTTTTTACAATTGTCTAACTTTCAAATGTTCTAGTTTTTTGATAAAAAGTCAAACCACCAATTTTTTGGTAGAAAACTTTTTCCATTTCTCTTTTTTAATGTTTGCTTATTTTTTACGAATTTTAGAAGAATAGTTTTAGTAACAAGTTCTCAAATTGCATGCACCACTATTTACTTACCCGGTCCGTTCGCGATCCAGCGGCGCGTTCTCTGCGCTGGATTCGGGTCCAGCCGGGATTCATCAAGGCAGTTCCTCCAACGTTCACCAGGTGGCGCTGCTGCGCTGAAGTTCCCTGAAATGCACTGAAGTTCACGATCCTATCCTGGATGAAGGTGAGTGCAAGCTCCACGACACAATTTCCTTTTTTAAATGCGGCGGTTTTTCCGAATCCGTTGCGTGCATGCCGGTGCCGATGCGCCACAATCCGATCGCGTGCGCCAAAATCCCGGGGCAATTCAGGTACAATCGGAAATATTCGGGTAACACGTCGGGAAAACGCGAATCGGGCCCTTAGTGTGACCCCCATGGCGTACACTACTACATACACGGCGGGCACTACTACATCCTCTGCATACAGCGTGCTCTACTTCATCCTCCACACACCGTGTGCACTACTCCTACATCTACTATCACAATGCACTTACAAATGCAGTTGGGGGAAGGGAAAACAGACAATAGGGGCATAACGCATGGAAAAACTGACGGTGGTGGGAACAACGCAACGGGGGTGGGGTGGGATAGTTATGCAACAGTACCTGCAGGACAGGTATCTCTCCAACACCTCCAAATGCAGAATGGTGACATTGGAGAGCGGCAGATCTGTCCTGGCTTACATGATCTGTCATGACACAATCTGTCATGACATAGATCAATCATGACATGAAATAACGGACGCAGAGCACTAAGGAGTTAAAGGTTGATTTTAGAAGTAAGGAGGATAACTAATGTAAGAAGATTTCATAGTCACAGTGCCTGAATGTATGAGCAAGTGTCTCTGGTTTATCACACTTCAGTTTAATGGTAGATTTCCTTTAAGACCCAGAGGGACTGTAATCTCCTCTACAGCAATTGCCTGGGAGGATGAGAAGCTCCACAATAGCAGGTTGGTCAGGAAAGCCTCAGCAGCCAATCTAGAGGCAGGGTAGTGAAAGCTTTAAAAAGTAATATACTGTAAAGTCCCAAAAAACGGAATTAATATTTTTAGGAGAAACTTACATTGAGCAATCTGCAGAATAATACAGGGATTGGAAGTACACAACCGTCATGTGAACAGATCTGCCATCAATTTCCCATTTTTATCACAAATTTCAAAGACCAGGGCCTCAGCCACAAGAAGATGCTACCTGGTTTGTTCCTTAGCCAGGAACAGTAGACGCTGTTGAGTCCAGGGTTGCTTGGTGATTGGCTCAAGATTGTCAAGAAAGGCGCTCTCCACCTACTATACTTCAAAGGTCTCCATATACACATCTTACAGTGGCCTTATAAGCATCCTACTTCAAGGGGTTAGGGTGATCTGAATTTTGTGCCCAGTACGTTCGCTCCATGAGGCTCTTGAACTTGAGGATCCTGATCAGATACTACCAGGTATGTTATTCAAGCAGGATGGAGGTACCACAGGCAAGATTCCTGATGATTTGAGGTGTCTCTTGGACACTGCTAGGAGGAGGTTCTCAGAAGCCCAAGGACCATCATCTTAGGAAGCAGCACTGGACTCATGCGCAGGTAAAAGATTATCTTTAAAAAGTTATGGAGTCAGGAGTAGTCAGCAAGATTGCAAATAACCAAACACCCAAATACTTAAACATGGAAACAACTGCCAGGGGGACTGGTATCTAGGAAGAGAACAAAACTAGGATCAAGATTGCAGTGACATCACACCAGGGAGAGGAAGGGGTGAACCCGAGGAGGAGGGCGAGACAGTCTAGCAGTCCATGAAACTGCAGCATAGAGGAGCTCTGGTAACACCTTCACAAGGTCTTCAGGGGCATTTGCATAATTTTAACCAATTAAGGATGCAGCCAGTTTGCATCAGCTGTGCTCGTTAAGTTTATAATTTTACTGAAAAATGCTCGGGTCTCCCATTGATTTCAATGGGGCTCGTTACTCGAAACAAGCACTCGAACATCTGGAAATGTTCGGCTCGAGTAACGAGCACCCGAGCATTTTAGTGCTCGCTCATCTCTAGTTATGGTGCTTTTTCATTGAATAAAGACTCCTTTATGATACCTGAAATCAAGCTTTTGATGCTTATAAGTTTTCTTTAAAATGTTTCTACACCTTGACTGGTGGCCACCTATAGTAAATTCAGTAAGCACAAACTGTAAGTTTAGAGTATACATATTGATGCCGCCACATATGATTTCTTTATTTTTATTTTTGCACAGTAACTTATACCATTTTAATACAGCCTACTCTGTACTCCCTGAAAATAATTGTGCCATGGATTGTAAGAATTTATCTGTGCTCGTTAAGTTTATAATTTTACTGAAAAATGCTCGGGTCTCCCATTGATTTCAATGGGGCTCGTTACTCGAAACAAGCACTCGAACATCTGGAAATGTTCGGCTCGAGTAACGAGCACCCGAGCATTTTAGTGCTCGCTCATCTCTAGTTATGGTGCTTTTTCATTGAATAAAGACTCCTTTATGATACCTGAAATCAAGCTTTTGATGCTTATAAGTTTTCTTTAAAATGTTTCTACACCTTGACTGGTGGCCACCTATAGTAAATTCAGTAAGCACAAACTGTAAGTTTAGAGTATACATATTGATGCCGCCACATATGATTTCTTTATTTTTATTTTTGCACAGTAACTTATACCATTTTAATACAGCCTACTCTGTACTCCCTGAAAATAATTGTGCCATGGATTGTAAGAATTTATGGAGGTGTGTATGTAGAGGTTCTGTGGCAAGGGAGGTGTGTATGTAGCGGTTCTGTAGCAGCGGAGGAGTGTTTGTATTAGTCCTGCGGCAGCTGAGTTGTGAATGTAAAGGTTGTGTGGCAGCAGAGGTGTGTATGTAGATGGCAGTGGAGGTATGTTTGTATTATTTCTGCGGCAGCTGAGGTGTGTAAGTAGAGGTTCTGCAGCAGTGGAGGTGTGTATGTAGAGGTTCTGTGCAAGGGAGGTGTGTATTTTAGCGTTCTGTCACAGCGAGGAAGTGTTTTTTTGTATTTGTCCTGCGGCCGCGAGTTTGTGAATGTATAGGTTGTGTGGCAGCAGAGGTGTGTATGTGATGGCAGTGGAGGTATGTTGTATTATTTCTGCGCAGCTGAGGTTGTGTAGTGAGTTATGCAGCAGTGAGGTGTGATGTAGAGGTTCTGTGGCAAGGGAGGTGTGTATGTAGTGGGCTCTGTACAAGCGGAGGTGTGCATGTATTAGTCCTGTTGCAGCTGAGGTGTGGTATGTAAAGGATGTGTGGCCGAGAGGTGTGTAGTAGGTGTTCTGTGGCGCAGAATTGTGTCTGTATCGTTCTGTAGCGCTCCACTACTATATATAATATACCCAAATACATATATACACTAGGAGGTGTATAAATGAGGGTTTAAAATTGGTGGGAAACTTATTATTCCATTTTTGTTTGACTTAGTTTGCCGCCACAAACGTTGTAGGTGGGCTTGGGCAGTAATGTAAGGGCGATTACGTAACCCAGCAAAGTATCATCCGAAACTCAAGTACCGAACTATCAAAGAAAAAGAAAAAAAATAGACTGTAATGTTTAGGCCTGCGGTCACAGAGCATGTTACATTGCACTTAGAAATGCAATGCAGACGTCCTGGGGGAGCGGTTTACAGCTGATCGCTTTGCATTTTCCAATGAAACCATGCGATTAGTAGCCGGTCACCAGTGATTTGCGGTGTCCAACTTGATGCTCTATGACAGTGTAGTATATGTTAATGTAAAGGTATCCTGGCATGTTAATTAAAATAGTAGACTAATACAGTCTTGAAAAAAAATGGATGGCCATACATAGTGAATAAAATGCACGCAAACAAAACAGGCATCATGTCCACATTTTGGCTATGTGCAGCGGACACAAGCTCGTCTGACTGATGACCCCTGTATGATCGGTTTGTTTTCTTATAATTTTTACTAATAGTAATTTTTTATTGTTTGTTGTGCTTAAAAATAATAATAAGGTGATGCATATATAAAGAAATATCTTGGAGATGTTCATGCTATATACCAGTGTATTCACCGTGTTCACAGTGACTCGTAGTACATAAAATCCTCCCATAGACAACCAAAGCCCATAGGCCAGTGGATAAGGCGCTCTGTTCCTGTATCTCTATGTGTTAGGTTCAAATCCTGGGCTGGGCTAAAAAATATTTAATTGCATGTTTAGAATTAGAGATGAGCAACATGCTCGTCCGATCTTGATGCTCGTTCGAGTATAAGGATCTCGAGACGGGCTCGTTGCTCGGACGAGTTTTCCCTGCTCGAGAGAGCATGGAAATTAAAACAACCACAGTGAAGACAATGAAATATAATAAAACAGTGAACACAGGATCATTTTGAGTGAAAAACACATGAAGAACACAGTGCAGAATAGAGTGCAGATGTGTCGGCACATCTGCTTACTTGTAGGGAGATAACGAGGGAACGGTTGGAACAAAGTATGTGAAGCTGATCAATATATGGTGTGAAGAACAACATTAAGAACACGGTACGCATGAGGAGGACAGCGCACAGAGACCACGGGGAGCAGCACAGGAACACCGGGGAGCAGCCGAGCAAGACGGGGCAGCCGGACTGGAGCGCGCAAAGACATGGGGCAAGCGGCAGCACGAGACATGGGGATCGGCAGCACGGAGAACATGGGGCAGCGCAGCACGGAGACTGGGGCAACGGAGACATGGGCACCACGCGGGAGAACATCGGTGCACCGGCAGACATGGGTCACGGAGAGCAGGCCGGGGGAAGAAAAGGGGATAAGCAAAGGGCACGGAACGATGGTCAGTACGCGGGGCACGGAGAATGGGGCACGGAGACATGGACACGGAGAGCACCGGGGCACGGAGACATGGGGCACGGAGAACAGGGCACGGAGAGCGAGCAGGGGCACGGAGAGCAGCGGGGCGCGGAGAGCACTGGGGCACGAGAGCAGCGTGGACGGGGATAACGGTAGCTCCCGACAGTAGGCAGATTCCATGCAAACATCGTGTAATCTATTCTTCACGTTTTTTCACTTAAATGATCTTGTGTTCACTGTTTTTATTCTATTCCTCACTGTTCGTTTCACATCTGTTAACTTGTGGGAGATAATATACGCGCGGAACACTGGGAAGAATAGAGTTGCAGATGTCCTTGCATACATTGCTACTTATCAGAAGACAGTTCTTTTCTAATTAATTAACACATTTTATTCCCGACCATGTCCCTTGAAAAATGCTCGAGTCTCCCACTTGACTTCAAGGGGCCTCGTTATTCGAGACGAGCACTCGAAGCATCTGGAAAATTTCGTCTCGAATAACACGAGCACTCGAGCATTTAGTGACTCGCTCATTCCTCTATGTTAGAACTTTGTGTCTGGGAAGCCCTGTGGGAGATGTGGAGACCAATATAATGACAGATGGTGATACTCTCCTGATGACTTGGTCCCTGCTCTGCTGCTAACCTGACATATCTACAAAAGGATTCCCTGTCTGAAGCCTGCTCTGTTGGCTCCCTGGGAGAGGTAGAGCCATTAGCGATAGTTCTGATATTACAATAATGATGTACTCCCTGCTCTTCCGCGAACCCGACCACTCTAAACTTTCTCAAAAGGACTTCCTGCCCGATCTCTCTTGGGGAAGCCCAGGGAGAGGTGTAGAGACCATATATGGACCAGAAAAGTGATCTCTCCCTGATAATGTGGTCCCGCTTGCTGCTAATCGACACATCTCTCAAAGATCCCTGCCTTTCTGCTCTGAGGAATATAAATGTAATCTGTACAACAGTAAAAGCCTTCCATACCTCTGGTGTCACCCTAGTGTACAGTGAAACTGCATCAAAGAGACACGAGTGTCTGTAAGATGCTGATCACAAGGACACTGTCAGAGCTTCTTGCTCCAGCTTGAAAAGTGATGTGGCCGTGGAGCTGCTAGGCAGGCCGCCGCTCGTATACCAGCGGCGCCATGTTTGAAATTTCCGTCCTTCTGCGTCACGTCGGCCAGAAGGATTGCAGAAGAGGACGGAGACAGACGCTATCAGGGGGTACTACAGTGATGTTAAAGTAATTTTTTACAGTAAGGAAGCGTTTTTTTTTTAATAAAGCGTCTAACAGAAAATAGCATTTGCAATGCATGTTAATGTATTAATATAAAAATTATGTATATGGTGACATAACCCCTTTGAAATACTGTATAGTGACAGCCAAGCATAACCTCAGGGTACATACCGACTGTTTCCCGAAAGGAATTGCTTACTTGGTACCAGTAATGGCGATCGGATCAATTCTCTGCGGTGCTGGGTAGAGGTGTGGCTTCTTCTTCTCTCATGAGCCATCAGAGGGGCCACCATGCGCGGCAATGGGGCACTGAGGCTGTGTGTTTTGTATGTTTGTCCATGTCCGAGTGAACCCCGGCAACTTACTGTTGCTCCCGCGCCTCCACTCCTTGCTCTTTCCTCGCTCCAGATCCTCCACATCCCGCTCTAACTGCCGCATTCCCGCTCTAACTGTCCGCACCCGGTTAATGTAGCAAAAGGTACCTGTACTATGGCTTATTTTTCCAACGCGTTTACTATGTCTACTTTCGGGGTATGTCTTAATAGCCAATCCCCTAAAACCCCCACTATGTCTGTATATTGGGGTGTCTTACTATCGGGGAAACAGGTAACGGCGGTCCCCTACTTAGAACACTCGACTTACATACGACCCCTAGTTACAAACGGACCTCTGGATATTGGAAATTTATTGTACTTTAGTCCTAGGCTACAATGATCAGCTATAACAGTTATCACAGGCGTCTTAATGAAGCTTTAGTGTTAATCCTGATTTCTTATGACACCCAACATATTTAAAAATCCAATTGTCACAGAGACCAAAAAAGTTCTGGCTGGGATTACAATATAAAATATACAGTTCTGACTTACATACAATTCAACTTAAGAACAGACCTACAGACCCCATCGTTGATTAACCCGGGGACTGCCTGTATTTACGTACTGCTGCACGGGGCCAGATTATAGCCCTTACCAGTGCTACCCATATTTAGCACTCAATGTGGACCAACAGACCACTGTAGAGTAGATCAGTGAGATAAGTACTGATCAATCGAAACGATGCATGTATGGGGTGCTCAAATTTCTGATGGACACACAAAGGTGCCATCCGACACTACTTGGAAACCCGTTGTATGTCTGTAAAAAAAAAAAAAAGTATAATATGGCCATGTCATGGAGTTATCTCCAGTGGTATCTCTTAGACATCTTTGTAATATTGTAATATATTGTAATATTGTAATTGTAATATAAAACAGCTACATAATGATTTTGTTAGTAAAAATAATGTAGTTTTCCTCAGTTCTTCACATTTTTCTTAGAGTTAACCTAGCGCTTGCTTGAGTTATAAGATGGTAACAGGCCCCTTGTGGACATAACGCACAACAGACAAACAGCAGATTTCTGAAGTGAAGTCTGTATCTCATTCGTTAACTATTTATTTAAAAATCAATCATTGTGTAGTAATGTTTTCACGATTAATATCTTCATTTATAAATGAATTAGTTTTATTTCTATAAACGCTTTTGTAAGGTTGCAGCTAACTGATGTGTTATTGCAACATAATTTGTTGTTTTTATATAAATCTTTAATAGCGAAGTAAAGCAAATGGCACGGTTAGTGTGATAATAATATTACTCCTCCACAGTTTGTTGTTGTATATATATTTTTTTTTATTCTTTCTTTGTGTTGTTTCATCTCCCTGTAATAAATCATTAGGCTCTATTTGTTTAAGATCCAGCCAGAGATGAACCTGGCAGGGTGGTTATAAAACCCAGGGAGTCTATGCTTGATCAGAGAAGCATGGTCTTCCAAGTGGTAAAATTAACACCTCTCGGCCAGAGTAGTCTAGTTAGTGGGGGATGAAAAGAAGCCACAGGACTATACATGTTTTTCCCTCCAAATTCAGACAAAGGGGAGTATCATGCTGCCCCATAACTGGGACTATTCAATAATACTAGGTCCCAAGTTACACACAGGACAGTTATGGGGTCTAGACCACTCCTGGTCTGAAAATCAGAACATTAGCTGCAATGGAAGGCAGCCAATAGCAGAACACCCCTGATATTAGGCTAAGACACCCCGAGTTTGGTATGGGGTAATGGGAGAACTGCCCGTTTGGTTGGAACATGGCACAATTGTGCCATCTCCCAATCAAAAGTTATGGGGTTCTGATTAAAAACCCAGACCCAAAAAGTAGCTCACTGATGGGAGGGGGATAGAAAAATCCCCTCACAGTGACATCACAGTCCGGGGTGGGGGTCAAAAATCACCTGGCTTAAATTAATGAAGCAGCCACATAAGGTTCAGTGCTGGGTGACGCTATGACAATAGGAGCTGGATCGATGCTTATGCCCTGTCCTCGGGCCAAAGAATTTCTTCCTATTTCACTAGCAAGAATTTTTTGTTTCCTCTTCTCCCATAACTGTTTGTAAGTATTGTATGTGTATTGTTTTAATCCTTTTTTTATTTTATTGCAGTGAATTATTTGAGTGTACTGCATTTTTATGTTAATTAAAACTTTTTAAGCCTCTGCTTGTAGCCTAAAGAATCTGAGTCTTAAAGGGAATCACGTTACCAGAGGTCATTATTAGCATAGTCCATGTAGTAAGCGATTGCATGTTCTGTGTGAATTTAGATTGTAATATCGTGTAAGTAGTGAGTGCATGTCTGATATCATCAGGGTGCATTGTCTGTGTGGTTGAGGGGCCTACGGCCTTTCTTTGAGCAGTAACTCGTGGTGGTGGCAGTGTGGCTGGGCGGAAATTCTGTGAGTAAATTTAGCGTAAGGACGCCATTTTGGGAAGGTGGGCGGAGCTTAAGGGCTAAATTCTGGGACTCCCATAGAAGGTAGTTTCCCAGTGGTGACTCCGGTGAGTCGGGTTCGTGACAGATTGGGGCATAGCGTGTGGATAGTGTAATAATTTTTTATTACACTGTTAAGGACTTTAAGTGTTGGTTTAAGCAATTAACCCTTTCACTTAAGGGCTGAAGTATTCCTATACTACAGTCCACAAGCAAGAAGACTCAGTGCACTCAAAACTTCAGTCAATATACATACGTACAAAACAGTTCCCCTCCCCC
The DNA here is from genome assembly GCA_019512145.1 of Engystomops pustulosus. Classification (NCBI taxonomy): domain Eukaryota; kingdom Metazoa; phylum Chordata; class Amphibia; order Anura; family Leptodactylidae; genus Engystomops; species Engystomops pustulosus. Next base: position 87,029,340 of record CM033642.1, on the reverse strand, counting down.
TCTTTTCTTTCATCTTTTGTTTGCTTAGTGAGACCACTGCTACGATGGCAGAGGTATACAGAAACAGATCCAAGGCTGATCTGCTGACTCTCTGTGCGGAGAGAGGGCCTCATAACAACGGGGCCAGAACAAGGCGGAGATAATTCAAACCGTGGTGGCGTGTGATGTGCAGCTCCATCCTTCGCGGAACCGACCAGGGACCTCCAGCCTCAGAGGAACCGATAGGAGATGTCCTGCACAACCGCTGGGCATGGCGGCGCCAGCGGTATGGACACTTCTTTTTCTCTAATTCTCCAGCAGATTGGTGATGTGATCCTAGCTTAGGATAACAGCTGTGGCAAGAACGGGAGAGACAAGCAGAGCGTGAATTTTGCTGAACGACCAAACAGCTGGAAGCTGCCCGAGCAGAGAGGGCGCGGGAGGAACGTAGACGTGAGTTTTGCTGAACGCAAGCAGAGCGGGGAGCATGAGCTGCAGATGGCCCAGATACAGCTCCAACAACCGCAAAGAAACTTCACCATCATCACAGAGTGCGTCCATGGACAGTGTTTCTTTAGGCCCCGCGCTGGATCGTTTTCCTTCCTGGAGAATGATGGGACTGGATGTCTTTTTGCAAGGATTGAGAGGGTCTCAGGCAATTTCAACAATGCCGCCTGCTGAATGGGCCCGATACCTTACCCCTGGATAAAGGCAAGCACTGGAGGCGTTTGTAGCCTTACCCTCCTCTGTGGAGCACGATTATGAGGCTGTCAAAAGGGGCTCTGATACAGCGTTTTAACCTCACTCCAGAGGTATACAGGGAGGTTTCCGTACTGTCAGGCTGGACAGATACGGATAGCTATGCCGAGTTTGCCAGGAAACTGCTAAACCTGTTGAAACAATGGTCCAGAATGAGGGGTGGGTGGACCACTCTAGAGGAGATGGATGACCTGATCGCCATGGACAATTTATTCACACCTGACAGCGAGGTGCGACGTTCATACGAGAACGGGAGCCCAATCGTTGGAAAAGGCGCCACACTGGCAGATGTGTTTGCTGCCAGCAGAGGCCCGAGGCACGGAAACCTGCAGCTGCAGGATGGAAGGGGGGTAAGCCCCCTGTTATCTTTTCCTACATTTCCCACAAAGCTTTTGGGCATCCCCTTCTTCATCATTTAAGCCAGCGGAGACCAACGCAGTGTGTTTTGTTTGCAACAGATCGGGGCACATCAGCATTACATGCCCTGAGAAGAGGAAGACCACCCTTTGACCAAACCACATGTCTTCACCATCTGTTTGTGTGTGTGGGTGGGAGTAAGCGGGTGGTTGGTGACAACCTACAGGAGGTTACTGTGGGTGACAATGTCCACAAGGGGTTGAGGGACACTGGTGCAGAGATGACCCTTGTGCACCCCTCACTTGTCAAGCCGAGGATCCATCCGGACGGACTTACAGTGCTGGAGTGGAGGCCTCACCCCTGCATTGCCCATGGCCCGAGTGTACCTGGATTGGGGGGGCGGGGAGAGGGATACAGATGTGGGTGTAACGGATAAATTCCACCAATGTATTGCTGGGGACCGACCTGGGGTCTGGTCTCTAGATGTGTATCCAGGATGCCGATGAGGACACGCGCAACCCTGGTCCCCACGTGAGTTACATCTGATATTGTTGGGACCATGCCTACTGAGACTGTGACGATGATGCATCATGTGATATTTTGAGATGTGTAGTAACCATTTACCTGTTTTAACCTAGCTTCTAATGCCATAGACCATGAATGTAACAAGTAATGATGTAGAGTTTAACGGTGTTAAAATGTGGCTAAGAGTGGTAGTATGTTAACAACCCACAGCTGCTGCGCCAAAAGCTGGGTGTGGTGGTGTCCGTGTCCGCTGTCTCGCAGTCGGAGTCTTCAGGAAGCTCACCGTGGCCTGAGTCCTGAACCTCCTGCTTCCGGGGTTCAGAGGAACAGGAAACAGACTGACAGCCTGTCACCAGTGGCTGAGACCAGTCAAAGGTTAAACTATTGAACCAGTACAGAGTCAGAGCGTCGCCAGTTTCTGGACGCCCTGCACTCAATGAGAGTCTACACAAGCTACGTGAGGGCTGGCAACCCTGAGGAGGGACAAGGAATGTATTACATGGGACCAGGGGACGTTCTAGAGACGCCGTCACACTGACCCCCAGCAGGATGTATCCTTGATAGGCAACTGGTGGTACCTCGCCCTTTCCGGGAGCAGCTTTGAGAGTTGCCCACGAGATACCACTAGCAGGCCATCTGGGATAAGTAAAACCAAAAGTCGACTGAAGCTGAATTTCTTTTGGGCAATATGGGGACATGATGTGGCGGAATATTGCCGTGCTGTATAGTATGTCAAAGGTGTTGTTGGTCGGAAGGTCGGCGCGCGTTAAGCGGCTCCCTCTGGTCCAGCACCCATATGGAGAGGATCCTTTCCACGAGAATACTGCTCTTGACTTGGTAGCGGCCCTAGTAATGCCTTCTACCACCGCCAGACTCAGTACGCACGGCAGCGTTCACGAAGCGCCAGTTGGATTCTGGCCAACGTCGCCCAAACAGGGGGCTATCCGGTAATTTGAACCAACCGGCGATGGAGGAAGAAGACGATCAATGTAGCGCAGAGCTGATCCCTATACTAATATTCCTCTACGCATGTAGGAACCTGTAGCGCCCAGAGGAAAGCTCACAGCATCAGGAGGAGGGGGAAGCCAGTATAAGTGGTCGGGAATACACTTAGATGATGAAGGATGTAAGGAAGATGGACATACAGGGCTGCATGGGCAGACACACTGAAGAGAAAGGTAGCTCTTATCGAACCGGAGACGGTAAATGAAAAATAGGACTACAGAAACAGATCTCCGAAGTTGCAGATCCCATGGGAAGCTGGTCGACTACCACGGTATTCGCTTAGAAAGAGGATGACTGGATCTACTTTACAGGCAGCAAGTGCCTCCAAAGAGTCATAAAGAAGACGAATAGTGTGGGTTTGGGAGAGACTTAGGAGTCAGAAAGGATACTGTGTGACTATCGGCAACAGATCAGGCAGACGGCGGCATCTGAATTGCGGGATGGTGCAGAGACCTGACTCAACCAGGCCACCAGAAACGGGATACAAACGCAGGCAGAGAGGTAGAGGTGGCCAGGTGTGTTCCGATCCCACTACCCAAAACAACTCCACCTGCGGGGAAGGCATTCCATTCAGCAACCTAAATGACGGAGACTATGTGTCACGATCGCCAGTTCGCAAGAAGCACCAGGTTTCTTCAAACAAGATCAGGCTCATTGAAGGGATGCTGCGTCCGCCAGTTTGCATATACCAGAGAAAGGGGAGAAAGGGCCTTAGCCTAGAGGCCCTAGGGCTCCCAAGTGAGAGGGCATGAGATCAGCAGCCCCAGCTTCTGGATCTCAGAAATCCCAGCTGAGAAGAACACTCAACCCTACCTGATTTTCACGGAACACAGAACTGCTCTCAACCGTAGAACGACACGTCACCCCCCCCCCCACCCCCACACCGCTCCACGACACGCACCCCCACAAGGGTGCATATCGGGGTTTCTACACAAGTAAGGGCTACAGTTAAGAGAGGTGGAGGAAATGGCTGGGACCTGGGGTGCTCCAGGTCTCAAGTGCGTTGGCATCGGTGGTGCTGGTCCCCAAAAAGGACACACCACACGCTTCTTGTGGGGAACACAGGGAACTAAGAAGCATCACAGTTTTGAACGCTTACCCATTCCCGCCTAGATAGCTTTTGGATCAACTCGCCACGTGCCCAGTATATCCCCATGTTTAAGGGGGGGGTATTGGCAGATTCCCATGACAATGGAGGACGCAGAAAAGTCGCCTTCATCACCCCCTTTGGGACTAGATGAGTTAAAGTCATGCCCTTTGCATAAGAATGCCCCGTCCACTTCCACCGGGATTGGTACAATGCTAACGTCAGTCCTGAGGGTTTGCTGGGAAAACCTGGATGATATTGCAGTGTGTTCAGCGACTTGGGAGGGACACTTGACACACCTGTCACAGGTTGCTCAAGCGGCCTCTGGGAAGGCGGTCTCACACCACAAGCCTGGGGAGTGTCAGTAGGCTGTCTTAGGTGCAATCCTAGCGACCACTGTAGGTGGGGGGACACTTACCGCGAGCCAGGGAAAAGTACGAGGCATGCAAATTGGGCCTACCCCCACAACAAAGAAAAGGTGAGTCTTTCTAGGCCGCTGGGACTACCGTAGCTTCGTCCCTAAAATACAGTACCCTGGCCAAGCCCCTCCAGACCTCACAAAGAAGCAAACTTACCACAGTAGTCAGACTGGGACGCCTATTGTGGCGGTCCATGGCGGCCTCTGAATTGCTCTGATAGCTCTGCCGTCTTACCAGTCAATTTCATCCGCAAGTTCGTCGTCCAGACTGACGCCAGCCCTATGGACGGGTGCGGTAACTCAGCCAGGTCAACCACAGAAGGGAATGAGCACCCCATTCCCTATAACTAAGCAGGAAACTCTTACCATGGAAGTGGCCTATGCACATAGAAAAAGAATGCCTTTGCCATTGTGTGGGGGCCCTACAAACATACAGCCTACTTATCTGCCGAAAAGTTCCACCGTGGTAACGGACCACAAACCCTCCTCAGTGGCTTCAATCAGGGTATCTGGGGATAACGGAAGCTGCGAGAGGGAGTCCAGGCTACAGCAATATGACTTTACCATCAACACAAAAGGCAGTGAACATGGCCGTGAGGTTGTCCCGCAGGGAAGTCCGGACAGACAATGGCTTGGGATATGTGATGAATCCAAAATCCCATTTGCCATATCTCTGGTAGGGGTGTGATAAGTAATATTCTCCTCCACAGTTTGTTTGTTGTTATATATATATATTATTTGTTTATTTTTCTTGTGTTGTTTCATCTCCACTGTTATAAATTCATTAGGCTTATTTGTTTTAAGATCACCAGAGATGAGTCCTTGCAGGTGGTTATAAAACCCCAGGGAGTCTAATGCTTGATAGAGAAGAGCATGTCTTCTCCTGTGGTAAAATTTAACACCTCTCGGCCAGAGTAGTTAGTTGGTGGGGTGAAAAGAAGCCACCAGACTACATTTGTTCCCTCCAATCAGCAACAGGGGAATATCATAGCTGCGCATAATGGGACATAATCTAATTATTGGCCCACGTTCACAGACAGTTAGGGGTCTAGAACACACTTCATGGTCTAAATCAGAACATTAGCTCAATGAAGCAGCCAATGCAAAACACCACCTGATATTAGGTAATGACACCCCGAGTTTGGTATGGGGGTATATGGGACTAACATGCCCGATTTGGTTGGAAGCCGGCCCACAATTGTGCCTCCCCATCAAAAGTTATGGGGTTCTGATTTTTTTTTTTTTTTTTGATTTGGTGTAAAACCCAGACCCAAAAGAGTAGGCTCATGATGGGGGGGATTTAGAAAAAATCCCCCTCACAGGGTGGCATCACACCAGTGGTGGGGGGTCAAATCACCTGGGCTTAAAGTTAAGGAAGCGAGCCACATAGTAGTGTTTCAGTCTGGGTGAGCTCTGATGACAAGGGAGGCTGGATCGATGCTTATGCCCTGTCCGTCGGGGCCACAGAATTTCTTCTATTCACTAGCCAAGAATTTTTGTTTTCCTCTTCTACCAGAAACTGTTTGTAGTATTGTAGTGTTATTGTTTTAAGTCCTTTTTTTTTTTATAGTCTGAGCAATTGACGATGATTTGAGGTTACTTCACTGCATTTAGGATGTAAATTAAACTTTTTATAACCTCTGCTTGTAGCCTTAAAGAGATCTCGAGTCTCTAAGGGAATCAACGTACCAGAGCTTCATTTGATTAAGATCTCAGTAGTAGCGATGCTTTGTATTTTAAGATGAGGAGGCGATTGGCATTGTGTGCTCAGGTGTTGCGTGTTAGTGCTACACTTTGGCTAATCGTGGGATGGCGTGTGATGCGTGTGAAAAGTTGCTGTGCGAGTAATTCAGTCAGTGGATTCCCTGTCGTGGTGTGCGAGGGTGCTGAGGCGGCCTCTCTTGGAGTAGCTCGTGGAGGATCCGGTGGGGCGTAAGTGCGTACGGCAATGGCCGATATCACTGGCAGTGCAATTTGCTTGTTGTAGGAGCCATTTTGTGGAAGTGGCGGAGCTTAGGGCGAAATCTGGGACTCCATAGAGTTAGTTATCCCAGTGTGTAACTCCGGTTGAGTCCGGGTTCGTGACAGGTTAGTATAACCACAGGTTATGCGTAACAATAAGAGATTTTTGTTGTTTCTAAACAGTGAATATACAACGTAACACGGTACAGTCGTATGTCATTTACTGCAATAAAGAACAGTTTTATTGAATAATTACCTTATACTTTGTGTGGTCTAAGATTTATCAGTAAGTGTATTTTATCATGATATAATTTGATTTGCATAGCTGAAGAAAGATACATAAAAGTAGCCACATTTATTTAGGGGGAATGGGTGCTAATGAGATCGGTAGGGGCGCAACATTGTGGTGGAATGCAAGGAAAAAAACCCTAGACTAGGAGACACGATGAGGTCTGTACCCATTGATGCCGTTAAAGGCTGTGGCAGAACAGAAGCACACGACTCTTGCTGTGGCCTTCAGCAAATTTATGAATCAGGGGAAGGGTGTTACAAAAAGTGACATTGCTTGTTTGTTTTGCCACTTATTCATAGGGACTAAATACCTAACACGAATTAAAGCAGATCTTACATCTAGTATCTAGAATCCAGGGTGGCTACTAATGGTTTTAAAGGGACATCTACCATCAGATTACTGATACGTATGGTCCAAATTACATGCTCGTGTGTTTAGGTTAGGTGGATGACGTGCTTTTGAGGCAAGGGAATGGCTGGATGATCATAAATAGACTTTATCAAAATATCAAATGATCCTGCACTATCTACGTCACTCCAGCCTCTCTGCTCCACTTCCATGCTCTCTCTGTGTTCACATGGCCATGACAGGTGGGGTGCAATATTAGCAGGCGGGGAGCCCTGCAAACACAAACAAAAAGAAGTAAAGGAGGTGTAAATGTAACTGGGTATGCACCTTAGGTGACAATCCACTCACCATGACCATTAGTCCTGAATGTGAAAAAGTCACGTGGACATAGAAGGGGGTTATTGGAAGGGGTAGGCAGAGAAGGACACCCCCCCACTGATGCCAGCGTAATAAACATAAATTTGATTTATGGGGAGTGTGAGGGCAACAAGTTTTAGCTAAAATAAGGCTGTGTGAGTTAGTTATGAGGGCTCTATGAATATTTGTCAATAACTCTATTTGCTGAAAAATGAGTGACAGTTCTCTTAAGGTGTTGTGGTAGGTTAGTTACTTTATACAATCACACAAGATGTCATGTAAATAATAGTTGGATTTTTACTTTAAAATAGTTCATTTCCCCAAAGATTAAAAGAGACCACAGTTTCTAACAGCAATTCGGGCACATTACTGTCTCTACTTAAAAAGAGTAACTCTATAAAATGTTGAGTATATAGTTATACCATTTATGACTGGCTTAGGTGTTTCCTCATATTTTGCCATAATTTTGGTGCATGTTAGCATACTTCAAAACCATACTCTTGCAAGCCATTCTCCATTGCCACCAAGTACATGTCTCTCTGTTGGGCAAAACAAAAAACTGGTAGGGGAAATAATAGCGGACACGTGCTCATATATCCAGGCACTGTAGCTTGGGTAATTGACGGGGGCGTTCATTTTTACAATGACAGTCTTGTTTGATACAAGTGACACAGAGGCCGTCGATTTATACTCATTTATGTGTAAAATCGCCAATATACGGTAGGATCGACTACCTAGGATGCTATGACACTAGTAAAAATGTAAAAAAGTAAAAATAATAAAAAATAAATGAGATGAGCGAACATGCTCGCCGAGCTTGATGCTCGGTCGGGCAGTAGGGTACTCTAAATCTGCTCGTTACTCGGACTAAAAAAAAAAAAAGAATACCTCGCCGCTCGAGAATGCAGCTCCCGCCGTTTTGCTTTTGGCTGCCATAAACAGAGCCAATCACAATCCAGGCGACTCTGCACTCCACCCACAGCTGTCTGGTACCCTTACAAGCGACTCGATAGCAGTGGTTGGCTGGCCAGATCAGGTGACCCTGGATAGACTAGCCGCTGGGCCTGCCGATCATCTGGGGTCTCTGGATCCGCTAGTGAGAGAGCTGCTTCTGGTCAGGGAAAGCGTAGGTGTTCTATAGCTTACTGTTAGGCAGGAGTGATTCGCAAGAACCCACATCCTCCTTAGGGCTACATAACGTTTTCTACTTTTTTGATTTTAAATTGCATCTTTTAAAACCCATTTTGTGAGATTAGCGGGGACTTGCTACCGTTGGTTTGCTCTTAGGGCACACATATCCATAGCAAAGACGAATGGGAAAATCAGTAGGGTTTGGCTTTCGTTCTATTAGGCATAACTCAGTGTCTCTCATCTGGCATAGGTAGGTGCCTTCCTTGATACTTGGCTAGAAAATGGCTGGAGATACAACAGCTTCTTGAGCCTACATAAAGCGTTCTATATATTTATTTTCTGGTTATCTCTGTGCTGTAGTTTCTGCAGTGCATGTCTTGCCAATTCCTGAAGGCAATTGTAGTGAAGACTTGCGACCAGCTGTGTTCTTGCGCTTAGTTGTCTCACATATCCATAGCAGCCGAAGTGGCAAATTCATAAGGGTTGGATTTCTAATTAGGCAATAACTCGAGTGTCAGCGTCATCTGGCATAGTTATTGTGCTTTCCTTTATACTTGCTAAAAATATCCATAGTAGAATCATACGGCTTCTTGAAGCCTACAGTAGCGTTCTATATATTTTATTTCTGGTTGATCTGCTGTGGCTGTAGTTTTTTCTGCGTGCATGTACTTGCCAATTCTGAGCAATTTTGTAGTGAGCCGTGCGACCGCTTTGTTCTCTGCGCTTAGTGCGCACATATCCATAGCAAGGCCGAAGTGGCACATCAGTATGGGTTTGGTTTCTTTAGGCACGAACTCCGTTTCATCTCATCTGGCATAGTAGTGTCGTCCTTTGATACTTGCTAGAATAGCCATAGAAGACTACAAAACGCTTCTTGAAGCCTACAGTATCGTTCTTATTAATATTTGATTTCTGGTTGATCATGCTGTTGCTGTAGTTTCTGCTGGTGCATGTACTTGCCCAATTCTGAGCCTGTGGTAGTGAGACTTGCGACCGCTGTGTTTCTGCGTTAGTGGCTCACATATCCAAGCAAAGGCCGAAGTGGCAGATTCAGTAGGGGTGGATTTCTATTTGCACTACCGCAGTGTCATCTCATCTGGCAAAACAAAAAAAAAAAAAAAAAAAATAGTATGTGCTCCTTTGATACTTGGCTAGAAAATACATAGCAATAGATAGGATTGTTGGGTTTAAAACTCAAAAAAAACATAAAAACACCAAAAAAAAAAAAAGAATAAAAAAAAAGAATTAATAACTCTCATTTAAAAAATGTTACCCGAGGGCTAGGTAAGGACGAGGGCGGGGACGGGGCGTCCAACTACTGGCATGGTCATTAGGCCTTGGTCCTGGCGGGGATACACCAACCTCCTGATGAGGGGACAGGGAACGCCGCAAGCTACTCCCTCGTTCATGTCGGAAAGTTACTGGACTCGTGGTAGAGCACTGTTGAGGCCAGACACAGTGCGAACAGGTGGATGTCGGGAGTGCTGACTGCTTCGAGCAATTGTCCACGCACCAGTCAGTTCTTCCACGCAGCCTGTCCACACCTTGTCACCGAAATCCCCACTCCTCACTTCCTGCCACCTCAGCCTCCTCCCCCCCCAGTCTGCTGCCCCCTCCAGGAACTTTGTGGCGTTTGAACTGGCATACCTATGAACTGTTTTCTGGACCCTTCCCCCGGTCAAAACCACTTGTCCGGTTGCTGCTGCAAATTTTCTCGATGCCCAAGGTTTCCACCATCACCGTCTGTTGGGTATTGATGACCTTCTTGACGTAAGTTGGACTGTGTACAAGTGGTCCGACTCTGAGGAGACGCGTTGTCAGAACAGTGGGAAGTTGGTTGTCAGGGCAGGAATCCGAGGGGAGTCAACCGAGGGATCGGAGGATGATGAGGTGACAGACCCAAGTGGGTTTGAGAGGCAGTGTGACACAGGGCTTTCTGAAGAACTGAGAGAGTCCTCTACCTGACAGGTTTGAAGAGGAGTGTGGGGCCAGACGAGAGGCAGGGCCAGAGCCTGGTGCGTCACAGCGCCACTGTCACTAGTGAACTCCCGTGGTGAGGTCTCTTTGCGGCGAGGGGCTAATCTTCAGAATTGTGAGGTTCTTTAAGAAACAACCGGATGACCGACGGACGGTGGGTGTGTAACCTTTTGCCAACAGGCTCAGCAGGGTTCCACCACTACTAGCTTAACTAACCTACCACGTATGCGCAGGCTAGAATGCTAAGCACCCCCACTCAATTCACAGCCCGTTCACCTCCGGCCGTGCACACCACGCGGCCTTCCCCTGTGTCCCAGCTGCTAGTCAGCCCCCTGCCCAGGACCCCTGGCACCAAAACCCACCATCGTCGCCTCCACGATCCCTCCACAGCAGCCACCAGCGTTCTCTCCATACCCAGAACCTGGAGCGAAACGCATATAGTGCAACCACCCGCACGCCGCAAGCCTTAACGTGCACATCTCCATATTGCTTATCCGAGTCGCCCTATAGGCTAGGTAGAACCGAGGCCTTTCGCACCCAGTCGGCGGCCCGCCCTCGTATTCGGTCCCCCAGCCGCCACTTCTACTTTTCCCGATGTGCCGTCCCAGCCATGCACACCGTTTCAACACATCACCGTGCCCTGACCAACAGCCGTTTCTGAAGGTCCACCTTGACCACGGACACGTGACAGTGCTGCCGTGCAGGGCCCCTATATATCTCTGACGGCACATGGGTTAACTTGTTGGAGGCTGGGGACCGATTCTGACCTGGGGCTGCCGCATACTGTCCGACGCCGAGGGATTTTGCGGGGCCTACCTCGGTCCTGGTTGTTTTAAAGGCCTACTATGCCTCCTCCTCCTCACCCCCCTCCTCACCTCCCCTCTCCGACTAACCATCCTGCACGGCCGCATCAGTCGTAGCTCTAGGCAGCGCCGTGAGTCGCTAAGCGACGCAGCGGTGCTCAAACTGCGAGCCTGGCGACAAAAGCTCCAAACCGCCCAAGACTATGACAGGGCATCACGGCGCGACTGATTCGTGGCTGGCACCGCTGAACCTCAAGCCGGAATATGTTTGTGGTGTGACAACGGCCTAACCTGTGGCGCTCTGCAACTCGGCTACTACACATGTGCCATGCCTGGCCCATGTGTTTAATCTGATAGTGCAAGGCTAAGACAATACTCAATATAATAACAGTTAAACTTGTGAATTTCTACTTAATCTTGCCTTTGATATTATGGTCCTGAGTTCAAATCTCATCTGGAACTGATCACAAAAATCTCAGGGGCATTGTTAAGAGTTGAGAGGAGACTGTCCTCGAATATATACGTCAGAAGGCATGTCCTGCTTTTTTGGAAAAAGATTTTTGTTAAAGGCTGAAAAACTTATGTAAAATGTAAAAGTAATTACATTATAAGGGAAAAGTACTATCAATCTGACCTCATCAGTGTGCAGAGACTTACTCTATTAGCTACAGACTGTTGAGGTCTTTATCTGGGAGGCATATAGCAGTGCTGACTCTGTGTGTGTTATAGGTAAGTTAGCAAAGCTGAGAGTGTGTTTTATATCCATCTCATGGATCCCATCTCTTAACTCTCTTATTCTATGCGTCAGATACTAGTAGAATTTTCAGAAGCTAAATGAAAGTGTAGATAAACCTGTACCATGATAGTCTAGGCACATCAGCACCTCATAGCACAGAGGAACCATGAAGTGTATGGTTAGAGAGTCTAGTTCACACTCCAAAAAAAATCCAATCTTTATTGATATCGTTTGAAATTCATAACAAAAATCAATGTTTAAAAGCACCCCATTAAAAGAGACAAAAAACCATAACAGACATTATCTGGAAAGGGAGACTATTGTATAAATTGTAGGCCCTGATATCATATAATAGTCAAGCTTATGCCATTAATACAGGGAACAGGTTACATAAGGATGGAAACATTAAACAACCTGAAAAATCTCATCAAAAATCCTTGCAGGCCATCACACCAATGAATACCCACCAGAGGGCATGCTCCACAAGCCAGTGACACACTGTCCAACACATACATTTCACACCCTGTTTCATCAGGGGGTGCCCGGAGAGTGTCCCATAGGGGATTAATTACTGCAAATCGTACCATTTGATGGCACATGACAGGAAGCCTCCACAACCTCAATCTCACTATCAGCTTCACGGGTTTTAAATTGCATATAGTGCAGCACTATAGTCGCACAACTAGCAAAAATTTTATGTGAAAGAAATATGGAAAAAAAGTATATAAGTGCGGTGTATGATAGTTTAAACTATGAATAAATAAACTGCATAAAGTGATAAAGTGTTCAATATAGTGCAAAGTGAAATGCTAAAAATGGAAGTAAAAATGCTATAACTGGCATGCAAAAATGACTAAATTAAGTTAAAACAACAAAGTGAAAAGGAAGAAAAAAAATGAGAAAATTATTGTTAATTATTTTTTTTGAGTTGTTTTATACATTTTTATTACCGTATATACTCGTGTATAAGCCGAGGGGACGTTTTTCAGCACATTTTTTGTGCTGAATTTTCAGAAGCTAAATGTAAAGTGTAGAAAACCTTTTGTACCATGATAGTCGAGGCACATCCGCACCTCATCGCACAGCGAGGGGGAAACCCTGAAGTGTGTATGGTTGAGAGTCTAGTTCACCAGCTCCGGAATTTTACACTGACCATCACACTGAGTGGATAGGCAGCTTAGTAAACAACTAAAGTGAGTAAGATTTGTAAGATGGAAACGTATAGAGGGTGTTAAAAATAAATCTTTATTGTGTAAAGATCAACTATGGGGTTAAAAATTTGAGAACGTGTCTTTCAGAGCAAAACCCCTTTAAACAAGGTAATAAATCTAGACAAAATCCAATCTTTATTGGATATCATGTGAAATTACTAAACAAAAAGAATCATATGTTAAAAGCCCTCAGTTAAAAGAGACAAAAAAGCCATAACCATAACAGACATTATCTGGAAAGGGAGACTATTGTATAAATTGTAGGCCCTGGTATCATATAATAGTCAAGCTTATGCCATTTATACAGGGAACAGGTTACATAAGGATGGGAACATTAAACAACCTGAAAAATCCCATCAAAAATCCTTGCAGGCTATCACGCCAATGAATACCCACCAGAGGGCATGCTCCACAAGCCAGTGACACACTGTCCGACACATACATTTCAAACCCTGTTTCGTCAGGGGGTGCTGCCCGGAGAGTGTCCCATAGGGGATTAATTACTGCAAATCGTACCATTTGATGGCACAAGACAGGAAGCCTTCACAACCTCAATCTCACTTCAGCTTCACAGGTTTTATATTGCATATAGTGCAGCACTATAGTCGCACAACTAGCAAAAATTTTATGTGAAAGAAATATGGAAAAAAGTATAAAAGTGCGGTGTATGATAGTATAAACTATGAATAAATAAACTGCAAAAAGTGATAAAGTGTTCAATATAGTGCAAAGTGAAATGCTAAAAATGGAAGTAAAAATGCTATAACTGGCATGCAAAAATGACTAAATTAAGTTAAAACAACAAAGTGAAAAGGGAGAAAAAAAATGAGAAAATTATTGTTAATTATTTTTTTGAGTTTTTTTATACATTTTTATTACAAAAATTTAAATATCATAAAATTTCCACAGCCATAAAGCTCCAAGCCTACATGATATATCCATCACAATTCCTTATGTAGTAACCAACAAATTAAGTCCACGTTTACAAATAATAGATTCCGTATCAGGCTGAAACCGGATTCAAATCCCAAGGCCAGCACAAAGACCTACGCCATGCATGAAAGTCTGAAAAATTATAACTCCACCACCTAAAATACAAAAAAGATCAAAAGATCAAAATCTAACACATAATAAACAACTCAATCCTCTGGTGGGTATTCATTGGTGTGATAGCCTGGAAGGATTTTTGATGGGATGTTTCAGGTTGTTTAATGTTGCCATCTTTATGTAACATGTTCCCCTATATATGGCTAAAGCTTGACTAATATATGATGCCAGGGCCTATAATTTATACAATAGTCTCCCTTTCCAGATATTGTCACTGTCCGTTATTGTTTTTTGATTTTACATGTGTCTCTTTTAATGGGGTGTTTTTAAACTTTGGGAGGGGGGGATTTATCATAAGAGTGGCTCCTAGAACGACAGTCTTTGAAGTTTCGCTTCAGTGAAATTCATTTAGGTGGCTTTGGCCCTTAAAAAATCAGCTTGCAGTGTTTTTTGCATGAAATGTCGCTAAAAACCTAAACAAAAGTCGCAACATAAACCAGGGTGGGGACTGGTGTAAATTTGCGCCCAAACTTACAACTAAATGGAAGTTAGCGCCAAATTGCAAATCATGAATTCAGTAGTATTGTGAAATCTTGTCTATATAAATAATGGATTTGGTGCAAGCAGGGTCTATGTCAAAGTGACTTTGCACTGTCCAATGTTCATTTGGCACAAATTTGCAAACAATTTTCTTTTTCTGGACAACCTTTTTAACAATGTACTGAGCATTTGCAGCTTTTGGCATTACAGGTTATTGAATTGCTAACATTAGGGAGGGGTTGACTGGCATCAGGTGGACATCAGGTTTTCTCAATTGGTGTGGTTCCAGACCCTTTTTATAGAAATATATTAGTAATTTATTTTGGCAGATCTTATATCTGTTAGGTAAAACACATTTCAAATAGAATATAAAATTCTGTTTCCAACCTAGGTTCTATAATTGTGTTAAAATGAAAAGCTATGCAGCCAATGTGTCCGTTTTTTTTTTTACAATGGTGTAGTATTTCACTGTTGTGACATATAATCAATACTTACTTCACCAGCCGGTTTGCTGGAAGCTTTATAGGGATGTATCGCTGTCTATATCTTTAGTGAATGTGATGAAATTCATTTGGTGTATACCTGTGTACAACAGATGAAAGATAATCCAGTCATGAGGCAAGGGATTTATGTTGCTTGTAAATTATAGTGGAAAAAACAATCCTTACCCCAATGCATCTCATCTTCATAAATATCAATAACAATTTTATTAGAAGCGAACAGCTAAACTGTGTTGCATTATCATTTTGCCATTTATGTTACTGCTATGTTGTTTGTTGGTGTATATGTTATATTGAAAGCAAACTTTTTGTAGTGCATTTATTGTTCATATTTGGCAATTAGTTAGAGGCTATTTGAGGTAGATGAACTATTGGGGTCCTGGATTTACTGTTGGGGTACTATTCCTGTGTTCAGTCTCATCAAATGAGAGGGTGAGTTTTCTAAATGGCAGTAAATCTAAATCTAAAGAAAAAAGGCAAAGATCTAGCACCAGTAATATGAAACTTGAAACTTTTTATTTTCTTGATAAATAAAACAACATTTCTTCTTTTGGCATCAAGCATGTCCTTAATTTTTAACAAATTTAGCTTCAATGTTTAGTGTTTCTGGTCTTTATATGACCTGAAACAGGGTTTGATCAAAAAATAGTGGTCATCTGCATGTAAAATTCCAGACATTTATTTCTAGTTTGTATTTCTTGTTTGCTGTCCTCTTTGTGCTGGTGGATATAGACCTAGCTGCTATGACTCCCTACCCATCTTAACAATGGCCAGAATTGTGGAATACTCTCAAATCTGGCAAATCCTGTGGACACATTCTCCTAGCTGGGCTCTGGATCTCTGCACCTCCTCCAGAGTGACCCTGGGCCTCTTGGCAGCTTCGCTTAGTGCTCTCCTTTAATTGGGTGTCATAATAGTGGACGGCCATGTCTTCGAAGGCCAGCACGTGTGCCATACACCTTTCAATTTGAGATGATAGATTGAACAATGTTTGCCCAATTTTTTAAAAACCTAACTGTGCAATGCACTTTTCCATAACTTTACTCCAACCAGTCTGGTGTATTCCTTTTAATGATGATGTTAGTTCACTAATGTTCTCTGTTCACTAATGTACATAATACTGGATAAATAACATTCAGATGTACACTATTTACTAATTAGATTCTAAAGGCAACTGGATTTTATTAAGGGATATCGAAGATGAATACATATCCATGCCTCAGTTATTAATTATCAAAAATTTAGGAAAACATTTTCTAACCAAATATTTGATACTTTGTGTTGCTCTATCCCATTACATTTCAATAAAAATTAAGTTTATAAACAGTTTTTAACCCACTGAAGTGGTGCAAAACCATTTTTCTGGCTACAATTCTGGTGCATTTTGCTTCTCCCCCACTGTATTGGTTCTAGTCTCACGCGGTAGACACACAAGTTAATGCCTGCAAATTGGAAAGATTTGAAAAGCAAGTCACTGTAAATGAATGTGACTGGGAGCCATTAGCCTTTCCACCCTCCCAGGTCACAAACAGCAGGAAGTTTTAGTGCTTTCTGAAATTCACAATAATCCTCCAGTTAAGGAGGACCTTTTGGGTTATAGATGTATAAGTGATTTTGAGCTAAGCTGGAGTTACCTGCACAGAAAATCAAGCTGAGCAGTGGTGGGAATCTCACTTACCATTAATGCATGGGATGATTTATACATTCATTATACCTTATGATTTGAACTGCCCCAATAGGATACAGATGCACACATTAATCAAAACTAGTGCAGTCTGCACTATGTGCAGTTTGCCTGTGGAGTGTGCAGAGTGCGACAGATTAATCACGGTCTTCATTAATCTATGGTCCCCTGCACGGCTCTGGAAGGGTGCACCACATTTTTGTTGCTCTTTGTTCATGCTGCAGAATTGTAGCGCAGAAAGAATTGTGAAGCACATCAATAAAAAAAAGGGTGTAAACTAAGACTTAGCGCTAACACACCCTTCTAGTTCCACAGTTTTTTCCGGCACAAGGCCGCCACAACACAAAACTGGTACAGACACTTTATAAATACCCGTGCAAACATTTTGCAGGTTCTTTTCAGTGCAACGTCAGACAGAAAACTGGGACAGGGACCTGTACTTAAATTAATAATAAAGGGGGGTAAAATAATTAGAGGACACAATATATTAATGAGATAACACTTACATTATATATTTTGAAACACATTCTCAACACATATTAGTTTTGTAAGAAGTAATGTGTTTTGCATTGTTAATAATTATTAGTAATGTTAAAGCTCAAAACACATGTGTGGGACATTGTTATCCAGGTGACATTACACTATAAATGACTGTGGTATTTTTAGGGACACAGTGTGGAGATGTGCTGCATGCAGCCGAAGACATTTGGCATTGGTATCACCAGCGATGGCCGGGGAGTCATAATGAAGTTCTTTTCCTGATGGAGCAGATGATACCCTGTAAGGTCCTAAATGCCACTAATCATTACTTGCACTCACTGATATTGGAGTGTGAGACATCGTAAGCCTGTGTAGTGTCATAGATCTGCTGGTGCTGTGTGGGAATGTTCTCGAACATAAATTGGAGATTTATGCAGATAAAAACACTTAAAAACCAAAGTCTGGACACAGATAAATGAAACCCAATCTCAGGAGATGGTAAGGTAACAAAGTATATACAGTATTGTATGCATATGACACTATCTTATACAAGCTAGTAAGTTATATTCCATTTGTATACACATAATGTAAAATCAAAGACAAACAGATATATAATGCTAATATGCTAAATTCATATACATGTTTAAAGGTACTACATTAAAAAGCATGAAATGAAGTGATATAGCTAACTACATTACCATGGTAGTATAGATCTGAAATACCAAGTCCGAGGGGGAAAGAAGAAGGAACCCCCCCATGTATCGCCTGGTATACAGGCTTCCTCAGGGGCCACTAATATCCCTTTCACTTACAACTGATATTGGAGTGTGAGCCTGTGTAGTCAGTGATGTAGCTGCTTTTTTTGTCTGTGAATTCATTGGGTATAGAGTGGGGGGGGCATTTTAATTTTCACGTGAGGCAGCAGAAAAGCCAGAATCCGTCCTGTGTATAACGCAACAGAGACTCCCTGAGAAGAATGGAGCGCACTTAGTATGTTGACTTTTTATACATATGCATTTATAGTTACATTTTGTTTTCTGGGTGGGGGTTACTTTAATTTTCCATAGACATGCATGTATTTATGGATAAAGCAGCCTACTAAATGTGATAGAAAAGCTTTCACAGCCTCAAATCCCTCAGTCTCAGCCTTTTCACCTCTATCGTTTCCAAGTGTAATGTTCTAATAAAGCAAGAGGAAAATCAGTTGTCTGCAGTGTTGACTAGAGGCAATATATCCTGCTTCAAAAGGATATCAGGCTAGCTGGGAACATTCTGCACACACTGTACCTGAAGATTTCTGAAATGTTATACATCCTACTTGAAAATTTCACTTCCCAGATTAGTGCCCTTAAATATATACTTTTAACAGTTCAGATGTTACTCATGGATTGGTGGCAGGTAATACATTTCATATTAATGGGATGGTATAATATATATGCTAATGTTCAATCCACCAGGCAAGAGGAAAAACAAGCTGCTGTATAGCTGAAAATTGATCTCATTCACTCCATAGGAATAAAAGTGAGAAAAGATAGATGGGCTAAAAATAATAAATGGAAAGGAACTACAGCACAAACAATCACTGTACCAATGTCGGCATGCTACACAAGATAGCATTATGTAAATCACTGACAACGTGATACGCATTAAAGGGGCAGTGTAAGATTTATACAATGTTGCTCAGGTGTTCCCCATTTATTATTCACTGCATAACAATGATGGAGAATATTTTTTTAGGTGCATTCACATGGCCGTTCTGGGGGCAGTGATCTGGTCGCATAATTGCATCCGAATCACAGCCCTCATAGACCTCTCGGTCACGGCGCGGCGAGAACACAGTGCCGTCTACCTATGTAGGGAGGAGAGATGAAGAGCGTTCATGCCTTCCACCTCTTCCTTCTGGCCCTCCCTCAGATGGGATTCGGTCTCGGTGAGCAAACGCCCATGGGAATGAGCCATTAGTTCTGTATTGGCTGTTTAATTCTCACAATATTATATGAATAGAATCACAACTGGATTGTAGGCAGATATTTAAAAGGAGAGAAAGTATAACATACACTCCTTTTATTTCAATGCTATTCTGGTTTAGGCTTATAAAACGCATACATAACGCTTACATAAAACCCACCATATCAGCCATTTCGACATTTCAATTCCCTATTGTGAGATGAGATCAAAATGCTTCATTATGACCTTACAATGTACCTTCATGACAGCGCTACACCCTTTATGACACCACAAATCCTTTTATGACATCCTAATGCCAAGTTTGAAAACAGAATGAAAAAACAGTATGAAAACTTCTCCACGCGCCCTTGTGACCTTGCAATGTCCATTTTTATTTTCACAATGCCCCTGTGTGACATCATAATGTCCTTTTATAATATCACTATACTATTATGTCATAACACTGAAAAAAGGACATTGTGATTTTATACTTTATGACATCAATGTGAACTATTATGACTTCAAAATGCACCATTGTGACATGACAAAGCCTCATTATGACATCTCTATGGCCCACATTTACTAAGGGCTTTGCATTATTTTTTTGTCAGACTTTGGACGTTCTTTTAGGTGCAAAACTGCTTGCACAGATATTTAAGAAGTGTCCGCACCACATTTCTGTCACAATCTGACGTTTGTGTTGCGCTGCACTCTTCTGCAATCCAGTGCTCAATCGGTGCACCAAAAAAAGTGCACTCTGTTGGAACTGTGCAGGGGCGCACTCTGCACTATATACAGGCAAACTGCACATAAAATCACAATGCTATTACAGTATAACATCACAAAGCCCCATTGTTAGTTGCAGGAAATCTACCATCAAAATCAAGCATGGATAAACCAGATCCACTTACTCATGGATTCGGGCACTTTAACTGTGGTAATCTTTTTGTATGTTTTACCCATGGCCTCCTTTCTTATAAAATCAACTTTAAAATCAGGGGAAAAACCACAGCCACTCTGAGCTGCAGCATCTCTTAGCACTTCCCCCTCTCTCTGCCTGATTTAATCTCACACAGTGGGAGAGGGTAGTGCTTCTGCACAGTGTAACAACCTGTGAATCTGCTGCACGGAGGGGCTTTTGTAATGACCCAAAAAAACAACCATACTGGCTCATTGGAATAAGTTCAAAAGTCGATTTTAGAATTAAGGAGTCCATAGAAAACTAATTTAAGAAGATTACAACAGTTTGGATCTATGAGTAAGTGTCCTGGTTTATCATGTTTCATTTTGATGGCAAATTTCCTTTAAAAATACCCCACTGTGACATCATAGTGCCCATTATGAAATTATGCCTGTTTTGTGACATTAAATTGGCCATGATGACTTCACAATTTACCATTGTGACATCACAATGACTTATCATATCATTTGGACTTCTATGACATCTCAATGCTTAATTATGACATTTGCAATGTCCCTTTTTTTCAGGGACTGTGGGGAGGGGTTTGTAACCAGGGAGCCAGTCGCTGGTTTAAAAAGTAGGGCACTACTGCATTATGACATCACAATGTCCTTTATGATTCTATAATGTCCATTGTGTCATCGGAATGAACTATTATGATATCAATAACATCCGATGACACGGGCAGAGGTAGAGAAGGGCAAGATTGCAGTTCATAATTAACAAAAAATGGTGCGGAGCCCACGGATGCAGAGTCCAAGGATTTGTAAGAGAACTCCGCCCATGGCAACAGAGTGGACCAATCGTCCTGACGGGCAGAAACAAAATGGCGTAGATAGCAGCCCAAGGTCTGATTAACTCTTTCCACCTGTCCATTAGACTGGGGATGATAGGCGGAAGAGAAGTCGAATTTTACCTGAAGTTGGTTGCAAAGAGAACGCCAGAATTTAGAGACTAAATGGTCAGAGACGATGTGCTGAGGAAGTCCATGGAGTCGGAAGATGTGACGGAAGAACTGTCTCACAAGACGTGGAGCAGATGGCAAACCTGGCAGAGGAACAAAATGGGACATCTTTGAAAATAGCCTATTGCCTGATGAAGGCGGTAGGTCCGTGATGAAGTCCATGGCCACATGAGTCCACGGACAACTGGGTATCGGCAATGGCAGAAGAAGACCAGCAGGCTTGAGATGTGATGGCTTATTCCGGGCACAGGAAGCACAGGAACCTGCTAAGTCCCGCACATCCTAGGCCAGATCTGGCCACCAGTAGAATCGGGAAATGAAACCGATAGAACACTGCACCCCAGGATGCCCAGCCACACGAGAGCAATGTCCCCAAGACAGAATCTTCCTCTGTAGCACAGGTCGTACGTATGTCTTGTCAGGAGGTAGTTGACAAAGATACACGGGCGCAGCCAGTACCAGTTGGTCAGGAGGGATGACATGCCGAGGAGCCGGTTCCTCCTCAATGAGATCTGAGGCACAAGAAAGGGCGTCAGCCTTGATGTTCTTCTCGGCCGGACCGAAGAAGAAGAGTGACCAGCGGTCTTAGAATTCACCGACTGTACCATGCCATTTCTAGTACAGATCAACACCATTGACTGTGATGGTACTCCACCTGGTAAATTGCCAATTATTCGAGCCGTGTAGCATATGCAGCCTTACCTGTACAGGAAACAACTTCACCTCAGAGAACCATATGTCAGTTTGGGAAATATGGCCTTGTTTGTAGGCTTGCTGAAGATCATGACATCTGACTCGGTAGTGGAGTCCACCCTCAGAGGCTCAAGAGGAAGTGTCTCACTTTTAGTAGACTCATTGGAAGCAGTTTTTGGAACAGCCCTACTTCCAAAACCATTTTAGCAGACATATAGCACCATAATTTCATCAGGAAGAAATTAAGGGAGATATGCAGAACTAATAATGATAATGGAAAAATAGATGCTATTTGGTTTTCAAACATTCTGGAGGACTGGCTGGATACAATGGCACCAGTATTGCTGCTCTGTGACCTTCTATTGAGGAGTTCGAACCAGGGGGATAAACACTAGGATCCTCCCAGGGGTGGGCAGGAAGTCTCCAACTATGGGTTTAGAGGAAAGCATGATAGACCAGTAAAACTTACTAATGGATCTAGGCACCGTGACTGTGATAATCTTCTTATTTTTGTTATCCACTGTCTCCTTCCTTTAAAAATCATCTTTTAAAATTATGCTAATGAGACTGAAGGGATCCTGGGGGTGTTAGCAGAGCCCCTCAGTACTGCAGCTTCATAGGCTGTTATACTGTCTCATCCTCCCTCTCTGATCCTTCAGCACTTTCCGCCTGATGTAATCTCACTACAGTAGAGGAAGTTTCAGTGGGATTGGGATGTGCTCCTTGTATACTGTAAAAGTCTGTGAATCTGCAGAACCCAAGGGGCCATTCAGACTCATTAGCAATTTTCAAAAATTGATTTCAGAAGGAAGGAGGCCATGGATAACAAATATCAGATTATTACCACAGTCATGCTGTCTGAATCCATGAGTAAGTGTGCCTGATTTATCATGATTGATTTTGATGGTAAATTTCCTTTAAATTCTCCATAAAGTTGAGGAAAGCTGTAACCCACTCAGGTCATGATTTGCAAGGTGTTGAACTGCTTGACAACATACTGCTGACATTTTCCCTTTAAGTAAAGGGATAAGACACAGGGAATTTAGACTTTGTGCAGATCTGATCCAGAAGCCACTGAAATGTAGAAGTTTTAGTGTATTTTAAATGCCATGATTTGGAGAGGTTTCTGTAAAAATCTTTACAGAAATTGGTTTTATCAGCAAAGGTGAGATAGCTCTTTTTTATCTGAAAGAAAACAACTGCTTAGGTGTTTTTGCAAGGCTCGGTAAATACTTGGCTACTCATCTGCAGCTTTTTCCAAACAATCATAACTCATAAATTATTATGAACATTCCTGTTTAGAAGATTTATGCATGGTGCCAGCATGTACCAGGCGTAATTGAAAGAAAATCCTATTATGGTGCCAAGTCTGTTATAAATGATATAGTATGGCTTTCCACTTACACACAATAGAGAGCACAGAAACTGCAGTCGAAGTACTAATACTTTATTGTCTGACTAGACCTGCATGGAAATAAGTGCTGATTACATGCAAATACTAACTGTTCAAAGAAATGGATTTTTACAAACTTTGTAAGTAAATGCAGCTTACTCTATGTTTAGTGCGCAGTACACATTTTACTGACAGCAAAGCAGACCTAACGACATTACTGTAAAAGTATATATTACAAGAAGTCTTCCATGAGAAGAGTGCAAAGATGAAATACAGCATAAATACCATTAACCCATAAAAACTGAAGCCCTTTTCCACTTTTGCATTTCTGTATTCAGCACATCTAAAAACCCCCAACTTTTTATTTTTTTGTTTACAGAACCATTAAGGGATTTTTGTTGTTTTACCATGTGACACCATGCAATGTACTAATTAGTTGGAAAGAAATTCCAAATATTTGCCTTATTTTTCCAACTTTCACTTTGCATACATTTCAGGATCAGTGATAGTGGATCTTCTGTACCACCACGTATGTGCCAAAATTTACCACTAAAATGAAGTACAACATGTGAGGAAAAACAACTTTACAGCACTGGGTGTAATAATTCAACTTTGGCTGAGACAACCCAGTTACTGTCAGAGCATGCATATATGCAACAAGCAGCAGTGCATTATATGCTTTGAGTCCTTATTATTTCGAAAATCTCTGCTTGATGGAAACATTATCGTTTGCATACAAGGGATGAATGAAACCTTTGTTCCAAAAATGTGCACCTAGCTGTATGCCTCATTACAATCAGGGCCGGATTAAGGTTGGTGGGGGCCCCTGGGCACAAAATCTGGTGGAGGCCCCCACTGAGTGCAGCGTGCATACACGTCCTCCTGCTCACTTTCCACTATCCCAGCAGTAACACAGCTACATACAGCTGCCTCATTTTTTAAAAAAAATGTGTCGCGGAGCTTGCACTTACCTTCACTCAGCCCGGCTCGGTGTACTCCAGTGCGTTCTGATGCTTTTCAGCGCAGCAGCGCCACCTGGTGCCATTGGGGAAGATTTACTTACCCGGTCCATTCGCGATCCAGCGGCGCGTTCTCTGCGCCGGGATTTATTAAGGCAGTTCCTCCGACGTCCGCTGCTGCGCTGAAGTTCCCTGGAACGCACTGGAATACACCGAGCCGGGCTGAGTGAAGGTAACTGCAAGCTCCGCCACACATTTTTTGTTTTAAATGCGGTGGTTTTTTCTAATCCGTCGGGTTTTCATTCGTCCACGACCCCCGATTTCCGTCGCGTGAATGCCAGCACCAATGCACCACAATCTGATCGCGTGCGCCAAAATCCCGGGGCAATTCAGGGAAAATCGGTGCAAATCGGAAATATTCGAGTAACACGTCGGGAAAACGCGAATCGGGCCCTTAGTAAATGACCCCCATTGTGTAGCCATATTCTCATTTATAAATGAATATCTGAGAGTGAACCTTCTTTGCTGGTGTTGTGCGCATGCGTCGGCGGACTTCTGATCTCGGGCTCTGTAGTCGCACAATGCACGTGATCTCCGACAGTGACACATTCTGTCACATGATCGGATTACGTGATTGGCGGGCCGGAGTGCCGGAACCGGAAGTGGCGCCCACAGCATGCGCCCGATAGAAGAACACCATGCTTGTCCATCATATACAGGTGAATATCCCTGATTCCTATTGGTCCCAAAGTCTTTTAAATAGTGTCCCTTGTCTGATTACCTTTACCCTTTGACGAAGGCGCGTCGGGGTGTCATCCACCAGGGAGGTTGTGATTTCACTGTGCCAAGGTAACAACAAAACTGAATGTTTACTAATGCATCATTATGTTTAGTCAGATATCAATCTGTCTGATCGGACTTTTCTCCTGTACTTTTTTCCTGGCACTTTAAAATTACCCTATGTAGTCCAGTAATTCTTCAATGCTACTCCTTATACCTTGCCTCCCTGATGTATGTACTATTCCTCCAGCACAAGCTATCACTTCTGTGCAAACCTTTTTTACACCATGAATGTTTTTGTAAATTTTAATATGCATCTTCAATAAATTTTCATAATTTTGTTAAACAAACATAATGGGGGTCATTACTAAGGGCCCGATCGCGTTTACCTGACGTGTTACCCAAATTTTCAGATTGTGCGATTTTCCTCTGTATTGCCTTGGTATTTTTGCGCACGCGATCGGATGTGGCGCATGCGCTGGCATGCACAGACGAATCGGGGGGCGTGGTCAAACGAAAACCGACTGATTCAGAAAAACCGCCGCATTTAAAAAAAGGGTTGCGGGACTCGCGCTTACCTTCACTAGGTATAGGCCGGTGAACTTCAGGGCATTCCAGCGGGCCTCGGGGAACTTCAGCGCGGTGGACGTCGGAGGAACTACCTTAGTGAATCCCGGCCGGACCCGAATCCACCACAGAGAACGTGCCGTTGGATCGCGAATGGACCGGGTAAGTAAATCTGCCCCATTCTGTGTAATTCTGGCTTTTGTTCTTAGATAGGTAGTATATATATATATAGTATATATTTTATAAAGTCTATTTCATTCAGTAATTATTGATTGTGAATAATTCCAGCCTTGAGATAACACCTCTAAATGAAAGTTGTATACATCAGCGCAGTCAGATGCCTATGGAGCCATGTTTAAATTATTGACTCACATTCACCTTCTCAACTTGTCACAGAAACACAGATATGTGCAACTCAAACAGCCTGTCAAATCTATCTCTGGAATAATCAAGACTACAGAAAATATGTGCAAACTTATCACCTCTGCTCCACCCTGATGTATATTAAATTGTGTTTTGAGAAATGAGGGCTGGGATTTTAGCTTACACAGTGTATATGGCTGTATGAGTCTCTCAGGACAAGAGCACCGAAACTTTATATTGCTTTATTTAGCTGTCTAAGGAATATATCAGAAAACCAGCAACTGAGCGCTGTTCATTTTACCATCTAGCTTGCTTGTCAGCACAGGTAATGAATTATAGACTTACAAATTTGTAGTTTGTAGTCACCCTACATGTAGAGGGAAGTGTCAATGTCCACAGTCGATAAATATTAATTCCGAGACATTGAGTCACAGTAAAAATTCGATCTTACTGAGGAAATATGAGCCAGCATTTTCACTTTCATGTAAATGGCTTCTGCAAGGCCACTAGGTAGGACTTAAAGAGGAAATTTGTCACATCCCTAAATAAATGAATCCAGCCTACATTAATTTCTACAGACCCTCATTCCAGAGCACTTACTTATTTTGTAATGCCTTTGTTTTTCTGTTTTCCTGTCCCCATGTTTTTAGTATGTACATTAAATATGGTATTATCCCAAAAACAGTGCTACACTTGTCCATTGGTCTGCGTCTCTTAATGTTACTCCCTTTTCATGTTTTTATTATTTTGAACACCTACTGTATAGTAAATTCCAAAGGTAATTTTACTGTTCAATAATTTCATTTTAAATTGATGTGATATATAAAATACAAACATTTTCCTTAAAATGATCCTCTTTAGGTCATATCTTTAACATCCAATCTATGGGAATCAAGCAGTCCCAATGATAATCTGCTTAAACCATGGATGACATGTTCGGTTTCCCAGGACTGTGACATCAGTCACATGACCTGTATGCAGCTTAGTGCTTATAAAATAAATGGAGCTGGACTGCAATATCAAGCACAGCCACTATACAATCTATGGTGCTCTGTAAGGAGAAAAGGGGCCACAGTATTCATCTGAATGCTGTAGTTTGTCACCAATAAATCAATGATCTTAAACAGATTAAGGGTGGTGGGGGTCCTCCCCACAATTTTTTTCAGTAAAGTAAATGTTGATAGTAATCTATACAGCACCCCAGTAATAAATATATACAGCCCCCAGTAAAAAAAAGTGTACACAGCTTCACACTAATACATATATATGTACAGCTCCCCAAGTAATACATATATACAGCCCCCCTGTATTATACATAATATATATACACTCATCGGCCACTTTATTAGGTATACCTGTCCAACTGCTCGTTAACACTTAATTTCTAATCAGCCAATCACATGGCGGCAACTCAGTACATTTAGGCATGTAGATATGGTCAAGACAATCTTCTGCAGTTCAAACCGAGCATCAGTATGGGATTCGCAGTTCAAAAACGAGAATCAGGGTATGGGAACAAATGTGATTTGAGTGCTTTGAACGTGGCATGGTGTGGTGCCAGAAGGGCTGGTCTGAGTATTCAGAAAACTTGCTTGATTTTACTGGGGATGTTCACGCACAACCCATCTCTAGGGTTTACAGAGAATGAGGTGCAGAAAAAGAAAAAACATTCCAGTGAGCGGCCAGTTATGTGCGGCGGAGATGCCTTGTTGATGTCAGAGGAGAAAGGGCAGGACTGGTTCGAGAGGATAGAAAGGCAACAGTGAACAAATCGCCACCCGTACAACCAGGTAGGCAGAAAGAGCATCTCTGAACGCACCGTACGTTGAACTTTGAGAGATGGGCTCCAGCAGCAGAAGACAGACCCCCACACCGGGGGCCACTACTTTCAGATAAGAACAGGAAACTGAGCTACAATTTGCACAAGCTCATCGAATTGGACAGTAGAAGCCATTGAAAATCGTTGCCTGGTCTGATTAACCTCGATTTCTGTGCGACATGGAGGACTAGGTCAGAATTAGCGTTCCTCAACAACATTGAAAGCTGGATCAATCCTGCTTGTATAAAACGTTCAGGCTACGGTGGCGGGTGGGTGTCATGGTGGGTTTTTGGGATGTGGGGACTATTTTCTTGGAACTATTGGGCCCCTTTAAGGTACCAATTGAGCATCGTTGAACGCCAACAGCCTACCGGACGATTGTTGCTGACCATGTCCATCACCACTTTAGACAAAAATGTACCCAACACATGAGGGTACATTTCAGCAGGATAATGCGCCAAATGTCATAAAGAGGGAATCATTCTCAGATGGTTTCTTGAACATGCCAATGAGTTCACTGTATCAAATGGCCTCCACAGTCAACCGGATCTCAATTCCATTAGAGCATCTTTGGGATGTGGTGGAACGGAGATTCGCATAGGGATGTTGCAGCCGACAAATCTCGCGGACGCAATGTGTGATGGACCCATTGTCATATATGAGACACAAAATCTCTGAGGAATGCTTCCAGCACATTGTTGCATCTCTGCACGAGAATGAGGCAGTTCTGAAGGAAAAAGGGGGTCCAACCTGTTACTAGCTGGGTACAAATAAAGCGGCCGTGTGAGTGTATAGATATTGGTTTGTGGTCTTAAACTCTGTGTGCACATTTGAAGTTATCAGCAAGAGTGACAATATGATACTACACCATGGGTGTTCATTTTTTTTCATATGATCAATACTTGTGTCAAACGGAATGCAGTGACAGGTTAAACAATTTGTTTCTACTAACACAGCCCCATGTATACATGCCCATTGTGATGATACTTAAAATTCTTTAAGTCAACCTGTCATAAGTATTTAGGCCCACAGGCTGTTACCAACCTGTTATGGAAGGTGGTGACAGAATATTTTAGGAGACCTATGATTGCCAGAAAGGAAACTTTGAGTGTCACATACAAACAACCTAATGAGTCACAGGGGCGGAAAAAAGTCATGCTAGCTCGATACCTCCTGGCTTAACCAATTTTCCATAGGACATCATTATTAGTTACCTTCAGTAACTGCCACTCAGACTTGAGAGAAAATACCTGAACTATGGGATGTCAATTAATTTGTGCAGTTTTTAAAGATATTTCCATGTGTATGATAATCTCCAGCCAAGGACATCATTGTGACGCTCTGTCACTGTCCTGGTCTTCCGGTTTGTGAAGTTTATGGGCCTAAATCCTCATGACATGATGCCTTTAAATGGCCCCAAGTGCCTTCTAAACATAATAATACCTCCTGAGTATCTGCTTGACATAATAATTCCCCTGACAGACCAGTTGAAAGAACAAAGGCCCCTGAGTGCTCAAAGTAATAATTTACAGAGTGCCCACTTAAAGTGATAATGTTACCTGATTACAATGATGAACATTAATATTGACCCTGTAACTACAAACTGCAAGGAAACATTAACATGCTATGCAACTTTGATATCAGTGTCAATCATGTCTGTATTAAATATTATTATAGACATTTACAAGCAGCCATATGTATTATATATACATTTATAAACATTTATGTATATACGGTATATATATATATCTTGTGATTTGCATATATGACAGTATCACATATTCTAAAATGAAGTTTATATGTAAAACACTGTACACTGTTCAATATTTTACTTTTATATAGAAGATGTGACACAAACTGCACATCCTACAATATGTGAATCTAATTTTTTTTATATATTGATTGCTTTGCATCCTTATAACTGTTGTCATAGAGTCCTATGTATTAAGATTTAATGATTTAATGCTATTTGAAAAGTCATCATTTTCCAGTCTCTGCACAATTAAAATGAAATACAGAAAGAAATCAGTGCAATAAATACAGGATTCCATATGATTCAGTCGCTTAATCTTGTATGTTACCCCAGACAATGATATATGGAACTCCATGGTTATGTCAACTGGATAATCCTTTCATTGTTTTTATGTATTGATAACCATCTCTTCTGAAGCTCTTCACAATTCCCTCTAGATGCAGTAGCCTATAAATTAAGTTGTGGACAGCACTTTGAGAACCTCTAACAAGGTCAGTTGATTTGTTCCATGGCCTTTTTAGCTGATGTCAGCAATAGTTGGGTTGTTGAAAACAGTGCCAGTATATATGGTATAAAACCGAAGTATTTAAAAGTCTTCATGATAAATCTTACAAATAATAGACTAATACCCAACTGATCACTGGGCTGTTTCAATACAACCAATATACATTCTAACTTCTGATTTACTTTTTATGTATATGCTACTATAACATTCTACACTCTGCTGTGATGGGAACATACTCTTCCTGACCTAGAATACAACTGCAACTTTTAAGAACATATTTATAGCCTCTGTGTTGCTCAAATAAGGTCCAATGGGGTTGCTAAGTTGCAGATGTAAGATTTATTAGGGAAAAATCTTTATCAAAAAGCAAAGGTCATGCAATGTATAGTAATTATGGAGTAGTTGTAGCTGCTTTTAAGTCTACTATCTCCCATAGGGATTAAAATATGCAGTCAGCAGGTTGTAGAAAAATTCACTGAGATTTCCAAACCTTTATTATACCTTTTATATTATTTCTTCATTATATACTTCATAAAACATTTCCATTTTAATAGTCTACTAATGAGGCATTCAATGTGTGTTCTGCACCCCAAACACTGCTATTCCTGCCTCTCCATCAGACAGCTATGCTACTGCAGAGAACTGACAACACTATGTAAGATCATACAGCAGGACAAGTCTAGTGCAAAATTACAGTAATATTTGTATGGTGTCCATACCACAATTTAAAGCGAACCTGTCACCTCACTAACTCCCCAAGCCTATGAGCAGTACCTTCTTCTGTAATAAATATATCCCCTGGAGGTGTTTTTAGGTTGCAGCATGAATGAAAAATCATCTTTTATTCTTTAGTATGATGCAGTAGGGTAACCCGCATCCTGCAATCAGGTAATCCCACCTCCTGAAGTCAGGTAACCCTGTCTCCTGCAGTCAGACAACTTCACCTCCTGCAGTCAATTTACTGTGCCCATTCCTTGCCTCTGGCCCTTGCCTCCTAGATCTCCAGATAGCCACAGAATTACATCACAATTAGGAGGTAGGGCAGGGAATTCAGATGCATGGAGTGGGCTGAGCAGACTAACTGCAGGAGGTGGGGTTACCTAATCACAGGAGGTGGGGTTACCTGACTGTCTGACTGCAACCTACAAAACAATAAGAGATGATTTTTCCTTCATGCTGCAACCCAGAAATATAAAATATCTTCAGGGGACATACATATTATAGAAGAAGGTACTGTTTTTGGGTGCTTGGGGGGGAAAGGGTGGAGATGGCTTCAGTTTAATACCTCTTAAGGTATGTAGAAATGGTAAATAAACTTAGTTCATTGTCCACCCCCTCCAATCCCTCTCCACTACGGGTTTGGCGATAGGTACTAATGTCCAGCTCAAGTCTCAGTCCAATAGCGAAATCCCTGGCAGTGCTGAGGCATAAGACCATAAGCCACATACCGCTCCAAAGCAAATATACATCAGATGAAAAGCTTTTATTTTATGTACCTCTTGAATTTAGAAACTACGTACTGAGCATGACGGGAAACGATTTGGAGACAAATTGGAAATACCTCACAGCTAATCATACAAGCTGTACCTGGTCACCAGAGCAGTGATTCTGTTTTTCTGTTTCTGTTTTGTGTGTGTTCTTTGTGTATTCCAATCTGACGTACTTAGACAATTGATTTGATATTATAGTTCTCCAGATGTAGAGCTATATAAATATGAACAGATCTCAGATGTGATAGGGCCGGATCAAGATTGGTGGGGGCCCCTTGGTTGCAAAATCTGGTGGAGCCCCCTAACCCCCTAACAATAACAATATACAGCTCCCTAACAATAACTATATACAGCCCCTAACAATAACTATATACAGCCTCCTAGCAATAACTATATACAGCCACCCAGTGATCACTTTATACAGCCCCCAGTAATTACTATATAAAGCCCACCAGTAATAACTATATACAGCCGCCTAGTAATCACTATATACAACCCCTCAGTAAAAACTATATACAACCCCGTAACAATAAATATATACATCTCCCAGTATTCACCATATACAAACCCCAGCAATAACTATATACAACCCCCTAGTAATCACTTTATACTTCCCCAGCAATAACTATATACAGCTCCCAGTTATCACTAAATACAGCCCCCTTACAATAACTATATCAGTGGCATAACTACCGCTAAGGCTGCTACAGGGCCATGAGGTTAAGGGACCTGGGGACGCCGAGTCATAATTTATTCATACCATGCACCCTGTCCACTCCCTGTCTGTGTCCTGGATTATTCCTAGCACTGGCCCGCCCACTTCTGTGTCGGCCTGGGTCCCACCTTTTCTTCTTTGATGATGTGATGTGATGTCACGTGACCCTAACTCGGTTCATGACGTGTGCTGAATGGAGGTGCTGAGCTGCTTGACGAGCTGCTCGAGAGAATCCTTCATCTCTCCAACTCCTAGTAAGTCCCTCTTCCTTTCCTTTACAGGAGATCAACTCTGGAACCATATGGAGGTGAGTATAATAAATACATGTACCATTATATGTATCTTAGATTTGTATATTTACAGTGTATATACACACACATGCATATTAAGATACACGAGTGTGTGTGGATATATATATATATATATATATATATATATATATATATATATATGCTGTTTGTGTGTGCATATGCTGTATAGTGTGTATATAAGCTGTGTATGTAAATGCTGTATATACTGTATAGGGGTTATTTATCATTATTGTGTATATATGCTGCATGATGTCTAAATATTGTATATATGTGTATACAGACGGTCCCCTACTTAAGGACACCCAACTTACAGACAACCCTTAGTTACAGACAGACCCCTCTGACCTCTGGTGAAGCTCTATGAATGCTTTACTATAGTCCCAGACTGCAATAATCAGCTGTAAGTTGTCTGTAATGAAGCTTTATTGATCATTCTTGGTCCCATTACAGTAAAAAATGTTTAAACTTCAATTGTCACTGAGGCCAAAAATTTTTTTGTTTGGTTCTACAATTATAAAATATATAGTTTTGACTTACATACAAATTCAACTTAAGAACAAACCTCCGAATCTTATCTTGTACGTAACCCGCGGACTGCCTGTATATAGTAAATATACACTCATCGGCCACTTTATTAGGTACACCATGCTAGTAACGGGTTGCACCCCCTTTTGCCTTCAGAACTGCCTCCATTCTTCGTGGCATAGATTCAACAAGGTGCTGGAAGCATTCTCAGAGATTTGCGCCATATTGACATGAGCATCACACAGTTGCACGCAGATTTGTCGGCTGCAATCCATGATGACGAATCTCCCGTTACACCACATCCCAAAGATGCTCTATTGGATTGAGATCTGGAGGCCATTTGAGTACAGTGAACTCATTGTCAATGTTCAGAAACCAGTCTGAGATGAATTCCAGGCTTTATGACATGGACATTATCCTGCTGAAAGTATGCATCAGATGGTGGGTACATTGTGGTCATATAAGGGATGGAATGGTCAGCAACAATACTCAGGAGGCTGTGCGTGCAATGATGCTCAATTAGTACCAGGGGCCCAAAGAGTGCAAGAAAATATTCCCCACCCCATGACACCACCACCACCAGCCTGAACCGTTGATACAAGGCAAGATGGATCCATGCTTTCATGTTTTGTTGACGCAAATTCTGACCCTACATCCGAATGTTGAGCAGAAATCGAGACTCATCAGACAGGCAAAGTTTTTCCAATCTTCTACTGTCCAATTTCGATGGAGCTTGTGCAAATGTAGCTCTAGTTCCTGTTCTTAGCTGAAAGGAGTGCACCACGGTGTGTCTTTGTGCTGTAGCCAATCTGGCCTCAAAATTCGACATTACTGTGCGTTCAGAGACTGCTCTTCTGCCTACCTTGGTTGTAACGGGTGGCGATTTGAGTCCACTGTTGCCTTTCTATCAGCTTCGAACCAGTCTGCCATTCTCCTCTGACCTTCTGGCATCAACAAGGCATTTCGCCCACAGAATTGCTGCTCACTGGAGTTTTTTCTTTTGGACATTCTCTGTAAACCCTAGAGATGGTTGTGCGTGAAAATCCCAGTAGATCAGCAGTTTCTGAAATACTCAGACCAGCCCTTCTGGCACCAACAACCATGCCACGTTCAAAGGCACTCAAATCACCTTTCTTCCCCATACTTCCCCATAATTTAAAATTCTTGAGAGATGCAAGAATTTGCAATTTTTATGAAACGGCAGCTGGCAGAGTGGGTGGCCTGCCCTGTGCCTGGGTACTTTTTAAAAACATGTGAACGTTGTTCGTTTTTCCACATTTATTCCTGAACAAGTAAACAAAAACAACATGTATTCAAATGTAATCATCTTCATATTTTGAAACATCGTCATAACTCTCATAACCCTGAATTTCATTTTGGATTATTTTGTTAAACATAACAAATAGGTTTAAATTAAACTGGCAAATGAAAAAAAAAATTATATTTTTTCTTTTTTTTTTTGTAAATAAACGCAACTTATGGGCCAAATTTACCACTAAATGAAGTACAACTATGTGGAGAAAACAACCTTTCAGCAGGTTTAGTGTGAATAATCAATTTTGGCTGAGACAACCAGTTTACTGAAGCAGCATGCATATATGCAACAGAGCAGTGCATATATGCTTTGAGTCCTTATTATTTCGAAAAAAATCTCTGCTTATGGAACATTCATCGTTTGCATACAGGATGAATGAAACTTTGTTCCAGAAAAGTGCACCTAGCTGTATGCCTAGTTACAATCAGGCGACCGGATCTATTTATCAGGTTGGGTGGGGCCCCTGGCACAAAATTGGTGGAGGCCCCCACTGAGTGCAGCGTGCATACACGTCCTCCTGCTCACTTTCCACTATACCAGCAGTAACCACAGCTACATAACCGCTGCCTCATTTGTTAAAAAAAATGTGTAGCGGAAGCTTGCACTTACCTTCACTCAGCACGCCGTGTTGTACTCCCCAGTGCTGTCTGAGGCTTTTCAGCGCAGCAGCGTCCACCTGGCCATTGGGGAAGATTTACTTACCCGGTCCATTTCGCGATCCAGCGGCGCGTTTCTCCTGCGCCGACTGGATGTTATTAAGGGCAGTTCCTCCGACGTCCGCTTGCTTCGCTGAATTCCTGAAGCACTGGCAATACACCGAGCCGCTGAGTGAGGTAACGCAAGCCCGCCACACTTTTTGTTTTTAATGCGGCGGTTTTTTCGAATCCGTTCGTTTTTTTTTATTCGGCCCGAAACCCCGATTTCCGTCGCTGAATGCCACCACCAATGACACACACTCCGATCGCGTGCGCCACAATCCCGGAGCAATTCAGGGAAATCTGTGCAAATCGGAAATTTCGGGTAACAATAGGAAAACGTCGAACGTGGCACTTATAAATGACCCCCATTGTGTACCATATTCTCATTTTATAAATGATATCTAGAATGAACTCTTTTGCTGGTGTTGTCGCATGCGTCGGCGGCTCTGACTCGGGCTCAGTAGTGCACGATGCGCGGCTGATCCTCGACAGTGACATTCTGTCAAAAACCATGATCGATCACGTGTTGGCGCGGGGCCGGGATGCCGAAACCGGGAATGGCGCCCACAGCACGCGCCCGATAGAACTAACACCATGCTTGTCCATGCATATACAGGTGATATCCGGATTCCTATTGTCCCAAAGTTCTTTAAATCGGTCCTTTTTCGTGATACCTTTACCCCTTTGACGAGCGCGTCAGGTTGTTGGCACACACCAGGAGGTGTGATTTCACTGTGCAAGAAACAAACAAAACGGAATGTTACTATGCATAATTAGTTTAGTTCAATATCAACGTATATCGCGGACGTTTCTCCTGTACTTGTTTTCCTTGGCACTTTAAAACTTACCCTATGTAGTTCCCGTAATTTTCAATGCTACTCCTATACCTTGCCTTCCTGACTTTATGACTATTCCTCCGCACAAGTATCATTTTCTGTGCAAAACCTTTTTACACAAATGAATGGTTTTGTAATTTTAATAGCCTACTTCATAAATTTGTCATAATTTGGTTAAACAAACTAATGGGGTCCCTTACTAAGGGCCCATCGCGTTTTACCTGACGTTTACCCAAATTTTCAGATTTGTGCGATTTTCCACGTATGCCTTGGGATTTTGGCGCACGTCATCGGATTGTGGCGCATCGGCGCGCATGCACCCGAGACGTGAAATCGGGGGGCGTGGCCCGAACGCAAACGATGATTCGGAAAAACCGCCGAATGTAAAAAGGGTCGCGGGCTCGCGCTTATACCTTCACTAGGTATAGGCCGTGAACTTCTAGGCATTCCAGGGGCCCTCGGGTGAACTTCAGCCGCGGTGGACGTCGGAGGAGGGACACTACCTTAGTGAATCCCGGCGGACCACAGAATCCACCCAGAGAACGCTGCCGTGTGATCGCGAATTGACCGCGGTAGTAAATCTGCCCCATATGTGTAATTCGTGGCTTTTGTCTTAGTAGGTAGTATATATATATCATAGTATCATATTTTTAAAGTCTAATTCATTCAGTAATTATGATTGTGAATTCCAGACCTTGATATAATACAACACCTCTAATGACAAGTTTATAACTCAGCGCGTCGTCCTATGGAGCACATGTTTGAAATTATTGACTCACATCACCTTCTCAACTTTCACAGAAAAAACACGATATGTGACACTCAAACAGCATTGTCAAATCTAGTCTCTGGATAATAAGACTCACAAAAATGTGCATCCACACCTTCCTTGCTCACCTGAGTATTTAACATTTGTGTTTGTGAGAACAAGGGGCCGGGATTTGCTTCAACACGTGTAATGGACCTACGTATGAGTCTCTACGACTAAGAGCACCGAACTTGATATTAGCTTTATTTAGCTTTCTAAGGATATATCAGAAAACCAGCAACTGACGCGTGGTATTTTACCAATCTCGATTTGTTGTCAGCCAACAGGTAATGAATTATAGACCCTTAACAAGTTGTGTTTTAGTCACCCTACATGTAGAGGGACAGTGTCATGTCCACAGTCGATAAATATTATTTCCGGACATTGACGTCACAGTAGAAATTCGATCACCGGGAGGAAATATTAGCACAGCATTGTCACTTTATTGTAAAGGCTTCGTTCAAGTCCACTAGGTAGGACTTAAAGAGGAATTTGTCACATCCCGAAATAAATGAAATCCAGCTACAGTAATTTCTCACGACCCTATTCCAGAGCACCTTACTTATTTGGTAATGCCTTTGTTTTTCTGTTAAGAGCCCCCACGTTGTTTTTAAGTCTTTTGGTTAACAGTAAAATTACATTAGTTTATCCCAAAAAAACTTAGTGCTACACTGTTCCATTGGGTCTGCGTCTCTTAGTGTTATTCACTTTTCATGTATTATTATTTTGAACCCTTACTGTATAGTAATTTTCAAAGGTAATTTAACTGTTCATAATTCATTTTAAAATGATGGATTTACAATACCAACATTTTCTTAAAATGAACTCTTTAGGTTCATATCTTTAACATCCAATATATGGACAATCCAGCAGTCCCATGATAAACTGCTTAAACCATGGATGACATGTTCGGTTTCCCAGACGTTGACATCAGTCACACCGAACACTGTATTGCAGCTTAGTGCTTATTAAAATATAAATCGAGGCTGGATGCAATATCAAGCACAGCCACTATACAATCTATGGTCTCTGTAAAGGAGAAGAGGGCCCAGTATTCATCTGATAGCGTAGTTTGTCACAACAATCAATGATCTTAAACAGATTAAGGTGGTGGGGGTCCTCCCCACAATTTTTTTCAGTAAGAAATGTTGATAGTAATCTAGACAGCCCCCAGTAATAACTATATACAGCCCCCAGTAAAAAAAAGGTACACGCTGTCACACTAAAACATGAATGTACAGCTCCCAAGTTAAGACATATACGCCCCCTGTATTATACTATATATATACACTCTCATCGGCCACTTTATTAGGTTACCTGTCAAGTCCTTACTTATCCTAATCGCATCACTGGCGTTTCCCGCAACTCTTACTTAGGCATTGCTTATGAGTCCAATTGGACACATCTTCTGTTCAGTCAACCTCTCATTCATCTTCGGAATGAAATCGTACTTTGATGCCTTTGAATTCATGGTTGTCTAGGTGCAACCGGCTGTTCATCAGTATTATTAATTCGCTATTTCTCGGATATTTCCTGCTTCTTACCTCTCACTATGGTCAAGAGGCCAAAACCCTTAGCAGTTTTCCTTGGCGAATCCTTTTCTGTTGGAGAGCGACGGTCTACAAACAACATATCAAATCGACCTTACCACAATCGAGAAGCCTTTCCCTCCTCCCAAGCCCGATACGTTGAACACTTTTAGGAGTGGCTACATCAGACATCGAATGACGCAAAATCCGTTGCCACTCTAGGTTCAGTAGATAGTCAAGGAAACTTTGCCTTCAACGATGCATCAGCTACGGGGAAGAATGAAGGTATGAGGTATTGAAACGTCGGTGCACATGTTGTGGTCATGTCAGGGCTCTGTATTCTGCTGCGAATTACGGTTTCAGAACAGTATGGGTTTCACAAATGGCCAAAGCAACAAAACTGATCCATCGCTTGTCGGAGCGACGCAGTTCTTCAAGGCTTCGTTGATGAAGGGTGTCAGGCTGGAATGCTTTGATACGGCTTCGAGCCTTGTACAATGGAGCAGTCTTTCATACGCCACAGCCGTAACACAATGGTAGTTGCAAGAGCCATTCTCATGACAGCAAGTCGTGACCAACATTGGCAGTGGCTACGTTCAGTCAGAAGAAAAGTGCGCACTGCCTTCAGCTAGAAGCATGAACAATAGCTACAGATGTTTCACACAGACTCTCAAGAATGACAAGAAGATGGCCACTGGCTGTCTTGATAAGTCGATTGTGGTGGTATATGCGGAGTTACGGGCAATTATGGGTACAAGAAAAGGGCAGCCTTGATCAGTCACTGTGTCGGGTCAACTGTGTGAATTTTTTGGCCATCTTTGCACATATGGTACTCAAGTTGAGATGCTTGTCACAGCCACAGCTCTGAGATCTATGTGCCACTTAGACTAGCAGTCTAAGAAAGTTTCGTCACCTACAGGTACCCAACAATCTGATGTATATTAAGGACTATATATCTTAAAATAATATAAATCGCCTAGTACATAATACAGCCCCAATCAAATTTCCTGTTTAGGACTCCAGATCCAACATAGCACTGGGAGGAGGAATTGCCATGATGTCGACAATTGGCAACTTGGTCATGTAATGGAAAACTCCAGAACTTCCAGCGTACCTGCACACATTGACAGTTTGAAAAAGCCAACCGTTAATGGTGCAAAAAGTGGCCGGTGAGACATATTATTATCTATATTTATTGATAGATTTTATCTCCTACAGAATTGAGCCCAGAAAATGGCGCAGCAGTTGGGACATAATACCTTGGTGCTAAGGACTGTATGCGGGAAACAATGACTGCCAATTCAGCAAATCTGGACAATATTTAATACAGATAAAGTAGAAAAAACATATTCAGCTAACTTTTAAGTAAATATATTACTTCTAGCTTGGCCAACCACTATCTTACTACCACATGTAGCGGTTGCTGAAGAGGTTGAGAACAGTCTTTGACATGTGGTTTAGACGGCATTCAAATTATTGTAGAAAACTGGCAGTGTTATCCTCCAACATAGTACATTGTTTCCATACATAAATCCAAACAATCATCCATAATATATTTTGGAATCACCGGCTCCCTCGGATATTGTGTGTGTGTGGTCTTGTTTAACTCTGTGTGCACATTTGAGAGTATCAGCAGATGACAATATATACTATCACCATGGGTGTTATTCTTTTTTTCGTAGATCAATACTTGTGTCAACGGAATGCGTGCAGTTAAACAATTTGTATGTCACTAACACATGCCTCCCATGTATCATGCCCATGAATACTTATTTGTTAATGTTTTTTAAGGCCTTTGAAGAGTCTTTCTTTAGTCAACCTGCCATAAGTATTTAGGACCACAGGCTGTTCCAACCTGTTAGGAAGGTGGTGAGAAGATATTTTAGGAGCCAATGATGCCAGAAGGAAACTTTGAGTGTCACATACAAACAACCAATGACTGTCACAGTGCGGAAAAAAGTCATGCTGTTCGATACCCTCCTGGCATAACCAATTTTCCATAGGAACTCATATTAGTTACCTTCATAAATGCCACTCCATACCGTAGGGAAAATCCTGGAAATCTGTGAGATGTCAAGTAAGCTCGGAGAGGAAATTCCTTAGCATACGTAATCTCACCCCCTGGTGATTGTTACGGTTCACTTTTGTGATGCATGTTTTACAAGATATTTGTGTCTGTTGATGATAAATCTCCAAACCAAGAGACATCATTGGTGTACCCTGTCACTGTCATGGTTCAGGCGTTGGTGGAAGTTATGGGGCCTAAATCCTCATGACATATGCCTTTAAATGGCCCAAGTGCCTTCTAAAAACATAATACTCATCTGAGTATCGGTCTTGACTAATAATCCCCTGACAACCATTGAAAGAACAAAGGCCCCTGAGTCGTCAAAGTATAATTTACAGAGTGCCCACTAATAGTGATATGTTACCTGATTACATATGATGAATCAATATTGACCCTGTAATACATACTGTCAAGGATAACATTAACATGCTATGCCACTTTGATATCGTGTCATCATGCTGTCGTATTAAATAGATTAGAGACATTACAAGTTCAGCCATATGTTATTATATATACATTTGATAAACATTTATGTATATACGGTCATATATATATATCTTGTGATTTGCATATTAGGACAGTCTCA
This sequence comes from Engystomops pustulosus, assembly GCA_019512145.1. Classification (NCBI taxonomy): domain Eukaryota; kingdom Metazoa; phylum Chordata; class Amphibia; order Anura; family Leptodactylidae; genus Engystomops; species Engystomops pustulosus. Next base: position 86,988,557 of record CM033642.1, on the reverse strand, counting down.
CATATTCGAATAATGAAGTTTAATGTAAACACTGTTACATCACTGTGTTCAATATATTTACTTTCTATCAGAAGATGTACACAAACCTCACACCAATCCTATCAATTGGGAAATCTATTTTTTATATTATATTGGCTTGTTTGATATCCTTAGAACTGCTGTCATAGAGCCCTATGTATTAAGATTTAATGATTTAATGTATTGAAAAAGTCATCATTTCCAGTTCTCTGCACATTAAAATGAACTACAGAAAGAAATCAGTGACAATAAATACAAGGATTCCATATATCAGTCGCTTAATCGTGTATGTTTACCCCAGACAATGATAATGGAACTCCATGGTTTGTCAACTGGATATCATTTCATTGTTTTATGTTTTGATAACCATTCTCTTCTGATACGCTTCACTCATTCACCTCGATGCAGTAGCCATAGATTAAGTTGTGGACCAGCACTTGAGACCTCTAACAGGTCAGTTGATTTGTTCCAGGCCTCTTTTTAGCTGAGTCAGCAATAGTTGGGTGTTGAAACAGTGCCGTAATATGATGGTAAAAACCGAAGTTTTTAAAACAACTCTTCATGATACAATCTTACAAATAATAGACTAATACCAAACCCTGATCAATGGCGGTTTTCAATACAACCATATACATTCAACTTCTGATTACTTTTTAGTAGTATGCATGACTATAACATGCTACACGCATTCTGACTGTGGATGGACCATACTCGTTCCGGACCTAAAATACCACGGCAACTTTTAAGAACATATGTTATAGCCTCTGTGTTGCTCCAACTAAGGTCCACATGGGGTTGCTAATTGCCAGATTTGAGAATTATTAGGAAAAAATCTTTATCAAAAAGCCAAAGGTCATGCAATGTATGTATTATGAGAGTAGTGTAGCTGCTTTTTAAGTTACTATCTCCCATAGGGGATTAAAATATGCAGTCAGAGTTGTAGAAAAATTACTGAGATTTCCAAACCTTTATTATACCTTTTATATTATTTCTTCATTAATACTTCATAAAATTCATTTTATAGCTAGTATACAATGAGGCATTCACAGTGTGTTGCACCCCCAAACACCCTGCTATTTCCTGCCTCTCCATCAGGACATCTAGACTACTGGCAGAGAACTGACAACACTATGTAAGTATCATAAGCAGGACAAGTTAGTGGCAAAATTACAGAATATTTGTATGGTGTCCTACCACAATTTAAAGCGAACCTGTCACCACAACTACTCCCCAAGCCTATGACAGTACCTTTCTGTAATAAATATATCCCCTGGAGGTGTTTTAGGTTTGGAAGCATGAATGAAAAATCATCTTTTTACTTTAGTATGATGCAGTACGGTAACCCGCATCCTGCATCAGTAGTCCCACCTTCTAAGTCAGGTACCCGTCTCCTGCAGTCAATTTTACTTCTACCAATTTCTTGCCTCTGGCCCCGTCCTGCCTCTAGATCTCCACGAATATTACATCACAATTAGGAGGTTTAGGGCAGGGGAATTCAGATGGGCATGGCTGGGCTGAGCAGACTAAACGCGGAGGTGGGGTTCTAATCACAGGAGGTGGGTTACCTGACCTGTCTGACTGACATCCTACAAACAATAAGAGATGATTGTCCTCATGCTGCAACCCAGAAATATCAAATCATTCTCAGGGCATACATATTATAGAAGACTGTACTGTTAGTGGGCTTGGGGGGGGGGGAGGGGGAGATGGCTTCAGTTTAAATACCCTTTAAGTATAGACAGAAATGGTAATAAACTGTAGTTCTTGTCCACCCCCTCAATCCCCCCCCTCCATTGGTTTGGCACATAGTCTAATGTGCATCTCACAGTCTCAGTCCCAAAGCGAAATCCTGCGCAGTGCTGAGGCATAAGACCATAATCCACAACTACGCTCCAAACAATATACACAGTGAAAAGCTTTATTTAGTACCCGTCTTGACTTTCGAAACTACGTACTGAGTCATGCCGGAAACGATTTGGAGCAATTGGAAATACCTCACAGCTAATCATTTACAAGCTTTGTCACAACGGCCTGGTCACCAAGCAGATGAATGTCTGTTTTTCTGTTTCTGTTTTGTGGTGTTTTTGTGTATTCAATCTAACGTACTTGACAATTGATTTGACATTATAGTTCTCCAATGTAGACTTATAAATATGAACAGATCTATAATCAGAATTGTGATAGGGCCGGATCAAGATTGGTACGGGGCCCCTTGGTTGCAAAATCTGTGGAGCCCCCTAAACCCCCTAACAATAACAATAAAACAGCTCCCTTACAATAAACATATACAGCCCCCCTAACAAAACTATCATACAGCCCCCTAACAATAACGATATTACAGGCCTGCTCCCTATAAGAATATATACAGCGTCCCAGTGATACTTATACAGCCCCCAGTAATTTTATATATAAAGCCACAGGTATCACGTATACAGCTTCTACAAAACTCTATATAGTCCCCCAGAGTAATCATTTTTTATGCCCCAGTAATGTATGTATACACCCAGCAGCAATAACTATATGACAGCCCCTACGTAACCTATATACAAACCCCTCAGTTAAAACTATATAAAACCCCCCTAACAATACTAATACATCTCCCAGGATTCACCTATAGACAACCCGCAACACACTCATATTACAACCCCCTAGTAATCACTTTATACATCCCCAGCAATAACTTATAGATCTCCCAGTTATCACTATAAGCATCCTACTATTACCTAAAACATAATCCAGTGTGAGTAACTACAGCTAAGGCTGCTACAGGGCATGAGGTTAAGGGACCTGGGGGACCGCCGATCTTATTATTCATCCCATGACACCCGTGTCCACTGCCCTGGCCTGATTGGTCCTAGCCCTGGCCGCCCATCTTCGTGTGTCGCGGGTCCACCTTTTCTTTTGATGATGTGTGTCACTGCCCCAAACCTGTTCATGACCGGTGCTGAATGGAGGTGTGAGTGCTGTGATGACTGCTCGAGCAGAATCCTCATCTCTCCAACTCCCTAGTAAAGTCCCTCGTTCCTTTCTTACAGGAGATCAACTCGGGAACCATTTGGAGGTGAGTTATAATAAATACATACACATTATATGTATCTTAAGAATTGTTATATACATGTATATTACACATGCAATAAGATCACACCTGTGTGTGTGTGTAGGGTATATATTATATATATAGATATATCATTATATATATATAGACAGCAAAAACAACAGGCACACACTTCCGAGATTTGTGGAACATCGAAAAACATACTCATTTATTACACATTGTGTCAAGGCGAGTTTCGCTCCTTGCATCTGGAGCCGTTCTCAAGCTTGAGAAAGGCTCCAGATGCAAGGAGCCAAAACGTAGCCTTGACACATGTGTGAATAAATGAGTAGGTTTTTCTGATTACCCAAATCTCGGAGTGCTGCCTTTTTTTTGCTGTTCTATGGTTGATGGACCTGGGTTCAGGTCCTGGGATGCACACCGAGTTCCTAACTTTACCGAGTGCTGCCCTCAGCTCTTGTATCATAATTATCTATATGTATCTTAATATCGATATATATATTGTGGGGATTGCTCTGGTAGTTGATGCGGTAGCAGTTGCAGAAAGCAGGGACACAAGCAGATATTAAGTCCAACTTTAAGTGTTTATTCACTACTTGCACAAACAGAACACAAACAACCTTGGTTTACTAGGCACATTCAAAAAACATTCACAAAAGTATTCCTTCTCCGCGCTAGGCGCTGTCTAATACATTGTCGGACCATAGCTAATCCGGGCGTGGTACCAGGCTGTCTGGCACACGCTCTTGGCCAGCAGGCAGAAGACAGAGGCCCCTCAGTTACCTGTTCGTGTTGAGATGCATCTCGCTTTCCAGCCTTTCTCAGTGTGGCCTTCCTACTGCTTCTGGCCTCCAGGACTAATCAGCCCTAACGAGGCTGTGTAACCGCACCTTGTGGACTATACAAAGCCCAGTGACGACCGAACCGGTGGAGTAGGAGTCCACACTACAGCCACCCCATACTCCATAATAACATGCCAGTACGGACATACAAAGGGTTCTGTGTTAGCTAGGGCCAACCCAGACAAACAGATATGATCCGACTTACTATGCTATGCATTAACCCTTGGTTACGCCAGACAAACCCCGGGCTGTTTTACCACCAGCAATTTCATGCTGCCTTGTAACGACAGATAGCGGGTTTCCCACACACACACTACTCTCAAAGTAGTATATATAGTATATATATAATGATATACATAGATATATCTAAGCTATACTATACTCTATATAGTAGATATATATATATCTATATATGCTGTTTTTGTGTGCATATGCTGTATAGTGGTGTATATAAGCTTGGTATTAGTCAATGCTTTGTAAAGATGTTCGGGTTCCCCTATTAAATTTACTTGTGTGGTTAGCGAGCATGATGTCTGATATATGGTATATATGTGGGTACAGGACGGTCCACCCTACTTAAGGACACCCACTTACAGACAACCCTTCTTAGTACAGACAGAACCCTCTGACTCTGTGTGAAGCTCGTCTATGAATGCTTTTACATCGTCCCAACTGCATAATCAGCTGTAGTTCCTGTCTGTAAATGAAGCTTTATGATCATTGCTTCGGTCCCATTACAGTAAAAATGTTAAAAACTCAATTGTCAACTGAGGCCAAAGAATTTTTTTGTTTGGTTCTACAATTTAAAATATTATATTTGACTTACTACAAATTCAACTTAAGAACAAAACCTCGAAGCTTATCTTGTACGGAACCCGCGTGACTGCCTGTATGTATAAATATCACTCGATCGGCCACTATTAGGTACACCATGACAGTAACGGCTTTGGACTCCCTTTTGCCTTCAGAACTCCTCATTCTGTCGTGGCATAGTTCAACAATGGTGCTGGAAGCATTCCTCCCAGAGATTTTGTCCATATGACATGATGGCATCACACAGTTGCCGCAGGATTTGTCGGCTGCACATCCAGATGACGAATAGTCTCCCGTTCCACCACACCTCCCAAAGATGCTCTATTGGATTGACGATACTGGTGACTGTGGAGCCTTGATACAGTTAAACTCATTGTCATGTGCAAGACAACCAGTCTGAGATGATTCCAGCTTTAAATGACATGGCGCTTATCCTGCCTGAAAGTATGCCATAATGTTGGGGTAATTGTGGTCATAAGGGATGGAATGAGTCAGCAACAATACTCGCAGGTAGCCCTTGTGGCGTTTGCCAATGATGCCTAATTTTGGTACAAGGGGCCCAAAGAGTGCAAGAAAATATTCCCCAGCACATGACACCACACCAACCAGCCTGAACCATTGATCAAGGCAAGATGGATCCATGCTCTATGTTCGTACCACAATTCTGACCGCTACAATCCGTAATGGTCGCAGCAGAAATCGAGATCATCAGGACCAGGCAAAAGTTTTTCCATTTTAGACTGTCCAAATTTCGATGAGCTTGTGCAAATGTCGCCTCAGTTTTCCCTGTTCTAGCTTGAAAATGGAGTGGCAACCCCTTCGGTGTGCTCTTGCTGCTGTAGCCATCTGCTCAAAATCTCGACTACTGTGCGTTCCGAATGCTCTTCTGCCTACCTGGTTTGAACGGCGTGGCCGATTGTCGGTCCACTGTTTGCCGTTTCTATCAGCTTGAACCATCCTGCCATTCTCCTCGACCTCTTGGAAGCATCACAAGGCATTTCTCGCCCACAGAACTGTGCTCACTGGATGTTTTTTCTTTTTCGGACCAATTCTCTGTAAACACTGATAGATGGTGTGCTGTGAAAATCCCAGTCGATCAGCAAGTTTCTGAAAACTCAACCAGCCTTTGGCTACCAACCAACCATGCACGACTTCAAAGGCACTCAAATCACCTTTTCCCATACTCCCCATAATTTAAAATTCTGAGAAGATGCAGAATTGAAATTTTTATGAAACGCGGCTGGCAGACGTGGGTGCGGCCTACCCTGGCACTGGGTAACTTTTTAAAAACCATGTGACTCTGTTCTTTTTCCACATTTCTTCCTGAGCAAGTAAACAAAAACAACAGATATTCAAATGTAATCATCTCATATTTTGAAACAATCGTCATAACTGTCTCAAAACCCTGAATTTCATTTTGGATTATTTTGTTAAACATAACAAATAGGTTTAAATTAAACAGGTGTTCTTATCTGGGCACTCACATTCAGTTTCATTAACCCCTAGGTGCACCAGGACGTTATAGTACGTCCCTGGCACTATATGCTTAGTGCACGGGGACGTGCTATAACGTCCTGCTTCTGGCACCGGCTCACGAAAGGAGCCGACTCCGATCGCGGGTGTTAACCACTTACACGCCGCGGTCAAGCATGACCGCGGTGTGTAAGGGTGTTTGCGCTATGGATCGGATCCCCCGCACCGCTTACCAGGGGATCCGATCCACTTCTGGGCAGCTCCGAGGACTGGCATGTGCCCCGGAGCTGCCCCGTCTCCCTGGCAGTCAGACCCCTTCCGGGTCTGACTGGAAACTGAGCATGCGCAAGCATGCCAGACTGATATACTGCTCTACAATAAAATAGTATTGTAGAGAAGTGTATTGAACTTGAACTAGCGATCAGAGCATCGCTAGTTCAAGTATATATAAGTAAAAAAAAGTGAAAAACACTGAACACTACACATTATAATAAATAAAAAATAAATACATTAAAATATAAGCCAATATAAGCCACTTTCCCATGAAAACACTTAATAAAGTATAAAAAAACACAAAAACACAAAAAAACTAATCTGCATAATAAAACAGAATCGTTACTGGACCCGCATGGTAAACGCCAGAGAAAAAAAAACTCAAAAACGTTCCGAAAAAGGATCATTTTTAATTAATACCCTATAAAAATGCTCTAAAAAGTGATTTAAAAAATGTTATGTACTCTAAAATAATCTCACTCAAAATAACAACTCTTCTCGCAAAAAATAAGCCCTTAACCAGATTTGTCAGCCGAAAAATAAAAAAGTTATGGATATTAAAAGATGGTGATGCTAAAATGAACAAGATTTTCTTCAAATTAGTTCTTATTCAGTACAATTAAATAAAATACCCAAAAACCCCATATTTGGTATCCCTGCGTCCGTAACAATCTGCATAATAAAACAGAATCATTATTAGAACCGCAAAGTGAACCCCGTAAAAAAAAAACCCAAAAAGCTCCAAAAAAAGATAAATTTCAATTAATACCCTATAAAAATGCTCTAAAGGTGATTTAAAAAATGTTATGCACTCTAAAATAAGATCACTAAAAAGAACAATCCTTCTCGCAAAAAATAAGCCCTTAAACAGATTTGTGAGGCGAAAAATAAAAAAGTTATGCATATGAAAGGCGGTGATGCTAAAATTAACAACATTTTTGTGAAATTACTTTTTATTCAGTAAAAATGGGAAAAAATTAAAAAAATCTATATAAATGAGGTCTTTTCGTAATCGTGGCGACCCATAGCATAAAAATAATATACTATTTTTATGGTATGGTTAACGACCAAAAAAAAAAACATAAAAAAGTTATGCATATGAAAGGCGGTGATGCTAAAATTAACAACATTTTTGTCAAATTACTTTTTATTCAGTAAAAATGGGAAAAAATAAAAAAATCTATATAAATGAGGTCTTTTCGTAATCGTGGCGACCCATAGCATAAAAATAATATACAATTTTTATGGTATGGTTAACGACCAAAAAAATTGATGCTTTTCATTTCTTCCACCAACATAGAGTTAATAAAATCTCACCAATTAGCTATAGATGCCCCAAAATTACGTACCATAAAAGTGCATCTCATGTGGCAAAAGAAATAAGCCCCTACAGGTCCTCAATAAAAAAAAGAAAAAAACTATAGCCTGTACAATGTGACATAGCCAATCTGCTCTGCATGGCGCCTCCTTCTCTTCTATGCCCTGCCGTGCGCCCATACAGCAGGTTACCACCACATATAGGGTGACTTCCTCAGGGGTAAGTGTCTTACTTACTTACCCCTGAGGAAGTCACAAGTTTGGGTGACGATATGCGTGGGGTCTGCCTTACTCCCTCCTCCCCCTTTTGGCTGCCCCTGCAACCGGTTCGCATTAACCTGCCACTCTCCTACTCTGGGACCACCTTTGGTATTGTATGACCAGGTTCAGGAACAAGTTCATTCATGCACCTTATCTGCACAGGCCACTTTATGTACCTTGTTTACTGATTGTTTATACATGAATTATTATTGAGTATTGTACCTGTGTGTGGATATTAGATTGACCAACATGGGATAGGGAGTATTTGGGCATCACTTGCCCTTGGTAGCTGTATACTGGCAAATGAAAAAAAAAATTATATTTTTTCTTTTTTTTTTGTAAATAAACGCAAAACTTATGGCCACAAGTTACCACTAAAATGAAGTACAACATGTGGAGGACAAACAAACTTACAGCAGGGTGTTTGTAAAAGTGTGAATAATTCAATTTTGGCTGAGCCAACCAGTTCTGTAAGAGCATGCATATAGGCAACAAGAGCAGTGTCCCATTATATGCCTTTGAGTCCTTATTATTTCGTCAAATCTCTGCTTGATGGAACATTCTGTTTGCATACAGGATGAATGAAACATTTGTTCCAAAAGTGCACCTAGCTGTATGCCCTAATTCACAATCAGGCCGACCGGATCTATTTATCAGGTTGGTGGGGCCCCTGGGCACAAAATTGTGGAGGCCCCAACTGAGTGCAGGTGCATACACGTCCTCCTGCTCACTTTCCACCTATACCAGCAGTAACCCAGCTACATACAGCTGCCCTCATTTTTAAAAAAAATGTGTAGCGGATACCTTGCACTTACCTTCACTCAGCACGCTCGGTGTTGCTACTCCCCAGTGCTTCTGAGGCTTTTCAGCGCCCAGCCGCGCCACCTGGGCCATTGGGGAAGATTTACTTACCCGGTCCATTCGCGATCCAGCGGCGCGTTTCTCCTGCGCCGAGGATGTATTAAGGCAGTTCCTCCGACGTCCGCTTGCTTCGCTGAATTCCGGAAGACTGGAATACCACCGAGCCGTGAGTGACGGTAACGCAAGCTCCGCCACACCTTTTTGTTTTAATGCGGCGGGTTTTTTCGAACCGTCGTTTTTTTTTTATCGGCCACGAACCCCGATTTCCGCTCGCGTGAATGCCGCACCAATGACACAATCCGATCGCGTGCGCCACAATCCCGGGCAATTCAGGGAAACTCTGTGCAAATCGGAAATTTCGGGTAACAAGTAGGAAACGCGAACGGGGCACTTAGTAAATGACCCCCATTGTGTAGCCATATTCTCATTTATAAATGATATCTGAGAATGAACTCTTTTGCTGGTGTTGTGCGCATGCGTCCGGCGGACTTCTGATCTCGGGCTCAGTTAGTAGCACGATGCGCGGCGATCCCGACAGTGGACCCATTCTGTCACATGATCGGATCACGTGATTGGCGCGGCCGGGTGCCGGAAACCGGGAAGTGGCAGCCCACAGCACGCCGATACGATAGCTAACACCATGCTTGTCCATCATATACAGGTTGAATATCCCTGATTCTATTGCGTCCCAAAGTCGTTTAAATCGTTGTACCTTGTCGGATACCTTTACCTTTGACGAGCGCGTCAGGTTGTTCATCAACGGAGGTTGGTGATTTCACTCGTGCAAGAAACAAACAAAACGAAGTTTACGTATGCATAAGTTAGTTTAGTTCAGATATCAGCTGTATATCGGGACTTTTCTCCTGTACTTGTTTCCGTTGGGCACTTTAAAACTTACCCTCATGTAGTCCAGTAATTCTTCAATGCTACTCCTAACCTTTGACCTTCCTGATGTATGACTATTCCTCCAGCACAAGATATCATTCTGTGCAAAACCTTTTTACACAATGAATGTTTTGTAATTTTAATAGCATATTCATAAATTTTCATAATTTTGTTAAACAAACATAATGGGGGTCATTACTAAGGGCCCGATGCGCGTTTTACCTGACGTGTTACCCAAATTTTCAGATTGTGCGATTTTCCACGTAGTGCCTTGGGATTTTGGCCGCACGCGATCGGGATTGTGGCGCATCGGCGCGGCATGCACGAGACGGAAACGGGGGGCGTGGCGCCCGAACGGACAAACGATGATTCGGAAAAAACCGCCGAAATTTAAAAAGGGTCGCGGGAACTCGCGCTTACCTTCACTAGGTATAGGCCCCGGTGAACTTCAGGCATTCCAGAGGGCCCCTCGGGGAACTTCAGCCGCGGTGGACGTCGGAGGAGGGACCTACCTTAGTGAATCCGGCGGACCCGAAATCCACCCAGAGAACGCCTGCCGTTGTGATCGCGAATGACCGCGGTAAGTAAATCTGCCCCATATGTGTAATTCGTGGGCTTTTGTCTAGTAGGTAGTATATATATATCATAGCTATATATTTTTAAAGGTCTAATTCATTCAGTAATTATTGTTGTGAAGCATTCCAGCCTTGAGATAACACCTCTAATGAACCAAGTTGTATACACTCAGCGCAGTCAGTGCCTATGGAGCAATGTTTAAATTATTGACTCACACTTCACTTCTCAAACTTGTCACAGAAAAAACATGATATGTGAAACTCAAACAGCATTGTCAAATTAGTCTTGAGATAATAAGACTCACAGCCAAATGTGCAAACTTTCACCTTGCTCCACCCTTGAGTATATTAACATGGGTCTTTGAGAATCAAGGAGGCCAGGGATTTAGCTTACCAAAGTTGTAATGGACCTACGTATGAGTCTCTAAGGACTAAGAGCACGAACTTGATATTGCTTTATTTAGCCTGTCTAAAGGAAATATATCAGAAAACCAGTCAACTGCGCGATGGTAATTTTCCAATCTCGATTGTTGTCAGCCCACAGGTAATGAATTATAGACCCTTAAATCAATTGTAGGTTGTTAGTCACCCTACATGTAGAGGGAAGCTGTCAATGTTCCACAGCGATAAATATTAATTCCGAGACATTGAGCACAGTAGAAATTCGATCGACCTGAGGAAGGAAATATGAGCAAGCATTGTCACTTTCATTGTAAAGGGCCTTCGCAAGGGCCACTAGGAGGACTTAAAGAGGAAATTGTAACATCCCGAAAATAAATGAATCCAGCCTACAGTAATTTCTCAACAGACCCTATTCCAGAGCACCTTACTTATTGTAAGCCTTTGTTTTCTGTTAAGAGCCCCCCATCGTTTTTAGTTTTTAAGTCTTTTTTGTTGGTTAACAGTAAACATTACATATAGTATCTATCCCAAAAAAAACCTTAGTGCTACAATGTCCATGGGTCTGCGTCTCTTACGTGTTATTCATTTTCATGTATTTATTATTTTGAACCCTTATGTATAGTAAATTTCAAAGGTAATTTAACTGTTCATAATTCATTTTAAATTGATGGATATATACAATACAACATTTTCTTAAAATGATACTCTTTAGGTTTCATATCTTTAACACCAATATATGGGACAATCAAGCAGTCCCAATGATAATCTGCTTAAACCATGGATGACATGTTCGGAGTTTTCCCAGGACTGTTGACATCCAGTCACACCGAACATGTATTGCAGCTTAGTGTTATTAAAATAAAATCGAGCTGGATGCAATATCAAGCACAGCCCACTATACAATCTATGGTGCTCTGTAAGGAGAAGGCGGCCACAGTATTCATCTGATATGCTGTAGTTTGTCACAAGCAATAATGATCTTAAACAGATTAAGGGTGGGTGGGGGTCCTACCCCACAATTTTTTTCAGTAAAGGAAAATGTTGATTAGTAATATATACAGACCCCCAGTATACACTATATCCAGCCCCAGTAAAAAAAAGGGTACACAGCTTCACACATAATACATAGAATGTACACGCTCCCCAAGTAATACAATATACAGCCCCCTGTATTATAAATAATATATATACACTTCATCGGCCACTTTTTATTAGGTATACTGTCAATCCTTCTCTTCCCTATCACCTGGTCGTTTTTTCCCCCCCCCTCTTACTTAGCACGCTTGCTTTGATCCAACCATTTGCCGACTTCACTCCTTCTGTTTCTCCTCACCTCTCGATTCCATTCTTCCCAATCTGTTCACATATCTCACCTCTTTACTCTTACTAATTCTTTTCTCTACCTGCTAATCCCTTCTCCATCAGTATTATTTTACATTCCTTTCTCCTCCGCTATATCTTCGCCTGCTTCTTTGTCTCTCTCACTACTCGGCCCCCACATTTTCCCTCCCTTCTTTACACCACCCATTGCCTCCTCTCCTCCTTTCCCTCCTCCCCCCCGTGTCCCCCTGATCGTTTAACACTTAATTCTAATCAGAACATCAATGGCGGCAAAATCAGTTACACTCTAGGCAGTAGATAGGGTCAAGACAATCTTCTGCCGTTCAAACCGAGCATCAGTACGGGGGAAGAAGAAAGGTGATTTGAGGCCTTTTGAACGTCGGGCACATTGGTTGTGGTGCAGACAGGGCGGTCTGAGTATTCGAAACTGCTGATTTACTGGGATTTTTCCACGCAAACCATCACTGGGTTTACAGAGAATGGCCCAAAAAAGAAAAAACATCCAGCTATGCGGAGCGCGGCAGTTCTGTGGGCGGAAAGGCCCTTCGTTTGATGCAAGGTGCAGAGGCAGGAATGGCAGAACGGCTTCGAGCTGATAGAAGGAAACAGTGACTCAATCGCCACACCGTACAACACAAGGTAGGCAGAAGAGGCATTCTCTGACAGCACAGTCACGTGAAACTTTGAGGCCAGTGGGCTACAGCAGGCAGAAGAACCACACGGGTGCCACTGTCCTTTCAGCTAAGAACAGGAAAAATGAGGCTACAATTTGCACACGATCATCAAAATTGGACAGTAGAAGATGGAACCACCCGTGGCTGGTCTTGATAACGTCCGATTGTGCTGCGTTATCATGTCGGATGGTCTAGGGTCAGAATTTTGGCGTCAACAAATGAAAGCAGGGATCCATCTGCCTTGTATCAAACGGTTCAGGCTGGTGGTGGTCGGTGTCATGGTGTGAATATTTTCTTGGCCACTCTTTGGGCACCCTTGGTACTCAAGTTGAGATCGTTGCAACGCCACAGCCTACCTGAGTATTTTGTGACCACTTGTCCATCTTTATGACCACAAAGGTACCCAACCATCTGATGGATACTGTCAGCAGGACCTGCGCCATGTCATAAAGCTGGAATCATTCTCAGACTGGTCTTCTTCAACAGGACAAATCTCACCAGATCACAACCATGAGCACTTTGGGATGTGGTGGAATGGGAGATTCGCATCATGGATGTACGCGACAATCTGCCGGCAAACTGTGTGATGCATCATGTCAATGGACCACAAATCTCCAGAGGAATGCTTCCCAGCATAGTGTTGACTCTAGCACGAAGACATTGAGGCAGTTCTGAAGGAAAAAGGGGGCCAACCTGTTACGAACATGGTTTGTACCTAATAAAAGTGGCCGGGTTGAGGGTATACTATATATATATTATATAAACATATAAGTTATTATTATTAGATAGATATATATATATTCCCTCCTAGTAACACAGATATTGACAGACCCCCAGAGAAAAAAATGGGCAGCAAGGCAGATGTGTTCCTTGGTCTAGGTCAAACACTATAATCCACCTTTGGGTGGTCTAGTAGACTCTGTCATTGGGAAACAAGGTTGTTGACTGCCAATTCAGCAAATGTGGACAATATTTTAATACAGATGATAAAGTAGAAAAAACATATTCACGCCTCACTTTTTTAATGAAATATAAGTACTTCTAGCTTGGCCAACCACTATCTTACTACCACATGTAGCGGTTGCTGTAATGAGGTTGAGAACAGCTTTGACATGTGGTTAGACGGCACTTCAAATTGATTGTAGAAAAACTGCAGTGTTATCTCCAACATATACAATTGTTTCCATACATAATCCATACATCATCCATAATATATTTTGGAATCACTGGCTCCTCAATATATTGTGTTTGTGGTCTTGTCTTAACTCTGTGTGCACATTTGAAGTTATCAGCAAGAGTGACAATATGATACTACACCATGGGTGTTAATTTTTTTTCGTATGATCAATACTTGTGTAACGCGATGCGTCAGTGTAAACAATTGTATGCTACACTAACAATGCCTTCCCATGTATACATGCCCATTGAATACTTATTTGTTAATTGTTTTTAATGCCTTGAAGTCTTTCTTTAAGTCAACCTGTCATAAGGCTTTAGGCCCACAGGCTGTTACCAACCTGTTATGGAAGGTGGTGAAAGAATTTTAGGGACAAGGATTGCCAGAAGGAAACTTTGAGGTCACATACAAACAACCTAATGACGTCACAGGGCGGAAAAAAGTTCATGCTGTCGATACCTCCTGACTAACCAATTTTCCATAGGAATTCATTTAGTTTACTTCTAGTAAAATGCCACTCAGACGTGAGGAGAAAATACCTGAGGAAATATGTGAATGTCAATTAAGCTCAGGAGAGGAAATTCCGTTAGCATACGTTTAATCTCCCCCCTGGTGATTGTTACCGGTTTCATTTGTGCATGCAGTGTTTTACAAGATATTTCTGTGTGATGATAAATCTCCAAGACCAAGGACATCATTGTGACCCTGTCACTGTCATGGATTCCAGGTTGGTGGAAGTTTATGGGCCTAAATCCTCATGACATGATGCCTTTAAATGGCCCCAAGTGCCTTCTAAACATAATATGCATACTGATATCGGCTTGACCTAATAATTCCACATGACCGACCAGTTGAAAAGAACAAAGGCCCCTGAGTGTCAAAGTAATAAATTTACAGAGTGTCCCACTTAATAGTGATAATGTTCCTGATTACATATGATGAATTAATATTGACCCTGTAATACATACTGCAAGGATAACATTAAATGCTATGCCCACTTTGATATCAGTGTCAAATCATGCTGTGTATTAGAATAGTTAGAGACATTTACAAGATTAGCCATATGTTATTATATATACATTTCGAAACATGTATGTATATACGGTATATATATATATCTTTGATTGCATATTGACAGTCTCAAATATTAATAATGAAGTTTAATGTAAACACTGTTACATCCCTGTGTTCAATTATTTACTTTCCTATCGAAGATGTGACACCAAACCTGCACATCCTACAATATGGGAATCTATTTTTTATATTATATTGCTTGATTTGATTATCCTTAGAACTGCGTCATAGAGTCCTATGTATTAAGTATTTAATGATTTAATGTATTGAAAGTCATCATTGTCCAGGTCTCTGCACCATTAAAATGAAATACAGAAAAGAAATCAGTGACAATTAAATACATGGATTCCATATATTCAGTCGTTAATCGTGTATGTTACCCCAGACAATGCATATATGGAACTCCATGGTTATGTCAACTGGATAATCCTTTCATTGTTTGTATGTATGATAAACCATTCTCTTCTGAGTCTCTTCACTCATTCCCCTCGATGCAGTAGCCATAAATTAAGTTGGGACCAGCACTTGAGACCTCTAACAAGGTCAGTTGATTGTTCCAGGCCTTTTTAGCTGGTCAGCAATTAGTTGGGCTTGTTGAAAAACAGTGCCCGTAGATATGGGATAAAAACGAAGTATTTTAAAAAAACTCTTATGATACTCTTACAAATAATAGGGACTAATACCCCAAACTGATCAATGGGCTGTTTTCAATACAAACCAATACATTCTAACTCTGATTACTTTTTAGTATATGCTACTATAACATTCTACACGCAGTGACTGTGAGATGGAACCATTACTCTTCCTGACCTAAGAATACCACTGCAACTTTTAAGAACATATTTATAGCCTCTGTGTTGCTCAACTAAGGTCCACAGGGGGTTGCTAATTTGCCAGATGTTGTAAGGAATTATAGGAAAAAAATCTTATCAAAAAGCCAAAGGTCATGCAAGTCTAGTAATATGCAGAGTAGTGTAGCTGCTTTTTAAGTTACTATCTCCATAGGGAATTAAAATATGCAGTCAGAGTGTAGAAAAATTACTGAGATTTCCAAACCTTTATTATACCTTTTATATTATTTCTTCCTTATATACTTCGAACACAATTCATTTTAAAGCTGTATACAATGAGGCATCAAGTGTGTCTGCACCACAAACACTGCTATTCCTGCCTCTCCTCAGGACAGCTATGCTACTGCAGAGAAACTGACAAACACTATGTAAGATCATCAAGCAGTACAAGTATAGTGGCAAAAATTACGGAATATTTGTATGGGTCCTACCACAATTTAAAGCGAACCTGTCACAACAACTCACTCCCCAAGCCTATGAGCAGTACCTCTTCTGTAATAAATATATCCCCTGGAGGTGTTTTTAGGTTTGGAGCATGAATGAAAAATCATCTTTTATTACTTTAGTCTGATGCAGTTAGGGAACCCGCATCGCAATCAGGTAGTCCCACACCTTCTGAAGTCAGGCTAACCCCGTCTCCTGACAGTCAAATTTTACTCTGACCAATTTCTTGCCTATGGCCCCTCATGCCTCTAGATCTCCACGATATTACATCACACATTAGGAGGTCCTTCGGGCAGGGGAATGCGTCAGATGGGCATGGAGTGCGGCTGAGCAGACCTAACTGCGGATTCGGTGGGGTACTAATCACAGGAGGTGGGTACCTGACCTGTCTGACGACATCCTACAAAACAATAAGAGATGATTGTCTTCATGCTGCAACCCAGAAATATTCAAATATCTTCAGGGGAAAATACATATTATAGAAGACGGGTCTGTTAGTGGGCTTGGGGGGGGGGGGGGGGAGATGGCTTCAGTTTAAATACCTCTTAAGGTAGAGAACAGAAATGGTAATAAACATTAGTTCTTGTCCACCCCCTCAATCCCCCCCCCCATTAGGGTTTGGCACAATAGGTATCTAATGTCAGCTCACGTCTCAGCCAAAGGCGAAATCCCTGGCCGTTCAGTGCTGAGGCATAAAGACCATAATCCACCAACAGCTCCAAAGCAATATACACAGATGAAAAGCTTTATTTAGTACCGTCTTGATTTAGAAACTACGTTATGAGCATGACGGGGAAACGATTTGAGCAAATTGGAAATACCTCACAGCTTAATCATTTACAAGATTGTCACAAACAGACCTGGTCACCAGAGCAAGAGAATGCTGGTTTTTCTGTTTCTGTTTTGTGGGTTATTTGTGTATCAATCTAACGTACTTCGACAATTGATTTGACATTATAGTTCTCCAGATGTAGAGCTATATAAATATGAACAGATCTAATAATCAGAATCTGTGATAGGGCCGGATCAAGATTGGTACGGGGCCCCTTGGTTGCAAAATTGGTGGAGCCCCCTAAACCCCCGTGTAACAATAACAATATACAGCTCCCTTACAATAAAACTATATTACAGCACACCCCTAACAATAACTATCTATACAGCCCCCTAACACATAACGATATACAGGCTCCTAGCATCCCTAATAAAATATATACAGCGCCCAGTGAT
Organism: Engystomops pustulosus; assembly: GCA_019512145.1. Classification (NCBI taxonomy): domain Eukaryota; kingdom Metazoa; phylum Chordata; class Amphibia; order Anura; family Leptodactylidae; genus Engystomops; species Engystomops pustulosus. The sequence continues at coordinate 86,970,994 of CM033642.1, read as the reverse complement.
CACTTATACCAGCCCCATAATTTTATATATTAAAGCCCACAGGATCACTGTATACAGCTTCTTACAAAAACTATATATAGTCCCCCAGTAATCAATTTTTTTATGCCCCAGTAATTACTGTATACACCCAGCAAGCAATAACTATATGACAGCGCCCTAGTAATCCTATTACAAACCCCTCAGTTTAAAACTATATAAAACCCCCCCTAACAATAACTATATACATCTCCCAGTATTCACCATATAAAAACCCAGCAAAACTCATATTACAAACCCCCTAGTAATTCACTTTATACATCCCCAGCCAATAACTTATAGAAGCTCCCAGTTATCACTAAATAAAGCACCTACAATAAACTAATCCAGTGTGAGTAACTACAGCTTAAGGCTGCTACAGGGCATGAGGTTAAGGGACCTGGGGACGCCGAGTCATTATTATTCATCTACCATGACACCCGGTCCACTCCCTGGCTGGATTGGTCCTAGCCCTGGCCGCCCATCTCGTGTGGCGGGGTCCACCTTTTCTTATTTGATGATGTGATGTCAGTGACCCCTAAACCTGTTCATGACCGGTGCGAATGGAGGTGTGAGTGCTGATGAGATGCTCGAGCGAATCCCACTCTCCAACTCCTAGTAAAGTCCCTTTCCTTTTTTACAGGAGATCAACTTCGGGAACCATTTGGAGGGAGTTATAATAAATACAGTACAATTATATGTATCTAGAATTGTATATATACAGTGTATATTACACAGCATATAAGATACACACCTGTGTGTTGTTGTGTAGGGATATACTACTGATATATATAGATTATCTATATATATATAGACAGCAAAAACAACGGGACACAGCACTCCGAGATTTGTGGAACATCGAAAACCAATACTCATTTATTAACTACATTGTGTCAAAGGCGAGTTTCGTCTCCTTGCATCTGGAGCCTTCTCAGCTTGAGAAAGGCTCCAGATGCAAGGAGCCAAAACGGAGCCTTGACACATGTGTGAATAAATGAGTATGTTTTCTGATTTCAACCCCAAATCTCGGAGTGCTGCCTTTTTTTGCTGTTCTATGGTTGATGGACCTGGTTCAGGTCCTGGGAATGCACCCGGAGTTCCTAACTTTACCGAGTGCTGCCTCAGCTCTTGTATCATATATTATCTATATTGCTATCTTATATCGTATATATATTGTGGGGCATTGCTCTGGTAGTTGACTGGGTAGCAGTGCAGGAAAGCAGGGACACAAGCACAGATGAAAGTCCAACTTTTAAGTGTTTATTCACTACTTGCACAAACAAGAACCAAACAAGCTTGGTTTACTAGGCACATGCAAAAACATTCACAAAAGTAATTCCTGCCCGGTAGCGCGCTTGTCTAATACAATTGTCGGACCAATAGCTATCCGTGGGGGCGTGGTACCAGGCTGCTGGCACACGCTCTTGGCCAGCAGGCAAGAAGACAGAGGCCCTCAGTTACCTGTTGCGGTGAGATGCATCTCGCTTTCCGCTCTTTTCAGGTAGGGCCTTCCTAAGCTTATGGCCTGACAGGACTAATCAGGCCCTAACGCAGGCTGTAACCGCACCGTGAGACTATACAAAAGCCCCCCAGGACGAAGCACCGGGGAGAGGAGTCCAACTACAGCCGACCCCATCTCCATAATAAGCAGGACCAGTACGGACATACAAAGGGTCTGTGTCAGCTAGGCACACACAGACAAAACAGAATATCCTGACTTACTCATGTATGCATTGAACCTTGGGTTACTGCCAGACAAAACCCCGCGGGCTGTTACAACAGCATTTATCTGCCCTGTAAGACAGATAGCGGTTTTCCCACACCACAACTCTCAAAGTAGACATATAGATATATATATAATACGATATAGATAGATATATCTAGAAGCTATATATACTATATAGAGATAATATATATCTATATATGCTGTTTTGGTGTGCATTATGCTGTATAGTGTGTATATAAGCTTGGTATGTAAATGCTTTGTACAAAATGTATAGGGGTTCCCCTATTAATATTTACTTGTGTGGTAGCTGATGCATGATGTCTGAATATATTGTATATATGTGATACAGGCGGTCCCCTACTTAAGACACCCAACTTACAGACAACCCTTCTAGATACAGACGACCCTCTGACCTCTGGTGAAGCTCGCTATGAATGCTTCTACATAGTCCCAGACTGCAATAATCAGCTGTAAGTTCTGTCATGTAAATGAAGCTTTATTGGATCATTTCTTGGTCCAAATTCAGTAAAAAATGTTTAAACTCAAATTGTCAATGAGGCCAAAAATATTTTTTGTTTGGTTCTACAATTATAAAATATTATAGTTTGACTTACATACAAATTCAAACTTAAGAACAAACCTCCGAATCTTATCTTGTTACGTTAACCCGCGGACTGCCTGATGTAGTAAATATACACTTCATCGGCCACTTGATTAGTTACACCATGGATAGTAACGGGCTTGGACCCCTTTTGCCTTAGACAGAACTGCCTCAATTCTCGGTGGCATAGTTCAACAAGGTGCTGGAAGATCCTTCAGAGATTTGTGTCCATGCACTGATGGCATCACACAGTTGCACGCAGGATTTGTCGGCTGCACATCCAGATGACGAAATCTCCCGTTCCACCACATCCCACAAGATGCTCTATGGGATTGAGGATTCTGGTGACTGGGAGGCAGTGAGTCAGTGAACTCATTGTCATGTTCAGAAAACCAGTTGAGATGATTCCAGCTTTATGAATGGCGCATTATCCGTGCCTGCAAAGTATGCCATAGGGTTGGTGTAAATGTGGTCATAAAGGGATGCGAATGAGTCAGCAACCAATTGACTCAGGTACGGGCCTGTGGCGTGGCCATGATGCTAATTTGGTACAAGGGCCCCAAAGAGTTGCCAAGAAAATATTCCCCACACATGACAACCACCACCACCAGCCCTGAACCATTGATACAAGGCAAGATGGATACCACGCTTCATGTTCGGTTGACGCCAAAATTCCATGAACCTACCATCCGAATTCGAGCAAGAAATCGAGACTACAGGACCAGGCAAAAGTTTTTTCCACATCTTACTGTCCAATTTCGATGAGGCTGTGCAAATGTAGCCTCAGTTCCCTGTTATTAGGCTGAAAGGAGTGGCCACCAGGTGCTGGTCTTCTGCTGCTGTAGCCCATCTGCCTCAAAATTCGACCATACTGGCGGTTCAGAGACTGCTCTTCTGTCCTACACCTTGGTTTGAACGGCGTGGCGATTTGACGTCACATGTTGCCTTTCTATCAGCCTTGAACCAGTCTGCATTCTCCTCTGACCTATGGAACATCAACAAGGCATTGCCGCCACAAGAACTGATGCTCACTGGATGTTTTTTTCTTTTTCGGACAATTTCTCTGTAAACCTAGAGATGCGTTGTGCGTGTGAAAATCCCAGTCGTCAGCAGTTTATGAAAACATCAGGACCAGCCTTCTGGCACCAACAACCATGCCACGTTCAAGGCACTTCAAATAACCTTTATTCCCATACTCCCCATAATTTAAATTCTTGAGACGAGCCAAGAATTGGAAAATTTTTATGAACCGGACGGCTGGCAGGACGTGGGTGCCTACCTGGCTGGGTATTGTTTAAAAACATGTGACGTTGTTCGTTTTGTCCAAATTATTTCCTGAGCAAGTAAACAAAAACAAACAAGAATTCACAAATGTAATCATCTCATTTTTGAAACATCGTCATAACTGCTCATAACCTGAATTTATTTTGGATTATTTTTGTATAAACTAACAAATAGGTTTAAATTAAACGGGGTTCTCATTCGGGCACCACATTCAGTTATCATAACCCTAGGCGCACAGGAAGTTATAGTACGTTCATGGCACTACATGCTTAGCTGCAAGGGGACGTGCTATAACGTCCCTGTTTGGCACCGGCTCAACGAAAGGAGCCACGACTCCGACTGCGAGGCTGTAACCACTTAACACGCGCGGTCAAGCATGACCGCGGTGTTGTAGGGTGGTTGCGCTATGGATCGGATTCCCGCACCGCTTACTGTGGGATCGATCCACTTCTGGGCACGCTCCGGGACTGGCAGGGCCCCGTTAGCCCGGTCCTCCTGGCAGCTCAGACCCTCAGGGGTTGCTGGAAATGGAGCATCGCGGCAAGCATGGCAAGACTGATATGATGCTTACAATTAAATAGTATTGTTAGGAGACGGTGTATTGACTTGAACCAGCGATAGAGCATCGCTTGTTTCAAGTATGTATAGTAAAAAAAGTGAAAAAACACTGAACACTACCATTATTTAATAAATTACAAAATAAATACATTAAATATAAGCCCACCTAAAATGTCACTTTCCCATAAAAACACTTAATAAAGTAAAACAAACACGCCAAAAAAACAAATATGTGCATATAAAACAGAATCGTACTGGACCGCATGGTAAACGCCCAGAGAAAAAAAAAACTCAAAAACGTTACGGAAAAAGGATCATTTTAATTAATACCTATACAAATATGCTCTACTAAGTGATTACAAAAATGTTAGTACTCTTAAAAAAGCTAGCCAAAATAGCAACTCTTCTCACAAAAAATAAGCCCTAAAACCAAAAATTTGTCAGCGAAAAAGTAAAAAAGTTAGAGTTATTAAAAGTGGTGATGCTAAAATGAACAAGATTTTCTTCAAAATTAGTTCTGTGTCAGTACAATTAAAATAAAAACCCAAAAACCCCATATTGGTTCCCTGCAGTCCGTAAACATTCTGCATAATAAAAAAGAATCTATTATGGAATCGCAAAAGTGACCCCGTAAAAAAAAAACCCCCCAAAAAGCTGCCAAAAAAAAAGATTCACATTGAATTTTAATACCCATATAAACATGCTCTAAAAGGGGATTTAAAACATGTTATGCCACTCTCTTAAAAAAGATCCACTAAAAGAAACATCCTTCCGCAAAAAAATAAGCCGTTAGACAGATTGTGAGGGTGAGTGAAAATAAAACAAGTTATGCATATTGAAAGCGGGGAGTGCTGATGGTGATGCCTAAAATAAACACATTTTTGTCAAATTCTTTTTATTCAGGAAAATGGGAAAAAATAAAAAAAACTATATAAAATGGTCTTTTGTAATCGTTGGCGACCATTAGAAATAAAATAATAACAATTTTTATGGTATAGGTGAACGACAAAAAAATTGATGCTTTTTCATTTCTTCCAACCAACATAGGTTAATTAAAACCTCACCCCCAATAGAGTATAATGCCCAAAATTACGCGTACATAAACAGTGGCATCTAATGTGGAAAACGAAATAAGCCCCTACAGGTCCCGTCAATAAAAAAGAAAAAAATCTATAGCCAGTAACAGTGTGACATAGCCCATCTCTTCTGCAATGGCGCCCTCCTTCTCTTTTAGGCCCGCTTGCGCCCCATACAGCAGGTGTACACTCACATTACTAGGGGTGACTCTTAGGGGTAAGGTGGTTACTTACTTACCCTGAAGGAAGTCACAAGTTGGGTGACGATATGCGTGGGGGCCTGCCTTACTCCATCCTCCCCTTTGGCTGCACCTGCAAACCGCGTTCGCATTAACTGCCCACTCCTACTCTGGGACCACCCTTTGGTATGTGTAGACAGGTTCAGGAACAAGTTCATTCATGCACCTTATCTCGCACAGGCCACTTTATGTACCTTGTGTTACTGATTGTTTATTACAGAATATATTGCTATTGTACTGTGTGTGGGATATTAGACCTTGACAAACATGGGATAGGGAGTATTTGGGCATCACTTGCCCTTGGTAGCTGTATACATCCGTTGGATGTATTTTTTAAGTGTTTTTAATCTTTTGATTGTCCTGTATGTATAGTTTTATGAATTAATAAACTTTGTTATTTTTATATCCTGTATACGCATCCACCTTTGTCTTTTGTTGTGATTATCCAGTTCCAATAGGCCCACCACACACAAAGGTAACTAACTTACTGAACTGCTGTTACTTTTAGTGCTACCTTGTATTTTGTACTCTGTGTAACTATATATATCTCTACTGTCTATATTATTTTGTCTAGTGTGCCCTTAAGGCAATTAAGTATAAAATTTAAACTGTGTTGCTCTTTTATCTCGATCCACAAATCCCCACGTCTGAGTTTTGCTTATATACATGCTACCGGGTTGGTTCCTCACCCTATATACTCTCGTTACAGAGCGGGCTTATATTAAAGGAGAACTGGTGGTGGCATCTCAAGGTTGATAAGATTCTGTCTCACTGAGGCTAGTGAGAGGGATGTTGTAGCCATTCAGGGCTGTGATTTATTGTTGTGCCATAAGTTGTGTGGACAACTTTAAATCACTTCCTGCACCTCTCAGAACCGTGCGTTCTCGGAGTGTCTATATAAGGATAACTAAATCACCTTGCGTACTCTTCAGGGGTCCGGATCGTCGTTGTTTCCAACAGACTATGTTGACCCACATAGCTATTGTCGGAGGCATGGTCTGTATCCAAAGTATCGGAATGCAGGACCGGGCCGCCATTATTAGGAAATATAGCAGGGAGCACTTGTATGTTTGTGCCAAAATGTCACAATGGTGGAGGATGAGGAGAGGAGGGTCCAACCTTATTGAGTTTCCACAGACTAAGGAGATAAGACATTGTAGATCCTGCCAAAATCGGGTAAGAACCCAACATGACCAAAACACTTGGAGGAAAGATCCCTCTTCCTCTCCCCATCTCCAGCATGTGGAGGGCACTTGTGGAAAAATGGTTTGTAACCTGGTTGGAACCATGTACCATCAGGCCACGAGGTTATATTCTCTTCCTGATATCATGAACTCACTGAAGTGCTGTGACATAACTCAAAGATTTGTGACTTCTGTTCAAGTGTGAGAGAGATGTTCAGGTCAGTTTCCCATTGCGTATCAGGCAGAGATAGTAGATACCAGTATGCAGAGGAGAGCATATGATGTCACGCCCCCGTGTTGGTACAAAGGCCTTCTAATGAGTTTCGGTTTCCGGAGGATTGACAACAAGGGGCCAAGGAAGTTAAATAATGCCGCAGCTGTTGGGCTTTCCAGGCTCCTAGTGGGCAGGGGTCTGTAAGCTCCATGAGTTGTTGAGTTGTCAACCATGCAGAATCCCTACTAAAGTGTTCTGCTCTGAATTTACCTGCCCGTCTCCAAAAACATGTCCTCATATCCTGGGAGGAAGTCAGGGTGGCCTAGTATTGGAGTCTGTGGTGAGTGCTTGGTCAATATCCTTTCCCTAACTGTTTCTGTCTGACAGTAGAGAATGGTCGCTCCAATTGTGGGATGTGGTTTTAAGACTATACTCCTTTCGGGATCTAGCCATGGTAGTAGAACTTCTGGGTTTTTTGATATCTTCTACTTTGCCTCTCACCATTCAGTGACATTTTTGGAAGTATAATATACTTTTATTATGTTGCCATACTTTAACACAGGCTTAAAGCAATGCAAAAAAAACAATCTCCACCTAAGCAGGCAACTCTCATTAATTGACTGACTAGTGAGTTTGCTGTGGCCATGAGCTGTCTGCATACTAATTTACAGATCTAAATATAAAACCTCACAACTTGATTCTAATGGGTTAAGGTAAGGCATTAATGACTATATGGCACAAAAAAGGTAGGCTTTTAATGACTGGATGTCCATTTTAATTTAATTTTATCATACCACTTGAGTCATGTGTCTAGGGAAATAGAGTGTTCAAGTAAACTTCTATTCTGAACGTAATTGGAAAATCAAAATGCCATCATTGAATTAAGCAATGCAAAGGTAATGTTTTAAACACATCACAATAACTAATGTAATATAACTGCCCATCAAATGCATTGTATTGTGCAATGTAAGTCATTTTTATCTTAGCTCATTGTCTTCATTTAATGTTTTAACTTTATACATTTATATATTTCTATTACTGTATAACTACATCAGTTTCCAATGTCTACAATCCCCTACTAGTTGAGCATTAGACTTCTCCAATACACTGTAGATTTGGGGTTAATTTACTCTTCTAGTTTTCTTTCTTTTGCTGTGTGAGCGGTACATCTTCTATGGAGCTGCCAACTTTTAATTTAATCATAAACGTGGATGGTTTCATTGCAGATACAGGTCAAATGATCAGAGAGTTCCTTTTATTGGTGGATCCAAAAATGGTAACTGATTCTTACTGTAGACACCTACAGTATTTGTACATATCATCGTTTATTCTTCTTGCCCCTGGTCAGTACAGACTTGGGCGTAGATTGACTGGATTAGATGTCTGTATTTCAATGTTTAATATAAAGGATCTTCTGGGCACCAAAATAAATTGCCAAAAAGTTATTATTTGATCCCACTTTGAACAGTCTCCAGTTCCATTTCTTTGAGTAAAGTAGTATTGTTACTTGCATTATGAAATGATTCTCATTGAGTGCAACTTTGATGATCTATGGATTCCTAAAAATGTAATTCACCCCTCTCCCCTCTTTGCTGATTTTTTATCTACATATGTATGTTTTGGTGGATGTCCATCATTATGTTTTAGTCCCAGTCAAGTCCCTGTATAAGCATGATCAAGAGGGGAGGGAGGGTGAAAAGCCCATTAACTATAGATGACTTTAGGCTATAGGACTGATCCTGCCGCATTGCTTGTCTGTGGCAAGTACATTTACTCAAACAATACTTAAATGCCAACTGTCATACAAAATTGGCCTAGTAGACCATTACCAGTATGTTGTCAAGCAGCTGAACAGCTTCTAAATCATGTTTCTTTCATGGACTGGTGTGGTGGCATCATCCAGAAAATCAACTTTGAAGTGAGGTCTAAACTGCTTTTATGAAGTCAAGGAGGCGGGCAGTTTAACACTGAAGTCAAGCTTTCCCCACCTTCGAATTCCCCCTTCATTGTAATAATGGTCCTGCATCCAGGGCTATTATTGATAAGATCTCCTGAAGTCTAGTGCATGATGTAAATTACATGGTAGAAAGTGTTCTGAGACAGGGAGAGCTTGACTTCTGTGTTAAACTCTCCGCCTCCCTGACTTTATACATCCAACTTGCATCTCACTTCAATGTTGATTTTTTGGAGGATGCCACCACACTGCGCCATTAAAGGGAACCTATCACCAGGAGACCAGTTTTTAGCACCCCCCAGTCCTCACAGAGCATAGTACATACACTGTTTTTTTACAGGAAAAAAGATATGTAATATAGTACCTTTAAATAGCATGTGCTGTGTGACAAGGCACTAGGCACCTAGGAGTGGCTGTAAAGGAGAAGTTTCCCCTCCCCACCCTTGGGAAACCACTCCACCATGTGTCCTTTTCAAATATATGAAAACGCCCATCACTTGGCTTAGTGATGCCCCCTGCTCCTCTACAGCCACTCCCGAGTGATGGGAGTTATTCATTTATTTGAAAAGAACACATAGAAGTGCGATTTTCCAAGAGTCGGGATGGGGGGGAATGCTCCTTTACAGCCACTCGCAGGTGCCTAAGCACATGCTAATGAAAGGTACTATATAACATATCTTTTTTTCTGTAAAATCTTTTTTTTATACAAAAACTCTTTGGCAGTAAAACACTACCAGTATTTTTTCAGGCAGTTTAACAGCTTGATTAAAAAGATTAACATAAAAAAATTACCAAAAAGCATATTTTTTACATTTTTAGTTATTTGTCTACTAATTCTATAAAGCTAATATCTCACATGTAATGAAAAAAACAACTTGCTCTGTAAAGTGGTTCCAAAGATATAGTCATTTAAAGAAGAGAAGAACAGAACTGCAAAAATTCACCTGGACATTCAGGCACTAATGACACTCGGTTAACAAATAGATTTACAGTGGTTTAGGCTGCGTGATAAATGGGACATATATTCTGATATTCTGCTAAGCCAGGCAGGTGCGAGCAAGGTGGCCTCCAAACATGGCTCAGTACACCAATTCTGTCCAATTACTATTGTGAGAAGCTTGTGGAAGAAAATCAATAACATTTGACCCATGTCAAATGACCAAAGTCAAAAGTTATTTGAGCCAGGTTTAACCCCTAAACGTAGTGTAAGCCCTCTCCATACCCGGACGGTGTATTTTGCTAGCACCGATAGTGTGTGTTTACATTGCGATTGCCACTGGCAAAGCTGCCAGCAAATTCAAAAAGATGAAGGTGAAGATCGCCACTCCCTGTGATCGGGGAGAGGCTATCTGGACACATGACCCGAGACTGTCTGAATTTAACCATTTCATTACAATGTGCGATTTGCACATTGTAATGAATGATGAGGAAAATCCCCATATACTGCCATACTGTAGCTTACCTTTTTATATAGTACATGTAAACTTCTGGTTCCAACTGCATACGGGTATGGTAAGCTATTCCGTGGCTACTTATGTGATTCTAACTTCTTGATGTAAACAGGTAATGAAAGAAATTAACTTGGTATGAAAAACAAATTAAAAGCAATCTGAGGATCCTGATATAAATCAAAGATGAAACAATATGATAGCACAAGTGCTGCACACAGCCAAACAGTCTGGTGATATATAGTCACACATATACAGGGGGAGCTTTCAATCATTTTGTAGGCCAAGTAAGCAGTACTCTCACTTGACGTCATGTTACTCATGCAACCTAGATATTTTCCTAGATAGTAACCACTAAACACTATAGGTGAGCCTGGAACTCCTTGGACCCACAGGAAGTCATTGTTATGGCCCACCATTCATGTACAGAGAACATATCCTGTCCCTTGTAATTATATTAAATTAAGAGCATTGCAACTCAGGATATGGAATCTAAAAAAAGGCTAAGGAGCAGCACAGCGTTTAAAAGAGAAAAACTCGGGTGCAGGTCTTCAGGGTCCAATGCTGGCCCGTACAATCAAAGAAAAAAGATAATGAAGCAGCACTCCGTACCTGTAGTAAAGTGAATTTATTCCACCTTCATGATGCAACGTTTCGTCTATTCAATCAAGACATTCTCAAGCAGCATATCACATAACTTTACACATGATATGTGCATGAACTAATAAGAAATAGATCTTAGTGGCAAGTGACTTCGTCATGAGTCAACTGGAAGTGAGATCATCTGGATCATTGGGATCCATTGTGCTACCTGATCTTTGACTTCTTGTGAATCTCTGAGAAACCAATTTAAATATGCTAAAAGAAAATACATGCAGGGTTGCTATTCAAAATGTGAAAAGTTGAATTTTTTGTTCTTACATTGAACAAGTCATATATACAGTTTGACAAATATATTTTGGTATGAAACGAATGGGACGATAACAAAGAACGGAGTCATGTGTATCTTGGATCACATTTTCTCATCCAGGAACAAACAACATAATTAAAAATATAGTTTGCAAGATCAAAGCAATTATAGCTAGCCATGTTACAGCAATCCATCTGCACTCATCTGCCAGTATACATTAAGTCTGCCAAGCACTTTTTGGCTCATCACTTTCTGCATTTTGTAAGTTCATTTAATTAGTTCCATTTCAATGGACAAATTCTCTGCTTAAGTCTTGAAATCAACGTTGCTGCTTCACTTCCATATTGCTACACCTAGCTATTTAGATAAAACACCCTGATTTACAATGAACCTTGACAATACAATTCTAATATGTGTCACATTATAGTTAATAAATAAAATTCATAAATACGGAGACCTTATATGATGAAGATGTTTCTACAGTATAAAAATTCTCTATTACTCCCAATTCTACTTAATACATATGTATTTTAAATACAGTAGCTTCTTCTCAGTGAAGACCTCTGGCACTGTTCGGGAACATCAATAGACTCAGCAAATCATGTTTTTCATCCCAATCTTTTGTACTAGCCACTACAATAGCAACTTTCTCCATTCACTATAAATGAACTTTTGGTCAGTCATTAGTATGATGGATATCTAATGTACCATATACACTCGAGTATAAGCCGACCAGAGTATAAGCGGAGACCCCTAATTTTAACACAAAAAAACTGGAGAAACATATTGACTCAAGTATAAGCCGAGGATGGGAAATGTATGGGTCAAAAACAAAAAAGGGTACTCACCTTCTGACGCTCCCCCGGCAGGTCCTCTTCAATACATCGCGGCTCCAGCATCATCTCAATGTTTCCCGAGGCCCGTCGCAGGCATCGTGACGTCAGCAGGCATCTCTATATATCATGGTAGGGGCAATGTATTTTATGATTAGGTTCCAGGAAAGTATTTATACAAGTAGACACAGACTTTAAAGGAAATCTGCCATGAAAATAAAGCATGATAAACTAGGGACACTTAATCACAGAACCAGTAAACATGACTGTGGTGATCTTCTTATATTTCTTATCCATTGCCTCCTTCTTTACAAATTCAACTTTTAAAATTATGCATTTCAAAGTGAAGAAAAAATAGAATGGAACACACCAATGTCCTTCTTGTTTGTTCCTTTATTAGAAAAATACACATACTAAAATGTGTAAACGGGAAGGGTAGGAGACATGCATGACATCACATGGTTACAAGTTAACTACAGCCTTTTCACGCTCAAGGCACTTCATCTGGTTACTTGTGTGAGGAGGAATGAACAGTGCAGGGTATTAAACCCTCAAAAACCACTCCTTCTGCCACTAGTGAGACACCCATTGGCTAACTATGTTCTCCTCATTGGAGTATTGAAGTGTCTGTCATTCTGTGCATGGAGATGTTTAATGGTGCAATCTTTTGCACCTGTTAATTAATGCAGCTCCTACCTGGGAGATCATCATGGAGTGGTGTTGGTCTTCTGACTCATCCAAGACATGCACAATAAATGCTGCTCGATCTCCGTCTCAGCGGCAGGATCCCATCCATCTCTCCTCCCTAAAGGCTTGGGTGCCGGGATGCTTTCTCCAATAGGTAATGGAGTGTGTTCTGTGAGTTGTTTTTTCTTCATTTTGAAATGGACATTACCTTATGTTTTGAAAAGAACAACACCACAGTATCACAAGTCCTGGTATGAATGATAAAAAAAAAGGATTTCTACAAGTGTTCTGGAAAAACATACACAAATACCCACAGGCAGGAGAAGTGACCACTCAGTACCCTATTCTTTTTCACAAGTATGTATTTAAATTATGCAGTCATTTACAGAGCCTCTCTGTGCTCTGGCTTCACAAGCTGTTACACTTTCTCACGCTCACAGTCTTCCTTCAGCACTTCCCCCTCTCTCTGCCTGCTGTAATCTCTCACAGTGGGAGAGGAAGGTTTTTTTTCTACCAAATTGACAGGTGATTCCCCCTTTAAAAACAAAGACACTAACCTTTTCCTGTATCTGCCCTGAAGTTGAGTCAAATTTAGGCTGCCCACAATTCCCATGATGCCTTTTGTTTTCTCATGAGGTAATTTGATATTAAATCCGGTGAGATTCCTCCAACACTGCACAGTGGATATAAAGAATATATATAGTAAATAGCCTGGCAGCTTTCATTATATGGAGGGACATTTAGAATATAATAAATAGTAGAAACCAGCAGTGAAATAGTTACATGACATTTAAAGTCTGTACTGAGTGAGAACTAAAGGTCAATTACTTCTCTGTTTTGCAAAAGTGTCCAGAAAGCGAAAGGTGTGAGAGGGGCTGCAGAGGATTGTATGACAGAGCATGAGATTCAGAAATAGAAAGAAAGAATTAGAGACTGGATGGAGGGACTGAGGGAACAGGGGAGGCTTCCTATTTCACTATACTGTGTAGGAGACTTCTGCATCCAATGTTCTGCACCCACTGAGTTATCTGCTACATACAACGAGCTCTGTCACATGACCTCTGTGAGTCCGTAGAATTTTTTGATGGTTCACTCAACTTAACGGCATATATAGAAAAAGGTTAGTCTTTTTTGAAAGACAATAATTTTATAAGGCATTTAAGTTACTAAAACACAAAGGTAGTGATTACGTCTTACAGGAAAGAGAAAAATAAATCCTGCAAAAAAAAGATAAAGGCGGCAAAAATAGAAGCTGAAAGAAAATTGTCATGCAAAGTAAAAATAATCTCAAATTATTTTCTAAATATATACCTAGTAAACGAAGAGTATTGGTTCTTTGAGGAATAGCTTGTCGGTCATGTGGAGGGGGGTGGGAAAGGGCCAGTCTATTGAATGTCACATACTCAACTGTCCTTACCCAGGAAAGTCCCATGGGAAATGACCTGATGAGGAATAATATAAATCCTCCATTAAATGTCAGCTGCTTAACCCAGGAAGAGGCACTGCAATACATTAACACCACTAAAATAGACAAATTCCTGGGCCCAGATGGCATACAACCCCATGTACTGCATGAATTGGGTTCTGTTTCACAGGACTGGCACATAGCAAATGAAGTACCAATATTTTAAAACCGGGTCAAAAAGTGATTATTGAGACTATAGACTTGTGAGTATAACATGAGTTGTTGCGTCAGACAGTAGGTGTTCTCCTTATGGAGAGATTGCCAATTAAGGCCAACTTAAAGGCATGTGGAGACGTAAAGCCATATATGCTCCACTATGGAATTCTAGGAAGTATGCAAAAACATTTTCCAAGGTGTTAAATTGAAAACAATGCCTCCTTTTGCTACCTTGAAAGGCAGCCCCCCTTACCACCAAGTATTAAGCCAAACCAGAAAGAACAGACTCCCAATGGTAGACAGCACTGTTTCCACCTGGTTGGGTCTCCTCAGTACAGCAAAGGGAACTGGATTGGCTTTGTGAGAGGCTATCAGACAGCAGGTGTTTTCATGTGTATTTGGGTAAGCAAATGGCTTTTTGATAGGAAACAGAGGGTTTTCATTAATTGCACATTGTCAAATTGGGTTGAAGTTACCAGTGGATTGCCACAGGGGTCAGTATTGGTCATTTTCTTTTTATTAATTTTATTAATGACCTCATAAATAGTTTACAAATTAGAGTTTCAGTATTTGCAAATAATACTAAGCTCCATAAAGTAATTAATACAAAGGAGGATAGTATAATATTACAGAGGGATTTGTGGAAACTAGAGGCCTCAGCTGACTAATGGCAGATGAGGTTTAATGTGGATAAATGTAAATGCACTTGGGACGAGGAAATGAAAATTATAATTATGTGCTAAATTATAAATTTCTTGGCAAAACTAATGGAGAAAAAGACTTTGAGATATTGGTGGATTGTAAACTCAATTGTATTGATCAGTGCTAGGCGTCTGCTGCTAAAGCAAATAAAATCATGGGATGTATCAGGAGAGGAATAGATTCTCACGATAAGAACATAGTTTTGCCCTTATACAAATCCCTGGTCAGACCACACAAGGAATATTGTGTACAGTTTTGGGCACCATTGTATATAAAGCACATAGAAGAACTGAAACAGGTGCAGAGGAGAGCAACCAAGATTATTGGGGGAATAGGAGACTTAGGGTCATTCAGAGTACAGAGATCTCTCCAAAGTTATTTTTATACCTAGGCCTGTGACCAGAACAAGGGGGCATCCTCTACTCCTAGAGAAGAGGCGATTCTACCATCACTATAGACAAAGGTTCTTTACTGCAAGAGCAGTGAGACTATGGAACTTTCTGCCACAGGAAGTTGTTATGACTAATAATTTGAATATGTTCCAAATGGGCCTGGATGCCCTTCTGGGGAGCAATAATATCACATAGTAAGGAAATAGAACTTTTTGTGAATAGTTTCTGTTAATCCAGGGAGTTATTCTGACTGCCATATTAGGGGTCGGGAAGGAATTTGGGCAAATTGGCATCAGCCTTATAGGGTTTTTGTCTTCTTCTGTATCAACACAGCATAATGTAAAGGTTGGACTTGATGGACTGATGTCCCTTTCTATCCTTTTACTATGGTACTATGGTTTCACAGGGGTGATCAGCATATCCAGTAGAAGCAGCTACTTCACAAATAGGCTAAACTGGGGAGGATAGCAAAGAAACTGTTGGATATAGTTAATTAATGTAATAGACAAAGTTGTTTTACATCCCAGGATTAATTTGCGCTTTAAGAAAAAGAATTCACATTTCAGATTGGTACAGATAAAAGCCATCTATGCTGAATTGGTCAGAATGACCTCTTTAAACATACCATTAATATTTGCAGACTGTTTTTAAACTCATTTCAGCGTATTTAAATAAAACAGGAACATGAAGTCAGAACAGGAAGATGAGGGTACAGTGTAAAATGCTGATAAGCAGGTCAAGTTGACATCTGAAAAAAAATCACATTTTTATTTTGAGAGAGAACAAATACAAATTTGTAAATTGCACTAACATAATCAATATTTTCAACTAATAATGTTTTGCTTGGAAGAGGAATTTGAAAATTAATTGGTTTTATCTGTTTCATTTTGCGAGATCTTTGTAATCTGCTCCACTTCTAAGCGGGAATAGCATATGAATAATAGAGAAATAGTAAATGATAAAAGGCCAGATGATGCTGCAGTATCTCAGCATTCCCTTCCTGTAATTGTAGGACGTACTCGGCACCTGTTCATTATTTTGCACCCTTGAACACGGGAGGTTAGCTTCCTCACAGAGTAAAAATCTTTTGGCCCATTAAAGAAGCATCACCGACAGAGGCAGGTATATAGTTTTCCTTTCTCTGCATTTCTTTCTGTCAGACAAAAAGGAAGCATTAACGACTTCATGTTCATATTGTGTATCCTCCAGAGGACAGTGCACTTTTCTTAGTTATAATACAGTGCTAACATTTTAAGCATAGTGGGTCACAGCGTGGCTACCACTTCCCATACTAGGGGCGCTAATACATTACAGCTCTGAAATAATCAGAATAACAGTGGAGCTAATCATTTCTGCTGCCTTTCTTCTGACTAACAGCTTTATTAGAGGCAAGTTAAGTAGCACTGGATTCATGAAGATTTTATGACCACAAATTATTCATTAGACACTTGGGCATTTGTACTGAGCCCAAAAAATATTGTAATAACAAAACTGCCAGGATTTAAAAATGAAGGGAAACTCTCAAATCTATGGTTTTAATCTGATGTTGGCTACATACAGAACTTATCATCAAATGCTGCGCCAAATCATGTTACAGGATAGTAATCATGTTCACTGTAACACTACAAGGATGATGTACTGTACGTGTACTGTACGTAGTGCACAAAACTGAATTGTAAGCATTCATCTCATAGGATGCAGTGTCTACAGAAAGTATTCAGACCCCTTTAATTTCACTTTGTTTCATTGCAGCCAATTGGTAAGATCAAAACAGTTCTTTTTTTCTCATTAATGTACTCTATATCTTGACAAATAAAAACTGAAATGTTGATATTTTTGCTAATTTATTAAACAAGAAAAACTAAAATTACACATGGTAATAAGTATTCAGACCTTTTTCTCAGTCTTGGGAATGATCACACCAGGATTTGGGGTTCCTCTTCCATTCGCCCTTGCAGATCCTCTCCAGTTCCCCCATTTTCAGGTCTCTCCAGAGATGCACAATTAGGTTAGGTTAGGGCTCTGGCTGGGCCAGTCAAGAATGGTCAGAGTTGTTCTGAAGTCACTGGCCCATTCTGAGGTCCAGAGGACCCTGGAAGAGGTTTTCATCCGGGATCCTTCCTTTAATTGCAACCAGTCGTCCTGTCCCTGCCCCATAGCATAATGCTGCCCCACCATGCTTCACTGTTGGGATTGTATTTGGCAGGTGATGAGCAGCTCCTGGTTTTCTCTTCTCACATACCACTTAGAATTAATACCAAAAAGTTAAATCTTTGTCTCCTCAAACCAGAGAATCTTATTTCTCATAGTCTGGGAGTGTCCTTCATGTGTTTTTTGCAAACTGTATGTGGGCTTTCATATGTCTTGTCCTAAGGAGAGGCTTCCATTTGGTGGTGGAGGGCTGCAGTGATAGTTGACTTTGTGGAACTTTCTCCCATCTCCCTACTGCATCTCTGGAGCTCAGCCACAGTGCTCTTGGGGTTCTTCTTTACCTCTTTCACCAATGCTCTTCTCCCACAGTTGCCTAGTTTTGCTGGATCGCCAGGTCGTGGAAGAGTGGTGGTTGTCCCAAGCTTCTTTCATTTATGGATTATGGAGGCCACTTTGCTCTTAGAAACCTTAAGTGCTGCAGAAATTTCTTTGTAACCTTGGCAAGATCTGTGCCTTGCCACAATTCTGTCTCTGAGTTCATTGGGCAGTTCCTTAGACCTCATGATTCTCATATGCTCTGGCATGTACTGTGAGCCAAGAGGTCTTATATAAACAGGTGTGTGCCTTTTCTAATCAAGTCCAATCAGTTTAATTAACATAGCTGGACTCCAATGAAGGAGTAGAACCATCTCGATGACAATCAGAAGGAAAAGGACAGCATATGAGTTAAATATGAGTGCCTGAAGGGTTTGAAGTCTTAAAATGGTCTGAATACTTATGACCATGTGATATTTCAGTTTTTCTTGTTTAATAAATTAGTAAAAATATCTACATTTCTGTTTTTTTCTGTCAAGATGGGGTACAGAGCGTGCATTAATGAGCAAAAAAAAGGTTTTTGACCCTAACAACTGGTTGCAATGAAACAAAGAGTGAGAAATTTAAAGGGGTCTGAAGAATCTGTACCAAATGTATAATACCAAACACTTTTGACTCAGTAGTAGCTCAACCACTACACAAACAAATAAGTAGCTGTTTGCTTCCTGTTCCTGTTAAATTTACTGCTGTTTATAGCTGATAGGTGGTAGTGCCAGATGTCACACTCCTAACAATCTGATATGGATCCGCTTTTAACCAGTTCCTGACACAGGACAAGTATGAAGGACTTCTCACAAAAGGATGAGGAAACTTGTCAATAAGATCATACTGGGACTGCCATTCTGCCAGCTC
This sequence comes from Engystomops pustulosus, assembly GCA_019512145.1. Lineage (NCBI taxonomy): Eukaryota > Metazoa > Chordata > Amphibia > Anura > Leptodactylidae > Engystomops > Engystomops pustulosus. The sequence continues at coordinate 86,952,172 of CM033642.1, read as the reverse complement.
CTTCAGCAGCAGGAGACCAGCTGTTATACACAGCCTGTTCCTATCAACACCTGATCTATTTGTAGAGGGCAGTTTAACCCTCCACAGATAGGGAGACAGACACAGTGAACAGGGTTCAATCAACCCCCCACCCCCACCCCAGGGGGTTGCCCTGGCAGCCAGAGGCCTAATCAAAGCTTCTGTAACTACCGTGTATGGAAGCCAATTAGGCCAAGCCCAAGACTGGGTTTAATAGGCAAAATTAAGTACTGCAATGTATTGTATGAGGGATCATGGTATCCAAAGTGCAAGTCCCCTAGTGGGACAGTAAGAAAAAGGGTAAAATAACGTTTTACAAAACAAGCATAAACAAATAAGTTAATAAATAGTGTGCAAAAGAAAAAATAAATAAATAAAAACCAAAAGATGGTTATCTAGAATGACCTTGACTAAGAGAATTAAATGTTAAAATACCTGTTCTGTGAAGGGTATAAAAAATTTTTTTTTTCAAAAAGTACCATTGCTTCGTCCCTCCCGCAAAAATTTAAAAAAATATTAAAAAGCAATTAAAAAGTCAGATGTATCCCAAAATAGTACCATTTAAACGCTTATTTTTTCCTGAAATAAACAAACCATAATAATGCTACTTTGAATAGCTATTTTGAATAGTAAAACATAAGAAAATCTTTCATACTGACCTTCAGAATAATACTGAACTGCGCAAAAATAGCCATTTATTAAGTTATCTTGTATGTAACCTGCCTGTTGTGACCTGAAGTTTTTTTTAGGCCTTAAGATGCAGATATTAGGTCTTGTCAAGTCTTAGGTCACAGAGGTCAGACTCCCTCGGTAACATCCTAGTCAGATCTTTATCCCACTGTGAAGAATCTGAGACACTAAGGTCTTCATGGTCATAAATGCACCCTCAGCTAACAGACACACATGTACTGTTCATGATAACATAATCATGTCTCAATACCCTCAGGTGAAATTTCATTTCAACATATAAAGTTTATAGCTACTGCTTCATAGAGAGAACTAAGTTGACATCACCCCCTAAGGAATCTATTGTTGAGTTTGATGGGTTAATGGGAAACTTATTAAATCCACACATCAACTATAATGTTATAACCGCTAGTGCATGACTCTTCTGTAACACATACACTGTTGTGCCTGACTGTATATGGCAAACACTATGCTTTGAAATTAAAACATTTTTATTCATGTAGTATAAATTAAAGTAATATTTTGCATATTTATTTCTTTGAGCTAGGTTGCTGTAGTCAAAATGTTGTATTTCTGCAAATGCATCGCAGATGGACAGATTTACCCAAAGTGTTTCAAAATAAGACTAGACATTCTCATACTGTACTGGATTTATCACTGTGTCTGATGCTGGATGATGAATGTGGTGTAGTTTTATACCGTGCTGTTTTAATTTGCAAAACTGCTATTTAAAACAAAGTAAATTTTGCATACATTTTGGTGCCAAGACTTTTGCCTACAAAACAGATTTATAAATCAGCCCTAATGTGCCTTTTTAGATGTGTAACAGGTAGAGATGGGCGAATCGATCCTAACTAGAGATGAGCGAGCACTAAAATGCTCGGGTACTCGTTATTCGAGACGAACTTTTCCCGATGCTCGAGTGCTCGTCTCGAATAACGAGCTTTTCATCCAGGCTATTTCATTTACTGGACACATCATCCTTCTTTAATTGCAAACAGTGTCCTGCCCTGCCCCATAGCAGAATGCTGCCCCACCATTGCTTGACTCGTGGGATTGTATTTGGAGGTGGATGAGCAGTTCCTGGTTTGCTCTTCTAACATACTGTTAGAATAATACCAAAAAGTAAATCTTTGTCTCTCAACCAGAGAATCTTATTCTCATAGTCGGGCAGTCCTTATGTGTTTTTTGCAAACGGTATTTGGGCTTTTCATATGGTATGTCCTAAGGAGAGGCTCCATTGGCCCAACTGAAATTATGCCAACTGGTGGAGGGCTGCAGTGATAGTTGACTTTGTGGAACTTTCTTCCCATCTCCTACTGATTCTCGGGAGTCAGCCACAGTGCTCTTGGGGGTCTTCTTACCTTTCACCAAAGGCTCTTCTCCCACAGTTGCCTAGTGGCTGGATAGCAAGGTCGTGGAAGAGGGTGGTTGTCCCAAAACTCTTTTAATTTATGATTATAGAGGCCCTTTGCTCTTAGAAACCTGGAGTGCGCAGAAAATTTATTTGTAACCCTGGCAAGATCTGGGCTTGACACAATCTGTCTCTGAGTTAATTGGGCTGGTTCCTTAGAAACCCAACCCCCCCCCCCCCCCCAACCCCCCAACCCTCGGTAATATGTCGCCGCCATTAAGAGACCCCACGGCCTTGTGCGCCCACACCGCCCCAGCCACAAATCTCTCGGCACAAGACGCACCTTAATGTCAATATGATTCTTCGTTGCCAGTATGCCGAGCACCAAGAGGTGGTTCTTGACATCTCATCATAATACCCACGCCGCCCCCCCCCCCTTTTCCCCCTTATGGGCTGCCCTGATGCGTATTTATGTACAACTCATTTGTTGTGACAATGCAGTCTCTCAATCGCAACATCGATAGACTCCAACTGCAGGGTAGAACATCTCGATGCAATCAGAAGGAAAAGGACAGAATGGGAGTTAAAAATGGAGTGTCGAAGGTTTTTGAATTTGAGTCTTAAAATGGTTCGATACTTATGGACCATGTGATGATTTCAGTTTTTTTTTAGCTTGTTTAATAAATTAGTAAACAATCTACATTCTGTTTTTTTCTGTCAAGATGGGGGTACAGAGGGTGATTCATGAGCAAAAAAAAAACGTTTGACCCTAACAAAATGTTGCAATGAAACAAAGAGTGCGAGGAAATGGAAAGGGGTATGAAGAAGAAGAATCTGTGCCAAATGTATAAACCCAACACTTTTGAATAGTAGTAGCTCAACCATACCAAACAAATAAGTAGCTGTGGCTTCAGTCCTGTTAAATAATTACTGCTGTTATAGCTGCTAAGGTGGGTAGTGCCAGCTGTCCACCACTCCTAACAATCTGATATGATGGAGCTTTTAACCAGAGTCCTGAACAGGGACAAGTATGAAGGACTCTCACAAAAGGATGAGGAAACTTGTCAATAGATCATACTGGGACTGACATTATGCAAGCTCCTTCGAGCAGGAACCAGATGTTCTACACAGCCTGTCCTATCAACCACCTGATCTCTGTGGAGGGCAGTTTAACCCGTTCACGACCCGTGACGTAATGAGCAACGTAAGGGCGTCAGGGGCGAGGTGCATGAGAGGGCGCACGCGACTGCAGCCTCTCATAGCCGGTAATTCTTGCTGCATATTGACAGCAAAAGTTACCGGTAAACCGCGATCGGTGCTAGCACCGAGATCGCGGGTGTTTTCACTCGATTGCCGCTGCATGCGGCGGGCTTGCCAAAAAAGGACGGCGGCAGCGTGGCGCCGCCATCTCTTTCGAGGATCGCCGCTCCACGTGACGTCTCGCGAGGCAGCGGCGATCCGTCGCCAGTGCGTAACCTCGGCGTCCACGAAGACGAGGCTATCAGGGTTAACCAGATAGCTTACATGTGCTATGTCACACATTGTAATGGTTAGGATAGTAAATACCCCTTTATAGGCGCCATACCGCTGCTACGCTATCGGCCGTATATGATAGGATAGTGCAGACACTAAGTTTAAAGTACCCTAGGAGTCTGGAAAAGATTACTAAAAAAATCAAAAAAAAAAAGCAGAGTAAAACAAAAAAAAATTATAATAAAAAAAACCCTCAAAAAAACTCAATGCACCCCCCTTGCAGCACATGCCCCCATATAAATATAAATAAAACAGTTAAACAATCATAAAAACACATTAGGTATCGCGTGTCCGAAACACTGACCCGAGTATCATCAAGAAATTGAACACTGGTTTTTCACGGACGTTAACCCGTAACGGCAAAAACGACGCCCACAAGTCGAAAATGGCACTTTTTTTGTCATTTAAAAATGATCTAAAAAAATGATCCCGGTTGATCCAAGTCTACATTGATTAATCAAAAGTGTCGACATGCCAAAATTGATAACAGTGACCAAATGCACAACATCCAGCACAGAACGTAAACTCCCCAGTCGTAAATAGTACAAACAAAAGTCTTAGCGCCAATAGACAGATGGCAACACATCCCCCAAAAAAAGTTTGTACGCGAGGTTTTCAGTTTTTTGAACTGTTATGAAAAAACATTATAAAAATCCTATTACACATAAAATTTTCGGTTATCCCGTAAACGCACAGACCCAAAGAATAATGAATGTAGGACATGTCAATTTGGGCGCTACAGTGAAACCGTAGATTCCAAGCCCACAAGAAGTGACAGCTACAAATGCGTTTTTTTACCACATTTCACTGCATTTGGAAGTTTTTACGTTCCCGGTTTTACGTACCTGCGATGCGCCTATTCAATACACTATCTATGCGAAGCTGCAAGTTTGTCTACCACGCATAAAAATAGCATAACGCTGTATCATGGGACAAAATAAAAAAACAAGTTGGATTTTGATCATGGGGAGTCAAAAAGCACATGAAAAAAACAAAAAACGGGCCAGGTCCTGAAAGGGTAACCCTCCCCAGATATGTGAGAACCGACAAGTGACAAGTGTCTCCTCGTAACCCCCACCCCGGGGGTTGCCCTAGACAGCCAAGCTAATGCCAAGAGCTTTCTGGGCACTACGTGGTATGGGAAGGCCATAGGCCAAGCCAAGGACTGGGTTTAATAGGGCACACCACAAAAGTAACGTGCCCAAGTATTGCTATGTGAGCGATCATCGTTCCAAGATGCATTAACCCCTGTGGACAGTAGGAAATAAGGGAATAACGTTGTTAACAAAACACCAGCATAAACAAATAAGGTAATAAATAGTGTCGCAACAGAACAAATAAATAAATATAAAAACCAATACGGGTGCCTTCTAGAAAGACGGTTGACTAAGAGAATTAATATGAGTTATAAATACTGTTCTGTGAAGGGTTCTATCAAAGAAAAAATGTTATTTATGATTTTTTTCAAGTCACACATTGCTCGTCCCTCCCGCAAAAAATTAAAAAAAAATATTAAATAGCAATTTAAAAAAGTTCAGAATTATCCAACAAAAAGTAATGATGTTAACAACGCTTATCTTTTCCTGCAATAACAAAATAATAATGCTCACTTTGAACTAGCGTATTTAGAATAGTCAAAAATAAGAAAATCTTCTCTACTGACCTACAGAATAATACTGATTCTTATACTTCTTATACGTTGCCACAAAAAAATAAGCATTATTTAGTTATCTTGTATGTAACTGCCTGGACAAGTTATAGTGTAGTTGGACCGAAGTTTTTTCATCATTAGGTGTCCATATATGTTGCACATGCAGCTATATTAGGTCTGATGTCCAAGTTCACGTCACAGCCAGGTCAGACCTCCCATCAGGTATAATATCTTCAGATCATTACACTACTGTGAAGACCTCTGGACGACCATAGGTCTGTCAGGTCATAAGTGCACCCTCAGACTAACAGACAAATGTTGACTGTTATGACAAACATTAAGTCATGTCGCAATCCCTCTCAGTGAAATTCATTTCAAACATATAAAGGTTAAGCCATATTGTTTCGAGTGTGATCGTTAACTGGGATCCAACTTCCTTAAATACCACCACATACATTACATATAGTATTAACCCGCCATATGTGCATGACTCCTTCGCTGTATATTCAACATACACGGTTGGTGCTGACGTTATGGCACAACTTACGAGCTTTTGAAATGAAAACATTTTGTTCATGATGAGTATAAATTAAAGTAATATTGTGCAATTTTCATTTCTTTGAGCTATGGTGGCTGTAGCAAATTGTGTTTTCTTCAAATGTATCCACAGATGGACAGAGTATTTCCACCAAAGTGTTCCAAATAAGAAGTAGGACATTTATCTCATACTGTACTGGATTATCAACTGGTTTGTTGATGGGATGATGAAATGATGTGGGTAGTTTTATCCGTGTTGCTTAGTTTAATTGCACACACATCCTATTTAAACAAAGCAAATTATTGCATACATTTTGGTAGCACAAGGATTTTTGCCACAAACGCACACACGCACCTTGGATCACCATTACCACTTGTTTAAAACAGGAGTGCATCAATAAATCAGCCACTAAGTGGCCTTTTATGATGTTTTACAGGTAGAGATGGGCAGAATCGACTCTATAACAAATCAGAATTAGTTCCGAAAGTCAGGAAAGATTGAGTTTCGCATGATATCGAAGTTTACATGTGATTGGTGCAGCTACGGGTAAAAAATTCCTGTACCACTCCACCTTCCGAGTGGCCTTCTCTAAACAATAATATGATAGTCCAACGACAGATCCGTGAGGCACGTTCACGTTCCGTCGCTAGACTTTGACGTGTGGCCAATGCCGACGTTCCATTATTTCTTGTGCAAGCAGTGCTCACGGCTGTTGGGTGTCACTGCCGGACGGAGTAGGGCTGGCAGGCAGTCGTCGGACTCTCAGAGTGGCGCATCGGAAAACGGGACGCACTACATGGTTTATTATTTTATGGGCTGGCTGTGGATGTATGGGGAGCTGGCTGTATAGTGGGGGGCTGGACTGTGTATACTGGGGGGCTGGCTGTATACTTGGGGTGCTGGCTGTATACTGGGGGTTGGCTGTATTCTGGGGGCTGGCTGTATACTGAGTGGGCTGGCGTTGTATATGGGGGGGCTGGATGTATACAGGGGGGATGGCGTGAGTATTGGGGCTGGCTGATACTGGGGGCTGGCTGCTGTATACTGGGGGGCTGGCTGTCTTATTATGGCATAGGATGACATAGTAGTTATATTCTTGTTACATAGGGTGGTGGTTAGTATTATAGTAGTTATATTCTTGCACAAGGGGGCAGTATTATAGTAGTTATATTCTTGTACATAGAGGATGTATTATAGTAGTTATGTTCGTACATGGGGGTGGAAAGTATTATAGTAGTTATATTCTTGTACAAAGGGGGGTAGTATTATAGTAGTTACATTCTTGTACATAGGGTTTTGTAGTATTGTAGTAGTTATTATTCCTGTACATAGGTTGGCACACCATGGTTGGCGCAAGGATGTGGATTGGAGGATGAGGTATTATATCCTTACACCCATTGGGACATATGGTCAATATAAGGTTGCTGGGGCAACTGTAGGAACCTTGGCTATTGGCAACTCACGACAGATGGGCAGGGGCTTGCAGGGTTGGTATCACCCAGAAGTCATAAATACCTACCTTAGCTCCTCGCACAAATCAGGTGTACCTGCGAAACGCTGGTGTACCGGCGAAACGTGTGTGGGGGGCTCTTGTATGGTTTTTAGAGAGACATGTTTGAGGCTATTAACTTGTGAGGTCGCTGCAGAGATCCACAAATTGAGTAGATACTCACCTCCAAAAGCTTACATAGGAATGATAGTAGCCTCAACATGTGAATTTTAAAACAGTAGAGTGTGATAGCATAAGTTGTGGGGTTTTTCACTAGTTAAATAAAAGTTAAGTTTTATGCCTGACTAATAGGGCTTTTTTCTGTCTTAGGACAGTTTTGGGGTAATCACCCTCTCCTAATAGTCCCAAAATCCCCTGCCGATAGGGGCTAGCTATTCTCTGATGACATAACAGAGTAATGGCTGTTTTTTTGTCCAACACATTCAATTTTGAACAATTTTCAGCTGAAGTTAATCAGTTTTTTTCTAAAAATAATATCCAATTTTATCAAGGGGATATAGACACAGCATTTAAGGAACTACAGAAAACCTATAAACAGCAGATTAGAGCTTGGTGGGAAATAGCCATCCTAGAAACATACCTGCAACAAAAACTGATCTTTAGAGGGCTTAGGATCCCAATCAAACCAAATTCACACCAGGAGGACTCTGATTTCATGAGAGGTTGGGAACATATCCTTACGGATTGCTCCCTTCGTATGATTAACTATCTCCTTGAATATGAGAAAAAGCATCTTGAAATAGTCAGCCGCAAACTCGAGAAAGAAATTACTGATATTCAACATTTTTGGCTAGAGAGATTAAAGAGATTGGGATTTCGAGACTGTTCATATCTATAATTGGAAAGGTTACAGATCTACTAATACCCGGTACACTAATATATCAGAGTCAGAACAATAAGAATCTGATAGCGGGAGTGTTACTCATCATCAGAGAGAGGGAATTAAAAGAAAGACCCAACCACGAAAACCATATCAAAAATACAAAACCGCTAACATACAGATATCGGACTCTCTGAGAGCTCCTCAGGGGCCATCTAGTACTGAATCAACATGTTCCAACAACATAAGCGCTTGATCGTACAATTCATTATCCTCTACTGGCTATGTAACTACGCCTCTAGCACTATCTCAACCTGCAGCCACAATCAATCCTCCCAACTCAAATACACCCAGTCTAACCTCGATAAATACTGCAACTACCATACAAGCGAATGTATACTCGGCCAACCCAATTTCATTGTATCCACTTTTTTTGGCCTACAGGGCTTGACGTCTCGGGGCCCAACAAAATCATAATACACAAGCCTCTACCAAGGAACGATACTGATGATGATATATCTTTCAGGTTATCAACCTCTCCAGTCAAGTCCTCTCAGAGGCACAATTTGCTTTGTTGGAAAGGGGCCTTTCATTTTCCCCAGTGTCTCCATTAGAGATGGGCGAATCGATTTGAACGAAGTGGAATTCGATACGAATTTCACAGAAAATTCGATTTGTCACGAATCTGAAGTTTACGCTGATTTGTGGGAACTAAGTTTTTTCCCCCTCTTTTTTAGCTAAATGGGCGTGAGCACAACGTGTTACATGGGGCAGAGAACTCTGGGAAGGAGAAATGAACACCCTTGATGACATCTGCAGATCTGCAAGCCAATCAGCGACCGACAGGCTTATGTGATGTCACACATCTGCAATCTCAGCACATCAAACGGCAAATGCTGACAGTACTGTCGAAAAAAAAAAAAAAAAAAAAACTAGCTGCTTTTACTGTACTGTGCTGTAATGATTTCTGCTCCTCTCCCAGGGTGTGTGTTTAGAGGAATCTGTATACCCCAAATAGCAGTTCATTTTTGTTATTCTTATGCAAACAGCTGCTGTAGTGATTTCTGGACCTCTCCCAGGTTGTGCATTTTGGGGCATCTGTATAACGCAAATTACAATACTTTTTTGTTGCTAAGGTTGAGCGCAATAAATATGTGTCAAATCCACGTAGTTTATAGAGTGATTTTCGCTCCAATTACAGGGTGTCCGTTGTGGGGTATCTGTATAAGGCTATATTCACACTGCCGTTGCCCGCCCGCCCGTACCGTACCGTAGCGGGCAACGGCAGTGTATGGGGAGAGGAGGAGGAGGTGAGCGCAGCTCACCCCCGCCCCTCTCCATAGGAAGTAATGGTGCACGGCGCCGTACTACGGAGAAAGATACGACAGGTCCTATCTTTTTCCGGGTACGGAGCGGTACGGTGCCGCACGTGTGCTGCACCGTACCGCTCCCGTAGGGCACCGTGCGCCCATTGACGTCTGTGGAGGACGTATATCGGCCGTATATACGTTGGCCGTATATACGTCCTCCATACGTCAGTGTGAATGTAGCCTAACACAAATCTCAATGCTTTTTTGTTGCTAAAATTGAGAGCAACAAATACGTGTGAAATCCACGTAGTTTATAGAGTGATTTTGGCTCCAATTACAGGGGGTCCATTGTGGCATATCTGTATAATGCAAATTTCCATACTTTTTTGTTGCTAAAGTTGAGAGCAAGAAATACGTGTCAAATCCACGTAGTTGATTAACCACTATATCACACAGAAAGTTGGCAGGTGGAGCAGGCAGAGTTTGCAGCACAGTAAGCAGACGTCGCAACAGTGGTGACTCTGTGAGGTTAGAACTGCCGTTGTCATCTAGCAGCAGTGTGTTGATCAACAACCCAAAGGTTGTTGATTGGTTGACTAGGTCATCCAATTCCTAAAATATAACATCTGACAACCCCAGCCAAAAGTCCATGGATTCGTCAGATACAATAATTAGTTGTATTGGCCCAGGAGCAGGTCACCTGTCCTCAACCAGACTCTGTCCTGTTCATTTCCCTCAGCTAGAGAGCTATTAGGTGGTCTGGGCTCAGCGCCATTATAGCAAGGACGAAGGTGCTTGGCAGTAGGTGCTTGGCAGTGAAGAGATGGGACAGACATCCGCTGCTTCGTGCAGTAGGCAGACTGTGCATACTGACATCGGAGAGGAGAATAGCAGTGACAGGGAAATGCAAATTGACGATGATGTAGCCGATCGCACTTGTGAGCCGGGTGTAGCAAGGGATTCATCATCATCGGGTGAAGAGAGTGTCAGCTTGCGCATCAGGCAGCGGAGCAGGCAGCAAGTCGCTACTGTGGTCGTGAGTCAGCAGGGTGGCAGCAGTGCGAGGATGTGAGTCAAACAGCAACGAGATCCAAATCCCGATTCGCAGGTCCAAGTAAACAGTGGCTAAGGGGCTCAACAAGGCAGCAGCGGTAGCAGTCACTCAGTGCTGAGTGTTGGCGGTAAAATCACCATCTCGGCGGTGTGGAATGTTTTTGTTAAGACACCAGTGGAGCCGAACGTGTGTATATGTTGAATCTGCGGGCAGAAAGTGAAGTGTGGCCAGGGAGCTAACGTTGGCACCATGGCCCTGCGTCAACACATGCAGCGTCACCATCCAATGGCTTGGGGTCTCGGGTGTGGTCCGTTCAAGGCCCCAGCTCCTGCTCCTCGCTATGCATGGCGCCAGCAGTCGTTGATCGAGGCGATTACAAAAACACACCTTTCTGGATCCAGCCATCCTAAGGTGCAGAAGCTGACCGTGCTCTTGTCTAAGTTGTTGGTACTGCAGTCCCTCCCTTTCCAGGTCGTGGACTCTACACCTTTCAGAGAACTAATGGTTTGTGTCAAACCAAGGTGGAGAGTTCCTAAAAGCCAGTACCAGCCCTTCACAAATATATAGAACAGAAGGTGGGCCAGTCCTTGAGCTTATCGGTTTCTTCCAAGGTGCACGGCAGCGCTGATGTGTGGAGCTGTAACTACGGCCAGGGCTAGTACATATCCTTTGGGTGAATGCGCTTCCCGCCCAGCCACACCAAAAACTAGAACAGGAGACGGCGCTTTCATCTCCACGTTGTCAAACTGCTACTCCTGCTCCAATGTCCGCCTCCTCCTTCTCCACCACCACCTCAGCCTCCACAAGTCTAAGTGCTGCTCCATCATACCTCTTTTGCCTGGGCAAACAAGTCACACAGGGGAGCAACTGTTATGCGTCATGCAAGAAGGAATCAATGTGTGGCTTTCTCTGAAACAACTGCAAATCGGAACCATGGTGACAGACAATGGGACGAACATGTTGTCCGTGCTGCACCGAGGAGGGATGGTCCATGCGCCCTGCATGGCGCACATGTTCAATCTGATGTCAACAGGTTCCTCAAGTCTTTCACCCATCTGCAAGACATTCTAAAAATGGCCAGGAAGCTGCCTCCATATGTTTGACTGTCTGTATGAGCAGAGAAAAGCCATTAATGATTTTTTGATGATGCAAGCAATTCATTTCAAACTTCAAATTCATTTCAAACTTCAAATTCATTGTGCCACTCTGTGGCCTACGATGTTTTTGCCACCTCCATAATTTGTCAATGTGCCACTCTGCGGCCTACTCATTCTGCTGCCAACTGACTGCTGTCTCCCTGGAACACTCTGTGGTTTCCATAATGCTTTTTCAAACTCCACCACTCTATGACGTTGCCACTATGTTTAGTTTCCACCTTCAATTCATCTGTTAGAAGAAATGAAACGCTTCAGGATTCGATACAAAAGCAGGAGTGGATAACAGAACACAGAGGACATGCAAATATCGCATTTACGGGTCATCTTTGTTCTGGATCCACTCCTGTTTGTTTTGGCTTTAGAAATACTGATGGATTACTGATTTTTTTTTAGTGGACACTGACGGATGAAATGAAGGGCAAAATGATCAGTGACGTCAGTGCAATATTACTGCTGACACCCTCTCCACTCTTTTGGGGGGGTTTCTACATGTATCTGCATTTAACAGAACAGGTTCTGTCATCATCTATGGAATCATTTCATGTCAGTTTAAAAAGAGTGCACTATTTGATGTTATAGTGGGATCTTGGCCCTCAGCTCGGTCCTTTCGAGCTGGCACAGACGTTACCTTGTCAGGCTGTGTTCCCGCTTCGCTTATTTGGTGAAGTTGGCCTCTGTAAGTGCACATGGAATTGAAGAGTGAAGCGATTCTAAGAGCAGCGGCTGTCATGTGCGTGTCACACAAAAACACAACATTGTTTGAAGACCAAACCATGCATATTTAAGCATGACACAATGTTCTACAACACCATACAGGCTCTCATGCCTGTTTTTTAATGTGATTCATCATGATTGGATTCGGGTCAATAAAATTTTTTCTAAAAATTTGGTGAATCGGGATTCAGAAGCTTATGTGCATGTTGTGACGTTCTACAGCAGCGTATATGTGAATAATGATGTTCTTTAGCATCTGAGGTAGGTGTTATGAGGTTCTGTGGTAACTATCATGCAGCGCATTGCTTACTAAAATGTAGGCATTAAAGATGAAAGTGACAATCAAGGGGGCAGTAAAACTTAAAGAGGGCCCTTAAATGAGAACACAAGCTAAGGCTCCATCCACATGAACATTTTGCAAGCAGATTTTTCTGCAGCAAGCACACATCCTAATTTATTTCTGGTATTTCGACCCCCTGGTGGTAACGTTTAAAGGGCCCAGAGGACACTGCCACTGCACATAACTCCACCTCTTTATATCTATGTTAAATTTGTTGACAGAGAAACTAATCATCTAAACATTATAGAGTCAACAGACAGGAAAAGGTGGAAGGGAATACAATCACAAGTGATTGAGTGAGTAATGAATGATAAAAGACTCAATGACAACTCAAGTAACACTTCAAGAAAGAAAAGTGTTTTATTACTTAAATTTTTTTTTTAATTATTACAATGTTTAAAATGCTGGTACATTAAGGAAAAACCAAACTGCATTTGCCAGTCCGGGGCTGGCTTTAGCTGGGCCATCAGGGGCGAAATTAGGAGAGGCTGGGCCTCTGTATAAATGATTTTGCTGAAATATTTTAGAAAAGTGGCTTGAACTTTGACTGCTCAAGTCTTACAGGGAATGTGCAAAGTTGTTTCCTTGAAGATTATAGCTGGGCTCGGAACACAAGAAGTTTCCCCAAACTACTGTGTACTTAGATCTATGCATTCAGAATGGTCCCCAGCCCCTCAGCTCTAATATCTAAACAAAAGCCAGATACGTCAGTGCTGTGATAGCTCTCCAATCAAACTTATCCCCAGACCCTCCTTGCTGTGATATCTAACCAGAAGTCTGCTACGTGGGCTGTTTCTGTCTGCAGATTATCAAAACTGCAGGTAAACTCCCAATAAAGCAGTTTTCTTACCTGTAACATCTATCTCCTATCTACATGATAATAAAGGTTTGATCAGTAGGGGATTAGAATGTTGCATAAACAACTCCAATGTAAGATCTTCATACTTCCCTAGTTATACAAAGCAAGCAGCGGGTGAACATGTGCACTGTTGCTCCTTACAATTCCATGACAGGTGAAGCTGCTACTCAACTGCATATTCCCAGCTATCTATCTTCAATGGAGTTTTATGGAATAGAAGCCCTTGATATAAATTATCCTTACTAAGACATAGGAGGGACCACGTACCCTATTAGCCCCTGCATAAATATCTAATGTGCCATATTCTATAGTCACTGTACAATATGTCCGACACATAGGTCTGACATCCGCTGACAATTGTAAAAGCTTTAAGGGGTATTCTCATTATGGCAAATTAATGTTATTGTTCGTATGATGAAAAATTATACACTTTTCCAATGTTCTTTCTGTATCAATTCCTCACACTTTTCTAGATGTCTGCTTGTGTTCATTCTATAGGAAGCTTCTATGTGGACAGAAATATGACCATGGTCACACAGGTGCGCAGCTCATTAGTATCGAGAGTAATCAGAGCTGTCCTATAACGAGCCGTGCACCTGTGTGATCATGGTCAGATTTCTGTCCACTGGTAGTAAACATAGAAGCTTTCTATAGAATGACAGCAAGCAGAAATCTAGAAATCCGTGAGGAATTGATACAGAATGTATATTTGAAAATTGTATAACTTTTCATCATACAAACAATAACATTTATTTGCTGAAATGAGAATAGCCCTTTAAATGTGAAGAATGGGTTACCTGTGTAAATATAGATACACAGCCACTTACATTGCAGTACTTTTTATAGCAGGTAACTTTATAGGGTATGCAAAGGCTGCAATTCACCCTTTCTATATATAGGGAATTGGATTTCCAGGCCACAAAACTAAAGATTACATTGTGTGGAAAGATTACATTAGGGAAGCCCTCAACCTGGAAACCTGGATGATCAAACATTAGGAAGTAACATTGCACCTATGATCAATGCAGAAGCTGCACCATGTCCATGCACATCTACGTGACTTGGAGGAATATCCAAATGTAAATACAACATATACATTGTTCAACTTGTTTCCAGCTCAGGCTTTTCTATCCTATTTATGTATTCTAGTAAATTTTTCCTGAAATGTAACAATGAAATCATTTCCTGAAATACTTACAGACGCTCCACAAGCAGGAAAACGATGGAGTTCTGGTCATGCCAAAACCTACGCAACATGAAAATTGGAGGGCATGGATGACACAGGACTGGCTGATCAGTCAAGTGAGACTAATTAAGTGAGATCTGCTAGTCCTGGAGTCCTAAAGTTATCTGCTCTGCATTGCAGTGCTGCTTGGCTTGCATGCTGTTTCTAAGCAGTTTTATTAGTACAGTACTGTGTTCCAAAATCGCTGCTAGGAAATCTGACAAGATCCATAAAAAGATGTGCGTGTTACTTGGAGCAGCTGGTGGAAATGAGCGGTTATTAATTTTATTATGTGTAATCATTCAGAAACATTTGGGTAAGAAACTGAAAATAATAAGATGGGGCACTATGAGAGAATAACAATAGGAGAGCTGGATGCACAGAGATGCTATTCTACCAAGTATATCACAACATCACTAATTATTTTAACACTGTTTGTACCAACATAATGTTATTATTAGACATGGTGTCTACTTGTCTAAATTACTCTTTTCTTTGATATTGAAATGTAATACTAGATGTCTTTTTTACATAATATATATTATGATATTGCACACATATTTGTGTGCAGGTAAGATAGGGATTTTTATGCAGGGCCCCAACAGCCCTCTTGACTTTTGTAAGGTGAGTCCTAATCAACCCTTTCATGGTTGTCCTGGTACCAGAAACTTGAACATAAAAACTAAGACACACGTCAGTCTCTTAGTGTATGTACACATCTTCTCCCGTTTTAATATCTCAAATGCATAATATCACAGACAGAAGAGTCATCAAAGGGGTGTGAATAGTATACTGAAAAGCTATTGGTCATCAGCCCATTCTGGGAAAAAAAATTAATTAATTGTGCTCAATTCTCAGGGACCTTGTACACAGATATTGTTTATATTATCAAAGGCTACAAAAAGTACTGAGAATGTCTCTAGAAGATAAACAATGCTAGACAACAAGATAAGAAGGAGAACAATTATGTATAACTAGTGGCAAGGAGAAATCCTTACAGGCAGACTTTAAATAAAAAAAGAACGGAAGTTTGAATTATGAATTTAACTGGACAGTGGTCTGCGAAAATGTCTGCTGTATCTAAGATGGCGGACAGTAGTCAAGATGGCGTCCGAAACCAGTGCAATCTCCTTAACAAGGTAGCCTCAGGGCTCTTTCACATTGGCATTTGTGCTGATCTTCAGTTGCATCCGTTGCATTTTTTCTCCATTGTGTTTTTGCTTTCTTTTTGTCTCCACGTACGCAAAAACTAAAAATTTCACTTAGCAATAAACACTATGGTAGATTATCAAGTTCTGGTGAGCCACTCTATAGCATGGCACTGCCCCCTCCTTGCCCACTTGGGCCATGGACGAAAAATATAAGAATATTACCACAGTCACAGTGCCTGGATCTATGAGTAAGTGGCCCTGGTTTATCATGATGGATTTTGGTTTTCTTTTAACATGCAGCTGCAGCATATGACTTTCTACTGAATAGGCTTTACTACTTGAAATCAATTGTAAAATCAATATTTTATTCCTTGCAGAGTAAGTTATCAGTGCTTTGTATCGTATGCATTTTCATTGTTTAGTTGATTTCGATAAAGGCTTATGTGTGCAGTAGGTTTTCTTTCACTGATGGCTGAGAACCAGATGTTTTTCCTTCTAATTAATGTAAAACAACAAATTTTTTTTTTTGCGAATGGATCAACAGATTCAGATATAATACTGACACAAAATGAAAACAGATACATTTCATGTGGATGCAGAGCAGAAACTCTTTTGATAATAAGTGCAATGCTCCATTTTCCTAGATTAGATGCTTACTTGATTTTCCTTCACCCACGGTGGGGAATGTATCAATCTGTTTCTACAAAAAGATTTCACATAAGATAAAGATTTTTCATATGAGAAAATTCTATCACTTGGCTCATAATAGAATATAAAACCAAAATGAGGAGAGAAAAAGAACTGGACCGCACATCCACACATCACACAATGATCTACTGCCGCTAGGCTACAATATATAACGAACCCAAGGTTCTTAGTTACATTTTGATCAAATTGTATAAGCCCACCAACCACTTCAAGGTGACCTCTTTTTGGTGGGTCCCTACGCTATTGTGTGCAGCATCACATGGCGTCCACCACCACTGCAGCACAGCGCCGGCAGGGACCAAGACCTGGTTGCCCCCAGACCCGTTACTGCAGGCATAGTCCCCCATGGATCCAGGCCCGGGCCCACCACACCCACAAACAGAAGCAGCGAAAGCATGCAACACCACCGCACCATGTTAAGCAGGAAAAAGGCTCACATGTGTGAACAGGTGTTGAATACTCACTGTTCCATGTAGTCTCAGGCCCTAGCTGAGAAGAGGTAGGCGGCCCCTATATGCAGTCTCCTGCTAATTTAAAAGCACCTGGGTCGAATGGGGCGGAGTGCTGGTACCAGGCAAAAAACAAAATAAATGAAGGGATAGAATATACTAAACCAACATGAGGAGTGAAAAAGAACTGGACCGCACATCCACACATCACACAATGATCTACTGCCGCTAGGCTACATTATATGACGAACTCGAGGTTCGTGGTGCGGTGCTGGTGGGGGCCCGGGCCCGGAGCCATGGGGGCTATGCCTGCCAGTATGGGTACTGGGGGGCAACCAGGTCTTGGTCCCTGCCGGCGCTGTGCTGCGGCGGTGGTGGACGCCATGTGATGCTGCACATAGTAGCGTAGGGACCCACTATAAAGAGGTCACCGTGAAGTGGTTGGTGGGCTTATACAATTTGATCAAAATGTAACTGAGAACCTCGAGTTCGTTATATAATGTAGCCTAGCGGCAGTAGATCATTGTGTGATGTGTGGATGTGCGGTCCAGTTCTTTTTCTCTCCCCATGTGGGTCATAATAGAATATATTTTGTTGTTTTTACAAACACTCAATCAAGTTTAGTGTTAAAGATTAATATGTTCATTTCACCTGAAAACATGAACTGCAGCTCATATAAATGACATAGCGAGTAATTTTGTCCAGCAGGGGGAGTACTGCTCCAAGTTAAAAAGCTACTTATTATAAAGTAAATTTAAGCTATAAACTGGATTTTCACTTAACTCATATGCAAGATACAAATAGGTAGAAAGACATTTAAGGTCATTTGCAAACGTTAAACACAAAAGACTGCACTGCAAATTACATTCTTGTAGCTTACTGCTGTATGAATGCTCCTTCATTTATGGGAAGCACATTCATTTATGGCTTAAAGTAGAGCATCTGCCTGGCTGCAAAAGTTTTTCTAATGAGACTTCATGCTGAATGCAGAGTATCTGCTAACAAATCTTCTCAACTTGAAGGTAAAGCCTGAAATAGTAAAAAGGGAGGTTTAGATTTAGGGAGGAGGGGCATTATACAATATATATATATATTTGTGTACACAAGTATACTCATACACACATATACTCATATACACATATACTCATATACACATACACTCATATACACATACATTCATGTATACACACATTTATGTACACATACCTACATTTATAAACTCATACAGCATATACAAATGCATAGACAAATGCATAAAGGATATATACACATCATATACCCTCATACAGTATATACACACATAGGGCCACATGTATCACTCGTTTTTTCTGTTGTTTTTGCACCTTTTCATTCAGACACATAGTTTTTGCGCCATTTTTGTGACTAAACGCCAAACTACCTGCGCAGCAAAAATAACCAGCTTTCCCTCATTTATCCTAGCAATCCAGATGTTTTGCTGCAACTAATGATATTCATTACCTGCAACTTTTCATTTAGGCGCAAAAACGGGCGCAAAAACACTCCAGCCCGAAGGTGGCGGTAACTGAGAAGAAACACTGAGCCCCTTTGCAGAACAGCTAATTTCTAGCAGCAAAGCTCAGCTAGACACTGCAGAAACTAGAACATATAATACAGACATGAGATACTCTGCAGACAGGAGCTGAAGACTTTATTTACAGTTCATCACCTTCTATTTACAAAACATTCTGCAGAATCCTCAGCTCAGAGCAAGAGCTGTGAACTTTGCAGAATGTTGCAGATACTACAGACAAGTGTCCCCTGTGTAATTCTGTACAGTATCACCAGTGTCTGAGGGGGATACTGTGGAGAATTACAGGGGTGCAGCAGGAGACCAGCCTAGGAGAAGCCCCTGCTGAGGAGGTAACTGGGTGCAGGGTGTCAAACACCTGGGTGCTGCTGTGAGTGTTATCTTCATTCTGGGATGTGGGAGAAGCAGAGAGGAGCTTGTGAATCTAACATTGCACCTTAACTGCGCCAAAATTGTGCCTAAACTGGGTTAAAGTAAAGTGATTAATAAGAGGCAGGAAATTAACTTATCACAGATGGTTTTAGCTTGTGATAATTCAGGCCAAACAGTGCGCCAGAATTTAAGCGCAACTACTACACTTAGGCGCACAAAAGTGATAAATGTGGCCCACACTGTAAATTGCGTGGAGGGGCAGTGAAGGGCATGGCCGCCAACAGAGTGGGCTGGCACAGGGCATTCCTGCTCAGTGCCTGCAAACTTTTTTTTACAAGCAGGTTTTTATAGCCTCTTGATATATACCCACCAGGATATGGGGGGTAGGAGGCCTGGCCTTTATTATATGCGGTTGCACAAGTGCCAACATATGGTAAATTCCCTCTGTATTATATTTACATAATATACTTAGACATACCATATATACACACCATATATAAACACACATACAACATATACACACATATACATCATATACATGCTGCATTTTTGTTTATAACAGTGAATTAGAGAAAGTGTTATTTTGTTATTCTGAGTATATTTAAAGGGGTTTGCCCACAAATGAAAATTCTCAAATTTTACTCCCCTGGTGATGTTTACACAATTTTTAACCCCTTACTTTACAATTTTACTCAGTTTTATTTCTTCGGGCAAAAAAATATTGGATGACCTTAATCATAGCATAGCTACTTTTTTGTGTCTTGGGCTCTGGAATAACATCTCTCTCACATTTAATACAACGACTTGACAGAATTGTGCTGCACGCTGTATGTTAAAGGTGCACCTAAAAGAAGCTAGTTCACACTTCTAAAGCAGTGCAGGGTGCGCCATATAATAGAAGACTGTGCACCAGTATTCAGTAATCCGGCGCACCCTGCACATTCGAAAGGTGAACTGCACATAATACAGTTTGCACTGATTTTGATAAACCTGGCCCTATGAGTCCTGTCCTTTATCCTGTGGTAGGTCCATGAATTCGACCACTGAACAGGCGGTGATTATATTATTATAACTCAGCAAAAACACTTTAGGGGACATTTATTATTTTTGCCGCTAGATCTTTTTTGGCACCTGATTTTAGCTGTGTTTTGCACTGTGATAATATATTGCGGAGCACAGCCTGAAGGGAAATCTACCTTTTGCTTTGATGCATTATAAACAAAACATACCTTGAGAATACCGTAGCTACACTGATGCAGAAACATATCTTGTTTTTTTTTTTTTTCAAACAATTTTTATTCAGGTTTTCTGGTCATGCCAAAAACCTACAGCAACATGAAAGTGAGGGCATGGATGACACAGGAATGGCTGATAAGTCAAGTGAGACTAATTAAGTGAGATCTGCTGGATGCGTCCTATATAGTTATCTGCTCTGCATTGCGATGCTTGGCTTCATTGCGTGTTCTAAGCAGTTTATTTTTGTATTAGTACAGTACGTGTTCGCAAATCGGGCGCTAGGAATCTGACAAGTCCACAAAATGTGCGTGTTTACTTGGACATGCTGGTGGAAATGAGAGGTATTATTTTATTGTGTAATCATTCAGAAACATGTTGGGGTATAAGCAAGAAAATATAAGATGGGGCACTTGAGAGATAAGAAGACAAAGAGACTGGATGCACCGAGATCTTTCTACCCAAGTATATCACAACATCGCTAATTATATGTAAACACTGGTTTTACCCACATAATGTATTTTAGACATGGTGTCTACTTGTCTAAATACTCTTTTCTTGATATTGAAATGTAATACTAGATGTCTTTTTCTTATATTATAATATATAATAAATACTATAATATATAATATATATATTATATATATGGGCCTGATATTGCACACATTTGTGTGCAGGGTAGATAGGGATTTTTATGCAGGGCAACACCCTCTTGACTTTTGTAAGGTGAGTCCTAATCAACCCTTTCATGGTTGTCCTGGACCACGGAACTTGAACATAAAAACTAAGACACACGTCTCTTAGTGTATGTAAGATCTTCTCCCGTTTTAATATCTCAATGCATAATATCACAGGACAGAAGAGTCATCAAAGGGGTGTGAATAGTATAATGAAAAACTATGGTCCTGAGCCCATTCTGGGAAAAAAATTAATATTGTGCTCAATTCTCAGGACCTTGTACACAGTATTGTGTATATTATCCAAGGCGTACAAAAAGTACTGAGAAATGTCTCTAGAAGACTAAACAATGCTAGACAACAAGATAAGAAGGAGAACAATTATGATAAACAAGGTAGAGGAGAAAATCCTACGGCAGAACTTTAAATAAAAAAGAACGGAGTTTGAATTATGAAATTTAACTGGACAGTGGTCAGGCGAAAATGTCTGCTGATCTAAGATGGCGGACAGTGTCAAGAGGCGTCCGAAACCAGTTTGCAATCTCCTTAACAAGGTAGCCTCAGGGCCTTTTCATTGGCATTGTGCTGATCTTCATGCCTCCGTTGAATTTTTCTCCATTGTGTTTTGCTTTCTTTTGTCTCACGTACGCAAAAACAAAAAAATTCACTTAGCAATACAACACTATGGTGATTATCAAGTTCTGGTGAACACTCTATAGCATGGCACTGCCCCCTCCTTGCCCACTTGGGCCAGTTGACGAAAATATTAAGAATATTACCACAGTCACAGTGCCTGGATCTATGAGTAAGTGGTCCTGGTTTATCATGATGGATTTTGGTTTTCTTTTAACATGCAGCTGCAAGCATATGACTTCTACTGAAAGGCTTACTACTTGAAATCAATTGTAAAATCAAATTTTATTCCTTGCAGAGTAAGTTATCAGGGCTTTGTATCGGATGCATTTCATTGTTTAGTTGATTCGATAAAGGCTTATGTGTGCAGTAGGTTTTCTTTCACTGATGGCTGAGAACCAGATGTTTTTCCTTCTAATTAATGTAAAACATCAGGTTTTTTTTTCGAATGGATCAACAGATTCAGATATAATACTGACACAAAATGAAAGTGCAATGCTCCATTTTCCTAGATTAGATGCTTACTTGTTTCCTTCACCCATGGTGGGGAATGTACTCAAATCTGTTTTCTTACAAAAAGATTTACACAGAAGATAAAGATTTTCATATGAGAAATTCGATCAATCTGGCTCATAATAGAATATAAAACCAACATGAGGAGAGAAAAAGAAACTGGACCGCACATCCACACATCTACACACCAGATGACCACCAACCACTTCAAGGTGACCTCTTGTTTGGGGCTGGTCCCATACGCTATTGTGGTGCAGATCAATGGCGCCACCACGTGCAGCACACGCGGCGGGACCAAGACCTGTTGCCCCCAGACCCGTATGGCAGGCATAGCCCCCATGGCTCCAGGCCCGGTCCCCACCAGCACCACACAACAGAAGCAGCGAACGCCATGCAAACACCGCACCATGTGAACAGGAAAAAGGCTCACCATGTGTGAACAGGTGTTGAATACTCACTGTTCCATGTAGTCTCAGCCCTAGCTGAGAAGAGGTAGGCGGCCCCTATATGCAGTCTCTGCTAATTTAAAAGCACCTGGGTCGAATGGGGCGGAGTGCTGGTACCAGGCAAAAAACAAAATAAATGAAGGGATAGAATATTACTAAACCCAACATGGGAGAGAAAAAGAACTGGACCGCACATCCCACACACACATGATCTACTGCCGCTAGGCTCATTATATCACGAACTCGAGGTTCGTGGTGTGGTGCGGTGGGGGCCTGGGCCGGAGCCATGGGGCTATGCCTGCCGTATGGGTACGGGGGGAACACCAGGTCTTGGTCCCTGCCGGCGCTGTGCTGCGGCGGTGGTGGACGCATGTGATGCTGCACATAATAGGTAGGGAGCCCACCATAAAGAGGTCACCGTGAAGGGTTGGTGGGCTTATACAATTTGATCAAAATGTAAATAGAACCTCGAGTTCGTTATAGAATGTAGTCCTGTGGCAGTTAGATCATGTGTGATGTGGTGGATGTGCGGTCCAGTTCTTTTTCTCACCCCATGTTGGTCATAATAGAATATATTTTGTTGTTTTTGACTAAACACTCAATCAGTTTAGTGTTAAAGATTATAGATTCATTCACCTGAAAACATGAACGCAGCTCATATAAATGACATAGCGAGTAATTTTGTCCAGGCGGGGGAGTACTGCTCCAAGTTAAAAAGCTACTTAATAAAGTAAAATTTAAGCTATAAACTGGATTTTCACTTAACTCATATGCAAGATACAAATAGGTAGAAAGACATTTGAGGTCATTTGCAAACGTTAAACACAAAAGACTGCAACTGCAAATTACATTCTGTAGCTTATTGCTGTATGAATGCTCCTTCATTTATGGGAAGAGCCATTCATTATGGCTTAAAGAGACATCTGCCTGGCCTGCAAAAGTTTTCTAAGAGTACTTCATGCTGAATGCAGTATCTGCTAACAGATCTTCTCAACTTGAAGTTAAAGTCTGAAATAGTAAAAATGGAGGTTTAGAGTTAGGGAGGAGGGGGCATATGCAATATATATATATATATATATATATATATATATTTGTGTACACAAGTATACTCATACACACACATATACTCATATACACATACACTCATATACACATACATTCATGTATACACTCATACACACACATTTATGTACACATACCTACATTTTAAACTCATACAGCATATATAAATGCATAGACAAATGCATACCAGATATATTACACATCATATACCCTCATACAGTATATACAATAAAATACACACATAGGGCCACATGTATCACTCGTTTTTGTTGTGTTTTGCACCTTTTCATTCAGACACATAGTTTTTGCGCCCATTTGTGATTGTAAACGCCAAACTAGCCTGCGCAGCAAAAAAACCAGCTTTCCCTCATTTATCCTAGCATCCAGATGTTTTGCTGCACCTAATGATATTCATCACTTGCGCCTTCATTAGGCCGCAAAAACGGGCCGCAAAAACACTCAGCCCGAAGGGGCAGTAACTGAGAAGAAACACTGAGCCCCTTTGCAGAACAGACTAATTCTAGCAGCAAAGCTTAGCTAACCCACTGCTAAACTAGAACCTATAATACAGACATGAGATACTCTGCAGACAGGAGCTGAAGACTTTATTAACGGTTCATCACCTTCTATTTTACAAGAGAGCTGAGAACTTTGCAGAATGTTGCAGATACTACAGACAAGGTCCCGGCTGTAATTCTGTACAGTATCACCAGTGTCTGAGGGGGATACTGTGCAGAATTACAGGGGTGCAGCAGGAGACCAACACTGGGGGATACCGTCTAGGAGAAACCCCTGCTGAGGAGGTAACTGGGTGCAGGGTGTCAAACACCTGGGTGCTGCTGTGAGTGTTATCTTCATTCTGGGCTGTGGGAGAAGCAGAGAGGAGCTTGTGAATCTAACATTGCACCTTAACTGCGCCAAAATTGTGCAAACTGGGTTAAAGTTAAGTGATTAATAAGAGGCAGGAAATTAACTTATCACAGATGGTTTAGCTTGTGATAATTCAGGCCAAACAGTGCGCCAGAATTTAAGTGCATCTAATACATTAGACGCACAAAAGTGAAATGTGGCCCACACTGTAAATTGCGTGGAGGGGCAGTGAAGGGCATGGCCGCCAAACAGAGGGGCTGGCACAGGGCATTCTGCTCAGTGTCTGCAAACTTTTTTTACAAGCAGGTTTTTATAGCCTCTTGATATATACCCACCAGGATATGGGGTAGGAGGCCTGGCCTTATTATATGCGGTTGCACAAGTGCAAACATATGGTAAATTCCCTCTGTATTATATTTACATAATATACTTAGACATACCATATATACACACCATATTACACACACATACAACATATACACACATATACATCATATACATGTGCATTTTTGTTTATAACAGTGAATTAGAGAAGTGTTATTTTGTTATTCTGAGTATATTTAAAGGGGTTTGCCCACGAATGAAAATTCTCAAATTTTATCCCCTGGTGATGTTTACACAATTTTTAACCCTATATTTACAATTTTTACTCAGTTTTATTTCCTCGGGCAAAAAAATATTGGATGACCTTAGTCATAGCATAGCTACTTTTTGTGTCTTGGGCTCTGGAATACATCTCTCTACACTTATTACAACGCTTGACAGAATTGTGCTGCACGCTGTATGTTAAAGGTGCACCTAAAGAAGCTAGTTCACACTTCTAAAGCAGTGCAGGTGCGCCATATAATAGAAGACTGTGCACCAGTATTCAGTAATCCGGCGCACCCTGACATTCGAAAAGTGAACTGCACATAATACAGTTTGCACTGATTTTGATAAACCTGGCCCTATGAGTCTGTCCTTTATCCTGTGGTAGGTCCATGAATTCGACCACTGAACAGGCGGTGATTATATTATTATAACTCAGCAAAAACACTTTGGGGACATTTATTATTTTTGCCGTAGATCTTTTTTGGACCTGATTTTAGCGTGTTTTTGCACTGTGATAATATATTGCGGAGCACAGCCTGAAAGGAAATCTACCTTTGCTTTGATGCATTATAAACAAAACAACCTTGAGAATACCGTAGCTACACTGATGCAGAAACATATCTTGTTTTTTTTTTTTTTCAAAACTATTTTATTCAGGTTTGTATACATCTTAATGTGCCATACAGCATCTTTTTGGCCCCAATTGTACAATGAAAGCATCCAAAGTTTACAATCAAAGTTTTACATTGCACGCATAAGAATCCAACATTTTAGTGCTAGTTGCAGTTTGTAAAAGTGCTTCAGATAAAGTTCACTTTCCTGTGCTCACCCCCCTAATTGATTTAATTTAGTTGGGGTAAAATATCACCTCAAGTTTTAACCATAGCTTCTTGGTGTGCTACACTTCTAAAAAAAAAAAGAGTGTGTTGTTGCTAATGTTTTGCTCCATAGTTCCAAGCCATATATGAAAGCTTAGTTAATTTTTCCCTTTCCCCCAAGCTGATATAAAACCTAGATATCCCCTTTTTGCATTGAGTAGACTCCTGCAAGCATTGTATTACCGATTTGTTCAGAGTTAGCTCTATATTTTTCCTTGGGGTAATTGTCTGGATGAAGTGAGATGTGTAAATGTGCCAAGTTTCCCTTCTGTGGTTATGTCCAAAAAATTTTTTAGGCCTAAGGTTCACCATTGTGATGGTTTAAGGTTAGGTACATTATATACTAGGGATACTAGTGGTGGTGACATTGGAAAGTTTGTCTTTTCTTTTGATATCGACAATAAGGTCTGCCAGGTGTAATTTTCTGGGATCCAGATTTGGTTTATTATAAGTAAATGTGGAGAGAAGTTTTTACTATAAACTGTTTCTATGTTCAGCCATTTTGTGTCTACCGTGCTGTCGCCCCAGTATCTAGACTGATCTAAAACAGAGGCTAGGTAGTAATCTTTCATATCGGGTACCCCCAGACCTCCCATTTCTTTGGTTTTGTTAATATATGGAGCGCTACTCTGGGTTTATGGTCCTGCCATATGAATTGTCTGAGCAGGCTGTGAACTTTGGTAAAAAAGGTGTTTGGTACAGGAATGGTTCTAAATATGCAAAGATGCTTTGGTAGTGTCATCTCTCCCGCACCATGATAGGATAAATTTAGAGTATTCAGTCAGCTGAATATCAGCTTGAGGTAGTTATTGTGGTATAGAAAAACTGATGGGAATGATAATTCTGTCCCCAAGTACGTAATGTGATTCGTCTGCCAGTCCATGTGTTTTTAAACTCTCTAGCATTGCTACTGATATATTCAATGGTATAGCTTGTTCACTTTGTAGAAAGAGATTTCCCCGAAATCTGCTAGTGTTTCAAATACACAATGTAGTGATCTCTGTGGATTGGTGACCATCAAACTGATGTTGTCCGTGAAAAGTGAGATTTCGTGTTCCTGACTGCCCACCTGTATTCCTGAAATCTCTTTTTGTTGTCTGATAGTTTCTGCTCTATCGAGAGCCTGAAAATGATAGGCAAGAGGGGGAAAAGCATACCATTCATAAAAACCCTAGCTGACGGATTAGAGTGTAGCGCTTTGATGGCCATGAAAAGGCAAAGGCAGGAAAAGTGTTAAGAATCAAAAGCAGCACCCAAATTGCGTGACAAAAACAAAAATTTTGAGTGTCGGAAAAATGCTAAATCAGGGTTTACATAGCAATAATGATAATGCCTGTGATATTTAGTCAAAGTGCTAACTGCATTTAAAATGGAATATTGTTATAAAGAAACATTAAAAACGACAGTCACATTTAGAAATAATAATAATAAAAAAAGTGCTCATGATTCTGTCCTGATGGACTTTTTCCAAGTTACCGTAAATTATTGTTAAGTTGAGTACACTTTGAAAGATGGTATTATTGGTGCCATGTTTTTTTTGTATACAGTTATAGTCATCTGTGCTTTTTAGTACAGCTGAAGCAAATATATATAAACATATACAAGTCAAATGTATGACTAAAGGAAAATGTAAGTGGATGTGCCTAGTAGAAATCTCTTTGTGAGTAAACCTCAAATTAGATAAGCTGTGGTTAAATTAATACCCCAATGCAGAATGTGGTGCAAAACAAATGTCAGGGTTAGTGGCTCTAGCGTGTTGTGTACAGTATATGTATCTAAATGGTCTATACAGTATTCTGTTGTACATATGCACGTGCTATTTCATTGCTGTACAATGAAGTTAAGAAAGGGGTACATGCTTGGCCGTCTATACGACTTGGAGTCCAGTTGTGAACATTTGAATGGGCCCACGAAAGAAAATTCTTAGATTTCACTCCCCTAGTGATGTTTACACAATAAAGATAATTTTTACCCCCTTACTTTACAAGAGACTCTCTAAGCAGATCCTTCATGATTCCACTGTGCTATGAGATGCTGTGTGCTGACAATGTGGTAAGATTATCAGGATACAGGTTTATATACACTTTCATTTAGCTTCTAAACATTGACTGTCCATTCTTTGAACCACTTGTTTCAAGGCTCCTAGGTACCTTCATTTCCCATTTTATCTTCACTTTTTAGTATTTTGTTTAATGAATATATATGGGATTTACAAAAAAATACTGGTTCATGTGCTTTGGTAGGTATATACATTTTAAAAAGTATTAACAGTAAGTGAATAAAACTTGTTCTGCAGTGTCATTTGCAATCAAATCATAGACACAATTTAGACGATGTTCCAGATCCAACCTAAATCCTCTCACAGGTGCACTTGTTTCTGTGTTGAGCTCCAGCCCACTTAGTTCTCAGTAATGCAGTGTATTGGCTCCAGTTAGGAAATTACAAAATCTGGAATTAATATTTATGCAGGTCAGTGGGTGAAGAGAAAAAACAATGGAAAACCAAAAAAATATACATTTAAAATTGAGAGCCAGGGAACATTTCTCTACAGTATGTAAAAATAAGCTGCAGCATTGCAGTAATTAAATGTTATCAAATGTGACTGGTAATCTATAAACTGTAAGGAAAGGGAATATAGTGCAGCCCAAGGAAACTTAGAAAGGCATATAAGATTTATCACTGAGACATTCTGTCACAAAAATGGCTTAATTAGTAATTGGATAGAAATTTCTCTGCATCACAAATCCCATATGTATAAATTAAGTTTTATAATACTATGCTATAGGAAACTGTTTTACGTTTGTGTATGTAAGGCTTTTCAATGCTACAGATTTTGATCATATTTCATTTTTATTTTACTGCAACAAACCTTTGGCCCTTATCACACATTAATTTTGGATGTATGCTACCTGTTATTTCTACAGCTAGAACCCGTCTCCATTTAGTTCCATGGGCTTATGCACACTGGTGTGGATACACCAGCCCCTTGTAGGCCAAATAGTTATATAGCAGGTCCATTTATTATTGTTGTCATAGGTGCTCAACTGGTGATGACATGCAGGCCACAAATAGCTATCCACGGGATTATTATTTGCAGAACTGTACCCAGAAAGCATTACGCAGCTATAATTAAAGGGGTATTCCCATTTCAACAAGTAATGGATATTGTTTGAATAATGAAAAGTTATGCAATTTTCTAATACAGGCGGTCCCCTACTTATGAACACTCGACTTACATACGACCCCTAGTTACAAACCGACCTCTGTATATTGGTAATTTATTGTACTTTAGTTCTAGGCTACAATGATCAGCTGTAACAGTTATCAAAGGTGTCTGTAATGAAGCTTTATTGTTAATCATGATTCATATGACAACCCAACATTTTTAAAATCCAATTGTCCCAAAGACCAAAAATGTTCTGGCTGGGATTACAATGATAAAATATACAGTTCCGACTTACATACAAATTCCACTTAAGAACAAACCTACAGACCCTTCTTGTATGTAACCCGGGGACTGCCTGTATACTTTCTGTATCAATTCCTTATTGTTTTATAGATCTCTGCTTGCTGTAGTTCTATAGAAAGCTTCATTGTTTATTTCCAGTGGATAGAAATCTGACCATGGTTACACAGGTGCACTACTCATTATATCACACACCTCTGATTATTATCTATGATACCAACGAGCCGTGCACCTGTGTGACCATGGTCAGATTTCTGTCCACTGGAAATAAACAATGAAGCTTTCTATAGAAGGGCAGCAAGCAGAGATCTAGAAATCTGTAAGGAATTGATACAGAAAGTATATTTGAAAACTATATTATTTTTCATCTTACAAACAATAACATTAATTTGCTGAAGTGGGAATACCCCTTTTTCTTTTTACAACACAGAGTATGCAAAACAATTCTGTAGAGTCAAAGTAATGAAGTGGTGGCCGATTCAACTCTGCACCGGTACTCCAATTTAGGTGAAGAATTTTAAGGCATGGAGGACATAGTGCAGCCACAACACAAATGTGTGGGATAAGCAGTTCTGCGTCAGGTCTGACAGGAAAGCCCTGCTTACCCACTCAGCCGATGGCACACTCCCCTTCCCGTCTTAAATGTACTCAGGATAACAAAATAACACATTCTCTAATTCACTGTTATTAACAAAAATACAGCATTTAACATATATAATTCCAACCAGTCTCTATCAGTCCTGCTGGATCTTCAGACATTAGGGTCGGCAGACATCTTGTTCTTCTGTCTGATGCTTCACTGAGCTCTTCTCTGCAATAGCCCACAACATTGCATTCCAGGACGAGCTCACACTGATACACACTGACTTCCTGCCGGCACATGAAGAGGGTACACTACAGACAGATAAGGTCTTTATCCAGGGAAAAGGGAGGGGAGCATATAGCAGAACGACGGTAGTTATGGCTGTGATAGTAGAGCTTAGAATGTCATTTGTTATATGCACTCATGGATTTCATCATCTCTCCTCTGTCTCATCTCTTTCCAAGTGTCAGATACTAGTAGAATGTTCAGAAACTTAATGGAAGTGTAAAATAAGACATTACAGACTTACCAATGGGTTTTACCCTCTTGTGTATTATGACATGTCCTCAGATATACCATAAATATATCTGAACCTACGTTATCTTAAGAATTGAGGTCCACAGACCCTCTCAGCAGCTGGACCAGATGCAAAGTTTGCTGTACATGTGTTAAAGTGTGAAGACACAGCTATTGTCTGCATTCCCATAGACCTCAATAAATATAAGTTTGTGGCTGCAATTTTTTTTAAATGAGGAAAGTCAAGGGGTATGAAAATTTTGCGACCACCTCTCTATATATATTTATGGAAGACTGTCAGTCACTGAGCAGAAATATATGTGAGTAAATGACAAATTATACTGCATCTTTTGCTAAAAACAACGGGAGAGTTATCTTTTCTCTTCTTGTGTTACTGTTAGTCTAGTTCCTTTTTTGTCTGTTTCTAGTCTAATTGTGTTAGGTGTGCCTGATAGTATAACATTGCTGCATGGGTGGAGAATGAAGTCAGAATTGTTTGTGCACATAGTTGCAAAGTTGGTTGTCCTGCTTCTTCCTACCGAGTTCAGTCCATTGCAGAAAAGGCACAAAAAGGCAAACTGCGCAAAAATGTGTGACTTTTTTCATTAGCATTCGAAAGGAAATAGAGATAAATTTCCCCAATATAGTTATTTGCTCAGCTCCTTCTGCTCTCTTAATATTACTAAATGAATTGTTACGACAGTAATTATTTAGCTAGATGAATGTAGGCCCCTCCTACCAATATATGGTGACCAACTATCAGACGAATATCCAAAAGAGCCACAGGTATTATGGTCCACAAATCACGCTTTTATTTAATAATTCATAAAGAACAATATCACAAACATTGCATAACAAGGTCAAGAATACTCCAAATAACCATATTGCCACAGACTAAGGGCACATGTAGGAGTTACTCTAATTGTATAAGTGCACAGTGCACGTAAACTTTATGAGTGGGTACTCGTTTCTAGGGACCGAATCGCGTATCAACATACACAAGATGTGGAAAAGGAACAATGTCCATGATTTAGTTCCATCTTAGTTATCCCAATAATGAACGTATTGCACAAACCCATACAAAACTCCTAGGTCCCAGTGTAGTAATTTCTCTAACACGGTTTCACGTTACCTCCACTCCTCAGGAACATAATATGATTGTTGCGATTGCTTCAGTTCATGGCAAAGGTTTGTTTTCTACGAAGAGACAAGTTCTAGAATACCTAGGGACCACATCTACTAAGGGATTGCGGCGTTTTCTGTCATACTTGCACATTCTTTTCTAGTGCCAACTGCTAGCGCAAGGTATTTTAGGAAGTGGCTGAGCCACATTTGTGTTACACCTCACGTTTTGTGTAGTGGCTCACTATTCTTCATGCGACACAAACTTCTGCACTGGAGGGGACGTTCCGGTGCTCAGCGGACAGTGCACCACATTATCATGCACAGTTCGATAAATTTTGTCGCACCCCCCATGTAGGTGCACCAAAAAAAAGTGCAGAGGCACAGCATAGAGGGTGTCAGATTTATGAAGAATGTGCGTCAGAAATCCTAAATCTGGCAAATTACACAAGTAAACTGATGTAGAACAGTTTGCACTGTTCTTAGTAAATGTGCCCTTATAGGTGCCATTTTTGACTAGCATCTATTGAACTGCACTAAAACTTGGAAAGACGAAGTCAGCTTTTCGCCTTGTAAACAATCCCTGTCTGCCTCTTATCTATGTGTTCTGTACCAGTCCAGCACATGTTTATTTCTTATCGAGGCCGCAAGCTTAGACATCTTTTAGTTTTGCAGACAGTAACAATAAATTTCTATGTTTCTAGCTGGTAACCTTTGTGCAATTGACTCAGTTAAATGCAGGGCGTTTTAAGTCAGTATTCTTTAAATAAACTTTTTTTTCCCTTATCTAATGTACTGAGTATAGCAAACATTGCACCCAATTATTATTTATGAAAATATCTATCTGACTGTTAGGTCATCAAATACAGTAACACGTAACGTTAGTGCTGTATTTACAATGCAGGACCAGCGTATGGGGACCGGCCTTGGTTCTAACGCATTTGGGTTCTGATTACCGATCACATGCGTTTCCATAAAAGACGTGTCACCGCACCCTCAAACTGCCTTATGGTGAAAGCATACCAACCAGTATGCGTATAAAGAGCATGAATTCTCAAATGGGTGGCTAAGGTCGAAACGTGGCCTCAATTCTAGTAAGCTGGAGAAATGCTCCTCTCCCTCCTGACCCTGGACAGATTGTTCTTGATGGCACTACTCTTGGAGATGCTTATAAATATTGAAAAATTTACAGTGTGTCTCAAGTGGGATAAAAACTAAGGGCATAGTGTTAGCACACAGCCTTGCATCGCTGGGGTTCTGGGTATAAGTCTCATCCAGGTCAACATCTGTAAAGAGTTTATATGTTCTCTACGTGTTTGCGTGGTTCCTACCATCTCCAAAATGTACTGTTAGGTTGATTAGATTGGCAAGCTCTGTGCAGCGCTGTGTAATCTGTGTGCGCTATAAAATAAAGGAATTATTATTTTTTTTTTTTGGTAGGTGTTAAAAAAATACAATGCATGTGTCTTTGTTATTAAAAAAGAGGCCTTCTTTTTTTGTAAAGCAGCCTTACAATGGAATACAAAAAAGCATAAAAAAAGGTAAATTTGAAAATGGATTTTGTAAAGTAACAAAAAAACTTAATAACCACATCTTTTATCTTGCACAGCCAACGTAGATGGCCAAGCATGTTATTGTGCGGACATTCGTACACAAATAATGTACTGTACAACTGACTTCTTATACTACTTGCACAAGTAAGTGCCTTATTTCAACCCTATTAGTGCACATCCGCAAAAGTGGACCACTACAAAAATAAATGAGTACCCCTGTAAAAGGCATCAAAATATTCAGCTACAGTGCCTACAGTAGAATAAAAGAGTTATTTACAGGGCTCCAAAAGGGCATTCACAGAGTCTGTTTTACATATGGAGATACTTCAGCACCTGTGGAAACCTACAAATATTAGTCTAAGGCCTCACTCATATGGCATGTGCTCATACTGATCGGTTCCGGGTGTAGCATAGGCCACTGGAGAAGAAGAATGATGTGCTTCTCACCCCTCACCCCTACCCTGAAAGCCGGGCTGTTCTCCGGCTAGATACAGTACAGAGACACTATGGGGGTAATTATATCTTATCTCTGTTTGTTTTGGCTTGTCGTTGCAGTCTCTTTGTACCTACTGCGTTGGTAATTTATCAAATGTCTCAAAAATGTCGTACAAATGTCTCAAGTCACTGTTTTCCAATTTCTTAATTATATGTTCGGCTGGAGTTTTTTGCACCAAGAAATGTCGCAAATTTTGGACAAATTGAAAAGATAAATGTCATTTCTACATTTAGCACATCGGAATAGAAATAAATGTGTCTTACCGACGATAAACTAATGTCCGGTGGACTTCAGTGCACATTGCAAAATTCCCTCTATGCTCACCGCAGAGTGACCGGGTGCCATAGACTTTGTTGTGGCGGTGATCTGGATGCAATTTGTGTGACCAGATCACGGCCACAATTCGGATGTGTGAATGAGGCCTTACTAATAGATGCAAATTAAGACACATCCCTTTAAAATCAGAAAGTTACAGTGATAACAGTATAGTTTTTACAGATCCCAGACTATTGGATGCCATATATCTTGCTATTGTTAAAAAATGAAAAGGCAACCTCAAATACACAAACGCTATTGACATTCCATTTTACATACTTTGAAACAGACCAAAGGCTTCCCAATTGATTTTTTGCCTCAACAATAGTTGGAGTAATACTCAATATGACTAGTATTTCACAATGATTTTTACACCTTCCATCTGCCAGTTACCTGGTGATTTATTATAGGACAGTTTCAATAATATCCCTTCTCTCAGCAGTCTGGATATATTTGTAGAGTTAAATATTTCAATTGTGACTTGTGAATATTGACTTATATGTATGTGAAAGGAAATTACTTTAAATTTACAGTTACTTTTTATTAAGTGCGAATTATGTATATAAGCCATGTGGAAGAAATAATGTTTATCAATTCATAGGTGTTTTTTTCATATTTGGTTTTCATTGACTTATGGTAAAAGATCCTCTATATCCCCCCATGTGTATGGTTTTGCATTACCTGGCTTTAAAGTGGCTCCTACTTAATTATTGGATGCAGCCACTCCATCTTGGCAAGTGATTGGTTGGGTGGTTTTCCTGGCTTTTAATGGAAATATCCCAAACAGGATCCCAAATAGGATATTATGCAAGGGAAATACATATATCTGTTCATGTATTTCTTTGACCCATTATGAGAGATTTTAAACCCCCTCATACACACAACAAAAATTACTTAAGACAGTTTTCACAGAATGTCAGCCACAAAATAGTATTCAAAATAGTAGGTGCTCTAGCGGAACCCTTACAGGGTTATCAAGGATATCTCCTATTTATTATCTATTCTATATGCGCACAGCACTGTACCTATATCAGGGTGGGTCCATGATTGAGTAGGCCTGGGTGACAGAGTTCAGGGGGCCCCTTGTAGTGAACATTAAGAATTCGAAGAGAAAAGAGTCTCCTGTTCTCTAAATATTCCCTAGTTTATATATCAAATAGCCCCTCATGGGTATTTTATATAAGCCCTCTTCACCCTCATGGTTTCCTTATATTCAGCCTATCTGGGCCCCCCAGCAGTTCTAGGCCATGGCACTTGCCCAGGTATGCCCAATGCTGGCGCGGCCGTGCCCTTTATGATGACTGTCTTGATATTGCAAGTCAGCCCATTTCAATTTAAAGTGTAAACTGTAAGTTATGTGATTTTACCAAATTCTGATGTGATTTCCCCTTTTAAAACAAACAGAATGATGCCCGTATTGTGTTACTAACCTTTTCTTTCCAAAGTTATGGCATTTTTTTTTGAAAGTGTTTGGCAAAAATCTTTCTCACTATGGTGAAGTTGGTGTAGACTTAGGTCTTCCATGGCAGCTCATTACATGGAGAGCAAGGAACATGTTATAAGTGGTAGAAATCATTAGTACATTAAGTGTATTATGTGCTTTGTTAGCACTAGGGTTAATAGCTTATCTACACATAG
This sequence comes from Engystomops pustulosus, assembly GCA_019512145.1. Taxonomy (NCBI): domain Eukaryota; kingdom Metazoa; phylum Chordata; class Amphibia; order Anura; family Leptodactylidae; genus Engystomops; species Engystomops pustulosus. The sequence continues at coordinate 86,916,581 of CM033642.1, read as the reverse complement.
CTTACATTGCCGCTTATAAGGTGGGAGAAGGGCGCAGCATGAGGAGAGGAGAGAGAAGGAGAAAGTTCTGTAGAATCACAGACTGGGATGAGAAACTGATAGGATCGGAGAGCTCTTGTACCTCACTATTCTGTGCAGGAAACATCTGTACCACAGTCTGAACACATACATCTCACAACCTAATTTGTGAGCAGGGAGCATCAGCCCCTCCCCTCTTAGATTGTTTATCAGACAGACTCCAGGCCTTGTCAGAAACAGAAGTAGCGATAGGAAGTCCAGCTCTTTTAGACTCCGCTTACCAAGAAGAGTCAGCTCTTCTTGCTCCTGAGTGGCTCCCTATTAAATATATAATAGGAAGCTTCAGTCCAACCATTGACCAGGTGAGCTGATAGGGGCGGGGTAAAGTAAGCTATCAGCTCTCTGAGGAAGAGCCTTCTCCACGTGAAAGAGCTGGTCTTTGCGCCGGCTCGTTTGCGAAGGAGCCATCACTAACAGGACATAGAAGGAGCTATTGCAGCACTGAGATAATCTGAGGGGTATAACAAAGAAACTACTGGAAATAGGTAACAAAGATAATTGCTCAAAATTGTTCTGCATGCCATGAGCTATTGATTTGTGAAAAGAAAAACTTTACAGTTATTCTTTAATGCAAATGAACTTCAAATAGGAAACATGAAAGACACATGAAGCAAATAAATACCCACTGTGTCGACACCAACCATCTGATATTGATAATCAATCCGTACTTGGTATACATGTAGTTTATAGATAGTTGATCATAAAAGGTCCTAAAAACACCCTTTTAATCATTGCAGCTCATTGATTACCATAGCATTAATTTCTTCAAATTATATAATTAATGTTGGTAAAAGAAAATGAATAAAAAGTGGATTTAAACTTCTTGATGTTTACAATGTTGCATGATTGTGGTTTAAAGATTTTTATCGAATTTTATTTCCGTGACAAAACCCATTTTTTATATATAACCCAACTTTTCTTAAGTCTGTGGGTATTAGTTTGATAGATAGGTAGTGCCTAGTGTGACAAGCAAGAAGATAGTAGAACCTTCGAACCGACAGCTTATTGATTGTTTCAAGCATTGTAAATTAATATTTGTCTATGGCTGGCTTTGATTGAGAGGGCAGTTCTCCATAAAAACTAGTCAGACTTGATCTCAAGTCCTTCTGTGAGATTTACAGTACAGTAGATAACTTTTTTCAATTTACAAGTTCACATATAATGCACTAGATATAAGGAAATTAGATTTGTTATATTAATGAGGGTTTTGTATATGATATTTTGTAAAATTATATGAAGTTTACTTATAACATCTGGGTGTAGGCAGTGAACTGATGTATATACCATACAACAACTTATTATGTAAAAAAGATCATGATATGTGATGAATGCAAGATCTTGGGAGCTCATTAAGACCTATAGGGATCCTCTTTAGCTGAACCACTAAGGAGACTTTTTTATGAATGGGGGTCAAGAATGGGGGACTTTTAAACACAGCAAAACATATGATATTTTGTAAATTTATATGAAGTTTACTTATAACATCTGGGTATAGGCAGTGAACTGATGTATATATCATACAACAACTTATTATGTACATACAGATCATGATATGTGATGAATGCAAGATCTCTGGGAGCTTCACCATTAAGACCTATAGGGATCCTCTCTAGCTGAACCACTAAGGAGACTTTTTTATTGAATGGGGGTCAAGAATGGGGGACTTTTAAACACAGCAAAAAAGAATTGCAGAATGGTCAGGAACCATGAAACATGAAATAATATGGCCCAAAAAATTCAACATTGAGAGGGAAGAGGTACAGAGGTTGATGAAGCATGTGTGCCTCATATAGTTTTGAATGTCTACATCAACATATACAGAACAAAGAAAATAATACACAATAGATGACCACAAGTATCTGGACTTGAAATTCTATTAAGTATAATAAATGGATTTGGTCTATTTTTTGCGTTTTTCTGTTACCCCGGTTTTTTATATCTGTTTCAAAATGGTTAAAAACATGAGGTCAGTATGATGCTTGGGGTGAATCATATTTGACATAAAATATTCAACCTACATTGCTTTTAATTGTTATAGACTTTTGAAACTTGTAATTGGGTGTACATAAATGTTATTAATTGGCAATTAAACTTTATGGAACAATATTGACATGAAGACAAAATGGTCAATGGTCAACAGTGACGTGAATGGCCCGGCTCTCAGAGACTATAGCTAATCTCAAACCTGATCTAAAACGGTCCAACCTGGTGGAAAAGGTTCTGATCTACAAAGAAGCCAGAGCTGGTGGGAAGGAGGGGGATGGGGGATATTAAGACTAGTCCAGTCTTAACGACCGCACTTAATCATTCCAATAAGTGTGTGTTATATATCATATATAGATATATACCTATGGCATGATAGAATGTGTAGGTAGACTCTGTACATAAACCTATGTTAGGTCACATGCTCAAAGTATTTGATGATATATAATCCTTTCCTTTTTTTGGGGGGGGGGGGGGCAGACATTCTGATAAGGGCAGAGCTCCATGTGTACAGATGGCAAATTACTTTGCTGAAAGATTACACTTCCAGAAACCACAAGGTGCATAGAGCTCACAGCAAATATATGGGGGTCTTTTCTTACTTCCCCATCTCTGAGCTCTTTTTGTGCCTTTTGTGAGTCTATTTATTGCATCTCATTTCTCTTTGTGTTTTGGCTTTTGTCAAATGAGTTTTTTTAGCTATTAGTTGCAAATTAAAAAAAGGTCGCAATTTTGTTGCGTAAATCATACCATTGCCTTTCCTGTAATTGTGCATCAATTTAAATAAGGCACAAACATCCGGAATCAGGAAAAATTAGGCGCAGACCAGGAAACTGCTACACGTGAAAACGGACAAACTCCTTGAAAGAGGCAAAAAATTGTGAAAATACCCCAATGTGCTCAAAAAGTCACTAAAATACAACTAAAAAAGGCACATCAGAATAAGATAATCTGCTCCATTGACTTGAACGTTGAGTGCTTGATCCTTGTTGTGTGATAAGTGTCTAATGTACAAATCACTGTTACAGTATATCCTTCTCACTATCGTACCACCATCGTTTGGATAAGGCATGACGCATGCTTCTGTCTGATGCTTCACTGAGCTCTTCTCTGCAATAGCCCACAACATTGCATTCCAGGACGAGCTCACACTGATACACACTGACTTCCTACCGGCACATGAGAAGGGTAACACTACAGACAGATAAGGTATTTATCCAAGGAAAAGGGAGGGAGGCATATAGCAGAACTGACGGTATGTTATGTCTGTGATAGTAGAGCTTAGAATGTCATTTGTAATATGCATCTCATGGATTTCATCATCTCTCATCTGTCTCATCTCTCTTTCCAAGTGTCAGATACTAGTAGAATGTTCAGAAACTTAATGAAAGTGTAAAATAAGACTAAACAGATTTACCAATGGGTTTTACCCTCTTGTGTATTTGTGACATGTCCTCAAGATATACCATAAATATATCCTGAACCTACGTTATCTTAAGAACTAAGGTCCACAGACCCTCTTCAGCAGCTGGACCAGATGCAGAGTTTGCTGTACATGTGCTAAAGTGTGAAGACGCAGCTATTGTCTGTATTCCCATAGACCTCAATAAATATAAGTTTGTGGCTGCAATTTTTTTAAAATGAGGAAAAGTTCAAGGGGTATGAAAACTTTTGCGACCTACCTCTCTCTGTATATTTATACATGGAAGACTGTCAGTCACTGAGCAGAAATACACTCACCGGCCACTTTATTAGGTACACCTGTCCAACTGCTCGTTAACACTTAATTTCTAATCAGCCAATCACATGGCGGCAACTCAGTGCATTTAGGCATGTAGACATGGTCAAGACAATCTCCTGCAGTTCAAACCGAGCATCAGTATGGGGAAGAAAGGTGATTTGAGTGCCTTTGAACGTGGCATGGTTGTTGGTGCCAGAAGGGCTGGTCTGAGTATTTCAGAAACTGCTGATCTACTGGGATTTTCACGCACAACCATCTCTAGGGTTTACAGAGAATGGTCCGAAAAAAAAAAACATTCAGTGAGCGGCAGTTCTGTGGGCGGAAATGCCTTGTTGATGCCAGAGGTCAGAGGAGAATGGGCAGACTGGTTCGAGCTGATAGAAAGGCAACAGTGACTCAAATCGCCACCCGTTACAACCAAGGTAGGCAGAAGAGCATCTCTGAACGCACAGTATGTCGAACTTTGAGGCAGATGGGCTACAGGAAATATTCTGACTTTCAGACAGCTTGATAAATCTGCCCCAATATGTTGTCTGTGGATTGCATTCAAGTTTCATGGCAAAGGGTTTGTTTTCTATGAATGAGACAAGTTCTAGAATACATAGGGGTACATCTACTAAGGGCTTTGCGGCAGTTTTCTGTCGGACTTTGCACATTCTTTCTAGTGCAAACTGCTAGCACAGGTATTTAGGAAGTGTCTGAGCCACATTTGTGTTACACCTCACCGTTTTGTGTAGTGGCTGCACTATTCTTCATGCGACACAAACTTCTGCACTGGAGGGGACGTTCCGGTGCTCAGTCGGACAGTGCACCACATTTATCATGCACAGTTCAATAAAATTGTGTCGCACGCCCCAATGTTAAAGGTGCACCAAAAAAAGTGCAGAGGGCACAGCATAGAGGGTGTCACATTTATGAAGAATGTGCGCCAGAAATCCTAAATCTGGTGCCCTCTGCAAATTACACAAGTTAACTGCATGTAGAACAGTTTGCACTGTTCTTAGTAAATGTGCCCTGATATGTGTGACATTTTTTGACTAGCATCTATTGAACTGCACTAAATACTTGGAAAGACGGAGTCAGCTTTTTGCCTTGTAAACAATCCCTGTCCGCCTCTTATCTATGTGTTCTGTACCAGTCCAGCACATGTTTATTTCTTATCAGGCCGCAAGCTTTAGACATCTTTTAGTTTTTGCAGACAGTAACAATAAATTTCTATGTTCTAGCTGGTAACCTTTGTGCAATTGACTCAGTTAAATGCAGGGCTGTTTAAAGTCAGTATTCTTTAAAATAAACTTTTTTTTCCCTTTATCTAATGTACTATGAGTATAGCATACATTGCACCCTAAATTATTATTTATGAAAATATCTATCTAACTGTTAGGTCATCAAATACAGTAACACGTAACGTTAGTGCTGTATTTACAATGCAGGACCAGCGTATGGGGACGGGTCTTGGCCCTAACGCATTTGGGTTCTGATTACCGATAGTATGCGTTTCCATAAAAGACGTGTCACCGCACTCTCAAACTGCCTTATGGTGAAAGCATCCAAACCAGTATGCGTATAATAGAGCATGAATTCTCAAATGGGTGGCTATGGTCGAAACGTGGACCTCAACTTCTAGTAAGCTGGACCCCAGCTCAAGAAATGCTCCTCTCCCTCCTGACCCTGGACAGATGTTCTTGTTGGCACTACTCTTGGAGATGCTTAGAAATATTGAAAAATTTTACAGTGTGTGTCAAGTGGGATTAAAACTAAGGGCATTAGTGATTAGCACTACAGCCTTGCATCGCTGGGGTTCTGGGTATAAGTCTCATCCAGGTCAACATCTGTAAAGAGTTTATATATTCTCTACGTGTTTGCGTGGTTTCCTACCACTCTCCAAAATGTACTGTTAGGTTGATTAGATTGGCAAGCTCTGTGCAGCGCTGTGTAATCTGTGTGCGCTATATAAATAAAGGAATTTTTTTTTTTTTTTTTTTGGTAGAGTGTTAACAAAATACAATGCATGTGTTCTTTGTTATTAAAAAAAGCAGGCCTTTCTTTTTTTGTAAAGCCAGCCTTACAATGGGAATACAAAAAAGCTATAAAAAAGGTAAATTTGAAAATGGATTTTGTAAAGTAACAAAAAAACTCAATAACCACATCTTTTATTCTTGCCACCCCACGTAGATGGCCAAGCATGTTATTGCTGCGGACATTCCGTACACAAAGATAATGTACTGTACAACTGACTTTCTTATACCTACTTGCAAAGTAATGTGCCTTATTTCAACCCTTATTAGTGCACATCCACAAAAGTGGACCACTACAAAAAATAAATGAGTACCCCTGTAAAAGAGCATCAAAATATTCAGCTACAGTGCCTACAGTAGAATGATAGTGCTATTTACAGGGCTCCAAAAGGGCATTCACAGAGTCTGTTTTACTATATGGAGATACTTCAGCACCTGTGGAAACCTACAAATATCAGTCTAAGGCCTCACTCATATGGCATGTGCTCATACTGATCGGTTCCCGGGTGTAGCACATAGGCGAGTGGAGAAGAAGGGATGATGTGCTTCTCACCCCTCACCCCTACCCTTGAAAGCCGGGCTGTTCTCCGGCTTAGATACGGTACAGAGACACTATGGGGGTAATTTATCTTATCTCTGTTTGTTTTGGCTTGTCGTTGCCTGTCTCTTTTGTGCCTACTACGTTGGTAATTTTTCAAATGTCTCAAAAATGTCGTACAAATGTCTCAAGTCATTTTTTTCCAATTTCCTTAATTATATGTTCGGCTGGAGTTTTTTGCACCAAGAAATGTTGCATATTTTGGACAATTTGAAAAGATAAATGTCATTTGCTACATTTAGCACATCTGGAATAGAAAATAAATGTGTCTTGCCGACAATAAACTAATGTCCGGTGGACTTCAGTGCACATTACAGAAATTCTCTCTATGTGCTCACCGGGTGCCATAGACTTTTGTTGTGGCAGTGATCTGGATGCAATTTGTGTGACCAGATCATGGCCACAATTACGGATGTGTTAATGGGGCCTTACTAATAGATGCAAAATTAAGACACATCCCTTTAAAATCAGAAAGTTACAGTGATAACAGTATAGTTTTTACAGATCCCAGACTATTGGATGCAATTATATCTTGCTATTGTTGAAAAATGAAAAGACAACCTCAAATACACAAACTGCTATTGACATTCCATTTTACATACTTTAAACAGACCAAAGGCTTTCCCAATTGATTTTCTTGCCTCAACAATAGTTTGAGTAATACCTCAATATGACTAGTTATTTCACAATGATTTCTTTCCATCTGCCAGTTACCTGGTGATTTATTATAGGACAGTTTCAATAATATCCCTTCTCTCAGCAGTCTGGATATATTTTGTAGAGTTAAATATTTCAATTGTGACTTGTGAATATTTACTTATATTGTATGTGAAAAGAAATTACTTTAAGTTTCCAGTCTCTTTTTATTAATTGTGAATTATGTATATAAGCCATGTGGAAGAAAATAATGTTTATCATTTCATAGGTGTTTTTTTCATATTTGGTTTTCATCGACTTATGGGTTAAAAGATCCTCTATATCCACCCATGTGTATGGTTTTGGTATTACCTGGCTATTAGAGTGGCTACTACTTAATTATTGGATGCAGCCACACCCATCTTGGCAAGTGATTGGTTGGGTAGGTCTTTCCTGGCTTTTTAATGGAAAAGATCCCAAGCAGGATCCCAAATAGGATATTACTGCAAGGGGAATACATATATCTGTTCATGTATTTCTTTTGACCCATTATGAGAGATTTTAAACCCCCTCCATACACACACACAAAAATTACTTAACACAGTTTTCACACAGTGTCAGGCACAAAATAGTATTCAAAATAGTTGTGCTCTAGCGGAACCCTTACAGGGTTATTCAAGGATATCTCCTATTTATTATCTATTCTATATGGATTGAGTAGTCCCCTGTGTGACAGAGTCACTAGGCCCCTTTGTAGTGAACATTAAGAATTCAGAAGATAAGAGTCTCCTGTTCTCTAAAATATTCCCTAGTTTATTATATCAAATAGCCCCTTCATGGGTATTTTATATAAAGCCCTCTTCACCCTCATGGTTTCCTTATATTCAGCCTTATCTGGGCCAACAGCAGTTCTAGGCCCTGGCACTTGCCCAGGCATGCCCGGTGCTGGCACCGGCCGTGCCCTTTATGATGACTGTTCTTGATATTGCCCCATTCAATTTAAAGTGTAACTGTAAAGTTATAGTGATTTTACCAAATTCTGATGTGATTTCCCCTTTCAAAACAAACAGAACGATGTCCGTATTGTGTTACTCAACCTTTTCTTTCCAAAGTTATGGCATTTTTTTTTTAAGTTGGCGTAGACTTAGGTCTTCCATGGCAGCTTCCATTACATGGATGAGCAAGGAACATGTTATAAGTGGTAGAAATCATTAGTACATTAAGTGTATTATCTGTGCTTTGTTAGCACTATGGGTTAATAGCTTATCTACACATAGCTTACATTGCCGCTTACAAGGTGGCAGAAGGGCTGCAGCATGAGGAGAGGAGAGAGAAGGAGAAAGTTCTGTAGAATCACAGACTGGTGTGAAGAAACTGATAGGGATCAGGAGAGCTCTTGTACCTCACTATTCTGTGCAGGAAACATCTGTATCCACAGTCTTGAACACATACATCTCACATGACCTAATTCTCTGTGAGCAGGGAGCATCAGCCCCTCCCCTCTTAGATTTGTTTATCAGACAGACTCCAGGCCTTGTCAGAACAGGAAGTAGTGATAGGAAGTCCAGCTCTTTTTAGACTCCGCTTACCAAGAAGAGTCAGCTCTTCTGGCTCCTGAGTGGCTCCCTATTAAATATATAAAAGGAAGCTTCAGTCCAACCATTGACCAGGTGAGCTGATTAGGGGCGGGGTAAAGTAAGCTATCAGCTCTCTGAGGAGAGCCTTCTCCACGTGAAAGAGCTGGCTCTTCGCGCCGGCTCGTTTGCGAAGGAGCCATCACTAACAGGCAGTAGAAGGAGCTATTGCAGCACTGAGATAATCTGAGGGGTATAACAAAGAAACTACTGGAATTCGGTAACAAAGATAATTGCTCAAAATTGTTCTACATGCCATGAGCTATTGATTTGTGATAAAGAAAAACTTTACAGTTATTCTTTAATGTAAATGAACTGCAAAGGAAACATGAAAGACACATGAAGCAAAATAAATACCCACTGGTGTCAGACCAAACCAATCTGATATTGATAATCAATCCTGTACTTGGTATACATGTAGTTCTATAGATAGTTGATCATAAAAGGTCCTAAAACACCCTTTTAATCATTGCAGCCTTCATTGATTACCATAGCATTTAATTTCTTCAAATTATATATATATTAATGTTTGGTAAAAGAAAATGAATAAAAGGGGATTTTCAAACTTCTTGATGTTTACAATGTTGCATGATTGTGGTTTAAAGATTTTTATAGAATTTTATTTCCGTGACAAAACCCATTTTTTATATATAACCCAACTTTTTTTAAGTCTGTGGGTATTAGTTTGATAGATAGGTAGTGCCTAGTATGACAAGCAAGAAGATAGTAGAACCTTCGAACCGACAGCTTATTGATTGTTTCAAGCATTGTAAATTAATATTTGTCTATGGTTGGCTTTGATTGAGAGGGCAGTTCTTCATAAAAACTAGTCAGACTTGCTCTCAAATCCTACTGTGAGATTTACAGTACAGTAGATAACTTTAATTTACAAGTTCACATATAATGCACTAGATATAAGGAAATTAGATTTGTTATATTAATGAGTGTTTTGTATATGATATTTTGTAAATTTATATGAAGTTTACTTATAACATCTGGGTATAGGCAGTGAACTGATGTATATATCATATAACAACTTATTATGTACGTACAAATCATGATATGTGATGAATGCAAGATCTCTGGCAGCTTCACCATTAAGACCTATAGGGATCCTCTCTAGCTGAACCACTAAGGAGACTTTTTTATTGAATGGGGGTCAAGAATGTGGTACTTTTAAACGCAGCAAAACAGAATTGCAGAATGGTCAGGAACCATGAAACATGAAATTAATATGGCCCAAAAAATTCAACATTTGAGAGGTAAAGAGGTTGATTAAGCATGTGTGCCTTATATAGTTCTGAATTTCTACGTCAACATATACAGAACAAAGAAAATAATACACAATAGATGACCACAAGTATCTGGACTTGAAATTCTATTAAGTATAATAAATTGATTTGGTCTTATTTTTTCCTGTTTTTCTGTTACCTCGGTTTTTTATATCTGTTTTCAAAATGGTTAAAAACATGAGGTCAGTATGATGCTTGGGGTGAATCATATTTGACATAAAATATTCAACCTTACATTGCTTTTAATTGTTATAGACTTTTGAAACTTGTAATTGGGTGTACATAAATGTTATTAATTGCCAATGAAACTTTATGGGAACACTGTTGACATGAAAGACAAAATGGTCAATGGTCAACAGGGACGTGAATGGCCCGGCTCTCCAGAGACTATAGCTAATCTCAACCTGGTGGAAAAGGGTTCTGGATCTACAAAGAGGCCAGAGCTGGTGGGAAGGAGGGGGACGGGGGATATTAAGACTAGTCCAGTCTTAACTGGACCAGTCTTAATACATTCCAATAAGTGTGTTTTATATATCATATACAGTATATACCATATGGCATGATAGAATGTGTAGGTAGACTCTGTGCATAAACCTATGTTAGGTCACATGCTCAATTGATGATATATAATCCTTTCCTTTTTTTGGGGGGGGGACATTCTGGTAAAATAATTGTTACCTGACCACTCAATGATAAGTGGCAGTGCTCCATGTGTACAAGATGGCAAATCTACTTTGCTGAAAGATTACACTTCCCAGAAACCACAAGGTGCAGAGAGCTCACAGCAAATATATTGGGGGTCTTTATCTTACTTTCCCCATCTCTGAGCTCTTTTTGTGCCTTTTGTGAGTCTATTTATTGCATCTCATTTCTCTTTGTCTTTTGGCTTTTTGTCAAATGATGTTTTTTTAGCCTTATTAGTTGCAAATTTAAAAAAAGGTCGCAATTTTGTTGCGTAAATCATACCATTGCCTTTCCTGTAATTGTGCAGTTATTTGCGCCCATAAAGGCGCAAATCAATTTTAAATAAGGCACAAATATCCGGAATCAGGAAAAATACAAAGACAAATTAGGCGCAGACCAGGAAACTGCTACACGGTGAAAACGGGCAAACTCCTTGAAAAGGAGGCAAAAAATTGTGAAAATACCCCAATGTGCTCAAAAAGTCACTAAAATAAAACTAAAAAGGCACATCAGACTAAGATAAATCTGCTCCATTGACTTGAACGTTGAGTGCTTGATCCTTGTTTGTGTGATAATTGTCTAATGTACAAATCACTGTTACAGTATATCCTTTCTCACTATTCGTACCACCATCGTTTGGATAAGGCATGACACATTCATTTACAATTGCTTTGCTAATTGTCATCAGATTCCAACCTTCCAATGCAGACTTTACCTTCCAATATTGGTAAATTGGGTATTTTGGCTTACACAGGGCATTGCATCCAACCTCCCAATCAGAATTCAATGGCATACAGCTTTGAAGACCTTCTACAAGGTCTAAGAAGAGTGTTCAGGAACACTTAATCTATAGGCAATTTAATAAATTAGTGTGAATTGCAGCATTACTGAGTAAATTGGACAAGGTAGAGGATTTGTGAGACCTCACTACTTAAAAGCAGCACTGCAGTCAATGAAAACCCTATATTTTTCTCAGCTAGTGGCAGAAGCAGCCTCTGCAAATCTCATATGTAGAAGCCATTAGTTGAAGCGTGTTAGCTACCAAAACCATTATACAAATCCAGGGTAAGCGTGTGTATTATATTATGCCCATAGCTTCAATCTCCAGGGAAACTATTTATTACCTGAAATGAAAAATGAAAGTGAACAGTAAATTATGGTAACTAATGAGAAATTAGCTTTCATTTGACAAGGCAGACGTATTAACATAAATGTCAGAATGCACGACACCTAAACATGCAGTTTCCTAATGAACAAACCGTTCCATAAAAATCTATAATAACTATATAAAATATGTAGCATGTAAAATATAAATGCAAAATAATAAAAGTTAACACAGTAAATACATTAAACTGAAATATTGATACAGAAAGTGTATTGAAAAATGTTTTTGCTGGACTGTGCTAAAAGTGAACAACCCATTTAAGGATTTTTTTTCCTGAACATTCATGAAAATAAATAAAGCTTTCCTTTGTAGGTTTTGCATTCCACTAAAAAATATGACTTTAAAGGAAATCTATAATCAAAATAAAGCATGATAAACCAGGGGAACTTAATTATAAATCCATGCACTGTGGGGCTGATTTATAAAGCATTGGCGTTCTATGCTACAGCATGGAGGGGCTCTGGTAAAGCCACCCAGAGCCTTTGTAGCTCATGAACATAATTCTAAATGTCTATTTTGTAAAAAGGAGGCCATGGATAAGAAATATAAGAAGATTATCACAGTCAATGTAAACAGTAATTCTTTCCTGTGGATTTGTACAAAATATGGTTCATACTTTATAAAAACTAAACTGAGGGAACCAAGAGGTGTAATCTGCAGACTTTTAAGAATACATATTGTACATAAGGAAAAAGAGAAAAGAAGGAATTATGTGTGATAGGGATACCCTATAAATTATAGTTCAAGTAGGATATTCTTAGTCAGCATTTAGGACATCATTTGGTAACAGGCCTTCAAACTTACAAAGGAATCAAAGGTTTCTTTGCATGAAGTGTATTATGAAACAGCACAAACACTAGTTTACAATCTTAACCTTAAAAAGTATCTGGCAACCTATCTGTGTCAACATAAAGGGGGATATTTAAGAATGACTAAATATTCCTGATGCAATGTGTAACAACACACTGAAAAGTAAAGTAATATAACATACCATTGGTAAAGACTAATGGTAACATACCATTGTAAAGACTATGTGTGGTATATGCCTATTCTAAAGTGTATAAAAGACAACTATCTGTTCAAATAAAGTGTCCTTTTTCCGTATATACTCAAGTATAAGCCGACCTGAGTATATGCTGAGACCCCTAATTTTACCACCAAAAACTGGGAAAACCTATTGACTCAAGTATAAGCCGAGTGTGGGAAATGCATTGGTCACAGCCCCCCCGTATATAGCCGGTATATAGCCAGTATATAGCCGGCAAGCCCCCAAGCCAGCCCAGCCTGCCCCCAGTAGTATACAGCCAGCCCAGCCTGCCCCCTGTAGTAAACATTCAGCCCAGCCTGCCCCCTGTAGTATACAGCCAGCCCAGCCTGCCCCCAGTAGTATACAGCCAGCCCACCTGCCCCCTGTAGTAAACTTCAGCCCAGCCTGCCCCCAGTAGTATACAGCCAGCCCAGCACGCCCCCTGTAGTGCACAGCCAGCCCAGAACACCCCCAGAGAGGAAACATGGCCGCGCCCTGCAGGATGTTACCGAAGAAAGAAGACAGGTGCGGAATCCAGAAGAGGAGCTGCTTTGCCATCAGGGAACCGCGCTGCGCATAATTATGGAGAGAGGAACGGCACAGCAAATGAAAGTATATGCACTAAGGCCAGATGTATTCAAATAAACACTCAAGAAATGCACAGAAGAAAAAGTGATGCAAATATATGGCCCAAACAACAAATATTTCATTAAACAAGTTTATTGTAAATAACAAAGAAGAGACACATACAGAATAAAATCACTAAAAAGTGCCGCAGTACAGCACATAATCCCCCAACGGGGAGGGGAACCAAGTCCCTATCCCAGGGACCACCCACACCCCAACCTCACAAACCCTCTAGTCACCCCCAAAGAAATGTCATAACATGTAAACCAATCCTAAAAAAGTAATATATGAATGAGTACAATACCTCAAAAGGACAATAAAGGATGAAGTGATCCAAGAGCAGACCACGGGTAGAGTGAAGCAGATCAGACAGGGGGAGGGGGAAGGAATGGGGTGTGGGAGAAAGACCCCACGCGTTACGTCACACTGTCATGACTTCCCCGGAGTATAAAAGTTTATTTATTTTTTTTAAGTGCTGTATTGCTGTATTGACTTGACATTTTTTGTGCTGAAAAACTCGACTTATACACGAGTATATACAGTAACTTTGAGTCTGTTCTGATTGCATGTCGCTTGTGAGCTCCAAGAAATATTTAATAATTCGGCTTCCGTCCAATATACCCACTGCACTGGTCGACTTGAGACCAGACCCCACATGTGGAATGAAGGAATATAAAGGTGGATGAGGGACAGAGAGCGGTGGTGAACATGTAATCAATGAAACTGTAAGGCGATTACACATTGGAGGACTGGGCATATTCAAACCATGGTGTTGAACATTACCCAAAACTTGTTATCAATTTCGATAGTGATGAGCTTCTTGTTATTCTTGTGAAAGGTCACTTTTTGGGAACTTTTTAAATGGGCACTGAAGTCTACCGGACATTTGTTTATTGTCAGTAAGACACATTTATCTTCTATTGCAGATTTGCTACATGTCATAAATGACATTTATCTTTTCAAATTCTCTATAATTTTCAACATTTTTTGGTACAAAAAACTCCAAACGAAACCATATTTAAGAAAATATATTTTAGAAAATTGAAAGAAGTGACTTGAGACATTTGTGTGGCATTTTTGAGCCCCTGTAACAAATGTCGCAAAAAGAGATCTAAAAAAAGAACATTTAAGACAAGAAAAAAGGTGAGATTGATAAATAAAGTATCAGACTGATAAAAGACAAAATAAGATATATAAAAGACCCGGAAACATTGCTCTGTATATATCTAGTCATGTTTTAATTGTTAAGAGATTGTATTACAGGTGACCCTAAACATTTAGTTTTCTTTTAGCTAAAGTAAAGATAATTTGCATGCTTCTGGTTCTACAGATTTTTATCTAAAAAGACCATATGATTGCATTTTTAATTAGACTCTTTTTTTTGGATATTACTAGTGGTCTTGCTTTGTTTTTTTAGGTATGAAGTGGTTTTTCCCAGACTGTTTGAATAAATTCAGCTGAAATGAAATGGAATTTCAATCACTGTAGCCGATTTCATTCTGTAACCAAAAAAAGGTATGATGTGTAAAACTAAGTTGCTCTCATACATGATAGAGAGCCAACAGGCGAAGTTACAGTACTGGAAAAACTATGATGGCTGATTGGGATTTTTTCCAACTCTCGTATTCCCTATCAGTGTACATGTACATACAGTGCCTTGTCTAGGCATTTTTTTGTGTCACGATGATCCAGTGAATATTTAGATTAAAGCGTAACTGTAAAGTATAAAAATGTTTGCCTAGCTCTGCCAAAATAAGCATTTCTCTAATTTACACTCATTAGCTCTCTGCAGCCAATATAGGGCTCTCTGGATCGCTGGCTTGATTGGGTTGCCATGTGATTCTATAGCTAGAAGGAGGAGAGAAGAGGAGGGTGGAGGGAATGGTTACTAGCATATACACACTCCTGATCAGTAAAAGCTCTCACAGCTCCAGGACCTAAGCACATGCTTACTAATCACATGCTTTAGGTCATCCATTTACATAGGTTGAATAAACTTTATATGTAAAGAACTGAAATGGTCATTTGTTGAATTTGCAGAGGTCACATTCACAGAAATCAAAAGGTATTTCAATCCAAAACACCCTAACATGCCAAGTTACATGGTAACATAGGGGCTCTCCTTTGATATCACCTGCACAATTCTTGCATCCATTGAACTTGTGAGTTTTTGTAGAGTTACTGCTTGAATTTCTTTGCATGTTGTCAGAATAGCCTCCCATAGCTGCCATTTTGATGTGAACGGCCTTCCACCCTCATAGATCTTTTGTTTGATGATACTCCAAAGGTTATCTATATGGTTGAGGTCAGGGGAACATCATGGCCACACCATGAGATTCTCTTCTTTTATGCCCGTAGCAGCCCATGACACAGAGGTATCATTGCAGCATGAGATGGTGCATTGTAATGCAAGAAGATGATTTAGCTCTGGAAGGCGCAATTTTACTATGCAGAGGTCACTTTCACACCTTTAGTAACCCTAGAAAGGACTACCAGCTCTCGCCCCCTGAATCTGGGCCAAAACATGATTCCGCCACCTCCTTGCTGACACCGCAGCCATGTTGGGACTAAAATAAGCAGCTCCTAGTGCTACAACAGTCCCAGCAGTGTTACACTGTTAGCGTTATTGGAAACCTGCTCTGCACTGTACATGACATGCGGTAGTCACCGCTGGCCTATGGAGCTAGTGGGGCGTTCCAGTTAAGAGACATCGCCTCAGAACCCCCTGATGAATACCCCGGACCGCTTAAGAGCGGTGCTGCATTTCTAGTGTACAGTGTCTGCCAGTGTTACCAGAGGTTTAAGCTGTTAAGACTGCCTTAACAAATGCATGCATCAAACAATATGTTAACAGATGTGTTAATATTATGTTAGCAAACAGACACGTTAACACTATGGATTTTGTAAACACAATGTTAACAGCTATGAAATCAGGCAAATCTCTTCTTCTCAGCTGTTCTGATGCGTTTTAAAATGCATGTGTTAATGCCACGTGTAAACACACCCTTAAAATATATTTTTCTTTGTGATGTAGTAGATTCCCATATGACGCAGAGCTCCACTGCCTTTCTCTGTACTAGATCACTGTACTAGAAGTAACACTGATTCTGCATCCTGATTGGCTGAGCAATTTGTGCACGTTCATGTGAATACCCTTAGTGCTATCAGCATCACTGCCCATAGCTGATGTCACAGCCAGGAAGTCCCGCCCACTTCAGGAAAACTTGACAGTGTTTTATAGATGGCTACATATATCTATTAGCCCTATACCCCAGCCTAGAAGCCTAGAAGAAGCTAGAAGCATGATACTGTATTGATGGAATTGTTATCAATTGTCTCTCTCCAGCTGTGCTAAAACAATTATTTTGTCAAGTAACTTAACAGTTACGCTTTAAGTATAGGTGTCAATTTAACAAAATGGTCTGAGAGATTCCAAATTCCAGCAGGCTGCCTGCGTACATTATATCGGTTTCCAAAAATGCTGCCTCTTATCAGATCATAGAAGTCTATGTTATCACTGCACTGATAGCAACACTTTACTATATTCTGTATTTATTTTAATTACGTTTCAATCTGTTATGTCAGATATCTCTCCTGGTTAAGTAAAACACTGCACCTGTCTTATCCCTATATCTGTTGGTAATTCCTACAAGTGGATTTCTGTTCTAGATAAATGTATTAATATTTACCACTAGCAGGCATATTGAAAAAGAGCTCATGTGCTTGCTTCATGTGCCTGGAGGCTCAATGCCTATTAGCAGAACTTGCCTTTAGCTCCCTCCTAGGAAGTACGATAAAGAGCACTCTGGGAAGCAGTGGAGGCATTGTTAAATGAAAGAAGAAATACAAGTATCAAAGGTACAGTACACGACTCCCACCACATTAAAACTTTCAAACATAGATACACAAAACCCAAGAGAAATCATCTAAGATTTAGAATTTTTATTGAATAGACAGATTAGAGATTAAGTTGTCATCTGAATATGAGTAACATTATAAAAATATAAAAAATATAGCTAAAAATATATAAAGCCGTATGACCATAACCCAAAAATGGACATAAAAAAGTAGCACTATGGAAAACAGTCTCACCAATTTTCTTTTTAATTTATAAAAAACAGGTAATAATAGATGTCACTTTTTATAATCTGTTTTTAAACTTTTGATTTATTTTATTGTCTGCCATTGATACAGGGGCTACCATATTTGACTAGCATTAACATACACTGGGATTAGAGCAACACAGCAAAACACTACTGAGGAATGACTCTGTCATTTGTTACTGCACTCTATTATATCAGTGTACTTTAGTATTTAGTGTTTATTTAGTAATACGGTCTAAGCCGAATGGCCATAGGCAGAAATAGACTGTAACTGACTGCAGACATTTGCGTAACTTTCATTGTAGCAGCAATAGAAGCTATAAGGGGGCCTAGGCCCCCACATTTATTTTCAGTGGTCATATTTATGTTAGGGTCTTATTTTTTTGTGGGTTGAACTAAGGTATTTATTTCCTTTATTATGTCATTAAAAATAACCTTGCGTAATTATCATGCAATGAAATACTTCAATAATACAGTGTAATGTACTTTTACTAGTATTTGATGATACAAAAAGGGATACATTCAGTAGAGGCTATAATAGCCTACGGTGGATGAAAACCACTGTATAGCATCCATCCACAGCCTCTGCTGGATGTACACTGTGGGTGTATCCTGAGTGATATCTTGAGTGATGCTTGGAGTAGATCGGAAGATGCAGGAGCCAAGAGTGAAATCCAAAGGATTCATTAATCTGGTGCACCCTGCATTGCTCAGGAAGTGTACACCAACTTTTTTTTGGTGCACTTTTAACATACAAGAGCTATTATAAATGTTGCACACTGTCTGAATCAGCACCGGAATGGCCTTTTAGGTGCAGAATTTTCTGTCGTGGTGGACATAGTGCAGATGCGTTTACAATAACGAAGGGCAAAATCAATAGCATTGTGCCTGTGATTTCACAACCCTCTCAGGTAATAACTAAAGGGTGGGGGGCTCTGTTCCACTGTGGGGTCGGTATAATTATGTTCTGCATTAGGAAGTTTTTTTTTTTAATATTAAAAGTAGTCAGAATGCCTTAAGAAACCTGACAAATTCCTCAAAAGAAAATGCGACACGAGTACAGTGACTAAAGTTATATGCACATTATAGTGAAAATGTGTTATTTTTTTCTGTCTTGAACATTAAAGAATCTGCATATGAATATGGAATTTGTAATACTAAATATTATTTATTGAGAGTTGAGCAATTTTACTATAGATTAGTAAATATAACTCTTGTACTTACTAGTTTGGTGACATTTTCTTTACATTGGCTAATTAGTAACACAAGACCAATTGGCTACTGACAGGGTAATGTAACACATTAATAATCTCATCAGTAAACAATGGGACATTTCATTCTAATTTTGAAGAAATTTGAACAGAGTTCTGGGAATACCCAAATACACAAGAGAAAATGCTAGCTTGCTTTTGCCAGCCTCTTCATTATCAATTTGCTCTTCTTTTATGTCATTCTTGTTCAGGTTTACCTTACCTCATTCTCATAGTCTCATTACATTTAGTATGAAGTAGTAATTAGATTCGCCTCCCAAAAGGCTTTGTGCATGAATAATCATAATGTGTCCATTTCATGCCAATCTCTTTCTCTCTAACACAGTGGCATCAGGAATATTCAAAGCTGATCGCTGACCCACTTTTTGTCTTTTATTGTGTTGGATTTTTAAATACAGCAATAAACAATTCCGTAGGTAAGTAAAAAAGTAAAATAGTTTTCTTTGTTAATTTGGTTATAAATACATGAAATACATATTGTAATGTCTAAACAATAGTGTTGGCACTTTTCCAACCATCTAGCACAGAAATCATTGGTACTAGTATTGGCTGTGAATAATGCAAGGGTATCTGCCAAAAACTCCCAGTCCCATATAAAAGCACATAGCATACTCACATAAACAGCAGTGAAGATAGTGTCCCAACCATCCGCCATACACAACACCACAAAATACAAGACACACATTGCCTAACAGTGTCTTAACACATTGAAAAGCAAAAAGCTTAGAGATAGCATCAGAAACTATTCCAGTGGTTAACCATGTGTTTTCCCGGCTGGTTTCCTGAGGCATTGCCTATAGGCAAAGTTTTTATAAGCACATAACAACACTAAAGGGCAAGTCTGTGTTAAAGGTTATACAAAAAGAGCTATATCTATCACATTGTGCAAAACTGATACATTTTGAACATCTTGTGCCTGCCTCATAACAAAGTCTAAATGTTAGACAACATTAGTAACTTAGTTAGACAGTTACAGTTCATAGAAGGTTGAAAAAAGAAGCCTAAGATGATTTGGAAAATAGCAGAAACCACTTTTATAATTAATCAGATCCAAAGTGGAAACATATCCAGTGCTAACAATAATCAGATAGCTGGGTCAACACATTACAAGTGTATCAGTACACATGTATTTTATAGTCTTCAAGGAAGATATCAAAAGCTTTTCAACACTCCTGACACTGTCCCCATTATTACATACTGCAGGAGCTATCCCATAATTTTTACACTTCAGATGAGTAATACTTCATGATGAAATTACACTTCAATTAACCTTTATACAGTGATTACACAACACTTGCTTCTCTGGAAGACATGCCTTTACTTATATCAGACATTTCTTATATGTTGGTGACTTTTGACATTGCATACAAGTCCCCACTATAGACCTACCCATTAGTGATCATTAAAGAGTAACCGTCATTTAAAAAACATTTGATATGTTGTAGGGCAGGCAATTTTAAGCCCTTTTGCAATTGGATTAGTTACCCGAATCTTGCTCCTTTCACTGCTATTCAGCAGCCTCCCCCTGCTATCAGCCTCTCTCAGTGATTCCTCAGATGGCTGTTGCTATGCACTTCCCGTCCAGACTGGGCTGAATTGGAGTGAGAATATACATGTGAGATATAACCTCTCTCGTCTCTGCTTTCAGCTGATTTCCTTGTGGCTGCTACCAACATTTATGTGTTGCTAGGAGCCCTAACTAATGTAGTAGCAATGTCTCCCTGTACACTCCCTGTCTCTACTTAACTAATGTAGTAAATATCTTTCCATGAACACCCTCAGCTTTCCCTACACCTGTATATAAACAACAAATCTCCCCTCTTACTTCACGGCAGCAGAAATCACAGACAGAAGAGAGAGAGAGAGAGCTGTGATACACTGTGCCTATGCAAGTCTTCAATCTTTCCCATGTGCTGTGCTGCAGTTTTATTAGAAAGATAGATATATATGCAAAATACTTTGAGGAATGATTCCCAGGGACACCTAGAGCAGAAGTTTTTTTTGCTCAAAATGACAGTTGCCCATTAAAGGGTATAATTGTTTGCCATTCATACCATATATATAGCATTTATCAAGATGAATAGGATGTTTTTTTTAGCCATGTACACAATGTGAAGGATGTGACCCATCTTTAGATTGTAAGGGACAGTTTTTCTCTAAATAAAGGGAATGCCATGGGACTGTCTATTTCTGGCAAATAATTTCCTTAGCTCTAGAAGGAGATTCAACTTTGAGCTCACGGACTCCTCATGGCTCAGTTTAATTTTTTGGTGACTTTTCCTTAAGTTTGAAGCTAAAACATACAATCTTGGGGCACATTCACACAATGTTTGCCCGGCCGAACACACAACCACATGCATAAAAAAGAAAGCGGCCCGCGCTGTAACATGAACAACTATAGGATAGTGATTGGGCGCCATAGACATCAATGGGGACAGATATGGGGCTACATTTCTGTCCTCATTACGTTCATGTGAATGAGCCCTTATATATCTGCCATTTTCTCAGCATATTTGGCTAGTTATCTAGCTTACCGAGTAGGAATTGGCCATTCTGTTTATTTATTATAGGACATTTATTTATGGATTGTGGTTATTTTACCTGAAGGTAAGGTAGGGGAGCTAAACCCAAAAATATTCATATATAGGAAAACCCTGATACTATGGAATGCAAAAAAAAACATTTGTATTGTGGCTGTGTTATAATGGCATGATGTTTTCACCTGGAGGTCTTTTTTTAATTCTATAACACAAAGAGAAATTCATACTATGAAGTGCAGAGCTAAAATTGGATTTGGGAATTAGCAATTGTGTAATTATATAATAATGGGGCACATTTACTTACCCAGTCCATTCGCGTTTCAGCGGCGGCTTCTCTGACGAGCGTTCGGGTCTTCCGGCAATTCATGAAGGTCCTGCGCCCGATGTCCACCAGGTGGCGCTGCTGCGCCGAAGTCTGCCGAGGTGCCCCGGAGTTCATCGTCTTCATCGTGGTGCATGTGAGTATGGCCAGTGCGACCAATTTTTTTTTCTTTTAATGGGGCGGTTTTTCCGAATCCGTCGGGTTACTGTTCGGCCACGCCCCCCCCCGATTTCCGTTGCGTGCATGCCAGCGCCGATGCACCACAAACAGTTTGCGTGCGCCAAAATCCCGTGGCAATTCAGGGAAAATCGGCGAAAATCTGAAATATTCGGGTAACACGTCGGGAAAAAGCGAATCGGGCCCTTAGTAAATGACCCCCAATGTGTCAGAAGTAAATACATCTGAATAAAGGTCCACAAAAGTAAAGTCCACAAATCTGTACATATAATTATATCTCAATAAACATAGGTCAAGACATGTGCATATTTTCTTCACTTAGTTAAACAGGAGGATTAACAGAGGTTTCTCTGTTGAAACTCCATAATTGGTCACTTAATATAATACGCACTTTACATACTTGTTCGACTAACTATAGGCAACTTGCCTGACAATCATGAATAGGGACGCATTTTTTATGTTATTGCAAATGTTCAACATATATATATTGGGGCATATTTATCTGGACCTGTGCGCTATGCTAGTGGCGCAGAGGCCCTGAAATAATTGCAAATGCTAGCTTTTGCGATTATTTGCCCCAATCCACCACCTTCACGCCAGTGGGGTGTGAAGGGGAGGCACGGCCGGCCCAGCGGAGGTTGCAGTCGTCCAAGAGTGGGCCGGCGGTGGGCGTTACTGCCCCCGCGCCTGCGCACTTGCTGCTGCCAGCGACTTTTCATTCGTGATTCGTGGTGGAATCCTCTTGATGCATTGGGCTGCGAACTTGCAGCGGCGGGGCTATCATTCTCTGGCGCACAAGCGACAGCGTATGATAAATATGCCCCATTAACTCTGTGTGAACTCTGTATTTGAACATTTATGAATTTTAACAATAATTTTGATGTAATTGAAATTTTGCTACCTTTTAGTTGAAAAGGTAAGTCATGTGCCAAGTCCAAGTGTCATTTATGGACCAATGAATGTAGTTACAGTGTTTCATACTAGTAGCATGAAGGGCATTTGATTTTTTTTTATATATATATATTGTTATTGTAATATTTAAAACATTCATTGTAAAAAATAACCCATTTTTAATCTGTAGGATGTGGTGTTTAAACATTTTGACTGTGAATCCAACCTCTAGAACCTATGCCAATCCCCAAAGAAAGGAACAGAAGTCCCCTTGGCATTTCTTCTTTGCAGCAGTGCTTCCAGCATTATTACTCATATGTTAGACTGGATGGCAAATATTCATTAGTCACAGATGTGAATATTGGAGTGCCGTACCAGTGGAAACATAAAAGGTTAATATCAAAGAAATATCTGCATGTCACTTTAAACCTTCCATCAGACGTACAGTATTTTAGCTATGAGGAATTGGGTTAAGGATACAAAAAAAAAGGACAAGGTCTGAAAAGGTTAATGTGTTGATATAGTCTTGAAGTGTCTGTATTTTGGGTTAATATGTTATTGATTGTGTTTGTAACTGTCCTCTATATTTCACAGCCTTTTCTTTGTAATTTCTAAACAAAGCTTTCAGGAATGAGCTAAAATGAATGTTTTGCAAGGCTCATCAATTATTTTCATTTTCCCCAGTGTTTTTTTTTTAAAAAGAGAATGAATGACAGACATATCCTATAGTTGCCATTTTCTCTAGAAATGTCATTGCCTTTTCGGCATTATATTACATTTTTGTGACATAGTTCTTCATATGAACATTTAAAATGAATAAAAAAGTAACAATAGTAATTGTAATATTAATACACCAGGGTGATCACATATAAAACATGCAATGATACTGGAATCAAATTGCTGAAACTAAGACTCTATTCACATTTGCATTACTTTCAGTTCTGCTTTTAGTGTACCATAGTGTTATCTGCTGCAGAATTATTATCCTCAAAAAGACCAACATAAACCTAACATATACCATATCCATATTTTTAAGTCACTGGGAGACATGTATGTTTATTTCTTTTAGTTTTTGTGACTTTTGTAGTTTTTTCGACTTTTCACTGCAACTTTCGCTGTTGTTTCTCAAGTACGCCTTGGTCTGCACCTTGGTGCAGTGCCTTATGCATCTTTATTTTCCAGACGTTCCGTGCGACTTTTGAGTTATGTATAACTTTTTTTGCTTATTTTTGTGATTTTTTTTTCCATATACCCTGTTTTAACTTGTAAATTGGAATAATTAACCTGTTTTTTTTAATTCATACATTTTTGCATTGCATTGCTTCCTTCCTTTCTCTTTATTTATTTTTTTCTTAATAGAATTATGTCCACAAACAAAATAAAGAAAACACATTAAAAAAAACATTACATGACGGTTAAAATTACGGTTAAAAAACATGACCGAAAAAAAAGAAAACAAAATATATCCCCACTCCACTACCTCTGGTACCACAACAATATACCCACAATCCCCTATTTCATCTCACCTATTCTTAGAGAGAGTCCTATCCATTACTAGTCATTGTTTATTATCTGAGAGAGTGCTATCCGCTGCTAGTCATCGTTTATTATGTGGGTTCTAAAAGTTTCTGAACTCTAACCAAATTTGACACGTTTCGTTAAACCTATCCTTTAACCCCTTAACGACTTGGCCATTTTGCACCTTCCTGACACGGCCTATGTAGCTTCTGTTGGATTATATTACGGATAGCTTCCCAGAATGATACTATCAGAGGCAAGACCAAAAAAATTGTAGAAGGGAACCTTTTTGCTTGGTTACACCTTCAACATGTCAAACTAACTTCTGGGTACAGTTTGTTAATTTTAGTAGGTACTGTACTTGATACCACCTTGAAATTATTTTATAATTACTTTCTTGAAATCTGGAATTAGTTAAAGAAATGTATGAAAATTCAAAAATATGTTCCAATTGTTCATGTGATATATTAACTTGTAGGTCCTGTTCCCACCTAGAGGTAAAAGGCTGCAATGTGTAATTATTACATCTTAGGAGCATACCATAAATCCTGGAAAGGGAATGTCGCACTTGATCAGACCCCACACATAATTTTTCAAATTCAGTGCTTTTGACTTCAAAATGCTCTGGTCGTTGGAGTGAGTCTAAAAATGAACATAAAAAGAGACATCTCCATGGCATCAATACAGACACCCCCCAGTTTTCAGATATTTCACTTTAGACTAAAGTGACTACCCTGTTCCAGTTCCTACGGACAAAATTTTGCATCCCAAAAGAAAATCTCGGGTTTCCCAAAATAGGATACATTGAAGACAATATGGGGATAAATTTACCTATAATCAGGGAGGAGTGGCATACTTGTAGTGTTGCACCTATCGTTAAATGCTTGAATGGCTGGGTTACACTTTCTTTCTCCAACCAGGGGACATTAGAGAGGGGGCTATTGTTTGTGATGTTTGTTGTTCTATTGTCATCCATTTTTTATTCTTACTGTTCTTACACCAATCTACTACCCTAACTAGATGTGACCCTTTATAATACATTCTAAGATCCGGAAGGGCCAATCCTTCTCTATTTCTTAGTTAAATATTAAAAGAAGAAAACAAATTTGAGTACATACAGAAGAACTCATACATACGTTGAGGATAAAAATGGAAAAATTTGGAAAAAAAAAACAACCCCAGATAGTAGTATGAAGTATACTACTATAGAATCAATATTCCATTCTTGAAAATGAAGTCTTTTTTAGGACAAAACATTTCAAGACAGCAGGACTGAGAGAAAGGTAGAAGATATAGAGATTGTACGTGGCACCAGACTCAAAGGCAGAGGACAAAGGCACAAATAAATCAAGGCTATAAACATGCACAACAAGAAGAAAATAACATAAAATTACATAACAAGTACAGGTGTGATTTGTCTGTTTAAAAATATAGTGGACAGACAGAGTCCAGTGACATCTAGTTGTTTTTTTGGAACTTTGGAGGACTTTATTTTACGTGAATAGCCCATAAATTGGGCATTGACGTGGTTCATTATAAGCGACTGCACATGTGTTTATATTCTATGAGCCTGGGCCAAGGCTTCACATATAGTTTATGAATCTGCCACTATAATCACGGCCTGGCTTTTGCATTGTTTTGTGCTGAATTGCATTTTATTGATTTTATAATATTTTCTTAGTGTATATATGTGAAAACCCTAGTATCTTGATTGCATCACGCATCATGTAGGTGATTGATGTATTTAAGGTGTATTTAAGATGCATCCACAGATGTACTGCTAAGAAGATTAGCCACATTTGTGTTGACAGCACGTGTGTATTTAGCATTTGGTTTGTAGTGTACTGTATCTTAGACAGTGATTGTACATTTTTATTCAATAGAGTGTGGTAGTGTGTTTATCCTATTCATTTTTCCCAGATATTTCTATTTCTTCACCATTTCACACATGACCTTTACACGCACACCTTCCATTTTGCAGGCTTTCCCAATGTATTTTAGTGCCATCTTGTAGTAAAATATGAATATATATATTTTAGAGCAAGAACAAGGAGATGAGGATTTGTGAATTGAGATAAAGGAATAACCCAGGTTAAATTTATATATTTAATTCCCATAAGGGGATGCTAGAAAAATATAATGCACAATCTGGCAAAGTGATGCCCTAGTTCCTAGCCATATCTGTGATTTGTCAGGGGGACAGCTGGTAGCGTCAATTTGCCAGATTGGCTGTATGGTCAACAATTTGGCAATATGTCTAGTGATGCACTCGAACCCCGCATTAAAGTTAGGGTATGGTCACCCTACACAAAGTGCTTCACATGTTTTAAGGGCTATGTTACACCAAACCAATTGCTAGGAGGATGCTAGAGTCCCTCCCAGTTCACTGAAATTTGAGAACCTTGAAATAATTAGAACTCCTCAGTGGAAAATCATAGAGCAACAGTTCTGTCTCAAGTGGATCAGTCAAGGCCTCCAGTTTATTTGTAGACTAAATATGACTTATCTACTATGCATCCACTGACAGTTGTACTTAATTCCTCATCTAAGGTCTCCAAAACTGACTATGACCCTGGTGGGAATCACCCCATTTTCCTGAAATGTAGAAGGTATCTAGGAAACACCATAAATTCATAAGTTATGTCCCGGGTTATTTTTAAAGTTTTGACGGGAGCTCTATAAAGACAGTGGATACCATCAATCTACTCTTTGAGGCTAGACCACTGGGGTTTTACAGCTTGCCATAAGATGACACTGGGGCAAAGGACTTTTCTGTGTGATACACTGATCTACATGAGAGAGCAGACATGTTATCCCCTTGCTGTATACTCCTATACTCATCACGGACAAATTATACAATCTATTTATTAAGGTGTTCAGCTCTTCCTGCTCTGTAATAAATATGTGTCCAAGAATTGTTTGTCGGGTTCAAGAATTGTTACATTGAAGATCTGAAGAGAACTTTAATTGGATACACAAAAAATAATCTGCTGCAATGGAAAATGGCAACATACAAATTCACATTATTTATTATAGATATTTTTAGTGGTCACATCTCAGTGAAGAAATTGAAATTAAAAGCACTGAGAATACTCAAGGTTTGATTATGTTATTTATATGTTCCAAGGTCTACAGAGATAGACGGCAGAGGCAGTGTCTGGAAACTCAAGGATCATCAGTCTCATGGACTGAGTGATTGGATGAATGTGTTTCTCATTCGCAATTCAGAATAGTACTTGAATTAATATGTGTGTGACAAATTCATACACTTTCACTGTAATAAATTGGTCACTTTACTTGTACAGTCACCTATATTGAACTACTGACATTTTGACATTGTTGAGTTTCTCTACTATAAATTTTAAGATAGAGCAGCTGCAAGATGAGACATGACACCTCTGTTGCTGCCAGGTTCTACTAAATATGTATCTGGCAGCTGTATTGAAATAGAACTGCCAACAAAAGGATAAACAGATGGTTAGTTATATAGTAGAGTTGCGTTTCTATGGTACAATGACATAAGGGCATACTTTCTGGAGAGTTACTTCTTATTTAGGTTAACCTTTTCTTCTATATGCTTATCAAAATTTATATCAAGCTAGTCTTTAGTTATTTTTATTCTTATAGAAGATGATATTTAAAAAAATAGTTGTAAAAAATATTAAAGTAGTTAGTTATCCAATTTCAAATTCCAATTTTAAATTAAAAATTTGAATTAATAGAAATATGTCCTCTATTTGAGATCTTTTAATATTATTGGTATTTTCAAGAAAATATACAATCCAAAATTTTGCAAAGGACATAATAAAACTGTAAAACCAACTTACTACTGTCCATATTGATACCTGTAGTCTTTAGCTGCAGTCTGTGGTAGGGTATTTTAGCCGGTTTTTCAGTCAGTTTTCAGTTTTAATTAAACTGAGTAGAAATAAAATTAAACCAGTAACCAAGTGTAATGGGATTATAGGGAAAAAACACAAAACATCACCCAAGTAAACCACATAGACAGGGGATAAAGAAAAACCTTAAAGCGGTATTCACAAAGACAAGTTTCTATGTACTCAGGATAAGATAATAATTCTCTAATTTACTGTTATTAAGAAACATGCACAGATATAAGTCCAACCTGTCTCAATCACCCCTAGACACGACCCTTTAACTTCTGACTTAAGGTCAGGTGGCCACCATCTTGGATTTCTGTGTGAGATTGTGCAGGTGAGATTTCTGTCTCTCTTTGCTCTGTGGCTGTAGCCACGCCCCCTGCACGGAGCTCAGAGACACATACATTGATTACTTCCTGCCAGGAGATCATGAGCAGAGAGAGAGAGGCTACAAACTACAAGGAGATAAGTGATCTGGGGAAAGGGGGAAGGCAGGCACATCTCTGTGAGATGTAGCAGAGCTCACATTGTAACAGTGTAAAAGTCTGTCAGCTTCTGTGTAATCATCTCTGATCTGTCTCATCATCTCTGATCTGTTTCATCTCTCTCTTTATGTGTCAGTGTGTTAGTACAATGTCAGAAGCCACATGAAAGTGGATATATACATGTACCCTGATAATCTAACCACATGGTTACCCCACAAAACTAGAGGGATAAAATGTGTCTGATTAGAGAGGCTCAGCCCACACCCTTGGATTTTATACTGAGCAGCTTAGAGAGTGATAGGAGCTTAAACAGCAATAACACTGAGTAACAATGTAAAGTGAGGGGTTAAAATGATCTTTATTGTGTTAACATCACTAGAGGTTTGAAATGTGTGAATTTTCTTTGGTGGGAAAACCCCTTTAAGCAAATCATAGTTTTAAGAATGGGATGGTTAAAATCTAAAGAAGATGAAAATACTTCATATTCTCTGCCCAGGCACAATCTCCTGTGTATGTTTATGCAGTGTACATTTTCCAACTAAAATGCAATGTGTTTTGTCCTTGCTTGCAGATAACTGATTGATAGTTGAAAAACAGAAATTGAAGCATGGTGAAGGTCAGTCTGTCTATTTAATAGTAAAGCGGATCATGAGAATCAGGAAACATCTCTGGAACTTACGGAATTAATGGAGCATAGACAATGAACCCATTCTTCTGTGTCAGGTAACTTGAAGTACAAAATGTTCACCCTCAATTATGCTTACAGTACAGAGATCTTGTAGTAAGTGTAAAAATAGTACATGTTTCATGTCAATTGATAAAGTGGACTTAAATCATTTGAACGCATATGCATTAGACAGAGCTAGAAGCATCTGGCGGATTGGAATATTACCATGGATGTTTAGCATAATGTAGACTCTATGCTACCAGGCGAAATAAAACATGATAAACAATCATAAAAACAGTGGGTTCTTATGTAGTTAGAATTTTAAGGTGATAATGCATACACAATAGTAATGTCATAATAACAGAGAGCAAGCAACACTAAACTCCCCCTCAGCTAATCCTTTTATAATGCTATAAAAGCAATACTAATATTGACTATCAATGATTTTGACTCCATTATCTAGTAATTTTGGCCATACTCTCACATTTTTGTAATTTTGACTTCAGAATGTGTTATTTTTTAAGAATGTTTCTGGAAAAACTACTTTTGTAAAGTGCTTATTTTATTTGACATGTGGGTCACTCCAATCCCAATGTTACAGTTTTAAAACCATAATTTTATCTGTCTAATTACTCTGACCCAGTTTGTTATTCTTATAGCAGTAAAATAAGAAATGAAAAAACCACAAACTCGTTCTTTCCACTACGGTTAAAGGCCCTCTGGGTGCTCAGACCCAGTTATTCGAATGCGGAATTGAAGCATTTTTAAATTTAAAATTCCATTAATCCAGAATTGAAAAATTTTTATTGGAAGTTCCATTATTTCAGAATTTAAATTTTTTTGGATTTGAAGTTCCATAAATCCAGAATTTAAAATTTAAACTTGAAGTTCCATTAACCCAAAATTGACATTTTTTTTTAAATTTAAAGTTCCATTAATCTGGAATTTAAACATTTTTGAATTTGAAGTTCCAGGAATGCTAAATTGAAATTTTTTAAGTTGATGCCCCTGGAATACAGAACTAATTCAGACATTGGCAAAATTGCATGGGATCTGTAGAGAGGTGGATCCTCTTGTCACTGATGACACCACCGGTGGTCCTGAACATGCGCTCTGACAGCACCCTTGTCACAGGGCAGGACACTGCCTGCAAAAAATTGAACAGGGAGGAACCATCACTACTAGTACTTTGTTCTCTACCTGTTGGGACTACCTGCAGGGTAAAGTAATGAAGGTTGGGAACTTCATGCTGTAGGACAGCCATCAGATCTTTAAATCCACTTGTCTCCACTAGCCTTAATGGGAGGGCAGCAAAAGCCAGCAATTTGGAAATGCGACCCATTCAAAACCAGAACATTCACTTTCTCTCCATGATCTGGGGGACGGAGCGCTGAACCAATAATGGGGATACGCTTCTTGGAGGTTGTGCTGCTAGTGGAAGTAGAGGTGGTGGCGTCATCACATCCTCCCTTAGCGGCGAGACAGGTAGCCTTGTGACTATAAAGCTGGTGGAACAGGTTGGGCCAGCTTCAGCAGCAGGGGGAGCATTAGAAGTTTACACTGCAGCTCATGCTTAGTCTGCAGATGCCTGGTCATTCATGAGGTACTCAGATTGTTTAAGCTTTGACCACACTTTATGAACTGATGGCACAGCCTACAAATTGGTTTCCTGGGTCCTTGTATGTGCAGTAGCAGTTGGCAACATGGCTACAGACTGCTGCACCTTGGCCCCCATTTGCCTGTTCTGCCAGCTGCCTTAGGCTTCCTGGTCACCACCTTTTTGTCCAAAGTATCACTGCCTTCTACCCATGTAGGGTCTAGGACCTCATCATCGCTCCATGCTTCTTCCACCATTGAGCCAACACAGCTGTCCTCCTCCATCACCACATTGCAGAAAGCCACAGTTGTTGGCAGGTGTTTCATTATCATCATAGGTCTCTTCTGATGGTCCAGTACCCACATTCTCATCCTCCAATAAACATTCTTGGGAATCTAACAACTGTATGGGGGACATGTATCACTCCTATTGCTTTCTTTTTTCTTTTTTTGTGAAAATTTTAGCAGTTTGAGACTTTTTAGTTGCAGAATCAAGCAGCGTACCAAAGTTAGCTGCCTCAAGGATGTAATGCAGTGTGCTTTATTTATCCTTATTATCAAGGATGTAATGCAGTGTGCTGTATATATATACACAAAAATAGAGGTTTGAAGATGCTAGGGGTGTGATGTGGTTTTCATTTGACTGCCACATGCCTGACTTCATACAGTATCTTACACTAACAACTCTATAGTAAATAAAAAGTTTAATGTTTTTGAGAAAGTCATAGAGTTCTGTAAGTGTACCCAGGACTGGAATTTAGACTTATTAATAAATACATTACCATGTATGAGGGGAAGTCACCTTTTATAGTTCTAATTATGTTTCAAAAAAGATGATTCTGCAAAATATGCTAATGTCATTCCCTCAAGCAATTTATCAGTTGCATCTTTTAATAACTGTGTGACTTTGGAGTCATTCCACTACATTCACATTTAGTGTAGGGAACACTTATTTTAACCACTTAGTGCTCCCCGCCATAGTGCTCGGGCTGCTGCGGTTCATGCTCAGCTCTGTACTAGTATGGCCCTGAGCCGACCTTGTTTCAGCTCTGCACTGGAGCTGAGCTGGCAATGGGAATCGCAGGGTGTCAGCTGTAATCTACTGATGACATCCACGTATAACACCCGTGGTCGGAGTGGGCGCTGATTGCAGGTGTTAACCCTTTAAATGCTGCAAGGATTTATCCCCTGTACGATCAGCTCCCCCCCTTTCTCTGCTGCATGTCGATCATTGCTATGGGATCCCTGGGGTCTGAACTAATACCCCAGGGCTGTCCATAGTAAATGCCTGTGAGGTACTGTTACATACAGGATTTACAGGCAGTATGTCAGCCTATGCATCATTATTATTGCAGGGTATTATAATGAACAAGCAATCAAATGATTGCTTGTTCTTGTCCCGTTCATGTCCCGATCAAATGATTGCTTGTACAAGATTTGTACCTATTTTTCCCATATGAAATGCAATAAAAAGTGATTAACCCCTTCCCGATATTTGACGTAATGATGCTGCTTGGTGGGAGGTGGTTCCCGCAATTTGCAGTATTATTACATCATGCTTATGGTACCGGCTCCTGAACGGAGCTGATACCAGAAGCATGGAGTGCCAGCTATATATTACAGCTGGCCACCCTCTCTAGTACCTGCGAGGGTCTGGGGCACTAAATCGGACCCCCCCCGCAGCACTTACCGGGGTATCCGATCCTCCGCTGTTATCCCCAGGGTCTGCCAGTACCCCGGGGATACGGAGCTTCTTCCAGGAGCCGGGTCCTGCCTTCTGGCAGCATGCAGAAAGAACACCTGAAACAGGGAACTTACATTCTTTGAGTAACCACCATCTCAGTGCAGCCAACGGGGTACTTTTACTGTGGAAAGAGGGTAGAGTCCCAATGGAACCACCATAGCGGGCCAACTATACAAAATAGCATATTTATAAGAAATCGACTCCCGTGGCAAACTCACACAACAAAAACACTGCGCACACTCACAATTAGTTCTATAAAAGCAGTAGGCACCTCATAATTTCGCACAATTACTCACGCTCACACCGGCAATACAATTACAATATAGTATTTATAAGACACTATGTAAATTTCTTCTGATTAGATTCTCTAAGGCTACAGCCAGAGCTTTTTATTTTATACACCAAACTACATGCACGAAACTATACACTTGTCAAGGGAAATGTTATAAATAACAAATATACACTTGATCCAACCTACAGAAAATAAATGGAATAAAAAACAAACTAATCTTACTATAGTGAAAATTATGGACTGGACTCAAAGACATTCGCCAAGCCGTCCAGTGCAGACCGTTACCCATGGGAAATGTTGCATGCTCGTTTACAATCTCTACTAATCCTGCCCCCTTTGTGATGTGAGGGTGGCGTGGCTACATCTTATTTTTAAGGGGTGGCTGGGCGACATTTATGTCATACTTCTTCTTCTCTGGTTTTCTAAAAAGAAATAAGCTCAGCACATTTCCCAGGATGAATGTACTATTCCTAATATTTATTTTGTAAGCTTCCAACTCTGTAATCCATGCCTTATGCAGTACTAAGGACTCTGAATATGTGCGTATGACGTCATTTTTGAATGACAGGGGCGGTCACCTGACTTACATACGACTCCCAGTTAAACGTCCCTCTGGAGTTTGGTAATTTTACTGTCTTGAGGTCCTAGGCTTCAATAAACACTTTAAAACAGTTATCAATGGTGCCTGTAATGAAGCTTCAATTGTTTAATCCTGGTTCTGATGACAATCCAACATTTTTAAAAACCAGTTGTCACAGACAACCAAAAAAGTTTGAACTGGGGTTACAATAATAAGGTATAACGGTTCCTACTTACATACAAACTCAACTTAAGAACAAACTACAAACCTATCTTTATGTAACCCCGGGACGGCCTGTATAGTTAGCATAATCAAGTCACCCATTTACCGACATGGAATAACACACACATGGGCCTTATGTTTACATCATTATAACTTTCTATTCAATGGAGCACACACAGATGGGGAGCAGATAAGCATTTATCTATGTTTTGACCTTTTTTTTAATCTTTACCCTGTTAACCACCCATGTGGAGAATGTCTTTAGAGTAATTTTGCTTGCTTATCTGTAATCATTTTTGTATATACATATAAGAGGATGTAGACCACAATTCAATAAAAAAAGAAAAAAAAATTACCCGGTATAACTTATATTAAAATAATCTTTTACTTGTCATTGATAAGAAGCAGTTTAGGAAGGCTTTTCTAGATTTATTCACCAAATGCTCGAACATGACGGTAAATGCCATTAAATGGTATCTCATCCCCCATTAACTACATCCTATTGTCAAAGAGACCAATATATAGTTAAAGGGAACCTGTCAATCAAGAACAGGCCAATAGAAACCTTAATCCCCCCTTTGCCTTTGGTGAAAAGTGCAGTGCAGGTATCCCATCAGTAAAATTGTTTCTGTCTTCTCTGCTTTGACTCTGTTGGACTCTGCCCATCGTTACGTGTTGTCCCTTGCCGCAACCCATCGCGGGGAGCCGAATGGAATAGGCACATGTAATCGTGGAAGTTTCTGCAATAAAGCATCATCACTGAGCTCTTTCAGATGTTACAGACTGCAACTGTTTTAAACCCACATCAGCAGATGCAAACAGTTGGCCTCCTGTCCCAGGGTGCCTCCCTGAAGCTTAGGGCCCTGGACAACTTCCCCGTTACCCCTTAGCCTTAATGGAAACCTCTCCTACCAAGGGTTTGAATAGAGAAATTTTCATTTTATAGTTAAAGTGGAATTGACAAGAAGTACAACCTCATAAGAGCAATACGTACACTAATTGACATGGCCGGCTAGCTGCCATGTGCATAATTTGGCCATGAATGGTTTGGAAAAATTTTCACACTCAGTGCTCTTGTGCTCCTCCCCCGCCACATGTCAACACAAAAGCGCAGGTTCACTTACGGAAGCAGGGCTAAAGCCTACTGCCGTGCATTGCTACCAGTTTTGTGTCTTTGGAGAAGCCATTGGGAAGAATAACTTTACAAAAGAGAAGGAACAACAATGCTGCAGGGTGAGAGGTGAAAAGCCCGCATTGATCGAAATCCTCTGTTTGCACAATAGTAAAAGTTTTGAGGGATAATCTATCTTGAATAGATTAACCTTTTAAACATTTTGTTTCAGAATTAACCACTTATAATTATCCAATTATTAGACCTTACTCTCGTGCAAATGTAACAGTAATAAATATGTATTCAGTAATCCCAAAGATTACAGAAAAATGAATACTGGAATATTAATGGTTGTAAGTACTTTTAAAAAAATATTTTCAACTTAAAGAGAAACCCATGAAGAAAAAAACATTTTAAATACTAACTATGTTTAAAAGTGGTGTTTGTTTAAATAAAGTAACACACAACACCTAAACCAGGCATAAATACAGTATTTATTTGTCATAGTTTTACTTGGACTAATTTTACTATGGACATTATTGAACATTGGTTCCAGCCTAATATACAGTCCAAACAGTGCCCGCCCGACTGTAGTCACCGCTGAAGTAGAGGATAGGGCTTACTCACCTCTCCCCTCTCCATAGAGCAGTGCGGGCAGCTGCCCAAGATTTTGAAATATAGGTAGTTCTATATTTCGTTGTAACAATGATCACCATCGGTTAGGCAACGTGTCCTCAACACACAGAGGACCATGCGTCCATGTATGCCCCCTTACGTTTGTGTTAATTATGCCTAAAGTAAGTCTAGATAACAGTGTAATGTTTCTCTACTGTAACAATTTTATGTAGCTTGAACAGCACAGCTAAAATACTGTATCCATACAGTTACCACCACATCGAGGGTATCGTTTACTCGAGATAAGTGGGTATCATCTTAATTTAGCCTTTTTTCATTTTCATTTAATCCATTGTAAAGTTAATTTTCCCACACAAATGTATTGTGAATAAACTTACATTTTGTAGACCACACCTCCATTTTGTTTAAATCCCTATCAACTCCTAAAGGGTTAACAACTTCTTAAAAAGTGGTTTTCATACGTTGAGGGTTTTAGTTTCCATATGGGGTATTTAACAAGTCTTGCTCATTACTTAGGCCTCTGATTGTGAATTATTAAAAGTTTGAGCAGGTTCCATCTACATAATACGGTTTTTGGGATTTTACAAAAAATTTGAAAGAATGATACCTAAATTCTGAGCCTCCTAGTAAAATAATGTGGGAATCTTAAAAAAACCATCCACCATAAAGCAGACTCTGGAAATGTAAGTTATGATTTATTTGGTGCGATTGAACTGCATCAAAATTCGAGAATTTAGAACGTGGAAATAAATAATTTTTCCAAATTTTAACCAAATATTTTGTTTTTATCACATAATAAACCAACACGATTTCATTCCCAAATTTTAAATAAATGGAAGGACAAAGTGTCATGAGAAAACAATCTCAAAATCCCCTGGATATCGCATAGCATTCCAAAGTCCCGTAGGGGTTACAGTATGACTTTTCACCTTTTTTCCAGTGTAAAAGTGACGACAGGCCCCTCATTGATAAATATTGTGCCACTCCATGATGCACCCCCTGCACATTAATTTTTTATCTTATACTACTATAACACATCACAGTCGATCTCATGTTTGTATCCCACATCAGCAGATGCAAACTGAGGCCCGCCCTGTCCTGGGCCCTCTCCTCTGGAAGCAGTGGCCTGGCCTCGCTGCCCCTTCACGGGGGCCTCCTCCTTAATGTTCCCCTCTACAAAGGGTTTGAAATATATTAACTCTCAGTCTTTTATAGTAAATGAATTTGACCATAAGACAAACCTCCTAAAACTAATTGACTTGCCGGTTAGCTTCTATATGCTATTGTGCTCCCGGAACAGGACCATACATGGGGCGCCAGCCATAATATAAGGGTAGCTTGTTTCGGCAACCCCAACTTTATTATATACTATTGGTAAATATAATAGATATAAAGTGTAGCACACACCCCACAAGAAATGTTCCGATCCATCTATAACAATAGGGTATTTAATTAGTTGAAGTTATTGTAGGAAGATGTACAATCCATGATCAAACAAAGAATCCAAAAAATACAAGGGGCAAAGCCTGACGCGACTGCAATTCAACGCTTCTCTGTTAGCTCCCCAGCACACTATCATCACTCACAGGCATCAAGATAGAGTCCCCAAAACGAGCTGACATGAGGAAATCTTATAAATAAAGAGAGCTGGGAAGAAATTGAGACAGAAATAAGAAGACAAGAGACATAGAAAAGGTCTTGAAAAGGAAACTCACCGCAACCTCCTGAAGAAATCACACAAAATGGCGGCCGCACCAGCACAGAGGCAGACACGGGCCCGGAAGATCTGAATAGAGAACAATCCACTGAGAACACACTTCCTCAGAACAGACCTCTATCCGCGCACTTCGAAGCAGATGTTGATGCAGGCTCTCAGCCTGGTCGTGTAGAATTAAATTGTTATCCCAAGAGGTATGTGCTATAAAGGCCATGGTGGACTGCTGTAAAGAAGCAACGGCCACAATATGGAGCAAAGCTCAAGCTCTCGCCCCTAACTCTAGTTCTCTCAGCGTAGAGCATAAATACAGAACTCCTTTTACTTGAGGATCAGGAAAATCGTAGCAAAGAAAGAGCTCATTCCTGAGGGGTTATCCCTGAAAATGTGAGGTCATGCTTCAGCTACTGTCAAAGCATTAGTTGGAAGGCCCTTTTATCACCTGACAATCCAATCTATAATCATTAGAACGTATTCACTCACTGCACCCAAGACCAAAAGATAATGACAATCAAGAGAGTGGTTCGCGGTCCCCTGAAACTAACAGGGACACAGCAGACTTGCTTTGGGACAGCAAGAAGAAACCGAACTCAAAAAATACAGGATAGAGTACAAATCCATCCTTATTTCAGGACATAGCGCCATCTACCTATATAACACGAACCTTGCCAAGCCTCTCACTGAATTTGAAAGCAAGAAAGTTTATGTTTAAGTGGCTTTTCCGTTCCAGGTCTAACCCACTTGGCAACTGGCGCCGCTTCAGCACATTAAGTACCAATTGGACCTAAAAAGGGCCTTTGAAGATCCTGATACCGAGCCGGTGGAAATCCACTCATGCTCCCCATCGCCTACATTACCAACAATTGGTAAGTGAACTCCAACTACGCTAGGAAATCTCCACTTCAAGAGGAATAAGGAAACAGAAACTCTGAACAACCTAAGTAACCCTCACAAGAGAATCCCACTTCAAGTTGACTATGGGTAAGTACTAGACCCACAAACCTGTTAATCCTTCACTGTGAAGATAATACATTAAAAAAAGGCAATTTATACGATATAATATAGAATAAATTATTGATCCACCCATCTTTCGCAGAGAGACCCCATGCGAAGCCTCGCACAATGGGGCCTCCACTCTTACTCTAGCCCGCTGGACATCAACGTCAGTTTTAGGATAAAAAGTAGCAAAATTTTTATTTGAAATCCATTAAAAAGGATTACATGGTACATGAACACAGCATAAGGAGATAAAAAATAGTCATCAAAGCTTACGCGTTTCGGTGATTAAACCTTATTCTAGCTCCTGCACAACTTTCTGCCAGTCTGGCTATTTAACCCTCCCTTTCATCCCATGATCTTGGGTAAGGTTTTCTTAACCCTTTCCATGCTTTTTTGTATAAAGCGTAAAGCGTAAAGTGTAAACATAAAATTTAAATAAAGTGTAACAACATACGAAGAAAACTTTACATGTTTAAAACAAGAAAAATATGGTAATTATCACCTTAGTACCGTGCAGAAACAGTGTAATTTTCTTATTATTTTCTATCAAAGAAGCAAGAAAGAAGCAAAAAGGAAAAGGAAAGTTGGATATATTATGTGGGGGGGGCATTGACGGGATATGAAACAAATATTCTATATTTATTTTTTTTATAGAATATTTTTAATAGTTATGCAGTTTTTTAACAAAGTGAATCAAATCTTGGTTTCTTATTTAATTCAAACGACCCTAGTTTTTTAAAGAGAGATCCAGTACGTTTCATCCGTATGGTTAGAGGATCCTATAAATCTCCCCCTTGCTTACGGGTTTAATAACTTTTCGATAACCCCCCTCCGTATCTGAGGACATGCAAGTCTCCGGCATGATTTCCCTAACCTGTTAGAATGCGGAGATGTTAACGCCTTTCAAACTGACCAGAAATGTCGACGATATGCGGTTTTAAGATCGTTTGTAGTTACAGCCTTGTAATCCATCCACATTAAACCATTGGTAGTCTATAAATTACAAATGATGCAAAATATTCAGTTTATGAATTGTTGTAATTGTTTTATTTCATGTTCTGTATCATTAGAGTACGAGGAGAAAAATCTGCTTTGGATCGCATACCTGCAGCACTTACAACGGTCTGCTCCACATTTGAAGAAGCCTTTAGTGCTGAGCCATGTGGTATGGCCTGGACTTGATTGGTATAGGCTTGGTGACAGTAAATTACTAAGATTTGGAGCCTTTTTAGCTACACATTTTGTATTATTGTGCATAATTTTAGACAG
Source organism: Engystomops pustulosus (assembly GCA_019512145.1). Lineage (NCBI taxonomy): Eukaryota > Metazoa > Chordata > Amphibia > Anura > Leptodactylidae > Engystomops > Engystomops pustulosus. The sequence goes on along the minus strand of CM033642.1, from coordinate 86,877,080 downwards.
TATGTGATCAGTATACAGGATAGGTAGATTTTTATATATAATTTTTTCAATTTCTTTGTACTGAACACTGTAGGTTGTAGTAAACACAATTGGTTGTTGTTTTTTGTGTTTGGATTTTTTATTTTTATTCATGTTAGTCAAATCTGAACGGGGGATATTATGGACTATATGAGAGGCCCTTTTTAACATCCACTCCGGATATTCTCTCTTCTTTAATTTGTCCCAAACCTTTTTCTCCTCTGTTTTATACAGGGAGGATGTGGAACAATTCCTTTTAGTGCGGATAAGTTCTCCTGTAGGGATATTCTTTATAACATGATTGGGGTGGCATGAACTAGCTAGTAAGGTGGTATTAGATGCCGTTGGTTTGACATATGGGGAAATTTGAACTACAGTATCGGTACCAGTTAAGCTGATATCCAAGAAGTTGATAGTTTTAGCCTGTAAATTAAATGTGAATTTTAAATTCATGTAGTTAGAATTAAGATATGTGACAAAATTTTCTGCATCCAATACAGTTCCCTCCCATATCAGGAGCTGGTCGTCAATATAACGGCCATACCACCTGATATGGGAGAGAAAAGGATTTGCCCCGGAAAACAGATAAAGTTCTTCCCATCTGGCCATGTACAAATTTGCTAATGATGGAGAACATCTGCCCCCCATCGATGCACCGCATCTCTGTAAAAAATAACTGTCATCAAATGAAAAATAATTTCTTTTCAAGAGAAAATTAACTGCTTCTACTATAAACTCCTTTACTGCAAGTGAATACATACTATATTTATCCAACCAATACGTCAGGCATTGTAATGCAATTTCATGGTCTAAAGATGGGTATAGTGCTACCACGTCACACGACAGCCACATGAAGCTCCGTCTCCATGGTATACCATCAAGTAAAGAAATAGTATGTTTAGTATCTTTCAATAGGCCAGGAAGGGAAGCAACCAGTGGTTGAAGGTGGTGGTCAACCCATTCCCCCAATCTTTCACTCAGAGATCCGATACCCGCCACAATGGGGCGGAGGGGAGGGGGGAAGACCTCCTTGTGTATCTTCGGCAACGAGTGAAAGACTGGGGTAACGGGAAATTTGACATACAGGTAATCTGATATTTTCTGGGATATTGCACCCATATTTAATCCCTCATCCAACAGTTTCCTTAACAACATTTGAAATTCAATAGTAGGATTTGATTGTAATTTTAGGTACGTTTTTTCATCGCTCAACATCTCTAAATTTAATTTTTTATACAGTCCGGCATTAAGGAGAACTATCGCACCCCCCTTGTCTGCAGAGCGGACTAGAAGATCAGAGTTCATTTTAATTTCTTTTATGGCTTTCCGTTCCTGGTTTGAAATATTATATTTCTGGTGCTGGGTGGTAGCTTCTTTTAGTTCAATCAAATCTCGTTCCACCTGTTCTTGAAAAATGTCCATTGTGGTGGATCTTGAGTTGATGGGGTAGAACAAAGAATTGGAAGTTCGGAAAGATTGGTTCAAGTCCACTATATCATATTCTTCAGACTGAAGTTGGCGCAATGTCGAGAGGTGGTATTGGTCTTCAAAAGTGTTCATATCTTTGTTTAGGCTTAGCATCCCGGTATTACCACAGTCCGTAGAATAGGTCTTATCACCCTCTGGACATTCAAAAAAGTGTTTTCGCAGAGTTAAATTTCTGATAAATTTATTTACATCTAGGATAGTATGAAATATATTGAATTATTCTTAGTTTTTTCTCAGACTCCGACTGAGTTCCGCTTGTAGATGCAAGTGAAGAGGCTGAGGAGTCAGATAAGTCATCAGATGTTGTGGCAATAGAAGTCTCTGTATCAGTGAAACTCACCCGACTATCACTTCTCATTTTTTTCTGTGCATTTTTATTTTTAAGAATGGATTTAGTTTGTTTATACGATCTTCCATAATTGATGCGTTTGCGGACATACACTTGATTGGTAGCGTAGTCCTGTGCATCTCGTTGAAACTTGCTTTGTTTAGTTTTCATTATAGAGTCTTCAACTTTTGTAATATTGTTTTTCAGTTTCAAGTCCATTGTTTGGAAGTCAGGAGAATTGGATAAAGGATGTATTGAATCTTGCATTTCTTTAATTTGTGTCCTAATTTGAGCAAGTGCTGATTCTTCCTCTTTGATAATAAGGTGCATTAGTTTTAGCGAGCATTCAGATAAAACTGCATTCCATTGTTGTGTGAACTCCGGCGTATATTCCGTAGTTGGAAATTTTCTCAGACGTAAGCCTCGTGGTATCATGTTTTTCTCCACATAGGACTTTAAAGTTGTGGAGTCCCACCAGATTTTCACTTCTTTGATTAAAAGCATTTCAAGCTGGTACATATAGGTGTTAAGAACATTGGAACTCTGATGTTCGGAAGTATTATATTCAAAAATACTAGCAGCCTTGGTAACTCTATCCGAGCAATCCGTAATATCGGCTAAGCAATTGTTTTTAGCTTCCTCAGATGTTCCTTCCATTATGCTGTGTCAAAAAAACTGGTAAGAAACGGAGGGTGTGCACGATTAGACCTCCATATACACACAGAAAAAACTATCACAAAGATACTTTTGTGAAATCAGCTCACCCTCTCTTCTTTTAGTTCAATCAAATCTCGTTCCACCTGTTCTTGAAAAATGTCCATTGTGGTGGATCTTGAGTTGATGGGGTAGAACAAAGAATTGGAAGTTCGGAAAGATTGGTTCAAGTCCACTATATCATATTCTTCAGACTGAAGTTGGCGCAATGTCGAGAGGTGGTATTGGTCTTCAAAAGTGTTCATATCTTTGTTTAGGCTTAGCATCCCGGTATTGCCACAGTCCTTAGAATAGGTCTTATCACCCTCTGGACATTCAAAAAAGTGTTTTCGCAGAGTTAAATTTCTGATAAATTTATTTACATCTAGGATAGTATGAAATATATTGAAATTATTGCTGGGTGAAAAACCTAAACCTTTAGACAGTAAGGCACTTTGTTGAGGAGTTAAAATGTAGCTCGATAAATTGTAAATGATATCTTGTTTCACTTCTGGTTCCTGAGAATGTATTTTTTGGAGGCGGGATCGGTGCTTCCTGCCTCCCCTTCTACGTTTTTTGGTTTTTCTTTTTCTTAGTTTTTTCTCAGACTCCGACTGGGTTCCGCTTGTAGATGCAAGTGAAGAGGCTGAGGAGTCAGATAAGTCATCAGATGTTGTGGCAATAGAAGTCTCTGTATCAGTGAAACTCACCCGACTATCACTTCTCATTTTTTTCTGTGCATTTTTATTTTTAAGAATGGATTTAGTTTGTTTATACGATCTTCCATAATTGATGCGTTTGCGGACATACACTTGATTGATAGCGTAGTCCTGTGCATCTCGTTGAAACTTGCTTTGTTTAGTTTTCATTATAGAGTCTTCAACTTTTGTAATATTGTTTTTCAGTTTCAAGTCCATTGTTTGGAAGTCAGAAGAATTGGATAAAGGATGTATTGAATCTTGCATTTCTTTAATTTGTGTCCTAATTTGAGCAAGTGCTGATTCTTCCTCTTTGATAATAAGGTGCATTAGTTTTAGCGAGCATTCAGATAAAACTGCGTTCCATTGTTGTGTGAACTCCGGCGTATATTCCGTAGTTGGAAATTTTCTCAGACGTAAGCCTCGTGGTATCATGTTTTTCTCCACATAGGACTTTAAAGTTGTGGAGTCCCACCAGATTTTCACTTCTTTGATTAAAAGCATTTCAAGCTGGTACATATAGGTGTTAAGAACATTGGAACTCTGATGTTCGGAAGTATTATATTCAAAAATACTAGCAGCCTTGGTAACTCTATCCGAGCAATCCGTAATATCGGCTAAGCAATTGTTTTTAGCTTCCTCAGATGTTCCTTCCATTATGCTGTGTCAAAAAAAAAAAAAAAACTGGTAAGAAACGGAGGGTGTGCACGATTAGACCTCCATATACACACAGAAAAAACTATCACAAAGATACTTTTGTGAAATCAGCTCACCCTCTCCGTTCGAACAATCCTCTTGATCTTGACTCTGGACACTCCAGCACGGACAAACCTCGGTCACAGGTGCAGGCAGCATTAGACAGGAAAAAGAACTATTTCCAGCTGGACATCAGACGTCAGTTTTTAGGATAAAAAGTAGCAAAATTTTTATTTGAAATCCATTAAAAAGGAGTACAATGGTACATGACACAGCATAAGGAGTAAAAAATAGCATCAAAGCTTACGCGTTTCGGTGATTAAACCTTATTCATAGCTCCTGCACAACTTTCTGCAGTCTGGCTATTTAACCCTGCCCTTTCAATCCCATGGATCTCTGGGTAAGGTTTTCTTAACCCTTTCCATGATTTTTTGTATAAAGCGTAAAGCGTAAAGTGTAAACATAAAATGTAAACATAAAGTGTAAACATACATAGAAGAAACTTTACATGTTTAAAAACAAGGAAAAAGATGGTAATTATCACCTTAGTACCTGCAAGAAAAAGTGTAACTTTTCATTATTTTTCTATCAAAGAAGCAAAAAAGAAGCAAAAAGGAAAAAGGAAAGTTATATTACGTGGGGGGCATTATCGGATATTGGAAACAATATTCTATATTTATTGTTTTTATTATATATTTTATAAGTTAGCAGTTTTTTAACAAAAGTGAATCAAATCTTGTTTCTTATTTAATCCAAACGGGACCCTAGTTTTTAAAGAGAAGATCCAGTACGTTTCCCGATTTAGAAGGATCCTCCTAAGATCTCCCCCTCGCTTAGGTTTAATAACTTTTTCGATACCCCTGCATCTGAGGACACTGCAGTCTCCGGCATGATGTTCCCTAACATGTCTAGATACTGCGGAGATGTTAACCGCACTTTCAGAACTGACATCAGAGAAATGTCGACGAATGCGGGTTTTAAGATTGTTTGTAGTACAGCCTATGTAATCCAATCCACATGAAACACATTGTATCTGATAAATTACAAATGATGTATTACAGTTTATGAATTGTTTTATTTCATGTTGTGTATCATTAGAGTACGAGGAGAAAAATTTGCTTTGGATCGCATACCTGCAGCACTTACAACGGTCTGCTCCACATTTGAAGAAGCCTTTAGTGCTGAGCCATGTGGTATGGCCTGGACTTGATTGATATAGGCTTGGTGACAGTAAATTACTAAGATTCGGAGCCTTTTTAGCTACACATTTTGTATTATTGTGCACATTTTGTATTATTGTGCATAATTTTAGACAATATGTGATCAGTATACAGGATAGGAAGATTTTTATATATAATTTTTTCAATTTCTTTGTACTGAACACTGTAGGTTGTAGTAAACACTACTGGTTGTTGTTTTTTGTGTTTGGATTTTTTATTTTTATTCATGTTAGTCAAATCTGAACGGGGGATATTATGGACTATATGAGAAGCCCTTTTTAACATCCACTCCGGATATTTTCTCTTCTTTAATTTGTCCCAAACCTTTTTCTCCTCTGTTTTATACAGGGAGGATGTGGAACAATTCCTTTTAGTGCGGATAAGTTCTCCTGTAGGGATATTCTTTATAACATGATTGGGGTGGCATGAACTAGCTAGTAAGGTGGTATTAGATGCCGTTGGTTTGACATATGGGGAAATTTGAACTACAGTATTGGTACCAGTTAAGCTGATATCCAAGAAGTTGATAGTTTTTGCCTGTAAATTAAATGTGAATTTTAAATTCATGTAGTTAGAATTAAGATATGTGACAAAATTTTCTGCATCCAATACAGTTCCCTCCCATATCAGGAGCTGGTCGTCAATATAACGGCCATACCACCTGATATGGGAGAGAAAAGGATTTGCCCCAGAAAACAGATAAAGTTCCTCCCATCTGGCCATGTACAAATTTGCTAATGATGGAGAACATCTGCCCCCCATCGATGCACCGCATCTCTGTAAAAAATAGCTGTCATCAAATGAAAAATAATTTCTTTTCAAGAGAAAATTAACTGCTTCTACTATAAACTCCTTTACTGCAAGTGAATACATACTATATTTATCCAACCAATACGTCAGGCAATACGTCCTCTACTCACACTACTATCTTGCTGTTCTATCTTATTTGGATTACAAAGTTCTGGTCTAATCACTCCTGTGACTGGGAATCTGACATCACATAAGAGGTCCCTCTGCCCTATGTTCTTTGCTTGCTACAGACTTAGTTCTTAGTAAATACCTGGTATCTCGTAATTTCTGTAGTTTGGTATCTTTGACCTTCTGCTTGTATTCAGACTATTCTATTACCTTGTGATTTTGTCTTCTTGGTTGTTACCGGGCTCTGGTGACTATTCTTCTTTGCATTGTCTTGTCTACATTGTCTTGTCTTTGTCTTTTGCAATGTGGTGCAGGAAGGTAATGTAGACTAATTGCCCCTTAACTCTTAGGGTGATTGAGGCAAGTAGGCAGGGAAAGCTGGGAAGGGGGTTTAGTCTTAGGCTTCACTGTCTATCTGTGTCACCTGTCCATTTTCAGAGCCTGCACCACAACACGTACAGTATGGATGAGGAAACTTGCGGGGAATATTTGTATATCATCTAGTACACTCTTCCATTTCTTCATTACTGTTCACGGTGGCAGCAGATGAGTTAAAACTACCATCTCATCTATTCTTAAGTGTTGACAGGACAACACAAACCTAGAGCTATATTACTCAGATCTTCTCTGTGTATAACAAGCCGTCAGCTTTCACTAATGGTTGCTGAGCATCGTGCCTTTGATGTAGTTCTGTCTTTTGCTGTGACTAATTGCAGCATTTCTTCCTTTCATTTTTGATAAGCCTTCAACCGTACCTCCAAGACCTACAACAATATACTTACCTTAACCGCAAATCTATGCCAGTAACCTTCATGATAATTGAACAATGTGAGACTCAGAACAAGAAAAATAAATGAGAGCTTTATATGCAGAGAGCAGGAGTTATTAGGAGTAAAAATAACGTCCTCTATGGATTCTTCTTTCTTGTTATTGTCCCGATAAATTATTTTTATTTTTCTAATATCATTTAAAACAAGGAATTGTTTGGGGTTTTTCATTGACTAATAAACAAAATATTAGAATATAGTGAAAGTACCTTATATACTCGAGTATAAGCCTAGTTTTTCAGCACAAAATTTGTGCTCAAAAACCCTAACTCGGCTTATACTCGAGTCAACTAAAAAAATAAAGACAAAACTCACCTTTCTGACGTCACCCGTTGGTCCTCTTCTGTCTGAGACAGTCTGAGACAGAAGAGGACCTATGGGGGACGTCGGAAAGATGAGTACAGTGTTGGGCAGGCTGTATGCTACAGTGGCTGGGCAGGCTGTATACTACAGGGGCTGGCAGACTATATACTGGGAGGCTGTAACCAGTGCATTTCCCACCCTCGGCTTATACTCGAGTCAATAGGTTTTCCCAGTTTTTTGTGTTGAAATTAGGGGTCTCGGCTTGTACTCGGGTCGGCTTATACTCAAGTATATACGGTAAGTTCAAAAAACAAAAACACATGTCAAAGATCAGTTATTTTGGGCCACATTTGCATAAATAAATTGGGGCTTCTCTCAACCCTCAGGAGCAGAGAGTCGGCAGAGTGTTTAAAGGGAACCTACCACCACGAAACTACCTATAAAGGTAGATCGGGTGGTAGGTGGATCAATAGGACGTGAGGATATTCCTTTTAAGGGCTAATCCTCACGTCCCCGCAATGTTTTGGAAAGTTTTATTGCCCCAATATTCAAATTTCCTTATGCGGCTACTGGGGCGTGGAGTAGCCGCATCTGAGGTTACACGGGGCGGCTACACGCTCCGGTAGCCTCTTTTCTCCTCCTAGCTGCACAGGCCTGCTGTTCTGCGCATGCGCAGACAGCAGATTCGTCGGACGAGGGCGCGCAGCTCCCCGTAGCTGCACGCCAAAGATTTTCGGTAGGAGGAGAAAAGAGGCTACCAGGGCGTGGAGTAGCCGCCCCGTGTAACCTCAGATGCGGCTACTCACGCCCCAGTAGCTGCATAAGGAAATTTGAATATTGGGAAAATAAAACGTTTCATAACATTGCGGGGACGTGAGGATTAGCCCTTAAAAGCGTCAGAAGGTTATATATATTCAAGGGGGCAGGCAGGCTATGTACTCGTGGGGGCAGGCAGGCAAGCAAGCTATATAGTCGAGGGGGCAGGCAGGCGGGCTATAGACAGGTCAGACAGGCTATATACTCGAGGGGGCTGGCAGGCTATATTCTTGAGGGGGCTCCCAGGATATATACTCCAGGGGGCTGGCAGGCTATATACTCCAGGGGGCTGGCACCGGGAAAAGATAGGACATGTTCTATCTTTTCCCGTGATACGGCGCCGTGCGCTGTATCTTCCTATGGAGAGGGGTGGGGGTGAGCAGCGCTCATCCCCTGCACCTCTCCGCAGCGCCGATGTATGCCCGCCGTACTAAGGCCTCTTAAAGTGACTTGAAATCTAAGCAGGTCCTGCAAAAGCGTGATTTTGTGTTTTTTATGAAAATTTGAGAAATCGTACCGAAAGTTCAAAGCCCCATAACATCTTACAAAAATGAGAGAATGCATAAAAAAACATGGATACATAAAGCAGACATCCGGTTAATGTTAGTTATCAAGTTTTTTTGTTGTTATGACTACGTACGGAAAAAGTAGGAAATTTTCAATTTAAAAAATCGAGACTTTTTCCAAATTTTAACCAAATATTTGGTTTTTTTTAAATAAATAAACTCAACACATACCGCCAACATTTTTAAACTAACATGAAGTACAAAGTGTCACGAGAAAACATTTTCAAAATCACTTGGATATGTTAAAGCGTTCCGAAGTTATAACCACTTATTGCCACACAGGGCAGATTGCAAAAATGGACCGTGTCAGGAAGGTGAAAAGTGGCTTCGGTGTTAAGGGGTTAAAAAACTGTATCAATACAAAGATGGTACTGTTGTAAAGTACAATATGTCCCACAAATAAAAGCGGTACAGCTATAAAGACGAAAAAATTAAAAGAGTTATGCTACCTGGAAATTGGTGATGCAAAAATTATAGAATTTTTTCCCCCACACAAGGTTTTATTGTACAAAATTAGTAAAACAAAAGCAAAAATACAGACATTTGGTATTGTGGTAATCGTACTGAGCCATTGAATAAATTTAGCATACTACTTAGGGTATATGGTGAAGACAAAAAAAGTTAAAAATCAATTAAAGCGTTGATTTTTTTTCTACAATCCCCCCACAAAAAAGTTAATACATTTTCAGCAATAGGGGATAGCCACTCCAAAATAGTACCACTGAAAATTGCATCTCCTCCTACAAATAAAGCATGGCATCATTTACGGAAAAACAAATATTTTATTTCAAAAAAGTGCCTCCTGAACCAACTAAAAACCACTACAGTTTATAAGGCAAAACTGGCTATTGTAGGGCCCTCCCCTTCTGCACCTTGCTGTATGTCCCCTACAACAAGTAATGTCTACATGTCGGATGTCTCCGTACTCGGGAGAAATTGCATAACAATAATTTTAAGATGGGTTTTCTATTTTCATCTTTTGTGAATGTTTTAATTTTAGGGCTAAATTAACAAATTACCGACACAAAATCGGACCATTCTAAATTTCACCTCCATTTTGATTTGATTACTATGACAATCTCAAGGGGTTAGCAATCTTCCTAAAAGCTGTTTCTGATACTTTTAGGGGTGCAGATTTGAAAATGAGTTGATATATAGGGGGGTTCTAATATTAAATATTTCAAATTTCCTTAAAAACAATAATGATCTCCAAAAATTAAAATTCTGAAATCTCCTTGAAAATACAGAAAACCAATGTTCGTCACCTGACATCAAAATAAATTATACAGAAATTTTTATTAGAATATTTTTCACAACTTCATACAAAACCTACCCCTTGCTCATTACCTAGTGGTGACAATAAAATATGAACACAATAAGCTGCATATAAATAGCACTTTTCAACATTATAATAGATGACTATTGGGATACACTTTTCTAAACACATTTATGGTCTATTTTAGAATTCTCCCAACTGCCCTACAAACCCCCACATTGGCCATTATCCTGTGGTGACTCAGTAATGAGGCTCTCTAGACCATTGTTACATTGTGGTAGTACATTAAAAAAACAATAATTTGAACACAACCCTACATAAAAATGCCACCTTTCACCATCGTAGTAGATGAATATTGGGATACACTGTTCGAAAAACATTTAAGGGCTATTTTTGAATTCTCCCAACTGCCCTACACGACCCACACCAATAAATCATGTTTTAATAATCCAATATGGCATAAACATGGTTTAACCTACTTGTCCTCTCAGCTTGTTATTACTTTATGCAATATTTGTCTTTGAGATCCCTCTCAGGTAAAGTTTTAGCATTATTACGCAGTTTACAGGGATTTAGAGGTAACAATTAAGATAATTAAAAATCAAGGTAATACACAGCCTCATTTGCTGTAATATGAATCTTGGCTGTGGCAAGGTGGCCAACATCTGCACATGTGTTTAGCTGTGGTTTATGATATCCAGCCTGTCTGCATAATTTCTAAATTAACAGCTGTGTTTCATTCCAGACCCAAATATACTCTATCTTCCCGAGTCTATCTAGGCAACCAGGTGTCTAGAAATACTGAACCAGTGTGTGTGGGCTGCATCTGTTCTCCTGAGCATTGGCAAATAAGTCATGCATGTTCATCAATCATAATTGTGCCTAGTGTAGTCAGCAAAGTTGATCTGAGACCTTGTTTTTAGCATAATGCAAAAATTGCTTAAAGGGAGATCTGAATACTTGTCATAATTCAAGTCACTTATATAAAGCCATATGAGCTGCTGTTATGTCAAATGGAGATGTTCAAGCAACATTTGTGAATCTGCTGAACATAGCATTTCTTGGGCACCAGTCAAAAATCTTTAGGTGACATTTCATCTGGTTATTTTTGAATGCTCTGATTCAGAAGTAAATTGTTTTCATGCTTGGGATTCTGTATACGACTTATCTTGGTCAGAATCTTTCAGCAGTAATTAAACACGAAATAAGTAGCAACTCTAATACACAAACAGTTAAAAATCTCCATTTTACAGTGTCAGGCTTATAAACATTAATTCAAAATAACTACTAAAATAAATCTACACAATAGAGTGGGGTTATCCCATTCTTTTCTCTTTTTTGCACTTCTTTTTGTGACTTGAACACATTGGTAGATTTGTGCTTTTTTTGCAACTTCATCACCTGCCCAGCAAAGTTTACTTTGACCAAGTTTTCCAACATTGCAACTGATTCACTTTTGACAATCATGTGACATTGTTAAGCTGCATTTACACATTTCAGTTCAATTGTGTTTTAAATGTGAATCCACCTGAACGGGGAGGGACTTGTCCCTATTGCAAATATGCTGCAACTGAAACCAGTAGTGTATTAAAATATAGGCAGTTTGGGTAGTATCCCAGGGCCCAAGCCTTCTAGGTGGCCCATGGCCACCCAAACCACCCACCAAATAAATATTATACTCAGAAGGACCTTTACCCATGAAATTCTCTCATAACATCTGTTCCTGCTATCAATTCACATGCTTTCGATACATATGAAGGTTCTACAATGGTTCTGAAACCACATATTGAAAGCGGGCAGAAGGGACACATTCTCCATTCCCGAAGAAGCTTGATTCTAGTACTATATGTAGGAAGTAATTCCAGACTTGTAGGGGCTGTAATATTCATACAGCCCAGGGCACATGTCTTAATCCACATCTGACAGAAACATAAGATTGGTAATGAGCACAACATGTTTTCCATGCAAGAACGGTGAAAAAAACCCCAATAACAATCTCCAGATAAAGCTTTGTAGTCCCCTGTAGCCTTTATACAGTTTATCTCTTCTTTTTCTGTCTGTAATTAGTGCCCCTGAAATCAATTATGAGAGAACAGACAGATAAGGAGAGTAGGCTAAAGCTTCCAAGGAATCAGCTCCTTACAGACCTGTATAAGAATTAACTTGATAATTCAGCTCTGTGAGGATCAAAGTGGAATAAAAGAGATACGTTAAATCCTTTTTTGATCTGTAGGGAGTTAGGGGGTTCTTATATATTTATTCAGAGAATAAAAAGAGAATTAATTCAGAGAATAGGATGTCATGCAACTTGCATGTATCAAAATAACATTTTCTTACCCTTGATATTCGTTGCAAATAGTCGTTTGTTGTGGATGAGGGCATTTTCAACATTACTGCAGTATCTAATCATGTCTGTCAGTTTCTGTTGAGAAGCAGCTACCACATTTTTCTCTGTTTCCGTTCACTAAAAAGACATTACCTAACAGTTGTGTGTTTAGTGAAGGTCACATTACTGATGCCGTGTTTAATTGTATTCAGTTATTTTATGGATGCATTACATTGGACTGACTGGACTAGATGCTGTACCGTTTTACAGCATAGACATGGGTAGAATGTGTGAAGAATTATTAATACATCTTTATCGCAGCCTTTCTGATTATATTAACACATAAATTAAAGTTAGCAACCTTATTAACTCATTAGAAACAACAGCATCTCCTCATCAACTCTCTCGGCGTGCAACTACTACCAATGCTGCATTCAAATTGCATCAGCTTATCCTAATGATCTATTGCCGTAGATGCTAATTGTCTTGTTGTAAATAACATATAACCTTGTACATTAAATGTGCATTATACATGTACATGTACTGCATGCAAGTCTTCAACTCTGCATGTTCCATACAGAGCGATAATATTTTGGATCATAGAACAGTCGCCATCCATTGAGCTGAAACACTAAAATGGCGGCATCACCTGGAGGTGATCAGGGATGGGGTGTATGATGGACCTGTCATTCACCTGTCCAGGGCATAAAAGGGAATAAGCAATTTTATAATATGCTGAAATTCGGTACTATTGCAGCACATTCTATGAGCAGGCTGCCGTCTGTCCATTACTCTAGTAACCCTTGCTTGACAGGGTTGGGCTACAGAGGAGTTGAGTCTAGTTCAATTGGTCCAAAAACAGTAGCAACCTAGCCACATTTTACACACAAAATAGTGAGCAGAATTAACAAGTTCTAAGCCTCCTTCTGCGGACAGAGGACAATGCTGGCATTGATGTTACAACCAGCTTTCTAATGCACAGCTAGCAATTTAAACACTTGCAACCCCCATCTTAAGCCACCTAGTTGGTGGGGGTGGTGTGGTCTAGGCCAGGGCGAGGACACGCCACCATGGGGAATTTGCTATGGTTTGTGTTTAAGATGTGGTATAGAATTCTTCTGATGTATGATATACGAAGAGGCTGATGCATGATGTGCCCAGTAATGATAAATCCCCCACTCAGCTATTCCACTGCCTCAATATGTCGGATCTATCAAAATAGTAAAATAGAAACATCTCATACACTGAATGCTGTCACAGAAAAAAAATGGAGCAAAAAAATGGAAAAAAGGTATAATTTGTTACTTTTAATAGTTTGTCAAAAGTAATTATCCCAGACACCTATTAAAGTTACCAAATTTCTTTGTACCTTCATCCATACTTAATTCCCCAAATTTATTTTAATGATATTTTTTGTCTCAAAAAAGTCTTACCTGAGAAAAAAAAAGGCTTAAAGAAACCGGACAACCTGGTGATAAATTCCACCAGTATCAACTATTTCTGAAGTGAAGTCAGTTGGGCTATGTCTGTACTAGTTTTGCTATTCTAGAGGTTGGAATGTTTGTACACTTTTCGCAGTTGTGCCATATTACTTCCATTTATGGATGATGGATTGTAGAATGCTCCGCGAGATGTTGAGAGCTTGCAATATTTTCTCCAGACCATACCCTGAAAAACATTTTGCCACAACTTTATCCATGAGCTATCTGATGTGTTCCTAGGTTTCCATAAGGTTTTCATGAAGTTATATTCTGTTACAAACCTCTTAGGCCTTCACAAAACAGCTGTAGTTATAATGAGAATAAATTACATACACATTTACTCTCTTTATTGAGTAGTTGATTTCTAGTGGCAAAGGGAAACACTAGAGGGGTGAAAAAGCTCATTTTCTTTACATTTCAAAAATACTGTATACAACATTTTGCCCTTCCACATAAATATTAAGTGTGGGGCTGTTATGTTTGAAAATCAAAATAAATTTTTAAAAAAGGGGTTGAATTCCTTTGCAACCTACTCTTTGAGTGAACTAATTATTGCATTTACTAAACAAATAAGTGTATTGTAAATGAATAAAATCACGTCAATATAATAAACTGATATCTGTCATAGGTTAATGAATGGGCTAATTGACTCTACATCCATTACACCTCATTTTATGAAAACTGCGGTTAATTGTTTTCCCTCAATCTTCATTATTTTATTGATTATGGTAATGTCATAGACTAGCTGTTCACTCATCTGCCCTCTCTCTCTGCTGAATTATAAATTGGCTGACATGATAGTTTGTGAAAAGTCATGTTAAAGGTTGATCACAAAGCTTTCTCAATGACACGTTCAGTGCAACCTTTAATTATTTATTTGTCACTCATAATTTTGCTTGCTTTTGAAAGGAATACAGATTAACATTTTTGCACATATAGATATATTTGTTATAATTTGGCAAGATTTGAAAAAGATGTGGATTCGGATTAACCTCTTAGCGACCCTTGTTTCTATTTTCCACTTCTTATCTTCAAGAATCCATAACTTTTCAATTTTTCTGTGTACAGGGCTGTATAGGTGATTGTTTTCTGTGTAACAAAATGTACTTTATATTGTCAGTATATAATGTCCCATGCTGTGTACCAGAGGGCTGGCAATAGATTCTAAACGTGTGGAAACTCATTTGTGCCATTTTCTTGTGGGCTCTGTTTTTACAGCTTTCATTGTGTGATCCAACTTTTTTAAATCGGTACAATCTTACATTATCATTAGAGATGAGCGAGCACTCAAATGCTTGAGTGTTCATTATTTCAGTCGAACTTTTCCCGATGCTCGAGTGCTCGTTTCCAATAACGAACCCCATTGAAGTCAATGGGAGACTCAAGCATTTTTAAGGGGACCAAGGCTCTGCACAGAGAAGCTTGGCCAAACACCTGGAAACCTCAGAAAATGATGGAAACACCATGGAAATGGACAGGAAACAGCAGGGGCAGCATGCATGGATGCCTCTGAAGCTGCTTAATCGCACCATTATGCCAAAATTATGGGCAACAGCATGGCGATGACAGAGTGACTGAGTGAGGCGAGATAGCATCTGAAACACCCAATAATTGACCCTGATACTATAGGGGATGGCATGCGGAGGCAGCAGCGGCAGGCTAGAGAGTGGCATGGCGACATACCCCAAATGGACTCAAACCAATTAAAAAAATTCCTTTTGGCGAGGATAACGTGTAGCACTGTACGTATCAGTATTTGGCCTGGTTATGGCGGCAGAGAGGAACCAAAGGAGGTGGGCAAGAAGTGCTGAAATGATTTCCTATGTGAAAAAAAGGTTGACGGTATATTTAGTTGATAACAAAGCATGGAGGCTACAGAGTGACCAAGTTCCATAACTTATCTGGTGAAACACCCGACAAATGAGCCTGACACAGATTGCTAAGGGAACGACATGTGGAGCCAGCTATGGAGACGACTTTGGAAAGCGGCTATGGAGACGACATGTGGAGGCTGCTATGGAGACAATGTGTGGTGAAAGCTATGGAGAGAACGTGTGGAGACAGCTATCGAGATGAAAATGCGGATTGCTGAATGTCCCGGTACTAATGTGAACAAAAAACCGTATTAGATTACGCCACACGTGACGTACAGTACGCTTCACCGGCAGAGAGAATGTGGATTGGGATTTCTGGAGACTAGCTTGCTAAATAGTAGCAGGCAGAATAAGCTAGATGAAATTGCATTTGCACCACTGACAGCACACAAAAGGATTTTGTGCTGTGACTTTCACTTTCACTTTTGAAAAAAAAAAAAATCGCAGCAAAACCCATCTCTGTATGAAGAGGGCTCAGCCCATGAGCCCTCTTTATACACTGTTCATAGCTCTGTGGCGGATATATCCGTCACAGAGCATGAAGGGGTTAATGCAGCAGAACAGTTATGTGCGGCAGTCTGAGGAGCGTCAGTCTGGGGAGCGATCTGCAGGGGTCTCAGGGTCTAACTTGGATAGGGCCTAACTTGCCTTTGAGGGAAAACCTCTTTAAAGGTGTTGTTCCGTTCTAGTTTGCCATTCCATCAAAATCATAGTGGTGTTGTCGAATGATAGTTTACAGTGCCATCAAAATCTTAAAGGTGTTATCACATTATATACTAAAATTCCTTCAAAATATTAAAGGTAATGTCAAATTTATAGTTTACAGTTCCATCAAAATCTGGTGCTGTCACATTATAGTTTTCCATTCCATCAAAATCTTAAAGGTGATTTGATGGAAAATTAAAATTTTTAGTTTTTTTTTACATTTGCTCACCAAGCAGGTCCAATAATGTTTCTGATTTATTGTACATATTGTTACACATGCTTTCATGATTTTGTGTTTTGTCGTACTTTGTAAGATGTATATTGGAAATGGTGGTGTTTAGGGGACTTTCACGGTACCATTTATGCACGAGTATAAGTCGAGTTTTTCAGCACAAAAAATGTGCTGCAAAAAACCCTAAACTTGGCTTGTACTTGAGTCTATGAACGAATTGTGTACACACCTTTTTAATGCCACCCGCATGTATTCTTCTGTCTTCAGTTCTGGCTCCAGTTCCATCTTTGGTTTCCTGCGTGGTCCCATTGCACACCCCATGATGGCAGCCACTTGCCGACATCATAGTGTGTGCACCACCAACGGCACACACTATGATGTCAGCAATCGGCTGACATCATGGTATATGCGACAGGACCGCGTGGGGAGCCAAGGACAGAACCAGAGTTGAAGACCGGAGAGGACCAGCGGGGGGCGTTGGAAAGGTGAGTACACAGTTTTTTCATATACTCGAGTATAAGCCAAGTTAGGGTTTTTCAGCACATTTTTTGTGCTGAAAAGCTCGGCTTACACTCGAGTATATAAGGTACAGTGAAAGTCCCTTAAACACCACCATTTTCAATATGCATCTACGACAAAACACAAAATCCTTTTTTGTGGTGTTATTTGACTTTGGGAACAATCTATTGAATCTAGTAGTGGTACATTGTGTCCGTGCCCCCTAAAACTTGTATCAGTGTTTACTCTTCTCTAGTTGCAAATGTTATAATACTTTTCTTGTCATAGAATAAACCTTCACATTTTTACTTATGCCTGTGTGTGTGTGCTATGGTCTCATTGGTCAGCAACATGTGCTTGTGATGATGTCACAGGAGCTAGGTTCCTCTCGTTCATCTTGCTGATTGTAGTTCTTTTTAGAGCCTGAAAACATGGTTGCTAAAAAGATAATAAATGGGGACTGAGGGGCAAATACTTTGAGGAATGATTCACAGGGACACATGGAGCAGAATTAAGTTTTTTTTTTGCTCAGAATGACGGTTACCCTTTAAAGTCTGTCACAGAATTATACTTGGTTATTGCTACACTTGTAATAATCTTATTTTGCAGTTATTCTGTTGAGAATCTGCTAGTGTTTTTGGGATCATTGTCCTATTACATGACCTAGTCCTGGCCAAGCTTCAGCTGTTTGATTAGATGATTTCATTTTTGACTATATAATACATTGGTAGAATCAGTGCTCAAGCATGCCATGCACCCCATCTCCATGCACCTTGAGAGGATGCTGTAGATGGTGGAAGAAGGCAGAGCTGCTTATTGCTGCAGGAATCAGGAATTCCCATTCTACAACGTAGCTGGAATTCCCTTGCGGATTCCTTTGTTTCTGCCCTTGCAGATTTAGTCAATACTTTGTGACACCCCAGTCAGTGTCATCCGCTGTCCATGGAATGGGGCTCAGAAGGCACTATTTGTATCTTGTTCCTCTCTCAACAACTGCAGCGTGAACACAGGTTTAAGCTGGCTACGCTGTTTAAATTATCTAGCACCACACTGTCTCTTTCCTGCAGCTCTGGTTCATCGTTAGTTAACCTGTAGTTATTCAAGGCTTCTCACACTACTCACCTGCTCCCTGTGTTGTCTGGACCTCTGAGTTCTGGCCCAATCAATATTGAAGCAGAGGCTCTGAGATCACATGAGAGTCCTGCCCACCCTTCCTATAGTTCTAACTTAAGAGTTCTTTTGACTCTTACCTATTCTTATCTATTCAGTATATTTATACTGTTTTGTCTTTGTCTGTGTTTTGCACTTTGGCACAGAGAGGGACTGCCAACCAGTTTCTCACTATCGCCTAGAATAGTTCATGTAGCAAGGTAGGGCGAGATTGGTGAGTTCAGACCAAAGGCTCACTGTCTTGACTTTTTCTATTCCAACATGCAGTCTATAAGCTTGGCCAGGAGTAGGTCATGTAATAGGACAATGATCCCAAAAACACTAGCAGATTCTCAACAGAATAACTGCAAAATAAGATTATAAAAATTCCACTACTTTCAGTCATAAATTGAGGTATCATTTATATTTAAGAAAAAAGTTTTCTTTTCATGAGATCACGGGCAAGACATATGAGAATGTAATGGTAGGGCAGCATTACAAGTTTTTTAATAGATATTTTAATAAAACCTGTCCATTTACTGATGACTCCTTTATGTTGGAGGCATAGAAAACCCCAGAGAATAATCTTCATTGCAAGCTCATTGACATAATTAAAATATACTGTACTCCAACATTGGCAATAACATATATATTTATATGGAAACACTGTTTAAAACTGAATGTCTTCCTCTGTATTTAGTCATCTGTATGCAGATGATCCTATAACTTTTGAGATCTTGGAAAATAAAAAAGTATTGCCAGTCCTTGTGCCTTGTTGTGCCACTAGGTATAACTCATTCATGCTTTAAATAGTTTTCTTTGTTGAGGGGATTTTGTGCTCAGCAATTACTGCTACTCTTGCACTTTACAATTATGCTTGGTGTTATTCCTACAACACCTGGGATTTTACACTAATTATCTTACAGTCATTTAATTTGGCTTCTCAGCAACTATTTCTAAGGTACAGCATTCAGTCACTTGTGTCACTTGTTTGCTGCTGAAGGCAAAAATAAAAAATATACCATTGAATGCACAGTGCAGTGTGCTTTGCTAAACATATTCAGACAGCTTCTCTGTGCCAAGAATTTTCAGGCTTTCGTGCACAGTGTGGGCGCTATCTAGGTCTGGATCATTTGTGCAATGTTTAATTCACCAGCCTGACTTCTTTTAAAGAGATATTAAAGAAAATCTACCATTTGTTTTTATGCATTGTGAACCCAACATACCATGAGAATACTGTAGCTACACCGATGCAGATACATATTTTGGTTAATCAAGTGGTTTCGCTCACAAAACAATTACAAAATTCAGTAGTTTGGGAAAGCTGGATGCAGACTGTCTTCCATGCATAAAAGAGCTGCCTTAACTGTCCAGAGAGGACTAATCAACCGGAGCTAGAGGACTCATACACAGAAGCTGGGGGATGGTGCAGCAATTGATTACTTCTGCCATTCAGTGACAACACAGTGATGATGTATTCTCTTATGCTGGGCAGGACGAGGCAGTGCATATTTAGAGTGAGGAGAAGCACCGGGGCAGCCATAGGAGCGACGGAGCTGAATTTTTATAATTGTTTTTTCAGCAAACTCAGTTCAGGGATTAAACAAGATATTTTTCTGCATCAGTGCCATTCTTAGAGTACAGTATGTTTGGTTCATAATGCATGAAAATGAATGGTAGATTTCCAATGGACACCAATAGGTTTTAAAACCTTTATCATGAGGGTTTCTATTGTGTAATTGACATAATAAAGAATAGAACATACATTCTACGTGAGATCTTCAGAAATGTAGTCAATCCGTGACAACAAATAAAAGCTAGGTAATAATTCAAATATGTCCCAAAATTTAGAACAAAATGTTTTGGTTCTAAATTGGTTTTTTAAAAAACTTGTTTTTTTAAAAAACTGGATGCATAGGAATAACAGTTACATAAAAATGCATCTTTAACTACACAATGGACCTTGCACAACCCTAAAACCATTTATATCAAATACACTCACCGGCCACTTTATTAGGTACACCTGTCCAACTGCTCGTTAACACTTAATTTCTAATCAGCCAATCACAACTCAGTGCATTTAGGCATGTAGACATGGTCAAGACAATCTTCTGCAGTTCAAACCGAGCATCAGTATGGGGAAGAAAGGTGATTTGAGTGCCTTTGAAAGTGGCATGGTTGTTGGTGCCAGAAGGGCTGGTCTGAGTATTTCAGAAACTGCTGATCTACTGGATTTTCACGCACAACCATCTCTAAGGTTTACAGAGAATGGTCCTAAAAAGAAAAGACATCCAGTGAGCGGCAGTTCTGTGGGCGGAAATGCCTTGTTGATGCCAGAGGTCAGAGGAGAATGGGCAGACTGGCTCGAGCTGATAGAAAGGCAACAGTGACTCAAATCGCCACCCGTTACAACCAAGGTAGGCAGAAGAGCATCTCTGAACAGTACGTCGAACTTTGAGGCAGATGGCCACACCGAGTGCCACTCCTTTCAGCTAAGAACAGGAAACTGAGGCTACAATTTGCACAAGCTCATCGAAATTGGACAGTAGAAGATTGGAAAAACGTTGCCTGGTCTGATGAGTCTCGATTTCTGCTGCGACATTCGGATGGTAGGGTCAGAATTTGGCGTCAACAACATGAAAGCATGGATCCATCCTGCCTTGTATCAACGGTTCAGGCTGCTGGTGGTGGTGTCATGGTGTGGGGAATATTTTCTTGGCCCTCTTTTGGCCCCTTGGTACCAATTGAGCATCGTTGCAACGCCACAGCCTGCCTGAGTATTGTTGCTGACCATGTCCATCCCTTTATGACCACAATGTACCCAACATCTGATGGCTACTTTCAGCAGGATAATGCGCCATGTCATAAAGCTGGAATCATCTCAGACTGGTTTCTTGAACATGACAATGAGTTCACTGTACTCAAATGGCCTCCACAGTCACCAGATCTCAATCCAATAGAGCATCTTTGGGATGTGGTGGAACGGGAGATTCGCATCATGGATGTGCAGCCGACAAATCTGCGGCAACTGTGTGATGCCATCTTGTCAATATGGACCAAAATCTCTGAGGAATGCATCCAGCACCTTGTTGAATCTATGCCACGAAGAATTGAGGCAGTTCTGAAGGCAAAAGGGTGTCCAACCTGTTACTAGCATGGTGTACCTAATAAAGTGGCCGGTGAGTGTATATGCCGACACACAATATGGAGATGCATATGATACAAAGAAAAAGGAGTGTGTGACACGGCAAGTTAATACAAAATGCTGTACTATACTATACTATGTGTAGGATACATGAACTTGATAAATTTTTATTGCTTTTATTGTGTCTACCATTTCCTTGTTAGAGGCAAGCTTTGCTTACATAAAGATTTACTTATTTTGTATTAACTTGCCGTGTGACACACTTCTTTTTCTCTGTATCATATGCATAAAAATGCATATTTGCATACAGTAGGATGACTTGGTACCGTAGATGTATAATATGTTTTACATAACATAAATTTCGTTTTTCCACAGTCACAGTGTTGCAATCAGGAAATGCTTCTAGATGATGGACTTTATGGATTCAACTTTTTGCTGAGATTTTTATGTTATTTTTATTAAGCAAACTTAATGAAGAC
This sequence comes from Engystomops pustulosus, assembly GCA_019512145.1. Taxonomy (NCBI): domain Eukaryota; kingdom Metazoa; phylum Chordata; class Amphibia; order Anura; family Leptodactylidae; genus Engystomops; species Engystomops pustulosus. The sequence goes on along the minus strand of CM033642.1, from coordinate 86,855,344 downwards.
ATCTGTTCATGCTCCTTGTTTTTTCTAGATCTCATAAAGTCTGTACCATGTTGAATTTATGCCCATGAATATGATCTACAATAATGTTTATGTCTTTTATTATTAATTAGTATTTTACAAGTTCCTCATTTGGATCAGCAAAACGTGCAACAATAAGGCAATGACCTGGCCCAATGCATTTACTGTAATGTCTTTCATAAAGATCTGCTGTTTACTCCTCTAGTATTTAAAATGAATATCTGTATTTGACCTTTTGAGGCTTGAATGTTTATGGAGGTGAATGCATAATAGCTTAAGGCATAGTGAAGACATAAGGGCTTGATGCTGCGCTACAGAAACTGCAAACAATTACTTAATTAGGGTAAGTTAGGAAGATCCCTTTAAAAATTATACATGCAACATGTAAACTAAAATAGAGAAATATCTCCCAGTGTTTATAATTTTATAACTATTGAAAGCTACTCCAATAAAAAAAAAATTCATCCAATAATTCACAAAAATGGCACCCATTGGCCCACATTTATCAAATACAGTGCAAACGGCTCTTTGTACAGCTTTCCTGTGTAGTGTACAGGATGTGCCATATTCATGAATTATGGCACACGGTCTTCATGAACCTAGCTCTCCCTGCACTGCTTCAACAGGGTGCACCAACTTTTTTTTATGGTGCACCTTTAACATAGGGCAGTGATGGCAAACCTTTTAGAGAACGAGTGCCCAAACTAGAACCAAATCTACTTATTTAAATGCAAAGTGCCAACATAGCAATTTAAGTGGTAACATGTTGCTACCTGTTTTCTCAAGGCTTTTAATTGTATCAGCGTCCTGAGGACACCAAAACAGTTGCAGGAAAAAAATGAAATTCAGATTATCATTGTAGCTTCCTTCCAGGGTCCCCTGAACAGGAATAATTGCGGTGACCATAGCAGGAGCTCCCATTATAACGCAGCCTTGTCTGCACCTCCTTGCTCCTCCTGTAGTCCCAGGCTGCTAAGGATGTGTAGCTTTAAAATAGCACTGATCACAGCACATCCTGGTTGCCCAGGGACTGCAGGAGGAGGTTTTGAGTCCTGTCTGGAAACTCTGTGCTGGGGTGATGGCCTGGGTGCCCACAAGGAGTGCGCCGAGTGCCACCTCTGGCACCAGTGCCATAGGTTTGCCACCACTGACATAGGGTGTGTGACACAATTCTGTCGGAAACTGTTTGATAAATGTGGCTTACAGTCCGACTGTGCACTGGAACACCCCTTTTTGTGCACAATTTTATGCAAAACTTCTTAAATACAAGAATGGGAGAAAGTCTGACAGAGAACTGACGCACAGCCCTTAGTAAATCTGTTCCATTGTGATACTAAAATGGGCAGTCTGCTCAAATACGTTCATGTGTCCTTCTCTTCATTTCTTCCTTAATACTTTTTTCAGGTTTTACAGCATTCATTAAGTAACTTCAGATACGTTGACTTTCTATGATGCCGAATCAGAAGAAGATTGTATCCTGACCTTGAATCCTTAACCCAGGTGACTCCATCTCACCACCTCTTTGATGAGACAGATTTACCTGATTCTGCCTTAAACCTGTGACTTTTAAGAGTTTAAGAACGGCCATCCTTTTTTTTTAGCAAGAAAATATGTGTGGTCTCTCCTACCCCAGCCTGCTGGAACCGTGGAATCTAATCAAAGTGCACTCCAATTCAGATAAATTCAGGAAATGAAAACAAGAAAGTAGTTGCGGCACATCCAAATACAATCAAACAGAGTCCCCCACCAAAATCCTCCCTGAATATCCAGCCATTTTCTTGGAATACGGTGCCTTTCTAACTTCAGTGTAATAGTTTTTGATTGAACTATGCATCTGTCCTGGTGTACTTATTTTTTGGGGTGTATTCAGTCCTGATGCCAATCATTATTCTGGGCTTGATGCAATAAAATAAAAAAATTTCCTGAGTGAAAAAAAAAAAAAAAATCAAACACATTTATTCTGCATCCAATAAAAGCATATACATGGTATGCAGGAGGTGTAGATGCAATACCTACGTGTTTCATCTCTATTCATTAGTACTGTATACTCGAGTATAAGCCAACCTGAGTATAAGCCGGGGCCCTTAATTTTACCACCAAAAACCAGGAAAACCTATTAACTCGAGTATAAGCCAAGGGTGGGAAATGCATTGGTAACAGCCACCCACTATATAACCAGCCAGCCCCCAGTAGTATACAGACAGCCCCAGTAGTATATAGCCAGACAGCCCCCTTTAGTATATAGCCAGCCAGTCCCCTGTAGTATATAGCCAGCGCCCTTTAAAATATAGCCACTATGATGTAATCTGAGGCGACACAGCCGCATCATAGTGTGTGCCGGCCGGCAGAATGCATGGCCACAAGAAAGAAAAGGAGCCACACGGAGCATCAGTGAGCCGCGCCATGGGAGTGCCGAAAGGTGAGTATGTAACTTTATTTTTTATAGATGTATAAGTTGAGGTGTGGGGTTTTAGCACATTTTTTTGTGCTGAAAAACTCTGCTTATACTCAAGTATATATGGTAATTGCATACATTTTCCTGTTTCTTACAGGGAAAATTTTAGTTTAAACATTAAAAGAAATATGCGTATGTTACTTAATTCAATTAGGATGTGTAAAGATATAATGTATGTAATAAAATAAATCAATACATGATGACAAGTAATTCTTAGAATACATGCCATTTGGATATCTGCAGTTTTAATGCCAGAATCCATAAAGCTACCCTTCTGAGGAGGAGCTTTCTCCAATCACCTTGTCTGGGTGGACAATTAACCCTCTCAAAACCACAAAACAGAATGAGAAAAAACTCTTGTTGTGTACCTCAACAAAATGTTTTGCTGTCCCGGATGCATCATCATCACCATTTTTATGTAAAGTATATGCTGTGTAATTTTTGCTTCTGGATCGAGCAACCCACGTATATACATGTACACAATATGCAACATATAACATACACAACATGATGTGTGTCACAATTGAAGAATGTTTTGATATTCTATTTCCTTCCTGCCTTGATTAGAAATTGTAATGTTTTATTAACAGCCTAGGCGCATATATTGCATCGAATACCACCACATTTGTTAAAGCCCTCATAGATAACCAGTTAACAGATTTTTTATTTATGATGACACTAGAAGACAAAGCATGCTCTAAGGTTCTACCTCGTTTTGCAACACATCTATGTCAGTTTTCTATTATATCACAAAGAATAACATCTTAATTAAGAATAGGTGTACGGTATATTTCTGAATGATTTTTTTAAATGGCTGGGAATTAAAGACTATATGGAGTACTAAAGGTGGGTATATCTTGTGGGTATTTTTTTAATATTTATTTCTATTTTCCACTCAAAGATTTTTCCTATCTATTGATTTTGCTTTTTTAAAACCATTACTCACTAATGTTTTTGAGTATCCTCTATTCTTTAATTTATTTTTGATGCTCACAGATTGTTCCAAAAAAACAGTTTCATCGGAACAAATGCGTTTAGCATATAAAAATTTTGCATAGTTGATGGCCTCAATGGTGTGGGAAGTGGTGTGGGAAGGATGGCAAATAGAGGCTGATGGTATAGAATACATACAATATGTAACATAGTTGTGATCCAAAGTGGCTGATAAACCAATATCCAAAAAGTGTTTTGGCTTTGTCATGTCATGTTCTGGCATTAAACTACAAATATCCAAATGGCATGGATTCTAAGAATAACTTGTCATACATTTATTGATTTATTTTATTACATATATCATATCTTTACACATCCTGATTGAATGAATTAATATATGTATATTTATTTTAATGTTTCAACGAAACTTTTCCTCGTAGGTAACCAGAAATGATGTATGAAATTGGCCAGTTGTATTTGTCTGTTATATATTAACATACAGTTTGATTTTTATTATACCATGAGTAAGACTCGGGAATAGAGCTGAAACACATAGGTCTTGTATCTACACCTCCTGTATACCTTATATGTGCTTTTAATGGATGATGAATAAGAAAGTTTGATTTTCTTGCTTTCTTTTCTTTCTTCTAATTAACTATTATGACCTGGTTAGTTAAACTGAACCTGTCATCAGGCTTTTAGCTGGTGACAGGTTCCAATAGCCTATGCTATGGTGATTTTAAACATACTTAGTTTATAGTTTATTTTATTATACCTGGCTCCCTGCTAGAAGCATGTGGTGAGTTCGGGGAGTGGCAGCTGGAGTCTGTGTGTCTTTGTGTCAGTCTCCTGTGCTCATGCAAACACAATGTAATGCACAGTCCCAGTCTAGTCAGCTGGACTCTGTTCCATATACAGTTTCGTTAGTTATGATTCGGACAGAGACAGTTGGGCAAATTTAATTACCTGCCGAGTTGTGATCCTCGAGGTGCGTTACCCGACGATGATGCACTGTGCCACAATCCACGTAGATCCTGCGCCCGATATCCTGCATTTGTCGCTCGCCGCTCAGTTAAAGGGGTATTCCCATCTGGGCATTTACATTTAATTAAATTCATTTGCCAAATGTAAACATTTTTTCAATTGGATGTTAATAAAAAAAAATGTTCCTGTGTGAAGATAATTTCTCATAAATGTAGTCATGTTGTCTCTTAGAAACAAGATAGCTTCCTCGGATGCGACCACTTCACACTCTGGCAAAGGTGGCCAGCGGTGCGCTATAGAGTGCCCCCGGATATTTTATATACAATAACCTTTTGTTTCTTTGTGCACTCACTCCAGCAGAGGTGGCCGTATCCGAGGAAGCTATCTCGTTTCTAAGGGACAACATGGCTACATTTATGAGAAATTATCTTCACACGGGAACATTTTTTATAATAACATCTAATTGAAGAAATGTTTACATATGGCAGATTTATCAAACTGAATCTGAATGCCTAGACGAGAATACCACTTAACCTTCTTCTTCCCAGTGCATGTAAGTCCATGGCTTGCGACACAAATTTGAATGTTAAATCCTGCGCTCAGTCCGAATCCGTTGGATCGGCCAACGGCCTGACCCCTGATTTGTGCCGAGTGAAAGCAATTGCGACACAATCCGATCACGCGCAATACAATTCCCAGCGAGATCCACGAAAAGTCGGAAAACCTGATGAAAATGTGGCCGCTGATTGTGTGTTGGTCACAATTATGACCGTACTATACAGCTATACAGCTAAACTGGCTTCATCAGGGATCTGGGCTAATAATGGGCTTAATTAGCCCAGACCCCTGATGAAGCCAGTTCAGCTGGCGAAACATGTCGGGGGGCTAATATCGTATATTTTTAACTAGCAGGGTTATGCTACTTCGTCTGTCAGTGTGATATATTGCACATAGAGACCGAGAAGTGTGAGGTATGAAGTGTGTTCTATTTGATACATAGGGCTAGACAATGCTACTCTAAATCTCAGCACATCCATCTATATAGCCACATGTGGTCGGAGAAACGATTAGTGTGATCACGTAACTGTCTGTATAGGACGGTTATAATTGTGACAAACACACAATCTACGTACACACTAGGGCCCATTTAGTTACCCGGTCCAGTCCCGATACCGTGGCACGTTGTCCGACGCTGATTTGGGATTCACTAAGGTCGTGCGCCCGATATCCTGCAGGTGTCGCTGCTGCGGAGTTCACCTTCTTCGTTCCGGTGCATGTGAGTGCTTGATCTTTCTTTTTTAAATTTCACGTTTTTTCTGAATCCATTGGGTTGTCCGACGGCCACGCCCCCGATTTCTGTCGCGTGAAAGCCATCGCCGATGCGACACAATCCAATCGCGTGCGCTGTTTTGTCTGCCAATGGCAGTTCTGTTAAGCAAATTGAGTTAAAAATTCCTGCCAAGACACTAGCTCTGTTTCTGTGAAATATTTTTTTTAGGCAGTATTTGGTTTCAAAACCAAATCCCCTCGTAACTGCTTTAAATGTAAATGTGTTAAATAACACATACTAGAAGGATGGTATTTTGAGCAGTAATAATCTCCATTTGAATCCATTTAGCTGAATTCTTAATAAACTGATAATAATTCTGCTAAAAAGAATTCCCTGATAGATAACCTTGGGCTACCTGTACTGTATAAGAAAAAAAAAACTACATACAGTAGTTAAAAAAAAGCTGAGAAAAATGTTCACAACCTATAATAATTACTGTGATAATATTTAAAGGGAAAAAAATAGCCTTCAAACAATAAAGTTTTTTTTTTTTCAAATAACACTATATATATAGTATGAATATAATAATATAATAATAATATAATATACAGGCAGTATAGTCCTTCTTACACTAACACTATTATGTAATGTATGTTGTATTTATTACAGCTGCTGCCTCTGTATATGCCCTTAGTTCCTTTGAATCACTGACTGTTGCCATTTTACTTCAGTACCAAAAATATATTAACATTGCTTTCTAACCTTGCTATAGATTTATAGGAGCAAGGGCTTAGGTTGCCCTCATGATCACTGTAAGTTTATTGCACTAACAGTAAAGGAAATATAACTGAAATAAATTATTACTTTTAGGAAGGAGTAAGCAGGTTCACATAGGGTTCAACTGTTTTTTTCGGATAGTTTGAATATAGGCTATAAATCAAATGTTGTGCATTGGTATTAGGTAACAATAAGAAGTCAAAGCACATGGGATGTGATGGACTGAAATGTAGAGCCAGAACGCTATGGCGGAACATGCGTATAATAACTTACTGAATGGACAAGTGTGGAATTTTATTTTATTGTAGATGGAATTCAAAATGTAGTGTAACTGTGTAAAGGTGAATACATAAGAATTGCATGACTCTATGGCTAAATAATAAGACCTAGATCAACTAGGATATATCCAAAATAATATAGTTTTTTTGATAAAAAATAGCTTGAGCTTGCCTGAATAATTCTTAATTTCTTTAGCCACATTTTTTATAAGCAACTATTAATTTAAAGGGCATATGTACAGGAATGTGCAGGAATTTGAACAAAATACAAGTTCCTTATTTAAAGAAAATTGGAAGACCATAACCTTCTTTTTGGCATGAAATTCTCAGAACTCTTGAAATTGACTCCTTCTCTACAATTCTTGCTCATTGTTTTCTTCTTGAGCTAATTTCGGCAGCTCAGTTGCCACTGGCTTTGAACCACACCTAGGCGGAATGTAAGTCACTAAGCTGCAGGCATGTTACCCGGTCACTCCATTTATACCTGACAGTTAAATATAATTTTGCCTGTTATTGATTCTGTATAAAGAAATTAACCCTTCACAGACATGTGACGTACTATTATGTTACATGCCGGTTGTGGGTGTATGGAGATGGCTCACGGGCTAAGCCCTCTGCATACAAGGTGAGCATTTGCATATTGCAGCAAACACCCACTGGTAAGACCCGAGGTCGGTGCTGGCTCTGATCGCGGGTGTTAATTCATTAAATGCCTCTGGCAAAGCTGCCGGATGCATATAAATCCTGGTGGCACATGGGCGCTGCCATCTTGGATACATTTGCCGCCCACTGTGAGGTCATCGGGTGCCATGACAGCCTCGGGTCTTGTTTTAACCTTTTCATTACAATGTGCAATTTGCACATTTTAATGAATGATGAGGAAAATCCCCATATACTGCCATACTGTAGTATGGCAGTATGTGGTAGAATCAATCAAATAACCTAGGGTTAAAGTATCCTAGGGGGTCTGGAAAATAGTTAAAAACAGTTATTCAAGGTGTTTAACCCTCTAACGGAAAATAGCACTCAAAGTCGAAAATACCACTTTTTTACCATTTTGAAAAACACTTGTCAATAGACAATACAGTCCTAAAAATGGTAGCATTGAAAATATTGAAATAAATCTACAAAAATTAAAACCTCCTGTACAAAGTAAAAATCATTATTTTGACATCTTCTAGCAATATTAACTTTTTAATACTTCGGTGTATAGAGCTGTAGGTAGTGTAATTTTTGGCAACTTTTGATGACATTTTCAATGCTACTATTTTAAGGACTGTATGGCCTTTTGATAACTTTTTATAGAATCTTTAATATTTTTCGAAATGGCAAAAAAGTGGATTGTTGTCAAATTGATTGTTAAAGGACACCTGTCATCAGGTCTGTGTCACTAGTCCTGTCACTACTACCTGTTGGAGCAGCTCACAAGGATCCCATCCCAGCCTTTATCTAGTTATTTCATACATTATTCATTGTAAAATCATCTATTTTTTATCATGTAAATGAGGCTGGTCACATGGTCAGAGGCAGTGATGTCACCCCTGTTACCCCTCCCCTCTCCTCCCCCTGCTCATGTCTGTGTGTAATGTATAGTAAAGCATTGCTAGTGTGTGTGCTGCATCTGCTGACATGCTGCATCCTCCTAATATACAGGTGAGAGACACAGACATGAGCTACACATGGACCTGACATGTTCTGCTGTAACATGGCTGCCTGGAGCTGCTGTATCTCTCCTATACACACACACCTGCACACACAGGCTGCAGGGGGCGTGGCCACCAGCAAGCACAGCATTATACAGGCTCACATCATTATACAGGCTGTCAGTCATGCACTGGGGGTGTGGCTGTGCCTCCCACTCATGAATAGAGTGGACAGCTTGAATATGCTAATGCTTCATTGGACATTGTCAAGGAGATATTAATTGTGAATGTATAAGATTGGTTTAACTATAGGGTAATTACAAACTTTGTTTAAATATTTGGCATCTATTGAAGCGTCCAGGCAGCTTTTATGACATCCTGGAGCTTTAACAGCCTGATAACCTCTGAACTGAAGACTGGTCTGTTCAGACCCCAAAGGACATTTGGTCTCCCTACCCCCCCTCCCCCTCTTCTGCATCAGGATTTGGAAACAAAAGACTGTTTAAATATTCCTGGACTCGCCCCCCTCATTAACACTTTGCCCAATCCTGAATGACCCTCTGGACTAATTAATGAATGGGAGGTTCTGAAATCTGAACCAAACTGAGAAGTTATAAAACAATATGAAATCCAAGAATTGGTGTTCACATTTTGGGGGCTGCTTGACAAGCTGAGTGTGTTCCTTATTTCTCCCACCTCCAGGGATCAGGATTTACTTTAAGTTGTAAGTTTCTGTTATTTTTCTCCCTTTTTATTTTAGAACTGTTTTGCCGTGTTGTTTGTCATTTTATTTTGTAATTCTTTTGTTTTTAATATCTTTTTATGCACTGATCAACTTTTTGTAATTAAAGCTTTTCACTTTAATTTTGGTCCCTGTATGCTCTGCGAACTCATAGCCTTGTGAAGTGTTATTAACTGTGTGACTGCTGGAGTGCTGAGTGTGCATGTCTAGTGGTGTGACAAGGTGACTGATTGAGAGCAAGAATTAATGTAGAGTGGGATACTTATTGGTCCCAGTATAAATGCAATAAGTGGTGGCAGCGGGTCTGGTTCTGGTGCTGGAGCTGTATGAGGTGTGATTTAGGCTCAATTTGTGTCCTGAGTGAAAGGTGAGCGCAAATTTGAGTAGGCTAAATTAACCCGTACGGTTGCACCCCACGTCACGTGACGAGGCGGCGGCTTGTAGGATAACCGCTATTCTATTAGCCACTCCGCCAGCCAAAATTCCCTATAGACTCTCTCCTAAATTGGTGGCTAGTTGCAGTGTGTCGCTGCAGATCGACACAGTGCTGTGCTAGTTTAGTCCCACCTCATATCACCACTTATTAAAATATAGACGCTCAAACAGCCCCCCCCCCCCCCCCCCCCTTCGCCATGCTTATGGCGTCATCAGTTCAGCCCCGATACCCCCTGAGGACGCCATACCACACAATACTGGGCACACATGATCGGGGGAGATTCAAGAAGGGTTTAGATGCCCTTTTTTAAATAACATTGATGGTCATGTTACATAGAATTGTTTCCTATAAATCTCTTCCCCTTCCAATCCCTTCCCTTCCTTGGTTGAACTTGATGGACATGTGTCTTTTTTCAACTGTATAAACTGTGATACTAAGATATGACAGTTAGTGATGAACCAACTGATTCGGACGAAGTGGAATTTGATGTTCCGAAAACTTCACTTGTGTATTTTCTGGTGATATGATGAAACAAAAGCTGCTTATACTACATAAAAAACATGGGAAAACATGGGAGCCAGTTAGCAGCTCCCCACCTGCTGTCAGATCACAGGCTATATCTATAAGGGCCTGCTACTGCACCATCTCTGTCTTTTACTTGCTGATTTAGCTGAAGGGAAAGATGCTCTGTGCAAGGAGAGAATGGGCTATAGGAACAGTGAATGAAAAGGAATGGATAGATTTGTGGCTAGCTCATTTTGTTTGCACTTTGCAACAATTTTTCAGGGGTCACAGACTCCATTGTAAGTCCAAAACACTCCCTCTCAATTATTGTAAAATGCAGTGCATACTCTGCCAGGTTCTAATTGTTTCTAGAATTAAAGTAAATTGGGGCTCATCATACCACAACAATTATTGAAATAATACAGTGCATACTCTGGCAGTTTTTAATTGTTTCTAGAATTATATCATATTGAGGCTCCCTACACCACCACAATTATTGAAATAATACAGTGCATACTCTGCCAGTTTCTAATTGTTTCTAGAATTATACTATATTGAGGCTCCCTACGCCACCACAATTATTGAAATAATACAGCGCATACTCTGGCAGTTTCTAATTGTTTCTAGAATTATACTATATTGGGGCTCCCCATACCACCACAATTATTGAAATAATACAGTGCATACTCTGCCAGTTTTTAATTGTTTCAAGAATTATAGTATATTAAGCCCCCACATACCACCACAATTATTGAAATAATAAAGTGCATACTCAGCCAGTTTCTAATTGTTTCTAACACTATAGTATATTGGGGCTCCCCATACTATCACAATTTTTGAAAAAATACAATTCAGTTTAATAGGATTCACTGTCCCCCTTACTTATTGCAAAGTAAATTACTTATTCTGCCAAGTGTTGCTGACACCTACGAACTGGTTAAAATGTTAATAGCTGTGTGTTTTTATTATTATTATTATTATTATTATTATTATTATTATTGTTGGTAATATTATTATTGTTGTTGGTAATATGATTATTGATTGATCAAAACACAAGATGCTTCCAAAATGAAGACGAAAATTGTAAAGCTACAAATTGTTGCCATGTTGTGTGCATGAGGCGGGTCTTCATTTATTACATCTTTGTAACTTTAAACATCTCTAGAGACACTTAAAGAAACAAGGCTCTTATTTTCAGCAAACAATGCAATTGATTCTGTGATAATTTAACTCGAACTGCTAGTGTTCTGATAATACCTAATCCAGTGTGAGAATTATATATCAGTGAGCTAAATTATCCAAAGGATTTTAAAACCTGATCTCACTCTAATCCATGTAATTTTATCAGATAATTTAAACCTCTAACTCTGATTGCAAGATAATGGCTGTTACTTTCTTGAGATACCTAAAAATACCATTGCAACTTAAACCAAACTTTCATTAATCTAAAAGAACAGACAACGTGTAGAAAGAAATTCAGTTATGTTATTTTTTTGGGTAAAATGTTCCATTCTAACAAAAATTATATCTATATAAAAATTGTTTAATGCCATAATGAACCAAAATTCAAATTAAAGAAGTGCTGCGAATAGCATAGAGTCTATGGATAATCTGTGTGTAATGCACCGGGTACACTAAATTATCCACTATTGTACCACTAGGGTAGTATGAGAGCATTGTAGAGGGTAGTCAATTCTAGTGCCATTTTCCTAATTTTTTTTTTAATTTAGAAATGATATCCAAATATTTTTTCACAAACCAACAGTAGGCAACACCAACCTACCGGTTTTGACACTTGATCATCTTAGTCATACCCTAGTGTAGTTCTACACAGCTGGTAGAGTCCACTTCATGCCCACCCAGTTATTCAGTTTTTCACTATACAAGCTATGAAATGTAATACTGTATAAAATTGTGCAAAAGAAGTCTAAAGCCCTTGATAAATGAGATGGGAGGCATAGAAGACATTTTATTGGTACAAACTATGACATAATTCTGTCATAAACATATTAATAAATCTGCCCCATTGTGAGTAATCAGGGATTTTTGGATGAAAATGGAAGGAGTTATGTTTCCTGTTATTTGAGGTCCTGTTTCTTGCTTTCTCTACACTATAGGGAAAATAGGGCCTGACCCTTTCATCCAGCCTCAGCAAAATTTAAGACAAGAACAGAAGACTTTCAAAAAGTGGCCACCCTCCTGAAGCCCAGAGTATTGGGGGATTGCAATTTTTTTCACCCTTTTGCCACTTTCATGCCTGGGCTCAGAATACCGGAGTACCGAAGGACTGTCCTACAGCCTGGCAGGTCTCCAGCAGGGGATGTATGCAAGCAAGATGGAGGGAGAGGCTGATGTACTGTATCTCCCTGGGGCAACCCCTTTTTGTGTCTGTAGTATGAGTGCCTGGGTAATGGATGGGGAGCCCTTGGTGTTACACCCATATCCAGGGAACAGACGGAGGCAACGTTGTGCAAAATAACTCATGGTTCTTAATTAGAACAACTGCAGTCAACGGCCCAACGGTCTTGTTATAGATGTCGGATTGTTGGAGATTCCAGATTATTGGAGTGGTCATGGAGAGTGATCCTCAGTAATAGATTCACCAGCCTGGTAGTAGGGGCAGGCTTGAATGTAGCTGTGTCCAGATATGGATGGTGCAGCTTTGTCCTGGGTGTTATGTGTGTTGCACTGAAGGTGTGCGTCACACTATCTCTATGGTCACTGACAATCTGCAAGGTGTGCTCACTAGGGAGAGCTGGTGGTAAAGAGATTATACTGCACAGGCAGTATCTACTGCTGTTAACCCCTGATGACCAGGTCTAGAACCTTCCCGGAGGGTTCGCGACTCCCTCTGTCAGCTCCAAACCTGGAGAGGGCACTGTTCGCAACTACCCCTCTCACCATGTATTGGCAGGAGTGTTGCACTTGCTTAAAAGGTATTCTTATTCATGGTCATGGTCATAACTTACAAGGCCATATGTTTAATTTACATGTGACTAGGGAGCAGAAAATCTCCTAAAATAAAACATACATACTTGATTTGTGCTTTTCTATACACATTTTTCATTTTTTCTTAAGGAATAATATACATTTTCTTCAGATTTGTTTCCTATCTTGCTGTGGTGTTCAACAAGAATTGTAGAGAAGACAAATGTCATTACTGTTGTTCCAATTACATTTATGCAAGATGAAGTTTATGGGTATATTATGTATTTGTCTGTGAATTGAGTACATACACTGCTTTTTATCCAAGGCTATAAAGTAAATTGCTGTGTCACATTTACATTTGTCATGCCATACACATACATATTATGCTGTGTTATTTCTCAGTGCTGATAATAAACCTTGTCAAACTATGCTTGTTTGAGGGAAAGAGAAATGTTATGTTCTCTGCATAGGATGATTTCATATTAGTCACTTGTATCTCTAAGCCAACATGTTAGACAAAATAATTGGTAACAAGGCTATTATGTTTTATCCAGTACTTGCATCCAGATGACCATGTCATTTATAGAAACACATTATTCAATGCCCTTGAGTGTTTCTGACAGCTTGTAATGAGAATGTATGTGGCCACCTTTAATTTAAGTTTCTATAAGTGTGAACTTATATGACATCACCTGTCCTCTTCTGACAGTGCTGTTTTGTAGAGACTAAAGATGATATTACTTTCAGTCCACTTATTTACTGAGTTCTACCAATATACTCTAAGAAGATTGTTTGTGTTTGTGTTAAAAATCATTGTTTTTTTCATAATATATTTGTTTTACTGTTTGAAAAAAACTGCATTTATCTTCAGAATTTTCACTCCAAATTTTAAGACTTCTTACAAAAATGGGCCACATTTATAAAACAGTGCAAACTTCACTATGCGCAGTTTGCCTGTGGAATGTACAGAGTTTGCCAGATTCTTGAATTGTGGGGCACCCCCTTTCTGTGCAGAAATTTCTATCACATCAGGAATAGTGCAGCCACTTCACAAATGAGTCGTGTGCGGACACTTCTTAAATACACATGCAAGCAGTTTGCACTAGAAACAATTTGCAAAGTCTGACAGAAAACTTGCGCAGGGGCTTTAGTAAATTCTTATTGGTTATGCTGGCTAGAATTTTTTTCAAATTTTTTTTATCATCTTAGCTGTTCACAGCTTTTCATAGCCCCGACTCCAGCCCCTATTCTGTTTTCATAACTCCTATGTATCTGCTGTATAAGGTGCTTATGGAAATAGAATTGATCAGTTTTCGAAGAAGACACAAGCTTCTTTAACAGCAGACATGGAAGTATCAGGGGACCCTGGTGAATTACTCTGCTAATTAAGTAAAACATGAATACACACACAAGCTCATAGCCACAAGGGGAACAACTGGGTACCCCAGTTCAGCCTACACTACACCCCTATATGACACCAAATGGCTGTGTTCAAGGAAGCCCTCATCATGTAGGTGCCGTGCACATGAAGCACAATGCCCCCGGCAGCATGTACAGAATTAGCACAGATGAACTTGGCGAAAGCAGCAGCATTAACAGTACAAGTTAACCAGTAACAACCTAGCGCGGGTGTTACTTCTGGGTGATTGAGCCGTACTCGGACACAACCATAGACTTCTGACTGAAATATGAGCACGGGTTTGGGAACCTACAAAGTTAGGCACAGACCCAAAGTTTCTGTTTTGTGTATAAGTGTTTTATCATTTAGTAGTGCATTAAGGTCAGTCCTCAAAACTAGTGTTGAGCATGCCCGAGATGCAAAATTCAGGTTGATAGTGAACTTTGCTGGTGTCGGTCCTCCAGACCAGACACTAACGTTTTTAAGAGTCTTGAGTTTGGCTCTGCTCCCCGTGTTAATGCCCGTGATCAGTGTTGGCCAATTGTGGGGATTAACTATTTAATTACCACTGGCAAAGTCACCAGCTACATTTTTATTCTAATGGAAGAGTGTGCCAGCACATGTTAGAGCCTGCGTGCACATAATTTAAGGGTAATTCAAGGGTAATATAAATGCCACTAGTGACTGTGCCAGTGGCCTTCAAAAAGTTTGAGGTCTGGGTTTGGCACCCAAACTGACAGTTTTTTTTAAATTTGGGTTAGACAGAAGAACAATATGCCTGCTGACCCTAAAGTTAGAAGATCCAGGGTCAGGTCTAGGGGAAACCAAAATTGTGTACACCAGGACTGATAGAGACTGGTTGGAATTATATCTGTGAAATGCTGAATTTTTGTTCATAACAGTGAATGTGAGAATGTGTTATTTTGTTATCCTGAGCACATTTAAGAATCTTGTTTTTGTGGGAATACCTCTTTAATACCTCTTTATCTCTGACATTATTAGCTAATGTTTTGGGCCATGATCTTCATATCACCCCATGCATTTTCACCCCAAAAAACTTGATATTTCATAATAATCCAATTATATGAAAATTGATTCCATGAGCTTCTAAAAGCACCTTTAGAAAAGCACCTTATTTCAAAGTTTTCCTACCATGTATCTATTTTGAAAAAAGGAAACAAATGTCACTTGTAGGAAAGTATTCAATTGGATTTGTAAAAAGAAAATTAAAATACTATATAAATCTATGTGTTTTATACTATCCCAAAAATTATAGGAAAAGTGTCATACGGAAATTGCAGTGAAAGCCATAAATACAAACCTATAAGAAAAAGACACAACTTTCTTTATTAGTGAATTATACTGCATTTAAATTTGGTTTCTATCTTTCCAATACATTGCATGGAATATTCAAAACTAGAAAGTACAATTTGTCCCACAGATAATTAAGCCCTCATACAATATCCAAAGTGATAAGTTGGTTCATTTAACATTGCATTTACAATGTTTGTTTAGGGTTTCTACCAGATAGTCCTTCCCTAAGGAGAATTTATACATTTACACTTCTAAGGTATCAACCTTTTTGCAGTACCCTTTAAAGAATAACTCTTAAGAACACATAAGCTTTTGGACTTTTTAAGATGTATTTTTTCTAACTGTGATAATTTAAATTAAATAATAATACATAATAATAATTTATTTTGCACATGAAGGTCTAACAATTATAGTATATTTACAAATAAAAATATGTTGGTTATTACAAATATAGCTTCTTATCAAGGCCTGATCCTTTTTTTTCTTTATCCAATCACCATTCTGTGTATATGAAATTGTGAAATCAGAATTATATATGATGAATGACAGCAGTTTTAATTCTCAATTGAATTCCATACACTTTCATGTGTCATATGTTGGAAAAATGTGTTAACACAGTCTAAAATAGGACTATATCTGATACATCGGAGCAATATATCACAACATGTTCACTCAGGATCAAATATTTGCTGTTCATGGCATTAAAACATTTAAATTTAAAAAAAAGTCTTGATTTAAGCCATTTAATATTTTATTTTGCATTATACCTAGCCTTTCAGATAATTTGAGGATGAGTATAATTTTTTATAATTTTTCCAGAGATGATTTGTGGAGATGTGGCCTCCATAATGCGGCAGATTTACTTACCCGGTCCATTCGCGATCCAACGGCGCGTTCTCTGCGGTGGATTTGGGTCCGGACGGCATTCACTAAGAGCGCTTAAGAGCATTGGAACGTACTGGAGTTCACCAAGCTATCCTGGATAAAGGTAAGCGCGTGACGAGCGACATTTTTTTTTAATGTGGTGGGTTTTTTTGAATCCATCAGGTTTTTTAACGGCCACGCCCCCCAATTTCCGTCGCGTGCATGCCGGCGCCGATGCGCCACAATCCGATTGCATGCGCCGAAATCCCGAGGCAATACAGGGAAAATCGTCGCAAAACGGAAAGATTTGGTTAACCCGTTGCAAAAACGCGAATCGGGCCCTTAGTAAATGACCCCCAATGTCTCTCACACAATGCACATGGCAGAACACACAAAATTAGCCGCACCTTATAGGGTATTTTAGAGCATAACCACTCCATTGACCAGCAGCATTGGGATAAGTACAATCTATTAGCTGCTGCAGAAGGTACTTTCTTTCTATCTCACTCAGAAACTTAATTTAATGTTGCAATAAGCTACAGTTCGTCTTGGGAAACAAACACAGATAATTTCCCCCAGGACATCATGGTGGGGGTTATAGGTGGTGTAATAGAAGTTTATATATATATATATATATATATATATATATACATGTAAAGCAGCAACAATTGTGACAACCATGAAGGGTAAGCCACACTTGTAATCTGGAAGTCACCCTATATAATAAATACACACCAACAGGGGCGCAACTACAGGGATAGCACCCATAGCAACTGGGGGCCCACAGTGTACAGCAAATTGTACGCCATAATATGCGTATAATAGTGCACATCTTCCACAGTACACAGCTGAGACGGAAGCTCGGACAAGAAATGTCGAGGGAGGAAACAGCAGGGCTAGGAGCCTTATCCCTCATCTCTCAGCTTCTTGCTGTCTACTTCCCTCCATGAGCTCTGCAGCTACTGGGCTGCATGAGTGTATAAATTGAGTTTGTAAGTGTATAAATGTGTATGTATTAGTATAAACCTTTATGTGTGTGTATACAATCACATACATTTATATATTTATATCAGCATGTGTACTAATATGTAAATATTTTTGTAAAGGGGAAGGGGGCCCCATGCACATCACGCAAAGTGACTAAAGTATTAAAACACAACTATTAATTTAAAGGACTAAAATCAATAAAAAATCCCAGCACAAACAAACAGATAGAAGCAAATCAATACACTTATCTTACAATCACATGGGTAATATGGAATGGCACCAAGATAAGAGAAAGGGTATATCTTACCATGTGTCACTGTAAGCAGCTGGGCAGTTAGTAATATGTGTGGGTGAACCAAAATCCGGTCATGTACAACAAACTGAGTTTTGGGAGCGGTCTATTACACCCTAACACCCACTATAGCTCTTGCCCTTACAAGGACAGTCCCAAAATGTCCCTTGTATGTAGGTATGAGCCCCACACTATAACTTCACTTGCATCATCCCATAAAGTCACCATCTTCAGGAGAAGGAGAATGATGGGTATGCAAATAATATGTCTCGGTTACATAGTCTAACGCTATAACACACAAGTCGGCAGTGGTGGTGTACCAATACTTGACACTGAATTGTGGTATGCAGTATGCGGACACTGCCGAACTGTGTGTTATAGCATCAGACTATGTAACAGAATCATATTATTTACATACCCATCATTCTCTTCCCCCTGAAGACCCATAACTACATACAAGGGATAGATTGGGACTGACCTTTTAATGGCAGGAGCTATTTTCGGTGATCTTCCCTATCTCTTATCTTGACGCCATTCTATATTATCCATGTGACTGTAAGATAAGTCTATTGATTTAGTTCTATCTGTTTGTGCTGGCATATTTATTGATATATTTTTAAATTGACCCCTTAATGACGCAGCCATTTTGTAGCTTAAGGCTCAGCCCCGTTTTTTGCATTCTGTCGCATTATATGGTTATAACTTTTGAACACGGTTACTTATCAAAGCGATTCTGAGATTGTTTTTTCCTCACATGTTGTACTTCATTTTAGTGGTAAATTTTGACTGATAAATCTTGCATTTATTTACAAAAAAATTAAAAAGAAAAATGATGAATTTTTGGAAAATTTGTCATTTTTGAAATTCGAAATCATCGCGTTTTCAGGCAGATTGATTTACCACCAATTTCTTGTGAGTATGGAAACCCCCCACATGTGGCCATTACTTGTTTTATGGATGCACAGTGAGGCACAGAAGGGAGGAAGCACCTTGCACCTGCTAGGATTTTATTTTTCTTATTGGTCCCTTTTGTAAGCTAAAAAATATAAGCTTTTTCGTTATTGGGGTCATATGACAGCATTTTTTCCCCAGTGTTACCATTTTGGGTTTGGTATCCCCTATTGTTGAAAATTTATGAACTTTTTTTTGAGGGCATTAGTTCTGTACTGAATGTTTTATTTTTTATTGGTGTTCACTGTATAGCTTAATAATCATGTTATCTTTATTCTATGGCTAAATACGATTATAGGGATGTCATACTTGAATATTTTTTCTTATGTTTTACTAAATTTGCCAAATAAAACCCTAATGTGGGAAAAAAATCTATCATTTTTGCATTGCCGTCTTACAAGTTACATAACATTTTTACTTTTTTTGCTACGGAGCTGGTTGATGGCTTTATTTTTTCCGGGACATGTTGTACTTTGAAACAGTATCAATCTGGAGTACATCTTTTAATCACTATTTATTGCATTTTTATGGGATTAAATAGGTAAAAATCATAATTTTTGGTAGATTTTACTGCTTTTTAAGGCATTCATTATGCAGGTTCATTAATTAATTACTTTTATTCTACGGGTTGTTATGGAGAGGGTGATATTATATTTGTGGGGTTTGTGTTATGATTTAGATTTTTTTGTGCATTATATGTCTCTTCATAAGTTTAGGGGACTTATGGGCATTTTAATTGATTTATTGCTTTATTTTTTTTATTGAATAACATTTTTTTACAATTTTTTTACTAGATCCACCATCGGACATGAACACTCAACCATCTGATTGCTTGTTCATGATAATGTCTTGCAATACTGATGTTTTGAAGCGTATTAGCTGTGTCAGGGGACTAAGTTCTAGGATGTCGGCCAGCAGTAGCTAGCCACTAGTGATAAATTCAAACTAAACTAAAAATAAGAGCTGGCATTGATCGTGGGTGTTAACTGTTTAAATGTCTCTGGCTACGTTTTGCAAATTATCATGACTAAGTATACAGATGGCGGTTGTCAAAATCTCATGCATGCGCAGTCATGATACTTTCCTTCCTCCATGCAACTGCGTGAGACAATGCACTGACGCAATTGTTGTCATTGACTCTTGTCCCAGAGAATGCGGAGGGAGGAGGGGATATTTATATACAGAAGAGGTGTGCATAATTCTGTCATAGCAGAGTGACATAGGGGGTTACACCCTAGATTGCCCAAACCTCATTTTAAATATTGTAATTTTTCTCTTCTTAAAGCAAATAACAGCATTTACCAGTAAGACAGTGGTTACACTTGTTCCATGCCAGCACTAATTCTCAGCTATAAAAGGAATCGTACAATAGTGTAGTAGAGTACACATTCAGTAGCTTCAAAAGAATGGTATTATTATACTCAAAACATGAATGTAAAAACAGGTCATATAGAATCCAATTAAAACAGCAGCAAATTTTCAATCTAACAGCAATCCAATCTCCCTCGGACTCCATGAGTTTCACAATGATGGCTTCTTCCACGGCATACAGTACGATACATTACTGACCACTTGTATTTTAGGTTACAATGCTACCTATGAAGTGCTTAATATTGACATTTTAATTGCAATTCTTCCATGTGTTCAATATTATCTTCCCCATACATTTACGTATAATTTACAATAGAAATTAATTTCGGAAATAAATATTACAAACGCTACAGAATTTGTTGTATGTTTTGTGAGCAAATAACCCTTTCAGACATAATTAGATCCATTTGTCTGAAAAACTGTGAAACTATTTTACAACCCTATATTTTTGTAGCTCTTAAAATAGGAATACACTATTAAAATGTCTACAGGAATGCATTACAAGTGTAGAATATAACTATTCAGATTGCTGGTTAGCCCTAAATAGTAGTGCACAAACCTTATCATTTCTTTCAGTAGTCTGTTTCTATTTTTTAGTACCTTGGCTATATGTGGTAATTTATTTGCATGTCTTCTTACTTCTTTCCATATTGAAAAGTAATTTATTGCATCGTAATTTAAATAAAAGTATAAATACGCTAGTGTGAGACCTTTTACATCCATTCCTAGCATTAACAAAACAGCCAACTCCTGCAATGTTCTAAATAATTAATGGTTTATTTAAAATGCTTTAATATAATTAACTTAATTCCCTCTAGATTTGATGTCAAATTTATTAGGCCAGTTATTTAAACTTTCAAATCACAAAACTAATTTAAAAACGCTTAAGTGGACTAGTGTAGCAATGTGATCACTCTGTGCGCAATCTTATGTGTGAGAGATATGTACTAATTAGTACTTTTTTTTACGATGTTCATAAAAGGCAGGCTTATTATCTTGCAGCTCTTATAAGGCCTATGTTAAAATACACTACTGGGGTTCATGTATTAAGCAGAATACTAAAAGTTACTGAAGGGTAAAGTTATAAAGAAAAGTTTTAGTGCACTGAATAATCCAAACAAGTTATCAAAATTAAATAGAACAACTGGATCTGGTCAGTTTAGTTCAGCTTTCTTTTGCCTTGCAGAAGAAGAAGATAAAACCTTAGACATTTGTTTTATGTTGTTTTTTGCTCAGTATCTTGGAGACAATATAGAAACTTTTATGTCATTGAACCATGGAGGTTAAATCAAATTACAATGAACTTTTTTAGTATTACTTGTAATAAAAAGATGTTGCAACAACACAGTTTTGTACTTTATTTTTCTTTTTGCAAATGTCATTCTCACTTAGTTAAAAAAAATTAATGAAATTTACCAGACCATAAAGAATTCCTTAGATGAAATGGCTGGTTTCCAGGCAGTGTTACTGTTCTGCTGATTACAATGCATTCTGACATTTATGACAGTTTTATAATTCTTGTATTCTGTACTTTGCTGCGCTCTGAAGTGTCTCTACATTGCTGAAGGCTTTCTCTTGGGAGATGCGCTAAAGCTTTGTGGGCACAAAGGACAATAAACCATTTTAATGGGAAGCCAGCTATGTACATTGGTTGTTTGCTAATTTGAAAAGTACACAAATACAGAAAAAGAAGTAAATCAGAGAAAAGTAGGATTATGAAATATTTAAAGGCATGAACATGCACGAAAAAGAGTTAACTTAAATAATGCTTTATAAAATAATATTGACAATTCAAGGTATCATCCATTATTTTTATCAAGAAATGTGCATAGCAAAATATTGATTTACTAGTGTCTCAACATGTTCTTTATATAGATGATATCATTACATAGGTTTTATATAGCCTTTTTGCAGTAAAAAAAAACTGTAATAAACTTCCAGGCAACATAGAGACAAAACATACGGGAACACATTTACTTACAAATGTTCACTTTCACTAAGATCGTGCGCCAGAATTCATGAATGTGTCGCATGCCCACACATGTCCGGCAGAGTTCAGCATCTTTTTTGTGGTGCATCTTTAACATGGGGGGTGCAACACATTTTCACAATGAAATATAGCGCTCATTCCCAACCAGTCAGACCGTGCAACAGCATGTCCTCTAATTTGTGTCGCATGGAATCCAGCGCAGCTGCGCCACAATCACAGCACACACACTTCTTAAATACCTGTGCAAGTCATTTTCGCCATGAAGAAAGTGCACAGTTTGACTAAAGTCCACAAAGCCCTTAGTAAATGTGCCCCACTGATGTGCAATAAGGAAGTCCATTGCAAACACAAATGATTTTTCTCTCAAATTCATTCTTATTCAGCAAATTTATTGAAACCTAAAAAAGCTATATAAATGAGATATAGGCATAATAATACTGATCCATAGAACATAATTAACATTTTATCTATGCTATATGGTATATGAAACAAAAAAATACCATGGACCATGCATGAAAATACACGTCCAAGTCAGTCGGTAGAGCATTTTTGTCCTACACATAATTAACGGTAAGAACTGTAAATGTTCACAGCATGCAGGAGCCTGGTTGTATGCAACAACTGGAATCACATTAGTCACGATCCCAGCAGCAGGCAACGTAGTCAAACATGGCCACAGCTTCTATAGGGCTTCCTTAGTTGTCCCCTCCTCGATTGCCACAGCCTGATTGCCAGGTTTGGGGTGTAACGATAGTCTCCATGGTCCATCTGATGAAGGACCTCCAGACTGTCTTCAGCTGCTGATTGACAGTTCCTGTTTCTGACAGGATCTGTCACGGTGCATGTCAGCCTATGAATTGCATAGGCTTACTACTCTAATACATTGATCAGTATTGCAGTGTATTAGTTTATTCAAGCTATCAGATGATCACTTTTTGGAATCCCAGAGTGGCACAGTAAAAAAAAGATAAAATGATAAAAAAAGTGAAAATTGAAAATCACCAGAGAATGTGTACATAAATGGTATTGACATGTCCATAACAACCCACACAATAAGACATGATCAAAATGTCCCATTTATACCAGAATGATTCCAACAAAAAGTACAACTCATTCCACAAAAATAAGCCCTAATATTGCTCAATCAACAAAAAAAAAATCTAAATATTATGCCACTTAGAAGATGTTGATGCTAAACAAAGTCTTTTCTATCATTATTCATCAAAATTATTTTAATATAAAAAGCTATATATATGGGATAATACCACTGTAATCGCACAGACCCATAGAACATAACATGACCTCTGTCACGGTTACACCCGCAATCCTCGGTATGGATTGAGGGTGTACCCATGCCTGGTGCCGCGGTCCCCGTTCCCCCAGCCCTCACTTACCACTCCTGGCTTCGGCCTGCACTCTGGCTTCCAGCGTGTAGGCCGCATGCTTTTTCCCTGCAGTCGTGCGATCCCGCCACTAGGGCCAGCGTCCTCCTTACTGGCTCTGGCATTCCTGGCTCGGCTATATAGCCTGGCGACTCCCAGCATCCCGTGCCGGATCTTCAGGTCATTCTACTGGAGAGAAAGCCTTCCTGAGTGTTTCCAGATGCCTCTATGTTTCTGTGTTGTTCCCGTGTTCTGTGGTGTTCCCGTGTTCCTGGTGTCCTGTGGTGGTCCTGCCTTCCCGTGGTCCTGCCTGCCTTCCCGTGGTCCTGCCTGTCTCCCGTAGTCTTGCCTGCCTTCCCGTGGTCCTGCCTGCCTCCCTTCCCGTGGTCCCCGTGTCCCTACCTTGGCTGCCACCGCGGGCCTAGTCGCACTCGAGTTCACTTAGACTCCGCACCCGGGTTTGCGGCTAAGGTTGTTATCTCCCGCGGTGGTACAGGGAGTCCACTGTCTATTCCCCTGAGACTGTGACAACCTCTATCTATACGGTATATAAAACAAAAAATAAAATAAAAAAACAGAATAGATTTTTATTTGCATTCCTGACAAAAAAATTAATACAATGTAATCAATGTGGTATAGACACCCCAAGCATAGTATTACTATACTCTTTGAGGGGTTTAGTTCTCAAATTTGGTTACATTTTAAGGGTTTCTCTTGTATTGTTCTAGTACTGGCTCAGCAAATGCTAAAAAGCATTGTTTCAGCAAAATGTACCCTCCAAAAGAACAATGAAGCCCTTCCGGTCTGCCCTCTGTTATGGGCCTATAAAGTAGTTTACATTGACATGTGGGGTATTTGAAAATTCTGTATAAAACCTCTGCTTTGATTTATTTCATGTTTTATGGGTAAATAGTTAACAAGCTTAATAAGGGCTGTTTCAAATAGTATGATCGATGTAATTTTAAAAATGTGGTATTTTGTGTATGTGTGGGGGGGGGGGGTTCTAATAACCATAACTCTATAAATCCCTATAAATATGAATACACCTCTAAAAAATGCAATCTTACATTTTTGTGAAAATATGGACAATTGCTGATCGATTTGCATGCCTTTTAGTATCCTATTAAAATAAAGTAACCAAAAAAAAATTACATTTCTATAAAGCACACAAATGGCTAATGTTTTTTAGCAACCAATTTGGGAGGTTGAACTAACTTTACGATAAGCATAACATTTAGAAATCAGAAAATCTCTATTTTTTTCTACATTTTTCATCAAATTTTAATTTTTTTTCAGAAATAAATAAAAAAACATTCTGACCAAAATATGCCACTATTGTGAAGTACAACATGTCACGAAAAAAAACTATCTGAAGATTGCCATGATAACAAAAAGTGTTCTAAAGTTATCATTTTACAGATAAGGCTGCCTAGCTGTAACAGATGCACATGTAGAATGGAACAATGGTGAATGAAATGGAATAGTTAGTAGTTGAAATAATTAATAAAATAGCAATAAGATAAAAATCAATGAATTAATTAATTCACTAAAAAATTTAAAACATGAAATGCATAGAATCATATAGTATGCATATATTATGCGTAGGACATATAGGCTACATACATATACCAATGGTGTGTAAATACATAAATAAATCCCACAGACTGTCATCCGGTTGATGGAAACGGTCACGATGAGTCCCCAATGGAATCCGTGGGCACTGGAGTCTAATCGGAGTTAGAAGGATGTTTCGACCATGTCGTTCAAACCTGCAGGTGAGAGGGTATCCAGTCTGTAGATCCAATAGGATTCTTGTTGGCGCAGTTTCTGGAACCTGTTGTTGGTAGTGGTGGGTATTTATTCAATTGGAGTAATCCTGATGTTACTAGATTAGTGCAAAATGGCTTGAGACACTATGTTTGAGAAAGCCGTTAGTAACATTGGATCTGTGGTTGTTCATTCTAATGTGGAGTTCTTGGGTTGTTCTGCCTATATATTGTAGATTGCATGGGCATTCTAGGAGATAGATAATGAAGGATGAGTGGCAGTTGAGGAAGGAGAGAATTTCAAAGTTCCCGCCAGTGGTAGTGGAACTGAAAGATTTTCTTCTATGTTGGATGTTTGCACAGCATAGGCATCTGATGAAGCCACACTTGAAAGATCCCTTCAGGGTTAGGAAAGTGGATGGTTGGGTTCTGTTTGTTATTTTAAGTCTACTGGGGGCGGGTACATTACGGAGGGTTCTAGCTCTTCTGAAAGTGACAGACGTTCGGTTGGGCAGGGCAAGTTTGAGGTGTGGGTCGCTCAGTAGGATGGGCCAGTGTTTTGTCATGGTTTGTTTTATGTTACTATGACTGGTGTTGTATGTGGTTATGAAATTGAGTGGGAGGGGGGGGTTGGTGCTGGTGCGATGTTTGTTTGCTTGGTTGGAGACATTGGTCCTGGGTAAGGGATAGTGTTTTGGTGAAGACGTCTTGTACCAGTT
Organism: Engystomops pustulosus; assembly: GCA_019512145.1. Taxonomy (NCBI): domain Eukaryota; kingdom Metazoa; phylum Chordata; class Amphibia; order Anura; family Leptodactylidae; genus Engystomops; species Engystomops pustulosus. The sequence goes on along the minus strand of CM033642.1, from coordinate 86,829,341 downwards.
TTTTGGGGTAGAGCTTGTCCTTGAAGCGTTGTTTCAGGAGCTTGGCTTGCGTGAAGATGGTGTTGTCTGAGCAGTTCTTTCTGATTCGTTTAAATTGACTGTAAGGGATTTCAACAGATTGGAAATGTGTACTGGTGGATAAGGTCCCTGTATTGTTGAGATGAATTGAGAGGTCCAAGAAGTCAATTTGTATGGTGGAATAGTTGTGGGTAAAGCTGAGGCCCATCCTGTTGTTGTTCAAATAGGCAATGAATTCAGTGGCTGTGTCTTTATTGCCTTCCTATGTAGCAACGAAAGAAGATAATGTTATTCTGGAAGGGATTAGGGCCGAGGATATGTTCTTTTTCAAAAGTGCCCATGTACAGGTTTGCATAAGAGGGTGCAAATCTTGTGCCCATGGCACAGACTTTGATTTGGCTGTAAATATTGTCTTCAAAGGAGAAGGAGTTGTGGTGGAAGATGAAGTCAATGCTTTTGGTTAAAAAAGCAATCTGCGCTGGAGGCATATTGGGGTTGGTTAACAGGAAGATTTCAATGGATGAAGTCATGTGGAATATTAGAATAGAGTGCTGAGACATCAGCTGTTGGTAGTGACCAGTTTTTACGGTTGCTTAGGTTGTCGGTGGGGTTGTTGAGTCGTAGGAGTTCCTTGATGAGTTGAGTGGAATCTTTCAGGTTGGATGGTAATTGTAGGACAAGGGGTTGGAGGTGGAGGTCTATGTAATGTGACAGATTGCAGATTAGGGAGTTGATACCGGATATGATGGGACGGCCGGGTGGGTTGGTGAGGGATTTATGGATCTTGGGTAGGTGGTAAAAAAAGGGGAGGGGTGGATTATTGATGGTGAGGAACAGTTTTTCTTTTTTGTTGAGGAGGTTTTGGGAGGAGGCTAGGGGGCTTGTAGGTAGTGGTTCGTAGAAGGATGAGTCTGACAAAATGTTTTTTGCTTCGGCAATGTAGTCTTGTATTACAATGCCCCCTCCTTCATCTACATCATACATCTTACATACATTTTTATGTGTGCGTGTGTATAATTATACATATGTATATATGTGTGTATATATATATATATATATATATATATATATATATATATGTACTTTTAGCCTATAATAATCATGCTCATATGTCCTATCTTGCTCATATGCTTTATATATGAATCCAATTATACTAATTATGTTGTGTTATGTTTTGTTTTGCTTTTGTCTTTGTCTCTTGCCATGTAATTCATATCGTTTTTAGACCTGATGAAGACGTGTTGTCACTCTACCAATGAAAACCACTACCACTCTTATTTGGATGTAGTGCGTCTATTCATTTGACCCCGTTTTTTCTGCTTTGACCTTCATATTCTATCTGGACCACGGTCCAGTCCCGGGGCCCAGCGCTGCAACTCCACTACGTCACCCTCTAGGAAACTCCTCTCCCTTGGTTGTGCACACACTTCTTTGGCGCCTGGCTCAAGAAATCCCCTAATTTTTACCTCAAACTCAAACAACAGATACAGACAGACAAGCGGAGTCAAACAAACCAGGTCAAAACCAAGATAGTGGCAAAGGTACAGAATCGTATAGCAAATAGAATGGTCAGTAGGCAAAGCAAAAGTCAATACACAGAATAGCAAGAACTGCAAGAGCACTAGAGATCACAGGAAATTGAAATAACCAGCACCCAATGAAGGGGCTGGGCAGAATATTAGGCAGTAATGGACACTACATCCAGCACTGACTGGCTCAGCTGCCCATCACTCAAACCACAGCTGCAGACAAAACAAGTACAAAGACACACCCAGCTTTCCCAGGATCAGAAATGGAGCTGTCAATCACAGGCAGCTCTGGGTGTGGTTTTCCGGCAAGAAGCCTGAAACCTGATCCCATCAGAACAATTTGTGAGTTCTGACAGAAATATTGCAAACCAAGTACACTGACCTAGCCTCTTATGCACTAGGTTTTTTAAAGGCTTTGTTAAATTATGCAAATGAGCTTGAGGGACTCCAGGCTCCATAGGTGTTAATAGAGACTTAAGTCCATCACCCTCATTTGCTTAATTTTTAAAGCCTTTTATTTTTAAAACAATGGCATAAGAAGCTTAAAGAAGAGCAGATCCTGGCAGAGAGGGCACACACCAGTATGTCAGTATGCTTGGTTTACATTCCTTGATTCTGTTGGTAGATGTCCTTTAATGACTCATAAAAATGTGAAAGCCCTTAGCCCTTGGTCCTCCACCACTGATACCATCAGTAGGAACCTAGCTTTGGATATACCTGTTATACTTAGATTTTGGTTTCTCCGTTTATGCTCTTTGGCACATGTCACTTGTAAAATAATAGGATGTAAATATGACTAAAGTAAATGTAGTGTTTGACAAAGTCCTCAAGGGAGCCAAAGCGTTAAACACTTTTATGCTGCAATAAAAAAAAATCAGTTGAGTAAGCAACCAGTTAAAGTGCCAGGATTATTATTTATTTGTCTATATGGGGTCGATCCCTGTTAATGGCCCCACTCAACATAAGGAGTGCAACCAAGATATTGATATTAAAACCCTAATAATTATAACTCAAGTTTTTGGAGCAAATTATAAAGTATTACTCTTGTAAATAGGTTGATAAATATGCCCTTCTGTGCAAGAAAAGGCAGAAATGTAATTATGTTATGGCTAAGTTAGAGTAACTAAACATTTACAAGATGTAATCAAGCTTGGATATTTCGTTCTTGTGATTTTGTTCTTGTGTCTAAGCTTAAAGTTGATAGTTTTCATTATATTTTAAATATTTTATTGGTTTATTTCCTTTTTTCTTTATTCCACAATATGTAACCACAAGTAAACAGATTAAAATATTCCCTAAATGGTTTCTTCTGCAAATACATGTATAAATCCTTAATTAAAACAAATCTGTATTATCCTTCCGAAGTGACAAACCGTTAAAAATGGTAAATGACCAACATATTGTGTAAATGTTGTCCTAATTTAGAATCATTACGTTTCTGGGACTTTGGCATTGTGTCATTTGTTATAATTTCATGTAGTGGGTGTTTAAGCTATTTTTATGATTTCTCAATTTAGGCTTGTGAAAATCAATAGAATAATATTTATATTTACACCTTCCGCACTGTGGATTTTCATGTCATTGATAAATTATATTAAAAGTCTGACATTTGGAAAGTAAGTTTTACTACTTTCAGCCTTTGGTTACTGTTTAGGGCTTGAATATTGTTTATTCAGAATTTATTTTGTTTCTGCTCCCTTTACAGTAAATTTGCATTTATTTTCAGTAAAATGGAATTTTAAAAGACAAGTATGTGCTTTCTTCTGCTAGGTTACAATAGTTGTGCCACCCACTGTTTGAGAAGATAAATTATGCACTACAACAAATTATGCAAGATTTACTATTATGAAAAAGACTTTATTGTATTCTCAAGTATCTGAAGTTAGACAAGAAAATTTATTTTGTAAATTATGTCACCTGGCTTATGTGTGTGAAGTGCAAGAACACTTCATGTAAAAAGTGGTATTGTTATATGCAACACATTTCTGAAAGAGGTTCTGTATTTATTATATATTGAATAAATAATCAAGCACTTATTATGCTGTAATTTTCCAATACATTTGGCTTCACTCTACAAAAAGCTGATGTAAAGTAAGCTTACTATAATTATTTCTTGAATATAAACCATATATTCCATTCTATGCAACACAATTCTATGTTTAGCTGGGAATTGCAATCCCACTGTGGCATTCTTTTAAGCACTACACCAGTCCCACCAATTTATCATATTTTCATATTGATGACCTATACAGCCTATATATATTTTAGATATAACACTTTTGGCCCATTCATTTTATTATGTAATCTTATTGAGGCATATATAGGAAATAATGATTATGTCAAGGGCCTGATTTACATTTCACCCTTATCAAAATAAAAAACAAAAACATGCCCCATATCAAGGTCGCATGATTACTTACAAATACTTGTACTATATATATACATGTATATAACAGCTGACACCGCATTCCAATATGCATGATCAGAGCTGGCTCCGATAATTAGTGTTAAACCCTTACATGCAGCAATCAAGCATTAGGTCTTCCACCTAAGGATCGGACCCCCTGTGCCACTTACAGGGGCATCTGATCCTCTTCTGGGCAGTCCCGAAGTCTGCAATGTGCCGTGGCCTACGAAGTGCCTTCTTGGACTGACTGTAAACTGTTTTCACAAGATTGAGCATGCCAGATAGCTTACACTACAATAAATAGGGGGACATGTATCATTATTTCTGCTAGTAAAATTGTCTCATTTTTGCGACTTTTGTTGTATTCGCGACTTTTTTGCAACTTTTTACTCTGTCTTTTTCAAGTACACCTTGGCTGCACCTTGTGCAGTGTGCCGTATGTATCATTGTTTCCCAGATGTTCCGTGTGACTTTTCACTTATGTATCCCTTTTTTGGCTTATTTTTGTGACTTTTTAGGCAGAGGAAGGATTTTTTTCATGGACCTTATTTTGACATGTAAATTATTTCACATGCTTTAAATGTTTAAAATTTTGCACAGTAACCAGTTTTTTTTTTAATTTTTGCATTTATATTTTTTAAAATGTATTGGTTAAAGGGGTATTCCAGGAATATGAACGTCTGACACAAAAACCCACAATGCTATAAATAAATGAGTACAACAATACTCATACTAATGTCATTAGTCACAAAACAGAGCTTAAATTTTATGATTTACAAAATGTATGGCTTCTCTAAAGTAGGTGGAGTTATCACTAAGATGGCTGCCACTAGAAATTACAAGTCCTATGATCCTTTAGTTCTCAGTAACTCCTCCTACCTCTTATGCTTTGCTCACAGTGATGATATAACACACTTTCTTGCTCTGTTACCATAGTAATGATGTGTAACTGCCATCACCACAACACTGGTCATACTGAATGCACTGCAACCAACCGACTACAGCCAAACATAGTGGTGATCACATGACCTGCCCAGGCAGGTGCAGGACATGTGATGTGGACATGTGACCAGCGGCCATCTTCTGTCCTGTGTCTGCTCTGCAACGGACTGCGCGGAGGAAATTAACGGACTGATTAAAGGGCCAGCAGCATATTAATTCTTCATTACATTGCATGTCACCAGCATTTTCTGCTAAGGGGAGCAAAATTTTAAATAACAACTAATTATACATTAGCTTATATTTTGAGTACCGATTTTTATATGAATTATGCTTATTGCTGGAATACCCCTTTAATTCTAAGGGTGAGGTCACATGTAGCATTTTAACTGCGCTATAATTGCATTTTGAAACCAGGGGATGTGCCTTATTACATTAGTGTTAACATTTGCGTTTACAAAATGCAATATAAACGTGACATTAACGCATGTGTTTACATAGCGTTTATTATGCGTTTTATAAATGCAAATGTTAACAGTAATGTCATTAGGCAAATCACCTCTCAGGTGTTGTAATAGGGTTAAAAACGCAATCAAAACGCAACATGTGACTGGATCCTCATATGTCATCATCTCCCTGGTATGTAACTAAAGTGTTTAAAAATGCAGGACATAGCCTCAAATACCAAATTAAGTCAATGTGGATTTGAGACATTTGCAACAAAAAGTCTCCAAAAGAAGCCAAAATTTGCGCCTGCAAGGAAAGAAAAACTGAACATGTATCACAAGTAAAAAGACATGATCATACATAAGGCGCAAAAAAAGAGCCGCCAAATGTCTCAAAAATGCACCACAGAGAGACAAAACTATGATACATGTCCCCAAAAGTATTGTAAAGCAGTGTATTGGACTTGAACCAGCAAGCACAGCATCGCTTGTTCAAGGTTAAGTTTGTACTTAGTATAAAAGTAAAAAATAAAATATAAAATTAATATAAAAAAACAAATAAATAAAATATCGAATAAAAGAAAGTCACTTTCTCATACAAACAGTTAATAAAGTATAAAAAAAAACCACAACACCGCCATCATATATTTGATATCACTGTAACAGAATTGTTATTGGATTCTAATGGTGAATGCCACAAAAATAAAACCCAAAAAACATTTGAAAAAACAAACAAACATTTTATTGCATTTTATTTACACTTTTAAAAATGCTCTAAAAAGTGATAAAAAATTTCACTCGCTTCAAAATAAAGAATAACCCTACTCACAAAAAATATGCCCTTAACCAGATTTGTCAGCTGAAAAATAAAAACTTTATGCCTCTGAAAAGGCATTCATTTTTCTCCAAATTTGTATTCAGTAAAATTTTGAAAAAATAAAAAAGCCCTCTAAATGAGTCATTTCTGTAACCAATGCAACCACACAGATCGCAAACAAAAGTGATCAAATAGTTCCACCTACACTAAATGTTAGATCAAGCACCATGATGCAACCTCTTAGCTTCCTATGTCTTACAGAATGATTCCATCTAAAATTTCAAAGTAAAAAAAATAGAATAACATTTTAATGGACACACACAAAATAGGATGGTTAATCTGAAAGGATTTATAAAAAAACACAAGTGGAAGTGGAAACTAAAGCTCCATTTGATGTTATATTTTTGTATTTAGATACCAGTAACATATTTTTGTGGCTTATTATTTGTTCCAACTAGAAAACATATCAATAAATTTTCATTAGAAATGCTAAATATTTTAGTAGGAATAAATGAGTGGTCAGTGGAGCACAAAAGTGCACTTAGTTGAAGACTCCAATTATTGTAACAATAACAATTAAAACAAAGTATATTACAACTTAAATGTAAAACTGAGTAGCAGAATGTGAATCTATTAGTGTGGATTATCATCCTAATTCTATTTTAGATAAAACTGCATACTGAGAATGATCGTTATTGTAATACAGGCAGTCCCCGGGTCACACACAAGATAGGTTCTGTGGGATTGTTCTTAAGTTGAGCTTGTATGTAAGTTGGAACCGTATACTTTATTATTGTAACCCCAGTCAAATTTTTTTTGGTCTCTGTGACAATTGGATTTTAAAAATGTTGGGTTGTCATAAGAACCAGGATTAATAATAAATCTTAATTACAGGCACCATTGACAACTGTTAAAAATGCTTATTGTAGCCTAGGACTAAAGTACAGTAAATTACTAAAATCCAGAGGTCCGTTTGTAACTGGGGTCGTATGTAAGTCAGGTGTTCTTAAGTAGGGGACCGCCTGTAAGCTATAAATACTACAAATTAACTCACTTTAATATCTAAAAAACATGAAAATTTCATATTTTGCCGTGCCAATAACAATGATTTGCAAATATTTATCCCTTAAGGGAAAAGATGATAAATGAAGATACATATTATTAAGAACATTTAGGTTGGCCTGTGGGCTACCCAATATACAATATTTAATATACATATCGTTAATTACCATGCTTTACACACAGTTACCTACCTCATATGAGGATGCTACATAGAAGCATCTAATTAGATCATAATCATATCATAAAATCATATGAAGTATTGTTCTGCCTTGGGAATAATTAAGTTCTCCTGCAACTTGCATGAAACGCTATAGTCTGTTGCCAAATATCAATCTGCAATTCATCAATGTCAGTGTTATAATCAGCACATTACTTACGAGTTACTTTATTTATTTCAGTTGGACAATGGCATTTTCAGTGAAAATTACATTTTTTTAATATTCTACATTTGTGGACCATAAACACTGATTTTTTTTTTTTTTACTTAAAGGGGTATTCCAAGAATAAGCATAATTCATATTCAAATGGGTCTTAAAATATTTGCAAATATGTCATAAGTTGTCATAGCAGAAAAATGTTGAGGACATACACTATGATGGAGAAATAAAATACTACTGGCCCTTTTACCAGTCTGTTGATTTTGAAGATTCAGAAGATGGTCACTGGTCACATGTCCACATCACATGTCCTGCACCTTCCACTATGTTTGGCTGTAGCTGGTTGGTTGGAGTTAATCCAGTATGGCCAGTGTTGTAGTTAGACCATGTCAGTGAGGTAATGTGCAGTGATGGCAGTTACACACATCACACAGTTCACATCACAGTGTTTTCAAATGAGAAAAGGCTGGGATATTAACTTTTTTACATGTTGCAGGCAAAGCTGGTGGAAATATTTAAAAGTGTGATGCCATCACATGCTGCTGGCATATAGGCGCCATGCATTCACCAACTGCATTTAAATACACCTGCCGGCTTTGCTGGCCATGATTTGGGTGCTAAAAGCCAGGTAGAGGTAAGATGAACCCATTCTAAGTGTTCTGATCAAAGAGGTTTTGGACTAGTCATCACTAGGGGTAGGGAAGGTCAGTGTTTATGCAGTGCTACCTACAGTACATTTTGTGCCTACTGTCTACATTAAGGTTGGAAGAAAAGCAAATACTGTATCTATATGGCTAGACCCAGAAACAAACAATGCCATAACACAAATTACCCATCACCCCCAAACATGATGACTAAAGGCATATAGTAAGAAAATCATGCACCTGTATCTCAAGCTTATGGATCAGATCAGCTATGTATCATGCTGCAACATGTGAGATCCCATACCCATCCTCTGTGTTATCTTTTATAACACTAGAATCCTTTTAACATAAAATTGATTACATATTAATTAGCCAATTATTAAACTTTACTTTGGGTAGTATGGACTCAACAAAAGAACGGATATGATTCACACATATTCATACCCTGTAATTATAAAATTCCTGGTGAAAATAAAAAGAATATCATGTAATCAGGTAGTGGGGATATTGAATGATTCATACTGCTTCTTTTTGTTTAGCAATTTGAGATGAATTCTCTGATGTACATTTACTCAAGTGTTAACATTCTGATGTCTAGGTTTACAGCATTTTCGTGTTCCATGTATTACATGTTGAATCTTATATAGCAATGTCTATGGAATCTCACATGAATACTACATGTACAAGTTTATTATCCCATCGTACAAATGTTTTTAGAATTCCTACATTTTGTTTACGTAAAGTTTAATGTAAAGTTTGTGTAAAGTTTAGTTCACTAAGGGTTAAGTCCATTTGACTCACCTGTTGACATAACGCTGGAGATTGATTGGGGAGTACCCACCCCTCTATGGGCGGTCCTTGGATGATGCCATGATTCCAGTTGATTTAATGCTTAGTGAACAGTAATATGGAAACTGATCATGACTTAGACGCACAAGCGTCGAAACGCGTCGATCTTTTAAGCTGTAACTGCATGTTGTTCCGGAAATGTGAATAAAGAGGAAGAAATTTATTTAAACCAAACCTGGTGGCTTCATGTGAGTGCCGAGATTCCTTGTATCTTTTGCTGTTTTGGGTGGTCTTTCCTTTTTCGTGCACCAAGGCTGATACCAGAGGACTGTGGACCATCACACTGTGGGGTGAGCTGAACACGCACCTGTTAGGGTGCTATCTGCACATGTTTTTTAATTATTAAACTTGGTTTTAAAACATTATTTTCCTCCCTTTTCCCCACTTCAGATGTTATCAAAGAAATATACAAGACTGTGTTATTCAGGTTTTGAAAATAGATATTACTGAAAATGTGTCACAAATAAAAAAAATCCAGCTCTTGTTTAATATTGTGAATTTATTGCTTTATACCTTTGAGAAAATGATAGAAAAGTTTTACTTTGTCTCATTGTTAACCACTAGAGGGAGCTTCAACTGCATAGTCCATAGCCTTAGCCCTGGTTCCTACTCTCATATCTCATAAATAGAAGCAGTAAACAGGACCAGTGATTAAATTATGATTAAGGAGGAGCCAGGGTCAAGCTTGGCTGATGCAGTGTCTAATAAATAGATCTGTTTGAACTTTTACAGATATCTGTATGCATCTTCAGAAACCAGATAAACATAGAACCCTGTATAATTACTGTTGTTTTCAAAACATGTTCTCCTTCTGTGAGGAAGAGTAGTACACTCAGCCCTCCATAATCATGACTTCATCAAAGGTCCACTACTATGTATATATTAGCAGTGTTCTGTTCGAGACAGTATATAGCTGATATTTATTTCTAGTGGAGAGTAGTATCATCTTTACTTTATAAAATCATTTTTAATATTTCCCAAAATAAACATAAACATTAGTTTACCTGTCATTTTAATCCCCTGGTGCATTACTTTAAGAACATGACTAGATTTACTAAAAAAAAGTGTATGCCATAGCAATATACCTAACAAGCTGATTGAAGCTGATTGGAGGAATATCATTAATTTTCCTCAGATGCTAATTTTGTGAATAATACTGATGATTGTTTTGTCCTACAGCCGAAATATGTAAATAAAAAATATCTTAAATTGCAATGAGCTAGTGTAAATTATAAGTTGTGCACAATGTATTTACCCCCAGTTAAGCTCTGATATTTGTTTAGGACAACTTTAAAAGCAAATTACCATTCTCCAAAACATACACTTCTGGATTTTATTATAATCATTATTTGTATATTATTGTATATTTTTTGAAAATATTTACATCTGTTTTCCTTTCCCTGCTGAAAAGAAATATCCGGTTGGGTAGTTTTTAAGGTTAAGCTTAGAATATATGACTAGCATTAGAATTTTCTTTTCATGGTCAGAGGTTGAAATACCTAAACTCATTTGTGACTTTTCATTGTGAAGTACAGTACACGCTGTGTCTGCCTATTTTTAAGGGCAGTTTTATACTGAACTTTTAGGACAGAAAGCATCCAAAAATAGAACTGCACAGATTGATGAACCAGAAAAAGAGGACACATCTGCTGGGAAATTTTGACAGTACAATTGCTTTATTTACTGACCATTTCCTTCTGAATGCACATAACTAAGCTAGCCCAAGGCCATTCATGGGAGACATTCCTCATTGTACTGAATGTATAAGGATCTGTTTTTGCCATGCAAAATATCATCTTGATAAAATGAATATATAAATAAAAAAAATAAAAAATATCCTTCGTTGTTTGGATTGAGTGAGACCAAAAACCCAACTATATAAATACTTACATGTATAATATAATACCCATAGTGCATCATAAAAATTATAAACTATGAATAAGCAACACCACAAAATCAACTGACATTTTGTAGGGAAAGAAGTGGAAAACAAACCAATCTCCTTATCTCAACTTCCAGGTAACACATTTTAATAAGTATATAGGATTTCATGCAGTGACATTTAGATTTTCATTAGTGTGGTTAGTTTCAGAGTTTGTTGTATTATCCGTAGAGCCAAGCATCCCTATACATAAATTTTCTCAGCACATTAAGACTGAAATAAAAACATTCGGGGGAGTGATAAACGGACCCAAACTGCAATGTTTGCGTCTGTTCAAAACATTGTGCATTCCTCCTTGGGGCCTAAACCCGAATTTCAGCCATTGAGGTTGATCTTGGTTTAATCTGCCCGAAGAATGGTCTTTCAGAACTTTACTAGCTTTTTAAAATGTTTTTCTTTTAATGAAAAGTCCAGTCAAGCCTTTTTTTCTGAGGCTTGCACTTTGTAGTGAGACCTCTGTGTTTGCTGTCATGCATTCTTCTATATACAGTAGTTTTGGTTATTGATACACCTATATCCTCAAGAGTGTTGTTCACTTGGTTGAGTGTTCTCATCAGGTTTCTCTTCATCACCAAATATTGTATATAGATTTTGCCACTTCTAATATTATAGCAATATTTCTCTGTAGGTTTTTATCTGTTTTTGCAGCTTAAGGGTTTATTCACACTGCGACAAGCACAGGAGGAATCAGGAGGAGGAGACAGGAGGAGTAAGCACTCCTCACCCCAAATACAAAATACAAATACGACCAGCTGCCTAACTTGGTGTGGTTAGATACTGTGTGCTTATCGCGTCATGACCAGAAGCCATAGACTTTTTGTGTTGCCAGATAACGGCCATAATTACAGCTATCTGAATGAAGCCCAAGGATGGCTTGTTTCAGTTGCATGGAGAGCTCCTTTGACCACATATTTTCCTCACAGCAGAATCCTCCAAATGCAAGTACTAAACCTTAAATCAACTTCAGGCCTTTAATTTGCTTCATTTAGAATTACATAATGATGGAATTTCCCATGTAGACCCATCAAATAGCCGTTGAGTCAATTGTACAATTACTTTTGGTCCCTGTTAAAAACAGGGTTGAGTGGGTTGGCAATGACAGTACATGTGAAGAATGGCATGTTGTGTGGTCCCCCTGGCTTGCATAGGAATCCATCTGCTATGGATGTCTGGTTGGCTGCTGGCAGCTACACATCAGGGCTAGGTACCTCAGCGCTGGCTGCACCTTACTACTTTTGTTTCTACACCCCACCACTACCTGAGCTCTTTCCCCCTCCTCCAGGCGTGTCTGGCATTCCCAATTATTATTGAACATGTTTGTTGACCCAGTTCTTTTTTCACGAATTTGCAACTGCTCAATTCAGATGTAATTTTGCTCATTGCACTAGCCACTGCAAATATGGTCTACTTTCCTTTTTATATGCACTACAGCAAATATAATAACAGTCTGTATTACATATCATCTATGAGCATTTTTTTTATAAAATGTAATTGAACTATAAACACAGGGTTGGTCATGTTGAGGGGCTGAAACTCCTAAATCCTTTATCCAATTTTAATTTGGATACCCTCAAATGAAATCTTAAAGTCTGGACTTCAAGGCGATTTCCATTTTTGTATGTATTACTTGAATATGTTTTAGTAAACAAGTAAAAAAAATTCTAAATTTGTCTCAGCATGAAAATATTTATTGACCTAACTGTATGTGGGGCCCTTCTGATCTCTGGGGCCCAAGCAATTGCTGCAACTACTTTGGTTGGTTTATGGCAAAGTGTGTAATATATATATATATATATATATATATATATATATATATATATAGTTATATAATCATGTGAAATAAGGATGTGATTTGCATAAAACAAAATGCTGCATTAACAGTTCACATCTGAATAATAACAATAATTGCAGTCATATCCTGTCACACTCTTATCTCTTGGTGAATGATGACTGCCTTCTGCTAGGCTGATGGAAGTTATGATTACACATGATATCAGAGCACAACACAAAGCATGTTTAGTCACAAAAGATTACTAGAGCATGCTCAATGAGTTATTGTGAACTTATCTAAAGGCACAAATCATGCTCAATATATTATTGAAAATATCTAAAGGCATAAATCATGTTGCCGCTTTTGAAGGGCACAGTACATGATCCATGATCCCTAAGCACATTTATTTTTAGAGAGCTTTCCTGCAAAGCTTTGCTTTTAGTTTATTGTTAGTTGGAAGGAACAAATCCTATTCCCTCTTTTCTAGAAGTTCACATAATAAGAAAATGCAACCAATACAAACTGCATATAATTTATTTAATTATCCAATGCCATAGACAGTGGTCTGTGAAACATCAGATATTTGCAGGATATTAAATTCAATGTGTCATAATAATAATATTTTTTTTTATTAAATCAGTTTAAAATCATACTTATCCATTTTTTAAATGAAAAAAATTCTTAATTCTAATTCAAGTGGGAGTATCTCTTGTCATTAGGATAAGTCCTTGCAGAAACAAATTCTGTCACCATAGCTCTGTAATCAGTGGTGTAACTAGAGTCACCTAGGCCCCAGGGCAAAATTCCTAACAGGGCTACGCTCCCCCTAACCGTGAACAGCATTATGGCTGCGTTCACACAGTGCATTTTGATTGCATTTTAAGATGCAATCCAGAGGATCCAACTGTTATCATATGCTGATGTAACATTACGATTCCATTGTATTTGCTAAACGTGATAAAGCAATATTACTTTAACATGTGATCACAATCCATCTGGGGTTTTAAAACCCAATCAAGATACACTGGGGGTTATTTACTAAGGGCCCAAATTGCGTTTTTCTGTCACGGTACCCGAATATTTCCGATTTGCGCCGATTCTCCCCGAATTGCAATCGGATTGTGGCGCATGCACGCGATGAAAATCAGGGGGCGTGGCCGTAAGAAAACCCGACGAATTCGGAAAAACCACACAATTTTTTTTTTTAAAAGTGGCGCTTGACACCCACTTACCTGCACCCAGGATAGGACAGTGAACTTCGGTGAACTCCGATGGAGTGCAGCAGCGACACCTGGGGGACATCGGGCACACTACCTTAGTGAATCGCCGGAAGACACAAATCTTCGAATGAGCTGGATCACGACTGGACCGGGTAAGTAAATCTGCCCCACTATGTGAACATGGCCTAAACAGCTTTCATATAGAGGGTCCTATGCGTGCATTCACACATGGCAATTAATGCATGTGTTTCAAAACACAACAGTTGAAGAGAGATTTGTCTAATTAAATTGCTATGAATGCTGGTCTGAACAGGTCTGAACTGGCGAAGTTTGCATCTGGAGGCCAAAACTTTTAGTGGATATGGGCGCCAGAGAGCCAGTGAGGGAAACTTTAAAGAGGACCTGTTACCAGATTTTTACCACTCTGAGTAACAACGCCTGCTGATATAGCATTTCAATTCCTCCCCTTATCACCTTAAATTAGCTGCCAGTGAGGCACTGTACCTTAATTACAAACATCATGTCTGGTATCTGTGACTCTTCTCTCTCTGGCTGGTAGTGAACCGCACCCCATTATTCTGACTGACACCTCTGTGTCTCTTCAGATCTGTGCTCTGCCTCCTTCTTCTAAGGGAGTGTCTGCTAATATTCAGACATATAAAGCTCTATGTACAGATGGAAAATATTGTGTCAATTTTCATGTCATGTGACCAGTGATATCATTGCAGGTCCTTTAGCCTTCTAAGAATAGCAAACTGTATACCATGTATGTGATTAACTAAAAGAAGCGTGTTAGTCAGTTAATAGAGCTTTATATGAACCTGTCACTGGCTGTATATGTGCAAATGTGGTGACAGATTTCCTTTACACAGTACACAGTACACAGTTGCAGATAATAGTGTTTCACTTCCAGTGCTATATGTTCAAAGCACATATACTACTGTTGGGGATAACACAAGGGGTAAAAAATCACTCATGAGTCGGTTGCTCCAAATTACCAAGCATGTGTGCATGGTGGTAAAAATTATTCATGGACACAAGACACAGTCTAAAGCTCTCCCTTCATGCTGAATGTGGTAATTATTTCTGAGCCTGAAGCTTTATTTCCCATTCTTTTAAACACAGGATGCAGGGGTGTGTCTAAACATTGCCCACATTAAATTATCCTATTGGCGGTATGCAAGCATCATGTAGTCATGCATCCAGTAGGTCTAGTCATTTTGGCTGTGGTGACATAGTCCACACAGTCTCAGTAGTCGCAGGGTGCTGGCTGGAAAAAGATAAGATGCAGACGCCATCTTCATTGCAGTCATGCGAAGCATGTTTCTAGATTGGATACAGGTCCCATCTTCATTGCTATTGCGCAGAGCTTATTCCTATATATAGACACATAGACAAAAAGGAAACAACATACATCCTTAGAAAAACAGAAGATAATTGTCAGCATTCTTCAATATTCAGGGGACTTTAGTATTTACTTTATTGAGATAATTTTTAACCTTCACAATCCCTCCCCCCCCAAAGACTAAAGTTCCATGAGGATATCTCTATCGTCATTGGCTCCTATTCATGGGTATGAGGGGAAATTGTAATGTGATTGTCTTCATCGACTTGAGACGGGAGTCCCATGGGGTATGGCTTGAAGCAACTAGGCCCTAGTGGCCCACCCCCCTTTGTCATCATACTTGTCTGACCTACCATATGACCTACCATTTCCCTATTTCTTATTGCATGACATTAGGATCATACAGTTGGAGGAGTCTATGGTCAAGCTTTGTGGGTATTTCTGTTACATCCCCACTCTCTTCTTCTTCTTCTATGGCCAGCAAAAGTGCTGGAGCTGTTACTGATTCCATGGTCTTGGACAAAGCTCTCTGGACACAAGTGGATATCAGGCTCAACAGAGACATGCTTACTCCTATAGTGATAGGAATCTGATCTATCCAACCCTTCCACTTACTAGCCCAACTGAAACAAGTCTCCCAAGGGTCATTTATGCCGTAATTATTCTTGAGCTCTTACAACAATTGGGTGATTTTCCTACTAGCCACCTTAACCTTACCATCTACTCCTGTGTTATCAGGGATGCATGTACAGCACTTTTCCCCAACAAACCACAGACACCTCCTTTCCAAGTCTGTTCTAAAGGGTCATTTTTGCAGTGCAAATTCAATTCAGACAGTGCATCTCTGGTCTCTAGCCTTGAATTCATTGAGAACTCGACTGGGAGACACAACTGAGTCCACATACAACTGGGGGTCAGAGCTACCCCACTGGTCAGGATCACCTGGAATGAGATTAGGAATAAAGACTCTTTCCTTAATTAATAATTCTGTCATATAATCAGCAAGTGTAAGTATTTTTCTGTGCTCTACTAATTTTTGTTTTCTCGCACTTGTTCTTAGTTGCAAGAAATGTAAAGGGGAGGGGGAGTAATTTTATCGCTCACATCTGTTTCATTTAGTGTTGTGGAAGTCACAGGAGAACCAGCTTCTTAAGCAACTTAAGGTACCTTATTACCTCAATAGGCTAAACTTACATGCCATAGGCAGGTGCTCCTGCAGTGGTTTTAGGCATCAGAAAACCTTCTGGTCAGTCTGAAAAGAGGTCAACACACACAAGAACATCTCCATACAAATCAATCTGCAGTCACTGAAAATAGGGTAGGGTTGTGCACATGTCAGGTTTGTATAAGGTTTGCGGTAATTTTACCAAGTGGTCAATGACGTGATAGGGGCAGAGGGTTCGGCTCTGTTGCCACTCCCATGAAGACTGTGTGAGGGAGGGGCACCTCAGTTGTAACACGTATCATGGTATTCATGGTTTTGAATATCACATACATTACAGTGAAGAAATTCAATGAAGTTCGGGTAAATGGCGGGAGTAACTATGACTCTCTTGAAGTAGCCAAATGCCTCGTCGTCTAATTAGTGACCTTTTGTCAACTCCAACACTACTTGTTGCTTTTAGCAGATACCTTTACATTGTATCACCTGTAATAAATACTCCTCTTGTTTGTCACTGAGAGATTGCTCTTTAATTATTACTTACCCTGTAATTTTTTTGACAAACCTTTTCTTATCTAAAACAGAAAAGGCAGCTGGGCTTAAATTTATCTTTACTGAAAATGTATATTTGTGTCCACCAGTTATGATTCTGCCAGTAGCTACAACTAAGCATAAATGCAGCAGCATCGATTATTACACAAAAATTCAAAATAGTAAGAAAGGTAACCCTAGTATATGGCTAATAGCAGGAATCTGACATAGCTTTTTGTTAAAGTTTAAGAATATTTGGAGAAATTTTGCAATTTTTTTTGTTTAGCCTAATTAAGATATGCAACGGCTGAACTGTAGAAAGAAAAATATTAAAACGGAGCCTGTGAATGGTTAAATATTATAATAATGAGCATCTAGAATACCAGGTATTCTTTTCTGACTTTGTACAAATTTTAAATCACAATGACATTGGCATGAGATTCACTCCTGAGTTTCACACCTCTCACTTAAACTTTCTAGACCTAACAATAAACATTGACACACAGGGCAACATTGAGACCACCATATTTCGCAAACCAACAGCCACCAATAGTCTCCTAAATTGGAGAAGTTGGCATCCAAAAGCACTCAAACGGGGCATACCGGTCAGCCAGTATTTACGGGCCAGACGGAATTGCTCCAATGAGACGGATTTTGAAAAGGAAAGTAAACTCCTATATGAACGGTTTGCGGAAAAAGGCTATCCTAAACGTGTCCTAAAAAGAGCATATCAGAAAGCCAAAATGACTAATAGAGACATCCTGATTTCTCAGGATAACCCTAAACATAGGGAAACCCAGTGCATCAGATGCATTGGAACTTTTGATGCACATTCAGACGAAATCCTGGACATATTAAAGAAATACTGGCCTCTTCTCCAAGCTGACAATGACCTCACCAATGTCCTCAGCAAATACCCTAGTATTACATACCGTCGGGGTCCGAACCTGAGAGATAAGCTGGTTCACAGTCATTTCTCATCCGCGGGCACTCCGGCAAAAACATGGCTACAACCCACAAAAGGCTCATTCCCTTGTGGGGATTGTAGCTTCTGTAAATATGTAATTAAGACCAAGAACTTCACCTACAATGGAAAAACGTATAGGATAGACAAATTTCTCAACTGCAAAAGCACAGGGGTGGTATAGGTTGCACAATGCGCCTGTCCCAAATTGTATGTAGGTAAGACTACTCAAGAATTGAGGAGAAGAATATACGCACATTTAAAGCACAGTACAGACAAATAAAGATACCACCCTGGCCAGACATATCAAACTCTTCCATCAAGGTGACAAGAACCATCTTAAATTTTGGGCAATAGACCAAGTGAAACTAGGCCCTCGAAGAGGTAATTTGGACAAACGTCTCCTTCAGTTGGAAGCGAGGTGGATAGATCGCTTAAACACTCTCAGCCCAAATGGGCTAAATGAGGGATTTACGTTTGCAGCCTTCCTGTAAAGAAGACACTCCCGAATATGACCGTAACATATAAATAGGGTTATTCCCTTGTGAGACACTATTCTCTCATTATTCCTCCTTTACTATTTATGCTTTCCCGATAAGTACATTAGTTAACCACTACCGGGAGCACATATTATCTCCCTTACTCAGATATCATGGGAGCTGTAGGCACATTTGCCTTATATTTGCTAAACCAAATAATCTACTTAAATAATTGTCCAAGTGATATACTACTTTCTTCTAAACACATAGAATACACTGATATTAGATGGGCATGGAGACAACATTAACCAGTAGATTAGGTATATAGATACGAATTACAATACTGGCACATCGGACAGAATAGACATTGGGCAAACAGAGGCTCTCCTCTATACTCCTCATGAAATGTTACCTGAAACAATTAATCCTTGTGGATGATGGTGACAATGTCACGGAACAGTGGAGACGATTCTTAGCCTAAGTCTGCGCACATGCGCACAACACCGGCGACCAGCGAAAATTGACTCTAAGTCCAAGCGCATGCGCATAACACCGACAACCAGCGAGAATTGACTTTAAGTCCAAGCGCATGTGCACTCAGACGGGACATGCGGGTAGCGAAGACAAGTCCACCCGCATGCGCCGCGCTGCCGGTATGAGGTAAGTCCATTCGGTTCCAATGAAAATCTCCCAAATACCCGGAGTAAAAAACCATTGGACCATCCTCATTCCAACCTGAAATGGCCAATTATATGGAAGTCGGCCAACAATGACGACACAAACAGAACCTTTACTAGTCCGAAGCGCCCATCCACCTATCAAATATAGCCACGGAACCCCTGAAGACGCCACGCAGTTGGCGAAACATGTCGGGGGGCTATAATTGTTCAGCATTTTATTTAGCATTGGTAGTGGCAGTGGCACCATCAGTCACTGAGTATATAAGTTATAACAGGACCTGAGGCTCAATGATATGTGACTTCATGATTATGTATGATACAGTGATACTCACTGGGAATTATATGGCAATGCGGTTTACTCCACATATCCCTAAATAGGGAATCTCTATCAACTAGGTGCTTCTGGCTTCGAATCAATAGCTAGGCACCACTGTTGAGGTGGGTTATCATTACCTATCCTCTACAGGCAATTTGTAGCTTTGTTCAAGCACATAATGCCACTAAGTTGAATAGAGTCACACTATATGCCTTCCCAGTGACACTTATAGCAGTCTAGTCTCCTTTAGAGCATCAGGATGACACTTACACTCAATAGTGTCCGATACTGGTGACTGCACTTGAATGAATGATCCACTCCACTACTTTGTAGATTTTTAGTCAGTGCTGTAGTATATCACTAACATTAATTAATAATCAGCTCCCAACATTTAAATTTTAACCTGAGAAATAAAAGTTATATTTTAGACAAATGGGTCTCAGTGAGGTCCCCATGGACCTTTTTTGTATATAACTATCTTGGATTGAAATAGGCACCAGTCGTATCTTTCCACCCTTTGCCTTCTAGAATACCAGAGCACCACCAGGAAACTGATCAAACGTGGGTACAAATCTAATTAATACATAAAGTTTATCCAATTCATTGATAAAAATTAACTGTGTTGTAGGATATTCATGAAAATAGTACCTCACATTTTATTATCTTTTGTTGTGGATCTGCTTGATTAAATTCTCACCATGCCACTGGCACTGTTAAAAGCTTAAATGTTGGTGAGATTCAGATGTGGAAAAGCTGGAGCTCTTTTCAAATGAAAGTGGATAAAACAGTGTAGCCCCTGCCTCTAAAAACCCCAGCAACCTCCTATCAAGTCTTTAGATTGGTCAGCTAGCTAGATACCAATCCAAACATCAGGGATATGAGGGAGGAAAATGGATCAATTGGATGAGATATGGTACGGTATACATTGACTAAAACCATTGTATAAAATCAGAAAACAACAAGCCCAAAAGAAAACTTAGCATGACATATATACCCTCATTTTGCACATGATCAGAATTGGTAAAAAAATAACCAAATATACATGGCCAAAACATCACTATTATTTGGCAAATACAAAGAAAAAAGCAGTCACATAGCAACACAAAAATATAGGCAAATATTAATATGGATATATAACATTTAAAAACACAAATAGATGAAGCTATATGACATAATCTACATCTACACATCACAAAGAAGCTAGTAAACACAAATATTTAACAGAGAAAAGTGTACATTGCACCTAAATCAGTAGCTGCTCACTTGCACTCTGTGAATAACACTATTATTAGAGTTGTCTCACATACTAGCAGGTTAGTTAGTGTGCAGTGGCAGCAATTCGTAGGTAATGTGTCCTCTCCAACAAGTACAGAATTGGGAATTACCTATCTTTGCAAATCTTCAGAAAATTAGTTTATAAAATTATGCAAATAAGCTCCGGCCTAGGTCAACAGAGCACGGCTGAGTGCCACCAGGTGTTAATTTAAGTATGCCCCCTTTCTGGGCATATCAGCATTGTCCGACCCTTCAATAGCTACGTGACATCATGGTTGATGGTTGGGACCAGGCACCAATGAACAGAGTGGGGCATGCATAAATTTACAGCTGGCATAGACAAGAGGTGCTCTGGAAAATTTCTCATTGCATATTAATAAGAAGGTGTCAAATAACACAATATAATAAATCTCATGTAACTTTAAATTGCAAGCTCTAAGGACAAATAGACCTCAAAGTTAATAATTAATAGAAAAATGTGGTGTAATAAAAATGTTAAGAATAGATGTTAACGATAAATAATCAGTTTTGTTAAAGTTGTACTGTATGTAATCATTACTCAACAATAGATAATTAAACCTTCTAGAATCTGTTTACAAAGTGAAAGATTTTGGAATACAATAAATAATCATAAGCTGTACATAACAAAGATAATTAAAGTTCTAAAACACATACATAAGAGCAATATGAGACAAATAGACAAATGTGCAAGCACCATAATACCATAATGTTATTGGAACCTTATAAAATCTTCTTTGTGATTGAATCACTTAAGGACCAGATCTTTTTTTCATTTTTTTTTTGTCTGTTAATGTTAACATAGTAAAGTTTTATTTTCAACATATTTTTTTCTGTGGGAGGGCATATAGTTTAAGAAAAATATAAAACAATGAGGGTGATTTATCTTTAGTCTGTGTCAGGCTCTAGGGGCAGTGGACACACTGGTCCACTGTGGACAATGAAGTAAGCTGACATCTGGAACCGGAATCTAAGTGGCACCTGAGCCTGCCACAAAGTGGGATGGACTTGCTGCGACGTGGTACCACCAGGTTATTCCACAGATGCAACTTTGTCCACGGTAGCAGCCATGGCGAGGTACAAAGACATCAGGCAGAATTGTGGTCAGGGACAGGCAGGAAGTCGAGACGGGCAAAACTGGATCAACATCAGGAACAAAGCAGGAGGGCAGACGGAACAGGATCAAAGTCAAGTACAGAAGTCAAATCGGGAAGTCAAGGCCCATGCCACTAGCTTTCACAATGGCATAGAGCATGAAGATTTGGCAGGGAATGCTGGGAGAGGCTGGCTTTTACCTATTTCCTGGAAGGGAATTCACCAATCAAAGGTGCACTGGCCCTTTAAATCTTTGTGAATCGGTGTGCGCACCCTAGGAGTTGGGGACACAGCCACGGGTAGTGGAACAGGAATGAGGACAGGTGAGTGACGCAGGCGCTGGTCTGGCAGGGCAAAAGGGGCATGGGTGAGCTCGCGACTCACAATATGAGTTACGGGAGCACCAGACACAGTACCCAAATATAATCCTTGGGCTTCCAAGATCTCTCCTCATACCCGGATCCCTTCCAGTCTACCAAGAAGAACCGCTTACCTCTTACTGTCTTCCTGGATGACTGGCTTGAGTAGAGGTATGTAGAAAGAGTTCGGGATGCGCGTGATGGGAGGAAGGCACAGCTTGTAGGCCACAGGATTGATGCGGCGGAGCACCTTTAAAGGAATCATGGACCAAGTTTGTAGCCAGGGATCTTTAGCTGGACATATATGGAGGACAACCAGACACCTAGAGAAAAGCTAGGAGGAGGCCTACGTTTCATGTCAGCCTGGAGCTTGGTTCGGACAGAAGCCTGTAACATGGAAAGGCGAGTCTGTTCCCAGATGGGCTTCAGATTCCATACCAACTCCTCAAAAGCAGGGATGTTTGAGAACACAAGCAGAGGAAGAGGAGAGTGTGGATGCAATCCATAGTTGATAAAAATTAGAGCAGAATCGGCAGCTGCTGAATCCAGAGAGTTATAGGAAAGCTCCGCCCAAGGCAACAGGGTGGACCAGTTGTCCTGATGGGCCAAAAAAAAGGGCAAATATAGCAACCAAGAGTCTGGTTACCTCTCTCTACTTGTCCATTGGACTGAGGGTGGTACGCAGAGGTGAAATCCAGCTTAACTTGCAGTTGCCTGCAGAGAGAATGCCAGAAGCGAGAAACAAACTGGACCCCTGGGACAGAGACAATGTGCTCAGGAAGTCCATGGAGGTGGAAGATTTGGGTAAAGAACAAGCTGTCAAGGCAAGGAGCAGATGGCAGACAAGGCAGAGGCACAAAATGGGACATCTTGGAGAACCGGTCTGTTAATACCCAGATGACGGTATTCCCAGAGGAAGATGGAAGATTTGTGATGAAATCCATTGCCACGGGCAGTTAAGTAATGGTAACGGCAGTAGTAGGCCAGGTGGTTTAAGGCGAGCAGGCTTATTACAAGCACAGGAAGTGCACGAACCCACTAAAACCTGTACATCTTTGACCAGATCAGGCAACCAATAGAAATGGGAAATGAGGGCTACTGAGCGTTGCACTACAGGGTGCCCAGCCACACAAGAGCAATGTCCTCAAGTCAATATCTTCTTTCAAGGTGCAGGTCAGACATAAGTCTTGCCAGGAGGAACCTGCCGAAGATCAACTTGAGCAGCAACAACCAGTTGCTCAGGAGAATTGCAGAGGAGCTGGTTCTTCCCCAATGACATCAGAGGCACAAGAGAGAGCATCAGCCTTGACATTCTTCTCAGCAGGATGGAGGTGAATCAAGAGGTTAAAATGTGAAAAGAAGAGCAACCAGTGAGCTTGCCTTGGGTTGAAGCATTGAGCATTCTGGAGATAAAGGAGATATTTATGATCCGTGAGCTTCCTCCAGAAGATAAAGCCATTCTTCCAGAGCAAGTTTGATGGCCAGTAGTTATCTATCCCATATGGAGTAATTCATCTTTGCAGAGGAGAAAGTCTTAGAGAAAAACCTGCAAGTGAGAGTTCGGCCTTTGCGCCCTTTCTGGATGAGCACCGCCCGAGCTCCTACTGGGGAGGCATCAACTTCCAGATGAAAAGGCTTCTCTGTATCATGCCGATTGAGAACTGAGGCTGAAGCAGAGAAAAATTTTAATCTTGAGAAGGCTTCTTCAGTCGCTGGAGGCCAGAGACGGGGATTGGAACCCTTCTTGGTGAGCGCCACAATAGGTGACACAAGAGAGGAGAAGTGTGGGATAAACTGCCAGTAATAGTTTGCAAAGCCCAGAAATCTCTGTATTGCATGCGGTCTGACTAGGCGTGGCCATTGAAGAACCACAGAAAATTTAGCAGGATCTTTTTGTAGATTGGGTCTTAGACAACTGAGGACTTGATGCATGTGGGACTGATGGGATTCACGGTCTGCAGAAAACATCATTATATAGTCTAGATAAACCATGACACGTGTATAGCAAGTCCCTGAAGATGTTGTTTACAAACTGCTGAAAGACAACTGGTGTGTTACAGAGTCCGAACCAAGTACTCAAATTGCCCATTGCAAGTGTTAAAGGTTGTCTTCAACTCTTCAACTTTGCAGATACGGATGAGGTGGTAGGTCCCCATGAAGGTCCAGTTTGGAGAAGATCTTGTCTCCATGTAGGCGGTCAAACAGCTCAGTGATAAATGGCAAAGGATAGCGGTTCTTAACGGTGACCTTGTTAAGACCGTGGTAGTCGATAAATGGACGGAGTGACGCATCCTTCTAGGTGACAATAAAGAAACCTGCAGTGGGCAGAGAAGAAGATTTACATGTGAACCCCTTATGCAGGTTCCCTTAGATATAGTCCAACATAGCTGCGGTTTCAGGCACACCCGACCCCGAGGAAGAGATGTAGCAGGCAGCAGATCAACACGGCAGTCGTAGGGACGGTGTGGTGGCAAAGTCTCAGTTTGCTACTTTAAAAAGATGTCAGCAAAATCCTTATAGGAAGCGGGGAGACCCTCCAGAGGCTTTGAGACCACTGAAAAGACCACGACAGGTACTGGATGGGGTGGTAATTAAAAAATATATACGGCAAACACGAAGAAGGGTGTAGCAGAGCCAAATAGTAAACCAGCCAAGGTACTGGATGGGGAACAATTATACAACGAGACTGGCAATCAGATCCCCAGTGAAGAATCTTCCATGTCTTTGCTTTAAGCACAGGTGCGTGGAGCTGTAACCATAGAACAGGAGGGATGAGGTGGAGCGAGGCAGCACATAGAAAGACAGTCTCTCTTTATGTAGAGCTCCGACTTGCAGAAATAAGGGCTGCACCGGATTGGAGAGGATTTGGCCACTGACCGAGGAGATCACCAGGAGCTTTTCGAGGCAGGTCACAGGGATGTGATGCTGAAAGACCAGAGAAGCATCCACAAAGTTTCCTGCACACACTTGAAACTGGCTACCTGTGCCAAAATTCTCACCTAGGGATGCTGGACGCAAACAGTACAAGCCCCAATGAAATGGTCCGGACTGGCACAATCCGTCACTGCAGGAGGCTGATGCGGCCAATGGAAGACGGGAGCCAAGCGAGGCAAACATCGGTCCAGGACTAGCGCTTTTTTAATAAACAGGCGCAAGGCAGGGACACTAGCTTTCTCAATGGCAAGGAACATGAAGATCCAGCAGGGAATGCTGGGAGGGGCCGGCTTTTACCTAGTTCATGGAATTGCCAGCAGCAATTTAAATCTTTGCGACCCTTCTTGCATGCCATAGCCGCGGGAGTAGGAACAGGAACGAGGACAGGTGAGTGGCGTGGGCCCCAGCAAGGGCAGGTACGAGCCTGTGGTTGTGGGAACACCTGTGACAGTGTGGATATTTGTGCCTGTTTCTTTTTTTTTCTGGGTTCTGGACTTGTCTGATTTATTTTAGAGGGTCACAAAAAACAGAGTCACACAAAAGTTTCAAATTCTTCTGCAACCCCTTTCTAAACTGTATCCTATTCTTTCTGGTGTTTATTTACATAAAAATTGTAACTTTTAATAGTGATTTGCGACTTTTGCTTACATCTATATCTAGATTCAAAAGATATATCAGACACAACACTGACAATCTCTGTCAAATTGAACTAGGTAGACGAAAAGAAAACAGAAAAGTATGCAAAGTTGCCAAAAAAGTCACACTTATTAAAAAAAAAGAAATGTTAACATATATGAGCCCCAATAATTTACAATTATTTACTCCTTAAGTGTATGCACATCTCACTATTATATTAAAAATATAATAAAATTATTTTGTGTCCATACAATATTGGTACAATAACTTTGATTTAAAAAATATTTTACAGATTTCTTGTTCTACAGCTTTTGCACAAACAAGCTTCTTTCTTGGAAATATTTTTTTGTGTGTTTCTATATTATGATTACAGAAGGGTGAATCAATTCAAACTAATCGGAATTCATTTAGAATTTTAGGAAAATGTCAATTTGTCACGAATCTGAATTTTTTTTTGCTTTATTAGCAAAATGGCCAAGAGCACAACACATGTGCTCTTACATGGGGCAGAGAAATCTGGGAAGAAGAAAGGAACATGGCGGTAGTGTTCCTCACTGTATGGGGGTAGTATTCCTCATTGCATGGCGCTAGTGTTCCTCACTGTATGGCGGTAGTGTTCCTCACTGTATAGCGGTAGTGTTCCTCACTGCATGGGGGTAATGTTCCTCATTGTATGGCGGTAGTGTACCTCACTGTATGGCGGTAGTGTCCCTCACTGTATGGCGGTAGTGTCCCTCACTGTATGGCGGTAGTATTCCTTGCTGTATGGGGTTAGCGTTCCTCATTATATGGCGGTAGTGTCCCTCATTGTATGGCGGTAGTGTCCCTCATTGTATGGCGGTAGTGTTCCTCACAGTATGGCGGTAGTGTTTCTCACTGTATGGGGGTAGTATTCCTCACTGTATGGCGGAAGTATTCCTCACTGTATGGGGGTAGTGTCCCTCACTGTATGGGGGTAGTGTCCCTCAATGTATGGCGGTAGTGTCCCTCACTGGATGGGGGTAGTGTCCCTTACTGTATGGCTGTATTCTTCAATGTATGTAGTGTGCCTTAGTGTATGGAGCTGTGGGTGGTGTCATTTTTTGCAACTTTTGATGACATTTTCAGTGCTATTATTTTAAAGACTGTATGAATTTTTTATCACATTTTATTGAATTTTTTTTATATTTTTCAAAATGGCAAAAAAATGACATTTTCAACTTATATTTATTATATTTTGATAGATTGGGCATTTTCAGACACAGTGATAGCTAATGTGTTTATGATTTTTTCAGTTTAAAGAATGTTTTTTTTTTTTTTACTTTTCTGATCTATCCTATCATATGCTGCCATATTACAGTGATAGGATTTCCCTCCTCATTCATTACAATGTGCTGATCGCACATTGTAATGAAGGGGTTGGCAAAGGCACCCTCGGGTCTTCGGAAGACCCAAGGCTGTCATGGCAATGTAACGCCGCTCCCCGATGACCTCACAACGCCATTTTTTTTACGCCATCGGCAGCTTTGTTGGCGGCGCTCTGCGGGTTGACACCCGCAATCGGTGCTAGCATCAACCTTGGGTGTTACCGGTAAGCCTTTTCTGCATTATGCAGCAAAGACTTACCGGTTATGGAGAGGGCTCAGCCCGTGAGGCCTCTCCATACACCCACACCTGGCTGTCAATTTGGCGAACCTGGTCAAATCGAATTTAGAAAAATTTGCCCATATCTAGTTATGATATTACAAATAAGAGAGCTATAGTCAGGATTGTTTCCTGCAAGATGTGTTGAATATAATCATATTTTAATATTATCGATATTATTATTTTGGTATACATCTCTTTTTCATTACATTGTATTACTTCTTTTTAGAGTCACTATCCCCTTTGTGTTGTTTTTTTACACAATAAATATGATGACATGATAATATTTGGTCTTAGTTTATTTATTCTATATATTTTATTATTTTTACAAAACTATGTTTATACTTCACTGGAGGAAATGAGATGCTATCCCTCAATCGCTTGTATTATTCACTGTAATACTTTAATATTTTATACTGAAGGTCAATCTATTAGAGACAGCCTTTGTTATTGGAAAACTACAGACCCAGTTGACATTATCAGTTGTACACCTGCCATGATAACCCGTTTCCCTGTGATTAAAGTTGTCTTTAGGTATAACAGTGGTAGCTACTTTTCCTCTGTTTTATTTCTTAAATGTCACAATCAGATCGCTGGTTCAAGTTCAGTACATTGCTCTTCAATATTAATTCATTGTAGAGCAGTGTAAACTATCGGAGCTTACAGACGCATGCGCAGACAGTTTTACAGTCAGACCCCCCAGGTAAGCATAAATTAACCCGTACGGTTGCACCCCACGTCACGTGACGAGGCGGCGGCGTCCTCGCCGTGACAGACATTTCACAGGTAATTTGCATACAGCTTTAGGACCTCATTGCTTAGGTTTACAGGCATGTAGAGGGACAATGAAGGGATAGAGACAATGCTCTCTAATGGCAGTTTATGAAAATATATTTAGTTTAGGGGGGTTATTTTGCATGACGGGTTCTTTTAAACTATAGATACATTTGTTCTATTAAGTATAGAAATTATTTATTGAGAATGTTTTATCGAGGAGTTGAAAATTTTTGGGTGTAGAGCATCAGTAACCCAAAAACTGTTGGTGAGAACTGTCTCTTACAGACTCCACACTGCTGTAAAATACAGATGACACCAAACATGTACAGAATAGAGAGGTCTCAGCTGGACAACAAAATATAATTTTACATTGGTCGTGAGGGGGGGATAAAAATATTGTCTAAAGGAGACAACCAATGCAATTATATCACATACCAGATTTATTATTACATGACCAGTGTTTCTGAAGCAGGGTTCTCAGAAATTTCTCACAAATAGCAAGAGACAAAAATAACTCATGTCCCCTATTCAGTGAGACTTCCTTATGTTCTCCTCTCTCTTCATGCCCCCCATGCTCTTCTCTTTATTCAGGCAGCCCCCTTCATGCCCCCCATGTTCTCCTGTTCATTCAATAAGCCTACCCTCCTCATGTCCCCCAATCATTTAGTGAGCCCCCTTATGTTTTCCCCTCATCAGCCCCATGTTCTCCCCCCCATGTGCCTCCCTTCATTCAGCAGTCAGGCCACATTATGTTCACACATTCATTCAATGAGCCCTCCTACTTTCCCCCCTTCATTCAGTTATCCACACTTATGGCTCCCTGCTCATGCCCCCATGCTCTACTCTTCATTCAGTGAGCCCACCCTCACGTACCACCTTAATTCTGTGATCCCCCTTATGTTCTCTTCCCCTCCTCGTGTTCTCCTCTTCGTACAGTTAACCCCTCATAATGCCCCTACATTCAGCGATCCCATCTTATATTCTCCTTCATCCCTCATTCAGTTCCCCCCTCACGGTGTCTCCCTCTTCCCCCTCACCTCACAGTCAACAGCCCTATTATCTTCTACAGACTAATGCCTGTATACTGCTACACCCTGTTGGTCATATGATCATGACATCATCAGAGGTCCAGCAGGGAAATGCAGTGTTTCTACTGGACATGTTTCATCATATTTTAGCCTTGGCAAAAGCACAATGAAACTGGCCTAAGGGGGAGGTTTAGTACTAGCCCTGGAGATGCCACCCCTGATATCCAGCAAGGGGCAGTGGTCAAGGGGATTTTCTCAAATTGCCTCATGGGTGGTATGCCCCTAAAACAGAACAGCACTATGTTAACTCCCCCCTCCCTCCAGAGTTATCAGGGACCAACAGCTCTTCCCCCTAGCAGTTTAATCCATACAGTGTTCTGTAAACACTCTACAGTTTTTCATCAATGCTCAGCGAAGAGCGTAGAGATCACAACTTCTGTGACAGGCTAGACTGAGGAGGATGTCTGCTAGATAAGGATAACTAAAAAAAAGTTGTCCTACAAGAAAAGAGATGTTGTTGTGTGGAATTCTTTTTTTTTTATAGGAGGGACAGTTTAACCTGTACCTACATCGAGCGTCTTTAAGGCAGAAATGACACAAGGGTTTTCCTGTGAGTGTGGGACTATGTGGGGGCTACAGGTTGACCAGTCTAACTCATGTGCAGGATCTTTCTATGCCTGGTATACAGGATAGACACAAAAATAAGTGTGTATGGGAATCCTGCCTATTTATTTGAGACTTTGTAGAAAAAAAGCATTGAGTAGCAAACAATGTAATCGCTTGTGTAAAAGGGTTGGACTAGAAATAATTGCATATCATTTACCAGGATTTTTGGGATATTTATATATAAAATACATATGAAAGTGCATACAGTGCGCCTCTGGGTTATTCTAATTACAGTATTACACTGTCTATTCTTATTACATTTGAGCTTTCCTTTGGCTCATATATAATATATTCTGATCAATGTTAATCAAGATTATTATTTAAATAAATTATTTCCAGGAGACAGTCCAGTCAGGTACTCAACATGATATGAAAGTCAATACCTAAAGGGAATGATTGCTATCCATTTACTCTTCTTAGTGTCTGCTGCTTTCACCTCTGGGGCAGAGCTGTGATCTCTTAGTATGAGACACAATCTTATTATTAGTTTATGTTGCTGCTCTCATCCTCCTTCTATACAGTAGCTTATGCCTGGTCTACAAGAAAACTCTTTTTGGGGTGATGTATAATAGTAAGCACATACTGAGAAAATAAGACTAGGCTTCATGTGCACAATAGTATGCTTGCTTGGGCTGTAAACCAGGGAGAAGGTTAGCGCACCACTGTTCCTTGAATATCTTTGCATTACGTGAAGTTTGCCTGTGTAGTGTGCAGAGGGCACCAGATTCCGGATTTCTGGGGCACGTTCTTAATGAATCTGCTTTGCTCCGACAGAGTGCACCAACTTTTTTTGCGCACCTTTAACATGGGGTGTGTGACACAATTATGTCTAGTTGCAGTAATAAATGTATCACAAGTTCCCACTGTGCAGTGGAACGCTCCTTTATGTCCAGAAATTTGTGTCACGTCGGGTACAGTGCAAGCAGTTTTCACTGAAAAGAACATGCAAAGTCAGACAGAAAACTGGTGCAGACACTTTAGAGATACATGTGCAAGCGATTTGCACATTCTTTATAGTGCAAAGTCAGACACTGTCCCAAAGGCTTAAATAAATGTGGGCCCATGTATGTAGTATATCTCTAAAAATCTGAATTTCTTGTATGTACAATGCAGCAGATGAGCGACACAGAAATGGGAAAAACATTTATGCATTTATTTAGTTTTTATTTATTTTATAATGAACTGTAATAATAATAATAATTCCTTTATTTATATAGCGCACACAGATTACGCAGCGCTGCACATAATCTAATCTGTATTTTAATTACAGGCAGTCCATGGGTTATATACAAGATAGGTTCCATAGGTATGTTCTTAAGTTGAATTTGTATGTAAGTCGAAACTGTATTTTATAATTGTAGTACCAGACCAAATTTCTTTTTGCCTTAGTGACCATTGCAGTTTCAAATTTTTTGCTGTAATGGGACCAAGGATTATCAATAAACCCGCATTACAGACACTTTACAGCTGATCATTGTAGTCTGGGACTAAAATAAATCATCCAGAAAGCTTCACCAGAGGTCACAGTGAGCAGAGGAGTCTTTAACTAGGGGTCATCTTTAAGTTGGGTGTCCTTAAGTAGGGGACCGCCTGTATTCTATTGTTCTTTTACAGCTGTGTGGGGCGCATGATTTATGTACAGATACCAATAATAGTGATCCAATAGTACAGTAGTCCATGACCATGAGACATTTATGACATCATGAAGGTCCCTAGTAAATGCCCAAATAAGAGTACTGAGTTCTAAAATATCCCGTGAACATTGATGATTTTACTTCCCTGGCATAGTACAACGTTGGGTTAGGTCAGCACAACCCCCTCTAATGCTACTCCAAACAATTGTGTACAGTGCAGATTCATTTATTTGCGTTAGGTGGTAAAAAGTTAAAATTGAAAATTATTGCTTTATTCAATAGTTATCATTTACAGAATGGGTAGACAATGCATGCAAATTGTTTAGAACTTGTAATAAAGTTGAATTACTAGGCTGTAAATGTCATAAATCCCACATATTATTGATTTGAAATGAGCATTGATAGCTAATGTGATATTGATTATTGAAAACTCTTACACCTTTTCCTTTATTCAGAATAATCAAATGCTATTGCCTCTGATGTAAACACTACAATAGTATAACTAGCATCGGTCACACTTCTGTATACAACATCTTGTATTACTCTTGCTGTCTGAAATGTTATATAAAATATAATGAAGCCTGAAAGGGGGTCAATGGGGTTAGTCACAAACGTACAGCATTTGTTTTATCACCTTTAGCAACAGAAGCTGCAATACTAAGTCCTATAAGAGTAGGGCATCATCCATGTGATCAATAGGAGGTGTTAGGATTTCAGCAACCAAAAAATAAGTGTTCCCCCTTCTATTTATACATACATATAAATATAGTTGTTGCTTTATATTTTCACTCAGTAATGTCCTGGTTAAAGTAAATGGATAGGCAAGTCATGTGAGAAAAGATTTATGCATTGTGTTTGGTGCATTCTCAGATGGCTGTATCCCTGTTCTATCCCTTTTTTATTTTTAAAGAAAATCCGGGTTGCAGATGGCAGATTAAAATGAACAAGCATTCCCTCCTGACCCAGAGTCATCTGTTAACCTTATTTGATCCTCTGTCATCTTCTCTACTTATTGCCTTGCTGATTATTACTGCATTACTTCACTGCTCCGGGGATGCCTTGCATACATATGAGTGATTATGCAGGATGAAACTAAGCCACAGAAGACAAACCATTTTCATTGCAGATACACGTCCTGCTGTTTTTAAACCTGACTAATTTTATTTTACTGCCCAGTCAGTGCTTCATTTAGCAGTTTTAACTTTGATGTTCCCCTCTGGGTCCACAAGATCTATTCTCCCCAGTCATGCATTTTATATAGATAGTTTTTGTCCAGTAGACATGAAATAACCTGCTAATTCTACCAATTACTGGTGAATAGATGAACGATCATCAACCAACACTAGCCAGAACTCATCGCTGGTCAAATGTGGACAACTAGTGGCTTCATTTCTGACTCATATAAAGTAAACACATTTTAGTATTGAGTCTTGTAGAGTCATGTAAAGTATTCCAGGTAAGTGATGTTGATGACTACTCGAGTATATATGGTAATTTAATGATGACCATAAAGAAGCCTTTATGGACCCTATACTCACTCACTCACTATAAATCAGGAAGGCTCCGTAGTCTTCTTTACAACTGCACAAAAGATGTCCTCTGCAAGCCATTATAGCATAAAAACTCTTTACATTTATTTTCACATCTCTGTAAAACTGTGGATTATACATCACCAAACTTATTTTAGTTCAACATCT
The DNA here is from genome assembly GCA_019512145.1 of Engystomops pustulosus. Classification (NCBI taxonomy): domain Eukaryota; kingdom Metazoa; phylum Chordata; class Amphibia; order Anura; family Leptodactylidae; genus Engystomops; species Engystomops pustulosus. The sequence continues at coordinate 86,796,101 of CM033642.1, read as the reverse complement.
ATATTCATATGGTAACATATTTTAAGCATAGCGTCCCACTGTCCATGGGGTTACACGGAGTGAGCCTCAACGTTTCATAGGTAGCTCCTCGTTCCCTTCTTTTACTGAGATGTGAAAATAAATGTAAAGAGTTTTTATGCTGTAATGGCTTGCAGAGGAAAATTTTTGTGTAATTCACAGAACAGGTCACCAATATTAGATCAGTAAGGGTCCAACACTTGGTTTCTTTGATCTCCTATTAACTGCTAAATGAAGCACTGACTGGGCTAATACGGTACAAAAAATCTTTTCGATTACTTCTGCATATTTTTTTTTTCATGTGAATAAAATTCTTAAAATCTTGGCTCCTACTGTAAAATTGTTGGATTTTCTTTTTTCGGAAATTATGCATAAGTTCAGTCTTGTGGAAACTCCTAGACTGCTTTTAGTCAACAGACACCATTCAACTGCTATCATAAAAACCTCTACATTGTTACCCAGCCAATTATACTATATTTTTATAGAAATTTGGATTCAGTGGTTTCTAGGTTAGGTTGAGCATAATTGTAGTCTTGTTGTGGCTTGTGGCTGTAATGTAGATGCTAAAATAATCAATATTACAATCATATAAATGATTGGCTGTGTGTGTATTCAACGGTTACAAAATTTGTGTAAATCTGTGCATGAATGTGTACCATAAGTGATGATACTTATGACAATTGTTATATGTAATCAGAACAGCTTTCATGCATTGACATATATGGTATAGATATATGGTATATGGTATAGATATATGGTATAGATTCCTCTGTTAAACAATCAGAGAAGATTCAGTACTGTACATATTAAATATTTCAATGATTGGCTTATTTTCTTTAATAAGGATCATCATAAGGCAAATACTATCATCAAAATTCCAGAAACACTATGATTCCATGAGAAACATGTAGGAGTTTTAATCATTTAGTTGCATCACCAAGACAATCAATAAAACGTATCAGGAAATGTCATCCAAGATCACATGTGACTAATTGCCAGTCAATAAGAGCTGTCTTCTTATATCCTCCTTTTGTTAAGAAATAATTTAAGCTTAGTAACTGTGAGATTATTCGTCTGTCTATTCAGATGCGTATTGGTGTTAAAATAAATTTACACAGCCAACAACTTTTCTTATCTAAGCTTCAAATCACTGATTTTTAAAAATAGTTTAGAATGTCTTTTTAAACTAAATAATACTAATTATAATTATAGTTGTTATTTTACTTAATATGTAAATAAGGCATAGAAAAAAAGAAGAGGTAACATCCCCTGTTGACCGGAAAACTTATTTGCATAAACATAAAAACTGAACTTTTTTTCTGAAATGAGAAATGAAAGTTGGCTTTGACAGTGCTGTATTTAGCATTGGGGTGATTTGAAAGCTGGCAGACTCCCTAAAATTCAGAATGGAAAAGGATAGAACATTTATGAGCAATTATTTACATTTGCAAACACTGATATCTGTCAAAGACACCTAGATCTAAATGTAATAGTTTCTAAATTAATAGAGTTATTTCCCATTTATTGGCCCATGGCAAAGTCATGTCTTTTAGCTGTAAAAGGACACCTGTCATCAGGTATCTGCCACTAGTCCTGTCACCTCTTCCTGTTGGAGCAGCTCACAAGGATTCCATCCCAGCCTTTATCTAGTTATTTCATACATTAATCATTGTAAAATCACATTTTCTTTATTATTAAAATGAGGCTGGTCACATGGTCAGAGGTAGTTATGTCACCCCTGCTCCCCCTCCCCTCTCTTCCCCCTGCTCAAATCTGTGTGTAATGTATAGTAAAGCATTGCTAGTGTCTGTGCTTTATCTGCTGACATGCTCTCCCTGAGACACAGACATCAGCTACAGTACAGCAGTACTTGATATGTTCTGCTATAACATGGCTGCCTAGAGCTGTTGTATCTCTCCTATACACACAGGCTGCAGGGGCCGCCAGCACCAGGAAGCACATGGAGGAGCCATTACACCATTATACCTCACATCATTATACAGGCTGTCAGTCATGCACTGGGGGTGTGGCTGTGCCTCCCACTCATGAATAAGGTGGACAGCTTGAATATGATAATGACTCATTGGACATCTCATAGGTCGTTTGCATACAGCTTTAGGACCTCATTGCTTAAGTTTACAGGCATGTAGAGGGACAATGAAGGGATAGAGGCAATGCTCTCTAATGGCAGTTTATGAAAATATATTTAGTTTAGGGGGTTATTTTGCCTGACGAGTTCTCTTTAAAGGGATTTTGTTGCCAGATTTTACTCCATTGAGATATTCTTTCTAGAATTCATTCATTTATGGAAATCTCATCCATTTACTTATAAAATAATATCAAGTTTAGTAGTGTCAGTGTGTCACGGCCAACTGTATGGGTTATTTTATCCTCCTCAAACTTGTGCTCACCTTTCACTCAGGACACAAATTGAGCATAAATCACACCTCATACAGCTCCAGCACCCCCCAGACCCGCTGCCACCACTTACTGCATTTATACTGGCACCAATAAGTATCCGACTCTACATCAACTCTTCCTTCTCAGGCAGTAACCTTGTCACACCACTAGACATGCACACTCAGCACTTTAGCAGTCACACAGCTAACCACACTTCACAAGGCTATGAGTTCGCAGAGCATACAGGGACCAAAATTAAAGTGAAAATCTTTAATTACAAAGAGTTGATCAGTGCATAAAAAAAGATATTAAAAACAAAAGAATTACAAAATAAAATGACACAACACGGCAAAATAAAAAGGGAGAAACATAACAGAAACTTACAACTTAAAGTAAATCCTGATTCCCCTGAGGTGGGAGAAATAAGGAACACACTCAGCTTGTCAGGCAGCCCCCAAAATGTGAACATCATTTCCTGTATTTCATATTGTTTTATATCTTCTCAGTTTGGTTCAGGTTTCAGAACCTCCCATTCATTAATTAGTCCAGAGGGTCATTCAGGATTGGGCAAAGTGTTAATGAGGGGGGAGAGTCCAGGAATATTAAACAGTTCTTTGTTTTTAAATCCACATGTAGGGATGGGGGTAGGTGCAGAGGAGAGGTGACCAAATGGCTTTTGAGGTCCCCACAGAACATTCTGCAGGTCAGAGTTTATCAGGTTGTAAGGATCTCCAGGATGTTGTAAAGGAAGCCTGGATGTTTCAATAGACGCCACATAATTCAACAAAGTTTGTAATTGCCCTGTAGTTAAACAAATCTTATACATCTTATACATGATATCTCCTTGACACAGTGGATGTGTCATTTCAGATGCCCCTATCTTTTGTTCTATAATACCTATCAACATTTTTTGTGTCAGATGAGAATCCAGTCTTTTAAATTACATCAGGCTAGTTGTTCTGTGAGCTACAGACAGGGCCATTATCACATGAAGATTTGTCCGACTTGAGTCCTGGGGTCGGCCACTAGGTGGGACCTGAGATGCAAGGCCTGGGATGAGAGGTAGGGGAGGATAGATGATAGGGCGACACCCTCATCTGCCACTGTGGGGGCTCTGTCCTGGCCCTCATTATAATTTTTGTGACCCAGGGGGTCATAGAGAGGCATGGATGGCAGCATTCGCTGGCACCCTGGAGCAGAAAAGCGCTGGAGAGAGAAAGAGCTGGCTACAGGTATTTCCGATAGGTGAGTATTCATTTTATGTTATATGAAATGAATTAGGGGTGCTGTGTGTAATCAGTTCAGGGGGTGCCGTGTATATAATAAATTGAGGGTGCTGTAATCATTAATTTAATTCATTGCAAGGAATTTTATATAGGAGAATAAATTTATAAAACGCTTATATGCAATGTGACAAAATAGTATAAAATGGGAAATTAAAGTGTGGGGGGCCAAAAAATCTTGTCAGTCAGGAGCCACAAAAATTCCTAATGGTGGCCCTGGCTAAACTAGATCGAACTAGATCTCACATTTTCAACTATGCCTTTAACTGCTTGTATCTCTGGTTTGGTAGCTCACAGAATTACAATCCTGATGAGATCTGAAAGATAAGATTCTCATCTGCAATCTGATGCAACAATTTTTTCTAGTTACTATAGAAACACAGATTGGGGCATCTGCAGAGACACTCCACCTGTAGCCTCTAAATTTGATGCATCTCAAGCAAAATATGACTCTTCTCTGCCCATTTTCAAGTGACTTTGGAGGAGGTCTTTTTAAAGATAGTAATATTTCACAAGGGAATTATAGAATGTATATATAATACTCTACTTGTGGGCAATATATCCTTAATGGGGTAAAATTTGGTCACAGTGTCCCTTTAGTGAACAGCTCCAACACATACAGTGTTTTGTGATGAAAGGTTAGAAACTGGCCTTGGCAAAATGTCTGCATCCCAACCTTGTACAAGAAACTGCTGATTTCGAGGGCCCCAGGCAATTTCTAGGGTTACTTTACTGGTATACTACATTTTCCAATGAAGAGTGGCCATTATTGACCATATGTCCATAATTTTATGATTTCCCCTCTAGAGTTTGTAACTTGGACATTTCTGTTCCTCTCAACTCTCATTTACGCCAAACTCACTCAGGTATGAGCAAAGACTGCAGCCATACAATGACACCTTCCAGCGGGTATACATAATTGGTATATGCACTAATACTAAAGTAAAGGAAAGTACAAACACTTCATATGGATCAATCCTATTAGATTTGTGAATAATGTTACATGTGTTATACTACTTTATTTCCATCTAGAACAGACCTTATAGCAAGAACACATTTCCAACTTTCCAACTTTGTAATTTATTCATGATATCCTGGAATTTGCAGCGTAATGATTTCACTTTGTCTGTCATTGCGACGCATAGGAGTTTATGGTCCACACATTTTCATCCTGATGAGAATTTTAAATGGCAAAAGTGAAGTGTAAAATACTTCGAAAAATGTACTTGTAAAACACGACATAAGCAGCTAGAATGAAGCAAATTCAGAAGATACTGAATAATGCATGCAATAAGTATTGTATTCAAATGAACAGCCTTCTAGGTTTGCTAGCTATACTTATACTCAAATGGCTAACTTTTCCTAATTTCCATTCTCCTAAGAGTGGCACACCAATATCTTTATTTAAGGTTTATAGGAATAATTGTGGGTGGGAATGCTATGTTCATGCAAAATACAATTCCTCTTTGCTATTTTTTTTGTACTTCATGTGAAACAGGCTTGGCAATTATTTTTACACCTTGGCCAAACAGAAAGACATCAAAATTGAAAGTGAATAAAACATTTTTATTGGCCTGTGTAACAATGTTTGCCTTTGTCCACTAAGGTCTCAACAGATCAAAGTGTCAATTTACTTACCGTATATACTCATGTATAAGCTCAGTTTTTCAGCACAAAAAATGTACTGAAAACCCCAAACTCGGCTTATACTCGAGTGAAAAAAAAAAAAAAAAAAAAAAACCCTCACCTCTCCGGCGCCCCGGCAGGTCCCTGTGACGTCGCAGGCTCTGTTGTCAGCGGGTATAGTATTGTGTGTGCCGGCACACACACTGATGTCAGCGGCGGCCGCTGACGTTAGAGGTGTGCGCTGCACGGGATTGCCGCTGACTGATGCATCACACAGAAGACCTGCCGGGGCACCGGAGAGGTGAGGTTTGTTTGTTTTTTTTAATCTAATGTCTGTATAATGGGGCGGGGTAGGGGCTACATAACCAATGCATTTCCCACCCTCGGCTTACATTCGAGTCAATAGATTTTCCCAATTTTTGTGGTAGAATTAGGGGCCTCGGCTTATTCTCGGGTCGGCTTATACTCGAGTATATACGAGTATATACTTGTTGATTTCATTTTTGTATATACGGTATATACTTGTTGATTTCATTTTTGTTTTGTGATTCTATTTGACAAACTCATTGGGGGGAATTTTTAATACCCCCGCCGGTAGGAGGCAATACCTTGTATACGGGAGAGGAATACCTTGCACCGGCCTACTTTGTACCCTCTTCACACCCCTCCATGCCCATTTTGTGTGTAGATGGCGGATGGGAAAAATAATTGAAATTAATTGCAGTGCGCTAGCAAATAATTAAGGGCTTGTACGCCAGAAAACTGGCATACAATCCCTAATAAATGTCCCCCACAGAGTTCACTTCGTTAGTCTGTTCCATACAAAAGTTGAAAAAATAGGGCATACCCGAAAGTTTATCAGAATGGACACATGGATCCATTTATAAAAGCTACTTGGTGCAATAGCCACAACTGGAAATGTGTAGTTCAATTATGTAAGACTACGACTACGAACACTTCAACAAACAGTAGGAAATGATTCTGGTCTGTAATATGAAGTTATACTTGAATAACCATTGAATGACCTGTCCTGAAATTGTCAACAGCTTTTACACCACTAAACTTAACAACACCCTCGGGTGGATAGTAAAATATTTTTAAAATATCATATCCAAAGTAATATGCAAATTAGATTAGACAAGCCAATTTACACCAGAGAGGGTAATGTAAGAGGGTAATGATGACAATTCTTTGGCGGTGCCCTATAGTTGGAAATTTGGATCTTTGCTTGCAACTCACACTCCTAACAAAATGTTTCGATCTCTGTATCTGTATCAAACAGAACCACAACCAATGCAGGTTGAGAGAGGAGATTCTCATTTTTAATATGATTCCCAAAGCATAGTATGAGCTGCTGTAGAGTCAGCGACTCATCTCAGGCAAAAATTCACTATGCTTAGCTCATTTACATAGGAGATTGTTTTTCTTGGTAAACAGGCAACTTTTTTACCTAAATGAGAGAATACTGCAAAAGACATTTCATACATTTGATGACAGGTGACAGGTTTCCTTTAATAAGCTAAAACACTTTAAAGTGTTTTGCTGATGTGGTGGTTTAACATACATATTATTATTTTTTAACACATTAAATTTTTACTGGGATTTTTATTTTTATTTTGGATTAACTTTATAAAAAGTAAAAAAAATATATAATTTAAAAAATGTGTTCTATGTTGGGTTGTTTTAAATAAACAATATGTATAATAGGGAAATAGGGGAATGGTTTGAATTTTTTTATTTGGATATTATTTTGTGTTTGTGTTTTATTTGTTACATAGTTTCTCCCCCAGAACATCATTTAGGATGCCTGGGAAAATATCCACTTAAAACTAGCTTTCCCTAGACACAACTCTGCACACCCAAAACCAACAATTTCATGTAGGGCCAACTCCAGGTTTAAGTAGCTCCTCTGTTCACTACTTTACTTGTTATTGGCAGGTGAGCTCACACAATTTGATCAGAAATAATATCAAATGACCCATTTACAGTATATAAACCATCAGAGTGCCATAGATAACCAAGAGCCGGTGCTCAGGTACACCAGCCTCACATAGACTTTGAATGGAGCAACAGGATCCATTTTTGACCAGCTGCTCCATCAATTAGTATGAACGATACTGCTGTTCTTGTCATTGGTGAGGGTCTCAGTGGTCAGACTGCCACAGATCAGGTTGTTAACCCCAAGTCACAGTGTTTGGGGACAACAATTAAAGTAGAACCCCCCCTTTAATGATTATATACATTTTCACTTAAAGGAGTGTGCTGCTATTTCTTGTGTAGTAAAAGAAGTAAAAACAAAACCTGCACATTCACGTACTCAATACATCAAATCATTTAGTGGCATTAGACAGTGCATTTTTTTTCTAGCTATTTACCAGTTTATAAATAAAACAATATAGAAAGAATGCAAATTGTAGTACTATAGCTTTCAATAAATACCCGAGTCAAGAGTTCATCAATACATGAAATACATAAAGCAGACTCTATGGTTATTATTTTCTATTGTGTCATTGGCTACAAGGGTTTTCTATTTGTCATTTTCAACATTGTTAAAAAGCGCACACATAGGAAACCAACTCATGACTGTGTTTATTCTTCAGCATTCAAGATGTTTTGATCAAACCAAAAGATATCCGAGTTTGATCATCCATGAAGTGGAGTATACACCAGCTACTTTAGGAGGGCAGGATAACAGAGCCTTTAAGCCGTTATTATATAACAAAACCCATCTTGTACTAGGTACTTGACTGCTCATGCATCAGGATCCTTTGGAGTGAATTCTAGCCGCAAGGCCACTTATACTACACTCCAGAGTTGCAGTCACTGCTCTGCTTTTGCTGTAAAACAAAAAAACTATTGTAGTATATTTCTGCAAGGAAAACCATAATAGTGTCATTTTAAATTTGAAGATACTTGCCAGTAATTTTTATGGGGAGTGGGGGTGCTTCATAATGGAAGCAGTTACATGGTTTTGATTTTACTTTGCAAGAGCAATGAAAAGAACAAAATGTCATAGTTATTTTTCCAATTAACTGTCAATGATAAAAAGGCCATATTGGGACAAAAATATCATGGCAAGATTTATACTAACCTGATACTGGTGTTTTTTCCCTTTCCTTTTATTATTATTCTGCGGCACATTTCTTACCCAGAGTTCATATAAAGAGCATTGTCCTTCTATAATGCACAGTACTAGGGCTTGCGACACAATTTGAAAGTTAAACGCTGCGCACAGTCCGAATCAGTCGGACCGTCCGTCAGCACGCCCCCTAAATTGTATCGCGTGGAAGCCAGCGCAGCTGTGCCACAAAAGGGTCGTGTGCGCCAAAATCCCAAATGCAGACACTTCTTAAACACCTGCGCATTTCTTTTATTTTTGGTGCATTTGGCTATTTGCTCAAAAAATTTGACTTTTTCATCCTCTAAGATAAATAAACAAGCTCAAAACCCAAAAGAAAAAATTGGGCAAAAGCCCAAAAGCCCCAGACTAAAGATAAATAAACCCAAATGTGTTTTGTAATGGTTAGTCAGGCAAGTAAATGGATCCAGCACTGCAGATCTCTTAAAAGACTGAAACATTTTTCTACTGTCTTTCCATATCTGGATCATATTATACTTGATGATTGAACTCTCTATTAAGATTATACTATCCAAGGACTGTCTGTAAAGAGTTAAGTTATTATCATTATTTTATCATTGGATACAGGACACAAATCTGATTTACACAAGTTTCTTAAATAAGAATAAAAGGCAAGGATAAAAAAGGATAGATTTATTCAACAAAGTATATTATTTTACTGTTATCCTCAGCACTGTTAATGTATCCAATTTTGTTCAAAGTTTAGTTTGGCTCTCAGTATTTTAGACAGCTTTTCTACAGGTTACATGACCCCAAATCTCCATATATATACTTAACAAGCTTTGGGCTTAGTCTTTAAGATCTTTCTTTAATGTTAATTGTAAAATTCCATAATGAATTTTGGGTTTTTAATAAAAATGAATGCTGGTTTTCTAATTTCACATTTAGCATATAGTGACAGTATGGTAGATCTATTAACCTCGTATTATTCTTCACCTAATGTTTTATTCATCATCAAGGTTCTCCTCAGAATTAGTGTATGAAAATGAATGTTAAAGTTTTATAAAATTGCCATTCCTAATACTAAAATCGATTAATTTTTCATAATTCATAAAATGTCATTAAAATCATACTAGGGAATAGTAATACAGAGCCATACAGTTAACACTGATTCTTCTTTTCTGTTGCTTAAAAGTTTTTTTTCCCATGGAGGTTTATACAGTTTTTACATTATAATAATTACTGAATTATTATTATGAAATGAGCCACCAATGAGCAGCTATTGATCCAAAATGATACTGAAATTTTTACCACTGGCAATTTGTAACCAGAAACTTATCCCCATCCCCACAATCCATGATGATTCAGACCCTGAAGGTAGTCAGACTATGTGCCAGCCAACAAGTTAGGTTGTAACCATAGACTATAATGTAGCTTTAGGAGTCACAGAGGTTGCGGCAAAAAGCATCCCAAGCACTATAATTAAGGCTAAAACAACAATTGTATCTGCATGCAATGTAATCAGAAGGATGGAGGGAACAGGAATGCTGGCACACGTGTTCATTTAAAGAGGACCTGCCATGCCAATTTGGGACCCAAATGGACCTGTGGTTTAGGCTCCCAAATCAGTCTGTATCAAGTATCTACATGGCCCCATGTAAAAAAACCATTTCTACTGGCTTATATTCGAGTCTCGATGAGCAACATCTGACTTGAATCTGCAGCTGTGTCAGCCCGTGCCCGTTCGCGGGATGCTGTGTGAGCTGGGATTAGTACGGAGGTGGTAGCGGCAGCATAGCTATTTTTGTTACAGTGTGTTGGCCTTAGATCCGGCTGACAAACATGTCAACAGCACAGAGCGCGACAGCAGTGCCTCCCTGGGCAATGAATGATGCTTTGTTTACTTCCCCCTGATTGGTGAAGATAGTCTACATCTTAGCCAATCAGGAAGTAGTAAAAAAAAGTAGAGGAAGGAGCGTGGACTTTCTGTCATGCTGTCAGGAAGGAGACGAGACAGTGTGTTCAAGGAAGAAGTCATCTCAGAAAGTAAGTCTATAAGGGTGGGGGGCCAGGAGGGCAGGGCTATCATGGAGGGGGGCTCGGGGGTGGAGCAGGGTAGGACCTAGCTCTTTTTTTTAAGTGATTGGGTGAGGTAGTAGGCTGGCATCCCATGTGCACCAATATGGGAGCAGCCTCCCTTCACATGTCCCTACACAGATATATATAGATATTTATATAGTCTGTATATAGTCTGGCACATGCAACACACCACCACCGCACCAACAACCATGGAAACAGGGCACACACCTCCGGCTTTTTATGTATTGGGCTGATTCTGAAAATATGGACCCACAACATTTTTTTCTACATTTCTGGCCCAAAAATAAAAATAAAATTACGTGGGGCTGTCCATATTTTCAAAATTATCCTGATACAATAAAACACCAGCAGCCAGCCATTACTGATCTGGGATAACCCACTGTTAGGGGGCTATTCCACCGCAATATTAACAGTCTGCAGCCGCCCCTGGACCTGACCATCATAGATATTCAGGTGCTGGTTTGTACCTGGTTCTTCCAAGCACCCCTGGTGGCGGTGGGTACCGGGGTAATGGTATGGGTGTTATTGTATGCCATCTTTTTATGGCAATTTTACACTAAAGCCAGCCCTTAGTAATGATACCATCAACTAGACAGAACCACTACCATGCCAATTTATACTAAGTGACACAAAAAAACAACAAATCTGGGCAACACCTTTAATCATAAGGAAATATGAGAAGGAAACAGATTAGATAGATATTATTGATGATAATGGAATTGTTACCCATATTTTACTGTCAGATATATATAAGACATTTGGTGGGTTAAATAAATCTAATTGAATAGCCTGAATAGCATTTCATATCTAAACACTGTATTAAAAAATATAAGTTAGCCTATAAAGTATGTGAGATGAGTTATAAATTGTGTATCTACTTAAAAAAGTCAAGAGGAATTCATTTGATATCATCTTTTCTAACTTTCTTTCCATTTTAGACTTTCTTATTGTTGCAACTGTAAAAGAAAATCAATTTACTGTGGTAAGGTATCTTTAGATGAGGAGTTTTTTTCAGAATTGATACAATTTATGAAGGCCTTCCATTTATACAGGTTCAAGAAATTCCTTGAATTTGTATTCTGCTAAAGAGATTATACCAAATAAATCACAGTCCTAACATTGCTTGAGTTGTTTTTAATTCACTTGACTTATCTCTGCCTCTTTATCACTAGGCAGTGTTATATATCACAAAAATTCCATTGCATTTTATCAAAACCGCTGGTACCAGAATCTGTGGAACTATATTTACAGCCATGTATCAGTTTGGGACAAAACAACTCTAGCTTGTAATAAAAAATTGCCATTTTAAGGAAACATTTCCCTCTAATTCATACTTTAGTTGAAAATTTATTATGTACTAGCCTTCTTTTGGCCTTCTGTAGCTGCGTCATCCTCTGTCCGTAAAGTACAACTCAGGATGCTCTGAGAAGTATAATTTTGTTCATTCTGTCCTTGGTAGTCTGAACACTAGTTTAGTGACTGACAACACTTGGATTGCAATGCGGCCTGGAGCAAGGTAATGTTGAGTGGACCCAAACCACAAAATTTGAGTTTGTACCGAACTTTGCCTGGTCGTGTCCCCCAGCCCCGAACTTCTTAAGCAGACAACCGCCACTTTAGGGAGGATCATCACTCTCTGATGACGTCAGTGTTATTGCTGTAGCATCCCTTACCACATTGACTTAAATGCCGCTAGTGACTTTGTCAAATCCAAAATTTCTCTAATTGCTATTAGAAAACTTTTATTTTTCATATATCCCCTGGTCCTTTGAGGTTTTTCAAGATTCTCTGAAAAACCCCTAAATTACAGTAAAACATACAATATATTTTCATCATACTAGAAAGTGTAAATTATCTTCTAATAAATATTAAAATGAAAAATCCTCGAATATGAACAGTTTAATATTTCCACTCCTAAACATCCCCTTTTTCAGGGTATATAATGTATGTGAGTACACATTTGTATGCATGTATCATCACAAAGCTTATATTCCATGAACTGTTATGTTTCGGTCTTTACATTTCACATCCTCATTAAGTAAATCTTCTTTGCAAAATAAAATGATAGCAGGGCAAATTTAAATAAAAAAATATTTCCGCAGAATAATGTGGCTTGAACGGTGGAGGTGAAATGAACTGAAGAGTACATGCATTGTGTCACACTGGGTGAAACTATTCATTTTATTTTCTCTGCAGTAAGCAGATTGTGCTGCTGTTCGCTGTTGTATCAAAGTGATACCTTTTTGGAAGCAGTCATAAACCTTTGATGCTCTCTCAGCATGATACCTTTCCTGAATACAGAGCAATGTTATCATTTTGTCATTTGTGAAAAATTCCCTTGGGTACTGAAAAGATAGACTGTACTGTGTAAATAAATTCAAAATACTTGCAGTAGCTTTTAGAAAGTAGAGCAGGTGTTGAAATACGGAAGGGGATATACACCAATCAATCACTACTATTCATGTATGTCATTTCATAACATTTATTTTTACTAATGGTCCCTCATTACTACTTTTTTCAGCTAACTCTGTAATGTGTTATTTTGTATCTATACAGTATGTAATTTAAGGGGTAGTCCAGTCATAACATGTTTGCTCGATCCACAAGATAGGGGATAACTTGATGAATGGTGTTTGGACACCCATGGATCAATAGAATGGGCTCTGTTGTGCTCCCATTGTACCCAAGGGAATGGAATGGCAGGTAGGACATTGTATCGGCTATCTCCTTCAACGCCATAAAATGAATAAAGCAGCCAGGCACATGTGCGATTGGCTTCTCTGTTCATTTTGGGTACAACAGACTACCCCACTTAGGAGCTGGAGAAAGCCTTTAGTAATCTGTAAAGTAATGCAGAATATTGTGGTCTTTATATAAATATAGGTTTACCATTACCAATAGTAATTTTAATATTTTCATGGTGTATGATTGAATAATAAAAGCGCAGGTTATTAAGTAGGTAACAAGTTTTTTTTAAAGAGTCATATTGTGGAAAAAAAAGACTTAGTCATTTATCAACTTTGCTCTTTCTATATTAAGGATCAGTCATTTAGTCATGGAAACGATCCTATTAGCAATTACCAGCTATAGTATCTTTGTGTATATGGCTGCCCTCAGGACTATATGACTGTTTCTTCTATTAAAAATTAGTATACATAAATGAATACATTAATAAATACAGGTCACAATTAACCTTTTCCATAAACTACACAATGGGGCTTATTTACTAAGGGTCCACAGCTCGCACTTTTGTTGGATTTTCCGACATTTTCGGAATTTGCACTGCTGTGACAGGTATTTAACTGGGGATTGTGTCGCAACGTTGGCTTTGATGCAACAGAAATCGTGGGGTACTGGGGGGGGGGCATGTCGTCGGACGATCCGACTGATGCAGACTGAGTGCAGCATTTAACTTTTGAAATTGTGTCGCAAAATCAAGCACTTACATGCACCACGTGCACAATCTTAGTGAATCGCGGCAGAGTGCAGTATCATCAGACAATGGACTTTTGGGGAATGCGTCCGGACAGGTAAGTAAATGTTCCCCAATGAGGATTATTTATCATGATAATTTTTGGAGTCAGATTCATTCTTTGACGTTTTAATAAATGTTCTTATTCTCCACTTGCATTCTGGGATATTTCTTCAAAATAATGCATAAAAAATGCATAAAACATACATACACCAGCAGGGGACTTGAGTGACTTTTAAAAAAAAAAAAGTCTCAAGTCATAAAATTGGCAGTTCTATGTTTATGTCAGTATAGTGAAATGGTGAAAATAGTCCTGCACTACTTTAAGCAGTGAAAAGTTACAAAAACCTCAATAAGCCACAAAAGTCCAGCAAAACCAATGATAAAAAACTCCCAATAAATAAATAGTATATAAAACTGCTCAGCTCCTCCTGCTCCACCGATCATTTTCACATTTTAGGACACCAAGTTTTCAATCTGCAATGTTACTATATGTGTTACAACTACGGTAATCCTAAAATGATTGACAGACTGTTTGCAGGAGAAAAGGAGAAAACACACCTTAGCTTTTGTTGTGCAGTTTTGTGGCAGTACCCCACATGTGTAAGTAAAAAACTTTAGGAGCCCATTACAGGGCACAGAATGGAATGATAATAATCTTTATTTATATAGCACCATTCATATTCCACAGCGCTGTACAGCTCATAGGGTATATACCGTATATACTCGAGTATAAGCCAAGTTTTTCTGCACAAAAAAATACACGAATCTAGAAAAAAACAAACCATGTACTCACCGTCCGACGACTCCCCGGCAGGTCCTCTTTGATCGATTGATGCTCCAGTATCTTCTCCGTCTCCCCGTGCCGTGCGAAGCAGGGATCGTGACGTCAGCCACTTGCTAACGTCCTACTATGTACGCCGGCATCAGCACACAGTATGATGTCAGCGAGTGGCTTACAACATGATCCTTGCGAGGGAGGGCTACATACTACAGGGGCTGGCTGACTATATAGTACAGAGGGCTTTCTGGCTATATACTGGGGAGGCTGTGGCCAATGCATTATACTCAGGTCGCTTATACTCAAGTATACACGATATATAAAAAAGTAAGACATTACAGATGTCTTATAATATTATATAATAATCAAATGAAACAATTGAAGTAAGGTCCTTGCTCACCAGAGACAATGAACCAGTCATCCTTTAAGGTGGCAGTCTCCAACCGCCAGGTCACGGCCCAAGACTGTGCTGTGGGCAAAAACTTAAACTTGAAAAAAAAGTTGGTACTTACCTCCGGCGCTTCTCTTCGCCTCGTGGCTCCGACTTTACCTCCCCTCTTGTTTCGGACAAAGGCACATCTCTGCCATCTGTGTGCCGGCAGACAGCAGAGACATTCGTCTGCCTGGAACTAGAGAGGAGTTGAAATCGTGGCAGCTAGGGAAATTGCGGTTAGGAAAAGTGTTTGGCCTGCCTGAAACAATGGGTTTTTAGGGCACAGTTGATAGTTTGGTACGGGAAGGGAAGGAGTTCCATTGAGCTTGATGGAATAGCTTTCAGGTGCCATAGCAGGTTTGAAAAGTTCCTGATGTACCAGAACAGTGCAAATGACCCTAATTTGAAAGTACACCCCTCATAGAATTTATCAATCATTATATTGAGCACTTTAACACAACAGATGTTTCATAGAAAGCATTAGCACTGGTTTGTATGAAGGAAATTTTTTATTCCAAAACACTTTGCTTTGGTCCTAAAATTGATAAGGGGTTTAAGAGAAACAGCATCTCCCAGTTTCTCTAGAATGCTGTAATATCTCAAATGGGGTCAAAAACTACTGTTGAGCTGCCCCAAAGTGCTAGGATGGTAAGGAATGTCTATTGGCTCTTGGAGGGAAAATTTTGCTGGAGCAGATTTCAGGTATGGAGCCCTTAAGATAGCAGGACTGTAAAAACCTCCAAAGAGTGACCCCCTTTTGGAAACTAAAACCCTCAAGGAATACAGTAGGAATATGTTTGAGGTTGCAAACCCTCATTGATTACATTTTATAAACTTTTAAGGGGGGGGAGGTGCAAGATCATATTCTGTAATAGATTTTTAACTCTATCTTTAAAAGGGTATTCCCATGAAGACAAGATTCTTAAATATACTATAATTCACTGTTATTAACAAAAATACAGCATTTCATATAATTCCAACCTGTCAGTATACAATTTAGCATTTTTGTTTGGTTAGATTTTTTTTTTGGAAACTATTTTTTACTGTCCCACTCTAGGAATTCACAAGTGATTATCTGATTACATGTGAAGGTAATGCACTACTGTATTGTTGTATGGCAGTGTATTAGAACATTCAACCTATGCATATGTAGGATCTAGTAGGCAGTTACAGCTGGCAGTCAATGGGTCTTTCGTTTGACCCCAGGGTTGCTATGGAGACAATGGACATCGCAATGGGCAAGGGCAGAGGCCTTGGGGCAGACAGCTGGTCTCCTGCACGGATTTTACTGGCTCTGCTTCTGAGCTTGTATGATCACAAGTTGTAAATAGCATTTTACTAGGTGACAGATTGATGTTCTATAATAGCAGATCCAAATAGACTGATATGTAACCCTAACAAGTTCTTCGGTCAATGTACCTTTCTTATGCACTGCGCTAATTACTTTACTATGTTTCTTCCACGAAAACTTATTTGCACAAAAAAATCTGAGGCTTAGATGTAAAGAATATCATGGGGCATGTGCCATTTAAACATTCTACAACCTGGGACCAATTAGGGGATCAACATCTGATCCTGTCTCAGGAGGACAACCCCCGCCCATGGAGAACCATTACAGAAAAATCAAGTTTTTAGAATGATAATTTTAGTAGATGAAAACATCCCTAGGTGGTTTCTAAAATACAGAACAAAGTATATTTTGGTTGCTTGTGAGTATTGTTCATACCAAAATCTTGTACAAGTGTATTATTGTAATAGTAACATTAATGATATAATAGGCTTATTATGTCGGCACTGTGTTTTTTTTATCAGGGATTCTAAGGGATTCTTTACCAATGCAAAGATGCTTTGAGAAAACATAAAAAAACAAAAATATAACATAACAAAAAACTATTGTAGTAAAAAGATTATGTAAAATCAGCTACAAATGCATCTTAGCTGTCTGTCATAAGTAAAGGGATCCACGGATGCCTCTTAAAAGACAATAGAGATTGAAATGCTGATATATAGATCCATATTTCAGGCTCACAAGTGATAAAATAGTTCTGTAATAAGAAAATTGTCATTCACTTTAACAGCACTGAATCAAAGTTTCTCATGTACTCTTACCAGAGCAGTATGAAATAAATCAAATTAACATTTACTGTTGATCTTTATTGCCTGGAAAAGAAGTTGGTGCTGTAAGTTGTTCCAAGACATGTTTACGAACTTGACAGAATATTCTTTTAGCTTTTGGCTGTCTTAGGCTCAGTTCACATTTGCGTTCTGCAGGTTCAGTTCCTATTTCCATTATGAATTGTACTGTAATTGGGTTCTACTTTTTCTATGTTGGATATACCGGGTTGCTCTGGCCTGCTGTTTAAAAGGGGAAGCAAAAATATCTTGCATCAGAAATCGCTATTATGCAAGACTTTCTTTTCATGCAGTGTGGGCAGCCTGTGCAGTCAGTGATTACAGGCCCAGCAAAGCTATGTGTCTTCCCATTGTAGTCTATGGGTCTCACGCTTTTGCAGATTGCATTGAGGTGCATCCTTTTTTTGTGGACCAATTATTCATTCTGTTGCTGAACCCACAAGTCCAGAAAATCATTACTTGACAAAGTTTATATAGAGGCAAGATGCCAATTACATCATTTAAGTCAGTCTACGGATGACACGGACCGTTTTGGCAGATGAGGGATTAAAAAACTGACTAAAGAAGGGACCTACTAGCTGGAGTTTCTGGACCTAGGAAAACAACGTTCATATGAAAGAGGCCTTCAGCAGTATTTTTGTTCATGACTAAACCCAAGCAGTGCCTGGATTTGCACTATTTCCTCTGTGTCACTGGGGAATATCTATCGGGGCTTCACATGTGGCTTTTACGATGGCTTCAGTGGCTTCACATCAGTGGCCCTCAAATAATTACAAGTACTTGCTTAGGCTACATGCACACAATGTATGCCCACTGTACCATAGTATGGCGGGCATACATCGACGCCGCGGAGGCGTATACAGCATATAGGCATATACAGCGCATGGCGCCATATTCTGGTGTGCTGTACCGTACCGCTCCCGTACACGTATAGAAGTGTATGTGGGACGTATATCGGCTGTATATACGATGGCTGTATACACGTCCCCCATACTTGTGTGTGGATGTAGCCTTAGAGCTGTGTAAGGCCCCTTGATGTATTGGGCTATCATATGCCAAGCCCACTGTCTCTGTCTATGAAAGCCGAGCTGCCTACCTGGTCCACACACTAATCTGCACTATGGTCATCTGCCTTGTGTGAACTTTTCGATTCACTTATAATTTGTTGTCTTTCTTTAAATTTCCATCTGCATCCCAAAGTCTTTGATAATTGGTGCCAACATTGTGTAAATGTATTTCAGTTATTTTCAGTGCATTATTAGTATATTTATAAACACATCCTGACACAGTGAATTAAATATGATTAGGACTATTTTTACATTTAGGTACAATTGTTTCATATAAAAACTCTTATTTTAAGGTTCTCTGTGTGCCAGCTGCCTGTTGATCCAATCAAAATGATTGTAAGACAATGCGTCATGAGTATGCAGGGGGCACAATTACTATTTTAGAATGAATTCATCCAAAAAGGCCCAAGGCAGCACAAACAAATAGAACCCTGCCGTCAAATACATAAGCAAAGCCATAGAAAACTGACTGTGCAAAATTCATTTGGCTGAATTAAAATACATGATTGTACAAACAGGCACTATGAAATTTAGCCAGTAAGTACATACCGTAGTAATTAAAATAGTAAATGTAAAGCAGAGCATATAAATTTGTAATCTCCGAGGATGATGAGCAATTTATCCAGGAAAGGATTCTCGACTTTCTCAAGGATGCTTGCTGGTTATGATGATGAATGATGTGCTCAGCAAGGCAAACTCAACTTCAGCAGAAAATTATTGATATGAGACACTGTGAGACCATTACCATAGTTCGTTCCAATTAAGCTATAACCATCAATGCATTTCTCTATTAAAAGCCTAGTAAAATAATGAAGAAAAATAATCAGAGCTGTTTTAGTGATGAAATAAAGATTGCTTACTCAACACTTCCACTGCAATATTACAGTGATGCAGGATGTGAAATTGACAGCAAAGAGTATAGACAGAAAGGTTCTGCAGATTCCAAAAAGGGAGATACTTGATTAGACAATCACTATTTAATAGACAATACTATTTAAATATATGTAAAGTATGGCAGTAGATGCACAGATGACTGTAACTTTGTACTAAGTTTGCATTCTGTCCTGCACTAGTGTGATCACTCCACTCCTGCCTTCCTAATTGAATTCCAATACACCTTTCTGTCGTCTGTTAACTTTGTTCTGGACTCCAGACAGTTAACTAGCTGTGATGGACAGTTGCCTCCTCCATTCACAATCCTTTCCTGCTATTCTGGATGTCAGTTAACAAATCCAATCATTTTCTTGATTCAGACTTTGATATCTCATAAGAGGGTTGTTCGGCCTATTCACAGTGATAACTATCTTTCTTGAAGCCTTCTTTGGAGCTTGTTAGTGTGTTCTGGACTGTCATTTTTTGGCTTTTTTAATCTATGCCTCTGACGGTCTGTTTGTCTCTTGTTTCTGTACTGCATTGTCCTCTTGGACAATGCAGGCACTATTCTTCTGTGCTTGTATTATCCTGTTTGGGGTATTGAAGGGACAAGATTCGGGGATGACAAACAAGACAGTAAGCCCTAAACTGAAGCCCCAAAATGTCACCTTCCTGCTTACTGGGTCCACCCTAACCAGTGGCCAGTACCTGGTTGACCTTCCCTTCCTATTGCAAAGTGAGGACAAGAAACAAGACTTACGAAACAATAAAACAAAGTGAGGTCAGAGGTCTGGGTCTTTGCAGAAATAACAAATACGGCACAAAGTCAGAATACAAAGGGGTAGTTGGAATACATAAGCATAGTGAAGCGCAGGTCCGGCATCGTAACACAGTGAAATATAGGACATGTCCTATATTTTGTCATGTTGTAGTGAGACAACGTGTGCTCAACGCACAGTGACCATACGCCATAGGCTTCAATTAGGACCGCTATCTGGCCATAAATGATATGGCCCCCATTATGGGCCTGTGACTGTACTCTAACTAATAGCAACTGTAATAAAATAGGTAGAAAATCTTACTTTTGAAGTAGATTGCTTGTCAATTTTTGTCGTCTTTAGGAATCAGTCATGAGAGAATATATTCAGACATTGATTATCCATGTAACCACAAATCAATGTGTCTATTTTCGCAGACATCTTTCTGAATATTTTAGCATCCCTTAGATCAGCATCTATACCATATAACAGTTTATTTGACTAAATTAAACACTTCACCTGGAAAATATTCTTTCAGAAATACATTTCTGAAAAATGCAATGTGCTTCATAAATATGGGCAAAAAATGGGGCGGTATTTTGTTGCCTCTTTAACCTACAGTATTTACATACTTAAGTTATAGGTATTTGTTTTTCTTTGAGAAAAAAAAAAGATAAGCACTATGTCAAAGAATAAAAAGAATGCTAAACCTCCCAATGTTTGTCTTTTTGGAAAACAGTTTTTTATAAGTACTGTATCATATAATATAATAGTTTCACACCAGTATGCATGTTTTTCCCATTGTTGTGTGGCATTGGACGTAATATGTTTGTGACTATGTATCTGTGACCAGTATGAGGAAATAACATCTTATGTACTGGAAAAAAAACAAAAATAATAACGTAAATATGTTTCTAATGTGTTTTCTAATATAATAATTATTATAATAATTATTACAGGCAGTCCCCGGGTTACATACAAGATAGGGACTGTAGGTTTGTTCTTAAGTTGAATTTGTATGTAAGTCGAAACTGTATATTTTATCATTGTAGTTCCCGACAATTTTTTTTTTTTGCCCCAGTAACAACTGGAGTTTCAAATTTTTTTGCTGTAATAGGACCAAGAATTATCAATAAAGCTTCATTGCAGACAATTTTAAGCTGATTATTGCAGTCTGGGGCTATTTTAAAGCATCCAGAGAGCTTCACCAGAGGTCACAGTGGGCAGAGGGGTCTGTCTGTAACTATGGGTTGTCTGTAAGTCGGGTGTCCTTAAGTAGGGGACCGCCTGTATAATGATAATAATAATTTCTTTATTCAGATAGCGCACACAGATTACACAGCACTGCACAGAGCTTGCCAAATCAGTCCCAGTCCCCAATGGGGCTCACAATCTAATCAACCTACTTTAAGAAATTATTCTTGGTCGAGTTCCCCTTACTAACAACTTTTCATCATTCTTTTCAGATAACATTAGCCGTTGTACCGTTAGTCTATGGAGGCTAACAACATGCTTGGATCTGATCTCTCTGTGTTTGTTATATACTGCCCGGCTATAGTCCTCTATTGGCATCATTTCTAACAAACATCTTATCAACCCATGTTCAGCCCTTCTCAGTGGCAAAGCTAGAGTTTCAGCACAGGGGTGGGGGGCACATACATATGAGTGGGCCCCCAAACAAATGCTTTTAACTACATAGGCACATAATACTATTTCAGTGCTGCTAGCATTCAGCAGGTTCATGAAGCAGAAGAACACTGTGTGTTCTGTGAACTCTGCCATTTTCACAGCGTCATTGTGTCTCCCCCATCACCTGTATCTACTGCTACCTTGGAGCTCCCAGCGCACACAGCTTTCTTCTGTGACTTATTACTGCAGAATTTGCCACCCTGGTGGCTGTGACAGAGAACATAATAATTATAATTCTATAATTATAATTCTTTATTTTATATAGCACCTACAGATTACACAGCACTGCACTTGCCAAATTGATCCCTGTCCCCTTGGAGCTCACCTACCAGTATGTTTGGAGTATGGGGGGAAACTGGAGGACCCGGAGGAAACCCAAGCAAACTGGAGAGAACATACAAACTCTTTGCAGATTTTGACCTGGGTGGGATTTGAACCCAGAACCCCAGCGCTGCAAGGAAGAAGTGCTACCCACTCAGCCATCTTGCCGCCCTTGTTATATACTGCCCGGCTATAGTCCTCTAACATCTCCACACTCTGTCCCCTCTGTCAATATAATATCCTCTAGATCAGTGATTTTCAACCAGTATATGAACTGTTGGCAGAATACTCAGCATATGAGCTGGTACTTTTAGGACTCCAGCAGCATACTGCATATAACAATGAGAAATGTAAAATGAGAAATACTATAGTCATGAGGCTGGAGTACTACAAGTACCAACTCATATGCTGAGTATATGAGCTGGCACTTGTACTCTGGCCTCATGGCCATAGTACTTCTCATTGTACCCCTTTATTTTGCAGTATATGAGCCACATAAATATCAGCACCATATACTAAAACCAGGGAGAACTTTTGAGGAAGAGCTCCGTGTGTGTCTTTCTACCATTCCTGCCAGGATATCCCTTTTGTGTTTATCGAAACAGGCCCAGGTTTCACAATGAGTGGGTAAAATAAATTTAAAATCTATATTATTAACTATATGTATTATATGACTGTTTTAGTGTCATTTTGTGCTACTTTGGTTGGTGGTGTGCCCCAGGATTTTCTATGTATAAAAAGTGTGCCGCGGCTCAAAAAAGGTTGAAAATCACTGCTCTAGATAACAGCTAAGTGCTCCACAATGTGCCCCCTGCATATACAGATAATACACTGTGAGCCCTTCAAAATATTATAATATATACTACCGTATATTTCACCCTCATTAATTCATATCCTACACATGCAAATCCTAATTAATTTAGATAACAGAGCATCCCCAGTAAATATGTAGCCCCAGCACATGCCCCCCACTATTTATGTAGTCCCAGGCTTTAAGCACATGCCCCCGCAGTAAACAAGTAGCCCCCCCACATCAGGAAGAAAAAAAGGGGTTTCCCAGCTCACCTCCAAGGTCACGTTGAAGTCGGCATGGAACCCGCCTTGTTTGCACAGGCAAAATACTGAGAAAAATAAATTTGATGGTCCAGCCAACAACGGTGATCTTTCAGACTTTTATTTCGTCAAATTTCATTTATCCACAGTGTTAATCCATAGTTCCTACGCGTTTCGAACGAACTAGTCGCTCTTAGTCATGGAACTAAGAACTAGAATACCCGACGAAAGTAAATGAGCCCCTATGTCTTAGTCTGCCTCAATATGTCAATGTATACACTCAGCATATATGTCTGGAGCTTTGCCATTGTATACACTGAGCATATGCAAGAAAACTAGATGTGAATCCAACCTAATCTGTACATCTGTAACATTTTAAAAGTGAGAGGAGAAACTGTTTATGCTAAAACTGCTAAAATCATTTAGGAGGGTATTGTCTATATTTCAATGATGTCTGGGAGCTCATTTTTGTGAGTAAACTATCTACAAACTACTATGCTCAGAGCTGGATACATAAACACAAAGTAGATCATACAGAAACCCACAGTCTGCCTGAAATTCAGATCTGCCTTATCAACAGAGAAATAAAATAGTGGGGCAGCCTGTTTTGTTTATCAGCGGTTGTCATGGTTTAAACAGCAATCAATTGAATAAAATTTCCTGATAGACGCACACTCGGCTACTGCCCAACTCTCAATTTTTGAGAGTATAATCAAGACTTTTAATATTTCTGGTGAAAAGCTTTATTACACTAGTGGGATCTTATTTCCTATACAGAGGAGTGGGCGATTTGTCGTGGTAGGAGTGATTGGAATCCCGGTACCAGTTGTATGTTTTCACATTGGACACATTGCAGGGACCAGGATCATCCAGATGGATGCATCAGCATGGACATCTAGCGTAATTCTCCTTGAAGAAAAAGAAAGAACTACCTCTATTCCAAAATTCAGAACTGAGATTCTAAGGTACTGTTTATTGCCTGCTTAATTTAGTTATCACTAATGCACAATGAAGCAGAGGATATTGTCATTGTACCTTTCCTCTTGACAATGTGGAAGGGGCAGGGTCACTCAGTTATATCCAATGTACTTTTCAAAGCCAGTGCTGGGGAATAAAATGGATGGTCCAAAAGATAATTTCAGAACTTGGCTCATAATTTTACTTCCTTTTTAGATGTTTTTTTTCCTCTGAGTCGTCTTTAAAGATGTCCTTATTCTGGTGTCAGCTCTCTTAAGTGAGAAACTATCCTTCGATAATTAGGTATTGTTGCCAGGGAGTCCATTAGTTGGTTTTAGTGCAGCATTGTAACACTAGAGAATGATTTTCCTTATATCTAATTTTATTTTATGCTTTCTCCAAAATATATGTACATAAAAGGGAGATAATGTAAAATCTTTTTTGCATAATGGATGCTGTAAGATAATAGAATCTCATCTGTGAACTGTGCACACAGGGTTTGTATGCTATAACTACGGAGATGCATAGGTTTGCATGAAATTTAGAAGAACAGAAGAATTTGTTTTCTGTAATCAAAGTTTTTACTATAAATGTGATAAAGCTGGCTTATTGCTATGGTTTTATTGGTTTTTAACTTCCATAACCCCAGCATTAATGGATTTCCATGTAATGCATAGATGAGAAACATTCAACGTTCAGTGAGAGCAATTCATATGGAACTGTGGAGAAACATCTTAAGTTTTTATGAATGGCTGTAATAAGCTAAAGAGAACCTGCAGCCATAAAATTTAAACATGTATGTTTTAGAGCATGTAAAACATGTATAACAAAACTCTATATCAATCTGCTGAGCTCTTTCTGCTCTATAACATGCTGTCTAAAGATTTATATTTCATTCGTTCTCTTAACTGGTGATGACCAGTCCGGTCTTCTGAAATGTGCAACTGCCTAGAGAAAATACATCATAACAAAGCTACAGTAAAAAATATTAGGTATGGAAATATTTCTAGTCTGTGGAAGTAAACAGAAGAGATAACATTACAGCCAATGTACTGTGATAACATTCTAAGGATATGTAAATAACATACCCTAAAAATAAATGAGGAGATGATATCAACACTACAGCTGATATAGAAGCTTCTATAATTGCTCGCTTTTCTTGAAGACGACTGTATTGCTGGACTGGAAGTTAATATCTCTGGAGACTTTTGTTTGGAAAAAATAATTGCCTTAGAGACTAAATTGGGGAAACAAAGCTGTCAACTACATGGTTAGAATGGAGATTTATCTTCTGGTATTCTTCCAAGCTATGCTCACCACGTACACATCAAATAAGTAATAATATTGTCTCTAATACAGCTACTTTGTTCTTTAGGAACTAACATATTTAATTTAACTATTTCTGAGATAGGGCAACTTTTTTATTACATTTGGTGTAGGGACTTCTAAGGGTTAGTTAGTGAGTCCATGTGATCTGCTCATTATTTTAACAATAAAAATAATCTTTATTTATATAGAGACATCAAATTTCATTACAGATAAAGTAGAAATAGTAGTAGTGTAATTTGGGACAAAATACTACAGAGTAACTACTACAGGAGTAACATGTTGTAGTTACTAATGGCTCCTACATTTTTTTTAAATCCTGAAGGTCACATTAGAACCACACAAGTCAATATGTCATTACATGTGCTAGAAATATACTCTAACTTTCTATTAGAAGATAAAAAAATAATAAAAAATCTTACTCAATGATTGGAGCTAAATACAATGTTACTTGTTACTTTAGGAAGATGAATTTAAAAGTTGACCATTCTATTCTATTTTTTTAATAAACATGGTTGCATTATAAATTGTACTAAATATCTTATTTGTACTAAGTATCTTCTATTTTACTGGAGAACAAAGCAGACAGAATTACCTAGACAAGATGTTATTCATCATAAGTATCTCTAGTAATTTAACACTTTGATAGAAAAACACTGACTTTATGACAAAATGATAACTATAGAAAAAACAGTTTGGGGGAAATGTATAAAGCCTTGTTCAGTAGTTTTCTGGGTAACAAGTCTTTTCTAAAGAGTCCCATTTACTTTTGATGGAAGTGGGACTGTCAGGAGGTGGACAGAGGCATGAATGCTATGGCCCGCTGTATTTACAATAGTCTTTTCTAGAGAACCAGTGGAGACTATGGCTAAAATCTCCGCCAGGTCACCTTGTCTAAACAGGTCAAACCTGGTTTAGATCCCATCAGGACCTATTAAGAGGTTGGAGATTTAGGACTTTATGGGCCAGTGGGACAGCAGTCTTAATAACTTCCCCCATATAAAACTCTATGGGTTAATGAGAAGAGCCAAATCTTTATTGTATTTATTGCTTTATTGTCTAAAGTACCCAATTCTTCATAAGGGGAAGACACACCTTATTGGTGCCCTAGGGTTCCTGGGCCCAGGAAAAATTTCATCCTTCGCACCCTCTCAAGTTACGCCCCTGTTTATGTCGTAAAGCAAGTAGGTGTCAATGTCTAGAATAAAACTAGAAAATTGGGGTCCAAAAATGATATAAAACACCATTAGAAAAGATCAATGTGTGGCCCATCTTGCTGAACTGATCTAATCTGCTTCTATTTGATCCATTCAAACTGTAAAACTATTCAATATTTCAATATTGCAGATGATAAACTAATTATAATGAGTAACACAGAACAGATAATATTATACATAGCTGTGGATAGTATTAGGTTGAGAAACTACACTCATTACTATAACTTGGTGGATAGTAAATTCATATAGAAGAACCTGCGCAAGATGCCTGCTGCAATGTCACATATAATTAAGAATGAGGCTTTGATGAATGATATAAAGACATCTTCTTAACCAAATATATATTGCTATCCATTGCTCCGAGTGCCACCTATAATTCTTTCTTCTGGACGAGAGGTTTACAGGTAAACTTATTCCAAGATATACCGTATATGACAACCAAACAACTGAACATTTTATATACAGTCTGTTTAATAAAAAAAATCATTCAACTGGTAAATAGTTATAATTTTTTTGAAAGCCAAAACATACTGAAAAATATGTATGATAAAATGGACATTTTGTAAGCAATTAAAACAGAAAAAAAGTAGTTTATGATTTAATAAAACCAAAGTGTAATCCTGCAAAACAAAGCAAACTCTGCATCCATAACTGATCAATTTTCTGTCTTCTGGAACACATCAAACATATCTCTAATTTATCACAGTAATGAAAGCAAATCACTAAACATTTGTAAAAGGTGTGACCCAACAAGACAGTGCTAGGTATAGCTATGAACGAATACATTGTACACAGCAGTCATGATGTACAAGGTAAGCTCAATGAAATTCACTAGTTCTTGGACTGTGGCTTATAATTAATTTATTATACAAAATACTATGGTAAAAGGCTTATTGTTTAGTTTCTTATTTGAAGTAATATAGATGTGTTCTAAAATTGACCTTCTTGCAAAACTACAAAAATAACATTTTTACTATGTTGGTGATTCATGAAGGTCTACTCATACTTCAGTCCTTTTTGACAGAAATACCCATTTCCGTAATTTACCATTTTTATTGTGCCATGGATTCTTTTTTATGTTTCCCGCACCAGCTGAAAGGTCACCTCAAGGTTATGACAAGAGGTGCAAGGGAATCTATATAGTTAAATTTAGAAGGAAAGATATATCGGCATGACATGGGAAGAGGTGACCTTTATTACAGTAATGGCTGAGCTGGTATTGCTATATGTCCTATAGACATAAATGGGAAACAGCATAGCACAGTGGGTTACAATGTTTCAGTAGATCATCATTTACAAAAACAGCAGGAATGGTTGTGCTATACCATATCTATAACACCTATTTACTTTCATAGGGGTGATTGATATAGCATTGCACAGCCGGATTTTTGTTTTCTTTGCAGTCTTTGGCCCCTATGTTCCACTGGGTATTCCCAAATAAAATGTCACCACATTTTCACAAATATAGCTAGTGACAGGTTCCTGTAGAGCCTTATTGACAAACTGACAGCTTTCTTTGAGCTAAAATTTGTTTGCTTCACATCCCCATAAATCAACTTTATATTATATTACCTTACATCAGAGGGGGCATATCTGGCTCAGTCAGCCCCTCCCATCTACTCCCCATGACTTCTTTCTATTCAGCAGTTTATGTCATGTGTTGAGGTCCTGTACCCTTTACATTTGCAAAATGTACCCTATGTATGCCTCCATTGAAATCTTCTACTCCTCCCCATCCTCCATGGAAGCTACTGTGATTTCATACTGATATATACAGTACAGTGCGGGTACAGTTTACAAATGTTAGGAGGCTAAAGGTCCTAAAATTATATGATATTAATGTAACGCAAGGCATAGCTGTCAGTCAAAATAAGGGGGTATGATTTACTGGCAGCCCAGGAGAGAGGAGGAAGTAGGGAGTCAAAGCCAGAAGACATGAGTCAGAAAAGTCAATACACAGCTGTACTGTATTTGTTATAAATTGTAGCCATCATGCCAGTGTAAAGAGAGCATAAAACTTTTTAAAAAGCATAAACAGAAGCAAATATTGGGGTGAACAATAAAATTAATTAAAAACAGATCATGTGTTAAATTTAATTTTATTCATACTCCAAGCAGTAATATACTATAACTGAAATAGGAGAAGAGAGACTACATACCTAATGTCAATAACTAATGTTCATCCACTACTACAGTTCCCAGCACTGCATTTTATGCACCCTACACAAAATTAAAGAAACTTGTAAACCAAATAGGTAACTATACATGGAAATAAGTAAAATAGAGAGGGAGAGAAGGTTCTGAATATGGCATGTAGGGATTTAAAGACAGGAAAAAGTGACATGACAGCTAATATGGCTTACTATGATTGGTAAAGGATAGCTACTGATTGGAAAGTGGAAAAAAATAATCCCAGTAAGACTGTACAGCAATTGAAAATAACAAGGATTCATTGTGCTTAAGGCACACTATTGTAAATGGGCTAAAATGTATTTCCTGCCATGGAATGTACTCTTAGACAGAAATATGTACAACAGTTTTCTGTTATTTTTGTGCTTTCGTACAATAATGTAATTACATTTGTACCTTTTGTATAAAGCTATCAAAAAAAAAAAAATCAAATAAATTATGTAGACAAAGAAATGCCCCCCTGCAGATGGCATGGATGTGTCAACTTTATGGCATATCTGCATGACAGGTCCACATATGCATGTCATGAGTTCTTTTGACAAAATTGCATAAATCAATATTGCTGAAGATAAGCTTTGTAATATACATTATTAAAGAAATATGTTTCTGTGCCCTTATTTTTCCTCTTGCTTCCTTACTTCTTTCTTTAAACAGTTTTCAGATTAAAATGGTGAAATATATTAACTGAACAGATTAATTTGATTTTGAAGGGGAAACCGGTTCAATAATTGTGGCTCACCTTTTCAGTTAAGGTCTTTTACATGTTGAATTAAAAAAAATGCACATAAAACACCATCAAAATTGTTTACAATGCAGTATAGATGCTGTGTGAACTGCAGTGTATGAATGGATGCTCTACTGGACAGGCCTCACAAGGCTTCCTAATATGCTGCTCGCTGCAGAAGAAAGAGCAAAAAAGGCACAGATATGCTGCTTTCCTTAATGAAGTATATTAAAAAGTTAACTTTATCACCTGAGATATTCTTTTTTGAAATAGAAATAAATTTGCCCCAAGGTTTAGTTACTCTTTCATTTAAAATCTCTTTATCAATAGTCTAAAATCCTGTAAACAAACAGCATCTTACCTCAAGTCTTTTTTATGTTTAAAAGTGCCTTTTGATGTGTAAATAATAGGGTATGAAAAATAGACCGCATTGAAAATTGAAATTAAACCATGAAATACTACTTCCTATATTAAAGGGCATCTACAACCAGGATGGAGGATTGTAAACCAAGAACACTGACATACTGGTATGTGCCCCCTCAGCAGGATCCACTCTTCTTTTAGCTTCTCATGCCATGGTTTTTACAAAAAAAAAAGGTTTTTAAAATTATACAAATGTGTCTGAGGGGCTCCAGGCTCCATGGGTGTTAATGGAGCCTGGAGCCCCTCATTTGCATCGTTTGTAAAGGATTTTATTCTTAAAAACAAGGGCATAGGAAGCTTAAAGAGGAGCAGATACTACCAGTGGGGGCACACACCAGTATGTCAGTGTGCTTGGCTTACAATCCTTCATCCTTTTGTTAGATGTCCTTTAAGAATAGTTTGTGTCAAGTTGGAGCACACCTTTAAAAAATGTATTATAAAAAAACACAATTAGAGGACATTTAGGCGCTAAATCTAAATTAGATAAACGTAAAATTATTTTTCACTTTTACAACAGAGAACACTAATTGTATTGGATGTAAGTGATATAAACATGGCTTAGAAAAAATATATATCATCTTCATTTTAGAAATAGCAAGATTAGATAAAAAGTAAATAATAGTAACGTTTCAGAAATTGATGCAGCTTAATCACCAGTCTAAAAAAATTTATATTTTCTTTCTGGGTGAATGTCAATAGTTTGAAATAAATGTTTTAATAGTTTTTTTCTTATTTTCGTTTGCATAAAAAAACAAATGTGTCATCTTAAAGTTGATATATTGTGCTATAAAGCATATGTGATTGTACCATGCTAAATACTGGATGGTTTCCTTAATACTGAAATATGTAGAAAGTGAAGGGTATATAGCTAATTGTGCTAGCATTGCATTTGGAGTTTACGTCTAGAATGTTAGACAAAGATATGACAAAGCATGCTGTCACAATAGCAAGCACAACGTAAAATACATTGATAAATCATAGGTATATATGCATTCTATGTAAATACATTTTCAATTTCCATGCAGTGTAAGAACAATGCTTAATGGGGTGATTGGACTTTTAAATGAAACACAAGAAGATGTTACACAGTAAATATCCTGAGATTCTTCAGTTCCAGTGTTTCAACAAACTGGAGACAATTTACTCAAAATTATACTGGGTAAGAATGGCATGTGCCCCTCTTGGCACTCACTGTCCATGTCAACATTTTTACAGTGAATAATTCATTAAACTACACTAAAATAATATAAGGGTGAGTTTAAATAAAGAATAAAAGATTTGTTGAATGCCACCACTTGATATGATCGGGGTCATTTATAAACCAACCAAAAAACTGTAATTATAAAAACACTGGTCTGTCTCTCATTCTCAATTAAAAAGCCACAGCACCAAATTATTCTAATATACTCCTTAATAACTATTAATAGAACCAAAGTCTTTTTCTGACCACCAAGTAGTAAATGTGCCAAATCTATTGAAAGATGTCTAGTAAAAACTGTTTAAAAAGACAGCAATCCAATATAAAAATATTCAATGATCATTCTGATATCTCCACTGGTATTTACATGAAGATGGTCGATTTGTATCCCTGGTGATGTTAGGCAACGTTCATACCGGTCACTCATACTGTGCCTTGTATTGATTTCATACAACATGCGGCTCTAAAGGAGGAGTGGTGTCTTGTTGTATTCAGTTCAGTTGGCTGTAATGTGGCATTAAGGAGGATTTCAGGTCAATGAAGGTAGAATAAAAGGACTGTTCTTGGATAAAAAAAAAACTTCATAAAACAAAAAGAAAAAGAAAAACAAGTTCTCTATCAGGGGAAAAGTGAATTTATATATTTAATGCTAAATAACATGTACATGGTATATTCAATGTACTTTTGGGCATCTTGTAATCTATTAAGCAGCACAATTACATCCCAAATTTTTAACCTCATTTTGTTTGCTACAATTCCTTCTGACCTTAAATATTTTGTGTCATTATTGAAAAGAATATTCATTGTGGGGACCTACCTGATGTGTGATATTTGTAAAAGCATCATAAACTCACAATAGATTTGGAATAATAGGGCCCAGTATAAATGTACACATCCCTATTGAAAATAGGTACCACGCAGCCTAAAAATGAGCTCCATAAATGTTGTTTGATAAATGACCACCTCTGTGCTTTGTAAAGCAGGGTTGAAATTAATCTTACGCCAAGTTTTAATTACAGCCTATCTAGGTAGAAAAAATA
The DNA here is from genome assembly GCA_019512145.1 of Engystomops pustulosus. Lineage (NCBI taxonomy): Eukaryota > Metazoa > Chordata > Amphibia > Anura > Leptodactylidae > Engystomops > Engystomops pustulosus. Next base: position 86,763,940 of record CM033642.1, on the reverse strand, counting down.
TACTGCTCTGTATAAGGTGTATATAGAAACTGGAATCCAGCGATGGGTAGAAGATCAGTGCATTAAGGTGGATTCCTAGGTAATGTTGACATGTATCATTTCATGTGCCATTATACATTTTTAAGTAGTGATCATTGAGGGTGACCAAGAACAAGAACTAGAAAACTGTAGTAATGAAAAATGTCCAAACAAATAAAACAAAAATAATATATAAAACAAAGTACAGTTGTGTCAAAAACCATGGTGGTTGAGTAATGAAAGTGAATAGAAAAACATATGGTGGTTGAAATCCCATTCTTGTAGTATCAGAAAAACGTTAAAAGTGTATCTCAAGCAATAGTTCAAATGGCATGTCCGTCTTTCACGGAAGATCTGCATTGTTAAAAGTTGAAAAATGATCTGTCTCTTTTCATGTCCTTTCATCTTATGTGAACACGTGTGAACGTTGTGATACCCGTGCACATACATTCATATCAACATAGCATCTGCTAGTTAATTCTTTCCAGCTTCACCACATACAGTTAACTACTACCATCAAAAGTATAGTCCATCAGTTAACATAGTATAACCAGTAGATGAGGTTGAAGAGTGAAAATGTGATAGGGAATATCATTCTTGACCATCTGTCTATGGCATTAACATCAGTCAGATCTGGGATTTTAATTTTTAACTGTGAAGATCTTCTCCGTAGATGGTTCTTTTTGCCATGAGGAGCAGTTCTGTCCATTGCACGGCGCCCAAATCCATCACGAGTAACACTCTGTTTTCTGTATTGAATTCCTGAGTTATCGAAAGATGTTGTTGAATTTCTAACATCCGTGACACTTGTTGTAATTTCATTGCCAGTGACTTCATTATGAATTTCGAGTGTTGTGAGCAATATATTACCATGGGCATCCACCTAAAAAAAAACAGTAATTAAGTTAGTGGATAATGTAATAATATAAAACGTTATGTTATCTTAAATAACGGTTTCCCACTGAAGTAGTGGAAACTTAGTAACCGATGCAGTCCAGCTGCTAGGTCCTGAGAAAGAAGGTTGCTCATTCTCTCACTAATATGGCTACCACTGTGATGCATCGAGCCAACAATAGGGACCAACAGTATGGTGCCAAAAATGATCTCTGTATTTTTTTTTCTTAAAATTAAACAGGGCTGTTTATAAGTTATGGCACATCCTAGTGACCATACTGATTTTTTTTTTCTTTTTTGGTCTAAAAGGTATTTACACATGACTGATGTTCCTTAATTCCACACTGTAAGGTGATAAATATTAGCCTGAGAGAAAAATTACCTTCCTTGGTAAAATGCTTTTTATTTGCAGACTCAGTTCATGGGTGCATAAACAAATTATACTGCACGCACTAAATGTTTACTATGCAGCAATGCTGCCGGCTGCATATAGAGAGCTATTTCTTTTCACTATTAAATTTCATTGGTTTGCTATTTATAGATTTTATGGAACAACTTTTTCATAAGAAACTTTTCTCCATGGTTTGGAACATGACTGGATCCAATGATTATTTATTACTAATTAGTGAAGTGGTGGCTAGTAGAGGGGCAATGTAACAATTGTTTACACAACCAAATCTGGATGGAATTGGGATAACATACGTACAATAAAATTTAGAATGGTCCCTTAGTGTCAATACCAGTCTATGGGGCACGTGTACGTTTGTTTTGGCTTTCTCTTCTGTTTTTTGACAGTTTGTGGTACATGTGCACTTTTGGTACTTTTTATGCGCCTAAGACAACCTCCCTTCAAAGTTCGCCATGGTCTTGCATTCTGCAGTGTTCCCTGCAATATAACTCTTAATATATGGAAGTTGCAACTTTTTGAACAAGAGTCTCAAAAAAGTTTCAAATTTGGCGCAAATCCATACATGCTCTTGCCAGGCTTAGGAAACCTCAGAGCTGTTTGTGATTTTAGGGGGGGCAGCTTTTATAAGAAAAGACGCAAATGCCCTAAGGAACTAAACTCTTAAGATACATCTAACCAGCAGTAAAGGAGAAAAAGAAAAAAAAAACACAAAGCCTTATGTTAGCAATCAGTGACAACACATGGTCCATGCAGTCTATTAAGGACAAAATTTGATAATCTCAGACAACCCCTTTAAAGGATTCACTTCAGTACCTACAACCCTAGAATTAAAGAATTGAACTGCAGCCATTGACTCGTCTATAGGAAATATTCAAGTATTACATTTCAACAGTCAGACAAGGGAGGCATCCATTAATGTTTCAGTATAGATTTTACTGAACTGAACCTTTTTGTTTATTGTTTTCATTTATCTAATATAAAAATGTATATATTTTGTGTACCTGTGCTTTTGGAGTTCTTCAAGGAAACCACTGATGATCAGGCAGGCATAATTATTTTTCACCATTTATTTCTGTTCACTGAGCATGCCATTCAGATCCTGTGTTTAGCTGCTGAGTTTACAATGCTGACAAAATTGTCAGACCTGAATATGCCAGGCGTAAAGCATACACTATTTTTCCTTCTTATCAGACCAGAACTGATTAAATAAATGTTTCAACAATATTATTATTAAATGATGGAGCCAGGCACACATGGCGAACTGTATGGGAACACTGACTATTGACTAAATTGAAATTTCACTGGAGTGGCGATTTTGTTTACCGCTGCAAAATGTATGTGTTCAAATTTATTACAGGACATGTTTATTTACAAAGTACATAGAAGGAGATTTCATGCGATTAACTCAAGATTGTATCCTGTTCCTGTTCACGAAGATGGCAGCACAATTTATGATTCCCACAGGTACATAAGTGCAGGGGCTGATTGATAAATTAATGTGGCCCTGGACAAAAATCAGAAAGGGGCCTCATGTTGTGGCTTGGTCCAAATTGTTAGAAGGAGAGCCAACGTAAGTGGGCAGGGTTAGTAAATAAAATATAGCCACATTCATGGTAAGTGGGCAAATGCACAAATGCAATGGTGACATTCCTTTTACATACGTAATGAGGTACTGCAGCAGCTTAGGTATACATGGGGGTTACATGAGTACATTAGTAAAGAAGTGCGATAGATGTTATACTTGAAGACTGTATCTATGCTTAAGACTCCCCAAAGGATACCTAGTACTTTGTTTATACAAGTGTCATGGCGTAAGTTATTAAGCTATGATAGATCCTGCTGACTTCTAATTTGTACTTCAAGTTTAGTCAGATGTCTGTTTTTGTCATATAGTTAAAAACAAAACATAAACGGTATGCTTTCTTGACCCTAAAAATTAACCTGTCACAATGGACCATAACAATAATGAAATCGAGCCTTATGCTCACACTGTTTCTCCCAGTGCAGTCCACAGATCTTTTCATTTCTAGCCAACTCAAAATTATTATTTTAAATCAACATATTCTGCCATACTTTACAAATCTAAGACTACAATAGAAACACAGAAGAAAATGTGACTCATCCTAAGGGAAGGGGGCATGACATTAGGGGGGAGGGGTAGCCTTTTGACTTTAATCATTAGGCAGCGTGAGATTCATTTAAAAATTTCTGTTATTATTTTTTGGCGAGAGTCCAACACCCAAAAACATTACTATTAACATTATTACCAAGGGTATTCAGCAGTTTGAAGCTTTTCAATTTGCCCATTTATCAAAATGGAAACCTCTAAAATGCTCATTGTTGCCCTGATTCACTGTTGTCTAGACTACTGTTAATTTCTACTAAACGGTCTTCTACTCACTAAACTCTCTCCTCTCCAATCCATTCTCAATGCAGCAGCCAGGCTTGTCTCTCATTCCAAACGCTACATGGATGCTTCCAGTTTGTGTCAGTCACTGCACTGGTTGCCTTTCTCTTTCCGAATAAAGTTTAAAACAATAACTGCAAAAGCTCTGCATAATGCTGCACCTCCCTACCTTTTTTTTCTCAACTTATCAGACTAATACCCAATCTCCAAATTTTCAAACATGCTCTTATAACCCATCTCTTTAGGCAAACCTATCACACTCGCTAACTTCATGAAATTTCAACTCTCTCTTTACTAACCCATCCTGTATCCTGCTCCTGTCTGTTATCCGGCAAGCAGCAGATACCAAGCTCTGGGCTTCTCTGCAGTCCCATTGACCTTGGACCTTGTATATAAGATGGCGGCTGATGGCCGCCATTATTTTATTTTGTTTCTTTATAATGAATGGCTGGGCCATTATACAAGCTCTTATACCTCTTGTGTCACCCCCTTATTCTCAGACTGTAAGCTCTTGCGAGCAGGGTCCTCACTCCTATTGTTCCTTGTGACTGTTTGTACTCCGTAATGTATTATTTTATTTGTATATTTCCCCTATTATTTGTAAAGCGCTACCAGATATGATGGCTCTATATAAATAAAGTGGTTGCTGTTGGTAAACAGTGAACAGGCCAGTGTTCATCTGATTTCTGAAGTATCTTCAAACTAATCTGCTGGGAGGGGACTGATACAATATTAATAACCTATAAAATCCAGTATTATAAAACCCGGAAAAGTATTTTAATTATTTGAGACAAGTAGACTTTTTATAAGAAAAAAGTTGCACAAACGTTTCAAACTGTTCTGCAACTTCTTCCAAAGTTTTTCCTGCGCCTGGTAGGGACTGGAGTTTATTTGTGATTTTTTTTAACCTTGATTTGCTACAAAATTCCCACAAGTTCATATCTGGAATTTAAAAATATATCAGGGGAAACACAGAAAAATGTTTGCGTAACTAATTTAGCAAAACGAGTGGAAAAGTCTCTAATTTACAAATATATCAAATGTGCAAAAAAGTCTCGCAAATAAGAGAAGTAAAAGAGAAAATTCTAAGATAAATGACCCCCGTTGACTTATAGGCACATTTGGGCACATTTACTTAGGGTTGCGAGCTGCACTTTTGTCGGACCGTACATGTTCTCCATGGCTAAAACAGCTTGCACAGATATTTAAGAAGTGTCTGCACTGCGATTGTGTCACATGCAACCCTTTTGTGGTGCAGCTGCACTGGCTTCCATGCAACACAAATTAAGGGGCGTGTCATCGGACTGATTTTGCCCAAGTGCCGTATTAAACTTTCAAATTGTGTTGCACGCCCTGTGTTAACGGTGCACCACAAAAAAGATGTTGAACTCTGCCGGACCAGTGTGGGGAAGCGAAAGATTAATGATTTCAGGCACACAATATTAGTGAATTGTCGCACACAGCATTACAGACAGAAATAGCACTTTTAGTGAACTCAAGTGACCTTGTAAGTAAATGTGCCGCATTAACTGTATGGGGGGGGTTATTAATCATTAGGCAGGCTGCTTGCAATAGTTCTTTGACTGCCTTTGGAGCTCCACTGTCAGATTTAAAGTGGTCTGGGCCCTTTAACAAATCTCTCAGCACTGTCTGGGATTTTTTTTTAATTATTGCAAAATAATCGCAAAAATAATTGCGGCAGCACATATGCTAGCAGGGTGAGTTTGCAATTGAATGAATGATGAATTTGTTGCCCTAGTTACATTTGCAAAAATGACATAAAAACACCATTGGGATTAGATTATGAAAAAGATATCAAAAATAAAACAATGCGATTAATTTGCGCAAAACATAACAAAGATAGACCAGATTTAAAATTATAAATGTGGCTCTGTAACTCAAGTATTAAGCATTGTTTTTCTGTGTTTTGTTTCCAAGGAAAACAATATATACATTATTGTTCATTTTAATGTAAATGCAGCAAAAAAAAAAAATTTTTACCCGATTGCTTTCAAATTTAGAGCGGTCGTTGTTTGCCTTGGCGGTCTTCTCTGCAAGCTTCTTTTGCATCTGTGGGCCTCTTCCAAAAAATATGTAGTTGACAAAGGCATACTCAAGCAAGGCCAAGAACACAAATACAAAGCATCCCATCAAATACATGTCAATGGCTTTAACATAAGGGATTTTAGGCAATGTCTCTCGAAGATGAGTGTTGATAGTTGTCATAGTCAGTACAGTGGTTATACCTGAAAATTAAATGAGATATATATATTAATGTACAAAGATACATGGTGGAGTTTCAGATGGCAGGAGCAATTCATGCAGGGTGACATTCACCAGCTATACAGTATAGCAGTAAAAACGTGCATACAGGTCAGAAATGTACTGATAAGAGAAGAGTGGGATCTATAATAAAGATTAATTAATTATTGACAATTCTCTATCCCCATTCTTGTAATGCAGACTCTTTGGAGATAGGAGTTCAGGGCCTACCACTTAATATGAATGTCAATAGGAGGGAACCCATACATGGCTGGGCTCCCCTCTATGCCAGGATCCTACAGCTGTCACATGATCTGTCTAGGGTGTACAGATCAGTAAAGAATTTGCATCACTGATCATCTGGCTCCTAAAAAATAATTGATTTACCTTCAACAAACCATATACTACTCTGCCATGGGTGCCCGCTCCTCTGTATGCCAATCATTGAGTTTATAGCCCTGAATAGTACTAAAGAAACACATTAAAAACTGAACCAAAACTGCAATGTGTAAACAAGGCATAAGAAAGAAACATATTTTCAACATATAAGTCTATTACATAACTGTTTAGACATTGATCTTTCTTATGTGAACCATTTCTTCCAAGCTCGGCTTAAAAATACATTCTGTTCCGCTGTTACTTGTCACAGTGGAAATGAAATAAAGCACAGCCAGTACACAGTTTACATGTAACTCTATTTTTTTTATAACACTGCTTGGGTAAATTGTATCTATCCTATACTGATCTGAGCTGTACTGGTACAAATCTTTCCTATATAATAAACATGAAATATAAAGCACAAACTTTATGAATTTTTATAAAAATATTAATCACGTAAAGAAGTACTGTGAAGGGCAAATACTCTCTCATTCACACGAGGCAGTAAAATGACAAATACTACCACCAGGGACTGTTGACATTAGGACAATATAGCATTGCATTTTGCTAATGTTGGTATTATTTATTGTATAGTTACTTCCATTGTAAAGCTGTCACTGAAAATGTAAACGATTCTACCCAGCGCTGGCATTTTGTTAGCTTTTATTGCGCTGTGTTTTCCAATCAATCTGTCACATGTTGGGAAGTTCTAATTCAGTTCATTCAGCACAGTGAGAAAACTGAATTTCTAAATATTACTGCTGCACAATCTTGCTTCTGCAAGAAATGACCAAGCTGAGCTAGAAGTATTAAATATATCAATAATTCTAACTCAAGGTTGAAAGGGAACTGGTATATTATGTATAAATCACTGAAATGGCCCAGAAGCAGAAGAAATTAAATGCAAGTCTTTGCTCAAAGACGGATCCACAAATGAACTGCAGGGGTTAGAGCAAAATATAGATATGGTAGTTGCGTACAACATCCTTGACTTTGAATTTGTTATGCATCCTGCATGCTAAAGATGTCCTCTCTGTTTTATGTTTTCGTTTTAATATGCCTCTATGAATAATATATTTTAGTCTTGAAGGCATTTTGCAACAATGAATGTTCACAAAAGATATCTGGTATCTGGGGGGCCCACCACTTGTACCCCCATTGATCACTACAATTGGGGTCATGAGCCCTTTGTTCCCTTGCATTCACAATGTCACTTGTGCTCTTTGAGACTGCTGGAAACAGTCAAGTACAGCACATTGCTATTTCATCATCTTTTAAAGGAAATCGACCATCCAAATCCGTCATGATAAACCAGGGACACTTACTCATAGATCCAGCCACTGTAACTTCAATCTTCTTATATTTGTTATCCATGGCCTCTTTCCTTGTAAAATACACTTTTAAAATTATGCTAATGAGTCTGAGGGACACAGATTCACAGGCTGTTTACAATGAGCAGAATGTGTCTCACCCCTCCCCCTGCTCCCCCCACCACCCCTCTGCCTGTGTAATCTAGCAGCAGCAGTAAGTAAAGGGGAAGGATAGACCTGCTCTACTCATTGTAACAACCAGTGAAAGACATCACTGAAGTGCTCTTGAAACACCCACCAGAGCCCTTTAGGCCCATTGGCATAATTTGAAAGCTTTATTTTTTGAAGGAAGGCCATGGATAACTAACATAAGAAGCTTGCCATATTCACAGTGCCTTGATCTATGAGTAAGTGTCCCTGGTTTATCAGAATAGCTTTTGTGGTAAATTTACTTTAAATGAAGCAGTAGGGAACATGCTTGACCTTCACTGTATTAAATCTTCTCCAATGTGGAAATCCAGCAACCAGACATTAATCAGCTTTATTGTAAGTAGGTTACTAATGTTGGTTATGGTTAAACTTCTTTACAGTAAATTGTAAAAATATCAAAAGTTAGTGGAAGTATTAAAAGTATTAAATACAAGGGAACCATAAAAAATTTCAATAATCACCACTCTTCCTCCAATTTATTCCTTCTCCATATGCTCTAAATCTCCTAAACCATTAACATTTATAGTTTTATGGAAACTGACTTTCAGAATAAAAAGAGTTACATGTCAATGCAAGCACCTTGCTCATACATAAGGTAGCAGAAAACACCTCTATCCTATACTTCCAGTTTCCATGTCCTATTAGCTTGATGTTAGGAAGTGTGAGGTGAAAACATTTTGCATACAATACATGTGATGCAAAATTGGAATCTGGACCGATTCCTTCACTTTGGTGTTTATAAATTCCCTATGTAGATGTTAAGGAGTTCTACCAACAATTGTGATGATCTGTAGTATAGTAATAGCAGCAGCACTGTGAGAAATGCATCTATATTCCAGGATTGTAGCTGGACAAAGTGTACTTTGGTGCACTCCTGTGTGAGATGTCTTCACTGAACACATCCCCTCCCCTTTGTTCTGATTAAGAGCAATATCAGGCTTCTGATTAAATATTATTCACAGTCCTGCCTCTACTAGTATACATGAATGCTACTTAACACTGTCTAGAGCAGTGATGGCGAACCTTTTAGAGGCTGAGTGCCCAAACTACAACAAAGACCCGCTTATTTATCGCAAAGTGCCAACACAGAAATTCTATTTGTGATTTATACTCCCTTCTCTGTCACAGTTTTCATTGATACCAGCACCTGAGGACACCAATCAAGCAGAAAATAGTCCCAGGTAGTCCTGTCACTTTAAAATAGCTCTGTGCACAGCAAGTCCTGGGCTCTCTGGGACTGCAGGAAGATACCTGGAGTCATCTCTGGTGATGGCCTGAGTGCCCACACCAGTGCCATAGGTTCGCCATCACTGGTCTAGAGCATTGTACAGGCAGAACTGCAAATAGACTCCCTTTAACAGTAAACGGTATTCAGTAATTGACCAATAGGAAATAAAAGCTACTTCTATTATTCACTAGTGATAAGGGGATCCATCAGTATTCAGGTCCGATGGGTTCAGCCAAACCCGAATACAAACAGCCTTGATCTGTGTTAACACCGATTTTGGATGTTATTCTTTACATGCTTAGGAATGCTTTTAAAGCTAGCTGAGACATATAAGGGATATAAATCTGTGCTGTTACCGCTGTGGTTGGATGAACTTCTGAGTTAAGTTCGGCTTCCTGTTCTGTGGACCCGAACCTGGAATGTTCAGTACAAACCCAAACATTGCAATTTGAGGGCTCATCACTACTAATCACTACTATATTTTGTCTTAAGATTTTTTACACAGTAAAAACTTTTTTTTGTTATTTTCTTTTTAATTTTTACTGAAACTTCTTGTTAGGTTTCAAAAGTTTAGAAGATTTATTGCTTTAATATGTAATCACCTTGATGGTCAAGGACTGCTTTTAAACACATGAAAAGATAAAGCTTTTATTTACAACAATACCATACCAAGGGCAACTCTTGCTGCTGATGCATCATAGTTGATCCAAAAAGATACCCAGGATAATATAGTAATCAAAATAGACGGCATATATGTCTGAAGTATAAAATATCCAATATTTCTTTTCAACTTGAAGCTCAGGGAAAGTCTTGGATAGGAACCTACAAAAATAAGAAAAATTAGGCTTTATTGTTGCTGGTGTTGAAATATGGGACCTCAGAATCCATTGTTTATAAATATTTAAACTAACAAGTTTTAACAATGAACAAGTATTCCGAAACAAGGAGATGAATTAGTTCTCTTCACTGAATGCCTGTCATAGCAACTAATCTCCCAGCATTCTTCAAGTTAACAGCACCCAGGAATAAGATAAATGTGTGCATATGTTATTTCATTATGGTCCTGCCATCGCCTTCTCATAAGGAAATATTGCATCTCACCAAAGTGATGCTACTTATTTAAAACATTTGCCCAGAGAAAAATGTGCACTGAGCATGACTAACATCAACTAGTCAGCCTCGGAGCAACTTAAGGGTATTTTAACACGATACAGCAGTTTCATAAATACTCTGGTTAAATTTTAACAGACATCTGGCACTTTATACAGAAAGCAATTTCCAAAGTTTGAAATGAATTAAAATTAAGGAAACTGTGATTTATATACTGCAAGGTATATTCTGTAAGTGTGCTGCTCACATGTACTAAGAATAATGTGCTACACTGACTATATGTTACAAAAAGGCAGTTTTTTATATTTAGATGCCATGGCAAGTCCACAAAAAAATGGTATGTGGTCAAAGATAGTATGTCACTGAACAAAATAACTAAATGTATCCTTTCAGCTCAAATTATAGTTGTGATCTGTGACTACAGTTTGGCTACAATGTCAACAGTAAAGTATGTGATGTAGTCTGTCTCCTCACTGGATTAAGTTGCTGCAACCATCCTCTCCCTTCACTTCTGTCTTCTCAGCCTGGCTACTGTGTATCCGTCTACCACAGTTATACAAGGAAGTCAATACATTGGGAGAAGAGAGCAGATACTGTTTATCAGTCTACCACAGTCTCAACGAAGCTCTAAATAATCCTGAAACCTCTGAAATTATAACACTTTCCCAACTCACCAATCACTACCTTTTCTTTAATCAACCTTAATGAAATTAGTATTCCTTATTTACTTGGCCAGTAGATTATACCCAGAGCTGTATTCTTCTGACCAACCATAGTATTAATGTCATTTATCTGGTATATCGCTGATTGTCAGAGGTAGTTTATGTTGCACCCACACTGATAAAATATTAATGATCTACCCTATTAACCCTCATTAATCTACCCTCATTAATCATTTTAAACAGGAAAACCGCTTTAATGAGAAATCACAAAAATTGTAGAAAAGCAAATTAGAAAATCGCCAAACCCATAAACATTGGCTCATCACTGGTTCCAATTTTTTTTCTAAATGAATGACATACAATATTAATATGAAAGAGGGCAATTCACCACCTCCAGCAACTCCTAAATCTACTAACAGGTGCAACAGGTCCAGCCTGGAACTTTCTAACATTCCTGGGTGCAACATAACATGTAGGCTCTCTAACATAAGGTGGGTGGTCCTGGACAGGATTAGACAACATAGGCACCAACACTTGATGGTAGAGAGCTTAATTAGCATATATGTTGCAAAACTTATTGCCTAGAAACAGGGCAAGCTTGGGAAAAATCCCAACTAAGCTATAAAGAATTGAGTGATGGAAGGATTTCAAGTTTGTCGAGGCAATAAATGATATTCCTAAAGTGACATTAATGAACAATGCATTTTGGAAAAATAAGGCAGAGAATATGGCTCAGTAATGAACAGGATAAGTAATAGTGAAAATAGTAAAATGAGCCTGTTAGTAGATTACAACTGAAAAAAATATGAATAAAGCCTCACAAACTATCAAGCTTGAAAACCAAAATGATGCCTTTATCACCTTTAATGACTTACAGTAGAAATCACCACCTTCAAAGGGTATTATTAGGAGCACTGATACCATGTCAGTTGGCTAAGAAGGTAGTTTAAACCTTTTTGATAATAAAGCTCTACCTTGACCCTTGTTCCCTACCTCGTTCCCTTCTTCCATTTGCTTGCTTCCATTTGCAACATGCTTGAGCAACATGCTCACCTGGAAATGTCCACTGACGGTTCCTCTTCTCTTTGAGAAGTTACAATACAGTTTCCAACCCCATCACTGGACTGAAAGTGCGCTAACAAAAGTTTCTAATAAACTAATGCCAAGACCAAGCAAGACTACTCTTGACATACCCTTATCCCATACTTAAAGACTCATGTCCAAGACCTTACTACATAATGCTACCACATAAAATCCTTTCTCATCCTGGTGTTTACTAAATTGCCAGTTCCTCATCATCTCCTACTTGGACTACTGCAACATTCCTCTCTGTGGTCTTCTTTTTAACCCTGTAACAATCTTCTATGCCCTTATGCTGACTAATCAGTCTCTCTCTCTCTCTTTGCCTCTACTCTCCATTGGTGACCCATTGAAAAATTAGTCTAAAATGACCTAGTGTATACATTCGTCCATAACCTATCCCCACCATATATCTTTACCAGACTTAACCAGCAAATACCAACCCACAGATAACCTTTATTTTGCACAATATCTTAATCTTTGCTCTTCTATTATTAGCTCTTCTAAAAAAAACATATACAAGTGTTCTCCCATACATTTACAATACTATGGAACTCCCTATCAAATCAAGACTACCCACCACATACCAAATTTTTAAACATAATATAATAAACCAACTGTATAGAATTTCCCCCAATACACAATAACCCCACTGCTATGATCCTTTACTGATGTTTCCATCCAATATAATCTGTGAACATGGACATGGTTTTACTTGTGCCCTCTCAGTCTAGCTTTGAGTCTTAGTACTTATGTGTGCTTGTTTTTATGTAATGTATGTGGATCTCTTTTCTATTGTATAGAATCATGGAAGTTATGGTGCTCGTTAAATAAATAATGATCATAACATTGTGTCCTAAGACAATATTATGTATGTTAAACCATAGGACCTCATCCCTTTGTTTCAAAAGAAGATAACAAGAATTAGATTTAAGCATGGGTAATGGACTTGGTAAAAATAAGGCTCTATATAAAATGCAGCCTGACCCAATTCAGTCTTCACTCCATGAATCTTCAGCAAAACTAAGATAGAGTAGTAGTGAAGCACATTTTATGTAGCAATTTCAGTGTAGCTATAGCTTCTCTCTGTGTATGGCTGTAAAAGGTTAGCACTGCCGGACTTAGCTAGCCATTGAAGCACATGATTAATTGCTATCTCTGAAAACGGTAAGGTTCTATTTTCCCTTAGGTCATTATGATACAATAGTAATCCTCTCTCTCTCTTTCTGTGTTATGTAACCTAGAAACTCACATCATCTATTTGCCAGGTTCCACTGCAATCAACCATTTATCCTAAAAGGGAAACAATGCCCAAATGATAACTCTTCTCCTTCTTGTTCTATAACAGAGATGATGCTATCGCTGTATGCTTAGACGTAAAAAAAGAAAAGTAAAACTGGTAGAGTAGTCTTAAATACAACAGTATACTCTTTTACATTTTATATTTATTGGGATGATTATTTAATTGAGTAAAAATACTTATAGAATTAAGTTACTTTTTGTTAAAATTATTGTTTTAAAAAATGTTTTCATATCCCTTCTTCTTTGTGTTTGATGTACTTCTATATGCCGCAGATATTTTCTAATATCCACAGCGAGATGTAAGTTTAAACAGCTCTAGCTCCTAAATCAACGCACAAGTACAAACATTATTATGTAAGGTATAGAAGTTTTATAAGATTTCCAGAGAATCCATCATTTAAAGGGGTTGTCCGAGAGTTCGAAAAGATCAGGAGCCGGCCTGGGGCATGCTTTTTAAAAAATTAAACCTGTACTCACTTCCTCCGATGATACTGATGTCCCATGCAGTGGTACATGTGATCCGTGCCCCTGTAAACCAACACGCTGCTAGCTGGCCAAGATGCCCGGCCACTCCCATCTGTCACCATATCCCAGCCCCAATACAGTGCTGAGAGATAGGAACAGATGGGAGTGGCCAGCTACCTCGGCCGGAAGCTCCCCAAGCACAACTCCTGCGCCCCTGTAAACAAACGGGCATGGATCAGATGGACCACGGTACAGGACATCAGGAGCGATGGACAACCCCTGTAAGTGAAAAATATGTTTTTATATTTAGACAATTCTTAAAAACCTGTAGCCATGTCTCCTGGTCAAATAGTTTTTTTCTTTTTATGCGGACCAATATCTCTCAGCACTGCCAAATTATACAATTATTTACTGGACATTCATGCAGAAAGATAGTGTAAAAAGAAAAAAACTGGGGGTACCAATAGGCATGGACCTGTCCCAGGATACCAGTAGGCATGGACCTGTCCAAGTGCACCAAGAAGCTAATTTGCCTAAATATGAAACTGAATTTACACCAAAAGGAGATATCTCTGGGAAGCAGTGAAGATATATCTTTAAGTGCTGTTAATTTAAAGTGGTTGTTCACTTTCAGCAAATAATTGGTATTGTTTGTGTAATGAAGAGTTGTGTAATTTTCGAATAGAATTTATGTATCAATTCCTCACATTTTTCTAGATCTCTGCTAGCTGTCATTCAACAGGTTAACTTCAGGTTTAATTCATGGTTTACTTCTTCTGGATAACAAGCTTCTCATGGTCAACTCTGATTATTTTCTGTGATACTAACATGTCATACACCTGTGTGACATCACATGGCCATGGACCATCGTTGTTATCCACAGGATGTCAACAATGAAGCTTCCTGTTGAATGCCGAAAGAAATCTAGTAAAACAGCAAGGAAATAATACATAAAGTATACAATGAAGCTACCTGTTGAAGGCTGAAAGAGATCTAGAAAAACACTGAGGAAATGATACATAAAGTATGTTGGGAATTGTATAATTTATCATTACACCAACAATATCAATTGTATGTTGAAAGTGGACAACCCCTTTAGGCACACAAAATACTTATTAGGCTCTGTACTTTAAGATGGGTGGTCCATCAACACACAACCAAGGTCCATTAGCATATACACAATTAGTATTTTGGATGCTTTAACTAATGGCACTGATTGTTTTGCAATTTTTGATGGCACTGGTTCTATAGAACAGGCAATAAGTTGTAACTGAATGATTGTCCGTATCCCTTTTAAACTTGGAACAATCCCTTTAATGAATTATTATGGCCTTAACAGAACCACAATAGTAAAATTATGACCAGGCATTTAAACTTTTTTGCAAAAAAATGTTAAAAATGCATAAAGACCATAATACACAATTTAAAACTGTAAATATTTAATAATCATTTATGAAGGTTCTTATTTGTCTTAATAAAGTGGAAAATATATTGTCCTATGTGGCAGGCAATAACTTCAATAGTTAATTGTAGTTTTTAATTCATTTATAATTAATAAAGTAATCTGAATGACATTTCTTCAGTTATGTGGACAATGGTTAATTTTTTATAAAGTAGTGTCTGTTATAACTTCTACTAAAAGTCCATTCTGGCACCACTGTCATCATTTACATGCAACTTTTTCAAATGTCATGTATTATTAAAAATCTTTGGAATCTAGGGACGCTACATCAAATTGCCAAGCATAATTGTTTAGTATCAGTTTATCCTGGTGTACCAATAATGTTAAGTGCAATTATAAAACTAGCACACAAAAAGAGATTTGATATATTTTAAAGAATATGTGAATAACTTTAAAACTCTTGACATATATAAAATTATGCTAAACAGTAATAGCAATTCACACAGATCTTGCTTCTGCTTGCAACTGTATTAAAATCTTTTTATATTGCATCAATACAGCAATATCAAAATAGGTCCATCAAATAGTCCATTAGACTTACTGAAAGTTCACCATAAAGGATGTCCGCCTTGGACACATTGCTGAAGGTAGAGGGGTGATAGACATGTGAAACGCTGGCTCTGGCTATGTTTTGGGGCTCCATCAATCATGTACTTTACTCTATATGGCTGCCATTTGTCTTATCACATCTTACTGTGTAGAACGTAAAATTCAACACCTAGGTAATTCTAAACTCTTGTTTACTTTTTTGCAAGACAGTTGGACTATTATGTCCATAGACTATGCTCTCCTGTGGATAACCAGAATTTTTTATTTAAAAAAAATTGGAGAAATTGCAACTAATAATTCATATATAAAATTACATAATAAAAATAAAAAGTCTAATCTCTTGATTACTATAATATTTCCATATTTATTGGTTACAGAAAAAAACTACAAAAAGATTGGATAATTGTGTGGTGCTAATGTGTAGTGCTACATCCAAGGATCTAATAACCTTTCTTGTATCTCTCTTCCCAGTGGTCCCAGTGATGAAGTCGTAACTCTCTACTGGTGTTCTATGTGGGCCTAGTGCTTGTTTTCTGTGTTTACTCTCAACACCTCCTAAAAACCAAGTCAAATTATCTGGATAAGTATTCACAGAAATAATCCTAAAGGGCAATGATGTGCCCTCTATCCGACTCTATCAACTGGGTAAAATGTCTTCAAATGCATCATAGAGGTATGTCCAGCAGCCAATAATTTTCAATGGGTGCATTTCACAAAAGTTGGCAATTAGAGACTAGGCAGGGAAAGGAAGTACTTTTAAGTTTACATGTGGCAAGACCCAGTGTCTCTTCAGACCACATTGGTAGTAATTTACATATTTGCCATAGGTAGATTTGCATTTTATCTTAAAGCTTTATTCATCAATGAGTGTATGTCAACAAAAACAAAACAATACTTCAGCAGGCAGCTACAAATGTTTGTGTCACATGATTACTGATGCAAAAAACTGGACACCAATGAACCAGTGACTATACCACCAAGAAGAAGTGGGGCTTTGTCATATGAAAGTCTGAAGTAACACAGTGGGGGAAACGGAGGGTTTTCACCACGTCTGATTTCTTCTACTTCTTTTTGAGACTCTTTTGCACTGTTACATAAAGGGTAAATTATTTCTGTAATTATAGTTGATTATGTTTGAGAAAAAGCCCAAGAATTCTGTAGGTAAAACATCAAACAACAAAAAACCTTTGCACTGTGTAGGATGATTTGTTGGAATGAGTCACGGTTTAAAAATATGTAGTAGCAGACCCTGCCGTTTTGGGAATATTGAGCTTTCCGTGTGACTTTAACAACAATAAAAGGTTTCAGGGCTCACACAGTTATTACAAAAAATGAGTCAGAGGCTCATAAAGGCTTGATATTTACATGAAAGAATACAATGTACAAGAGAATAAAACCACATAAAACTTACCTGTAGCAAACACAACATTCTTAGAAACCAACTTGTGATCCATTATAGAAAACTGAGGGAGCTCTATCCTCTCAACCCCTGTTACTGCTTTATCTCCTCCTCTCCAGTAAAACTCAATGTCATCTGTTGTGTAGCCATCTATAAGAACAGAGAAAAAATGTATTTTATGCTTTTATTATAACATTGCATAGTGTAAATATAAATATAAAACTGCTTCTCTAGATACTGAAGTGGATGCAATATGTAGGATAATGTCTATTGCTAATGCTATGATTGAATACTTACATCATGACAATAGTCATGGATTATACAGCCAGACAGAAATTTCTACTTTTCTCCCACTAATGCCACCTCCAAGCCAAGTGGACATGGAGTAGGCCATTCTGGACCATGTCCCTGCCTTGAGGCCAAAGTCTCTTGGTATATCTGGAGTGACCTTGGGGGATAACATCAAGTGCTGGCACAAGATGCACCAACACATAATACATTTCCTGCCCAAGACTGTATTGATAAAACCTTATGCATTTTGGGAGATGGTTTGAGGGTTTCCTCCTCATCCAGGCCTGCCTTGTTTGCTGCCCAGTCATGCCCACTTCTTTGGTCCCAATATTCCCAGTCCAATGTCTGAATGTTGATATTTGGAGTAGGTTTTTTCTTACAATATAGGATGTGGTAATTAGTGTCTCCCTCATTGTAGTTATAGCAAATTATAAAGGGGGAAAGCAGAATCTTGATGTGTTTAAAAATTACCAATTTCAGACATCTGTGCCATCATGTCCCCAAAATAAGTCGGAAAATATGTGCATTAAAAAGTAATAGTTATAGGATTAAAAAATTTATCAATACATAAACCTTCATCCATCTACTGCTTAATAAAAACATTGTGGGACACTTGCTGTGATTTTCACTGACATGTTAGATTGTGACACAGGGGGTTAATGAATTGGCGCACAACACAAAAGGTTTAGAATTGTCTCCGTATTCATAATGATGAAATAGAACTCCGTAGACTATTGTGCACCAAAAATTGCTCCAAAAACAGTGTTGGGAAACTAGAATAGTAGGAACAGTGTTGGGATTTCAAAGCTGCGCCCAAATTGTGAGCCCAAAAAAAGAAATAGCACGGGTGCAGCAAGGGAAAAAAATACTGCCAGGTTTTTTTTGGAAAGTCAATAATAAATGCTCCCCATTGTCCCAATAAATGAATACATATCTTACTAAATAAATGTGTTTCTTAATGATTTCTTAAATATGTATTTATTATTCATTAGGGTTCAAAGAAAACGAGGTATTGCTCGATATTTCAGAAGAATAAAGAAATAGATTCTTTGCAAAGACAAATTTGCATTGATAATAGGAGGGTTTTCCTTGGTCCCTGGGGGAGACTACTGAATGGTCACTCATGCATATTAAAACAAATTGAAAGCAAATTGCATCTCACTATTTTCTCTATTCAAACAGAACCTGATTAAAATGTGACCATTAGTTCTCTTGTGTTGCTAATATGCACCCAAGCAATGGCTAATCAGGACAACAAAAGAAAGAGGATTAACTCTTTACTGTTTGAAATACTGGGAAAATCATCTTATTCCAAAAGAACGTCTCCTAAGATAATACGTACAGCTCTCTATTTCTAGAGTGCAGTTCTGCTCATCCAGGGGATATCTCCGTAAATCCATCATACATGCAGCTGTTGTTGTTATTCTGCAAAACATAAGAAATTGAGATGTCAAAAATCAGGTTATAGCTTAAATGTTTTTGTTCAAAATTAGACAATTAGTTCTGGAAACTATGGAAATCTTGATGTTGTTATACAACAATTAAAATAGTGAACCCCATATGTGGCAGATACCAATATGAGTTCTAATTATTTTTGCACAGTGCAGCACAGCGCCGGACTGGCCAAACAGAGGACTGGAGGATCCTGTGGTAGGAAGCAATTTGACCAATGGGTCATTTGACCACCAGGTCACAGTCTGATCAGGGTACAGACCCTCTCATACATGCACCAGTATAAAAACAGTTTAAAATAAATTAGCAAAATAGGAATAAAATTTGCTTTGTTGACTATATCAACCAGTCACAGAAGAAAAATATTCTATGCTTGGGTGTTATAGGTAGCAGGAGTTTACAATTACGGTTTAGCATTCATAATGTGTGGTGCTGGTAATCATCATGGTCCTACACCATTATAATATATTAACAGTAAAAATTTGAAATCTAAACTGCCATCTGCTCCTGGATCCCTTGTCCATGCCCACATGCTCCAGTCCCTCCTTCACTCTCTCCAGGGCCAGTTTTAGACAAAGTGGTGCTCTGGGCAAAACTAAAAGCGGGGCCCCAAAATAAAACTATTTTATGAACAGTCACATTCAGTAAGAGACTCCCTTTAGCCCTGCAAAATAATGATAACACTTTGTAGTTTAAAAACAGTTATTATGGGAAGGCAATCTGTAATATGGGACTGTAGGAGAATTTTATCGTAGATAGACAGATGATAGATGGAGGTAGATTGATGATAGAAGGAGGAAAATTGGAGGTATATTGATGATAGAAGATAAATATGAAAGACGATAGATTTATAGATGCATACATATTGATTATATACAGATAGCTAGATAGATGATATAAGATAGATGAGAGATAATTCAAGAAACTCTAAACTCTAAACTGTAGCATAAAGCAGGGTGTCTTCATTCCAAAGTGCAACGTTTCGGTGGATGACCACCTTTTTCCAGCACAGTGTATGTGAATAGCAACCAAACAGGGGACACATGACACAAATGATAACCAAATTTAGACAAAGGGAGTACCCCACAAGGGTTCTGATGCAGAATAGGGTACTGGCTCAGAAGAAAAACAGGAAAGGAAACCAAAGGAAAGACATAGCCAAGTGTAAGAATTCCATTCATTTCCACATATTATGACACCAGCAATAGAATTGCATATATAGTCAACAACCATTGGATAATCTTTGTCCCAAGACCAATGATACATGCACAGGGGGAATCCGGCTCAAGGACGAAACCGGGTTATAGTAAATCTTCTTTATTGAGGCATCAAAAACTTCACATATATGTGCGAAAACAGAGGGAAACGCACGGCCACAGCTCATGGTCTAAGTGTTTCGTAAAACATCCTTATTCATGACAACACATTTATATATATAAAATCGGGATAGGCAAAAGCAAGAAAAGGTGGCCTTCAAATAGACACAAGCTGCCATAGAGAGAAGTAAAAGATAAAACTACCGTATTTTCCGGGCCATTAGGCGCACCGGAATATAAGGCGCATTAGTCCGCTGCGCCTTATATATGTAATAATTCCATATATAAGGCGCCATCGGACTATAAGGCGCAGGGTCGGGGGCGTGGCGGAGGTCTGGGGCAGAGCGGGAGACCCGACGGGACGAGACGCGACACGACGCCGCAGTGACGAGACGCGGAACGCGGGGAAGGTGAGCGGGGGAAGGTGAGTGGGAGGGTAAAGAATGAATAATTACATAGATCCCCGCTACCGGAGACAGCAGTTTCTCAGCGGGAACTGCAGACCCACGCGGGACAGAAGTTGTGTGTCCGGTGTCCGTGGTCTGCCGTTCCCGCTGGAGATCTGCTGTCCGGTAATAGGGACCTATGTAAGTTAGGGTCCGCCGCCTCATATAGGGCGCTACGCCTATAAGGCGCACTTTGGATTTCCAAAGGAAATCCAAGGCTTTAATATGCGCCTTATAGTCCGGAAAATACGGATATTCAATTTGATATATCATATCTTGCCTCTTGTTCAAACCATGCAGCATTCTTGTGTCAAGAGAAAATATCCAAAAACTCTCTCTATTCAACAATTTACTTTTATGGTTGATACCTCTTGCTGTTTATTTTAATAGTTCTATGTTCTACAGCAGCTATGTCCCAATTTTAAATATATATATATAATAATATATAGTAATATATATGTATTATGAAGAGATTTAGCTCCGGGGATCTCGTCTCCTAAGCAGAGACCAGCACACACGGAATCACCAATGTGAGTAAGGTTTAAGACTGCCCTAGCCAGCTTTATTGCAGTACAAAAACTCAAACATAAAAATATACCTAAGCCTCTCGGCACTAACAAACATCGAGGTTCCTACTCACCAGGTGCTGGCCACTGCAGCCACCCCAAAACACAGTAACCGTTTACTGCCACCGCTCCACAGCCCTTTGCCGTGCCTGTCTTTCCCCAGGGTGGAGGCCAGTGTGGAAGTCTGCCCCATGTATTAGTGCAGCCCCTCCAGCTGGAAACTATTAACTAATTAGACAGACCCAACTTTTCCAGGTCTGTCTTTATACTCAGCTTTTCATAAGGCAAATGCCATTTAGATGCCCAAAAGCTTCTTAGTGGCAGCCACCCTGCCACTATTCCCCCCCTGTGATCAAGGCCGTAGGCCTGATCATATAAACTTAATTCTCCCTCCGGGTCGAAAGCTCCTTATTGGGGTCTAATCCCTACAGTCTAGAAGCATGTAGAGACCCTACTATCACTACATCTTCTATACCTGGAAAATGACAGCTTTTTTCCTTAACTGCAGGAGACACAGACAGCTCAAAATTAGTCCCAGATCTCTTCCTTCACACAATGATCATCTTCAATCATGTCTCTATTAATAATGATAGATTTCTTCTCCTCCTTCTCTTGCATTCACTGGAGGACTTCCTACCCCAGGGCTTGGGCATGGTTAGGCCCCCCATCTCTCATCAACTGTGGATGCCGTCACAACCCGGTTACCATTCAATGAGGCACTATGACGGTGGCTTGTTCCCTTAGCATTGCACCGACACGCACGGGTGTCCGTTTTCCAGTCTTCAGCTTCGGCACCTTTTTTGTCATTGAAGGGGGCACATTACCGTGTAGAACCAGGGCACGATTCACATTGGTGAGCTTCTGGTCACAAGTCTGCAAAGCTGTCCCTTGTACCTTGAGGTCACAACCTCCGCTCTCGGTGTGGTTGTGAGGTGAAACTCATCTCAACATCAGCATCATCCTTCACCATCCAGCTAACACTTCGACTTCGGACCAAGTCCTGGCATGGACTTTCCACATGGGCATGCCTTAGTCTTCATGGTTGCACTAGGTTCTGGCTAACCTTTCCTCGGTCAGTCCTTCATACGCCTGCTGGCCAACACCAGAGTCTTCACCCGAGTCTTTCCGTGTAGGAATTTCGAGGGCTCTGGTGACATTATATCAGACACAGTTCCTCACATCCACTGATGAATCACTACCGGTATATCTCAAGGCATTCTCACCATCCAACCATCTTCATTTCGCTCTTCAGATGATCAGGCAGATCTACCGTGGGGGCAGCTGTCCTGGAATCTGTAGGGCCCATCTGGGTATTCCTCCATGCCCAGAGAACGCTGCATGCATAGACAGAGAGAGACGACGAGCTTCCACACGTACACAAGCGATCGGTGGCCCTTTGTGTTAGACTTGGCGCCAGCTTCAAATTCTCACGGTCAAGCAGGCTGAGACAGCTCTTCCCGTCTTCGGGGGGGTAACCATTAACCCATTCCTTTCGGATTTTCCCAAGACGTTTATTACAGTACTCTGGTTATAAGCGATCCCCACTTGGGTGGCCATCACGGTTGAGACTACAGACTTCCAAACCACACCGCCTGTCCTGCACACGCTTCCCAGCACCAATATACCAGGACATCGCACCTGTAATAGTGTCTCGGGCACCAGTCACTATTTGTGTTCAATACGGCTTTTCAGATTGGTGTGAAGAAAAGCCAGGTTGGACTCCTGTTTCCCCAAACCTTTCAAGCAAAGTCATTACTTGTGGCAACCGTTGGCTCCAGAAGCCTATGAGAGGCCTTGATCACAGTCACTGTAATGTCAGTCGAAGGGCTTCTCTCCTTCTCAGCAACATCAAGATCACTGCGGATGCATGGGCGACTTCCCTCACAGAGTTGTTAGACTGCACTCACCCACACTGCAGGCAGAACTAACCAAAAGGGCTGGTGCATCACATGTTCCACCACCTTCTGGGATCTGGGTCCCCTCATCCGTATGGTGTGTATGATTAAGAGTGGCGCTTCCACCCTGTTCACACACAATTCAGTCAGCAGCGATCATGCGTATTCTGCGGTTCATCAGCAGGTGTACCAGGGTCTGGTTTACGCCGTGGTCTCCTTCCTAGGACACTTCTGGTGCCACATCACGAAAAGAACACCACCTGGAGGTCGGCATCACCATTTGGCACTTTCTTTTGTTCCCGAACACGAACACATGTGAACCTCCCATTCCAATTTTTTGCAAACACTGTATCCCAGAAAGGACAGTACGAGATATCAACTTCAACTCATGTTTCTGTAATATATGTCTCGTTAGGTCATCTTCTTCATATAAGACACGTGACAATTTAGCATTTATTACCAGTTATTCCGCAAACCAGTATTTACATGACGCTTCAGTTTATGATGCTTCTTTTGGCCTGTTCACACAACGAACTCAGTACATCATCTCTCAGAAGCCTCAGGTGTTATCAGATGTCTGGTCTCCCCCCTGACATTTCCAGAACATGATGTGAGACTCCTCCCACAGGTGACTGACACAGGGATCTACCTCCTGCAGGTTCTGAGCGAGTAGCTGCTTCTCTAGGGCTCTGTTCAACTCACTGTTTGTGTAACTCTGGGCTGAAGGGAACCACTAACAATCAGGATGCCATTATCTTCACCGCCCTTGTCTGGGGTATCCCTATCCTGAACTGCCATTAGCTACATTAACATTACAGGCTCGCTACCTGTGTCATGTACAACTCACAACCTCTAGGGGCACCTCTGAGCTAACTCTCTCAGTCTCTAGGGCTGCACCTAGTTCACACTCTGCATATCTGAAAGACATTGTAACGCTATCAGATGTTATCGGCATTGCAGAAGTGTCACAATGTTAAGGTGTGTCATATAATCAGTGTTAACACCCTAATCAAGGTTAGAGGCGAGATTGATCCAACATTACATTTTCTGGTTTAACTTCGAAATAGCATCAACAAATATTATCATCATCACATAGTCGATCAGACTTATCAGCTCTCAGTGGCAGAGTCTCCTTCTGTGGGTCAAAGTCCCCTGGGTCACAGTTCAGGGCTGCAACCTGTTGAGACTCCACCACCATCACCTCAGGTCGCTGAGACTTCTCCAGATCGTCCTTTGGGGGAGATTGGGACGTACCCGATGTCAGAGGGGTCTCCCAGGAAAAAGAGCTATTCCCACTACTTGGAATACTTTCCCAACAAGCTGAAAAAGGAGAGTGGTTTTCCCCAGGGATGAACTCCACCTCCAGATCTGCACAAATCTAGCTTATGTGGGTCACAATCGCAATATCACTTTCAAAGTCAATCACGACAATCTTACCTTCCTAGGCTGGTACTTCTAGGAACATAAGATGCCTGTGTTTAACTCGGACGACATCATGGAGAGACAGTCCAGTGACCACCGTCACGACCACCAGCTTAAGCGATTCCACAGTACATATCATGTCACATTCTGCTGGCTATCGCACAGAGAGGACTAAATGAGGTGCACCTGACCTCCCATGGCACAGCCGCATGGCGGTCGCCGTTGGTTGTCCATATCAACACCATCTTTGCGCTGCGCATAACACGTTGAACACGTTGGCCACTTGGCCAGCAACGGACCATTTTCCGCCACACACCGGTATATCCGTAACATCTGGCAAAGCGCGATCCCGTCGGTTGCCCCGGCAAACGGAAACCTAGCAACCTTCACATCAGAACTGCAGACCGATCACAGACATCTCGAACCATCGGCTGGGATCCGCTCGCCTTGGCAGTTGGGGTCTCCATAACCCGAATGGCTTCTGGCATTCCAAGGTCCTCCCACATCATCTGCCGCCAGCATCTCTGGAACTCATCCATCGGACACATGGCGATTACTCCCACAGCAAACAAGCAGTCTCTGTATATCTCTCACACCAAGACAAATCTTCCCGTGACCACAGCGCCTCCAGCAGCAGGAACAACAGTCTCTCACATGAGGGTTACTGGCCCTTTAAATCTCGCTGTGTGTGCTGATTTCCATGCCACAGCATACCGCCACCATATGTAGGAGATTAGCTCCGGGGATTGTCGTCTCCTAAGCAGACGACCAGCACACACAGGGAATTCACACAATGTGAGTAAGGTTAAGACTGGCCTCTGCCAGCTTTATTTGGCAGTACACAAACTCAAAACATAAAAATAATACCTAAGCCTCTCCGGCACTAACTAAACATCGAGGTTCCCTACCTCACCAGGTGCTGGCCTACTGCCAGCCACCCCAAAAACACAGTAACCGTTTACTGCCACCGCTCCACAGGCCTTTGCCGTAGCCTGTCTCTTCCCCAGGGTGGAGCCCAGTGTGAAGTCTGCCCCATGTATTAGTGCAGCCCCTCCAGCTGAAAACTAATCAACTTAATTAGACAGACCCAACTTTTCCAGGTCTGTCTTCTACTCAGCTTTTCATAAGGAAAAATGCACATTTTATGCCCAAAAGCTTCTCTGGTGGCAGCCACCCTGCCACAATATATATATATATATATATATGGATTTTAAACTTGTGTGTGTTCCCTTTAACAAGAGAGGTCATGTGACCATAGGTGACCATAGGTGCGGGTGATTTGTACACACCTGCACACACATTACACTAGGTCATGAATATGGATGTTTTCCAAAACACGTAGACCGTGAGCTGTGGCCATGCGTTTCCTTCTGTTTTCACACATATATGTGAAGTTTTTGATGCCTCAATAAAAAAGATTTGATGTTTTTACTATAACCCAGTTTTGTCCTTCAGCTGGATTTCCCCTGTGCATGTTTCGTTACTCCAACCACATGGTTTAAATATTGAATATAATTTGGGGAGTATAATATAATTGAGTGTGTGATATGTGAGTGGCTTGTACCATGCATTCCTGTATAGCCATAAAGGGTCCCCATGGAATAGGCAATTCATCTAATATATAAAGCTGAGTGTATGTGTATGTATGTATGTATGTATGTCCGCTAAAGGAATCTGCGTCATCACACGGGGAGAGTGAGAGACAGAGATACAGGTGGGGAGAGTTAGTGACTGAGTGAGAGACGGCCAGTGGGTGTGAGTGAGAGACAAACAGGGAGAGTCACGGAGAAACAGACAGGGAGAGTAAGTGACTAACAGACAGGGAGAGGTAGATGCATAGATAGATATATATATTATTTTTTTGTTAACCAATTCTATTTTGTTATAGCTAAGTGCAGTTATTTACTATCCCGAGCAACGCCAGGATTTACAGCTAGTTACAAATAAAGGGGTAATGCCCCACTAGTGGTTACAGTATACTTATACATTTGTTTTTTCTTTCTCTTTCAGATATTCAGTATTTTTGTGGAACCCCCATTGGTTGGACTGACAATCCTATTCGCCTTTTTTTATTTTCATTTTTATTGTTCTTCATCTGGGCACTTTTCTTCGGACCACAAAATGGGAAATTCCATGAAGGTATGTGTGAGATTTTCACCCCAGCCTGTTGTCTGGAGAATGGAGCTGGTTGAGACTATGAGGACCAGAGGATGTTGGTCTTAAGGACTAACTCTTCGATCTTCATGCCTCTCATGCAGTGGGAAACTGTGGAGTTAACTTTTTGACCACACACTTGCACCCAGCACCTACGGACTATGGGTATATAGGTCATATACATATGCACTCAGCACAAATCTTCGTTGGTCTCCTAATGGGTCCTGGCAGAGTCTGCCCTTTTACAAGATGGCCACTGCTGCCCATAGTGCACTATGTACGCATGCGCCAATTTGACACAAAGAGCAGTCCAGACACATTTGCAAGTGCCATATTGAGATCCTGTCTTCACAATACAAGTGAGGTGTGGACACTAGGCACTTCCTGTTCACTATTGAATGCTTGGCGCTTATACACAAGTGGCCACACGCAAAAGTATTTTTTTATGCATGACGTGCTGAGAAGTAGGGGCGGTCCGGACACCGGTAGGAGGGGATGGACTGTCTTTATTATGTTCTTTGCGCTACTACTATAATTAATTAAATTACATGACTTGTCACTGTGCACGTTGATATATGTACACTGCTGATTTACTGTATATATAATGATATTTAGAATTTGCCTAATAGTTTCACTTATTGCATTATGTATATATATATATATATGATAAGCATTTTCACCCAGGCATTCAACCAAGGGCTATTAAAGGGGCAATACATCTTCTGCCCACAAAAGTCCCACATGCATGGGACCCCTTTAGAACTGGGGGCCCTGGGCAGATTTCCAGTTTGCCACCCCCTAACGCAGAAAGAATTTCCTGTGCTTGCGCGGTGAGCTAGATCACTCTGTCATGTGTGCTGAGATGAGAAGACGAGGCAACTAACTGAGGGATCCAGCTCACTGCGCAAGGAAATGCTTACTGCGATGAGATGAAGTCAGAGATGGGTGTCAGCATAACAAGCCTGCTGGAGGGTGAAAGAGGGAGACGGCTGTCTCCAGGAGCATATGGCAGTTTACATTTCAAATTCCCCCCCGGGACTCGATACCGGCAGGGAGCCAGGTGAGCTATAGGATTGTAACAAAATTGTACTTTTCTGAAATATAATAAAGCACCTTTACAATCTTCATGTAATGACCTTTGAGAGCCTGCCCTTTGTGAAAAGTGGGCACCATGGTGACAGGTTCCCTTTAAGTTCTGACATTCGACCATGAGTCCTTAACATCACAATCTTGGTAATTGATGTTCAACATCAGATTTTCACATGCAGTAAGGTATTATTTTGATTACTTAAACCACAGTTATTCTCCACAGTTATAAAACTATAAATTCATAAATCTAACTTCAGGCAAAACTTATGCAAGAGTTAAAAAGACATTCTGCAGGGTTCACAAACTTTGTGACACTACTAAACATTTCTATTAACTTTTATAGTCGCCTTTTATAAACTGACAAGACAACTAAGCTTCATTAGGCAGATGCTGTGACCATCTGTCTTACACTTTGCATTAGATGTCACAAGACTGTGACCTCTTCATTTAGGAAACAACACTCATGTCTCGCTATTATTAAGCAAATATATGCGCAGTGTCAATTAAAATGTATAAACAATGGCTGCAGGTTTCTTTAGAGATTAATCTTTTGTTTAAAATTGCTTTGTGAGTTCTGTATTTTATTGCAGAAATAAAAGCAGAAATGAAATTTGAATGTTAAATTTATAGACATCAGCATACATAAAACATAGTCTATTATCTAAATTAGAAGATGAAATTAAAATACTGGAAGCTGACATTACATTATAAACAAGAACATCTGTCATGCAGAGAAATGGGGCTTTCATTTCATGTGATTATAAAATACACATATTCATATACCAGTAAATTGTAATAATTAAAAGAAATCTAAAGACGTAAATATAGACTTTGTGAAGCAATAATGTCGTATACTTCTCTTGTCACTAATATTTTGTTTAAGTTTGTTCTATGATAATCTTATCTACTACAACTATTTTGTAGGCCATATTTTTAAAGGGATACTGTAAGGGCCATTTGGGGCACTAAACCACCCACAGGTCCTTATGGAGTAGTTATGGAGTAGTTTTTCCCTCTGGGCCCACAACATAAAAAAAACAAACTTATGTAATAACTTCAGTCCGGTACTCTCAGTGTTTGTGCAGTGATGGAATGAAGCTACTGCAGTCCACCGCAGTTTCAATGCGCATGCACTATAGAAATGGTGCATGTGCAATGAAGCTTGGTTGCTCTACTCTGATTTCACTGAATTACTGCGTAGGCTGTAGGAGAAATAGTGATGCATCTTATAGGTCTCATCTCTAAAAAGGGGTGTACCAGCCTCTTTGCTGCCTAATGCGAATTATAGAAAGTTGTCCCCCTACTGGACAAAGAGTTACATACTGTGCTTAGATCTAATAATCAATTAGGTTACTCATGGATCATAAAATTGATAGAGAAGCCGGTCACACATGCTCCCTGCCATATAATGTGCCATTTCCAGCTGCCCTCAGTCTAAGATGTTCCCTGTCCTGCAGCTGCCCCCTTTTCTGTAGAGCCCCAAGATACTATATAAGAAGGGGCTGCAGAAAAAGGGACTATAAGTAAAAAATGGTAAAGTTATTGATTTTAGTACAAGCCATGGGGTAGCAAATACAGCCGCTTCTCCTTAATTAAATGTCCAGCAGCCATGAATGAAATATCAAGAGTCCCTTAACACCTTGCCGACTGAGGACGAACTATATTGTCCTCGCGCGGCAAGGGGTGTATGGAGAGAGCTCACGAGCTGAGCTCTCTCCATAGACAGCGGGTAACGGCTGTATAAAACAGCCAACACCCGCCTGTCACTGCTGCGGTCGGTGCTGGCACCGATCGCGGCAGTAACCTGTTAAGTGCCGCGGTCGAACCCGACCGCTGCACCTAACTTACCGTTAAATGCCGGCCGCCATCTTGGATGGCCGATCGCCGCCCCCTGGAACATCATCGGAGGGCAGCGATCAGTTGCTATGGCAGCCTAGGGTCTCATTGAGAATCATAGGCTTGCCAGGTGCAATGATTTCTAAAGCCAGCAGAGGGCAGGCTATTAGAAATCATAGTAAAATTGGTATGTACTGCAATACAGTAGTATTGCAGTATATAGTATTAGCAATTGGACCCTGCAGGGTTAAATTACCCTGGAGGATCTAAAATAATGGTAAAAATTTTTTTTTAAAAAGAAAAAATAATAAAAAAAGTAAAAGTTTAAATCACCCCCTTTCCCTAGAACTCATATAAATAAACAATACAAATCATAAACACATTAGGTATCATCGCGTCCCAAAATGTCTGACATATCAAAATATATTAGCGATTTTTCCCTGCGTTTAACCCTGTAATGGAAATTGGCGCCCAAAGTCGAAAATACCACTTTTTTGACATTTTGAAAAATATAAAAAATTCTATAATAAGTGATCAAAAGCCCATACAGTCCTCAAGATGAAAGCATTAAAAACATCATCAAAAGTCGCCAAAAATGACACCACCCACAGCTCCGTGCACTTAAGTATGAAAAAGTTATTAGTGCCAGAACAAGGCAGAATGAAGAATTATTTTTTTGTACAGAAGGTTTTATTTTTTTTAAATGTATGAAAACATTATAAAACCTGTACAAATTTGGTATCCTCGTGATCGTACCGAACCAAAGAATAAAATAGACATGGAAGTGAAGTGGAAGCTGTAAAATCCAAGCCCACAAGAAAATGGCGCAAATGCGTTTCTTGGCTTCTTCTCCCTGCGGCTCCATCATCTTCTCTTCCTGGCAGCGCTCTGCTGGTGCCAACACACTATGACATCATGCGGCCACGAAACTGAATGCCATCATAATGTGTATGCACGAACTGGGAGGAAGATGAAGCCGCAGGTGAGTCTCTCCCCTTGATATTTCATTCATGGGGGGAGGGAGTGAGGGTTTTTTATTTTTTACATTTAAATTCTTGGACTGGTTTACCGATGGGGAGGGGGAGGAACACTCCTCAAAAAAGACTCCCCCTTTGTCAACCAGCAGGCGGCTGGTTGCTTATGGGTGGTGCACGCCTGTCTCTAAATAAGTAAAGGGTTATTTTCTTTTATAGCGGCGATCGAATGTGCTGCAAGGATCTGTAGTTGATTTGGTGTCCCAAATCACTCTGACATGTTCTCTATAATTGTCTTCAAGCAATGTTAGACAGACATCCTTACACTGTGTAAGATTTACCAAAGTGTCTATTGCTAGATATGGTGCAGAGTATGACTGTCTAGTCTAATTTTGCCCCAACTAATACTTGGCTTTGTTTCCACCAGGAAATGTGCCAATATGTTGGTGCTTGTGCATTATATTTAATGAAATTTAGGTCCATGCCTTTTTGCTGAGAGGCCAGAATATTACACAAGACAACATGGCTTTTGTCATACAAAATATAGAAGTGTCTTAAAACTACCCCAAACCCATAATAAATGTGATTCAAGGCATTTGAGATTGATTTCTGGCATACTCAGATTAATAAATATACCCACTATGTCTAATGTGCCCATTAACTAGCATTATCCAGACATATGATAAAAGTCTTCAACACTATAACATGTACAGGATAAATCAGGGGAAAGAAAAGTTTTCTTTCCTCTGATTTATCCTGTACATGTTGAAGAATTCAGAACTGAACTTTGTCTCTATAAGTTTGAGCACCACCTTTGCAATTATAAAGCTGCATCATCACTCTCCTAAGAGTAAATACACTCCATTCACCATACCCCTTTCATATGAAGGTCCTCATTAGTGCCCCTCTATACTTTCTCATACTTCTATTTGATAAAAGTCTCTTTGCCATATTTTGACTAGTAAATTTCAGTATCCCATTGTTTTAATTATTAAACAAATTAGGAAAAAGATTTACATATTTACAAAGAGACAGCCAGAGTCCCTAGGGCAGTGGTGGCAAACCTATGGCACAGGTGCCAGAGGTGGCACTCGGAGCCTTTTCTGTGGGCACCCAGGTCTTCACCCCAACACAGAGTTTGTCAGCTAGGACTCAAGGCTTTCTCCTGTGATCCAAGACAGCCCGGGCATGCCATGTGATTGACCCAGTCCTGCTCTGATCAAACGTCTGCCCCCACAGGGGGTCGTTTCCCCCTGTAACTGGGACTCTTATAAATGCCCCAGTTACAGGTAAAAACAAGAAAGTAAAAAGAAAATGTTAAAAAAAAAATTAAAAGTGGAAATATCCCTCGAAGGTTTTTTATGACCTCATGGGGGGACAAATTTCCTTAGTTTACATATTTACTTAGTTTATCATACCAAACAGCCCCCCAATGGTTATTTTATATAAAGCCCCCTTATGAATTTATTAGATACACAACTTTCACCCCATGGATTCCTTATGTACAGCCTTATGTGGGCCAGCCCCCCCAGGATCACTGAGCACTGACAATTGCCAAGGTATTCCCAGTGTTCGCGCTGGCCCTGCATTACAAAGAAAAAATATTTTTCACCAGTTTTTGTAACCCCCAATAAAACTAAAACTTTAACTCTTTTTATTTTTAAGTATCCCTGCGTGTCATGAAAAAAATGCAGCTAAATTTTTTATGGTATGCCACAAAAAATAAAGTTATAACCCTTACACCAATAAGTATGAAAATTTGTTAAAAAATAATCCAGTCAATAAAGACTTTGAAGGCCTGTTCACAAAGGGGTTAAATGTTTTCTAGGTCATATGCACTTGTTTGTAAACATTTCAGATGTTTTCTCGAAGTTCTCAAAACCTCCTGTATAAAGCGTTGTTATGAAGAGAATGATATGGTCATAATGTAAATGTCATGATCTCAAGAAAGAAAGGAACCGCACTTCTTCACAGGGTCCACATTTGAGATAATTTTACTAGATATCCAACATTGCAAAAAGTAAAGGAAGTTGAGATTCAGTACTCCAGATTGGCAACTACAAAGAACTGTGCTTTCAGCTCTCTTCACTTAATTAGTTCTGGTGCCAGTGGCTGCTGTTAATAATCACTTGGATTGATTGCATTAGGCCCCCCACTCTCCTTATATTGATCACCTTGGCATATGACTTGTCATATGTAAAAGTCATAAATATATTTAACCTGGGAGGTCCCTCTATGTATATGACTTGATTTTAAGATGGATGGGAAATATCTTTAAACCCTCAGGGCCCCCCTCCCCCTACTATGTATGTAGATTATTAAATCTGATGATGCATTGACAATGTATGTCAACACAAGCCACTGTAATATAATTTTTTTTTACTTTTTATTTACAATTGACCCCGTATGTTATATTGGTGACATCACTGTACATTCCATGAAAAATATTTGACACTTTAAAAGAGGTTAAGGGTCATATAGATACTTCTTTTCATATGAAGCAATTTACAGATTCCTGTGATTGAACAATTCATGGCCATCATGTTTACCAAGTGCCTGAATAGAATATTCCTTCTACTCATATGAATAAAAAAGTAAATAAAATAGAATAGAGTAAACGCATCTTAAAAATAGAGGCAGTCCCTGGGTTACATACAAGATAGGGTCTGTAGGTTTGTTCTTAAGTTGAATTTGTATGTAAGTTGGAACTGTATATTTTATCATTGTAATCCCAGCCAGAACTTTTTTTGGTCTCTGTGACAATTGGATTTTAAAAATGTTGGGTTGTCATAAGAACTAGGATTAACAATAAATCTTTATTACAGACACATGTGATGACTGTTATAGCTGTTTATTGTAGCCTAGGAGTAAAGTACAATAAATTACCAATATTCAGTGGTCCGTTTGTAACTAGGGGTCGTATGTAAGTCGAGTGTTCTTAAGTAGGGGACCGCCTGTATATAAACATACCCTACCTTTGTTCTATCTATCTATATCCTATCTATCTGTGTTGATTTCATTTTTTTTCTAGGTGATTCTTAGCTTTTGGAGATATGTTTCATTGCTTATCATATATTTTTTTTTTTAATTTTTTATTTTATTTTCAATTAACACAAAGTATACATACAATTAACCTTGCCATTTCAATACAATTTGACTTTGCAGAGTCAGTATCATATATATCAATATTTATAGGTACATCTTTGAACATTTCACTGTGGAACATGACATCACGGGTTGTTACAATCACGCCCCTGCTTCTTTTGATACCATGCCAGTCAAGAAATATAAGGTTATACGCTATTGTATTGATACATTTAGTTTACAACCACAATGATAACAATTTGAGAAATAAAACATGAAAAACAGTTCCTCCCCTTCCCTTCCCCTGTGCCTGCATGTTGTCTCCATACCATCCCCCAGCATCCCCGGTCGCCCCTTTGGATCTTAAGCCCTCCCAATCTACCTCTAAGATCCTCTTGACAATACCATTGAGTATATTCAAAGGGAGTCATGAGTGAGCCTCATTATCATAATTTTACAACAAAACCACTCAGCTCAGGGATTAAACAAGATGTGTTTCTGCATCAGTATCGCTACAGCATTATCAATGTAAGTTTGGTTCACAATGCATGAAAACAAATGGTAGATTTCCTTTAAGTATTGAAAGATGTTTGCAGCAATGGTTACTTGGATAAAACAACAACTTCTTCCTGTTCACACCTTGTTTTTTGGATGTGTTCAGTGTGTCTAACCCTGAAAGGCTCATGGTGTAGATGCTGAACGTGAACATATAATGGCAGGTGGGGGCATACTCTTTTACTGCATCTGTTCAGGATACATCACATTCAGCAGGTAACACAGGATGAAAAATACTGACTGTATGAACATATAGTAATACACTTGGCTGCCCTCTATTGTAAGAATATGTCAGCAATCCTAATTTTGCACTCCTCCTTAGTTATAATTACTTCTCATAAACACTAAGAGGGATATTTTTACTCCTGTATAGGAAAACAATGGCAGAAAAAAAACTAGTTTGAATTGTGGTGCTAGCTATAATAGGTTCACCTGCAGGATCCAGCACTTTAACCAAAAAATAGAGCTGTGTTCAGCACTGTACTTTCCATCAAAAACAGTCAAATCTGTTCCTCTCATAAAACCTCCAACGCATATGTGAACAGAGCCTAAGCCAATGCATTTGTACACATAAAAGGAAACAAACAATAAACTTGCTCAGTAGGGGCATGCAGATTAGTAGGCGTAGGAACATTTTCACAGATGAATATTAACAATTCTGCTCAAGCTTTAGTTATAAGCAGCCAGTGCATTAACCTCTTTGTTGTAAGCCTGATTGTTCTGCAAATTCTTTATGTACAAGATGATAAACTATAAGGGTGAACTATGCAGAAGAAAAGCACTTATTCAAGGCACATCTCATGGTACATCAAAGTAAAGCTTGGTGCATAAAATTAAGCTAATATACAATATTAGAATTATTGTATAATATAGTAAGCTCACCTAGCTATCTAAAAATGCTGGTATGCAAATCAAGACACGCTGTTATAAGATGACACGAAACGTATAATATAATAACCTGGAAGTGGGAGGGGAGACAGTAGAAATAACCCTAAACATGTGGCAAAAAGTGGCTTCTACAAGCCATCTGGGATTGTTATTTAAGCGAGAAAGAGAGTACTGTAGAGTTTTACCGTATCTGCTTGGTGCTCTGTACGATAACTCAGAAAATTTAGATATCTTGTCCAAAGTACTTATAAAGAAACCACTTTTTAAATGATAGCCAAGCAAGCATGGCTTACAACCATAAACCCCACATCTTTAACCTACTGCCATAGCTCATGAATATATATAAAGGCAGTCCCCAGGTTACGTACAAGATAGGCTCATTAGGTTTGTTCTTAAGTTGAATTTGTATGTAAGTCAGAACTGTATAATTTATAATTGGAACCTCAGCAAAATGTATGGGTCTCTGTGACAATTGGATTTTAAAAATGTTGGGTTGTCATAAGAACCAGGATTAACAATAAAGCTTCATTACAGACACCATAGATAACTGTTATAGCTGTTTATTAAAGCCTAAGGCTAAAGTACAGTAATTACCAAAATACAGAGGTCCATCTGTAACTAGGGATCATCTGTAAGTCGGGTGTTCTTAAGTAGGGGACCGCGTGTACCTGGACGAGGATGCATTGCATGCTGGGTACATAGATGATGTACTGTATAATTCATGTGGTAGCCAAATTAGCTAGTCTACTCTCACTAACTGGCTTATACCTTTATTTGTCCATACAGTTTCCCTAAAGAGTCAGTACAGTATAAGATAATTGTTCTTCTCAATCCTAAAACTCACAAAACTGACTACAGGCGGTCCTGTTGTAAGGTAGCATGGTTGTAAGGTAGCATGTTTAAAGGGAACCTGTCACCAGAAACACGACTGTTAAACCCCCAAACATACCTTATAGTATGCATTAATTGTTGTCCAGGCATGTGCTTATAATGACTCTAAGCCGGCCTCATGCTGAAATATCAACTTATAATCACGGACAGGTAGTAGTGTGGGTGGTGGGGTTTGGGGTAGAGAAGTCAAGCATTCACCCACCCTCCACGCTGCTGTGTCATGAAAACCCCACCTACTGCTCTCTCTTGATCAGATAACTGCCCTACCTCCTGCACCTCCAAGTCCCCTTGCACTCTCGTTTCCAATCTCAGACATGCGCAGTGTGCTCATTATCTCCTCTACATCCCTGCGTGTATCCGGAGGGAAAAACACACTGCGCATCAAAGTCATGCCTATTATGAATGTTACTTTTAAACTTCTGCAACTATTTGAGTAATACACTATAGAATCACAGTGTTATACAGATTTAGAATAGGATTGTCTATTTTTTCCACAAACAGTCGTCCATGGGCTGTGCCTGGTACTGTGGCTCATCTTCTTTTCAATAACAGGAATGAGATTCAACACCAGAATCACTCCAAAAACATAGATGGTGCTGTTTCTGGAAAAAGCATAACCTTATTTTAATCCCGGATAATCCAAATCACCTGCATCCTAGGCTTTACAGGGAGTTACAGGACATATTAAGGTTATTACATAGACAATTCCTTTCGACTACATAGGCTGCCATCAGACCTTCTTAACACTATAGCTGATTTTCCTTTGATGAACTTAGATGACATCTAGCTCTACAAATCCACGACAGAGTAAGTTATTGCTGCTTCCTGTACTGATGCACATCATGCAGTTCCCACCATGCACTGCTTAGTGCAGAAATCATTTAGTAGAGAACACTGAAGAATAATCATAAATATTATCCCTATCAGCCCTGGTAATAAATAGCTTAAAGCAGATATATCATCAAAATAAGCTGCCCTGTATAATAGCTACATGTTTGTCAATTATTCATAGACTTACAGAGGAACCATGCAATATAGTCTGCTAAGAAAAGATGTGCCAGAATTGTTGTATTTGGGGGAATACAGGTATATATTGGATCTCATTAAGGAGGATTTCCCAAGACTCAGACTATAAAGAGAACTAGGCACAACTAGTAAACTCAGGTAAAAAAATTCTAGCTGACATTACCAGATTAAGTCATTTGTATTTTATATAGTGTATATACTATCAACATTTTATATTGTCTTAAATATGTTAAACATTTAATTATTATGTATTCATGTTACTTTGTTCTTTTTAAAAATGTTAACTTAGCTGTAACAAAATAATTTCCCTGTTGGGGATTATTAAAGTTTCTGTCTATTTATCTATAAAATATTACATTTATACTTTTTTCTTGTATGTTGAAAATTCTCCATTTACTTACAGAAAATCCTCCACAAATTAATATGTGAATGCACCGGAAAAGTAATATTTTGTCTAAGATAAGTCATGCTCAGAGGCTGGAAGGGCCCTTTGGCTCGGTAACACATAGAACTACACTTCTAGTGTCATTATAAAAAAGAAAATCTCAACAATGTGGGCAGTTAAAAACATGATTGGGAGTGTGAATTGTATTTTTGGAGTATCCAAAGAGATGTCACCACTGCAGCATTTGTATACAAACACAGACCATCAGTGGTGGGGGCTGCCATAATAATTAAATAATAATAATTCCTTTATTAATATAATGCCTACAAATACTGCAGCACTACACAGAGTTTGCCAAACCAGTCTCTGTCCCCATGGGGCTCACAATCTAATCAACCTACCAGTATGTTTTTGGAGTGTGGCAGGAAACCAGAGGACCCGGAGGAAACCCACGCAAACTAGGAGAGAACATACAAACTCTTTGCAGACGTTGATCCTGGGACTTTATGTAATGCTAACCACTAAGCCAACGTGCTGCCTGTAATGCCATGCTTAAATAGGGTTGAGAAACCCCATCTGCTGCTTCCCCGAAATTTGTTAAATATGGTCAATCTCTTCAACTTTTCAGTGAAAATATTGGGACACATTTACTAAGAGTAGTGCAAACTGCACTAAAGCAGTTTGCCTGTGTACAATGCAGGGTGCACCGCATTCAGGATTTCTAGCGCCCATTCTTCATGAATCTGGTAATTCCTGCACTGCCCCAACAGAGTGAGCCAACTTTTTTGTGGTTTACCTTTAACATAGGGTGTGCAACACAATTCTGTCAGACTTTGCTTGATACATTTGGCGCACGGTCCGACTTAGCACCAGAATGCCCCTTAATTTGTGCTGCATTATGCTTAGTGCAGCTGCACCACAAAAGGGTTGCATGCGGCACGTTTGTGGTGCAGATACATCTTAAATACCTGTGCAAGCAGTTTGCACCAAAAAGTTTGCAAAGTCCGACAGAAAACTTGGACACAGCCCTTTGTAAAAGTGCCTCAATGTTCGCACATTTTATTACTCTTTCCTATGGCCTCTTACAAGATAAGAAAATACAGTATGAACTTATATTTGTTCTCACACCTGTACCAGTGTGGTGCTTCCTATAAATGTTAGTTTTTGTGAGCATAGAATCATTTGGTTGTTTTACAAAACCCCCTGTTGCCGCCTTGGACAACTTTATTAATGTTCTTAAACCAATTTTTAAAATGATTTATTGGGAAGACCAGTTTAACCAGCACAACCTTTTTCTTTTAACTCCTGCAGACCTTGAAGTAGAGGTGTAACTTGAAGCTGTTAGGCACCAATGCATAATTTATTATTTATCATAATGGTTTCTATGATTTGTAGAAGAAACACCTGAGGGCCCCCTAGAGGTCTTGGGCCAGAGTGCAATTGCACCCTCTGTAACCCGCACCCCTCCCCAGCATTCTTACTGATATTCTTTTGACCTGTATTCAGTTGTTACATTAAATATATCTATTGTAATCCTCCATGAATTTCACATGAAAAGGATCTAATAACAAACTCTAGTGTTTTTTACTTTTTCAATCTTGAATCAAATACAAAACAAAAATATGAGTAGAATAAACAATACGTAAAAAGCATAAGGACAATATTCCTGGAGAAAAGAAACAATAATCATTCTAGAAGTCATAGAAACTTTGACCAGATTTTCAATTTTCTATGTTATTTTGTTTCAGATTGGCTAATCTTTAAATGCCAGCGGCAGTGTAGCGACAACTCAATACAGCTGGCACTTTGCCGGCGGCATTTAAAGAGTTAACACCCTAATGCATTGGGGTTCAGTTCCCCTCATTTGTATTCAATATAGTTCAAAGTATTCAATCATTTAAAGTCTTGCTTACCTTAAACCATATAAAACTGTCCCATCAGGATGAAGGCGGATCATTCGATTTTTTACAGTAACACCATGTACAAAAGACTTTTTGTCATTTAGAAAATAAGTGTCAGGAACCCACAGCTGATCCGCAACTCGGTTGTCAAGTGTGAGGTTGAGAGGAATTCCTGTATAAGCTAATCTCTTGTCCCTCCAGTATTGCTGAAAATACATTGTTAAGGTATAATCCTGTGGAGAGAAAAGATAACATTTAAAGCACTTTAATATGAACTTACATATTTCCTAATAGTTATTACAATTTTCCAAACTATATGTGCTGTTACATCTTATAATGAGTCTACTAGCTACGAAATCATCACAGAAGATTTAATAAGTTTTCAGAACATATTTTTCCTGTTTCCCAGCAATATGTTATTTTAGAGAAAATTCAGTTTTTCCCTTTATTTCAATGCCTCTCAGCATAGCCAGAGATTGACATCCTAGGTGAAAAATGGCATAAAAGAATAACAATGGTGCACTAACACCCCTGGTCCACCGAGAAGATGACTGGGTAACAGAAGAGGTACGATATGTCAGAAAATGCTCTACACAATGCTGCTGGTACTACAGGCGGTCCCCTACTTAAGAACACTCGACTTACATACGACCCCTAGTTACAAACGGACCTCTGGATATTGGTAATTTATTGTACTTTAGTCCTAGGCTACAATAAACAGCTATAACAGTTATCAAATGTGTCTGTAATGAAGCTTTAGTGTTAATATTGATTCTTATGACAACCCAACATTTTTAAAATCCAATTGTCACAGAGACCAAAAAAGTTCTGGCTGGGATTACAATGATAAAATATACAGTTCCGACTTACATACAAACTCAACTTAAGAACAAACCTACAGACCCTATCTTGTATGTAACCCGGGGACTGCCTGTATTCTGAATGACTTTTATTTTTGCCTGCAATTTAATAAAGATTGTCTGCTGCCTAAAAGTATCTACAAAGGGAAAAGCAAATTGGGAGAGACCTGTTAGGCCAAAACAAGGGAGAAGACAATTATTTTGAGTTTTTTCAAAATATTTTTAAATATATTTTTCGTGAACTGTTGCAGTGTTTTAGACTACATCACAATCCTTCTTAATAAGGGAGCATTTTATTTGGCACGTGGTTATGGCAAAGGATACAATACAGCCAAATATTATACTATATACTTTAAGATAGTAATGAAAATTCAGAACTTGTTTGTGTTGTATTTTTTTCAGTTGTAAGTTTCTTTGATTTTTAGCAATATTCTGCTCAAATATTAAGATGGTTCCTCCTGACCTTGAAACCTAAATGATGAGTATTCACACCCATGGGCATGTGTAACAACAGCAAGGTTATAACAAGGCATAAAGCAGCTTGCTTAAAGGGGTTCTCCGCTCACTATATGTACTTTTCTTTTTTTAAACTGACCAGTTCTTTTTCATTTATTATAGTTACACACCCTTGCCTCACTACCCTGGGCTGTATATTCCTTTTCCTTCACTTGTCACTTCACAGCTCACAGCCAAGATGGCTGCCCCCATTCTGCTAAAAGATTACATCTCCCACAATCCCCTTGGTCAGCGTAGCTTCTTCACACAGAGAAACGTGCAGCCACAACCCCACAACAAGTAGCCGACTGCACATGCCCTACTGGACAGCAGAGAAAGTATACAAGTCGATTCTATGGAAATTATAATTGTAGCAGGAGCCTTTGATTTCATGAAAAGGGGGGAAGATGATTTAATTACACTGAATTAGTGAAGTGGCAAGTGTGGCGAGATAAGGTATAGTGAGGTCAATCTTTGTCAGTGGATAGCCCCTTTAATCTAATGGATGGATGTATACTCTATGAAGTAAATTGTTAAAACCTACATGTTAAAACCAGGCTTTTATTGTCCAACAAAAAATTCCGATAGAAACATTCACAATAATATGTACAATACCATCCAATTTCATAGAGAATCATGAATGCTTTTAATTTCTTACATAAACACTAGTAAAAAAAAATCTTTTATAGATTGTCTAGGAATTTACAAACCCGGAAAATAAAATATTGTTACTACTAATCTACATGACCTTTTACACAATATTCAGGCTTACAATGTAATAGCCTTGACCCTCATTAAAATATGTTTCTATTAGACAGGAGGATTAGAATAAGTTGTAGTTCTTTGACATATGGTGTTAAGCACTAATGCCAGACTTACTACATAATTACCATTAGCTCAGTAACAATGACCTTTCCCTGCAGGATTCTTAGAATAAGTGGAGGTTCAGTGGCTCACAATTATTATTCTAAGGGGCTTCATTTATCAAAGTGCCTAATGGGAAAATAAGGCTGTTGCTTATAGATCAGATCCCTGCTTTAATTTTTTTTTAAAGTATCCATCTCTGTGACTGGCCATGGAAGTGGGACCTTTAGCTGTTGTTAGTGGAGAGGTGGCTCTCTCTATTCACTTTTGTGACAGTCCAAAAATAGCAATGTCAAATGTACTTTGGTTTCCTAGTGACTTTTAACACAGCTTTGTGCAGATAGAAGAGGATTATACCCCTCCCCCCCTCCCCCCTTCAAAGAGCTTCTATGCAGGGGAATATTGCTGTAGTAAGAAAGGAGAAAGGTCCATAATAACCAAAGGAAATTGAGAATGAAGAATGTTTCTCTGATCAGATATATTACTATTATCTGTAATGTAGAAATAGAGAAAAGTGGAGCAGTATAGTAATATATAGTAGAAGTGCTAGTAATATACTTTATATTATTCTTAGAGAGCTACATACAATGTTACCTTCCAACGTGGAGTAAAGAGTACACATATGATTTATTATCTTAATTTATTATTATGTCCACTTTTCCAATATTTTCTACGTTTCCAATATTAATCACATATTCTCTATATACAATTTCTGCAACTCATAAGAAAAGTCCAAAAGTTCATGAGAGAACTAAAACAAATAAGAGAATAAGTCAGAGCACTGAGATCATATAAGCCCCATTACTTATTTTCTAATAATACCTGCGGAAAACAGTTTCTGTCTGTGATACAATTCACCTAAACACACACACAGAAAGAAAATAGATAAAATCCACTTCATTGTAAGTCCAAAACATAAAAAATGTCTGCTCATGTGGACTCATGTACTGCAAGTAGATAAATCAATCAAGGGTTTATGAGAAACAAGCAAGCAAACAAACATATTGGAATTCACTTATAAAAATACAAGTGTAAGCCCATGGGAAATAAATATCCCTTCTATAATCTTGTTAGTGGCGATGGCTAGTGCACTTTTATTGGGAAAGCTACAATGTTGCCCGTTGTTATATAAATTGTTAAATCATCCAAAACCACAGCAGGTTCTGCTGCAAGAGAGCAGGTTAATGGCAATGTTGAGTGGTTGCAGCTTCTTAAAGACATAGGGGCACATTTACTAAGGGTCGCACTATGCACATTCTTCATGGCTAAAACAGCTTGCACAGGTATTTAAGAAGCGTCTGCGCTGTGATTGTGTAGCATGGCCCCCTTTGTGGCGCAGCTGCACTGGCATCCATGGGACACATATTAGGGGGCGTACCGTCGGACAGTCCGACTGATTCGACCGAGCTCCAGATCATGAATCTGGCTTTGCATAGCCTTTCACTAGCAGTAGTTTTTTGCTTATGCCAGTATAGTGAAGTGGCAGGAATAGTCATGTGTGATTTTTAAGCAATGAAAAACCCCCTATACAACTTTTTTCTGTCAAAAAAGCCCTGCAAAACTAATGATAAATGTCCCCCATTGTACTTAATATACATCGTAAAGCCTGGGAAGTAAACCGATTTATTGTAATTTTGAGCTTGGCACAGAACAAAAGAAAAAAAACATTATATGCTTAGGCGTAAGACAAATGCCAGGATAACTATTCAGTCCACAGACGTGTCAGCAGAAAACAAAGTTTTAGGGGCACATTGATCATATTGATCATGTTTGGCTATTTTTGCGCCGGGGTTGATCCTTTTCTTGTCTTGTGATTTATGATTAATCTAGTTTTGCCTTATTAAATGTGTTTTGGAATTGTCACATGTTCGATTCATTTGTGCCTACTTTGTCTCAAATTATTCCCCAACAAAGAAGATCTCATTTGTGACCAATAATGAAGCTAAATTGAGAAAAGGTGACAGAACATTTAGGGCTTCATTTTTGGACAAAAAAAGTAACTGCTTGTTCAATGTCATG
This sequence comes from Engystomops pustulosus, assembly GCA_019512145.1. Classification (NCBI taxonomy): domain Eukaryota; kingdom Metazoa; phylum Chordata; class Amphibia; order Anura; family Leptodactylidae; genus Engystomops; species Engystomops pustulosus. Next base: position 86,720,386 of record CM033642.1, on the reverse strand, counting down.
ACGAGATTTTGTTGTAAGTGCAGAGACTGAAAGTTAAAGATTTCTAAAAAAATGTCTTGCTCAAATGAGTCTTTGTCATTTTTATTATAATGTATTAGAAATGGAGTCTGATAACATTTTCAGATCTGGACATTAGGATAAGACAATAATCCCACTCAAAAAGATGACATCCTATAGAAACTGCTGAAGTATTTTTCATGTTGCATAGAGTTTATTTTTCATTTGCGAAGCGAAGACCTTTCTTTCCACCAATGAAAAGGGAGAGTTTTTTTTCAAGTGCACCTTCTCAGACCAAGTGTATTTTTGTGACTTTTTTGTTACTTTTTTCAGTGCAAAATTTATAGATAGATAGATTCAGAACAAACATCTGGAGAACACCCGTTCACTATGTCAGAAACTCAAAATTACTAAGTCCTAGACTTTTGTTTGCACTCGAAAAAGTAGCAAATTAGAGATAATTTCAACAAAAATTGTGCAAAAAACTGCAAAAATTATGATCAATGTCCCCCTTAGTTTTAAACATATTTTAGGAATTCCCCCTATTTTCTGTCCAAGGTTATGGGTGCATTTTTTTTTTACTTCTGAACTATGGATCATTATGCAGATTTGTTTTTTACTATCATTTTGTATATTGCGCATATATTGCTCTAGTCTACCTTTGCACCTCCTATTATATTAGATCACCTAGTTTACGGCAATAAATTGCTTTTCTCAATTTTACATACATTTTACATTATCTTAAAAGTGTTCATCCACTTTCATCCAGAAAGTCCATTAAAATGGCCCAGAACACATTGGGTGAGATGGGACCAGGCATGTAAAATTGAACAAGCCGGCTATTTCTTTGCTCTGATCAAATCAGCATAGCATTAGTTTACTGTTTATGAACAATCTAAGCTTTCATCCATCCACACCCTTTTGCATTGATACACAGCTTTAAAACCATTGGTGGGCATCTATCAAGGCTGGTGCTTTTGCCCCATTATCCCTGTACATGTGTGTCTAATATATGAGGATTGTTACATTTTAACAGCTCACATCATTACAAATGGAAAAAGAATATCCTGTTTAGCCAATTTAGACGGATAAGAAAAAATTGCTCTGAGACCAAGAGTTTCCAAGCTCAAAGCAAAACACGTATCAATAGATTTAAGGATAAAAAGTTTCCCAACAAAATTGTCACAACAGCTTTTAAAAGGGCTGAACAACTGTCACAAAAAGAAAGCCTCCATCCGAACATACACCACATAAAAACCGCAAGTTGAATTTCATTACTACCTACAATGATAACCATCTATACCTAAGAAAAATCCTTGAGAAGCATTGGCCTATTCTGTTGGACGACGCTTACCTAAAACCTCAAATCTCCACCCAACCCATCATTACCTATAGAAGGTCTCAGACCCTAAAAAATATTCTAGCCCCAAGCCAGCTTCGGAATATCAACGACAAAAAAACTACTAACACCTTCCCCTCCAAATCCATTGGGAGCTACAAATGTGGCCAACCCAGTTGTAAATGCTGCCTGAATATAAACCATCGGGCCAAACATTTCAAATGTAATACTACAAACAAAACGTTCAACATCAACTCCTTCCTAAACTGTGCGTCTACTTTCGTGATCTACATGCTTGAATGTTCATGTGGGCTACAATACATTGGACGCACAATCCAACAACTAAATGCAAGGATCAATAAACATCGCAGTAATGTTACGAATGGGTTCTTGAAACACAGTGGGGCAGATTTATCAAGCAGTCTGAAAGTCAGAATATTTCCAATTGCCCATGGCAACCAATCACAGCTCCCCTTTAAAATATTCATGAGCACTGGTGAAATGAAAGCTGAGCTGTGATTGGTTGCCATGGGCAACTGGAAATATTCTGACTTTCAGACTGCTTGATAAATCTGCCCCCGTGTCTCTAGACACGGGCACTTGTATCATCAAGACGATTTTTCATCTTTTACCGTTACCCCCATAGAACAGGTTCCACCTGGAAACAGTAGATACAATAAGCTCTGCCAAAGGGAAATGTATTGGATTTTTAAGATGAACAGCCTAGTCCCTAATGGTCTGAATGAAACCCTAGAAAGCAGCAATTTTTAACATCAATTTTAACATCATTCGACACCTTGAGTATTACAAAACCTCTTTCTCCTCTTTTCCCTCCTCTACATTAACCTGTGCTACACCTAATAAATTATCTTTCCATTCAAGCAGTCCAGCAATCAGTTCCCATCCATATACTCATTTATGTATTAACCCAAATTTGCATTCATTCATTTTAAAATATTTTTAAAACTAACTTCAAAAACCCCCATCTAACAAACACAGCGATTGTTAAAATTTGACCTCATTGCCAAAATTTATCGAACGTCTACTTGACCACTGGCTTGACACTAATCCGCCCAGTGCTATGTACGATCCCCCGATCATACCCAAATACCGTTCAGACGCGAACCTTCTGCACGCATGCGCCCAATATCTGTCGCCACCTCTCTGGCCGACAATACCGCTCATACACGAACCTCCTGCACGCATGTGCCCAATTATCTGTCGCAACCTCTCTGGCCGACATCTTTTTGGATACCAGGAAGACCTGCGCATGCGCACAAGAAAATATGGCGCGAGCCGCTCCCCGACAAAATAAGATAAAAGCCGACACATCCCGCCACGTCTCTAAAGAGATCGGAGGCACCCCACTTCTTCTTAATCATAGGCTAAGCCCAAACAAAAAAAATACCCCTCACAGTGGTCAAACTCTAATGAATAAATGCCTGTAATTCGATGGATATATCCTCTGTGTATAAAATGATAAATTCAATGCAGATTATGGAGTTATTATTTTTTTATCGTTGCAGAGTTACATATATTTACATATTTATATATTTAAAAACTGTCTCATATATAAGATTTTGACATATCTTATCTTATTGTATATAGATCTATTCCTCATATGTTCACGAACAATATAATTGAACTAAATGAATTGTTTTTTCTAAATTTTGACCTCCCTACCCTATATGTTTTTTACGTACCTTCTTAGTCTCTGTTCACTTGATAAAGGGGTTTCTTGGACCCCGAAACGCGTTGTGCTTTTAGACTTTTATTAAAATCTATATGTTAATTCCACTCTGAGTGCGCCACCTTACTGGATTACCAATCCTACAATACTGTCAAGAAAACCCTGGGTGGTGTGGCTACACCACACAGGAGTCTATCCACCAAGAGGCTGCACCAGACCTTCCGTGACCCTACACGCTATCTAGTAGTGTTGTGCCTATTCTAGCACAACATCACACGGTGAGCTCATTATACACTACTTCCCCAACTTTTTTTCTAAAACGGTGTGACACTATTAGCGCTCTTTGTTTCCCTGTCCACTCTTGCCACACTTCTTCTCACTAATATATGAGGAGACACAGTGCATGGCTCACTACAATTGGGTGGTTTCACATTGGCGCATCAGTTGCGTCTTTGTTTCCATTGTCTCTGTTTTGCTTCCGTTTTGTCTCTGTGGAAGGTTTAACATTGCTTTAAAAACATAACACCTGGTTTCCCAGCCTCATCAGTAAAAAAAACTGACCTATCATCAGTTTTATTTGTGAACAGATAGACTTCTATTGCCTTCTCTGACCATGATCTGTGAAAATCAAAGGACAGGTTTCAATTTTTTTTTCCTAGGACGATGGATCAGTAAAGATAAAAACCAATGTGAAAGCCCCCGTAGAAATAAATGGCTCTGTGAGGCATCCATGGAAATGACTGAACCATGGATGTAGAAAACAACACCAATGTGATAGAGCGATAAGTAAGTAGCATCCATTTTAGCATGCCAAAAGTTGATAAATTCACCTTACCTAGTTGGTTCCATTTTTATCCCACACCCCTTTTCTGACCTTCGTAAATGACCCCATAGTTTTGTGTACATTCTGTTAGTCAAGAAAGCTCTTACCGGATAGTTTCATAGTTAAATAAACATTAAAATATCTATCTCCGAAAGAACAATCCGTGGGTGGCTCTGCCTCGCTGATCTGACACTTTTTAAAACCTTCATATCCTTTCTGTTAATATGTGAATGCTGACTTCAGCTGCTGGGAGGCAGGGATTCCCAAAATGAGTATTCAGCAGTTACAGCTGGAGGGAGAGCTCCGGAATGGATATGGAAAGTGGAGAGGAAGACAACACTGGAAAGGATGAAAATGAAAGCCTCAGATGACCAATTTTATATCTCTCTTCTAGCCAAAGATTCCTTTCAAGAAAATGGAACAAAATCTCCTGAAAATTCAGAGAAGACGTCTATTCATATATTACAATACTTCTACTTACTTTAGTGTGTTTAGAGTGTTTAAAAAATGCCATTTATTTACTATGTGCACATACTGTTCCATTTTAATTATGTAATACTGTATCACTCTTCCCTAAAATTTTAATCAATAAATCACAGTCAGCAATCATGTTTGGTAAATAAATTATATCAAAATGTGAATGGTCCCACAACCAATATATTCCGTTTTACCGAATGAGACTTTTTGTTGACAGCAGAAAAATCGCAATACATAGTCTCAGATTGCATAGAAACCACTTTAGCTGTGATTTAGGCTCTTTTCAATTAGAGAAGATGTTCCTTGTTGTTAAGCCCTGCAGAGACATTCTTGCGGCACACTAAACACACAAATGAGAACAGTTCCAAAATGAAATCTTGCAAACTGTTCAAATGACCTGAAGGTATCAGATTGTATAAACTGTTATATCTTACCTATTCACAGACTCTTATATGAAAACTAACACATATACGATTCGGAGATAGAAAAAATATAAGAAATATATAGAAAACAAGGCTTTACATCCATTAATGCTTTGCATCCCTGATATCACATGTTTGGATCAAGTCTACTAAAATGAACTAATATCTTTTGTACTGTGCGATAATACAGCTGTAAACATAAGATTTATAAAGGTATTTCCATTTCTCCAGCTCTGGGACCTGTCTCTTTGCTGTCCAGCTACAGTTAGTGACCAAGTATACATGGCTCTATGGCACACCAATTTCAGCTTCAAGAATAGCCAAGCTGGGGTGGCCCTATATCTGTTGGACACTATAGAATACAGTATTACGTGTGCCAAATGAATTAACGCTTTAAAGGTTGGCAGAAAGAGCTCATAAATATTGTTAAAAGCCCCTTGGACTTCATTGTCATGCCTTGTCATATATCAGGTGTGGGGAGACACAGGTAGTATGCATGAGCAGGGGCATAACGATTAGGGCAGCACGGTGGCTTAGTGGTTAGAATTACAGCCTTATGTATGTTGGTTAGCATACATGTGTATGTTCTCTCTGTGTTTGCGTGAGTTTCCTCTGGGTCCTCTGGTTTCCTCCCACACTCCAAAACATACTGGTAGTTTGATAAGAGTGTGAGCCCCATTGGAGACAGGGACCAATTTGGCAAGCTCTGTGTATCGCTGCGTAATCTGTGTGCGCTATATAAATAAAGGAATTATTATTATTATTAACAACAGGGGAAGCAGCCGTAGCGGCTACTATGGGGCCCGCAGTGTCCCAAACATTGTACAACATAATATGTATTTAACAGTGCACATCTTCCACAGTACACAGTTGAGCCAGCAGCACAGATAAGAAATGTTGGGTGAGGGGACAGCAGAACTAGGAATCTCTCATCTCTACTTACTACCGTCCACTTCACCCATGTGGTCTGTAGCTACTGCATAACATAAAATCATATCTGCGGCCTCTGACACCCCCCATGGATAAAGCTGGCTGACAGTCAGTATTTACATGTGTATAAATGTATGTTTGAATATGCTGTATGTATATGTGTGTATGTATATGGGGTACGTGTGTGCATATGCCGTTGGTATGTTTATGCGCTTTATGTATGTGTGTATGTATATACTATTGTGTGTATGTGCTGTATAGACTGTATGTATGGGTGTATATGATGTATTTATGTGTGCATGTCTATATACTGTATGTGTGTGCTATATGCATATATGCAGTATGTGTGTATATTGTTTGTTATATTGTATATATGGTGTATATACTGTATGTATGTGTAAATACAGTATGTGTTTATACTATACAGTATGTATGTATACATATGTTTGTTTTTATGATATGTATATACTGTATGTGTGTATAAATGTGTGGTTGTGTACATACTGTTTGTGGATATACTATATACTATACTGTCTATATACTATTTTTATGAGTTTTTAAATGTATACATAAGTACATCAATGTATGTATAAGTATACATGTATATATGTGAGTGTAGAACTTGGTGTGTATATATAAGTACTGTATATAAATGTGTCTTTATCTGGGTGTATAAATGTGTGTGACTGTATAAACCTGTGTGTGTACAAATATGTATATATTTTTTTGAGAGGAAAGGGGCCCTATGCAGAAGTCTGCTTTAGGGCCCAGCCTGTCCTATTTACGCCCCTGTGCATGAGACTCATATAAATAGATCCATGCTCAAGACTATTCTGGTGTCATGGCACCACCTTTCGTGGTACATGTGTTTTTCAACATTCTAATATAAAATTGGCTAGGAGACAAATGACACCCATCATCTACCATCAAAATCAAGCGTGATAAACTAGGAGCACTTATTTATAGATCCAGGTACTGTGACTGTGGCAGTCTTCTCATATTTGCTATCCATGGCCTCCTTCCTTCTAAAATACATTATTAAAATTATGCTAATGTCCCAGAAAGACTATGGGTGTTGTCACTTGAGCACCTACTCCATGCTATAGCTTTACGGTCTGTTACACTGTCCTTTATTCTTTGGGACAGCACAATCACAGGGATACAAAATCTATATAGCTTTCATTTTTAACACATTTTTAAAAAATTAAAACTTTCTCAACAAAAAAATTTCTTTATTCCACATCTTCTGACGCTAATAACTTTTTCATCCTTTGCTGTACAGAAATGTGTAAGGTCTCATTTTGAGGACCTTATGATAATTTTTTATAAAATTTTTTATGTGTTGAAAAATGTTAAAAATGCAATTAACAGAATTAACCATTTTTATATTTTGAATCAAACTTTTGGGATGCAGCGATACCTAACATATTTATGATTTTATTTGTTTCTTTATTGTCAGTTCTTTTTACTATTTTGTAGTCTCCCAAGGGTAATTTTACTCTAGGGAGTCTGATTGCACCTACCCTATACTGGACTGCTACTGTATTGCAGTATATGAAGAACTTGCTATAGATTTGTTAATGTTACTGATCTTCATTCTTCATTGCTCCCCGATAAAGTCAAGGTCTCCAACTTTTCCTGCTTCATGTAATCTCACTGTATGATGTAATCTCACTGAAGCACAGGATGATTCAGCACTCATTGGGAGGGAGGAACTGCTCCTGCACAGTGGACCAGCCTGTGAACATACAGCACAGAGGGGCTCTGGTAACCACTCAAGTAGCAATTCAGGGTCATTAATATAATTGAAAAAGTTGATTTTAAAAGGTAGGAGGCCATGCCCGCTAATCCGGCAATACGTCTGGGTCAGACAACCGAACCAGAACTCTGAACGCAACCATTGGTTCTGCTCATCTCTACTAAATTGCCATGATGGGCAATTACTATTTGATGCAGTTCTTTATTACCCTTAATCCTTAGGGTTAAATAGGTTTTAGAGAATGTCAGATGCTGAAGCTTTTGGAAAATATAAAACGAAACTGTGAAATTGGTCCATGGCTATTGATATTTACCAGAGGTTTAATGATCCAAGAACTTCCTCAATACACACACACACACACATATATATATATATATATATATATATTATATATATATATATATACATATATATATACACTCACCGACCACTTTATTAGGTACACCTGTCCAACTGCTCGTTAACACTTAATTTCTAATCAGCTAATCACATGGCGGCAACTCAGTGCATTTAGGCATGTAGACATGGTCAAGACACTCTCCTGCAGTTCAAACCGAGCATCAGTATGGGGAAGAAATAGAAGAGAAGGCAGCAGCACTCCGTTTTCCTAGTTCAGGATATATTTATTCACATGTGGATACAAAGCTACGGATAGCCCTTATATACAGGGGTTCGTATTTACGGATAGCCCGACTACCTGCGCTATATATGACACTGGTCCCTCTTGTGCCTGGTGCCGACAGCCTACTTGCCAGTCCTCCGTTGACATGCAGCGCGGATGGGTCCCTGAGCACTCTTGCCCACTTCCACAATGGTCGCCAAAATACCAGACGCGTGATTATCGCGAGAGGTGAGACTCAGACGGTGTATGGTGTCATGCTGCCGCATGCGAGCGATCGCAGAGTGGCAGCGGACACATCCGGAGCTATCCCTCGCCTGGTTGGTAAATATGGCCCTCTTGCGCCATGTCATAAAGCTGGAATCATCTCAGACTGGTTTCTTGAACATGACAATGAGTTCACTGTACTCAAATGGCCTCCACAGTCACCAGATCTCAATCCAATAGAGCATCTTTGGGATGTGGCGGAACGGGAACGGGAGAACGGGGATGTGCAGCCGACAAATCTGCAGCAACTGTGTGATGCCATCATGTCAATATGGACCAAAATCTCTGAGGAATGCTTCCAGCACCTTGTTGAATCTATGCCATGAAGAATTGAGGCAGTTCTGAAGGCAAAAGGGGGTCCAACCCGTTACTAGCATGGTGTACCTAATAAAGTGGCCGGTGAGTGTGTATATATATAATTGAGTCTAAATTATCATACATTTAGAGATACATATATGGGGAGAATTTATCTTTACACTGGGGGACTGCGACAGTTTTATGTCTGTCTTTGGAGTTATACTGAAGTTAGATTCATGAAAGTGGCTTTGGCCCTTGATAAATTTGCTTTGTGGGTTGTTTTCGACTGTCACATGAAAAGTCGCCAAAAAACATTAAATGTCCCAACATAGACCAGGGTGGGGACTGGCGGAAATTTGTGCCAAAACGTGCACCTAAACTGAAATTTTCCATATCAAAAAAATCATGAATTCCCCCATATTGTGGAAACTTGTCTATGCAAATAATGAATGTGGTGGAAGTGACTTTGCACTCTCCTATGTTCATTTGGTGCAATGGAAAGTTGTAAAACAGCATTTTTACCACAACTGCGCCAAATCCATGACAAACAGACAAAAAATGATAAATTACCCCCAATATTTTGTATATACATATGAAGAATTTAATGACACTGAATGACAACATTAAAAGGCAAGAATATCAATTGACTTACAGTCAGAGCCATAGCATTATCAAGAACTGCAAATGGAAGTTAAAGTTAGAAAAGCACTTAAAATAAAACCGTTCTAAGCGCACCACAAGTTACAAAAGATCCATTAATATTTAATGTGCTATGGATTATCCATTACTCTTGTTCAATTGTTCATAGGTATGCACTGCCAAGCATACAGGAATGTCTGTACAGTAGACTTACAGACATATACAATGGCCTCAGCATTTGCAGTATTTAGCAGGAAGTGGTTGGGCAGCTGATATGTTCTAGTACAAATATAGGCAATTATGACCAGATAAGTGATAAAACTATTTTATCACTGTGAAACAATCAGTGCTAGACTATAATGATAAAGCAATGATAAAGTAAGTAACTCTGTAAGGGAAGAATCAAACAGTAGTTATTCATTTTCTTATCATTAAAGGATAAAATATGCTATAAATATCAATCTAAGAAGTTTGTACAGTGAAGAGAAAAAAAATGCACTCAATATGAATTCACTGGCGTTATATATCAAGACATGATAAAAAAAAATTGACCCTAAAATTTGGTTACTACAATTTGGCTGACACAATTGAACTGGGTCATTATTTATTTTACAAAAAGTAGGGCTAAATGTACAAGTAGTGTCTGGAAAAGTAAATAAATCATTAATGCTTCTGTAAGAATTAAAAAGGTATTTAGAAGCTAGGTGCCGTTTATCATATGGTGCCTTGTTTCATTGATCACCGGTAAATGTGGCTATCTCTATAAAAGCAGAAGTTTTGTTAGTTTGCTGGTATACAGCATTAAGGAATGTGCTATCACAATAACAAAGCAGAAGGACACCAGAAAAGATCTTAGAGAAGCGAATCATGCTGCCTTATGTTGGTCTAGCCCACATGATCCTCTAATATGGCTTCTGAATTCATCAGAGTAACTGCTTATAAATAACAGTCATGATCTCTATGCTGCCCTGAACCAACACACTGATGGCTGCATATCTATAAAAGACAGCTTCCCCCGAAGAGTTCAAAATAATAAAGAGAATAATAAAGAGAATGAAGCATAAAGGGCAGAAGATATTTTCCTTTTAAAAATCCATTCCACATTTTATCTTGCAAGAAAAAATGTAGAAATTCTGAACACAAACGGAGATTGGGTTTTTACCCTAAAATCATTGGTGTGTACCATAATTTCTCAGACATTCCTACTAAAACCAAAAACTTAAAACTCATACAGATCGACATAAAATGTCACCTAATATCGGATTAAATTATTAGATCAGATTGCAAAAAACACTTAGTTATCATGTTTCCTTCTTATGCAGGTTTCAAGTCTCTGATGAGATGATACAATCAGTTACAATGAGTGATCTCTTCGCTGAGATAACCCATAGATATATTTCCATCTTTAATGATGTTGAGTGATATCCCTACTCATTTATGTCTTGCAACATCTGCTCGACGAAAATGTAAGCAGCTGTTTCTAATTATTACCTTTCAGTGCTTTCCTTGGCAGGGGTGTGTAGCAGCCAAAATAAGCTCCAAAGTGAATCACAAAGCTGAATGCCTCCTAACAGAACACCTCACAACTTGTTATTAATCATAAATAATGCATTCAAACAACACTGGCAAAATAAAATTATATTTATACTAGCAATTAAATAAGGCAAAATCACATAAGGCAAAATCACATAAATTCATTTTGGCTCTCTGTAGGCTACTACATAAGTATATGATGTCTTATTCAATATACCATTAGGCATACAAGTCACAGATCAGTCCAGGTATATGGTAATTATAGGATTCTGTGGACTATGAATGATAACAACAGGGACAAATGCTTTACTTCTAGGCAGAAATTATATCTAAAAAATGGCTGTCCGTTTTTAATCAATGCTTTTCAATTCATTTTCAGGATTAATTTTTTTTTAGTTGCACAGGATGATGAAAAATTGTCTGAGAATTGAGGGGATTTTCTGATGAAAACTTCAGACCATGAAATAGGAGCTTTTGTTTCATTGTAGTAAAGTGTTTGGTATGTGAAACGCGCTTTGGGATGCCTGTCATTATCCCCAATAGGATAAGCTTTCATGAGTAAGTGTTGTCACTATATACTTAGAATGATCCTCCATTGTGTCCAATAGTGGTAATATCTGAGAATATGTATATAACCTGCTCGTTTGGCTAATTTTTATCAGGCTTAAGCACTATAACTCGTTTGGAGTCATACTTTATTTAAATATTTTTAAGTTTATATTTAATTAATTGCATTTTTGACCACCTTGATCTTGGGTTTTGCATTGTATTAAAGTTTGTCTATAGAAGTGTCAACATTTTACAGATTCTCTACCCAATTGCTGTTAAGGTAGAGAAAGAACTGCAGGCCCTGAGCTACCCACAACCCTTGTCCCTGCCTACATACTACGCTAGCCCACAGGGGACAACTGGACGACACTACTGAGTAAATGCTCAGAACATAAAAAAAAATAAACAGAGAAATCAGACAGATAGACAGACACAAGCAGGAATCAAAAGCCAAGATTGGGACAAAGTACAGAATTGTGAGGCAAAGAGTAGTCCAAAAATGAAGCTAAGGGTCAAAATAAAGCAATAGCAGAAGGTTTACTCACAATGGTCAAGAGAGCAGTTTTACGGGAACTGAGCAAACTGAGAATTAGGTATTTATAGAGTTCCTGGACAACACGCTGGCTGTTGATTGGAACAGAAGTCCATCACTCAAACCACCCCTGACGACCCCCTGCTCAGAAATAAGATGTAATCACCCAGATTTCCACTGAACATACATCCAACTCAGCCCAAAGAACTAACTGTGCAGAGGAGGTTACAAATCTGAGAATCACATTCTAAATATCCTAGATTCTTGAATACTGATTTTCAGTAAACACACTTATAAAGTCACCTCTGTAACCCAGATAAAAGTGCACATCCATTTAAAAAATAATAAAATAGATAAATCACTAGGCACATAGGGTATATGCCCCATGTTTTAATGTTTTAGGTAATATAGTAGACCTACACTTCTATTTAATATTTACAGGCGGTCCCCTACTTAAGAACACCCGACTTACAGACAACCCCTAGTTACAAAAGGACCTCTGGATGTTGGTAATTTACTGTACTTTAGTCCTAGGCTACAATAAACAGCTATAACAGTTATCAAATGTGTTTGTAATTAAGCTTTATTGTTAATCCTGGTTCTTATGACAACCCATTTTTAAATTATAATTGTCACAGAGACCAAAAAAGTTTTTAGCTGGGGTTACAATTATAAAATATACAGTTCCGACCTACATACAAATTCAACTTAAGAACAAACTCAAAGAACCTATCTTGTATGTAACCTGGGGACTGCCTGTAAAGGGGTTTCTGGACTAACCCGAGGAAGTGTATAACATAAAAGAATATATACTTTTTCATTTTACACTTCCTCAAGCTACCTCCTAGCAAATTGAGTGCCAATATTGTAAAGCTGCCAAGGAGGTGAGACTTCAGAGGCTACAGGGCATGGTGCAGGCTTAGTTCCCGAAGCTTGACCGGGCTTCTCCATCCCCCAGTAAGATAACATTTTTATTAAGTAAGATAGGGCAAACAAATTAGATAAAGACAGTGTAGGGTTTACAACAGAGAAAAGAATCTATCATCAGGAATACCAAATACCTAACGACAGTGGTAGAAGCCATAGAAGCTGCAATTGTGACCACAGTGTCAGGGGGGTCTGTCATCTGACCTGTCACTTAAGAATGGAGGATATACACCATTATATACATATTATACTGCACATTGTACAGCAAAATATGGTTATAACATATAGGTGATGTATATATGCTGCATATGTGTGTATCTGTGATGTGTGTATGGTGTATAGATTGTATATACTGTATGTGTGTATATATGCACTTTTTCTGTATATGGCACTATATGTGTGTATATGAAATGAGTACATGCTCTATGAGTGTGTTTGTGTGAGTGTATAAATGTGTGTATATGACTGAATAACTGTATGTTTATATATAGGTATATAAATGTGAGTGTATATATAAGTGTAATATGTATATTTATAAGCAGGAAGGGGGCACCATTCAGAAGTCTGCTATGGGTCCTTGCCTCTCCCAGTAATGCCCCTGTGTATTCCTGATGGTCATTCCTGATTGTCGTTAGTGTGTTTTTAGTGTGTTAGTGTGATGGTCGGTTTCCTATAACTAGACCAGGGTGATACATATCAATGTATCAAAGCACACAACGTAAGTACATGAAAAATGAATGCATTGGCTGGGTAAAAATGTGATGTAAATGGGTAAGTAAGTAGGTCATAGAAAACATAGAGGGTTATAAGTATGTATATACTAACAAGAAACATAAACTTATTTTTTCCTTTGATAAAGCTCAACCCTATCTTTGCTTATCATCCAGGGTTTGTCATAGTCAGCTGGGGCCTACTCCATGCATGGAAGGAGATTTGCTTGGATGGCAGAGTAGTCCAATAGGCTGAATAAAGAAGTGTTTCCAGCACTGTGGTTAAAAAATGCAATTCTTTATTCAATCCTTTAAAAGTACATATTTACCGCAGACTGTGTATTAGCTGGACTTGCTAGGTGTAAGGGCTCTTTGTGTTTTCCCATCAGATAATACGCACTCTGCAGTAAATATGTACAGTACTTGTAAAAGATAGAATAAAGAATTGAATTTTTTTAAATCAAAGTGCCGGAAACTATTCTATATTCAGACTATTAACTGTATATACTGACATCAAATGATGAAACATATCATGCTGCTAATCTCAAAGTAAATAAAAAATACAATAAATTCAAATTCTTATTTTAGAAAAAGTATGAACAATAATTGTGTTTAATTTAATTCAGTAAGCAGAATCATATCACAAAAAAACCTACATTTTAAAGTGATTTTCTAGAATGTCAGTGCGTCAAAAGAAAAACACAAAATGCTTCTAATTGTTTTACAATTGTGTATTTTATGCCCCTAGGTAAAATCCTATTTCGCTCATATATAAGTTAATCAAATACAATACAGCCCCAAAGGTTCTCAAGATATTACTGCACCAATTGCAATCTCTTCATAAGTTAATAGGGAATAGATTTTGTAATTAGTAAACAAAGGCAAACATCTATTCAGGGGCTTGGGGAAGATGAGCTGGTTTGTGCTGAGGTTGGTGTTTACTTTATGCACATTTATTACAAGCTTCTCTATGCTTCTGTGGTTAAATGTATCCAGTTTTGCATATTCATAACCGCATCTTAGGAAGATTTGGAAACCAAAAGTTCACTATCATTCTCTAAGCCTTTCTATATATCCACAGCATTACTGGTCTCAGACCAAACATGGTTTTCAATGGTGTAGCATATCCTAAAACATGTAAGTAACAGTGCTTTATATTTATTTATAGCACAGGTATAGGTCAGAATAGTACTTAGCTGTTATGAGCAATATAAAACATGTTGATTGGGCAGAGAACAGAAGATGTACCAAAGGTAGAAAAAAATATGGGCCATGTAAGAAAGATAGAGGAGTATATATGTAGTAGAACAGTAGGTGTAGTAGGAGTAGATGCAGGTACAGCACATATAGCCATATACACTCACCGGCCACTTTATTAGGTACACCATGCTAGTAACGGGTTGGACCCCCTTTTGCCTTCAGAACTGCCTCAATTCTTCGTTGCATAGATTCAACAAGGTGCTGGAAGCATTCCTCAGAGATTTTGTCCATATTGACATGAATGGCATCACACACAGTTGCGCAGATTTGTCGGCTGCACATCCATGATCTAATCTCCCGTTCCACCACCATCCCAAGATGCTCTATTGGATTGAGATCTGGTCACTGTGGAGGCCATTTGAGTACATGTGAACTCATTGTCATTTTCAAGAAACCAGTCTGAGATGATTCCTCTTTATGACATGTGGCATTATCTGTGAAAAGTAGCCATCAGATGTTGGGTACATTGTGGTCATAAAGGGATGGACATGGTCAGCAACAATACTCAGGTAGGCTGTGGCGTTGCAATGATGCTCAATTGGTAACAGGGGCCCAAGAAAAAATTTCCCCACAACCATGACAACCCCACCACCAGCCTAACCGCATACAAGGCAGGATGGATCCATGCTTTCATGTGTTGATGCCAAATTTATGACCCACATCCGAATGTCGCAGCAGAAATCGAGACTCATCGACCAGGCCACGTTTTTCCAATCTTCTACTTGTCCAATTTTCATGAGCTTTGTGCAAATTGTAGCCTCAGTTTCCTGTTCTTAGCTGAAAGGAGTGGCACCCACTTGTGGTCTTCTGCTGCTGTAGCCCTCTGCCTCAAGTTCGCGACGCTGTCGTCAAGATGCTCTTTTCTGCCTACCTTGGTTGTAACGGTGGCGATTTGAGTCACTGTTGCCTTTCTATCAGCTCGAACCAGTCGCCCATTCTCCTCTGACCTCTGGCATCAACAAGGTCATTTCCGCCCAGAACTGCCGCTCACTGGATGTTTTTTCTTTTTCGACCATTCTCTGTAAACCTAGAGATGGTTGTGCTGAAAATCCCAGTAGATCAGCAGTTTCTGAAATACTCAGACCAGCCCTTCTGCCACCAACACCATGCCACGTTCAAAGAAACCTTTCTTCCCCATACTGATGTCGGTTTGAACTGCGAGATTGTCTTGACCATTTCTACATGCTAAATGCACTGAGTTGCCGCCTTTGATTGGCTGATTAGAATTAATGTTAACGAGCAGTTGCGTTGGACCTAATAAAGTGGCCGGTGAGTGTTATAGTGCAAACATGTAGTACTGGTAGTTCACTCTATAGAACAGTACATATGGGGCGGTGTTTTGTGGCACTACACAAAAGTTCTTGTAAAGGTTACTTAACATCTAGATAACTGTACCTTATGGAAGAGCTGATTTGCCACTTACTGTTGCCAGTCAACAGCCATCGAAAAAGACATGGAATGGGGAAGTTTTCATAAGCTGGCGCAAGGGCACCGGCCATGATGTTGTCTCCACACACCCCCCACCAAACTGGATTTAGTCAGTTCAGCTTCCTGCTAAATTCAGCAGGCAGCTGTGACAGCAGGGAAACTCTATGCCCACCATTGCACGCATGGCCTGCACCCACTCTGCGCTGGGCGACCCAACATACACCCCCTCTTTTTAGCGACATAGAAGACCTGATAATAATCTGCCCCCCCCTTGACTTTAATCTTCATGTCAATCACATAGCCACACGCATTGCAACATTTTGCGCTGTACAACACGTTTGGTATGATCAGTTAAAAAAACCTATATTCAAACTTCAATACATGTTTTAATGGTAACACCTGGAAATTATCCACATAACAATGCAAAATTGTTTATTATAATGACATGCAAAAAAGGGAAGTATTGCAGCAATGACATCCATACACTTTTAATGCCTTGACATATATTGCATTTATTTGTTTTTATATGCTCCAGATATTATGTTGTAGATTTTTGCAGAAAATGAATGATAACAGACATCCTTAAGGTTGATGATTCTCTCAGTGAAGATATGGTTATATATTAAAAACCATTGAATATGGAGATAAAAATGCCCTCATTTACTGGTACTACTCACGAGCAAGCACCATAATTCAATAGGATTGCTGTTTGTTTCACTATGGCTTATAAAGGTTAAATTCTATCTGTACAGTATGACATTACAGGTGTATTTCAATATAGAGAACATTTTGCAACTCATTTTTATATATAACTATTTCCTTTCCGCTGCCTGTACCGCAAAAGGCTCAACACTCAGGTCCATTTACAGACTATTCTGCAGCAGCTTTCAGCCAGTGCAGGCAGTGAAGTGAAAAGTACAACCAACACTAGACGCTCCGGCTTATGGTAATTGAATGGGATTTTCTGATAATGGGTGTTAAGGTCTTGTGAATCAGACATAACGAGAGTCATAATGGTATGGACCTGATTTTCATCACAAATGAGTTCTGGCTCCGATTTATGAAGAAATAATTACATATTTCAATTATATGGGCTCTATGTGACGTAATATAATGGACTAACCAGCCAGTCAGAAAATAACATCAGAGAACCGCTTATTAATTATTTATACAGGTTTTTAAAATAACATCTCATATTTGCTCAATATTGCTATCTATAATCATGTTCTAGTTGTCGCATGAAAGCCAGCGACGCTGCACCAAAAATCAATCACGTGCAACACAATCCCAGGGCAAACCCTGTTAAATACCTGTCAAAGCTGCTCAAATCCCCAAAACAGTGAACAAACCGACAAAAGTCGGAACCGCGACCCTTAGTAAATAAGCCCCTATGTCTTCAGGACTTCTCCCAAGTTGCGCCAATTCTCTGGAATGCCCTATGCCAGACAATCAGACTAATATCAAAATAATAATGTTAAAATGTTAAAAGTTTTAAAAAATAAAGTATTGGAAAAGTGGCATGGAATAGCAAGTGTTGGGTCTAATTCTATTATATATAGAAATGTTGAGATTTTTTTTCATTTTTCATTTTTTTCTTAGGTGCATAACCAAGTATCTGTTTTTAGTTCCAGAACCTGATAAAGTAGCTAGATCAGAGGACCTGCACCCAGGTGATGAGATGGTCCTGATGTGACACCTGAAAAGTCTTTTGAAGGGTCATCCCAAATACCTGTGATACATCCACGTGTAGAAACTACAACGAGACTGCGACAGCTGAAGAAGAAGAGCGCAGTACCCAGAGACTACAGAACATGAATCTGTGTATCTTGATGCTCCTATGGACATTGTTACTCTTACCACTTGCAGCATCACTAAGAAATATTTGATCATAATGTCTTTTATGGGCTATGCAAAAGAAAGCTGTGACAGTGTGTGCGCTGTACTATGTCAAATAGTACTCAGGGGTTGGTAGGGTGACATGTATAAGGATATAGACCAATAGGATGTAGAGATTCTGCCCCTTACAATGGATTTACATGAATTGTGTTGTGATGTAATGTTCAGGATGCTCAGGAGGGAAGCAGGTGAAGTGGTCAGATAAGTCCTGGATGTGTGATTAGCATATGTCAATGTACCACCTGAGGAGGAATTGTGAGGGAATAGAATCCATTTTCTATTGTGTTCACATACCATGTGTTTTACCATACTTAATACCTTCCCCCGCGTACACAGATCATTTTACACTCATACATCCTGTTAAAGGCTATTGGAATGTGGACATGCTCAGTAGGTTCCTTTGTCCCAAGAACCTATAAAAACTGTCTGCTACCTAAATAAATTGGAATTCTCTCATGTGAAGGTCTGAGTGATTCACCGAGCAGCTCGTACTATACAGTAATTTGGACCCACACATCACAGAGATAGGGATATTTCCCTGACATTAGCTTCTGGGTCAAAAGTGTCTCCAATTATGAGCAGAAGACTCAAGCTGCCAGGTGAAGCCACATACAAACATAATCAGGATGATGTATAGCATTCTGCAACAGCTATTACTCAGAAGTTTAAGGTCACTTTCCCCAAATAAATCCATCACTTATTCACCGGGTAGGTGAAAAGAGCTTTATGAGAGGAACCTCAACTGGTAAGTGATCCATGGACCTGGCCCTGCTGAAGATAGTGAACTCTTTTGGGGTTTTTTTGTAAACATCAAAGAGTAGAATAATATATCCGGCTGCAGGATAATTGGCTTATTGAAAGAAATACATTAAAATAAGTTTCACAGAAAATGAAGGATAACACGAGAGAGAGGCATCTTTGATTAAGTTATTGCTTATTCAATTAGAACAGGATTTCCTTTCCATGTTTAATTGATTTGCTTCTTCAACTGTTAAATTCATTGACTGCTTCACATTATAAATACATTATACTAAAAAGATTAATCACTGTCATGAAATACTTGATGCAAGATTAGTATTATGTAGGTTAGAATCTAGAGAGCACTGAGATTTTAAAAAAGACAAAGATTCTTGTTCCTCCACACTCGACAGTGTGACCAACTTTATAAAAACATGGATGTTTGCTTGCTTGGACCATTCAGATGTGGTTGTTGAGAAGGGTTATACGACCATTTCCAGTTTATGGAAGTATTTCATTTGCAAAATGACAAAAATTGTTCATGTCTCAAATTATGGGGCACATTTACTTACCCAGTCCGTGGAGTTCACAGAAAGTGCATTGTCCGACCGGAATGCACATTTGCCACGATTCACTAAGATTGTGCGCCCGATATCCTGAGAGTGTCGCTTCTCCGCTCAGGTCCGCCGGAGTTTGCCTTCTTTTTCCTGGTGTATGTAAGTGCATTGTTTTGCAACACAATTTGAAACTTAAATCCCGCGCTTAGTCCAAATCAGTCGGATCGTCACACAACACGGCCCCTGATTTCTGTTGCATGAAAGGCAGCGACGCTGCACTAAAAATCAATCGCGTGCGACATAATCCCAGGGCAAACCCCTGTTAAATACCTGTCAAAGCTGCGCAAATCTTGAAAACAGCGAACAAACCGACGAAAGTGCGATCCGCGACCCTTAGTAAATTAGCCCCTATGTCTTCAGGACTTCTCCGAGTTGTACCAATTCACTAACATATGATGATTTCTCTTTCCATCTGTGTAATATCTCACCACCACACTTAAAAAGCTTTCTCCCACTGCACCCTTGTTTTTGTAAATATGGATAGAGGCTGGTGACTGGTTCATTCAGCTTTATTAACCCCTTAAGCCACCATGAGGTTCTCCAACGTCATTGGCAGCAGTGCATAAAGACACCATGATGTTGTGAAATGTCATGGCTTCTGTCTGTCACCCTGACAAAATGCAGGGTAACAGGATCATAGGATCTGTGGTTTTTGAGAGCCAAGGCTCTCAGCAACATGTCAGGGGAGGAACAGAAGTCTCCTCTTACCCCCCAAGCAATTGCTGTGACTGGTCATTTAGTACAGACAGACAAATCACAGTAAAAAGCAGGACTTCCCCCTCTGAACTTCCAGTATCTCCTTCACAGAGGCAGTAGACCAGATGCCTACAGTGACTCTCCACACCATAAATCACACCACATAGAAATAACCCTTTCACTGCCCAGCTGCAAACCTCTCCCCTCTGTGCTCTCTTCTCTATTTTGATTTCACTTTAAAGAAAACCTATAGGGTTAATAAAGCTCCTGAAAGCCATTTTGAATATTTTAAGGGGTGTAGTTTCTTAAATCGTGTAATGTATGTCTTTTTTGTGTAGGTCCATTAAAATCACTTGAGAAATGAAAATACCCTTAATAAAATGAATTTGGAAATTTTCTTGAAAATAGCTACTAAACATGAAAGCCTTCTACCATCCTACAGATACAAAAGAATTTAAAAAAATGTTGCTATCATTATGACTATTTGTTCAAAAATTCTAAGAGTTCAAAGTTTAAAAAAGAGCAAATTTTAAAAAAATGTTGCTATTTTTCAGTTTTTTTCATATATAAATTCAAAATATATCACTCAAATGTTTCACCTAACATGAATGTGTCACAAAAATCAATCTCAAAATCAACTTGGTATATTAAAGTGTTCGAAAGGTATTACAATTTAAATTAACACATGTCAGTTAAATTAAAAAAATGGGGCTGTGCTCATAAGGTAAAAATAGGCTTAGTCCTTAAGGGGTTAATGTATTTAAATATCAATTTATTTATCCTTTTTACAGAATGACCAGACCATTACAAGCACTGTTACTTGCTGTTTCATCCTATCATCCTGAATGAGTGTAAACTCTTGTGAGCAGGGCCCTCATTCCTACTGTATCAGCTGCCAATGTTGTTGCTGTTATGTTTACAATAGTACAATATTATAAGACATCAATATTGACATATTTTATTTATATATGTACCCCATGATCTGTTAATATGATGCTATATAAATATTTATTATTATTATTATTTTTATTATTAAAAAAAACATTTAAGACAGCTTACAAACTTCCGAGGATTGGACATTACAACAGTTTTACCTGAATGCCATATGTACTCCATAGGCCTCTGTTAACATATGTTCATGACAGTACAATTCGAAAAAGACTGTACAGGCAAGACTTGTGTGGAGGTATTGCTAGGAAAAAAAACTCCTTTCTAAATGAACATGGCAGCATGCCTCAAAGGGGTTGTTTTTACAAAAGTAACTAGTATCATACAGGATATGGAACTAAACTCCACAGGATAGGTAATAAATTGCAATGTGTCCAACCAATGGAGCCCCGGTTATTAGTAAAATACCAAATTAATCATTTCTGAAAGTGAATAGATATGCATGAAGCTTCAATTGCATTACTGCACATAATTAAGATAAATAAATATTCAGTAAATTCAATGTTCCCCAAAATGATTCCACTCAAAAATACAACTTTATCCTTAAAAAACAAGTCCTTATATGGCTATTCAAGTAATTACCTTTTGAAGGTTAAAGGGGTATTCCCATTTGGGAATTTTAATTTAATTAAGTTCATTTGCCATCTGTAAACATTTCTACAATTGGATGTTATTAAAAAAAATGTTCCTGTGTGAAGATCATTTCTCATAAATGTAGTCATGTTTTCCTTAGAAACGAGATAGCTTCCTCGGTTATGACCACCTCACACTCTGGCAGCGGTGGCCAGACATGCGCTACTGAGTCCTGCCCGACCTCCTGGATTCAGTGATCATTACCACAGGACTGCTGTGGGACATGCAGTAATTCCCGGACATTTCATATACAAAAAATGTATTGTTTCTTTGTGCAGTCACTCCAGCAGAGGTGGCCGTATCTAGGGACACAGTCTTGTTTCTAAGGGACCATATCACTACATTTATGAAAAACTATCTTCTCACAGGAACAATTTTTTTATAACATCTAATTGAAGAAATGTTTATATATGGTAGATTAATTAATCTGGATGTGAATGCCCAGACGAAAATACCCCTTTAAGGTGAAAAAGGGCAAAAAGTCCTTGAACATCTCAAAACACACTCTTCAGTTTTGCATTTGCATCTTGTTTGTTTATTTCTTGGTTCTGCATATTTTTCTTTACAATCATCTTTTTTTGATTGTTTTTGATTATTCTCTGATATTACTACTACAGGCAGTCCCCGGGTTATGTGCAAGATAGGTTCTCTAGGTCTGTTCTTAATTTGAATTTGTATGTAAGTCAGAATTGGATATTTTATAATTGTAGATCCAGACAAAATTTGTTTGGTCAATGTGACAATTGGATTTTAAACATGTTGAGTTGTCATAAGAACCAGGATTAACAATAAAGCTTCATTGAAGGCACCTTAACACCTTAACTGTTACAGCTGTTTATTGTAGCCTGGGGGTAAAGTACAGTAAATTACCAACAACCAGAAGTCCCTTTATAACTAGGGGTCGTCTGTAAGTCGGGTGTTCTTAAATAGGGGACCGCCTGTACTATAATATTAAAAGTAATTTTCCATTAAAATGAAGCATGATAATCCAGGGGCACTCACTCATACATCCAAGCACAGTGACCGTAGTAATCATCTTATATTTGTTATCTATGGTCTCCTTCCTTCTAAAATCCACCTTTATAATTATACTAATGACCCAGTAGGGCTCTAGGTGTTATTTCCAGAGCTGTTCAATGCTGTAGCTTCACACGCTGAATATTCCAAAATTTCTCTGTTACACAATAACTGTTTTTATCATATAATAGGTAAAAATGTTTTTCTCTGCTCTGTGAATAGCTGTTGACTATATCACAGGTATAGCGGTAAAAGGATTCTGGAAGTGTGGTAATGGAGGCTAAATTGTAGTTTATTATTATTGGGCATAAAAAATATTTCCTAGAGCTCATCAAAATCTATTTTAGAGGTTTAGAATTTTAGAAATCGAAATAAGGCTAAAATTAATGCAACAAGAATGGTTTCGGCCTTCCCAATTCCGGCATTTTATGACTGATAAAATAACCCGAAACAGCTATTTTGTTATTACTATAACATAGGAAAGAAATATTTATGGTATTGTACGAGGGAAGATATTTCTCAATAGAAGGAACTTTAGTTTGCCAGATATAGTGTTATTTAATAAAACTGCAATAATCAGCTCTACTCCTTCAACACTATTGTAGTCCTTATATCAAAACAGCTTTGTTTAGAAAAAGAATGCCTACATTGCAGAAAATACAATTTTTTTCCCTGTGATAAAAGTCCAATTATTGCAATGCAGTGTAAGATGTAAGCCTACTGTTTAACCTGTCCTTCAGAAATCATCCAAACTTTCACATTTGTGGTTTCCCACTATGCTATTCAAGGTTTCTAGAGTTTATGGTTTTCAAGACAACAATGCAAAAACCTACAGCTGAGAATTTTGTAGGAATATACCCTAGCTAAAACATGTATGAAGACAGGATTGGTAAATACTTTTATAGCACACTGATGTTCACAATGTGCAAGATAAGTCTCCTTCTTAGTCTCCAGGAGTGAGACAATCTTCCGGGAGAACATCTACTTACTCTATTAATATATGAATTAACTTAGTGACATCAGATTTGCCATACTGGCTAGCTGACCCTCTTAGCAGCAGCAACACCCTCTTATTCTCTTTTGCGCAGTTATAACACAGTCTAAGTTCACTACAACTGGTAACACTGACTAACTGTGACTTTGTATATCTCCTGTAATAACGCTTGCTGAACTAGAGAATCAACACTGACTATTGTGTTCATTTTGATGGCTGTTAACTATAGACAACGGCAGTAACTGCATGTTAAAACCTAACACTAAAGCCTCCCGAGGTGTTTTGCCAAGATTTCGGCATCATCAGGGGTTTTGGGCTTTATCTAGCATTCTGCGTCTAACTCATACTATAAAAAACCTAAGGGAGTATCCACCCCCCTTAGATTCCCCCAATCATATCTGGTATATCAGGAGGTGTGACAATACATATCACTAACAATACAAAAGTGCCCATACCTCAGCCAATCAGTAAGTAGCTAGATCATGTGACAAAGTCAAATGAACACTCTGTTGTGATCAGCTGAGACAAATTGTAATGCCATCATATTGTGCTGTGAAGATGCATGTGTCGGGATCGATTTATGCCAGCTGACAGTATCATGTGCAGATGGTACACATCCCATCTCATGCCAATGTCACCCGGTGCATGCGCATTAGTAAGTACAGAAGTAGGCACATCCAACTAGCACAAAGAAATAGAAATTACTAGGGCCATGTCTAGCTACCATAGAAGGATACATAGCTTATATGCAGAGAGATATAATCCCCAATCCATTACCTTCCTTGGTTGAACTTGGTTTCAACCATATAAACTATGATACTATGATAATCTTGGATAATAAAAATCCATGATAGATCTGTCTCAAGCAATATGAGTACAATATGAGACATAGCAAATATACATAGCAAATAATTAATCTCTTGTTATACACAGAGGGGAATCATGGAACTATAGGGGAGTTTGCAAATATAATGCAACACATCATATTTTATAATAGTAGAAATGAGGAAAATAGTAGCCGTATTTCAAAAGTAGTAGCACATTTTTTATAAATACCAAAAACAGAAAACAGGGAAAAGGCAGCCTGCGACAGACCATTACAGGGGGGTAAATGTAAAGCCTTCATTACGTCCTTTTGGACTAATGCTTTTAAGACACTGAATCCATCTTACGTCTATCTGTAGAAGCTTTTGGTTATAGTGTCCTTGTCTGGGACCTTGTTTGATTTGATCAACCACCCAGAATTTTAGGGTCGTAGGGTCACCTTCATGATGATTCTATATGTGACATAGGTGTATCCTTCTTCGTATTGATAGAGCTGAGGTGCCCCGAGATTCTTCTATGAAGTTCTTGAATCATTTTCCAAACATATAATTTGGGACAACAACATGATGCCACATAGACCACATTGACGCTTTTACAGTTGAAAAAATTCTTGATCTCAAAAGATTTATGTTTATAAGGATTCGTAAAGATTTTAACACTAGGTAGAAAGGCATGGAAAAGAGTCCATAATGATAGATCTCAGCCAACTAGTGGGCTCGTTCTTAGGGCAAAATGACTATGCACCAGATCAGATAGTCAGGATAGCCAAATCAGGATCAGCCTTCAAAATCGGCCAGTAACGTCTAATAATATTAGTGATCCTGTCTGTATATGCGTCATAGGTGCCAATACAGTGTATTATATTTTGTTGCGTTGTCAATCTCTGAGAAGCAGTAAGTGAAAGTGTATTAGTATGACTTGCTATAGAGAATGCCCTATAAAGATGTATTTTTGGATATTCACGATCACAGATGCTTGAACAATAGATCACATTCTTCTTTAAAGCTCAGATCCTCTGAGCAGTTCCTCCTTGCTCTGAGATACTGGCCCACCGTTATACCAAGGGGTGCCAGCTACCCCAATATAAAAGGCTATGTGTTGAGGTGGGTTTCTGGTACACTTTTGTATGTAATCTGTTTTCCATGCAAATGGTTAGGTCCCGAAAATTTAGGCAATTGTCAAGGGTAAATTTCTAGCTAATTTTATTTGCATTTAGGATCTGCTCAACCTCAAAAAGAAAATAATTCATCGTAAGTATAAAATGAGTAATTCAATAAGAAAGTCATTGGGGCAGATTTACTTACCTGGTCCGTTCGCGATCCAGCGGCGCGTTCTCTGCGGTGGATTCGGGTCCGGCCGGGATTCACTAAGGTAGTTCCTCCGCCGTCCACCAGGTGGCGCTGCTGCGCTGAATTTCCCGGAGGCGCGCTGGAATGCCCTGAAATTCACCAGCCTATACCTGGTGAAGGTAAGTGTAATTTTCGCGACACATTTTTTTTCTTAAATGCGGCGGTTTTTCCGAATCCGTCGGGTTTTCGTTCGGCCACGCCCCCCGATTTCCGTTGTGCGCATGCCAGCGCCGATGCGCCACGATCCGATCGCGTGCGCCAAAATCCCGGGGCAATTCCGGTACAATCGGCGCAAATCGGAAATATTCGGGTAACACATCGGGAAAATCCGAATCGGGCCCTTAGTAAATGACCCTCATTATGTGCTCTAGTTTGCACCCCTTTCGTATCAATGTCAAGAAAATAGTCAAAGGCAGTAATTTATACTTCTTCTTCCACTCATCCATAAACACATCTATAGTGAGCTAGGCCTCCATGGAAATCATTATTGTAACATGGGACAGGTTAAAGGGGTTGGCCACTATTACTAAACCTTACCAGGGTATGTACATGATGCTACTAGGGTTACCCTTATAGTACTTACCCTAGTAAAGTTATGTAAAGCTGAAGGGACTGGCAGATCACGTGTCCCACCACCAGCATAACTTGGGTATTCATATGACCTCCAATGTCCTGATGCATTCCAGTGGATGGAGTGGATGTATGATTACTGCACCCTCCTTCCATCCGTTGGTCCACTTCCTGAAGGCAACAGGACCCAGGGTATCAAAGTTCAGAGTCCTGTGGCTTTACACAAACTTTACTAGGGTAAGTATTATATGCATGACCCCATTAGAGATTTGTAATCACAATGGTAAAGTTTAGTGATAGTGGCCAACCCATTTAAACCGTACTCACTGCCCCCTGCAGGTCCTCTTCTTTCTTCCTGCAGCTGCAGGTCCATGTGTACTGGCCACAGACACATTATGAAATCAATTGCCGCTGACATCATAGTTTGTGTGTGGTCAGTGTGGGACCTGTCGCTGCCAACGCACACTATGATGTCAGCAAGTGGCTGACATCAATGTATATGTGCCGCCAGCATTCACGGACTTGTCGCTGCTGGGGGACTGAAATCAAAAGGAGGACCTGCGGGAATGGGGGGCGGTTGAGTATTGAGTTACTTTTTTATATACTGGGGCAGGGGCTCACTAAATACTGTGGATTTGCTGGCTGGCTATATACTGGAGGCTCACTACAAGCTGTGGGTTGGCTACATTTGGGGTCTGGCTGGCTATATACTGGGGCTAGTTGACTGGCTATATACTGGGGGGCAGGGGGCTGGCTGGTTATATATTGGGGCAGGCTACATACTGGAAGCTGGCTGGCTATATACAGGGGGCTGGCGATATACTGGTGGCATGGGCTGGCTATCTATATAATGGGGGCTGGGGCTGGCTATATACTGGAGGCATGGCCTGGCTATATACTGGGTGTTGGCTGGCTTTAAAGTGGGGGCTGACTTTATACTGGGGCAGGAGATGGCTATATACTGGGGTAGAAGCTGTGTATATACTGGGGGATGGCTGGCTATATACTGGGGCAAGGGCTGGCTATGTACTAGGGGCAAAGGCTGGCTAGCTATATACTGGGGGCATGGGCTGGCTATATACTTGGGGCTGGCTGGCTTTATTATGAGGGGGCATGGGGGCTGATTAGCTATATACTGGGGGCTAGAGGGCTGGCTAGCTATATACTGAGGGGGCATGGGGGCTGATTAGCTATATCCTGGGTGTTGGCTGGCTTTAAAGTGGGGGCTGACTTTATACTGGGGCAGGAGATGGCTATATACTTGGGGCTGGCTGGCTTTATTATGGGGCTATATAGTGGGGCAGGAGCTGGCTATATACTGTGGAAGGGGCTGGCTACATACTGGGACTTATTGGCTATATACTGGGACTGGCTGCCTACATACTGGGGGCAGGGATCTGGCTAGCTACACTACTGGGGCAGAGGACAAGCTAGCTATATACTGGGGGGTAGAGGGCTGGCTAGCTATATACTGAGGGGGCTGATTAGCTATATACTGGGTGGAGGCTGTGATCAATGCATTTCCTACCCTAGACTTATACTTGAGTCAATCGGTTTTCCCAGTTTTTTGTGGTAAAATTAGGTACCTCAGCTCATACTCGTGTCATCTGATACTCAAGTATATGGTAGTTTATAAAGAAATAGGCTGCAATGTGCCCCTTAGTTAAGCATTACTTCTACGAACATGTCTCTTTCCTCTACTGTTTATTACACAGCTGTGAGTGTTAACCATTTCTGCCATCTCCATGTCTGTAGTAGCTATTTTAAAAGATCAATCTGAAAGGGAAAGGGTTAATCCTCAGAGCTGTTTGACCAAACATGGCGAGATTAGATGACACACACTATACAGGTTGGAATATGCATCTCTATGGGAGGGACTTGCATGATTTTCTTTAAAAAACAAAACAGAATTTGTTAATGAAGTATATTAGAAAAAATGTCTTCGATGACGATTATGTCTTAAATATTTCTGATACTTGTGGGTTCCAACTGAAAGAGCAACCTGTGCCTTCCACTTAAAGGGCCTGTGATAACTTACAGCTCACATAGTTGGGTTGTAGCAATAGTACAGCTACTATACAATGCATGGCACTGTGCTTGGTAACCGACGAAGAGGCCCAAGCGCTGTGCTCCCTTCAAACTAGTGGTGTTGGGTGTAAGGCCCCCACTAATCTGATATTTAAGAAAGTAATCAATACTTTGGTCCTCTGAAGATACCTTAAATATTCGTGCTATAGCTTCATAACAGAGATTTTCATAATACAGAATTTCTTTGGTCTTGTAATTCTCCTTTTCATATTCTTTTTATATAAATGATTCTTATTTTCATAGAACATAACATTTTAACCACAATGACATGATAAATGGACACCTCAAGTCAAGCACACACTGCAAATGATATTTTTATGAACTTACTGTAGTGTCAGAAGGATGGTCTCAGTACAATCAGTGCATCTACATCTTGTGTTTGTGATGCATTATTTAAATCTACATGCTGTTATCATAATCTGCTTTTCTAATGACTTGTCATCTATACATGCATGCACTGCCTCCAGCCCTTTTTTGCTCAATTGCAGTAACCATGACAGCAAACTATCATCACAGCGCGAAACAGATATACATTATATCGAAGCTGGATAAAGTGTTTCTCTTGTTTATTTCATAGTTTCCCATATTGTTTAAAACATGCACTTACTATGGCATATCTTATGTATTCCTGCAAAACATCTTCATCTCCCACCAATGTATACAAGGGATTACTCCCAGCATGCTTCTATCCTCCCAGCATGCTCCTCTACCTACGACACAGCTAGAAGACTGTGATGTCATCAAAATGTTCCCCTGGCAACATCTCAGATGCAGGAAGGTGGTTTCCTGCTTTCAAATCTCATTGGTCAGCATGAGATTTAGCAAGTGTTGTGGCATAAAGCTGCTATCAACTCCCTGCCACCTCAGTGGGTTGGGTAGATATTGGGGCACATTCACTTACCCGTCCCGTCGCGATCCCCGCTGTGCGTTGTCTGACGAGGATTCGGGTCTGCCGCGATTCACTAAGGTCGTGCGTCCAATTTCCTGCATGTTTCGCTTCCCCGCTCAGGTCCGCCAGAGTTCACCTTCTTCTTCCTGGTGCATGTGAGTGCTGATCTTGCGACACAATTTGCTTTTTAAATTCCGTGGTTTGTCCGAATCAGTGAGGTTGTCCAACATCCACGCCGCCCGATTTGTGTCGCATGCAAGCTGGCGGCGATGCAACACAATCCAATTGCGTGCGCCAAAAACCTGGGGCAATTCAGCGCAAAACGGAAAAGAATTGCGAAACCCGACGAAAATATGGCATTCGGACCCTTTGTAAATGTGCCCCATTGTGTTAGCACAGTCTGCTATTGTTCACCACTCAAATTTATGTTGCTGCAACATGAGGTATATTCTGCCACAGAACTGCTCTTTCGCCTCGGCTATTTTTGTTGCTCCTATTGTCCAACCATTCAAGAGGGGAGTTAGATGGAGGGAAAAACACTTTCTTTCATGAGAGAGTTTTGGGTCATAGACATGAAACCCACATGTATCAGGTATTTATGACCTATCTTATTGATATGCCATAAATACATGTTGGTTTGGAAATACCCCTTTAAGTAGCCATATTAGACAGGGATGTGGGAGAGGAAGGAGACTACAATGGGGCAGATTTACTGGACAATGCAAGTTAGACAGCCTTAATAAGTGCCAGATTTATCAACATGATGATGCTGCATTACAAATTCTCCTCTAACCCTATACCTCAAATCATGCCAGAACACACAACCAAATTCTGGCACATTGGGGGGGGGGGGGATTATTACTATTTTCGGCTTGTTGGTATTTAGCTGTTTTCCTTTTTTGCATCCAATTTACATTATTTCTGGCTTTGTGATGAAATGTGCGGCTTTTTCTCCATCTAAAAAATCTCTAGTGTGAATTGTGATACTTTTTTTTACAAAAAGTCCCATACTTCACAGCAATTTGCACCCAAAAAGTCACAAATGCTACCCTCTGGTGAGATTTGGGTTTAATCTGCAACATTTGGGGCACAAAGTCCAGTGATTATTGTGACAAGTAATTAGTAGTGGTGAGGTTGAGTGCTAAAATGTTGCAACAAACACCTCAAAAACCCAAAAGCGAAAAATAAATTGTGAAAACACAGCAGACAACGACCAAGATCAGTGTTAAATACCCCCATTGTTTCCCCACAGTTCTGTATCTTAGACCATGCACATAAGGCCCCTTCCACACTTGCGTTGCAGATCACGTCAGAGTTTGATCAGGGTGCGATCAGGGTTTGGTCAGTGAAAAACGCACATTTTGCATCAGAGTGCAATCAGTTTTTAGTCAGAGTTTGTTCAGTGTCTCAGTTTTTCACGCGTGTTATTGATGCAATTTCAATGCAATTTTAATGCGTTTTTCCCGCACAGAAAATGCGCGTGAAATGGCAATTGATGCGTGAAAAATGCATTGCACTTGCATGTGCCTCAAAGTGCAATGCGTTTTTGATGCGTCTCCATAGACTTGTATGGTGCATTTTTCACGCGCTTGACTTGCAAAAGTACAGCATGTCAAGATTTAAACGTGCGTTAAAAAAAACGCGTGTGTGTGCGTGAAAAAAAATGAAAGTCTGAAAAGACCCATTGGTTACAATGGGTCAGAGTGCAATGTAAGTTCTGCGCGTCAAAAGCACGCAAAGAAAACGTGCGTGAAAAACGCAAGTGTGAAAGGGGCCTTAAGCCGTCTCTCTGTGTGACCTCTCTCAAGATCTGCTCTTCTTTTAGCTAATTTGTACTGGTTTTTACAAAAAAACAAAACAAAAAGGGACATTTGTAAAATGTGTATCTACTCCAATCCGACATTGACATACATACTTTATAAATCTGCCTTTAAGAAAATTTCGTAGAATTGTGTCTTCTGTAGCATCACACACAATGTACTGAGATTGTTCCATGCATGCAGGTGCTATAAATCATTTAAAATGTTTCTACTTCCTGTAAGGATTGCTGGTTAATAATCTAGCAGAGGATTCCATCACTGAGTTATTAATGCATTAAAATACTGATACATAAACTCTGTTAGAAATTCTTTTAGCCGGTAACAGGACAAGATTAATAGCTAGCATTATCTCAATTACTCATAAAATCTCTAGAAGACAATATGCCATGATTTCCTGCCAGAGCAATAGATTCCAAAATTTATGGAAGTATGTTACTCTTCTTTCCTACAGCTGAAATAAAACAGCAATAATATAGAAAAAGATGGGGGCTGGCCTGGTATCACTGCTGACAAGCAATTTTTCCACGACTCTGCCAGTCCAGAGCCAATTTGTTGAGTCATTGAAGATTATGAAGCTTCTGCGGATCCACTGACATTTAAAGTGATGATTTCACAACTGGTTATCTGCATCTCCTGTGAAAATGATCAGTCTGGAGCATGTTATGGTATCAATGTAGTATCCTAGGAAATTGTATGATGCCCAAAATCATTGTTGCTCAGTGTGACTTCTACTGCATTGGGCCACTGCTCACTTTACAGTGAATCTGTCACGGGAAAATAAACCATCTACATGTCCTTATGGACAGGTGGTCTTTTTAACCTGTGTGTTTGCAGTTTATAAAACCAAACTTATATACTTTGCTCGGTCAGGAGCTCTTAGCACCTTTGCAGTGATTCAATGAAGCCAGGGGCGTAACTACAGTGGGGGAGGACAGAAAAACGACAGGACTAGGGATCTATCATCTGTAATCTCCCCCAACTACTGGGACAGATCTGTGTAAGTGTATTTATGTATATATCATGGGTGCATGTATGTAAGAGAGTGTAAATGTGTGAGTATACCAATACATATATTTTCTAAGGGGGTGGCGGGTCCCATTTAGAAGTCTGCTATAGGGGCCCTGACTTTTCTAGTTACGCCCCTGTAGTACACCAAGAATTCACTGTGCGTGTGACATAGAGACAGCTCTTGAGCAATAAAGTTGAGGTGTACAATGCCCATTTCATTGAATCACTGTGCAGGTGCTGATAGCAAAGGGGGTGAGCAGAACTGAACCGTGACCTAATCCTCTGAAGTTCAGGTTCAGGGGAACCAAACCTGCAATAAATTCCGCTACAGGTTTTCAGCAGATTCTCAGTGTGGAATTCAACCTTTGCAATTCAAGGACTAAGCTCAGTCCCCTACAAGTGGTAAATTGTGTCTGAGATTTTGCAGCAATACTGTCCAGTGTGTCCAGTGTAACAGGCCAGAATAACCCTGTCCCATATTATAAAATATCCTAGTCCAAACAATACCCCCCATGCCAGGATATACCCCTCTAGCATGTGTATAGTTTGGCCCAGGCCACAGTATACCCTGGGGGATAATCTGTATACCACGGGGCGTAAAAAAGCCTAGGCCAGACTATATCCGTCCAGGCCAAATGTACATCATTCAGATGTAAAAAATGTTTACAATATGTGAAAGGCTTCATTCACACATGCATCTACATAGAGATAACATTGCGTTGATTTAAACCGTCAACACATCGTTTACACAATATTTCCGTAAACACTATGTGAACACACTGGAATGATAGTATAAGCTAGACATCATTTTGAAAGTTTTGGAAACTTTAAATATTACGTATGTTTTAAGATTCAATTAAATAGATATTCATCGTACTACAAGTAACTAAAAGAATTTCCAGTTCCTGAAAAATGCTGCATCTACAAGCCAATGAATAGATTTGTTCTTTCCTATTGAATAGCAGTGATAAATGTAGTATATTAAATTAAGTAAATGAGCCCTGTATAAAATATTCTGTACTTTCAACTGAGCTCATAATAGACTGAACCCATATGATTATCCCAGGCTATTTTCACAGCCTCTAGATAATTGTGTTACTAGATTCTGCTGATAAAAGATGTTTTAACTTTGTGTTACACAAAACATTTTGACCTACAAATGTTTGATTAAAATAAATTACTGTCATTGGACATCAGGAATTTGCCAAGAAAAGCAAAACTTAGCAGTTCTTATTATGAATAACTTTAAAGTTTTACTTTCTATGCAGTAACAGAATTAACTAAATAATACAGTCTATTTCTCTTCCTAACTATAACATTGTATTCTTATACTGTACATGTATTGGAGTACAGGCAGTTCCCGACTTAACTCCTTAGTGACGTGGACTGAAAAGGCTCTTGTGACTGGACATTTTTAGCGAATATACATAAGCAGTGGTTTAAGGGCCATAACTGTTTTTTTTTTGCGTGTTTTTTTGGGGACACATAGGGGCACATGTATCATAGTTTCAGCTAGCCAAAGTGTCTAATTTTAGCGACTTTTGCTGTTTTTGCACCATTTTTGCAATTTTTAACTCTGTTCTTTTTCAAGTACGCCTTGGTCTGCATCTTGTGCAGTGTGCCTTATGTATCTTAGTTTTCCAGATGTTTTTTGCCATTTTTGCACCATTTTTGCGCCAATTTGACGCAATTCTGCACCTGGTCCAGGGCAGGTGCAAAGAAATTTTTTTTCATGGACCCAATTTTAACATGTAAATTGGAATTATTTCACATCCTTTAACTATTAAACATTTTGCACAGTAACCTCTTTTGTCCAAATTTTTTAATTTTTGCATTTTTTAAAAAATGGTTACTTCTAAGGGTGAGGTCACATTTAGCAGTTAAATTGCGTTTATAATGCATTTTGAAACTAATTACAACAGCTGAGGAGAGGTGATTTGCCTTTTTTCATTACTGCTAACATTTACATTTACCAAACATTGTTAACATTGCGTTTACTATGCGTTTTGTAAATTCAAATGTTAACAGTAATGTAATTAGGAAAATACACTCTCCTCAGCTGTTGTAATAGGTTTCAAAATGCATTAAAAATGCAACATGTTAAATCCCAAATTAACAGTAGTGTCCACTCCTGTATATAACCCCCTCACGTGGCTTGTGTCGATGTGGATTTGAGATATTTGCAACAAAAAGTCTCAAAAAGAAGCCAAAATTTGCACCTGCTAGGATAGGAAAAACTGAACATGTATCACAAGTAAAAAGACAGGTTCATACATAAGGTGCAAAAACTAGCCGCCAAAAGTCTCTAAAATGCACGTCAGAGAGACCAAACTATGATACATGTGCCCCATAGAGCTAGTTAAAATCTAATAAAAGTTTTACATTTTTTTTAATTTATATTCTTATTGGGGTTAAATGTGGAAAAAAGTATTTTTTTAATTTATAGTACTTTTTTCTTTAAATTTTCTGACACAGGGAAAAAAAGAACGATCAGACGAGATGAGAGATGATGAGATCCATGAGATGCATTTAACAACAATGATACAAATGTCAGCTGGGCTACATCTCAGCTAAACACACACAGTGTGCAGCTCTCCCCTGGATAAAGTCTTATTTTTCTGTAGCTTGTAGAGTAAGTTTGCACCATGCTGCGTGCCAGCAGGAAGTGTCTGTGTGTAAGCGTATCTTGTAATTGAGGGGGAGGGGATGGAAGCAGGAGGAGAAGCACACAAGTCAAGCTATTCATAAGAATCTGCCTGACCATATCAGAAGAATTTATGGTTGGATCATGGGCAACTGAAATTAAATACCCAGGACTGACATGCTGTATTATTGTTATCCTGAGTATATTTAAGAATCTTTTCTTTGTGGGAATACCCCTTACTAGTATAATAACACGTAATAATAAGTTTTAGGAAAGAGTACTATAACGCTGATACTGCATTTTAAAAGTGAAATACACCTGATGGTAAAATGTCATTTAAAAGCTTCTTAAAACATTTTTTTAGAAACCCATACACCACAATTCAGCAATATAGAGATATAGTTTATAGAATTATAAAAATTGTGCTAATCGGGTGCTCCAGCTTAATAACTGAGAGCCTAGGTATACTTCATCTATAATTGATTTACCGCCCCCCCCTCCCCCCGCCTTATATCTCTCAGTAACATCGGTTCTGTTTGTTCAGAAAGGATTGTCAGGGACCAAGCGGGAGCTAGAGTAGTGGGAAAATGAATAAACACACAGAGAGTTTCACCAGAGGTCGTGGGTTAGAGAGGTCCGTCTGTAACTGGGGTCATCTGTAAGTCAGGTGTCCTTAACTCGTCTCGGACAGCCTGCTGACATTAGATGTCAGCTGGGTGCAGGTCCAGAGTCTGCAGCGACGTTTTAGAAACGCTGCGCTAGTTGCAGAGCAGGACCGGGAAAAGGGAGAGCAGAAGGAGCGTGGGCTCCACCAGCTCCATAGACTCGGATTTACTTGACCGCCGATCCATAGGGGTTAAACAGAGCTGCTGGACCCACTACAGCTCGATCAGAATTTCCAGTCAAGGTGGTGGTTTTACACAATGCATGGCGTCGCGTTTTTTGATACGTTTTTGACGCATTCCAAGGCTTCACTCTTGATCACATGCTGAGGTTACATTGCTAAAACGCCATGTACCCAGCATGTGATCAAGGCTGAAGCCTTTGGAATGCGTCAAAAATGCATCAAAAAGTGACGCAGCGCATTGTGTGATGAAAGCGTCCTAAGTACAGGGAAAACTGTAAAACAAAAAGATAAAGTTAAATTAGAAAATAAAAAAAAAGCTGAAAATGTCCCCATGGGGTCTTTTATGACCTCATGGGGACAATAAAGTAAAAACACACACATATTCTAAGAAATACAATGACATTTCCCATAAAATTAAAAAAAATTCCGCTACTTACAAAAAGCATTGCCAAATTCGTCCCATTTGGCCCAAGGATATACATATTATATGTCAAAACGCACAAATAAAAAGGGAATCATTTAAATGTTAATTTGTTGATTTGAACATGTGGGGAAAAAACAATATCAGAATCGCTTTGATAAGTAACAGTGTTCAAAAGTTATAACCATATAAAGAGACGCAGGTCAAATTTCAAAAAAAAGTTGCGAGCCTTAACCTGCAAACAGGCTGTGTCCTTAAGGGGTTAATGAATTCCCTTTTTTATTTGGTCGTTTTGACATATAATATGTATAGTCTTGGGCAAATGGGACGAATATGGCAATGCTTTTTGTAATGTAGCGGGAATTTTTTTTAATTTTATGGGGAAATGTCATTGTATTTCTTATGAATATGTGTGTGTTTTTACTTTATATGTCCCCATGAGGTCATAAAAGACCCCATGGGGACATTTTAATTTTTTTTTTCTAATTTTCCTTTATTCTTTTTGTTTTACAAGTTTTCCCCTGTAACTTAGGACGCTTTCACACAATGCGCTGCGTCACGTTTTTGATGCATTTTTGACGCATTCCAAAGGCTTCAGCCTTGATCACATGCTGGTGTACATGGCGTTTTAGCAATGTAACCTCAGCATGTGATCAAGAGTGAAGCCTTTGGAATGCGTCAAAAACGTATCAAAAAACGCGACGCAATGCATTGTGTAAAACCACCACCTGTGACTGGAAATTCTGATCAGAGCTGTAGTGGGTCCAGCAGCTCTGTTTAACCCCTATGGATTCGGCGGTCAAGTAAAATCCGAGTCTATGGAGCTGGTGGAGCATCACGCTCCTTCTGCATCTCCCTTCTTTCCCGGGTCCTGCTCCTGCAACTAGCGCAGCGATTTCTAAAAACGTCGCTGCAGACTCTGGACCTGCACCAGCTGACATCTAATGTCAGCAGGCTGTCCGAGACGAGTTAAGGACACCTGACTTACAGATGACCCCCAGTTACAGACGGACCTCTCTACCCACTGACCTCTGGTGAAACTCTCTGTGTGTTTATTCATTTTCCCACTACTCTACGGTCCCGCTTGGTCCCTGACATCCTTTCTGAACAAACAGGACCAGATGTTACTGAGAGAGTAAAGGCGGGGGGGAGGGGGGGCGGTAAATCAATTATAAGATGAAGTATACCTAGGCTCTCCAGTTATGTAAGCTGGAGCACCCGATTAGCACAATTTTTATAATTCTATAAACTATAATCTCTATATTGCTGAAATTGTGGTGTATGGGGTTCTAAAAAAATAAGTTTTAAGAAGCTTTTAAATAGGACTAGTTTACCATCAGGTGTATATTTCACTTTTAAAATGCAGTATTCAGCGTTTATAGTACTCTTCCTAAAACTTATTTATTACGTGTTATTATACTTAGAGGGGTATTCCCACAAAGAAAAGATTCTTAAATATACTCAGGATAACAATAATACAGCATGTCAGTCCTGGGGTATTTAATTTCAGTTGCCCCAGGATCCAACCATAAATCTTCTGATTATGGTCAGGCAGATTCTTATGAATAGCTTGACTTGTGTGCTTCTCCTCTCTGCTTCCATCCCCTCCCCCTCAATTACAAGATACGCTTACACACAGACACTTCCTGCTGGCAAGCAGCATGGTGCAGAAACTTACTCTACAAGCTACAGAAAAGATAAGATCTTTATCCAGGGGAGAGCTGCACACTGTGTGTGTTATAGCTGAGATGTAGCCCAGCTGACAATGTATCATTGTTTGTTAAATGCATCTCATGGATCTCATCATCTCTCATCTCTGATCGGTCTTTTTCCCTGTGTCAGATACTGGTGGAATGTTCAGAAGCTAAATGAAAGTGTAGATATACCTGTACCCTGATAATCTAACCAAATTGTCACCACACAGCATCTCTCAGCACTAAAGGGATCATGAAATGTCTGGTTAGAATATCCCGGCCCACACCCTGGAATTCTACACTGACCATCACTGAGTGATAGGAGCTAAAATAGCAATAAATGTGTAAAATGAGTAAAATTATAAAGTAAGGGGGCTAAAATGAGTTTTATTGTGTAAACATCACTAGACGATTCAAATTTGAGAACTTTCTTTGACAGGCAATCCGCTTAACGCCAATTTTAAAGAGAAAACTATGGCTTCAAAACCACACACCAGTGAAATATTATTGTATAATACAATGTATAAGATTTCCACACATACCTTCCAGGTTTAACAGCATTCTTTGAATTTTGAAAAAAAATCTGTTTTTATATTTATGCAAATTAGCTTTCTGGTGCATGATGGATGTGGCCATGCCTGCTGTTGCATTCATTTTTATTATATATTTGAATGTTCCTATCCTTTAAATGTTACATTAATGTGGACCTTGGCGTATGTTCAAGGTCGAAACTGTATTGTTAGTTTAAATAGTATGTATTATCCTTTTTAAAAATTAATTTAATAGTTATTTATTGTACAACAGGAAAACTAAAAGAACAATGTTACCGGATATAAGAAGATGTCTATGCAAATCTTTACAATATGCTGGAATGACTAAGCAATTGTAGCTTTGTCAGGTGGAACAGCAGCTGAGGGTGACATTAAGCGAGATTTATAGGCTTAACAGAAAATGAATATTTTTAGTAACAGTTTTAAGTTAGGAAACTGGCAGATGGCTTAAGGAAGGAGAAAAAAAAAGAAAAGTCCTACATCTTAAAGCGCACGGAAGTGATTAGCATAGTAGAGAAAGCAGAGTAAAGCAGAACTGGAAGATCCAAGGATAAATGGATAGTAGAAAGCTTAGCCAAGAGGTAATAACTATTTTGGAGAATACTTGTTAGGGTTTAGATTTTGCCTAAAAAATTCTCAATTTACACTGATAGCTTGATAATTAAATATAGAGTTTCCTTCATTATTAATTATAATGTAAACAGTGTCCTATTCTAAGAAATACAGTTCACCTGAATTCATTGTAATGTATAGCACCTCCTTAATTATAATTTTGTCCAACCCTAAATGAATTAATATTTACAGTTCCTCTCCCTTCACATTAAAACCCCCACCAAATTCATTATAATATATACAGTGCCCCAAATCTTAAATTAAGTATAATATTTAAATATTTACAGATCTGGTGAACTAAAATAGTTATATTTCTCCTCTACTTCTATAAAAATACATTATATCATAGTGGCTTTCCCCTAAAATAATTTAAAATACATATAAAATTATATACTGTAAAATATATCCAGGAGATCTCAAACTTAAGGAGACCCGACCCGACAGAAGACCATTAGTTAGACAGACCTCTCTGGATGTATTACTTTAGTCCCAAGCTACAATGATCGGCTGTAAAGTGTCTGTAATGAAGTTCTTACGCAGTGCAAGAATTTGCAATTAAAATCGCGAACACTCCACCTCCACAACATGAGGATGAGAAGGGGGTATAAAGGGGTGCGGCGGCCGGTGGAGGGGGCAGATACGGGGCGTTTCTGCTCCATGCCTGCATTCTTTTGCAAAACCAGCTAACTTTTGTTCACTATTTTTTAGTGATTCCAGGTGGAAGAAATTCCTCTGAAGTCTAAAGTCAATATATTGGGACAGATTTACTTACTCGGTCCTGTCGCGATCCCGCGGTGGTTTGTCAGACGAGGATTCGGGTCTGCTGCGATTCACCAAGCACGTGAGCCCGAGTTCCTGCATCCGTTGCTTCCTCGATGAGGTCCGCCAGAGTTCACCTTCTTCATCCCGGTGCACGTGAGTGTTTGATCTTGCGACACAATTCCTTTTTTAAATTCGGCTTGTCTGAATCCATCGGGTTGCCCAACCGCCCGCCCCCCCAATTTCTGTTGCGTGCAAGCCTGCGGCGATGTGCCAAAATCTGACTGCGTGCGTCAAAATCCTGGGGCAATTCGTCGCAAAACGGAAATAGTCGGGAAACCGACGGACCCTTAGTAAATGAGCCCCATTATTTTGTCTGATGTTTGGTGATGCATTTGGGTCCTTAATTATCCTTTATAATAGACAACATTATGAAGAAAATACATTGGACTTTGTGAGGGGGAAACTGAAGTTAGAAGCAAATGTATTGAGCAAAAAAGTACATTTAAACTAGAAATGTACAAAGAACATTAAACCACATGCTACATTTTGGAATGGTCTTTTTTAGGTTTTCACATAGAAATTTTCTGGAAAATCCACTTCCAGAGAATTCCAAATTAAAAAGCAATAGTCTGCTAAGTTTCCATATGAATGTTTGCAATATGTACAATAATAGCAGCAGAAAAATGCCTGTTGATGACCTATCCTTCAATAGGAAATTCAAAAGAATATAAGTCATATAATTGCACTTATGGAAGAAATAAAAGATTAATTTATATTACTCTTTTATATTGCCATTCTCTTCCTTTGAATCTGCTAGTACAGATTAGGAGGATTAAGAGTTGAGTGGTGGACACCTTTCCTTTTTTGTACTAATGGATGTAGGGGGATCTATCACCAACTGGTGCATGGTGTGCCAGCGCTTGATGAAAAACCCCACACCTTTTACCACACCGAACATATCCACATAGGTTGCTTAAGGGGAGATATAGTAGCCAATCCTGCCCATGTGTTTGGAATTACAATATTCAAGGCGTGTATGCCATTTAAGTGACATACAAGTTTTTCTAAATTCCCCTAATGGTTTGTTTTCTGGAAATTTTTGGTGGAATTCTACTGTTCTATTCTTGAAAATGTCATCTATATAGGTGGTAGAAGTCTTACCAAGCATATTGGCATTTATTACCTGTGCTTTGCATTGCAGTTCAGTCTCAAATCACTTGAAAAGGACTGAACTGCAAATACTCCATGTAAAGCAGCCATGTATTTTAACCTCCGGACTACCCCTTTAAACCTTTCATTACGGATGGTGAGAGGTGCCAAAAAGACCAGGTCAATTTTGGACGTTCTGTTATGCACTTCTTTAAATGATGATATCTCTGGAAAAGCTTTACATATCATAACAAATTGAACTTTGTTTTTTTCAAGACATGTGAGACTATAAATTTTCCAATAATTGACTACAAATGTGAAAAAATAAGATTTTTTTTCATTTTTCCAATTAAAGTGTCACGTGTTATAAATATATACAGCATTATTCCATCAACCTTTCCCAGGTTCAGCTACAGATTCAGAGGGTGCATGTACTTCTGCAATAGTGAAAAGTGAAAGTATTTCCTGTAGCCTCTTCTATATTCTGTCTTCAACTGACTTGCTAGAGGGGGCACACTTCAAACTCCTATATCTTCTGAACCCTGGCATCTAGAAACACAAATCTGGGAAGAGTCTCCCCTTTCATATGATATATGGAATATGTATGGATGCCTACCAGAACCGGAGATATCCACTCTTAAAGTTACAATTGGCAATAGAAAGCTGTACATAAAAATCAACAATTGTAGTACAAATTTAAGTGTGGATATCTCCAGTTCTGTGAAGCACAATCCATATATCAAATTAAAGGGGAGATTGTCTTGTTAAATGACACCAGACTTGTGTTTCTAGATGCCAGGGTTCAGGAGATATAGGCATTTGAAGTTGGCCACTGTTATGACGTCAATTTACGATCTTTTTGCAATCTATCAGAGTAGAAGCTGCCGTATATTTATGTGGAGCAGCCCTGAAGGGGTTACGGTTGACCTCAAAGCCAATGGCCATTGCCTAGCTATGTTACTAAAGGTAAATTTACAAATGACACAGAGCACAGCATACAATCTACTAGTGCTATTTTGTCCATTATACTAGATTACTGCAGGTTATAAAATAAGGCCATCCATTCATAATTGACCAGACAGCTATTCCCATTGCTGTAAGAAACATTTTGCATAATTCCCCAATATAGCTTAGACTTACTCTGAGGTTCTGGGTATTTTTAACAAAAGCTTAAATACAGCTTTCAGTTCAGATTATAGCTAAACAAATGGTAATTGGGAACAGCAGATAACATGTTATTCAAACAAAGGGATTTGCACTAAATTAGCCTTTGTCAATTCAGTCATTACAAAAAATTACTCTCATTATGCCAAAAAATGTAAATCGCGAATAGCAACCAAAGTTTAGCCACAGCTGTTTTAACCTCTTAGACACTTCAGTACTACAAGTATCAGTACTGTAAACTAATATGAGAGTAAATACCAATGATTCATTGCTGACATTCCAGATTATTTTTAGACTTGAAGATACGTCCAAATTATGGTTGTGACCTGACTTTATGTGTTCCCTATGGAGAATAAGTCACAAGCAAGACATTGCGACTAACAAAAAATGTCTAACATCAAAATGATATTCACACAAGGTTGTTTGTGTTGTTCTTCCTCTATATGAAACCACTAAAGTCAGCCCTGCAATTTTACATTATATCATGCATGGTTTCATCTCCCCATGGAGCCCTAGCTAATCTACTTGTATTTAGATCCATTCGTTGAATGACTGGAAGAAGTTAAAATGTCCTATACAAAAGTACATGACACTGCGCAGCTGAATTTTGGAGACACCTATTAACTATTTACCTCATGTCATAATGAATACTTATTATAAAGCAGAATCATTTTGATGACAACCTTTTAAAACAAAAATTATATTTTGTCTTCTGTGTGATGGCTATAATATACTGGGAAAAGTATAGCTAATATAACAAAGAATAGAAGCAAAGTAGACAATATTTTACTAAGTTTTAAAATACAGGCGGACCCGTACTTAAGGACACCCGACTTACAGATGACCCCTAATTAAAGATGGACCCCTCTGCCCACTGTGACCTCTGGTGAAGCTCTCTGGATACTATACTATAGTCCCAGACTGCAATAATCAGCCTTAAAGTGTTTGTAATGAAGCTTTATCGATAATCCTTGGTCCCATTACAGCAAAAAAATTTTGAAACAATTGTCACTAGGGCAAAAAAATATTTGTCTGGAGCTACAATTATAAAATATACAGTTTAGACTTACATACAAATTCAACTTAAGAACAAACCTAAGGACCCTAACTTGTACGTAACCCGGGACAGCCTGTATGTATAATTTGAACATTATCAATAGGCTCTCTGAAATCATTACTAGGTAAGCAAGTGAATGGTAGCTGTCTTGGATTATTAGAGGTCTAGATTAGAGATGAACTCAACCGTAGTTTTAGTCCAGGTTTGGCCATCCGACAATAATATTGCTAGATTGTCAGTGGCGGATTGGCTGTTTGGCGGCCAATCCAGCAATACGTCTGGGTCGCGCACCGGAACTAGAGCTAGGACTACTAGTCCACTCATTTCTACTTTAGATGTAGCGCTTTTATTTTTATCGTATAATATTTTTTGTGTATTTCTCTTACTTTGTGATATTGAGGGAAGAGGTTATACTAGATTACCTCCTAAAGACCGTAATAAACCATTGCATTTTATCATGTGACTTTTATTTGCCATAAAGCACACATATCCTTTTTCATTGTCTTTACAGAATGCTCAGAAGAGGCATTCACCTTTTACATGGCCACTCTATTTGTCTTTAAAAATAAATAAAAACAACACTGTTTCATAACACTTTATTTTAACTCAAATTAAAATTATGTAGGATATTCCCTATTGTATTTCAAGGATATTTCTAGGAAATGTAAGCATTTATACAATTCACAGAATCTGTGTATGTACAAGGAAAAGAAGATGCAGAATGGATTGTTAAAAAGAGCCAGTAAAGAACAGAACACATAGAACACCCTCCATGTGTGCGCTAAAGAAGTCTAAAACTAGGTGCAGGTTGTAATCTGTATTTAGGCTGGCCTGAAAGAGAACCAACTGGAGGTGATGTATCATTGTTTTTTTTTAAATTTATTTGTGGTGTTGTTTTGGCACAGTTGTGCCAAATGATCAAAAAACAGTACAAAGTCACTTTGACATAGACCCTGCTTGCTCCAAATTCATTATTTACATACACTAGTTTTCACAATAGGACTTAATTCATGAATTGCGACTTTCCGTTTAGGCACAAATTTATGCCAGTTTCCACCCTAGTCCATGTTCTGCGACTTTTTATGTTTTTTGTGACTTTTTTGTGACTGTCACAAACAGCACACAAAGCATAAAACAATGCAAGCAGATTTATCAAGGGCCACTTAAATGAATCTGACAGCAGTAGAACTCCAAATACAGACAAAGAACTTTCGCGAGGAGCAAATGTAATAAATTACCCCTTGCAGACAGATACTTCAAGTCAAGTTAATAACCAATATGTATAGATAGTTCTTCTGTGTCAAAGGCCCATATCCATAGCCTTTAAGGGCAGTATTAAGAATAATAGAAGATTTCTATTACTTACTTAGATTGAAGGGGTATTCCCATCTGAACATTTACATTTCATTTAATTCATTTACCATATGTAAACATTTCTTCAATTGGATGTTATTAAAAAAATGTTCCTGTGTGAAGGTAATTTCTCATAAATGTAGTCATATGGTCCCTTTATCTATGGGACGGCTGCGGGACATACAGGAACTGCT
This sequence comes from Engystomops pustulosus, assembly GCA_019512145.1. NCBI lineage: Eukaryota > Metazoa > Chordata > Amphibia > Anura > Leptodactylidae > Engystomops > Engystomops pustulosus. The sequence goes on along the minus strand of CM033642.1, from coordinate 86,675,652 downwards.
GGACATTTCATATATAAAAACCTTTTGTTTCTTTGTGTAATCTGTCCAGCAGAGGTGGTCATATCCGAGGAAGCTATCTCGTTTCCAAGGGACAACATCACTACATTTATGAGAAATTATCTTCACAGAGGAACATTTTTTTTTAATAACATCCAATTGAAGAAATTTTAACATATGTTCAAATGAATTAAATTACATTTAAATGTCAAGATGGGAATATCCCTTTAAGTGCAAATTAACTCTTAATTAAACTCAATTAAACAACTAGAGCAAATGTATCACACTGAACTTGAACTTGATACTTTAATGACTTAACTCTTTACAGACAATCTGTAAACATGGGAATTGTAATATCCTTAGAGCACTGAATAATCAATGGAAATATACCTTCTGTGCCAGTGGCACATTGTAACAGATCATGTGCAAAATCCCCAAACAATAAAAACACAAACATATTAGGTATCGTCGCGTGCCTATCTATCAATATTTAAAAATGGTTATTCCAATCGGTGAACCCCGTAATGGAAATAGTGCCCAGATGTCTGAAACGCCACTTTTTTGCCATTTTGTGGAACATAAAAATTTTAATAAAAAGTGATCAAAAATTCATACAGTCCCCATAATGGTAGCGATGAAAACTTCATCTCACTCTGCATAAAATGACATCTTACACAGCTCAGGAAAGCAAAATATAAAAAAGTTATTGGTCTCAGAATACGGCAAAATGAAGTTTTTTTTGTAGGAACGGTTACAATTTTTTAAAATCTAATAAAACAGATGGAACCTATATAAATTTGGTATCGCTGTGATTGCACCAAACCAAAGCATAAAGGAGAGGAGTCATTTGTAGCACACAGTGAAAGCCATAAAAACAAAGCCCACAAGAAAATTGCTCAAATGTGTTTTTTGTCAATTTCACTGCACTTTTTTTTACTAGCTTCCTAGAATATGGTATGGAATATAAAATACCCCACTAGGATGTACAATTTGTTACACAGAAAAAAGGCCTTTTAACAACTCTGGAATTTTGAAAGTAGGGAGTGACAATGGGAAATTCAAAAATGAAGGGGGTTAATAAGATCCAATTTAAGAAATGTAGTTTTATGGCAGATTAATACAATTAAATGGGAATGTCCAGTTGGTTATACCCCTTTAATACCACAGGCCTGGGAAGCAGAGAGATCAATCACTGATTATGCCAGGTGCCAATGTTCACCAATCTAATATCTAATACTGATAACCTTTCCAAAGGATAAGTCAGCAATATTTGAGGTTTCAAAGTTCTGTAGGTTAGAGAATCCAAATTAACACCATAAGCTTCCAACTGACCACAAAATTTATAGGACACATCTAGACCAATGGAAGGATAAGGAAGCTCATCAGTAACTCAAAACATATTTACAGAATAGTCACATAGTCCATGGACTAACAAACCTTTACTAAACTGCGAAAAGATATGTTATAAAAATTCACCATGACCACAAAGGTAAACAGAACATAATATTTACTGTATAACTTTTCATTCCTGGCTCATTTAATAGGAATACTTTTACATAACTTATTTCTTCAACAGAATTAAGGAACAGGATATGAAGAATAGGGATTTGTGATTGAGGTTGTTATTACACATGTTTTATAATAAGCTGTCAATGATATAATCATTGTTAAAGATGTTTTCCTGCAATCCAAGCTTACTAAAGAACACAAGACATATCCCAGAATTTTCTTACACAATTCAACTAATGTTATATATTGATATTTGTATTCCATGACACATAATCCTCTGAATCGTCTTGAATCAAACCCTAAAGTAGAAATTGAAGGTTTTCCATGAAGTCATTTCTCAAATTTCTGGTATGGCAGTACCATAAACATAACATGCTGGCACCAGATATTTACTAAGACAGTAAAATATTGTTTGCTTATGTCTATGTTTTGGTAACATTATTTCACTTTCCACACAGTTCCACACCAGTCTTCTCAGAATTTGGGAATTTATTTTCATTTATGTGGATACTTTAGCCAGCATGATACTATATGTATGTACACAAGACCTAAACTATCCCAATTTTACTAAACATACAAGCTAAACAGAAACTTGTGAATCTCTGAAGGTGGTGTAATACAAATCATTAATACAATAGCTAAGAAGGTAATACAACTTAGAGGAGCTAAGATCTGCAGTGAAAAATGATAATGGAAGCAGCAGTTACTGGAGACAATTAATAATGCACTCTCTCTCATACAGAAATGTTTCCTAACACTATTACAAGGAGGCCTGAGCACTTTGAACAATTGAAAACTGCATTGTCAGCACAATATTAAAGAGAGAAATATTAATGCTGGTGTTTTATTGATCACAGAGCTATTAGCAGAAAGGAAATAATACCTGCACAGGCTAGGGGCATTAATAAGCAATTTAAGCACGAAACACTAACATTTAATACCCATGTTTATAGCAACTTACACACATTTAACACAAAGTAATCCTGTATCACTTGCTTATCTACAACAGAAGCAATGATGTATAAAAAAGTCATTGCTAAAACATCTTCTAAAACTATAATATTCCCGTTGATTTGAATGTAAATTAAGTCAATGCTATAATTCCCTTAAAACAGTAAATGACACTAAATTGATTTATTAATCAAATAGCTGTGATACACCAATATAACATAATCAGACTTTTGGGTACTGGGTATTGATTTTTATGACCTGTGACATCCCAGTTTATTGCTAAAACAATAAGTGTTATAAAACTTTGATTAAAAAACATGTTCATATATTTTTTAAGTAATTCTATAATTACATAGAGATTACAAGTCCTTAGAGTTCATGAAAATCAATGTTATCTATCATCTGTATATCTATGAATCTATCTTGTCATCTATTCATTTTTCTTTCCATTCTACATATTATATATATATATATATATATATATATATATATATATATATATTCTATATATATGTACTCAACATATATTCTCTCTTTCTATTCTACTCAACATCTATTATTTATATCTATTCCAATTATTGCCTATATATATATATATATATATATATATATATATATATATATATATAAAATCCATGTACATGTATATAAAACAGTTTCTGTATCATTTCCCTGTCTCATTTCACAATTATACATATCACCCTTTGCATCTTTTTTGGACTTACATCTTATAAATGTGCATTGAGCTATTCGTGCACAGCTACTAAGCTGCCAAAGTTAGAAAAGTTTCAGCACCACAGACAGCTACATTACTGAGAAACGTCCGATACTTTACATGATAACCAATCAAATATCATAAATCCACTGTTTTTCAATGGTATAACAAATTGTATTCTCAATGTAAAGTTCATGAAATGAGCATGATGACCCTACATGATATCAGCAACATAAGAGGCAAACTTTTGGCAACATACTTTATACAGAGATGAGTCAGCAAAAAAAAAAAAAGAAAAAGAAAAAGAACCATAATGCTTACCATGTTGACTTCAGACACCATGTCTATGCTGGCAATGTCTATATTCATTCCAACAGCCACTGGAGAACCTGGGAAAATTAATAATGATTAGCAGGAGGGATATCCTTTCTTTCAGGACATGGTCAGCATGAAGATCTAACAATTACATGTATCTGTATATCTGCGTGCTTTGCTGATATCTATGTATTTATATGTATATACTTTAGAAAATGTTAATAAAAAACATAATTTTCTTCCCTTTACCTCCAAAGTCTGGTCTTAGTCGGATGTCATAGCCTTTTAACAGTTTGTCCACTGTTTCCTTCACAAAAGACATATTACCGGGATCATTGACACTGTGGAGACATAAACTGGAGATCACTATGGAGCAGAGTTCAATCCCTTTTATAAGCAGTTTATTTTTTAATAAAACATTGATTTCTGGTCTTTATGTTACTCATTAATATGAAGGATCTTTACAACAGGAACCCCCAGGTATTCCTTCTAATGGAGCCATCAAAAGTAGGGTATGCGATAGTTAAACTTACCTTTGGGCACAGCACACTACTGCAACCAGGACTGGAGCAGAGATTAACCCAAAGAGACGTCCTCCAAGAGAGCTCCACATGCCTCCACTATTCCTGTGCAACATGAGAAGCAGCCACTGGGGGCAGATCCACCACCTGCACCAAGCTTCAGGGGTCTACAAGGGCAACCTCAGAACTTACATCCAGAGAGGCACAGTATTAGGCACCGGGCATGGGCTCTTCTTAGTGCCATCCACAGAATAGTGTGTGGGAGTGGAAATAGTTCTGCCAAGAGGAGGGCAACCAGGGTCACAATATTGGGAGGGTGAGAGTGTCCTAAAAACTACAACATGGTAGAAAAAATGGAGCAATAGGTTGCTTTAGGTTCCTTTCATCTGCTTGCCTATCACTGTAAGAAAATGTCTCCAGTAAAAATCCTCAGGACGATGTGCTTGGATGTTGCATGTGTCTCTTGCAGTTTCTCAAGGCTTGCTGACATGGTGAAGAAGATGGGTAGAGGAGCCAGCTAGAGGGGCACCATGTGTGGTCGATCATCAGGCTGTACATGTAGCACACAGCTGCAGATTGTCCCTGGCCATGTGGAGCCACATTGCTGCTGGGGAGCCCCTCAACCTCCCCTAGGCACAAGTCATGTGAAGCTAGGACTCAGCACTGCAGCATTGCTCCTGGAAGTGTCCGCAGCTCTGGTATTTCCCTTCCTCAGCAGAGGATGGAGACACGTGTGTGAGTGACGGGAGGAGATCCTGGGATTCCCTCCCCCAACAGCACAGCCCAGAGATCCGATGGCTGCTGGAAGTGTAGGCTCCTTCACTACATGCTCTGTGCTCTGGCATTTCTAGTGTTACTATAGGATGGAGGCTTCAGCCTTAACTCTCTCTTTTCCAGAACAATGGGCACAATTGGCAGCAGACAACACAATGATTCCCTATGTGGTAAGAATCCTCAGCAGATCTGTGCCATTTGCTACTAATGTAATACTGCTAAGAGGCCATCTGGCATCCTGTGAGAGCTGTGGACTTTCAGAGGTAGCATGGCATGTACAGATGTAACAGAGATTGCCTATACTAGGTTACTTACAGTCCTGACATAGTCATCTCTGCTACACAGGTAGTGTGCTGCTTCAATTCTAACACAGCAATGTAGTCCTTGCACACCTCCAATGACTCCCATGAAGTAGAAGGTATTACATTCAATGTATGAGAAGGTTAAAAAATAAGAAATCAAACGTTATTCCCTATGGTAAGAGTTTCTCATTAAGTTGTACAATCCGATCAGAGCTGTAATTGACATATTCCAAGCATCACGGCACTTTGTAAGTGCTGCACTTAAAACCCTGCCGCTTGCATCAAATAGGATTTTCCTAATTGAAGCTGGCTAATCTTCCTATATTCTATAGTACGACTGACCTCAGCACAGTCTGCTTTCAGGAGCGTTTTACTGTACCGCCTGGGCATTAGACTGTATGCGCAGTTGGTTTTTTAGGTATTTAGAATAGAAACACTACTAGGATGAGAGGTGAAAGATTAAAATGAACCAATAATTGGTTAATGGCCTAATAAGTTTATAATATTAGTTTTTAAGTTCCATATAAGGAAAAAAAATGTTTACTACTGGCATAGATTTTTTTTTTAAGCTCATCTCTTGGAATTGCTGTAAGAAGATGTTTGGAGAGTGCAAAGATAACAATACCCCAATGTATTATCATCCAAAAATCTCTCTTTCGTCATGGGAACCATCCAATAAAAACCTGCAGCGCTGCAAAGCTTCAGTGCACTAAGAGAATAAACTGCAAACATAAGCTGTCATGATCTGCTGACTGTTTCTCCAACAGTGTACAATACAATTAGGGCCAGGGCTGTATGGCGTGGTATCCCAGGTGATTATCACACAAGTGCGGGACACGGCAAATAAAATATTTCCATTGAGTTATGCAACATTGAACGTTTACAATATCATGCTAAATCTCATGAAAAGACCTTGCTCAGCATCAGCCTCTGAAATATATGTATATGTGGTATTGAGGAATCCCCTTTATACAATACAGGCGGTCCCCTACTTAAGAACACCCGACTTACAGACAACCCCTAGTTACAAACGGCGCTCTGGATGTTGGTAATTTACTGTACTTTATCCTAATACTACAATAAACAGCTATAATAGTTATTAAAGGTGTCTTCAATTAAACTTTATCGTTAATCTTGGTTTTTATGACAAACATTTTTAAAATCCTGTTGTCACAAAGACCGCAAAAAAATTTGGCTGGTGTTACAATTCTAAAATATACAGTCCCGACTTACATACAAATTCAACTTAAGAACAAACCTACAGAACCTATCTTGTACGTTACCCAGGGACTGCCTGTATATCACCAACGATGGTGGGATTTAGGCTTTTTTCACACTAACAAATTCTACCCGGGTGTAGTATAGGTTCAACAAGACAGGTGGAGAGGTGATTGCTCCTCACCCCTCCCGTCTCCATAGAGTGGAGTGCTGTCCGGCCATACGTTCGGCAATGCATGTGTATGCCGCGCACAACGCACTGCTATGACGGCTGGATGCTAGCTGCCATTCATAAATATAGCATAGGGCAGCCATATACAGCTGTGTGAAAGGAGCCTTTACCATGTAAATGTTTTTTATTGATTACATGAACAGATACCGTTTCTGGCACATTAAAATGCAGTGTAATCTGCAGACACCGTATAGCAGATTGATATAAAGCTTTGTGGAAAAGATTAATTTCCATGATCCATGTATATTTTTGCTATAACTGATAGGTGGTCCTATCCCTTATTTACAGGTATGTCTGTATGCACAGCAGACAAAATGAGGCAGGTGAGTACATGCAAGAGAGGGCCCAGTATATAAAATTAATTGGAGTGCAGTGTATATAATTAATGAGGGGGCATATAAAATCAAATTAATTGGTGGGCAATATTAAAATTCATGAAGAGGGGTAGTTTATAGAATTAATGAGAAAGCCAAGTATATAAAATTTATGGGGACGGGGGAGTATGTAAATTCATGGGTTCCCAGTACTAAAAATTCACGAGGGGGCCCATTATAGAAAATTCATGGGGAGGGCCAATGTGTTTAATGCATAAACACATTTTCTAGTAGGGGCACTTTATAAAAATAATAAGAAGTGGCATTAAATATGTAAATTAATAATAAATAAAAATTAATAATAATAATTTACAGAGGAACCATGTATTAGGTAATTATTTTTTTTTTTGGAGGGGGGGCACCACATATTTTTTAGTGGTACACTATTATTTATTCAGGGACTTATGTACTATATATATTTGCGGGTCACAAGGTAATTTTTGATATATGCAGGGGGCACAGAGTGATTTTGTCATTTATATTCTTTAGCAACACAGTCTGAACAGGTGACATTATACTGTAAGTAAGTGTGGTATTTTTAGAGGCGCAGTGACAGGGAGCTGAAGATATCTGCAAACAGTTTTGCAGGAGAAGAGAAGACATGTCACCTATGAGGTACTAGTTCCTACTTCTGCCTTTGTCAGCTCAGTATTATATTCACTGACTGACTGAAGTAATAGCAGTGGTCATAACAGCAATGATCATGGTGTGGTGGTATTATGTGGCCTTCTATAGTAGTTTCTTTGGTAATATTGGTCTTTTAAAAAGGTATTCTGTTCAATAAAGGAAATCTACTACCAGGATGAAGAATTGTAAACCAAAAGAGTGGATCCTGTCAGAGGGGGCACACTCCAGTATGTCAGTGTGTTTGGTTTACAATCCTTCATCCTGGTGTTAGATGTCCTTTAACAGTATGTAGGTGATATTTGATCACTATAAGGAGGTAATCTTTAGCTTTAGAATAGTGGTATTTATTTGCTGTGTGTGTGGCATGGGGCATGTGTTTTGTACATAATCATCCTTGCCAGACAGTAAAACCCTCAAAGAATCAGCCATGCAGCTAAATATGAATGTGTTGTTGGAACATTACTTTAAGCATTAGGAGCCCCAGTTAAGATTTTGCCCCGGGCTCCACTTTGTCTAAAACTGGCCCTGACTAAGGCATCATCTGTGTATCCGTTTATAGATACCGTCTGTAAAGAATTGGTTATTTGTTATTCATTTGCTGAATTTACTGCATAGATGTATGTGACAAATACAGTAAAATGATGATTTATAGATTTTACTTACAAAAGTTGTGATAACAACCTATAGATACCTCCTCCATAGATGATCTGTAATACCTGCTCATTATATCAGATTGTAATAAAAATTCCAGCGTAATGTATGGAAGCACCTTGGTTTCAAATGCTACAGTAGGTAGAACACAACTGCGCATATTTGTTATAGTCAAGATGTAACATTAACCCTTAGATCTTCATTTTGTTTTAAAGTGTTCTTCCCAACACACGACCCTCCGTGGCTGGAGTGGGGGGGGGGGGTATAGCTTTGTCGCTTCCACTCTGAGGTGGTTGGAGTTGTTGAAACAGCCAAATATTGCTGTTCTGTTCTAATATTGTAACAGGTAATTTAGGGAGCGCACGTTGATGGTGAACTCCTGCCATCCCTTTAACTTAAACTGCATTAGAGTCTATAGTATGACAGGGCCTGTAAAACAGCAGTTCTGTTAAAAATCATTAGTAATTAAGAGATACATAATAGTTTGTATCATACCGTAGATCTCCCCCACACAATTGTTGAACAGATTGTCCCCACACGATTCTGACACAGAACAGATTCTCACTACACAGTGTTGGCATAGAGTAACTTGCTTACAAATAGCAATTCACATGTCACAGTGCTAAGCAATGCAATGTCTTAATATCGGAATGAACATATAGTAAGATGACATTTTGAGTTTGACACTCCCCCACACCACTGAAACATAGGCGTGCTCCATTTACCACAAAGTAGAAAAGTACAGGACAACTATACCTATTCAAGTTAAGAGCAGCTCCTACTACACCCACATTTGCATTACAATCTTTATATATTTATATATGTAAATATTTCACCTGGGTCAAGATCTGTGCCCTGAAGAGGATGCATAGGGGCTTATTTACTAAGGGTCGCGGATTTCACCTTCGTCGGACTGTTCGCCTTACATACACCGAGAAGAAGAAGGTGAACCGGCGGACCTGAGCGGGGAAGCGACACATGCAGGATCTCGGGCGCACGACCTTAGTGAATTGCGGCATAGTGCATTGGAGTCGGACAATGCACTTTCTGTGAACTCTGCGGACTGGGTAAGTAATCTGTTCACTCACCATCTAGACAGGGTGTCTACTTTATATATCCTATTATATCCTAGTATATAACTACAGGCGGTCCACTACTTAAGGACACCTGACTTACAGACAACCTCTAGTTACAGACAGACCCCTCTGACCTCTGGTGAAGCTTTCTGAATGCTCTACTATAGTCCCAGGGTGTAATGATCAGCTGTAAGGTGTCCGTAATGAAGCTTTATTGATAATCCTTGGTCCCATTACAACAAAAAATGTTTACACTCCAATTGTCACTCAGTGGGGAAAAAAAATTTTTTGTCTGGATCTACAATTCCAAAATATACAGTTTTGACCTACATAGAAATTCAACTTAGGAAACCAACCTCCGGAACCTATCCTATTGTACGTAACCTGGGGACTGCCTGTACTGTATATGTAAGGCTGTCCATTTTCATCTTATGCAATCATCAGATACTGCAATCATTCGAGGTTTTGCTGCAATGTTTCAATGATGTATTAAATTGGTTTAATAAGAAAATGGATTTCTTAATCAAACTTGAGCTAACATAAGGGAAGACACATCTATATGACTTGACCTGACACTCCAGCTCACCTGCCAAAATAGCTTCTGCCTGCTGCTCTCATTATCTGCAAGCTTGCTTTGTAAAGGTCACCTAAAGTATAGGATACTATACATAGCACTTTAGTTTGACTTGCAAATGGCACACAGTTCAAATCTCTGTGAGGGGTTAAATGTGCATATAATGATTTGGTTTAGACCTTGCCTCCTCATTTACTTATTGTTAATGGTCTCTAGAGAGTTTTCTACTTTTAGGTCTTTGGATGCTGAGATAAATTTTGATGGATTGTGAAGATATTTTGGGTGAGGCAACATTTTAAAGTAAGAACTGTTTTTTAGTAGAACTTTCTAAAGCAAATTTTTACAATCAAAAAAGGAATTTTTTATCCAAATATATTTATGGTATTCTCTCCAAATGATTATCCCATCACTTACACCATTTTTCATAATATAACCACAATAGCCAATATGTGAAATGTAGCATTACAGTTATTATAATTAAAGGACACCTGTCATCAGGTCTCTGCCACTAGTCCTATCACCTCTTCCTGTTGGAGCAGCTCACAAGGATCCCATCCCAGCCTTTATCTAGTTATTTCATACATTATTCATTGTAAAATCATCTATTCTTTATTATGTAAATGAGGCTGGTCACATGGTCAGAGGCAGTGATGTCACCCCTGTTACCCCTCCCCTCTCCTCCCCCTGCTCATGTCTGTGTGTAATGTATAGTAAAGCATAGTTAGTGCATTTGCTGACATGCTGCATCCTCCTAATACACATGTGTGATACACAGACATCAGCTACACATGAATCTGTGGTAACATGGCTGTCTGGAGCTGTTGTATCTCTCCTAAACACACACACATGCACACACAGGCTGCAGGGGGCGTGGCCACCAGCACCAGGAAGCACATGATTATTCAGCCTCACATCATTATACAGGCTGTCAGTCATGCACTGGGGGTGTGGCTGTGCCTCCCACTCATGAATAGAGTGGACAGCTTGAATATGCTAATGCTTCATTGGACATTTCACAGGTCATTTGCATACAGCTTTAGGACCTCATTGCTTAGGATTACAGGCATGTAGAGGGACAATGAAGGGATAGATGCAATGCTCTCTAATGGCAGTTTATGAAAATATATTTAGTTTAGGGGGTTCTCTTTAAAGGAAATCTACCATCAAGTCTGATAAACCATCTACCAAGTCTGATAAACCAGGGACACTTATTCATCTATGCAGGCTCCATGACAGTGGTAATCTACTTATATTTGTTATCCATGACATACCTCCTTCTAAAATCAACTTTCAACATTATGCTAATGAGTCCGATGGGCTCTGGGGAGTGTTAACAAGGTGAGAAGGGCCAACACACCCTAGAGCCCTTGGAATAATTTTAAAAGTTGATTTTAGAAGGAAGGAGGCCATGGATAACAAATATAATAAGATTAGCACAGACACTATGTCTGGATCTATGAGTAAGTGTCACTGGTATATCATGCTTGATTTTGATGGTAGATTTCATTTATGCATTCAATACATCGTACAAATTTTTGTTAATTTGTTTTTCAGTTTTTCTTTTTTCTTTTATCACCAGATCAAGGATTGTAACCCAAGCACACTGTCATACTGGTGTGTTCCCCATCTGGCAGTATCTGCTCTTCTTTTAGCTTCTTATACCCTGTTTTTTTTTAACCAAAAACAGGATTTTTAAATTATGCAAATGAGCATGAGGGGATTCATGCTCCATAGGAGTTAATGGAGCCTGGAGCCCCTCAAGCCAAAAGAAGAGCAGATCCTACTAGAAGGGGAACACACCAGTATGACAGTGTGCTTGGTTTACACTCCTTGATATGGTGATAGATGTCCTTTAAAAAAGAAAAACTGAAATATCACGTGGTCATAAGTATTTAGACCCTTTGCTTTGACAATCATATTAAAATCCCATGCTGTCCATTTCTTTATTATTCTATCTGAGATGGTTCTACTCCATCCTTGGAGTCCAGCTGTGTTTAATTAAACTGATTGGACCTGATTAGGAAAGGCGCACACCTGTCTATATAATACCTCACAGCTCACAGTGCATGTCAGAGCACAGGAGAATAATGAGATGTATGGAACTGCCCAAGAAGCTCAGAGACAGAATTGTGGCAAGGCACAGACCTGTCTATATAAGACCTCACAGTGCATGTCAGAACACATGAGAATAATGAGGTATATGGAACTGCGCAAGGAGCTTTGGGACAGAATTGTGACAAGGCACAGATCTGGCCAAGGTTACAAAAGAAATTCTGCAGCACTAAAGGTTCCTAAGGGCACATTAGCCTCCATAATCTTTAAATGTTAAGTTTGGAATGACCACAACTGTTCATCCACCTGGCCATCCAGTCAAACTAAGCAATTGTGGGAGAAGAACATTGGTGAGAAATACCCCAAGATCACCATGGCTGAGCTCCAGAGATGCAGTAGGGAAATGAAAGAAAGTTCCACAAAGTCAACTATTACTGCAGCCCTCCACCAGGCAGGGCTTTATGGCAGATTGTTCCGAAGGAAGCCTCTCCTCAGTGCAAGACATATGAAAGCCTGCATACAGTTTGCAAAAAAATACATGAAAGACTCACAGACTATGAGAAATAAGACTCTCTGGTCTGATGAGACGAAGATTGAACTTTTTGATGATTAACTCTAAGCGGTATGTGGGTGAAAACCAGGCATTGCTCATCACCTGCCAAATACAATCCCAACAGTGAAAATGGTGGTGGCAGCATCATGCTATGGAGGTGTTTTTCATCTTTAGGGACAGGATGACTGTATGCAATTGAAGGAAAGATGGATGTGCTAAAGTACAGAGATATGCTATTTGAAAACCTCTTCCAGAGTGCTTTGGACCTCAGCTTGGGCCGAAGGTTCACCTTCCAACAAAACAATGATCCTAAGCAAATAACAAAGCAGTGGCTTCAGAACAACTCTGTGACCATTCTTGACTGACCCTGCTACAGCCCTGACCAAGACTCAATTGAGAATCTGTGGAGAGACTTGAAGACAGCTGTCCACCAAAGTTCACCGTCCACTTTGAGGGAACTGGAGAGGATCCCCAAATCTAAATGTGAAAAACTTGTTTGCAACATTCCCGTAAATACTCATGGCTGTACTAGCTCAAAATGTGCTTCTACTCAATACTGAGCAAATGGTCTGAATACTTATGACCATGTGATATTTCAGTTATTATTGTTTCATAAATTAGCAAAATTATCTGCATATGTTACCAATTCGCTACAAAGAAACAAAGAGTGAAAATTAAAAGAGGCCTGAATACTTTTCCTATACACTGTAAGTAGAATACCCTAAAAGGGTCATCCATATTTTCCTTTATAAAACTTTGTTTTGTCCTTCGTAGCTGTGGGTCATGTGACCCACCTGCTGCAGGAATTTCTGTGCACGGGATGCCCTTGACATCTCCTTCCAACCACTGACATGGGTGACCCTGTTAGTATTGTAGTGTCCTTACTCTACTAAACCTTCTTACTCGTGAAAGAGACAACCCCCTTTAAGAGTAAATTTGCATATATGAATTACTTTGCATTTGTTTGGCAGAAATCAAACAATACAGAAAAGCATATTGTCACGGGTGACCCTGCGATCCATGCCGCGGATCGCAGGTGCACCCGTGTGCCGCTGCCACACGGCTCCCCCACCCGGACCTGTGTCACGGATGCCCTCGCGATCCATTCTGTGGGGCATGCCCTGTCCCCACACCCACACTCACCTCTCTTCGCTCCTGGCCCGGCTCTGGTCTTCCTTCTCCTGGCTCCCGCTCCCATCCATGACTAGGCCCATGCTCTAGGGCATGCGTGCGGCGATACTTTGTGATTTAAAGGGCCAGCGAGCATCCCTCTAATTAGCACTGGCTAATCCTGCGCGCCCTTACAGTCCGGCACTTCCCTACACTCCCTACCATATCTTTCCTGAAGTGAAAGCCCTCATGTGTTTCCTAGTCTTCCTGCGTTCCCAGGTTTTCTCTGTGTGTCTATTCTGCAGTGTTCCTGTGGTGTTCCCGTGGTGTTCCTGTGGCAGTCCCATGGTGGGCCTGTGGCATTCCCATGGCGGTTCTGTGGTGGTCCTGTGGCGGTCCTATGGTGGTCAAGTGTTCCTGTGGTGGTCCTGTGTTCCTGTGGCAGTCCTGCCATCCAGAGTTCCTGCCATGCCAAAGTCCTGCCATCCCGAGGTCTTGCCTACCCAAGATCCTGCCATCCTGAGGTCTTGCCTTCCTGCTTCCCTACCTTGGCTGTCACCACGGGCCTAGTCGCACCCGTTACCTGGTGGCAACCCGCTGCAGCAAGACCATCCCCCTTTGCGGTGGGCTCTGGCGAAGACCAGGGGCCACTTAGACTCCGGTCCCGGGTAGTGGCTAGTACCATCATCCCCCGTGGTGGCCCAGGGAGTCCACAGACTCTAGCCCCAAAACACTCTCCCACACTCCTGTGTGTGACAGTAAGATCCACCCAAGGTCATGAATTCTGCTAAAGCCATGGATTGTGCTAAGGATCCACATCAGCTACTGGTGGATTTGCCTGACAAATTTGATGGCAACCCCGAATTGTGCAGAAACTTTGTTTTCCAGTGCTCGCTGCACATTGAACTGATGTCCTCCCAGTTCACCACCGAATGCTCTAAGGTGGTGTTTGTCTTCTGTTTGCTCTCTGGAGAGGCTCTGGCCTTGGCTACTCCTCTATGGGATAGTAGTAATCCGGACATGGCTACCTATACCATTTTCCTGGCAAAAATCTGGTCCAGGTTTGAGTAACCTCAATTCCGGCTCCCACGCCTGCCCTCCCAGTCCTGGCCTTCCCAAAGGCAGCTCCAGAGTCTCCGTCCTTCATAGAGGCCACTCCAGAGTCTCTGGCCTTCCCAGAGGCCGCTCCAGAGTCTCCGGCCTTTCTTGTCAAGAGCCGCTCCAGTCTGCGGCCTCCCAGGGGTCAACCCAGCCTCCGCAGCTTCCCAGCGCTGCTCCGGCCTCCCAAGGGCCACTCCAGCTTCTGGCTTCCCAAGAGCAACTCCAGCCTCCAGCCAAAGGACACACCAGATGTCTCCAGGATAGCCTCAGCTTGATCCCTGCCAGGTCCAACCTAATTGGGGTTTGTCCTGTCTTCACTGTTCCTGCTCTCCTCCTCAGGTGTCTTGTCACCGAGAAGAATTGGAAGAGGTGGAGAAAGAAGAAGAGGGGGCTGAAGAAGAAGAAGGGCCCTAAAGGGCGCGCGGCGTTACTTTGTGATTTAAATAGACAGCGTCCCTCTAATTGGCACTGGCTAATCCGGCGCCCCCTTGTAGTCCGGCACCTCTCTGCCGGATCTTCAAGTCATTCCCTGAAGGGAAAGCCCTCATGTGTTTCCTAGTGTTCCAGCATTCCCAGGTTTCCTCCATGTGTCTATTCTCCAGTGTTCCTCCGAGTCCCTGTGTTCCTCCAAGTTCTGGTATTCCTGTGGTGTTCCCATGGTGTTCCTGTGGTGTTCCTGCAATGTTCCTGTGGTGTTCCTGTGCTGTTCCCGTGGCGGTCCTGTGGTGGTCCTGTGTTCCTGTGATGGTCCTGCTATCCCGAGGTCCTACCATCCCGAGGTCCTGCCATCCCATTGTCCTGCCTTCCTGCTTTCCTACCTTGGCTGCCACCGCGGATCTAGTAGCACCCATGGAATGACCTGGTGGCACCCCGCCGCACTGAAACTATCCCGCATTGCGGCGGGCTCTGGCGAAGTCCAGGGGCCACTTAGACTCTGGTCCTGGGTTGCGGCTAGTACCATCATCTCCCGGGGTGACCCAGGGGGTCCACAGACTCTAGCCCCAAAAGACTCTCCCACACCCCCGTGTGTGACACATATATAGATGTATAGAACATAAGTCAGCTGTGTGTGATTTCCCCATAATGGATTCAGTGAGCAGCTATAGAAAATTTGATTTACTTTTGCATAATTTTTTTATAGCTGTTACTGTGTTCCTCTCTCTGCAAACTTTAGTAAAATTGTTTATTTTCAGACTAAAATGAGAAAGGCTAGGAATAAGGTTGGAAATCCTGCCGCTTTAATGGTGATTTGAGATAGCTGAGATTCCGAACGGAGCATTTTTGCTTATAAAAGTGTACAAAAGAATTACTGTATAAGCGATTCCCTAATAACTGCTGAAAAGTATAGCTACATTTAATATAAACCCTGGAGGAAACTGAAGTGCTATACTATGAAATGTAATTACAAAGGATTTTATTACACAGCAAAAGTCAAACAGCTCTAATCTTGCCTACCATTGTCATTCAACTTGAAGATTTTTTGGTCTCTGACTCATTATAACAATTTGGATAACAATTTGATAAATCATAAAAAGAGCCCCGGTCATAAAAGAAGAATTTGGCCAAATATTCCATGTTATTCTTGCTCAGTGATAAAAAGGATTACAAAGAAAGGATGGAGACCCCACTAAGATTTAGACTCTTAAGGTTTTATAAGTTCACATTGAGGCTAACAATGTAAACTTTTACATGTTACCTAACTAATGATTAACTTACACGGCCTTTTAGTTTGACACAAAATCTTTTAGAACCTACATTTCTTAGTATTATATCATAAGGTAACTAGAATTTTATTATCAAAGCGTCACTTTTATTGAACTACTAGCAGAACACGCAGCTTGGTGAATGCATTAATAGCATCCATAAATACAGAAAAAAGTGGGACAAAATGTCTGCATACCAAAGGAAAGGTACAACCACAACAAAAAAATGTTTGTTTAACATTTTTTTTCACATTTTTTATGAATTTAAAAATGCTAAAAAAGTCACTATCTATATTTAAGAAGTACAGGCAGTCCCCGGGTTACATACAAGATAGGGTCTGGAGGTTTGTTCTTAAGTTGAATTTGTATGTAAGTCGAAACTGTATATTTTATAATGGAAGTTCTAGACAATTTTTTTTCTTTTGCCCCAGTGACAATTGAAAAATACAGAAAAAAGTGGGACAAAATGTCTGCATACCAAAGGAAAGGTACAACCACAACAAAAAAATGTTTGTTTAACATTTTTTTTCACATTTTTTATGAATTTAAAAATGCTAAAAAAGTCACTATCTATATTTAAGAAGTACAGGCAGTCCCCGGGTTACATACAAGATAGGGTCTGGAGGTTTGTTCTTAAGTTGAATTTGTATGTAAGTCGAAACTGTATATTTTATAATGGAAGTTCTAGACAATTTTTTTTCTTTTGCCCCAGTGACAATTGGAGTTTCAAAATTTTTGGTGTAATTGGACCAAGAATTATCAATAAAGCTTCATTACAGACATCTTACAGCTGATTATTGCAGTCTGGGAATATAGTATAGCATCCAGAGAGCTTCAACAGAGGTCACAGTGGGCAGAGGGGTCCGTCTGTAACTATGGGTTGTCTGTAAGTCGGGTGTCCTTAAGTAGGGGACCGCCTGTACCTTCTTATCGGACTATAAGACATACTTTGACGTACACAGGATCTCCTGAGCCTGTTTCTCATATTTTTAAAACTAAAACAAAATCTTGGTGAATTCATGAATAATAAAGATATTAAAGATAAGCTCAAGAATCAACAGGCACTGCTACATGTAAGTGTGTTTAGAATCAAACTTGTTTAGACTGATGGTACATTTTCTTTAAACTCAGAATCGGGCCAGGGGATGGGTCCAGAGAAGAGGTTGCTTCTATAACTTGGTATGAAGAAAACAGTCACTTTAGGATTACAATAGAAAAAAACTAAATAATGGAAAGCATTGCCTTCACTACTAAAACAGATGTTGATACAGCTGACGTACTCCTTTCTGCACAGAGCAGGCATAGAAAACTCTCCTTAGACCTCAGTGAGTAGACTGGACTTTTGACAATTACATACACTGATAAACAGTAAAACTCAAGTGGATGCCATTGAAAACAATGAACAGTGTTTTGGTTTAGACTATATTAGACTATAGAAGTCTACTGTATTAGCGCAGATGGGAGACCATAGTACAGATTTGGATTTAAGGATACGAAATTTCAAGTTTTGTGAACCAAGTTCTCTTTATTGTACTAGAGATGTCCTAGGAAATGTTACAAATAAAGAAACCATTATTTTTATAAACTACCTTAAAATACTATACAGGGTCAGTACACAGTATATTCATAGTACAGTGGCCTATTATAGCTTAACCGTATCTGAATATTTCCATACCATGGTACCCTCAGAATAAGAATCAACACTCCTAAGTGGAATTGTTATGAATGCCCAGAGAACAGTGCTTGGGTCCCCAGTGTTTAAAGAAATACTTCACAGAAATATAGTTGTTAAATTAGCAGGAACAGAATATCTCTGATCCTGGACACTCTGGCAGGGGGAAATGGCAGAGCAGATGTCTCCTTCATGACAGGCTGAGCGGAGATGGAAAATAGTTAACAATTTTTATTAAATTAATTGTATGTGTCATTTTTTTTATCTCATTAAGAAATAACTTATTTAGCCAATTTTCTACACATGATATTTTTACACTTTCTGAATATATCTTACAGAACATTTAATGGAGCCATGAGAAAATAACCTCATCCTACAAAAACAAGTTCTCATATGCCAACGATAGTGTGATAATTATTAACAGGTAGGGATGAAAAAACAAAAGCAAATAAACGCAAACTGGCTAATGAAAATGGAGAACACAAATGGAGCACAATTATAGCTGATTCCACATGGATTCCAATCCTCGGAGGAAATCCATCTCTCCAGTCTTGGCTTGCTCTGAAAAAATCTGATATCTTGTTTTGTTGATCCTCATCTTATACATACAAAAAAATTGCTGAACTGTTCAGAAAAAATTGTAGTCATTATTTGTGATCTGTGCCAAAATCATTGGAGTGCACATATAGCAACCTTTGCACAATAAATTACCTGTCCACATGTTGTATTGTTTCATTGTTAAAATGATTTTTATTATATGTAATAATAGTTCCAATCAATATCCATATAGCACTGAAGCACAAGACCAAGCAAATGTTTTTTTAAATTGTGTTTTTGTCCTATCACTATCATTATAATTTTTCAATGTGGTCAAATGTGTTAATACTAATATACTTAAATGGAATTTCTATATTCAGATATTAAGCGTCTCATCTTAAATACCTACTTGGATAAACCATATGAAGGAAGGGATTTTCTCTAAATCATTGATGCTAGTTGTTCTTTATTTAGGCCCACTGAATTCGAATGTCCTCTTTTTGTGGATAGGAAGTAAGAGTTCTCCTTACGGAGACTGCCAATTAAGGCCACCATGTAGGCGTGTGGAGTCTTATAGCCATGGAGGCTCCACTATGGGGATTTTGGGAAAATATGCAAAGTTTTCCAGGATGGGATAAGGAAAACCATGCCTCTTTTAGCTACCATGTAAGGCAACTCCCTCAACATCAAGCATGACCTACAAAAAGCCTTATGACATGATGCGGGATTGGTAAAATCCCATGGAGCAAGCGAAGTGCAGAGGATGGGAGTCCTTGCATCAAAGTGAAATATGTCAGCAACGCAAACATTGAAACATCTATTTGCCGTCCCATCCTCTGCACTGTACTCAGTCCATGGACTCTGACCAGCACCCAGGTCTGACTCCATAGACCTAGCACTTTTGTGTGCAGATTGTAACCTAAAGCTCTTGTTTATGACCAGAAGAAACAAAAATGCAATAGCATGGCTCAAAATCTCCCTACTCTTGTCCGCTGTGCAGTCTAGGAAACAATCCTCTTTCTCAAGCTGAAATGAGCTGCTGAAATGCTGTACAAAATATGATAGATGAACAAAGATGTTCAAAGACGTAGCTACTGCTCATGCGCGGAACCCGGCTTCACAGACTAGTGCAAGCAGCTACCAGGAGCTGCGCGCTAAAGATGCATTGGTGATTGGAACACAAGAGGCTACTGGGGCGTGGAGTAGCACTCCGTGTAGCCTCAGCTCCAGATACTCCACACTCCAATAGCCTCTTTAGAAAATTTGCATATTAGGGTAATTCAAATGTATTAAAGTTCTGAGCCACAAACTAATTAGCCCTAAAAAGGGCTACACTACTCTACATTAGAGAATCCTGCCACCGGACCTACCTTTATA
This sequence comes from Engystomops pustulosus, assembly GCA_019512145.1. Taxonomy (NCBI): domain Eukaryota; kingdom Metazoa; phylum Chordata; class Amphibia; order Anura; family Leptodactylidae; genus Engystomops; species Engystomops pustulosus. The sequence goes on along the minus strand of CM033642.1, from coordinate 86,655,711 downwards.
GGTAATCAGTGGTGGTAGGTTTCCTTTAAGGCCCTTAGAAACAGAAGCAGCTCACAAGCTATTTCTTGTTATTAAACCTTCCTACCTACAGAAATATAATACTGGAATATGGAGAGTGTTAAAGCAACATAGGTGAATAGATGAATGGTGGATACAAAGCTTCCATTAACCTAACTCCAGGGTCCAATTCAAACAAAGAAGAGGAAAAAGCTTTGTTTAGCTATCATATTTTGTACAGCATTTCAGCAGCTCATTTCAGCTTGAGAAGGACGTCAATGAGCAGCTGAAATGTTGCACATTTTATGATGGGTGAATAGAGATGTTAGATCACATGGCATTTGCTACTTTTTTGTTAGAGATATATTTATACAGAGATCATTATATAGTTATGGAGACATTTAGATATATGCATGCATGTACTTCTAAATATATTAATGTTACATATGTAATAAGACTATATAATGTGAAGAACTTATACTTCCATGTCAGAGAAGACGAGGCTGAGAAGCACCAGTGGTCTATAGAAAATTTGGCAGTTGCTCTCTAGCCATTTTGACATAGGGCCCGCAAGACTGACCACCACTAACTTAACTTTTAGTCATATTTATGAAATGCAGTGAATATATTTGCAATGTATAAATGCATGTATGGCTATAATCATGAACCCTTTGAACCCTATAGTTCTCTGAAGTACCTCAAGGATTTATAGTATGTACAGCACTATACATTAGTCATTTACATGTTATCTTTATTTTTAATGTACAGAAGCCATACCTTGTATCATAAATTGCATAGAGTTTCTTGTTTTCTTCAACTGCATTCCTGAAAAAGAAAATACACATTTACTTGATTTGCATTCTGGAAAATTATTATTATAGTAAAATGTATCCATATGTGTGATTATAAGAACGATTGAAATGGTTTAATCTTTAATGGACTTTAATGTGTGTGCTATCGTAATTGTTCTTCCATTATGAAGTCTATTTATGTTCTGATCATTTGACCTGCGTAGTGACTTTCTGAAATTGCACAGCATCAGTTGAATGGAGTAGAAGTTGCCTCTCTATGTAAGCCAATGCCAAAACCCAACAAAACCTTACAATGGAGGAGTATTAAAATTAAGCATGTCAAATCTGTCAAAAGTAGCAGCAGTATTCTAATGAGTGCCATTTCAGCTTCACTGGCCTGTGATGTCATCCATCAGTCTTTCTTTTAGTCACATTACCAAACTGCATCTCATTTACACTCAAGAAAACAGGACTGTTGCTGCAATACTCCACACAACCACTATAAATATACATGTTTTTTTCAAAGACTTGGCTTTGAGTGATTTAGTCTGTGTTAAGGGTATAAACGAAGAAATCCCGGCACTCGCACAATTCTGATGCTGAGATTATTTAATGTTGAAAGAAGATATACATCAGTGTAGTAACAATAATTGGGAACGCGTTTTCGGCTCCTGCTATGAGCCTTTGTCAACCATACTTCCTTGGCTCTGTCCGTACCCGGAGCACCGCCTGGTCCCAGACGTGCCGTCCATCTGTTCTATTGTGTTAAGGGTATGTCAGGAGGATTCTATGCTTATACAATGGCATACATCCTCCTGTTCAACCCTAAAAAAGCACAGCCCCAAACATATAGCAAAAGAGATACTGTAAGTTTTAATAATATTACCTATGGATTAGAAAATCTACAAAATTACTACTAGGAACATGTTAGAGTTTCCTTTAAAACAAAAACTGGGTTGCAACTAAGATAGCGTATAAAGTTGAGAACTGTATACACAGTAGAATAGTCAAGAACACAAGCCAGATATCGAAAAACCATAAGTACAGGCGAATAGCAAGCGAAGTGCAGATAAGAATGCTACCAAGAAAACCTTCAACCAACAATCAGGATAGCGCACACAGATAATTTATCAGAGTAAGGAGTCTGCTCCAGGTGAGAGGAACAGAGCTCTGAAAATGAGAGTGGTTAACTGGTTGCTGGTACGGAACGAAGATTGCAGAGATCTGTGCAAGGTAAATTCAAGCAGCAGTCCAGCCATAAGGCACTGTTCAGACTGCCGACTGAAAAGAATCAGATAGAATCAGATAGAACATCTTCTCAAGCTGAAAGTACCAACTGTAGAAGATCCAGACACAACTGGAGGTTCCAATTATAAGACTCTTTGAGTTTGATTTCCTGATGGATAAGTTTACATGCTACATAAATCAAACATTTACTGTATGTATGATGTGGATGTTACAGCTTTTATAAATTCGTTATGATTTATCATCATTGATCACCATAATTAACTTAGAAATAAGACAAGGCACGAACCCAATAAACAGTGGTATAATAAGAACATGAGCTCTTACAATATGTTTTCTTGTAGTTTATCTGTTTTTATGGGTTTTCCATACTCTGCTATGAACATTTTGTCTTGGAATATCTAAGGTGTGACTAGCATGCAGATTGAATACAAACAAAGATGAAGTAATAAAAAATACAAAAATGAAGAAAATACGATAGACACTAAACTAAGACTAAAAAACAAATGAGTAATACTTCAGTGATATTCATGAACCTGGATATAGTATATGTATATTCTACCATATATTTCAAAACATAGTCTTATGTAAGGTTAAGCCTCAAATCTTTCAAATTGGATAAATTCCAAAATTTTATTTACTAAAAAGAAGGGAGGGAAAGAAATGTGTAAATTAAAATTATAACTAGATGTTCCCTAACAAAAAAAAATCTCCCTGAAGTAAGGTATAATTATGGATGGCTGCGGAAGGTGCTGTATGTTTTGGGACAACCCATTACTGGGCAGAGGGAAGGTGTATTCACCTACCCCCAGTAGTCCAATCCAGTGGCATGACTCGCTCTACCCGCATCAGTGGTGAAGCTCCAATGACTCTTGAGACCAGTAACCAGTAATTAAAGGAATGTAAATGTAACGTCCATGCCTAAATGTTGCTCTATTTGCAGTTTGCAGAATAGATGGCGTTAATTTGTGTGTGAACTGTGGCTTGTGTTTGTATTAACTGAGCCACACCCTGCTCCTTGCATTTCAGTCCTGTCCAGCAAGGGTTACTAGCCTGCCTTATATACCTGCCTACTCCCATCATACCTTGCTGGTTTTTTCAAGTCTTACCTGTGCATCTAGTGCTCTTACTATCTTGTGGTATTCTGTGTTTTGTATCCGATTCTGTACCTTTGCAGCCATCTTGATCTGTCTTCACTTGTCAGTCTGTATCTGGACCTGACCTGTATATAACCTGTTTGATCCTGACCTGTATATAATCCGCTTGATCTTAAACTGACCTGTGTATAACCTGCCTGAACATCTGTATCTGTTGTTTGTCCCTCAGTGTCATTTACCTAGTGTTATCCTGCTTTCCCTGTCTCAGTCCTGTGTTAGTATTCTGTGCACCAGTGTGAATACTGGTCTATTCCTGTATTCTGGTTACCTGTACGCTCCACGATCCAGCAGCTGCCAGACGAAGTAAGTCTTCCTGTCATCTTGTAGGGTCACTCAGGGACCGTCAGGTTCCTGATAGTGGGTTTACCCTTATTTGCTTTATCTGGGTTTATCTGCTTTAGGCAGGGCCTTAGCCCGCAGTGACGTTGCAGGGTGAGTTCGCCACCACTTACCTAGTCTGGCAGCCAGCGCCAAGCTTGGTTGCGCGTTTGCTGGACAGGTGCTGTCAGTAAAGCCCAAATGCTTTACTGTTCCTGCACCTGTAGTCATTACCGGTCCCAATGACATGTGACCAATGAGACCAGTGATTTCCACAGGCTCAGGAAGGTAAGGTCTCTTGCCCACGAGTAGGTTTGATGAGTCCAACTCACACTGTGTGCTTGCCGAAACGTCCAGCCCGAACGCTCAGCAACCAGAAGCGAACACAGCATGTCAGTTCAGCTCCACTTGCCGAACGTTCATGTCGGACGCTCCAGCAAGCACAAGATGCAAGCTTGATCACTTATGTGACCAATGAGACCTGTAACTGATACATCGGTAGTGCTTTACCATTTCATACATGACCAATGAGACCACTGAATTGCCAACTGAATCAGTCACAGGTGCCTCAATAACCTGGTCACAAGGCCAGGACCAGAGATGGTATGTGTTAAAGAATGTATATTCATTTTACCTAACATAAAGCAAGGCTTTGCATATAAAAACACAAAAAACTAAACTTTATTGTGACAAATGTATCATTGCTAATGGAAGTGTCTAATAAACAATCGGTATATGATATCTTGAATTCCTATCATTGGGAGGAGGGTTGCAAAGAATGTCCACACAGGGTTGCAAACAAATATTCATATAGAATATTTATAAATGGTTCCCGATAAATGTACTGAGTCTTCGATTTCTTGAAGTATTACTGCAGTGCTATAAGAAGAAGCTTTATGATGTAATATGATCACTTTCTGCTCTGTTATCTAAAACCTATAGTTATAGTTTTCATCCTCACAATGAAATAAAGTACAGACCTGGCAGTTTTCTTGCAGTTTCTTAATAATGTAATGTATGTTGTAGTATTTGATACAAAAGCAAATATAAAGAAACAATGTACTCAGTCTTATATTAATAAGAGAAGGAAAAGTGGCGTGTGCAGTATTTCTGCTTGTAGACATTTTACAAATCTGCATCAGTTATTTCCTGGTATTATTCCACCAGCGTAGCAATAGAGATGTACTGTGCGTAATCAGGATTTAGGTTTTATGGTTTAGGGAAAAAGAGACATAAATTGTGTACTAGCGTTTTTGAGTTGCTGAGATGTGCACTTGACAAAGCACGTATACTACTGCATATTGTAGCTATCTATGGACTGTAAGCATTTTTAGTAGTTGCATGCAGCTTCCTGTCTGCAATATTGGGAAAATAAAATAAAAATAAATGAGAAAACTATGTATTATGTATGTTAAACTATTACAGGTATACATGTTGCTGCAGCACTGAGGGGGTAATGCCTGGAGGAGCACAATTGGTGGTCTGCAAAAGTTCTAAGCAGGTGGGGAAAATACGGAAAGTAAGAATGTGTTATAACGTGTTAATAATTTATTTTTATCAATTAACAAAAGTAAATGTACAAAAGACAACTCAAAACAATATGTGTTGAGATCACTGCTTGCATCAATATGAACTTGTACAAAATCAGGGATTTGGTAGTTTTATAGTCAGGTGAATGTTTGACCAATTATACGAACAACGTTGGGGTTTAAAATTGAGTGAGCATCAGCAAAGACTTCTACACAGGTCAATTTGTGGAAAACAGTCAATTTTTTTCCCGAAAATAAAGATTCAGAAAGCACACTGGGGTTTCAACATAGGTTCTAATGTAGTAGGACATAACAGGTATCACTGAAGACTGTCATGGCAGATTGACCAAGAAAACTTAGTGCACCAGAGTTATTTTGATATATGCAATACTATTAGGGAGGCAATTGATTGCCTGCAAATATAGCAACATACACCCAATAGGGGTTACTTATCAGGGCTTCTGCTAGTGAAATTAAAAGAAACCTACCATCATGCCTGTACCTAAAAAAGTAGATCCGATGGCAGGTTCCTATAGTCTGCACCAGCCCTACATTATTTTCGAAATGTCTGCAAAGCTGGAGTTCTGCGAATGTGCAGCAGCTCCTTCTTCGTAGAAGAGTGTGCACAGCTACAGAGAGGAAGGATCAAGAGAAGCTACTGAGGTGTGGAGTAGCCATAACATCTGCTCCACAGTGCAGTACTCCATGCTCCAATACCCTCTAGACAAAATTTGCATGTATCAAACATAACATTTTTACAAGCTTCTACCGAATTAATTAAAAAAATAATCAAAAATACTATAGGGCTAGGGCAGACTAAAGGAACCTGCCATTGGATCTACCTTATTATCCTGTAAGAGCTATTTTCAGTGAAAAGAAAAAGTATTCCTGAAATGATAACATGGCCCCATTAGACCATCATCAAGTTTGTATGGAACTTTATGAGTAGACAAAAGGATTTGATCAAACATACATCTTTAAATCATATGGAAAATGTATGGAACAACCTCACACGTATTCCACTGTGTGAGCATGTGGTGGATAAGTTGTAGCGTTTCATTGTTAGGACGAGTTGGGAATCCATCTGAAATTTCCCTACTATGTGGGCTAAAAACAGTCTTTGATGTGCCTCTCCATGTTATTCAAGCACCAGTAGTCACTAATTTAACCCTACATTATTTCTCAATAAATGAAAAATACCTGATGGTAGATGCTTATACTTACCTCCCTGTCCTGTTTAATGTATGAAAAAGCTTTTTAAACAACAAAACAGAGCCTTAGGCACCCTACAATACATAATTTATGCACATCCCACCTCGCCGATTGACACATTCACACTATGCTACGAGAGCGGATGATGTCACCAGCTCTCTTTCTGCTATTCTCGTGCTATGCGCGATGTTAATAGTTGAATGTAGTACGACATTGCTATGATCGCATATAGTGTGATAATAGCAGTGGGAGAGCCAGTGACGTCACCACTTATCTTAGCATAGTGTGGGTCCGTCAAAAGGGAGTACAAAAGGGGAGTGCAAAAATTACTTATCAGCAGAGCGCCTCAGTCTCATTTGCATAGTTTTGGAAAGTATCATGGTATCAGTAGACACATCTATATCAGAATACTCACCTCTGCAACTGTACAATTGCCACTTACAGGGGAAGTCAATATTTTGCATTTTTTATGAAAATGTAAAAAATCACACCTAAAGTTCTAAGCCTCATAACAGTCTACAAAAATGACAGGACACATAAAAAACCTTGTCAACATAAAGCAGACAATTTAGTAAATGTTAGTTCTCAAGTTATTTGGGTGTTATGACAGTAGGGAAGATTTATCAAGCTGTCTAAAAGTCAGAATATTTCTAGTTGCCCATGGCAACCTATCACAGCTCCCCTTTAAAATATTTATGAGCACAGGTAAAATGAAAGCTGAGCTGTGATTGGTTGCCATGGGCAACTAGAAATATTCTGACTTTCAGACACTTGATAAATCTGCCCCAATGTGTCAGAAAAGTAGAACATTTTGAATTTTGAAAATTGAGAATTTTGAATGTTTCTTTTCTCTATAAATAAGCATAAAACATGTCACCCAAAAGTGTCAACTAACATGAACTGCAATGTTGAAAAAAATGGGCCCTGTTGGGATGATACAAAATGGCCATTTCATTAAGGGTTAAGGGTATTTCTTCTGATGCAACCCTTTCTAAGAAGATTTCCTGGCATTGCATCTTAGAGCAGGGGTTGGGCAGTGTAATCTGATCCTGGATGCTAAATCACTTGGACACTCTGCCCAGACATGGACTACAGTTTCTGAGTGGCTGCAGAGGGTTATTGCTTCCTGTGCAAACCATCGGTACCCTAGGTCTTGGGCCTGGCCAAATAGATATAGTAGTGAAGTGCATTATATAAGAGAACAAACAATCACATGTATGTGTCCCCTTGTGAAAAAATGTAGTATAAAGTAAAAAGTGTAAAAATAAAAAGTTTCAAAAAAACAAACACACAAAAATGGCGCACCCCTTTCAAAAAAATTATGTGTACCTCCCCTCCCAAACTAACCCAAGCTACAAACCTATACTAGTATTTATCCTGTACGACAATAAATTTTACAAAAATAAAGGAAATACGCTGCTCAAATTTTTAATCACTCATCGCACAAAAAATTATATTAACTGCAATCTAAAAAGGTTATTAGCCCTAAATGTGTACAATTAAAATTGTCATGTCTTTTCATTAAAAATAAGCCCTCACACTAAGCCATATTGACAAAAAATGTAAAAGCTATGGTGCTTGGAAGGTAGAAATGCACAATATTTTATGTTATTATGTTATTTAGGTTTAACAATATGAGCAGAAAATTTTCATTACAAAAAAACAATGTCAAATTTACATTCTTTTTAAAATATACTGCACAGAAAGATTAAATGTTCCTCAGTAGGGCAATTTAAACCCCAAAAAATTGTGCTAAAAATTACATTTCATCTCCAAAACAGGTATAGTGGACAGAAAAATAAAACTGAAAAATGGCCTGCTCATTAATGATCCAGTATCACATGCCCTATTCTCTGTAAATATTACTATAAGTAGTTTCTATTTTACAGCCCTCTCTGTTGCTGACCACAACTAATTTTAGATTCTTGACAACCCATGAAATAGCCTCTTGGGAGTTAGCACAGGACATAATACATCTGTGGCACACTGTGCCTGTATAACAACTCATTGTCATTAGCCACACAGTCCCAGAACAAAAAAGGATCTACTGTACCTACTACAGGTTTACCATCAGCCATTTTAATATGCAGTTTCATAAACCCAACAGGTTTTTTTTTAAAGAACTATAATAGTGCCATCAATGTGGGGCAATACATTAGCAAAAGGAAAAGGAGCAGAGAGAGAAAAATGTGCTGTATGTGTGGTCCGAATGCAAGGGTTGGCCCTTCATCCCCCAATGTAAAACCATACATACATGATAAAAAAAAAATTAGTACTGTAGTGTGCAGTTATAGTGATAGTACTGTGTGCAGTGATTATATATACCAGCGGTCCCCTACTTAAGGACACCCGACTTACAGACAACCCATAGTTACAGACGGACCTCTCTGCCCGCTGTGACCTCTGGTGAAGCTCTCTGGATACATTACTATAGTCCCAGACTGCAATGATCAGCTGTTAGGTGTCTGTAATGAAGCTTTATTAATAATCCTTGGTCGAATTACAGCAAAAAATGTTTAAACTCCAATTGTCACTGGGGCAAAATAAAAAAAATTGTCTACAACTTCAATTATAAAATATACAGTTTCGACTTGCATACAAATTCAACTTAAGAACAAACCTCCGGACCCTATCTTGTATGTAACCCGGGGACTGCCTGTACAGGATTGTAGCGATAGTACTGTGCAGTGCTTATATATACAGGACTGGAGTAATAGTACTGTGCAGTGCTTATATATACAGCATCAGAGTGATAGTACTGTGCAGTGTTTATATATAGAGGATCAGAGCGATAGTATTGTGCAGTGTTTATATATACAGGATTGGACTTATATAATTATATATAGGATCAGATTGATAGTACTGTTCAGTGTTTATTTATACAGAATTGGAGTGACAGTACTGTCCAATGCTTTTATTTACAGTATTAGAGTTATACTACTGTGCAATGCTTATATATTTATTTATTTATATAGGATCAGATTGATAGTACTGTGCAGTGGTTTTATATAGAGGATTGGAGTTATAGTACTATGCAGTGCTTATATATATACGATTGGAGTTATAGTACTATGCAGTGCTTATATATATATATACAGAATTGGAGTCATGGTACTGTGAATGGCTTATACATACACGCTTGGAGTCATAGTACTGTGCAGTGCATATATATTTACATACAGAGTTGGAGTGATAGCACCAACCATATTTTTTGTATGGACCATTCATATATTTATATAAATCAATCATGTCATGTCTCGTAGTCGCCTCTTTTCCAGACTAAATAAATCTAGTTGTTTAAACCTTTCCTCATATCTTAGACCCTCCATACCCCTTATCATTTTTCTGGCTCTACGTTGAACCCTCACCAGCTCCAGGGCATCCTTTTTATGGACCGGTGCCCAGAACTGGACAGCATATTCCAGGTGAGGCCGAACCAGAAGGGCCTAGATGCCTTTTTACACCTAAATAACATTGATGGCTATGTTATATAGAATTGTTTCCCCTAAATCCCTACCTCATCCAATCCCTTCCCTTCCTTGGTTGAACTTGATGGACATGTGTCTTTTTTCAACCATATAAACTATGATACACTATGCAGTGCTTGCATATGCAGGATTGGAGTGACAGTACTGTGCAGTGCTTATATATACAAGATCCCAGGAATCTTTTGCAATAGTGTTTTTCATCTTCACCTTTCTCACCTATGTTTATTGGACCTTCGACTTCACTCTCTTACCATCCACTTCTTTCCCAACCATATCTAGGACTTCTCTCGTTCTTCCCCGATACTCTGGAAAACTCTACCAAAATGTGTCAGACAGTCCACCACCTTTCAAACCTTCAAATGTATCCTGAAACCTGTTCGGGATCACCTACAACAAACAGTAACTGCTTGGCTCCCTCACCTTGTCTTTCCAACATCCCTCCCATATAGATTATGAGCCCTCACGGGCAGGGTCCTCCTTTTACTTGACCTGCCCACCCTGACTAACAATACCTGCTGATAAAGGGTTACAAGTCCTCCCCATATCACCTAAAACTAGCTGCCAGTAAGACACTGTACCTTAAAGAGAACCCGTCATGCAAAATAACCCCCTAAACTAAATATATTTTCATAAACTGCCATTAGAGAGCATTGCATCTATCCCTTCATTGTCCCTCTACATGCCTGTAATCCTAAGCAATGAGGTCCTAAAGCTGTATGCAAATGACCTGTGAAATGTCCAATGAAGCATTAGCATATTCAAGCTGTCCACTCTATTCATGAGACAGCCTGTATAATGATGTGAGGCTGTATAATGATGTGCTTCCTGGTGCTGACGCCCCCTGCAGCCTGTGTGTGCATGTGTGTGTGTGTATAGGAGAGATACAGCAGCTCCAGGCAGCCATGTTACAGCAGAACATGTCATATTCATGTGTAGCTGATGTCTGTGTCTCTCACCTGTATATTAGGAGGATGCAGCATGTCAGCAGATGCAGCACACACACTAGCAATGCTTTACTATACATTACACACAGACATGAGCAGGGGGAGGAGAGGGGAGGGGTAACAGGGGTGACATCACTGCCTCTGACCATGTGACCAGGCTCATTTACATGATAAAAAATAGATGATTTTACAATGAATAATGTATGAAATAACTAGATAAAGGCTGGGATGGATCCTTGTGAGCTGCTCCAACAGGTAGTAGTGACAGGACTAGTGACACAGACCTGATGACAGGTGTCCTTTAATTACAGTCTTATTATGATATGCAAATTAGATTCTATGACTTGTGTATTCTGTATTCTCTCTCCTGGGCTGTCAGTAAACCATGCCCCCTTTTTTGACTGACAGCTCATACATAGCCTACATTTTGTAAATGTAAAGGGTACAAGACTTTTGATGACATCACCCTGATCACATGACAAAATCTCCTGAATAGTAAGGAGGCATAAGGCATAGAGAGGAGTAAATGGAAGGGCCCAGACAAGCTGGACACTCCCCTTTTGATGCCAGGTAATATAACATAAAATTGATTTATGCGATGTGAAGGAAACAATTTTGGCTAAAAAAAGGGCACTAGGTCTTTAATATGGCTCTATAGGAACTTGTCACTAGCTGTATAGCTCCATAAATAATAATAATAATAGGAGCAATAATGGGAGTGTACATATATACACGATAGGATTGAGAATACTGTGCAATACTTATATATATAGGATAAGAGTAATAATACTCTGCAGTGTTCATACTGTATGTATATCTATTATAGAAATAGAAGAGCCCGGTGCAGGTGAACTCTCATGTTTAAAACGTCTATGTCTATTACCACAGGATTTCTTTCCAGTATGTAATTAGACACATAAAGAAGGTCCACACATAAGCTGCATGCACCACATAATAGGTATTTTTAATTCAAGGTTGCTTCTTTTTTTTATCTTAGATGACTTGTAACAAAGCATATGCCATGTAACATAGCATATAAAAATCATAAGCATTCAATGTAAAAATATGGAAATAAAGGACATTATATTTTTTCAGATCACTAAACAGTATTCAGTGTCATGTATTTATCTAATGTATCAAAGAATCTGCCTCTAAACTCTACAGATGCTATTCATTCATTATAATGGGAGCGCTGATATTCAATGTAGGAAGACTGATTTATTGCGTTTTGGCTTTGCATAATGGTAATGTGTTTTCAGTAGAGGATTATAATATTGGCGGTTTGGACGATAATGCAGGGCCTAAGCCTTCTAGGGGAGCCCATGGACACCCAAACCACCCACCAAATTTTAAACTGAAAAGGACCTTCACCCATGAAATCCTTATAATCTGTTTGTGCTTTTAATACACATTTCAGATTTAAATCAGGTAGAAGGGGTACATTCTCCATTCCCCATACATTCTCCATTCCCCATGAAGCTTGATTCCAGTATGATATCTACGAAGTGATTCCAGACTGACAGGGGCTTTAATATTCATACAGCCCAGGGCCCATGACAGTCTTAATCCGCCTCTGAGCAGTTTTGTTAATATTGGGTAGATATTATTCACTATTCTATTGTACATAATTTACCCAGATGCAACCATTTCATGTATTTCCTATATCCTACAGCTTGCAGTATACTTCACACTCTATCAGTTTTTACAAGACCATTGTTACATAGTGGACTGTGTTAATGGCATGCTGAGTTAAATATGTTTCCAAGAAATGAAAAACTGGTGCCAACAATATATTTTCCTGCTGCAGCGGTCAGAAAATGGAAAGACAATGCATTGTACACAGATCCCCTTTGTTAAGCAGTTGGCTATGGAATTTTTCTGATGCACTGTGTATTTTATAGTATAATCGCTCCACCCACAGATGAGACCCAGAAATCTCACATTATGAAACAATCAGCCAGCTTCCCTTGTGGTAACATAGTGACCTCTATTGGTGGAAAATCAGATTGCACGGACAGATTTTCTGTATACAAAATGCTGCCACAAAATCCGAAATTGAACCATTATCAGTGCTATCTATTTCTCTCATAAATAATATTTTATGTATCTCATAAATATCTATGTACTTTGTTTTCTATCTATCTTTCTACCTATCTAGTTCTATAATTAATTATTAATTGGTACGACTGTATAAACCTGGATAGTATATAATTTTTTTTTGTCTGATAATTGGAATGATTTGTGTATGGGAGATGGAACATCATACAGAGGTTGGAGTCTGTAATAAGCAGTGTGATAGATTTGTTACTGGTACAGACTGTGCAATGTAAACAAAGGCTATGTGCTGCATACAATGCACACACTGCGGTTTTTGAAAGTACATTTAACCGATGTATAGGGATGCAATACAGCTGCCAGTTTAACTCGTGCAGCCAAGGGGAAATCCATACATTCAGGAGAGACCTGCACAGGGAAAGGGCTCTTTTTAAGGAATGAGAAGCGGAATCCAAAATGTGGCAGCAGCACATGATGTAAAGCATGCACATGGAGAAGACCGAGATCTATCCAATGTCACCCAATGCTATCATCACTAGCTGATCAATGAGGATTGCTCTAGCAGGCACACAACCTGCAGCTAGAAATGGGGGAGAGGAGAGATTTGTGCTCCATGCTGGTGGTGCGGCTGATTCCTGCATGAACTTGTGGATTTCTCAGGGGATCTCATTATGAGGCAGGGCAGACTCTGTAATGCAGGTCTCTACAGAGATGCCAGTAGTTCCTGCACGTTAGTCCATGGACTGTGGAAGGACAAGTAGACAGAGAAGACCTGTTCATGAATAGAAGGACTGGGAAGCTGAACATCCCTGAGGGAGGAGCTGAGCAGGAGCAGGACTGTAAGGGCCACCAGCAGCCTCAGCACCGCGTCTACTGAGCCAAGGTGTGAGGTGAGATGATGAAGAACATCTGACATCCCCTCAGGCTCCTCGGATAGCAGCGAAGCAAAGCTCACAAGGTAAGTCCCAGGCTTTGTGTCTGGCTGCTATGCATGTCTTCTATAGAGATCATGTCTGTAATAAGTCCTGCACCCGACACCTGCTGAGGGATCCCTGCACCAGACACACACATGACGCTACATCATTTATTGGACACTTTGCAGACGTGGCTGGACTATGCTGCAAACGCAACAGTGCATGCGTCTTTCTAACAAGTGGCACATGGGCTGCGATATGTCTGACACCATTCCATGTGTGACCTTTGTGTGACAGAAGCCGCAGCGATGATGGAGGAAGAGGCTGATAGATGAGTTTGGTGTGTGGCTGATAATACACTGATATGCTGCAGTTCAGTCATACTGGAGATACAGACACCAAAAAATGACCCTTCAAGGCGCTGTAACCCCACACTATAAGGAGAAGGACTTACACAAGTAACACCAAAAGCAGCTAATACACAATATCTACAGCACAAATGTAACTGTTAATCGAAAGATATCCCTCACATAAGTAGATACAATAGTAACCTATAAACAGTGAGGCAATAAAATTATTATGTTGCAGCTAATGTTATCACTGTGAATATGTGCTGATGGTTGTACAGGTCACAGTGTATAGAATAGATAAAGCACTAACCAAGTGACCACCTAGAGTCACTAATACTACATCTGATGGTTGTACAGGTCACAGTGTATATAATAGTATAGAATAGATAAAGCACTAGCCAAGTGACAACCTACAGTCACTCATACTACATGCTGATGATTGTACAGGTCCAGTGATATATAGTATAGAATAATAAAGCACTACCAAGTGACAACCTACATCACTCATACTACATGCTGATGGTTGTACGGTCACAGTGTAATAATATAATAGAAAATAGATAAAGCACTAACCAATTGACAACCTACATCCCTAATACTACTGCTGATGATTGTACAGGTCACATGTATGTGGTTAGATATTCCTAAACCAGTGAACACCTAAGTCACTAATACTACATCTGATGGTTGTACAGGTCACAGTTATGAGAATACTATAGAATAGATAAAGCACTAACCAAGTGCACCACCTACAGTCACGATACTACAATCTGATGGTTTGTCAGGTCACAGTGTATAGAATACTATAGAATAGATAAAGCACTAACCAAGTGACCACCTACAGTCACTGATACTACATGCTGATGGTTGTACAGGTCACAGTGTATAGAATACTATAGAATAGATAAAGCACTAACCAAGTGACCACCTACAGTCACTGATACTACATGCTGATGATTTACAGTCCACGTGTATAATATATTATAGATAAGCACTAACCAAGTGACAACCTACAGTCACTCATACTACATGCTGATGGTTGTTACAGTCACAGTGTATATAATAGTATATAGATAAAGCACTAACCAAGTACAACCTACATCCCCCTATACTACATGCTGATGATTGTACAGGTCACAGTGTATGGGTTAGATATGCACTAACCAGTGAACACCTAAGTCACTAATCTACAAATGCTGATGGTTGTTACAGGTCACATGTATAGAATACTATAGAATAGATAAAGCACTACCAAGTTGACCACCTACAGTCACCTGTACTACAGCTGAGGTTGTACAGGTCACGTTGTATAGAACTAGTATAGATAGATAAAGCAATTCACACCAAGTGGCACCTACATCACTAATACTACATTGCCTGATGGTTGTACAGGTCACAGTGTATAGATAGTATAGAATAGTAAAGCACTAACCAAGTGACCCACCTACGTCACTGATACTACATGCTGATGGTTGTACAGGTCACAGTGTGTAGAATAGATAAAGCACTAACCAAGTGACAACCTACAGTCACTCATACTACATGCTGATGAGTGTACAGGTCACAGTGTATGGGTTAGATATAGCACTAGTGAAGTGACCACCTAAAGTCAATGATACTACATGCTGATGATTGTACAGGTCCCAGTGTATGGGTTAGATATAGCACTAACCAAGTGACCACCTACAGTCACTGATACTACATGCTGGTAATTGTACAGGTCACAGTGTATGGGTTAGATATAGCACCAGTGAAGTGACCACCTACAGTCACTAATACTACATGCTGATGGTTGTACAGGTCACAGTGTATGGGATAGATAAAGCACTAACCAAGTGACCCCCTACAGTCACTACACCTACAGTCACTAACACTACATGCTGACTCTTGTACAGGTCCCAGTGTATGGGTTATATATAGCACTAGTCAAGTGTCCACCTACAGTCACTGATACTACATGCTAGTGATTGTACAGATCACAGTGTATGGGATAGATAAAGCACTAACCAAGTGACCACCTACAGTCACTACACCTTCAGTCACTAATACTACATGCTGACGCCTGTACAGGTCACAGTGTATGGGTTAGATAAAGCATTAACCAAGTGTCCAACTACAGTCACTGATACTACATGCTATTGATTGTACAGGTCACAGTGTATGGAATAGATAAAGCACTAACCACGTGACCACCTACAGTCACTAATACTAAATGCTGATGATTGTACAGGTCACAGTGTATGTGTTATATATAGCACTAGCCAAGTGAACACCTAAAGTCACTAATACTTCATGCTGATGGTTGTACAGGTCATAGTGTATGGGTTAGATATAGCAGTAGCCAAGTGACCACCTACAGTCACTGATACTACATACTAATGATTGTACAGGTCACAGTGTATAGCTTAGATAAAGGACTAGCCAAGTGATCACTAATGCTTCAAGCTGATGATTGTACAGGTCACAGTGTATGAGTTAGATATTGCACTCGCCAAGTGACCACCTACTGTGACTAATACTACATGCTGATGATTGTACAGGTCACAGTGTATGAGTTAGATATTGCACTTGCCAAGTGACCACCTACTGTCACTAATACTACATGCGGATGATTGTACAGGTCACAGTGTATGGGTTAGATATAGCACTAGCCAAGTGAATACCTACAATCACTGGTGTTACTAGTTACTGACAAGATAGGTCACAGTACATGATTAGGGTTCAGAACTATCAAAGGGAACAGCTATATACCTCCGATTGTACAGGTCACAGTACATGGGTAAGATTCAGCACTAGCCAAGTGAACAGCTATAGTCACTAGTGTTACATAAAACTAATTGTACTGTTCACAGTATAGGAGTAACAGTTATCATTAGGTAAGTGAACAGCTACATACAGTCACTGGGGGTACAAGCTGCTGATTATACAAATGACAGTACATGAGTAGAGTTCAACACTTGCCAATTGAACACCTAGATACTTCTAATTGTTCAGGTCACAGTAAATGAGTAACAATTATCATTAGCAAAGTAAACAGCTACAGTCACAAGTGTTACATACTACTAATTGTTCAGGTCATATTAAAGGAGTAACAATTATAATTAACCAAGTGAACAGCTACAGTCTCTGGTGTTACATACTACTAATTGTACAGGTCACAGTAGAGGAGTAACAATTATCATTAGCCAAGTGAACACCCACAGTCTCTGGTGTTATATACTACTGATAGTACAGGTCACAGCACATGAATAATTCTTAGCATTAGAAAAGAGAACAGACATTGATGCTACATATTACAGACTGCATGGATCATTGTTCATCACTATGACTAAGTACTAGCCTAGTGAACACCTATAGTCACTGGTGTTACAAGCTACTGACAACATAGGTCACAGTACATGATAAGAGTTCACAACTAACCAAGTGAGCAGCTATAGTCACTTTTGGTACATGGGGATTTTAGATGGGGGTCACAGTACTGATGTGCCAGTTAGCAGTAGCCAAATAAACAACCAGAGTAACTGATGTTACCTGCAGATGATTGTACAGATCATATGCCATAAGTAGGCTTCAGAACTAGCCCAGTGGACACCTACAGTGACTAGTGCTGTCTACTACTGATTGTACAGGTCAGGCCAGGGCTACATTGTGACTTTCTACAGAACCTTAACACTTCAGTTGCAGTCTACATGAATGCATTGTGTTGTATAAAATCTCTGGAGAGCATCTGTCTTTCAATAGCTACATTTATGACTATTTGAGGAATAAATAAGTCGCAGTGAAGCCCTGGCCATGGCCCAGAAGTAAGGTTCAGTACTAGTTAAGTGATTGTCAGAAAACGAAGAGAGCTACAGCACTCCATTTAAATCCAGTAGAAAACCAAGGTGTTCTTTATTCAAAGAATGATGCAATGTTTGGACATGTTGGGCTACATGTCTCAAAACCCCCTTTAGGTGCACATTAAGGTGTCACTTTACAAACATCCAGAGTAATTATACACATCACAGCAGAGGAATAGTATTCAGCACATCTAAAGTCACTGGTGTGGTATAATACTGATTGTACAGGTTATAGTATACAAACCAAAGAAACTGATATAACCACTTGGTGTTGCAAACTCACAGTACAATAGTAGTATACAGCACTGACTTAGTTAACATACCGCTTGGTGTGACATATCACTGATTGTACAGGTCACAGTTCAGAAGTAAGTTTTAGCATTAGACAAGTGAACAGCTATAGTCACTGGGGTTCTGTTAGTTGCTCAGATCACGGTACAAGAGAAGTTTAATTAAACTGAACAGTTCTCAAAAAAGGGGTGAGGTTCAGCACTAGTCCAGTTATCAGCTTCAGTCACAGGTGTAACATGCTGCTCATTCTATACAGGTCAAAACGCTTCATCATTACTATAGCCTGCAGCTGAGTGTATATGTCATAGGGTCCAACACTACACCAGTGGGTATCTTCTATTAGCTCATTGTACTGGTACAAGGTTTAGTACTACCTCAATGAACAACAACTATGAGCATACATGGCACAATATACATGGATACTTGGCACAATAGAGCAGATGACATTGGACATTGGATGACATACTTTAAAGGCAGGACATTGGCAACCATCTCGATCACTTGAGTATGAGAATGAGTAACGAAGATGGCAGAAAATATATTTATTGAATGTAGGCATCACATAAAGTAAGTTGACTAGCAACCAAGCCATTCCCTGAAGAAAAACATAACTAATAGCAAGTATTTCAAATGTATACATGATAAAATGTTTATATTTAAAAGCAAAGTATTACATTATACATTACCTGTTGATTTGGATTTTTTCAGTGAATTTTTAAAGGTCTTATTTGTTATACTATAACTCTCTGTACTGTTATATTATTGGTAATAATGAGTTTACTTTGCTACCTTTGTAATCCATTCAGTTTTACAGTTTTTACTATCTCGAAATGAAAAATGGCATGTCTGATATCATGACATCTTTTTCTATTTTTAGAGTGAGTGTGGACAAAATCCTCAGCATCTACATAAAAGGCGATCTGTTCACCTTTATACTGGAGATGGACTGTGCAGTAAAGTCATCTTCTGCGTTCATCAAAAAAATACTTGTCTCCTGTTATCTTTTAAGTTGGCACGTTATGCCCAGGTAAGTAGCTGCTATTCAATGCAATGTAAACTACCTCTTAAAGGGGTTTTTCAAATTTAATACTGGAACAGCTGAATAGTGTAAGGTCTCTGTGTCTCTCTTCCACAGATCAGATGCCAATGACACACCCAATAATAGGTCATTGGTATATAAATTGTCTGCCGGCTTTGAAAATCCATTTAATAAAAAAAATAAATAAATAACATGTGATGGTCATAAGAAAGTGTGTTTAACAATTTATAATTGAGAACAAACTACTGTATATTAAGTAAAATGAAGTAAAATGCTTTAGCAATGCTTATTGTAGCCATCCATTAGATGATTACATCATTGATCTAAGGAACTAGTGACACAAACTCAATACAAAGCGAAGATTTATTTTTGATAATTACAATGAAATCATAATTTTAGGCTTAATGATTTTACATCACCTTGTAATGCTAAACCACAGCAGACCATTTTATGTTTGCAGCTTTTACATTATAAGCCAAAACATATGTAGGGGGAAACCTTAGTACAGGTTTAGTCAAATAATGCAAGGAATAATCTCTATGGGTGCAGAATTATCATTCATACAACAAGCATCCAATTCTGCTTTGCATTATATGAATGTGTTATTTGTAAATTCATGATTAGTACTTCTGTATAATCCATTTTATTTCTCTAGTGTTTGATATCATTGCAAAAGGTATAATCCATTACAAAAATGACAAATTGTACAGACACTTAACCATAAAAAATAAATCTTATTTAATAGCCATCAATAGATTTACAACATTTTCCGTATTATAAACGGTTACAGTATTTGACAGAAAAGGGATTCCTTAGTATCATACGATTTTTCCCCACACTTTAATCTGTATTAAAGTGTTATACAGTTTACTACTGTATAAGAGCTCATTCACAAGGCCAGTCAGGTGGACACACCACAAAATGTAGCATATGTCCTATATTTTGGCAGATTGCTCGTCTGCTTTTTGATGGAGGAGGGGGAAAGAGCACACAGTCATATGAATCCTAACACCTATTAGTCACACATGATTGTAACATGTGGTTAAAGCTACATGCATCCATTCATGATCATAAATGTTGTAAGTGACATCACAGAAGTACTAAGGCAAAAGACCAGTAATATTGTGAGTTGTATGATATGAACATTTACAGGATCTATAAGTAATAGGCTTGTCAACTGCACACTGGTGACTTGGCAGTGAAATACTGTATATTACCACAGCAATCACAGTGCTTTTTTGTTGCTAATGTTCTCTGTTAAGGTACAGAAGAACAATATGTAATCATAAGATCAGCAGAATCTGAATAATATGAAATAGTTCAATGATTTACATACTGTATGTAACTTTAATAATGATGGTTGACTGAGCACTTTTGTAGTTAAAATTAAAAGGAACTAACTAGTCTAAAAATGGCATAGATTATAAGATTCTTCATTTATCGTCCCAAATGCACAGTAAAGAAACATTTAAAGTGTAATTAAACCTTTGAGTGTAATTAAACCATACCCAGAACCTTTCCCTTTGGGTTGAATATATACTATACTGTATACTAGCCTGTAAAGAGTTTAGTTATTTGAAGCATTATCAGGTTCTTTTTTCTCACAGCTGTAATGGAAACATGACAGAAAGCTGATTTATACCAAGTGCTTATATAAGGAATGAAAGTAGAGGAACTTCACAAAAACAGTAAACTATATTCACTGAGCCACAATGCAGGGTAACAATATAAATCAAGTAAGCTATCACTATCCTGACAAGCCCAGCAATGAAAGGTTATTGATTCTTACCATTCTACTGATATATCTTTTACAAGGCAAAACTAATAGTAGAAAGTCATCTGGGATAAAACAGGGGATTTTTGATACTGACAATTCTAAAGGGTAGACCATATTGTCCTTAAAAGGGTGGGACCCCCCAGGTGGGCGCCCCTACACCATTTAAAAGCAACCTACTCTCATTGCATTCATCTTGGATGAATTTTATAAACCAAGTCAACATATGGCACTATAGTGTCATTAATTGTTATCTAGGGAGCATTATTTACTTAATTATTTGATTATCTTGTATTGTACTTATGTATGGCTTTACTAGTCATATAAGTTATGTTTTAGGGATGTTGCCTTTAAAAGTATTGGCATAGTTGTACTTTTGTACATCCATATATTTATCTAGCATAATGTTTATCTAGTCAATTCTAAAAAATAATACAAACTACAGTAACGCTAGTGCTTGGGATTGCCTAATGATGGACTCTGCAGGAAGATTAATATATAGTCCTCTGTTAAATCACAGATAATAAAATGTGGCATAATGATGAGTTTTGCCTAGTCTGAACCTCATTTGCCATAAATTGAAATTTATGCTAACTTTGTTTAATGTTGCTGTAAAAGTCATCTTTGTTATATTCCTTCATTACCTTACATTGATAATCTTGTTCTTTTAAGTCCATCAATAATCTAATGTTCAAAGGCTGTTAAATTAATTGAACACCCTTTAGCAATAAATGTGGGACCAGTATAGAGCCAATGTTAATGACGTGAGTAGCAACGTCTTTCGTGGTTTACCTGCTATAATTAGAATAAATATAAATCCATAAATCATTAAGACCTGTCTGTAGCCACTTATATACCTAATGCTAGTTTCCAAGCAGCAA
Source organism: Engystomops pustulosus (assembly GCA_019512145.1). NCBI lineage: Eukaryota > Metazoa > Chordata > Amphibia > Anura > Leptodactylidae > Engystomops > Engystomops pustulosus. The sequence continues at coordinate 86,633,887 of CM033642.1, read as the reverse complement.
CAGGTGATTTTTTTCTATACTACATCAATTAAAAAAATCTCTTAAATAAATATCCTAAAAGCATCCTACATAAAAAGCCTAAAGGGGCTTAAATAAATAGGTCATCACTATAAGAGTGGTGGGGTTCTAACATCCAGCAACCCTTACACACCATCTGATAAATAGAGAAGAAAAATATATAATAAATATAAATAAAAGGGATCTTATGTAACCTGGTATACCACCACTCCTGCTCTATTCTCTGTATTCATCTAATGAGAACAGTTGACCACTCTGATATTCTATAGTTATTTTATTCATACCTTCTATACATGTATATATTTTAGCCAGATAGTAAAGAAAGAAATTTAAAGATAAACTATGAATGCAAATGAAATCTATGTGAAGATGTGGAGCCATAGGTATATGGTGCATAGGCACCAAATGGTACCTTTAAAGGGCACAATGTTCTACTCTAAAAGACTGCCATTGGATGAGAATATCTCCATGTTTTAGGAAGGAAATATGAAAATACATTTTCCAGACAACCTTGTGAGGCAGCCCCTTTTATATCAAACATAACGTATCAAAAAGAACAGACTCCTGTAGACGCAGAACAGGGAAAAAACAAAATTCCTTTGCAACTTTGCAGATGTATGAAAACGTATTGAAAATCTACCTTGAAAATCAAGAATGAAAAACCTAGGACACTTACTCGTCAATCCAGGCGCTGTAACTGTGGTAATCTTCTTGTATTTGTTATACATGATGTCCTTGCATCTAAAATCAACTTTTATAGGTATGCTAATGAGCCACAACATCTCTTGGGGGGTTACCAGAGCTCTGCATGCTGTAGCTTCACTTCCTCTGCTGCTGTGAGATTCCAGGAGAGGGAGGGGAGTTGCTGAGGAAGGTGTAACAGCCTGTGAAGCTACAGCATGGAGGGCCTCTGGTAACACCCCCAGAGCCCTTATGCTTCTTTAGCATAATTTGAATTTGGAAGGAATTAGCCCATGGATAACAATTATAAGAAGATAACAACAGCCATGGTACCTGTATCTATGAGTAAGTGTCCCTGGTTTATCCGGATTGATTTTGATGGTAGATTTCCTTGCATGCCCCACAGGGGATATGTTGCAAGGAATATGTAAATGAATTTTCTAACTTTGCCTCCAGGCTGTGGATATTTCCATCCTGGAATCCTTAAGGAGTTTATTTCCTTTCCTGACCAATATCTGGATGTGATAGATAGTTTAAGCAAGAATTTATTTTTTTATTGTCTCTTTGATGGTAATCTACAGCTCTATATCAGGTTCTGACTTGGTATTATTAAACTGTTTGTTATATATCAATAATGTACTTGGGCCTTTAAATGAAAAATAAAAAGGTTTTGTGCATGTTTTTGAAATATGTCAAGTTCTTTTTCAAGTTAGCTATTTTAACCGACTGGAATGTACTAAAATATTGTAACAACATTGTGTTATTATGCGGTAGAGGACTACAAAGCAGAGTGCATCATTTATAAGCAACATGAAATATTTGCCTGCATAGCCTATAGAATTTATTCACTTGAAAGCAAGTTAAGATGAAATGATTTGTTCAAGGTCATTTCAAGCTCTTTTTAAAAACTGTTCTAACTTTTGCACTTCAAAGCTACATGTTGTTTTGCTTCGCTGTAAAATGTGTATCAAAGCAAAATGCAGTCGAAATTTTGCAGTCATCAGCAGTATTCTAATGAAGCCACCGTAGTAATTTAGCTAGAATTAATGAAGTGTGTTTCAAATGTTTTGTTGGAAACATAGCTGCATTGATTTAGAGAATTTTGTTTAATCAGATATCAATAAAAGTTTAATACTTTTAACACAGAAACAAACTAAATGTAGTTTGATGTAATTGGGGATTCTTCCAATACTATATCTAAAGTTAACCAAGTATTTTATCTCTATGAAGTTATAACAACTTGCTGATCTGTGGGGGAGTGATTGCTGGGACACCCACTGAGAACAGGGATCTCTTGTACCTCTGAATGAAAATTGCTGGTCACACATAAGGAGCACACATTTATTCTATTAAACAGCTGGAGATAGTTAAGAGATGTACCTCACTACTTCTTTGCAGTAGCACAGATGTAAATAAAATTGTCCCACATATTTGGGGATATAAAGAATCCATTTTTTGTGACCTAGGTCCTCCTTCCAGAAGTTAGAACTCATAATTAGCTAAACAATATAACTTCATAATACTGGAAAACCCCTTTTAAGTTGATTGTCTAATTCAGTGATTTTCAACCTTTTTTGAGCCGCGGCACACTTTTTATACTTAGAAAATCCTGGGGCACACCACCAACTAAAACAGCACAAAATGACACTAAAACAGTCATAAAAGGCCTTCCTTTACTAATAAAAAACCTCTAGCGGCCTCCCTTTACTAATAAAAACCTCTAGCGGCCTCCCTTTACTAATAAAAAAAACCCTAGCGCCCTCCATTTACTAATTAAAACCTCTGGCGGCCTCCCTTTACTAATTAAAAGACCCTAGCGGCCTCCCTTTACTAATCAAGAGCCCCTAGCGGCCTCCCTTTACTAATCAAGAGCCCCTAGCGGCCTCCCTTTACTAATTAAGAGCCCCTAGCGGCCTCCCTTTACTAATTAAGAGCCCCTAGCGGCCCCCGTATAAGACGTGTATGTGATGCGCGGGATGTGTGTAACAGTTACGTGTATGATGCCTGTGCGTGCGTGTATACAGTACGTGTATGGTGCGTGCGTGTGGTATTTCAAGTTACTTGAGGATGCGCTCTTGCGTGTGTGTGTGTATACAGTACGTGTATGATGAGCGGTGTGTATTACAGAAGTGTATGATGCGTGTGTGTGTATACAGTAAGTGTATGATGCGCGTGTGTGTGTATACAGTAAGTGTATGATGCGCGTGTGTGTGTATACAGTAAGTGTATGATGCGCGTGTGTGTGTATACAGTAAGTGTATGATGCGAGTTGCTGGGGTGTGTATACCGTAAGTAAGTGTACGATGGCGTGTTTTCTGTGTGTGTATACAGTAAGTGTATGATGAGGTGTGTTGGTGTATTACAGTAAGGTATGATGGCATGTGTTGTGTATCAGTAATGTAAGTGTATGATGCGAATTGTGTGTATACAGAAGTGTATGATGCGCGGGGGTGTGTATACAGTAAGTGTAGATGCGCGGTGTGTGTCTTACAGAAGTGTATGATGGCGTGTTGTGTGTGTATACAGTAAGTGTAGTTTGTGCGAGTAGTGTGTGTATACAGTAAGGATGATGCGGCTGGTGTGTGTGTAAGACAGTAAGTGTATGATGCGCGGATGTGTGTGTATACAGTAAGTGTAATGATGCGCGCGCTTGGTGTAACAGAAGGGTATTGATGCGCGTTGGATGTGTGTAACAGTTAAGTGTATGATGCGCGTGTGTGTGTGTATACAGTACGTGTATGATGTGTGTATGCAGTACGTTTATTGATGCTTCGAGAAGAAGGGCATGGGGGGGAGGAAGCGAAGGGGAGGAGGAACGAGAGAGAGGGGCTGTGTCGGGTGGGTGTATGAGTACGTGGATGGATGGAGACGACGGCGCGTGTGTGTAGAAGTACGGTTGAGCAGAGAGCGCGTCTTGTGTATGCAGTAAGTGTATGATGCGCGAGGCGTGTTGTATGCAGTAACGTGTTGATGCGAGCGCGTGTGTATGCAAGTACGTGTATGATGCTCGCGTGTGGCGGGTTGTATGGAAGTACGTGATGAGGGAGACGGCTGTGTGATGAGTACGTGATGAGCTGAGAGCGTGTGGGTAGCAGTCGTGTCTGATGCGCGCGCGTGTGTGTATGCAGAGATACGTGTATGAGGCGCGAGCGTGTGTGTTCAGTACGGTATGATGCGCGCGCGTGTGTGTATGCAGTACGTGTATGATGCGCGCGCGTTGGTGTGTATACCATCGTGAGATGCGCGAGCGCGTGTGTGGTATGCAGTACGGGTCTGATGCGCGCGCGTGTGGTGTAGGAAGTCGGGATGATGGAGCGTTATGTGTTGTGTGTATGCAGTGCGCGTATGATGCGCGGTGTGTATGCGTACATAAGGTGCAGGTATTATACAGAGGGGGAGGAGTGCCTGTTAGGTTTAGGATGTGTGTATAACAGCCCATGCAGCGGGAGTGCCTACTCCTCTTATCATTCTTAACCACTTTATGACCGGTGATTTATTTGTGCCTGAATGGCAGGGCCATCTTTGCCAGTTCTGCATGCGCTTCTTCAAATAGAATATCTTTGGAAAACACTTTCATATCAAAACAATTTTACTTAGTTTTTTTCAGCCATAGACAGTGGCAAATGGTTCTGTGAAGCTCCATATACACAATCCTTATAGCATATTCTCCTGTTAATAGAAAGGTGTTGTCAGGATCAGGGGGTAGTGAACCCACTGACTGAAAATCCACACAAAACGATGAAGTAAGACGACACCTGGGGGCGAAAAGTCTAAGTGGCAACCGGTTTTTCCACCGCCAAGCAGATTGGAATTGCACAGCAGGATACCAACAGGTCGCTCCACAGGCACGGTTTGCTCGCAGTGGTGCCAAGACGGGGGGGTACAGAATCGTAAGGCTGAGGCGGCGTAATGGACAGGCTGAAGGTCAGGAAAGGCGAACAGGAGCGGAGTCAAGAGAACAAGCAGGAGGGACAGGGCTGGCAGCAAAGGAGTAAGTCAGGAACGGAATAAGGTCACAACTGAAAATCACTATAAACGCCTGGAAAATAGGAGACAGCTAACAAAAGACAAGGCACAAGACCGGCAGGGACACTTGGGGAGAGGGCTGGAATTTAACAGGGAAGGCGGTCGGCCACTGCCATCACGGCGCACTGGCACTTTTTTAAACCTTAGAGAGCTGATTGCTCGAGCGCTATAGAGAGAGGCAGGGGGACATGGCATCACACGGGCTGCCTTGGGGACTAAAATCTCTTTACAGCTATATACAAAGACATATACATTCAACCAAATCTAAAAGGAGCTGGCGGCTTAACAACAACCTGCTGAAGGATGACGTGTGCACTGCTGGCCTGCAGCAAACCCTCACCTCTTATAACAAACAGCACAGACATGACTCTAGCACGCGTCAGAGAATTGATTGAATAGGAATCGCTTTTAAAGATCTTATTGCAAGTCCATTTAATGAGCATGGGAACACGGATGAAAAGGCAGAAGAGGGCGAAGACTTCGGCTCTACTCATGCATTCGTCTGTATAATCTTAGCAACAAGCCGTCCGCCTCCCCGGGTTGTGTGTGCCGATTTAGTATAGTAAGATTCAATACCTTTCAGCAACGCTGGGACTGGGATAGCGAGTTCAGGTCTTTCCCATCCGTAACAGGTGCCCACATTACTGCCACTTCCATAAATGCCAATCCTATCCACTGGGATCGCTAAGAGCACAGAAACGCAACTTTCTTAGGTACTCACCTGATTGGCAGCCAGATAGGCTAGTAGTGGTGAATTCTGTCTCCACAGTATCGAGTCTATGCAGATCCAAAACCCTGGTTCCTTTCAGGACACTCAGGTATTCTGAGACTCCCACATCGTCTGGATTTCTTCCGCCGCCCCTTAACTCTTTCCATTTGTTGGCATGATGTACACGTCCCCCACTTTTTCTTTCTGCCCCTTCCCATTATTCCATACTATGTCTTTTTTGATCAGCCGCCTGCGTAAACACAGAACTTGGTCAGTATTTCACTGGAAAGAGTGATACGAGCGGAGGTTTATGTTAACCCTTGGATTGAGCCGCAGATAACCCCTGACCTTGCTTCTCCACTAAATTAGAATGACTTGGTGCTAGGTTACTATCTGAGATTACTTCGCCTATACCCAACAACCGCCAGCGGTTCCAAGCTCAGCACGTATTCTCCCTTAATTCTTCAACTACGATTATGATTTGATAGAGAAGGTAAATCCAGTCAAACCAGACAGACATGGAAAAATAAAGATGTAGAAACAACACATTCAAAGATTCCAGAGAGTTTTACCATAGTCTGGAGACATAAGGTGCAAGATTCATTATTGAGTTATACGCGGAAGTGCGGCGGCAACCAAGTCGTGGTATGTAACTTCAGTGGGGAAAGAAGAAAAATTGTTGACGGGTACGGCCTCGCAAAAATACGAAACTAAAAATAAGTAAAGTTAATATATATACCACACATAAATATTTCTTTGATTTAGACCATGAGGTGTTCAATTTTCATGCGTCAAAAATCCTAAAAAACATCTTGTTTTGTAAGGTTTACCAGTCCCGCCTCTTTTGGGCGGGCTACTCGTTCAATAGGTATGACAGATAATTGTGAAGTGTCTCCATTGTTGTATTCCTTTTTATAATGTTGGATAATGCTGAGAGGGTTTGTGTGTAGTTGTCAGTGCTAGGACGAGCTCCGATATATGTTCGCAATTCTTGCTTTGAACGCGACGGCATTCGTGCTGCCCACATACTGTAAGAGCAGGTAGTGCAGGTAGTGGTAATTGAAATTACTACATAAGTAATATTACAGTTTGTAAATGGTGTATGTTGTAGTTTTTATATTGCAAGGATAAAAACAAATTGTGATTTGGTATATATTTGCATTAGAACATGGTGGTACATGCCATTTGAGTGAAGCCCATGATTCTGTTTGAGAGAAGATGTAAATAAGTTGGGGAAAAATACCACCTAAAAATGTAGAAGAATTTCTAGCCCGGAAAAACGGGCCACCAAGACCTCCCGAGGCCTGATTTCATGTTCATAAAGATAGGATCTTGGTAGGAGATCGGAGTAGGTTTTTATAATTTGTCGTGACTGGATAGATAGAAACGGATAAGCAGTAGAGAGCGTACTGCCTGGGGCTTCTTTGGACATGTCAGTATAGAAAAGGTGTGATCTAAGAGTAGATTGACATTTTCTTTAGTACGTTTGATAAGGGAATGTGTTGTAGCCCCGTGTCGTGTAAACGGTTGACAATTTGTGCAGAAGTTTGATGCTAAATAATGTACGTCTTGGTTTTTAACCATTTAAGCTACGTTTGGCTGCCATAAATCCTCCCGTGGGTAAATTCTTGACACATGAGGGGATGAATAGTAGCATGTAAGAGGGGTTACCTCAGTAGGGTTACAAATAACCACGTAATTATTTATGAGGTCATGAAGACCAAAGTAAATGTAATGCCAAAAGGAAATAGTGGTGGGGGGGGGAGATGCAAAAGTCAATTAAGTGAATTGAAAATTGTAATCATTGCAAGATGATAATAGAAAAAAAAAGGCAATGTATCATCATTCCTGCCTTACCATGAGACAGTAATAATAAAACGCAGTACCATTCAATACGTGTAAGAAGCGATTATGTACAGAAAAAACCTAAATTTTCTTCATACCATGTCATGGACTAATTGGCTTAGACGGTGAAAAACCTAGAGCCTATTGGACAACATTGTTTTGTGAGGAAAAAAAATCATCATCAAAAAGGTATTAAAAAAATAATGGTTGGTAAGCGAAAATACAACATATTGCAAGACAAAATTCGACAGAGATTTCAGGATATAACCTCAAGCAGGAATCATGGTATACTCAAATGTGCATTACTACTCGCAATGTTCTAATGAATATATACAGAAAGCGCAATTTGTTGTTAAAAACACAAACATACACACAGTTAAAAGCTGTAATATTACTGTATATGTAGTAGATTTTCAATTACCTGCACTACCTGCTCTTTACCACTAGTGGGCAGCACGAAGCGTAGCCTCAAAACAAGAATGCCGAGAACATACTATCAGGAGCTCGTCCTAGCACTGACAACTTACACACGAAAACATCTCAGCAGTATCAAACATTAGAGGAAAAAACAATGGCGACACTTCACAATTATGGTCATACCTATTGACGAGTAGCCCGCCCTAAAAGAGGCGGAGGAGAGACTGGGTTAAAAGCCTTACAAAACAGAAGAGGCTTTTTGGATTTGACCATGAAACTAGAACACATCATGGTCCAAATCAAGAAATTATTTAATGTTAACATATAGTACGTATCCTTATAATGTTGTTTAGTTTAGTTCTTTGCTAGCAGTACCGTCAAATTGTTTTTCCCGACTGGAAGTACGTTAATTACGACGTGGTGCCGCCTATTCCGCCTTAATTAAAAACCTCATATAAGAACTCGTACGTATTGGTCCACACTATGGGGCACAGTTAATTACCGGCCCCATTGGCCGAGGAATTTTCGGAGCTGCCGTGATTCACTTACAGCGTGCGCACGTTCTAGAAGGTGCCGCTTCCCCGCTCAGGTCCGCTGGAGTTCCCTTCTTCTTCCTGGCGTATGTGGGTGGGGTCTTGCGACAAAAGTAGAATTTTAAATTGCAGCCCTTTGTCCGAATTAGTCGGGTTGTCTGACGGCCACGGCCCGATTTGTGTCGCTGCAAGCCGGCGCCGGGTGGCAATTCAATCACGTGCGACACAGTCCCATGTGCGATTCAGGGCAAATCAGAAATAGTTGGGAAACCCAACAGAATCGCGGTCCGTTAGTAAATGAGCCCCGATGATTAAAAACCTATCTGGAAGTTCGAAAACGCGTCAGATTCATCCCTATTGGTTACCTTTTTTTTTACATTGTAGAAGATGAAATAAATTAAGGTTTTTATTACACCTTATTTTATTGGTCTAGGTGCTGGTTTACCGTCTTCTATCCTGCCATTGTACTGAGTCGGCTTATCCGAGCACCGGCATTAAGATATGGCTACAAGGGAAGTGACTGTTTCGTTAATATGTTGGGTATGATAGGGTTTCCTACCTTTTTATCTATACCTGTGGCTGTGCCCATTATTCTGTGTGGGGTTATTGCTGATTATGTCTCAGTATCAAGTTTAATGTTTAGGTTGTAATTTCTTTGTGTTTCACGAATAACATTAATTGCACAAAACTTCTGACACTCAAGGTTTTTTTTTTCCTTGTGACTCCGGTGGATTCCAGGTTATTATCACTGTCCGATCACTTCTTGTACTTGTGGAGCTTATATGTATGACAGTATGGTCCTATATTATCACACAGTGCTGTCAGGCGGGGTGTTATAACGGCGCCCCCTAGAGGTGAGGGGAATACTCTCTGCACCTTCTCCTCCTGTAGACTTTGGGGCTGGAGATGATATGTGGGTGCAGGGTGCCCCCATCATGTATTATGATCACAGAGATAAGGGAGGGACAAGGCCGGGGCTGATATCCACAGCAGTGTCCCTCTCCAGTCCTGGAATCGTGTAGTGACCTCTGGGGGGCGCTATAGTCAGCTCCTAATAAGGAGAGGCTTCTGTATCTTCTCTCCTATATATTTATGGCGGAACGGTCTTATTCAAGATTTATGGGACTTGGTGCCATGTATAACATCTGTATTATCTATAGATTATAGGGGAGAATCTTCTGGAAATAACAGACACAGGAGAGGATTCGATACACAAGCTCCGACAGATATCAAAAAGGAAAGGATTAGATACACGGACCCAGCAGTATCACACAGGGGAGGGATTAGATACACGGGCACTCAGACTGTATCACCACAGGAGAGGGAATTGATACACGCTACGCAGACGAGTATCACAAAGGAGATTCAGATACACAGTGGCCGTTTATCACGCAGGAGAGGATTAGAAACAAAAGCTCAGCAGTATCACACAGGAGAGGATTAGATTCACAGCCCTCAGCAAGTATCACACAGGAGAGGGTTAGATAAACAGCTCAGCAGTATATCACCACAGGAGAGGATTAGATACACAGCTCAGCAAGTATCACACAGGAGAGGAGAGGGATTAGATACACAGACTCAGCAGTACACCAGGAGAGGATTGATAAACAGCTCAGCGTTATCACACAGGCGAGGGATTAGATACAACGGGGTCTATTACCAGAAAGAATCTCATTATATCTTATAACTTACTATAATCCCTCCCACCTGCAGAGATCCGGACAGCCAGAGGCTTCCAGCAGGACATGAGGTCAGGACCAGGGCAGGCGTTACCAGAAAGGTCCAGTCTCTTCAGGTCCGGATTATTCATTATACAGAAAGCAAACGAGGTCGAAGGACGTGTCCGGGAGATTATTATACACAAACTGCAGAAATAAGAGGAGATGTGAGGGGACGTATCGCAAGGACTGTATCACACAGGAGAGGGATTAGATATTACAGCTTAGTAGACAGTATCACACAGGGGAGAGGATTAGATACACAGCTTAGCAGACTGTATCACACCAGGAAGATAGATACGGCAGCTAAGCAGTATCACACAGGGAGAGGATTAGATATACAGCTTAAGTAGACAGTATCACACAGGATAGTTTTAGATACACAGCTCAGCAGACAGTATCACACAGCATAGGATTAGAATACACAGCTCAGCAGACAGTTCACATAGGATAGGATTAGATACCACAGCTAAGAAGACAGTATAACCAGGAGAGGATTAGATTACACAGCTGAGAGTCAGCTCACACAGGATAGGATTAGATACACAGACTCAGCAGAATCACCACAGGAGAGGATTAGATACACAGCTCAGCAGTATCAAACAGGAGAGGGATACAAGTGTCTATTACCCAGAGAATTTCATTATATCTTATACTGAATGTAATCTCTACAACCTGCGGAGGGGGGGGAGACAGGAACAGAGCTTTCCAGCAGGGAACTGAGGTCAGGACAGCAGGGCAGTTATCAGGACAGTCCAGTCTCTTCAGCGTCCGGATTATTCCTTATTACCAGAAAGCCACGGGACGAAGGAAGTGTCTGAGAGATATTTATAACCCAAACTGTAAGAATAAGAGGAGATGTGAGGGACGTAATTTCCGCAGACGTATCACACAGCCATAGGATTAGATACACAGCTCGCAGGCAGTATCACACAGGAGAGGGATGATATCACAGTTGCAGGAGCTGTATAACACAGGAGCGAGGATTAGATACACAGCTCAGAAGGCCAGATCACACAGGAGGAGGATTAGATACACAGCTCAGTAGCAGTATCACCACAGGAGAGGATTATTAGATACACAGCTCAGCAGACAGTTATCACACAGGATAGCCCCCCGTTCAAGAACCAGCTCAGCAGGCAGTATCACAAAGGAGAGGAGAGATTACCAGCTAAGCAGGCAGTATCACACAGATAGGATTGTACACAGAAATCCAAATTCTGTGTGATTACTGCCTGAGCTATGTATCTAAACCTCTCCGGTGTGATACTGTCTGCAGAGCCGTCTATCTAATCCTAAACCGCTGTGGGTTGTAGAGCTATAGGACATATGGTCATAGTATTATCACACGTGTTGTCAGGGGGGTTTTTGTTGTCTATACGGCGCCCCCCCTAGAGGGGCTGGAGCGGAATAACTGCACCTCTTCCTGTCCAGTAAGATTTGGGTTGCTGGAGATGATATGTGGGTGCGGGTTCTGTCCCCATTCATGTGCGGCTCCGTTATTACCGGATCACAGAGATAAGAGAAGGGACAAGGCCGGGGCTCGTCAGCCCACAGCTCAGTGTCTCCTCTACCCCAGTCTCGAATATTGATGTGTGACCTCTGGGGGCGCTCTATAATCAGCTCCTAATAATGAGATGGATTCTGTATCTTCATCTCCTCTATATTTATGGCAAGAGGGTTTATAGAATTTATGACTTGGTTCCTGTATACATTGTAATAGATATAGATATTAGGGAGAATCGTCCGGAAATAGCAGGACCAGCGAGAGGATTAGATATACAGCTCAGCTAGTATCACACAGGAGAAGGATTAGAGACACAGCCTAGCACACAGTTATCACACAGGAGGGATTAGAGACACAAGCTCAGCAGTTTATTACACAGGAGAGGAATTAGATTAGATACCAGCGCAGCAGTATAACAACAGGAGAGGATTAGATACACAGCATAGCACACAGGATCACACAGGAGAGGATTAGATACACAGCATCACAGTATCACCAGGAGAGGCTTAGAACACAGATCAGCAGTATCACACAGGAGAGGGATTAGATACACGTCAGCGTATCATCAAAAGGAGAGGATTAGAGACACAGTCAGAGTATCACACAGGAGAGGATTAGATACACCAGTCAGCAGTATCACACAGGAGAGGAATTAGATACACAGCTCAGCCAGTATCACACAGGACCGAGGATTAGGGATACACAGCTCAGCAGTATCACACAGGATGAGGATAGATACACAGCTCAGCAGTATCACACAGGAGAGGAATTAGATACACAGCTCAGCAGTATCACACAGGAGAGGATTCGATACAACAGCTCAGCAGTATAACAGGATAGGGTAGATACACAGCTCAGAAGTAGCACCCACAGGAGAGGGATACAAAGGGATATTACACAGAGAATATTCATTATATCTTATACTTACTGTAATCCCTCAAACCTGCGGAGACCGGAAGAGCTTCAGCGGGGACAATAAGGTCAGACCGCCAGGCGGTTATAGGACAGGACACGTATTTCAGGGTCAGGATTATTCCTTATTACAGAAGCCAAAAGTCGCAGGAGTGCGGGAGATTATTACAACAAACTGTAAGAATAAGCGGAGATGTGAGTGAAGTATCCGCAGACTGTATCACCCCACAGGAGAGGATTAGATACACAGCTCAGCAGGCGGCAGATCACCAGAAGCGGATAGATATACGCTCGGCAGTATCACACAGGGAAGTTTAGATACACAGCTCAGCAGATCACACGGATAGGATTAGATTTACACCAGCTCAGCCAGACGTATCACACCGGAAGAGGAGGATTAGAAACATAGCTCAGCCAGGTTAATCACCCCACAGGATTAGGATTAGAAAACAAGCTCAGCAGACTGTTACACACAGGAATAGGAGAGATAAAAAGCTCAGCAGGACAGTTATCACACAGGATAGGATTAGTACACAGCTCAGCAGCATCACGGAAGAGGATTAGATACACGGTAAGCTGCTATCCAAACCAGGACCGAGCCGATTAGATAACACAGATACAAGCAGTCACCGCTATCACCACAGGGAGAGGATAGATAAACGCTCGCCCGGCGTCCAGTATCCACACACAGGAGAGGCCATAGCAACAACGTGCCTCTCCAACCACCCCACGAGGAATCCTTCATTAAATCTATACTTCACCTCAATTCTCCAAACCGCAGAGACCCCCCCCCCCCCCCCCCCACCCCCCCCCCCCCCCCCCCGGGGACCAGGCTTCCAGCAGCGACACTGCCCCCAGGTCAGGACCCCAGGCAGGCGCTTACCAAGACCGGCTCCACCGTCTCCCCTGACGCCCAGGTCCGGATATTCCTTAGTAAGAAGCCAACGGGACGAAGGACGTGTGTCCGGGGAGATTATTATGGGACAAACTGATAAGAACTACAGAGGAGATGTGAGGGACGTATCAGCAGACTGTATCCCACAGGAGAGGTTAGCATACACAGCTCAGCACACTGTAACAAAGGAGAGGATTAGATACACGGCTCAGCAGTTATCACAACAGGAGAGGAGGAGGATTAGATACACAGCTCAGAAGACTGTATCCAATAGAAAGAATTAGATACACAGCTCATCAGGCAGTATTAACCACAGGATAGGATTAGAAGATACCACAGCTCATCAGTCAGTATCACACAGGAGGAGGATTAGTATACACAGTCAGCAGTCAGTTCACACAGGAGAAGATTAGATACAACGGCTCAGCAGTATCACACAGAGAGGATTAGATACACAGCTCAGAAGACTGATCAAGAATGAATAGATTACAAGCTCATCAGGCAGTATAACACAGATAGGATTAGATACACAGCTGTGAGGGAATAGAATCATTTTTTGTTGTGTTATCACACTATGGGGCAGATTATCAAGTGTCTGAAAGTCAGAATATTTCAATTGCAATGCAACCAATTCACAGCTCCCCTAAAAATTCATGAGCACTGGTGAAATGAAGCCGAGCGTGATTGGTTGCCATGGGCAACGGCACATTATTCTGACTTTCAGGAAGCCTTGATAAAAATCTGCCCTATGTATCTTTACATTGCTCTATGCATAGTAACCAGCCCGCCGAGCACAAAGATCATTGACACTGATACATCCTATTCAAGGCAATTGGAATGCGGGACTGCTCAGTAGGTTCCTTGTTCACAAAGAACCTATAAAACTCTACTGACTAAATAAGTGGAATTCTCCAAACATGTGAGGTCTGAGAATTCACCGAGCAGCGGATATACAATGATTTGGAAACACATCACATCCGGTAAGGAGATATTTCTCTATAACAAAATGGCGTACGAACAGGGGGGAAGGGGCATGACGCCTATGGACAACTTGGGGATCATCATTCAGGACAGACAGGACCATGCAGCTGCACAAAAGGTTAGGAAAGCTTATTTTTACAATTGCTCTGTCTCTCCTTGTGGGATTGTCCCATGTCCGGTGTTGCGTTTGGCATGCCTATATGCCCAGACCAAAGAATCTTGTTATTTTAATTTGAAAACTCCATGGATTGTGTGGAGTGTATATGGGATTGGTGTGAGTTTGAACATGTGTGTTGATAGCGCTTTGTTGTGAGACTTTTACGTACTTAGTTATTAGGAAAGCACTCCTAGAATAGCCACTAACTAAAGAGTCAGCCTTGAAAAGTGTTGGTGGTCACGTAATTCACTGAGACAAGGAGACTGAGTTTGGGACAGCAGACTTTATGAACATTTTTTTTGTGGTAGGATCCAATCTGTTGCAGGAAAGGGACTAGCTCAGTCATAATTGACGGCCAAAGTTTAGGAAAAAAAACAAAAAAAGTGGTTAAAAACCTGCCCTAAGGAAGAGAGACTGTGTGTGTGTGTCGGCACTAGAGATAATATAGAAAATTATGGGAAAATTGCTAGGTGGATGAGAGGCCAATTTGGAGGGAAACCAGCAGTAAAGATCGTGGAGAGGAAGAGGGAAACGAGACTGTAATAAAAGGATGTCAGAGAATGTTGAAAAGGACAAAGAATGCAAAAAGTATGGTTGTTTGGAAGTTAGCAAATGGAAAGCGTTCTTGAAAGAGCAAAAGGCTGGTGCAGGCTAATGATAACGGATACGACGGAACTTTGCAAGTGGATAGAAGAGTTACAGAGGAAGTGACCAAGAGGAGGGTATAAAGAAAAACATAGGAAATCGTGTGTGTATGAGGTGTATATGACGATGACGCAACGAAAAAAAAAAAGTTGGACAGACAAAAGAGAGAGAGAGACAACATTCAGGAAAAGTTCTTTACTCCACCCTAAAATGGTGGAGAATTGACAGAGGTGTATAGAAACACCCAGACTGGGGGAGACTGTACAGTGTGGCACCTAGGACCCAAACCCCCACACTGGAATACACCAGTCATGACTAGTAAGAAAAAGTTGGGCTCCAAACAGGAACAAAGAATAGTGTATACTACATTTTGTGTTTTTAACAGCTTCAGATGTTTCTCCGTAGGGGCATCTACTTGATATACTTTGTAGAACAGTGGTATGGAGATGAGGCATTGCCTAAAAGATCGTTGGATTTGACAACCCCACAGTCCGCCACTCAGCTGTATTTAAAGTATTTGACAGAATGCTGTAACTTAGAGGAAATATGATATAGTAACCAGGGAATAAATGTAGGAACTGTGCGTGCTTATCTAAGAGTCACCTCTCAGAACTTCAAAGTCCAAAACTGGGTGGTAGTAACCTATTTGTTAAGGACCCTTGGACTTCGTGGGGAGAGCTCCGGGACGGTGTGCAGTCCCAATTGATTCCCTGAGCTGACCATGCCAGATACTTGATCAGATTTTTATGGAGTTTTTTATTACTTTAGAAGTTACAGTTTGAGGAAAGTCCAGCACAACAATTGTGGAGATTGTTCATTGCAGGTTTGGACGTGAGCACCTTGTGATGATGTTAATAAACATCAGAAATGTAGTGTAAAACTTTATAAATACACCTAAGATTTGAAGGTTTGTGGTCAAAAGTTTTAGCAATCTGTGTTAGGCTCGATACAGTGAACTTAATTTTACAATGGGTGTTAGATTCCTTCTTTGGTATCATGGATTGATGCGGACACATAGTACTACAGACAACAACAGGGAGAGGAGGGGGGACCAGGAGGAGGAGGAGGGGGACAAGTGTTGGAAGTTAAAAGACAAAGAACAATGAGAATGTGTGTTCATACTGAGGAATGATTAAACCGGAAGGCCCAAGCAGATTTGGGTGTTCGCGCAACTTCTGTAATTCTAATGGTTTTAACCAGGAGGTAAAAACCTTCCCATGACCCGACCACTATTAGTCCTATTCCGCAGCTATGAATGAGATTATTATTAGGAGCTTTTTAGGCAAAAGGTATAACACTCCTTAGAAGACCCCTAAGTCAATGGCTTTAGTGATTTTCTTTGCTCAGTAACACTGTCCCTCAGCATGTGCCCCAGTATGTGCCTTTATGACTGTATAGTTTTATAATAAGGTCTAAGGACTTTGTATCTGTATGTCTCCTATATCTACCAGCATTGCGTCCCAAAACGTGTCTTCTGCAGTATATTGTCATTTTGCTTGTGGTTCGCTTTAAGTTTAAGCAAGAACCGCCGAGGAGAGGGGAAAACAGGCCGGAAGCTGCTGATCGTGTGTCACATGACAACCTGGACCCTTACTGTGTTGTACATGCTGCCTGTGTATATAAAGTTTGTAGTAGGTTTGACTATCCTGGTGTTACTAGTTCACTCTTCATGACTAGAACCTCGGGTACAATGTGCCTTCTTATGATGTATTACTTGAATCCAGTCCCTACTGTCACTAGATCATAGGGGGGAGACATGAGGAGAGGGTTGGATTAATTGATAAAGGAACCAGTTATATTTTAATATGTCTAACATGAATAATCACTAACTGCATTTAAGTTTTTTTGTAGATGGCCTTTAGAAACCAGGAATGAGGGTTATTCTACATCAGATGTGCAGCGGTCACACAAATGATGGGTAACAGCAGCAGACAGAACCACTCCTGACCTACCTGTCGTCAGGGAGGGCGGAGCGTTTGAAGGAGGGGTGTAGTTGTAGTGTTTGTTGTTAAAGTGGCAGAGGGTAAGAATGGACTTTTTTGGATTTTCTTAGATTCCCGACCTGAATAGTAAGACAATTAAAACTATGAGACTTTAAAATAGATTCGATAGAGGCATAGTGATACATAAAGGTCCATACTAGAAGGAAATCTTTAAAAGCTTCTAATAAATGAAGTGAACCCACTGGTTACCAGAAAGCCTAGGGCAAGGAGCCTGGGATCAGTTACAGTCCGTGACCCTCGCTGGCCCAGTAGGTTGATCTTATCACAGGTGAGGAAGCAAGACCTGGAGTAACAATGGGAACAAATGGATGGGAGGGGGGAATATGGAAAAGAGGGGCCGGGCCGGTGACAAGAAATGTCTGCCAAGGAGCCTGTTACACTACGATGGTTCAGTGCAACCCACAGGGTGAGACACCACAGGCTAAGGCTATATTCACACTGTTCGTTGCACGCCCGAACTACGTACCGTAGCGGGGGCAACGGCAGGCACAGGGAGAGGAGGTGAGCGCAGCTCACCCCCGCCCCCTCTCCATCGGAAAGTAATGGCGAAACGGCGCCGTACTACGGGTAAAGATAGGACAGGTCCTATCTTTTTCCCGGGTACGGAGCGGTACGGTGACCGCACGTGTGCAGCACGTACCGCTCCCGTAGGGCGCCATGCGCCCATTGCAGTCTATGCGGAGGACGTATATTTCGGGGCCGTATATTACGTCAGCAGTTATATACGCCTCCAACGTTAGTGTGATGAAATATAGCATAAAGACTCTATATGCTCGTGTGGATAAGTGTTGAGTATCACGTAGATAGATCACTTTGCTAATGTCCATTTACCAAGTATGTTTATATGTGCTTGTACAATCGTAGGGAGAGTAGTGTAAGACACTCATATATACACCCCGAAGCCGGCTTTACCCCTTCCAGAGGTTGCAGATTGGATAAGTACAGCTACAAAAAGGGTAAAGTAGCTATGAAATGTGCTTATGTGTGTGGACCTCTTTTCTGGTAATCTGAACCCCATCCTGTAACTAAAGCAAAGACCAGCCAGGGGATCGAGGAAAGGAAGGAATACGTAGCCACTTATTTTAGAGGACTAAAGTACACAAATCTCTTGGGGTGGAATAATATGTGATACAGTTCTAGGGATTAAATAGGCCTTTCACCTAAGGAGGTTGTTTTATATAAATTGCCCCATGGATTGAAATATACGCCCTAAGGTTGTTTAGAGGTGTCATAGAGAATTGGGGGGTGTCCAAAAACCTGCAGAAACATTTTTCTCAGATGCATAAACAGGGGTCCCACTTAAGAACATCAACTTACATAGGACCCAAGTTACAAACGGACCTAGGTGATGTGTGGAATAATTTACTCTTGACCTCTAGGACACAATAACAAAGCTGAATAGTTATCAAGGGTCTGAATGAAGTTTAGTGTTATCCTGATCTTATGACAATCCAAACATTTTAAAATCAATTGTCACTGAGGCCAAAATTTTAATTCTGGCCTGATCTAACAATGATAAAAATCAGTTAGCGACTTAACATACAAACTCAAACTTAAGAAAAACATAAGCTTCGGCCTTATCTGTACTGTACCCGGGGGACTGCCTGTATATTTTTAGTTCAGAACTGATAAAGCAGAGTAGCTAGAGCAGAGGGACCGCAACTGGGTGGGCTGAGATGGTCCTGATGTGAAACCTGGAGAAGGCTTTTGAAGGGTAGTAATCCCAAATACCCTGACACATCCACGGTAGAAACTACAAGGAGACGGACAGCTGTTGAAGAAGAAGAGCGCAGGACCCAGAGACTACGGAACATGAATCTGGTATCCGATGTGACCTATGGACCTTGTTACTCCTTCACACTTGCAGCATACTGGGGAAAGATTGTGATCTAATGGGGAGTCATTACTAAGGGCCATTCGCGTTTAGACAGTTACCGATATTTCCGACGATTTCCCTGTATTGCCCCGGGATTTGGCGGAACGCGATCGGATTTGGCCGCATCGGCGCTGGATGCATGCGACCCCAGAAATAGGTGGGCGTTGGCCGAGCGAAAACCTGACGGATTCGGAAAAAAAAAACGCAATTGGAATGCGAAATGCTCAGTAGGGTCCTTGTCCAGAAAGAACCTATAAAACTCCCTCTGACTAAATAAAGTGGAATTCTCTCAAACATGGAAGGTCTGAGAGATCACGAGCAGCTCGTACATATACAATGATTTGGACACACTCACATCCGGTAGGAGATATTTGTCTCGCAGTATCGCCAGGATAGGATTAGATACACAGCGCAGCAGACAGTATCCACACAGGACAGGATTAGATACAAAGATTCAGAGACAGTAACACATAGAATAGGATAGATAACATGGCCCATAGTAGTCAGTATCACACAGGATAGGATAGATAAAACAGACTTAGGAGACATGATCTGTGTATCTAATCCTGTTCATGTGTGATACTGTCTGCTGAAATGGTATTTAATCCTATGTGTGTGATAATTGTCCGCTGAGATGTGATATAATCGTATTGTGGTGATTCACTCTCTCATGATATGGATCTAACCTGTATGTGCGATTACTGAGAGAGTATCACACACACTACGATTAGATACACATATCAGCGGACCATTATCACACACAATAGGATTAATTACACAGTTCAGCAGACAGTATCACACAGGATAGGATAGGATACACAGATCAAAGGACAGCATAAGCACATGGTAGGATTAGTAACAGCAGACAGTATCAACCACAGGTGAAGGATTTGATACACAGATCAGCAACCAATGGGGCCCACATTTCTACCTACACGTCCCTGCACCGATCCCCGAGGGTGTGTTCCGACGTCCTGCACAGCTGCCGAGGATAGAATCACTAGATCGGCGCCACGATTGACTGCACTTCAGGGTCCGACGGAGTTCACCATCTTCTTCCCGTGCATGCAGGGCATTGGCTATGAGTCACATTTAAAGTTAAATCCCGTGGTGTGTCCGATCCGTCGGATTGTTAACGGCCCGCCCCCGATTGGTGTTGCATGAAAGCCGGCGCCAATGCGCAAAATCCGATCGCGTGCGATTGATCCACGGCGCGATCACCGAAAAACGTCGGAAAACCCAACAAAAATGCGTCCCGGGCCCTTAGTAAATAAGCCCCAGTGTGTAACATGATTAGTTTAGATACACAGCTTTACAGTGTACCCTTCTTACCAACTGCGGGCCTATCACAACCAGTACTATATTACTAGTGGCTAATGGGATACGGTGTTTTGTTTTGTTGTTTGTTTGTAAAACAACTGGATGATTTTACCTCAGATCCCGGAGGTTGTGTATCCGGGTGCAAGTCTTTCTAAAATCCCTAGGATTATAGAACATCTAGATAGAGGAGACCTTCTATATGTGGAGCAGGGACTCCATGATTGAATGATAACACGGTTTTGCAGGCTAGAGCGACAAGGGAAATAGAAGGTCCAATGTTCTGTGCGATTGTAAGATTCCTGCACAGAACCTTATTACGGGTCTCAAAACAGATTAGAATAGAAAGAACATTCTGAGAAGGACGTTCCGCTTTTTATATTACAAATTTCCTCCAGCCTCTCTTATTCTACAGCCTCCCAGCACTCTCCTCCTTCTTTCTCTTCTTAATCTCCTCATCCTCCTGTAATGTGAAGTTCCTTCAGCCAAGTTAGTGATGACGTCTTCTTGGAGGCCGCCTGCTGAACTGATGGTGTGGTCCAGGTTATCCGGTTAGTCGTTGACCCTGGTGGTGGCATTCTGATAGACCACACAGGAAGCGCAAGGAAAACATCTCACCTGTCAATCGGGATCGAGGATTGGCTTTCTTCTAGTGATTTCCGTAACTTCTCAGGAGAATAATCGGCAGAATAATGCACCAAAGGCAGAGAAGAATTGGACATGAGAGATTAAGAAGGATAGGAAACAGGTTCCTCCGCCATTCCATCAGGAGGAAAACTTGATAAGAGCTTTGACTTATTGTCACATGGAAAGATTCCAGATTCACGATTCAATCAAATATTAATCGGTGAGTCTGGACCCCATGTTCTGCATCCATACCATGGACTGCAGGAGATTCTGGGCGCCACTTTCTCCAGGCTGTGTTGTGCTTGGACAGGATGTTGGAAGACAAATCTGGCAAAGAGCTGTCACGGTTCTGGGTAATAATGAGACCTGCTGGTCACTACTTGTGGTATGAAGCTCCTGGATAATACTGTTACAGATGATCAGCAGTTAGGACGGGACGGTCGGTAACAGGAAGTGTACAATGGGTCATTGGCCTCACATAGGTAAAAGACTTTTCTGACCAGTTTCAGTGTCACGGAAAAGAAATTGTCAAAGTAAATCTTTCTTTCTTCTGTAAGAATCCACTGCAGTTCTACCATTAGCATGACAATCCCTACAATTATTGATGCCAGTCTGGTCGGGCGATGGTCATCAGAACAGAACAAAACAAACCCAAGTAAGAAGAGACTTTCTCACCAAACTGACCACAGTACCACAATCCGCTTGTTAGGTCGGCGGCACAAGTGACGGGACATGTGAAATCCAGTGTCTGATTTGCTCATTTAATCATTCAAATATAAAGGAGAAGTTTATCTGGATTTCTTGTAGGATGTTCCAGAGCTGCTGCCAAGATAGGGTAATGATGAAGGATCAGGGTCTCCAGACTAACCTTCCCATCTGTTCAGTTCACGGAATTTGAAGAAAAGACAAAAGAGAATCTTTGATAGAGATCGCCTTCACCCGTCATAGACCAAAATTTTCTGCCATCAGCGTGGTCTTCACTACCCCGGGCACTCGCTCACAAGCACCATATGTGGTTACAGTCTGGACGGTGGCACCAGGGAACATCTTGTTGGGGGGAAATAAGTTGTAATTCAGTGATGTTTCTTCTTACATATGCCTCAGTCTTGCCCCGGTCGCTATGAGCTCATTTCAGAGCGTTCCCTAAAGTGAGAGTGGAGACAATGTTGATGAGGGTCACATAACGTGTGCCAGAAGGGAAAACTCTCCTCATCTGGGGTTTACATCTCGGGGTATTCTCTATCAAGATTATCAGTTTTCATTATAAATGTTTCTTGTGATGGTTTTGGATTTATATGGAAACACAGAAAATAAAGGGGATGATAAGGGCCGCAGGTTGGAAGCCTAGGGTCACCAGTACGTAAGTAATATATTTGGGGGCCCAGCTACTGCTTCAATGAAACAGCAACCAGCCCACTCGGTATATTTTCGTGTTTTCTAAACGTGATGGCCAAATGCAAATGTGTGAATGCAGCCTGTGGCTGTGTTCACACATTGGGGCACATTTCTTACTAATACCAGGTCACATCAGAGTTCCGTGAAAGTGATTGTGTTATCTTTATGCTCAATGCAGCGATTCACTAAGATGTGTGCCTGGAAAATTATTCAAAACGTGTCGCTTCTCCCCGCTAAAAGTTGTCCGACAGAGTTCAGACATCTTTTTGTGGTGTGCTCTTTAACATAGAGCATGCAAGCAAAATTTAAAAAGTCAAATAAGTGTGCTCCAGTCCCAAATCAGTCAGAATGGTCTGGATCCACGCCCCGCTAATTTTTCAATGGAAACGCCGCAGCTGCACCACAAGGATGCAGCGCCACCAAATCCCAGCGCAGCCGACACTTCACGGCGGACTATAGTGTGTGCAAAGCCCTTATAAATGAGCCCCATTGTGTTTTTTGTTGGCGTTTTTTCAACGCATGGGAAAGAGGAATCCTGTTTATCTCCGTTTAAAATGCATTCGTTTTAGGCCATTTGTAGCGTATCATTTAGAGTTTGCCTTTTAAAAATACAAAATTAAAGCAAAAACACAACATTATATGGATTTGCCTTTTGAAGACACGCACCACACCCTAATTGGAATTGTAACCCAACAGAATGCAACAAAAAAAAACATAATGGGTGCACATTTACCTTACTGAGGATCACTCGAGTTCACGAGATGACGCATTGTCTGGCTATAAGCTTGCAAACTAATCACCAAGATCGTGCGGCTGATATACTGAATGTTGTCGCTTCCGCTCAGACGTCAGACGGATTCCAGCAACTTTTTTGTGGGTCATCTTTAACTTACGATTGCAACACAATTTAAAGTTAAATAGGCAATTTGGTCCGACAATCGGACGTCGGAAAAGTCGTACAGCACCGCCCACTAAATTGTAGCACTGGAGAACTGTTGCCATGCTTGCATCGACACAAGGGTTCGGCTGCACCGCGATCCCAGGGCCAGACACTTCTTAACTACCCTGTTGCAAGATGTTTTAGCCACGAAGTATGTGCAGTGTCCAACCAAAGTGTACCGCGCGGACGCCCGTAGTAGTAGATGAGCCCCAAATGTGAAGGCAGCCTTCAGGCTTCCGGATAATACACTTGTGCAGTTCTTGGGATGAAAACCATGGTCCCATGGATCGTTGTTTGGACAGTGTTTGACATTGGGATGCAAGTACATAATATAGCCTGAACTGCAACATGGTGGACCTGCTCTGTCATTTGCGCTTCAGGCAGTCGCCTCATACAATGGGCTATGAAAATTCACAGCCATGTTGCATGAGTCCCATGAAGTGATTGGGACGTGTACAAACAGTCCGCCAGAATACTGGCCCATTCACACTTAGTTATTTTGAATGCGTTTTAAACTGCATTGGAAACCCACAAAGGGGGGCTTATTGCCAGAACACAAAGTGTTTTCTACTGAAACGCTTGTGTTTGGAATGAGCCCCCTCCCTTTTGCCTTTCACGTGAATTAAAACACAAGAACAGAGACTGTGAAGGGGCCTGAAGCTTGTTATCTGCCAGACTGTTTTACTTCCAGGAATCAGTATTTAACCTTTATTTTTATCTAGGCCTAAACACCTTTCAT
Source organism: Engystomops pustulosus (assembly GCA_019512145.1). Lineage (NCBI taxonomy): Eukaryota > Metazoa > Chordata > Amphibia > Anura > Leptodactylidae > Engystomops > Engystomops pustulosus. The sequence goes on along the minus strand of CM033642.1, from coordinate 86,609,946 downwards.
GTTGTACAGTGACTCCAAATTAAATATTTCATGACTGCCCCGGGGCTTGAACATAAAATCAAGACACACGTCAGTCTCTTAGTGTATGTAAAGATCTTCTCCTGTTTAATCACAGCTGCATGATAAAAGACAGAAGATTCGCAGGTGGGCGTGACGAGGAGATAAGGGGTTGGATGCTATAGGCTTAGTATAAGTGACTACAGCCGCCCTCTAAACATTCTACAACAGTGAAATTAATGTGCTCAGTTCTCAGGGACCTTTTCCCAGATATTGTTTTATACTAATTTCCATCTCAGCAGGAGATAAGTGGCTCCAGAATCCTAATATCATGCAGCATCGAGGACAGACTGGCTTCTCATTACATGTCACAGGGTATTAGCCAACAGGTTACATAAAAATGAGGTTTGAATCATGACATTAACTTGACAATGGTCAGGGACATGGGCTGTATCTAAGACAGCGGCGACAGTCCGTTATTCTGGGATTTCTTAAGTCAGGATGGCGTCCGAAACCATTAGCGATCTCCTTACAAGACTGAACATGGCAACAGGTTGCAGTTATAAAGAGGGTTCACAGGGGGGAGGGAGGGAGTTAGACATGTGGGCCCGAAGGGTTAGAGCGCACCTAAATTCTTTGAAAAGCCTGCAAACTTGGTTTTGATGGTTTTTACGCAAAACTACACCAGGTGGACTGGGCAACGTTTGCCCGGCGACGCTGCTTTGCCAACGGATACACAAGAGGCCTCATGGGTGTGTCACATGTTAGCTTTTGGATTCTGATTTTGTAACGGATTAAATGCATTGGAGTAGGTCCAAGGACAACTACATAATGTTTGTCAAAACAGACATGCGGATATGCATATACTGTTGGCTTTGGATACTGGGGCCATCCGTGTGCTAAATGGCGACTTGGGGCCATCACTACTAAAAGGCAACACTGTGACCTAATGGATACTGGGGTCTTTGTGGGGAATCGCATATATGACCTATTGGTTACTGGGGGTTTTTTTGTCTACAGTGGGTATCACTGTGAAAATAGCTACTGGGGGCCATCACTCTAGAACTTATATCTAGCTACTGGGGACGAGGGAAAATTTAAGAATTAGACTTCTATCCAATACGAGTCTGTAATGGTTGACTCTGAGAGCAGATACCTAACAGTTGCCATTACCTCTCAGATCTAGGGGTATAGGTTGTGTCTTCCTCATCCAGAGGGTTTCTCCGGCAGATCGTCACCTAATAAGAAATTTGTAGACTTTATAGATATAGATTCATGCTGGTGTACATATAATCTACATGTAGATTATACAGGGATATGGACAATGGTCATAAAGATAAAGCTGAGAACAATCCCAGGAGCCAGAGATTGGACCAGATAAAACCAGTAGATGGATCAGAATTATTCCATAGCAATAGGTAGAGGCCAGAATTTATATCAACAATCTGTACAAAGCCTAACGCTGATGGATTAATATAGAAAGTTTCTGGACCTCACAGATCCCCCCTCTCCTCCCCAAGCATAAACCACTTACATAAATGGCAGGAACACTGAATGACTTGGAGGAGTTAAAGCAGCTCAAGATTTCCCTCTGACGAACCATTTGCCTCATGGCTAACTAAGCATAGTGTTGGAGAGCGTCCCTGGCTGAGATAAAGTGTTATGGGTTTGATGCAGGCAAAAAGCAACAAATAAGGGTCATTTGGGACAGCCAACCACTGGTCCACAACGTGAGAGGGAACAACAACAGCCAAGAGAAGGGAAGCAGGCAACATGAGAGGACAACAACAGCCAAGAGGAGGAAGCAGAGCAACGTGAGGAGGACAACACAGCCAAGAGGAGGAAGCAGAGGCAACGGTGAGAGGACAACAGCCAAGAGGAGGAAAGCAGGAGCAACCGGAGATGGACCAACACCAGCCAAAGAGGAGGAAGCAGGGGCAAACGTGAGAGGAAGACAACAGCCAAGAGGAGGAGAAGGACCAGCGGACACGTCGAAGGACACAACAGCACAGAGGAGGGAGGAAATGGAAAGACAACAGCCAAAAGAGAGGACGCAGGAGCAACTTAGAGGTACACCACAAACAGCAAGAGGAACCAGGAGAGGAAGCAGACACACAACAGCACAAATGAGGAGAGCCGAACGTGAGAGAGACAACAACGCAAGAGAGGAAGGAGAGGACAACAAGATGAGAGAAGAGGACAACAACCAGCCAAGAGGAGGAAGCAGGGATACGTGGAGAGGAGAACAAACCCCAGCCAAAGAGGAAGGACAGTGAGAAGAACAGACCATGCACGGAGGACGGGACAACCACAGCCAAGAGGAAGGAGCGACAAGCCATAGAGGAAGCGTGGAACTGAGAAGAACAACAAACAGCAGAGGAGGGAAGAGAACAGCGGAGAGCGGACAAACAACAGCACGAGAGGAGGTGAAGAGGGCAACGTGAGAAGAGACCAACAACGCAGCCAAAGTAGGAGGCAGGAAGCGGGAGAGGCAAAACAACAGCCAAGAGGAGGGGAAGCAGGGGTGCAACCGTGGAGAGACAACACATCACCAAGAGTAGGAAGCGGACACCCAAAGGAGGAAAGCAGGGCAAATGTGTGAGGAGGGACAACAACAGCCAAGAGGGGAAGCAGGAACAAACGCGGAGGCACACTCCAGAGAGGAGGCAACAGGGAACACCAACCAAGAGGAGGAAGCAGAGGGCCAATGTGAGAGGACACAACAACAAGAGAGGAAAGGCAGCAGGGCAACGTGAGCAGGACAACAACAGCCCAAGAGGAGGAAGCGGGGCAACTGTGAGGAGGACAACAACAGCCAAGAGGAGGAAGCCAGGGAACGTTGAAGGGACACAACAGCCAGCCAAGTATGGAGGGGAAGCGAGGAACAACACCAGCCGAAGATGATCGACCCCAGAGGAGGAAAGCAGGGCAACGTGAAGGAGGAACACAGCCACAGCAGGAGGAAGCAGGGCAACGCGAGAGGGACAACAACAGCAAGAGGAGGAAAGCAGGCATACGGAAGGGACACCCAAATGTGAGCAGGCAATGAACACACCACCAAGCAGAGAAAAGGGCGAGGAACAACAACAGCCAAGAGAGGAGGTAAGCAGACAACGGAGGCAAAAACCAAGGAGGAAGCAGAGAATGTGAGAGGTCAAAAAAAGGGATAAAGCTGGCACGTGAGAGAGACAACAACAGCAGAGGAGGGAAGAGGAGGTAAGAAGACACAGACGGAGAGAAACACACGCCAACAGAGGAGCAGGGAAGCGAGGGACCAACGATGCCCAGTAGGACAGACGGGAGAGGGAACAACAGCCAGAGACGAAGAGAGACAGCAGGACAGCAACGTGAAGAGGACAACCCAGCCAAAGTCCAGAGGAGGAAGCAGGGCACTAGGAGGACAACAACAGCAGCCAAGAGGAGGAGCAGGACAACACCAGCAAGAGGGCGGCGGAAGTCAGGGGGAAGGCAACGTGGAGAGGCGATGGACCACAGAAAGGAGGAGGGGAAAGGAAGCAGGGGCAATGTGAGGAGGACAACAAAGCCAAGAGGAGGAGGAAAGCAGGACAACGTTGAGGGGACAACACCCCAACCAAGAGGAGGAAGCAGGGCAAGTGAGAGGCAACACAAAAACAAGAGAGGAAGGGAAGAAGGCAACGTGAGGAGGACAACAACAGCCAAGAGGAGGAAGCAGGGCAACGTGAGAGGACAACACCAGCCAAGAGGAGGAAGCAGGGCAAGTGAGAGGACAACAACAGCAGCCAAGAGGAGGAACGGAAGCAGGACAACACCAGCCAAGAGGAGGAAGCCGGGCAACGTGAGAGGACCAACAACAGCCAAGAGGAGGAGGAGGAAGGCAGCGGCAACGCGAAGAGGACAACAAACAGCCAAGAGGGAGGGAAAGGCAGGGCAAGTGAGGGGGACAACACCAAACCAAGAGGAGGAAGAAGGGCAATGTGACCGGGACAAACAAACAGACAAAGAGGGGTGAGGAAGCAGGACAAGTGAGAGGCAACAACAACCAAGAGGAGGAAGCAGGACACGTGAGAGGGCAAACAACAAACAAGAGGAGGAAGACAGGCAACGTGATGAGAGGACCAACAACAGCAAAGAGGAGGAAAGCAGCGACAACGTTGAGAGGCAACAAACAACCAAGAGGAGGAAGCAGGGGACAAAAGTGAGACCGGCCAACAACACAAGAGGAGGAGGAAGCAGGGCAACGTCGGTGAGGACAACAACAGCCAAGAGGAGAAAGCTGGAGGAAAGCAGGGACAACGTGAGAGGACAACACCAGCCAAACAGGAGGATGGAAGCAGGCAACGAGAGAGGGAACAACAACAGCCAAGAGGAGGGAAGCAGGGAAACGTGAGAGGGACACACCAACCAAGAAGAGGAAGCAGGGACAACGTGCTTGAGAGGACAAACAACAGCACAAGAGGAGGAAGCAGGGCAACGTGAGAGGACAACAACAGCCAAGAGGAGGAAGCAGGAAACATGAGAGAGACAAAAACAGCCAAGAGGAGGGGCGCAGGACAACGTGAGAGCAGGACAACACAGCCAAAGAGGAGAGCAGGACAGCGTGACGAGGACAACAACAGCCAAAGAGGAGGAAGCAGGGCAACGTGAGAGAGACAACAACAGGACAAGAGAAGGGAAAACAGGGGCAACGTGAGGGACAACAACGCCCAAGGGAGGAAAGCAGGGCACGTGATCGGAGAGGCAACAAACAGCGAACAAGAGGAGGAAGCAGGACAACGGAGCAGGGGAAACACCAGCCAAGAGGGGGAGCACGGCAAGTGAGAGGGACAACAACCGCAGAAAGAGGAGGAAGAGAGACAACGGAGAGGAATGTCATATTGCTGGAAGGGACACCGCGTCTTTCGGTCCTTCTATAATAGCTGACATGATGACGGCCATCCCCGAGTTTCTGCAGCGCCTCCACGCTGGGTATGCAGCGAGTACCCCTGCAGGCATGCGCGGGGCCAGCGGCATCACAAGGCGCATGCTACCTAGGGAATTAAAGATGTCGGGTCTTCTGAATCAGCCTGGGTTTCATGTCCTATGGGATTCTGGGGGCAGATATCAGGCGCCTAAATGGATCTGGACTTCCACCTGTGCAGTGATTGTCCTTCGGAACTACATCTGCTGGAATTTCTGGTCTACTGTAGAATTGTTTGCCTCACCCTGGTATGTATTCAACAGTAGGTTACTTCCCTCGTTCTAGTGGTTGACCTTGACGTACCCTTGGGTGTGAACCCGGCGGTTTTGCTTACCTTATAGGGTCAGTGTTGTACATCTTTATTTCTCTTTCCTCGTTGTTGCTTTAGTTCTTAAGCTGTCTTGAACACCGATGTTTCATCCTTGTTCGTCCTTTTTTTTCCCTCGGTCTGACACTTCCTTCACAGCAGTTTTTCTGGTCCGTATCACTGACAACGGCTAAGACCAATAATGGGTTTTATCTCACTCCGGGGCCTTGCCGGGTAGATAGGAGGTTTCCCTGCGGCAGAGGCTCCCTACTTCACGGGGGGTTTCTGCCTGGGTAGATCAGCACAGGGTAGTAGACCTCATGATCGTTCTGTAAGCAGGCATTAAAGGCTCTGTGGTAGTTTGTGTAAGATTCCAGACGTGGTTTTCCGCCGACAAAACAAACACTTGCCCAAATGGTCTGCATCTTGGATTCGCCAGCGACTTTTAATCTCATATGGAGCCTTTGTCAGCAGTGTCCCCAGGTTCAGACATTTGACTAAAGCTGGTGAAGGATCCTCTCACTGAGTAAAGGGGGGAAAGGGGTGTAAACTTTATTTGTCTTACGGACTCACTCATCTGGCAATGAGACAAAGAGGGTTGGTGTTGGAGTATCTCTATTCGCGTAGGGATGACACGAAAAACTTGGGTTTTTGCTCTTCCCTCTCGCGTCTCCTTTTGACTAAATTCGTTGACGCTTTTTTTTTCTGGTCTTGGACAGATCTATGACAAACCAGACCATTGCGCTCTTGCTGTCTCTCATATTCAATCTCTGTGACAAGGTAAAACAACAGAGGAGTACTGTGCTGCCTTCCGACAGACATGACGGACTCAGGTGGAATAATCTGACCCTCAAGGATCAGTTTTTGACTGGCGTCTCTGACCGTGTTAGTGACCTGTTACTAGCCCATGCGAACCAGGGACTATGAATGAAGCTATGACTCTTGTCGTTCGGGCTCTGACCCACGCGTTTAAGGTCAGACGATCACCACACGTTCTTCCAGTCCGACCCATCGGCCCCACAGGCATATCTAGTCCCGTGATTGTTTCAACATTTTTTGAGCCGCGGCACACCTTTTTTACTTAGAAAATCCTGGTGCACACCACACAAAATAGCAACAAAATCAACCTAAAAAGTCATAAAGGCCTTACTTGTATATAAACTACGGCCCCCTTCTAACCTTATCTCCCTTAACTTAAAAAAACCCTAGGCGCCTCCATTTACTAATAAAAACCTTAGTGCGCCTCCCTTACTAATCAAAGAGCCCCTAGCGGTCTCCCTTTACTATAAAGAGCCTACTAGGGCCTCTTTACTAAGTAAAGAGTCCCTGGCTCTTTAGCTACAGGCCCCATTCTCCTCCTTACAATAAAAGGCCCTCCTGAGGCCCCCCCTTTACTAATTAAAAGCCGTCCTAAGGCCCCTTTACAATAAAAAGGCAGAGAGGCCTCCCTCCCTTTAATAATCTCAAAGACCCCCTAGCGGCCCCCCTTTACTAATTAAAAGGCCCTAGCGGCCTCCCTTTACTAATTAAAAGGCCCTAGCGGCCTCCCTTTACTAATTAAAAGGCCCTAGAGACCTCCCTTTACTAATTAAAAGGTCCTAGAGACCTCCCTTAACTAATAAAAAGCCCCAGCCTCCCTTTACTAATAAAAAAAAGACCTTAGCTTCCTTCCTTATACAAATAATAACCTTATATACTTACCCTTGATGTCTTCTTCCGCGTAACTTCTCTCCTAATGGCGATCCGCCCATCTTCTGTAGCTCCTGCACCGCACGCCTCTGGTCACGTGACATGGGCCGCGCGGTGCAGGAGCTACAGAAGATGGGCGGATCGCCGGCGCGGGGGGTTGGAGGTAAGTATGGGGGCAGAATCACGGGGGCGCGGCGGCAGAGCTACACAGGGGCTCCCCGTGGCACACTCAACCATTTGTCGCGGCACACAGGTTGAAAATCACTGCTCTAGTCCAACCTATGGAGGTCGACAATGTTGCTGCAGGTCAGAGGAGAACCCAACGTTGGAGACTACGACTATGTTTCAATTGCGGCAGTTCCGAACATCTGCTTAACGCCTGTCCGAAGAAGCCACAGCAGGAAAACTTCCGCTCCTAGGCTGTGATCGGGAGAGCAGACTAGGAGCTCAGGTACTCCCTGTAAAATCTAGATTGCTATTGCCTTGTATAGTTAAGTCCCAAGTGGCCTCAGTTCTTGGTCAGGCCCTTTTGGATTCCGGTTCTGCTGCAAACTTCATTGATTTTGTGTCTGAACTGGTTCCGTTATCTGTTCCTATACAGGTGTCTGGTGTGGATTCAACCCCCCTACAAACGGGACTGGTCAAATTCCGCACTTTGCAGGTTAAACTAATAATTGGTAATATTCATGAAGAAATGTGTTCATTTTTTGTGCTGAAAAATGTAACTGTAAACGTGGTTCTGGGTTTGCCCTGGTTACAGACTCACAACCCAGAAATAAACTGGGAAACATTAGAATTGGTCAGATGGAGTCCCCGGTGCAAGGACCATTTGACTAAAGTTACACTACAGTCTGTGGAGACAAAGAGCCCTAAACTCCCAGACTTTCTCTCCGATTTCTCTGATGTATTTTCCAAACCCCTGTCACAGGTTCTCCCTCCTCACAGGGACTTTGAATGTAAGATTGACCTTCTCCCTGATGCTAAGTTGCCTAAGGGCTGAATTTATAACCTGTCTGTACCTGAGCGTGAGTCTTTGAAAACTTACATTGACGAGAGTCTGGCCATTGGCCATATCCGTCCCTCTGAGTTACCCACTGGAGCTGGGTTCTTTTTTGTAGAAAAGAAATATGGCCGCTTACGGCCTTGTATAGACTACCGGGAGTTAAACAAGATAACGGTGAGCAGATCAGGAATCCGGGGAAGAGGTCCAATCAGGTCTATGGGGCTCAGGTCTTTTCCAAGTTAGATCTCCGGGGAGCTTACAATTTGGTCCGAATCCGGGAGGTAGACGAGTGGAAAACCCGCTTTTAATACACCCTTAGGGCATTTAGAATACCTGGTCATGCCTTTTTGTCTGAGTAATGCCCCAGCGGTTTTTCAAGGGTTTATGAATTCTATTTTTTATTACTTGATTGGTGTTTTCATGGTGGTGTATCTTGATGATATTTTGTTTTTTTCCTCAGATCTGGCTGCACACCAGGAGCACCTTCGCCTTGTACTGTCCCGCTTACGTAAAAATAACCTTTTTGCCAAGTTGGAAAAATTTATTTTTTGTGTGCAAAAGGTTTCCTTTCTGGGCTATGTGGTTACTCCCTCAGATGTTCAGATGGATCCGAATAAGGTTCAGGTACTCACAGATTGGGTCCGACCCACAAACCTTAAGGCCCTACAACGATTCCTAGGTTTTGATAATTATTACAGGAACTTTATTAAAGACTTTTCGGTGATTGCCAAACCGTTGACGGATCTTACTCGTAAGGGGGCTGACCCAAGTGATTGGTCAGCCGCAGCCTACTCTGCATTTGAAAGGCTAAAGGAAGCTTTCTCTACAGCTCCGGTCTTAGTGCAACCAGACCTTACTCAACCCTTTATTGTAGAAGTAGATGCCTCTGAGGTTGGCATGGGAGCAGTATTGTCTCAAGGACCTGCTACCCTCACCAAACTCCGACCTTGTGCGTTCTTCTCCGGGAAGTTCTTCTCCTGTGAGAGAAATCATGATATTGGCAACCGTGAGCTCCTTGCCGTAAAGTGGGCGTTTGAAGCTTAGCGACACTTTCTGGAAGGAGCCCATAATCCAATCACTGTGGTCACGGACCATAAAAACCTGGTCTATCTTGACACAGCGAAACGCCTGAATGCTCGACAGGCCAGGTGGGCCCTGTTCTTCTCACGTTTTGATTTTGTAGTCACCTACCGGCCTGGGTCTAACAATGTGAAGGCAGAGGCCTTGTCCCGTAGTTTTGGTACCCCCGAGCCCGGAACTGAAAACATCCTTCCACCAGGGATTGTGTTGGCAGTGGTCTCCTCCCACCTCTCCTCCCAAATTCTTGCTAGTCAAAATTCCGCTCCTGAAGACCTTCCGGAAGGCAAATTATTTGTACCACTTATCTGTCGATTGAGAGTGTTGGAGGAGACGCACCGCTCTGTTCTGGCAGGACATCCAGGAATTCTGGGTACCCAGGAGCTTCTTAAAAGGAGTTACTGGTGGCCTCGGATGTCCGACAACATCAAAGCATTTGTTCAAGCCTGCCAGGTCTGTGCGCAGGGAAAGACTCCCAGGAGACGCCCTGAGGGTCCTCTTCTCCCGCTCCCAGTGCCAACTAGGCCATGGACTAATATCTCAATGGATTTTATTACGGATTTACCACCCTCTCAGGGAAATACTGTCATTTGGGTGGTGGTAGACCGTTTTTCTAAAATGGGACATTTCATCCCGTTAAAAAAGTTGCCTGCAGCAGAGGAGTTAGCCGAACTCTTCATCCAAAATATTGTACGTCTTCATGGTATACCCGAGGACATTGTGTCTGATAGGGGTGTACAATTTGTAACCAGATTCTGGCGAGGTTTTTTGCCAGGTAGGAGGTAAATTTGTCTTTTTCCTCAGCTTTTCACCCTGAGACTAACGGGCAGAGAGAATGAATCAAGAGTTAATTCAATAAACTCTTCGTCTCGGACTGCCAGGCCAAGTGGGAGGAATTCCTTCCTTTAGCTGAGTTCGCTATTAATAAACACTCTAGTTCCTCTACTCATGTGTCTCCTTTCTATTGTAATTAAGGTTTTCATGCTCGTTTTTTTTTTTTCCTCTGTCCCGGCTTTAGATGTACCCCGTGCTGAGTCCATAACATCTAGTTTGCGCAAGCTATGGTTACAGGTCCAGCAGTGTTTACTAAGGGCACAAACTCAGATGGTCAACCAGACTCAGAAAAAACGCGCTATTTCTGATCCTTTTGCGGTGGGGGATAAGGTCTTACTTTCTACAAGAAACCTAAAATTGAAAGTTTCTTCTTTAAAATTTGCTCCCAGGTTTGTTGCCCTTTCGTTGTTTCTCAGGTCATTAATCCAGTTTCTTTTAAGATTTCTCTTCCTACAGGGTGGCGGGTGCACAGACCTTTACCAGAATGTAATGACCCCCTTAGGAATATGTGGGGGAAGGGAAGGACAGGATAGCTACATTTGGGATAACCTCCTTTAACCCCTTCCCACCGCAGCCTGTTTTCATTTTTGTGTTTTAATTTTTTACTCCCCACCTTCAAAAATCTATAACTTTTTTATTTTTCCCACGTCCAAAGCTGTGTGAGGGCTTGTTTTCTGCGTAGCAAATTGCACTTCAAAATGGTGTTATATAACACGGGGGACACCTGTATACAACACCTGATAACACGGGGGACACGACGCGGGGCTTGGAGGTAAGTATGGGGCAGAAACACGGGGGCGCGGCGGCAGCGCTACACAGGGGCTCCCCGCGGCACACTCAACCATGTGTCGCGGCACACTAGTGTGCCGCGGCACACAGGTTGAAAATCACTGGTCTAATTGACCTCACTCCTGACCCTGCCATCAATTGGTCAATGACTCAAAAAGCAGCTCTAATTCAGTGAATCTAGATATTACAAAAATGATTTGGGCATACACTAGAGAGTAACTCTAGCAAGAGTAGGTATAGGATTTCACATCCTCCCTTTGAAGCAAAGGCTACTGAGCTGTAAAATCTTGGCAGTTGCCGGAATTATTATTGCAAGACCCTGGAAGTACACTCCTTGCCTACCTGTATCAGAACTAGTTGTGAACATTAATATCACTTAAGAATATAAGGACATTTGGGCTCCTCTGTCAAGTTTTAATCCATGCATAGCGAGAGGGCAAAACTCGGGTGGGCACCTTACTTGGGGAAAGACATCATCTATACAGCACAATGGTCTCATGGGGGGATATGATTGCAATACCATTGATCACAACACACTTACCATTATGAGAAATGATCATATGAGCCAATAGCCTGTTGATTGTACTCAGTTTTTACAGTTAAGTGTTCTTATGTGTTTGACTATTTTGCATCTTTTCTCTTTTGGTTTGGTCAATCCTAATCCTAAAATTCGATGTAGGTGACACTGTTACCTACCAGTTGTGATTTCTGTGCAAAATGCTGCTTTGGAAAATATTGTACAACTGTATTTAAACCATAATTTGGGGGATCTAGTCTACCCATGTTTAACATGGTCAGATGCTTATCATTTTGAGTTGCCATTATGTAATACTAAACTTCCCATGCAACAGCTGCTAAAGGGAAAAATGTATGGCCAAACATAGACACTCTATACTGCTAGTAATTAGGAAGCAATTATGGGAAAAAAACATGATGTACGTTTTCGCTCAATTGTATGAACTAAACTTAAATTTTCACTTTCCTTCCCTTCTCAACACATGTAGTTTAATCTCCAGTGTCAGCAGGTTATTCTAGACTCTATGAAGGAAATTTATTATTAGGCAAACCCTTTGCAATAGTTCTATGACTGCTTTTGGAGCTCTGCTGCTTTTCAGATTTATTAAAGTGGCGTTGGCCCTTTAATAAATCTCTCTGGGAGTAGAGTATAATAATCACAAGAGCACATACGCAAGGAGGGTAGTGGAGTCTATCTATGTATAAAGTATATACAATGGCCGAACCTGTGTGTTGGGTGTTAACCCCTTAACGACCAGACCCTTTTTCATTGTTGTGTTTTCATTTCTCACTTTCTTCCTTCAAAAATCCATAACTTTTTATTTTTCCATGTAAAGACCTGTGTGAGGGCTTGTTTTTTACATAAGAAATTACACTTCATAGTGACAGTATTTTATATTCCATGCCGTGTACTGGGAAGCAGGAAAAACCTTTCAAATACAGTGAAATTGGTGAAAAAATGTACTTGCCCCATTTTCTTGTGGGCTTGGATTTTACGACTTTCACTGTACACCCCAAATGACACGTCTTTTTCATTCTTTGGGTCGGTTTACAAAAGTTACAAAAATTAAGTCCTCATGTACAAAAGAAAAATCTTTATTTTGCCATGTTCTAGCATTAATAACTTTTTCATACTTCAGTGTACAGAGCTTTTTGTGGTGTAATTTTTTCAAACTTTTGATGAAGTTTTCAGTGCTACCATTTTGAGGACTGTTTGGCTTTTTGATCACTTTTAATTGAATTTTTTATATTTTTCAAATTTTTTTTCGACTTTGGGCTCTACTTTCTGTTACTGGGTTAAATGCTAGTAAAAGGCGTTATTGTATTTTGATAGAGCTGACATTTTGGGAAGCGGCAATACCTAACATGTTTATGATTTTTACTGTTTATCTATATCAGTTCTAGGGAAAGGGGGGTTCTGAATTTTTAGGTTTCTTTTTAAACTAACCCTCTTGGGTACTTTAACCCTTGGTTGTCTGATTGATCCTACTATATGCTGCCACACTACAGTATGGCAGTATATGGGGATTTTCCATGTCATCTATTACAATGTGCAAATTGCACATTGTAATAAATGGCATGAAACGAGACAGCCTAGGGTCTTAGAGGCTGTCATAGCAATGGATCCCTCACGCTCCTTGATGATGCTAGCATTGATTGTGGGGGTCACTGGTGGGTACATAGCTCACATGTTACAGAGAAGGCTCAGCCTGGGTTAACACTATGGCTCAAACTCCTGGGTTAACACTATGGCTATGATGTAATGACAGGAGAAGAGTAGAGATGAGTGTACCCAAACCTGCAATGTTTGGGTCCACACTGAACATTGCGGGTCCGGGTCCCCTACATAAGGCAAAAGTTTGGGTTCAGCGTTTGGCACCCCCCCACACTTCAATAGAAAATTTTATATTTAAGTGGTTAGGCAGAGATGGCTCTCTCTTTGTTATACCATTCCCAAAACATATTTTACAATCATTGCTATAAAAACCAAACCCAAACTATTTAAAAAATGTCTCTATTCCACCCAGAATAAAATAATTATAACGACAACAACAAAAACAACTTATTAAGCACTATCTGAGCATGTGTTAAAAAGCTTCAATAACTGCGTCATACCTATTGGTTTAAAGTGTAACCGTCATTCTGAACCAAAAAATTTACAATTTATTAAAAATCTATTTAATAAAATCTACTATTTATCTCCAATCTATTTATCTAACACTCCAGCACAGCACATGAGGACACAGCATGAAGACTTGGAGAGTGTCTCCTGTCACTTCCTTGTGTGAGGTGATGGGGGGAGGGGGCTGCAGTTTCTGTCTGTGTGGATTATTAGCTTATACACAAGTGAAGGGGAAGCTGAGGGAGAGAGTTTAGGTTTAGGTGTTACTACATTAGTGAGGGCTTCTCCCTGCATATGACTGCTGCAGCACTGAGCCATGAGGTAATCAGTTGTGAGCAGTGAGACATGAGGTGATCAGATGTGAGCAGTGAGACATGAGGTGATCAGCTGTGTGCAGGGAGGGGGATGGGGTGTGTCTCTTCCTCTGTAGTCTCAGTTTCTTTATGAAGACGGAATGTCCATAGTAACGGCCATATGAGAGATCACTACCATCTAGGGGAAGTCTGCAGAATACAAGAGAAAGGAGCAAGATATGGGTAACTAATCCAACTGGAAAAGGGCTTAAAATTACCTGCCCTACAACAGTTTTTGAAATGACGGTTACACTTTAAGGGCCATAACCTCCTTTTTATGTGCAATACCTTAAATATTTTGCTGCATATTTGGTGACATATATTGATTAAAAATACATATATACACATAATATAGTTTTTTTTATGTTAATACTGGAGAAAAATATATATTTTTGTAATATACAGTGTATTTTTCAGTTTTAAAATGAACTCAAAATCATCATTAGAATTAAATTCTCTAGAGTGTGACAATAATTTTTAATATATTAACATTTTCTGTTTTTAACTTTCTTGTTTTTACCTATAGCTAGGGTATCAATAAGAGCCCCAGTTACAGGGGGAAATGACCCCCTGTGGAGGCAGATGTTTGACCAGAGCTGTACTGGGTCAGATCAGACCCAGCAGCTCTGATTAAACCCCTACAGACTTGGCACTCTATAGAATCAATAGCAGTGCTTGCTCTATTCCATACCGCACTATGCCTTCAGCACTATGCAGTGAGACGCAGAGAATGGAGAAACAATTATAAACTGCTTCTGCCATCTCCTTAGGCAATTAGCATGGGAGCAGAAGCAAACTATAGCAATGCTGTTGACTCAGAACCAATGCCCACTGATGTTTAAAGTCAGTGGGCAGTCGGGACCAGTCAAAAATACAAATACAACTTATTCTAAATGAAATATCACAAAAAATATATTCACGTAAAGTTCCTGAACACTTGACTTAATGGGTACTCTTTTGAGATTAGGGTCAAATTTTTTTTTAAAATGTTGGATTGTCATAAGAACCAGGAGTAACAATAAATCTTCATTACAGACACCTGTGATAACTATTATAGCTGTTTATTGTTGCCTAAGGCAAAAGTAAATTAAATTACCAACATCCCGAGGTCCATTTGTAACTAGGGGTCGTATGTAAGTCAGATGTTCTTAAATAGGGGATCGCCTGTACTTGGATCACTCATTGTCGCTCATATCTTCTTTTCCAATGTTTTTTTATTCACTCAATAAATTCCTATTGCCCATTTTCGGCTACTTCCTATTTATATCTTTCCAAACTGGGAAACTATTCAAACATGAAGGTCATGTCTTATCCTAATTTAGTCATCACTTTCCTCTTTTCACTTTTACTCGTAGCCTCTCAAGTCGTAGCTGCTCAGTGATTTTATCATTCTCCATCTTCAGTGTCTTTGTTTTACTTGCTGAAGGAGGAAAAGAATATGGCTTAGCTTGAAGACCTAGATTAAAGAGAAACTACTTTCTGGAACAATATAAAATAACCCCACCACAAAGAATGCTCAACATAAATACTTATGCATATTTTATCTCCTCAGATGAAAGCCCACTTTTAGCCTTAAGGGAATATAGTCTTAATTAATATATACCTAATTAGCACATATATAATACCAAGGACACAGGAGATGTTTATTCATTAATATCCCTGGGAAGGTGCCCATTGAGCTTTAACAGCTGTCATCTGAATGTTTAGTCAGCCAGTGAAGTAAAGTTGAAGCACTCCTTATATTGCTGATTATACATATTATTGAAACACCAAAATATACAAATACGTGTGATGTTATGGCCATGAGGTCTTTATCAAATACACAAGCTAGGTTGGGAAATAGAGAATGCCAGGAGAAGTGTCAACACATGGGGTGCTTGAGATTTACTGTGCATAAACTGGGGTGGGTACCCTAGTTCTACCGCACCCTAATAAAAGCCATATCAATGTCTGGTCATACACCACAACAAGTCGCTTGGTCAGCCATCAACTATTCCTCATGATTCCATGCCATCCATCCCATGTTCATCTTGCACAAATGTTTAGGTGTTTCTGAAGAGCAAAAAGGCAGTGTTAGGTAGGAGCCCTTGAGATCTGGGTAGCCAAAACTGTGTCAGTGCTTTAATAGCAGAAGGATTTAATATTTAATAGCCTGGCTGTAGAGCAATGTAATGCAGCAGCAGCAAGTCAAGCTACAAACCTAGAATATAAATGCATTTTTCACAGTCCGGCTGCTACTAATAAAACACACAAATATATATGGATGCAAAGATTTCCATGGTTGTTACCTAACGCCATCTGAAGAGTGTTATCCCTTACCTCTTACCTTTTTACCGTTTCAAGGATCTGGTATTCACTGTGGAGATATCACTAGCTCTTAGTGGTCCCTGGGTGGACAGCAGCCAGTGTAGTGAACACAGAAACACCAGTGCGTAACTCAGAGGGATCAAACAACTCAATGACTCATTCCGAAGTCACGGAAAACCAGTGTACAAGCAATGTTAGCTAAAAGGCAGAGGGTCTTTGAGGGCAGCAGATCATCGGAAACAAGCCACGGTTGTACACAGAAAGCAAAGATATGGTCACTAAACAAGTCAAGGGTCACACGCAAGTAGTCATCAAAATCAGGAGTACTGTACAGTAAGTCTAGATACAGTAGTAAAAACAGAGCCCACAAGAAAATCGTGCAAATAATTATTTTCCACAAGGCATGAAATATTAAATACTCACTGGGGAGTACAATTTGTTAAGTTGAAAGCTAGACCCGATATAGCTCTGTATACAGAAAAATCAAGTTTTTAAAGGGGATGGAATAGTCCCTCAAGTTTTTTATTTGCAATAAGAGTATTGATACCTCAGATATCCAGACTTCTTTTATTTGAAATGGCAAAATAGCTTCCAAATAATTTCTGCTCTTAGGAAAGTGAAGCAAACATACACTAATGAAAGCCATCAAAAGTCCAGTAAAATCAATGGACATGTATATGGATTTGATAGGTCTGAACTTACTAAATCTGACTTACTAAATCTGCTTCTTTATTTCAAAAAGAATTTAAGTCACAAAAAATTATGGATTATTTATTTTCAAAAAGTTGAATCTTGCATTATTATTTTCATATGATTTTTGACATAATAATAGACCTGAATACATTAAGATATCCTCAAAAATAAATCACAAGGACATATGCAAAATAATATTCAAACATCTGTTAAATATGGATGATGTTTTATGTATTTGCTCTTGTTAAAAAATATAAAACGTAGCAATAGATCCCCAGAGGGATTGATATATCAAACTCAATTACACACGCTAACATTACATTTCTGTCAGGAAGTTATTGCCTGGAACAGCTGTGTTCTCCTGTAACAGAGTTTAAGGATTTGCTACAGTGTTTTAGTGATATTTATCTGGTTCATACTTCAGTTACAGATGCTGAACTTGCATCAGCAAATGATACCATTAGGTTTTATCTGCTCACACATTCGGCAAGGCAGTGCTTTAGACAGATTGATATTGCATTTGTGGACAGGTTTGAGCATTAAAAAATGGGAAAGGCTAATCCCTGTACTTTGCTAATATCATACAGTATGTAATTGCACATGCACATTTTATGGCTTTCTGGAAACTTTAAATTCTCATAAGGCTTCTTCACTAAGGCAGCTAATGTGATGGCGAAGCATAATTGATTAGTGGCCTAGGCTGACGTAAGCTGGAGCACCTCCGTCTCATTACCATATTTTTATAAAATTGATTTCTTGAACAAACGGACCTTAAAGAAGATAAGAAAAACTGTGCCTAGTACTCCCTAAGGTAACAAGCATGACAGTGGGGACAGTCTACCACCAGTAAATCTGGCAGTAGATGTCCTTTAAATGCGAAGCAAATTTGCAAAATTAATATAAAATTGCCCCCTGCTGATTATCTGAGAGCAGCGGTGTCTGTAGGGGGATACACACAGGACAGAAAGAAGACAGCTCCATGCAAGTGTTACAGTGCCACTGACACTCCTGCTATGCGCTACATGCAGGAGCACCAAAAGTTGTGTTTATATAGATCTTATAGCATTGACCTCTC
The DNA here is from genome assembly GCA_019512145.1 of Engystomops pustulosus. NCBI lineage: Eukaryota > Metazoa > Chordata > Amphibia > Anura > Leptodactylidae > Engystomops > Engystomops pustulosus. The sequence continues at coordinate 86,592,245 of CM033642.1, read as the reverse complement.
CAATGGATAAGCCATTTATTGGTAAATTGTTTTTTAGTGCCATAAATAAAGTTAGCTACTCTGAAGTGTGATAGAAATGTAGTCAAATTATTTGTCTTTATTACCAAAGATATTTGAGAGAAATTTTGGTTTCAGTTACAGGTGACAGGTTTCTTTTAAGTTAATTTCTGCATTTTCCAATGAAATGGAGAATGTTAGTGTCTACATTCCAACCCCCAGAGTAAGATTTGATGCAATATTTTAACTTTACATTGGCGAGCATACTAACCATACCCATCTTTCCACCCAAAGGTGGATTAAGCAGTGTAAACATTAAAAATATTATGGAAATGTTGCCTTTATTAGACCAAGAATTAAAAAAATAGGCTTTGTCAGAACTTTATGCTGCCAGATAAATTCACCCCAATGATTCTTGTACCCTTTTTCAACTATGCATCAAACCTGGGTTCTTGGACACCAATCTACCACCTTCATATAATTTTCAAACGATTTTTGAACACTCTGTCCTGCACTCCATTATATAACCTTAAAATGGTATTACCACTATAGCAAACAATTTTGTTGTTTGTATAATAAAAAGTTATACAATTATCCAATAAACTCCTCTATGCTCACATAAAATAACATACAGATTGGCCCACACTGATCAAAAACAGTGCAAACTGCACTAGGTACACCTTAAATCCATAAATCTGGCGTCCTCTGTACATTTCAGACAGAGTGCACCACTTTTTTTGGTGCACCTTTAACATAGGGCATGCAACAGAATTCTGTCTGATACTGCATGATAAATGTGGCACATGGTCCGACTGTGCACCAGAACGCCCCTTTCAGTGCTGAATTTCTTGTTGTGTTGGGTATAGTGCTTTATAAATACATATGTAAGCCGTTTGCACTAAAAAGAATGTGCAAAGTCAGACAAAAAACTGGTGCAGGGCTTTACTAAATGTGGGCCCTAAAGTTTCAATTAAATTGGAATGCCCATGTGACAACCCAGACATATCCTTGGAGTTAACCATGTAAATTCCTCTTCTAGTGGTTTCCATTCAGGCCGGAGGCTAGAGATACACTAAAATAGACATGATGTATATGCATTCTTAAATATTAGAATAATTATTTTGGTTCCTGACATCCAATCTTAGCAAACTGTCTGTAACTAGGGGTTGTCTGTAAGTCGGGTGTCCTTAAAGGGCACCTACCACCATGATTCTACCTATAAATGTAGATTGGGTGGTAGGTGGATGAAAGGGACATGAGGATAGCCCTTTTTTGGGCTAATCCTCACGTCCCGGCTATCCTTTAGTAAACTTTAATGAGTGCAGCCAGAAAGTGCGTTTCACCATGTTCACATAATCCCGTTGTCCATAGTACTTGTGTTCCCCCCCTGGGTCGGAGGGTTTTGAACACTACCTCCTCCAAGGTCATCAAATCATCCAAAGCTATGCGTTCATTTGCTCATGTTCGAGGCTACCCGTTTAGAATTGGGTTGGAATTTTTTCTAGGTCCCTGGTGACCATGTTTACAAATGCCTCTATAAGTGATATTTGGAGAATAGTGGTGTACTTTTGATTTTTGGCTTAGGTTTGTCAGTGGTGGTGAGATGTCACTTGGTGTCACTATTTTCTTGTGCGAGATCTGTGAGGAGTTGCTCACAATCCTTTCGTCATTCATGTTAGTATCGGTTTCCTGTTGCGCATGAATTTGTGCAAAGCGATCTTACGGCAAATAGATTTATATCCTTAATCCATGAGAACATTTCAAAACTAGGTACTGGGTAAAGGATAAACCCTTACGAAGTACTGACATTTGTGTCTTGTGTAAGTTCTATTTCGAAGGTTATCATAGTTTATCTTTTGATTTTTTGTATAAAGACATCCTCTTTATTTCCCATTGTAGCCCACTTGTCCCTGTCTCTTAGGGTCATGTTGGGCATTGCTCCTAAAAAAGGAGTCGTCGGGAGAGGCGGTTGTGAAGGATTCCTTTGTATTCCTGCCTGAACTGGATTGGTCGTAGTTACCAGAAGGGAGTGATCGTATTGTATGTACCCGGTCCTCCCGTAAGGTTCACATGTGAGGTTACTGGAGTGATAATAGGGGTACCCCCTTGTGCTGGAGTGGTGAGGGGCTGAGAGGAGATGGGTTGTTAACCCACAATTACTTTCTCTTTGGCGGTACCTTTTACCATCAGGTGAAGGGTACCGCCATGGGGGACGATCTGCGCACCAACATACGAAATATTTTTCTAGGTGGTGGGAAGTTCTATTGTCTTACTCCGACGACCTTATCAATTCACATAACACACTTATTTATTGGGGAAGATTCATTGACGACGTCCTGATCCTGTGGGACGGGGACCAGGGACGTCTTCAAACAATTTTTGACACACCTCAGACAACAACACGAAGGGATGCATTTCACTTTCAGAAATTCACCAGGATCAAATTGCTTTCTGGACCTAACTATTAAAAAGATGAACAGGGCTTCTTACAAACATCCATCTTCAGGAAAGAACTGTCAACCAAGCCGCAAACGGCTAGCTTGGCATCCAGAACCCTCAGAGGGGATCCCCAGTTGGGCCAGTACCTCCGTGCGAGAGAGGAACTGTTCACAGAAGTGGATTTTGAAACGGAGTGTGGTGAACTGTATCGACGTTTCACATGTAGAGGATACCCCCAAAAGACACCTGCATAGGGCATATCATAAGCAAAACACACACAAAGGGAAAACCTCTTAGGATACAGGGAAAATCGGGGAACACAGAGGGTCTATCAGTTGCATTGGCACTTTTGACGGATATAACAAACATGTCTCTGACATCCTTCAAAAACTACTGGCCCTACTGACGAGCAGATGAGGACATCCAACCGTATTGACCACATACCCCTCAATAACCTTACCGTAGGGAAAGAATTTAAAGGACCTATTGGTCCATAAGTCATTATTCTGAACAACGAACCCCAATTCCACTGGCTACCACCCCGAAACACAGGGTCATACCCATGTGGGGGTTGCTCGTGTTAAACACATGATTAGAAAGAGGAATTTCTCAGACTCAGACGGTATGCGCACATATGAGATCAAACATTACATAACTGTAATCGCACAGGAGTGGTTTATGCTGGCGCAATGTACCTGCCCTAAGATGTACATCGGCAAAACGGTGCAAGAATTGAGAGGAGGATGTCCTCACACATCAAGCACCGTAAGAAACTAATAATGACACACGCTAACTAAACACTATAAATCCACCACATAAGGAAATCTGGAAACAACTCAAATTTTGGGGCATTGACTGTCAAAAACTGGGATCAGAAGGGGCGATTTAGATCGGAGGCTCCTACAACTTGAAGCAAAATGGATCTAACCGCCTGGGGACCCCTATCCCTAAGGGCCTCTTAATGAAGGCTTCACATATTGCAGCATTTTTGTAGATACAAACACATAGCATGTACTACTGGTATGAGGTCAAGACCTTGGCAGACAAGAACTGCTTCTATTGATCGGACATATACAGAATTAGATGATATACTCCGTCCGCGGGGCCATACCAGATTATGCACATAGACCGGATAAAACTGGTTTCTAATGTATCACTGATCACTGGGGATTATCTCATCCCATCGGAGAAGTACCATTACACATACCCATAAACTTCTAGACTTATCGATATGGCCATCTAGATCATTTAGATCACCCGTTATGGCCATTTAGAAAAACGATTTACTCACTTTGGAGATTAAGTCTGCCACTACGTGCGCCTTATACCCTTCACTCTAAAGATAAATCACTACTCAGGATCTAGTCTAAGTCCAATGTCATGCGCTCCATCTCCATTTACAAATCAGAACTAAGTCCATGAATTGCGCATCAGCCCCACTTACGATTTAGGCAAAGTCCACTGACATGCGCCTCGACCTCCGTCGCATAAAGTCACATTGACAGGCCAAATAGTTGCCCTTACCTGTAGTGGAGCCGAAGTACATGGGCATTGGCACTGGACATTTGGACTTCGCGCTGAAGAGCAAAGTCCATTGACATGCGCACTAGGCATTTCCGGGGGGAGATGAGACTAGACCGAGTCCCAGGACAGACGTTGACGGACCGGAACTACTCACCTCCGACCGTAATAAACTCAGGAGACAGGAGGGAGGTAACTAGGGGCCGATCTACGGACTTGCCCTGCCTGATTGGTAATGGTGACTAACTTTACCCTACTGACATTGATGATGATCAGGCCCCAGTGATCACGTCACACAGTAGGCTATAAAGACACTCATGATCTGGCGTGCCGCACTATAGCCCCGATCCCCTGAGGACGCCACGGCATGTGCGAAACATGTGGGGGGGGCTATTAGGCAGTTTTTAATTCAGAGGCAGTGGATAGTCTAGATAGAAAAACTATAAGACAATATTCAGTAAACTTAGTTACTTTACTGCAGCAGAGCCAAATCTAGACCGATCTATAGGAGTTATGGCAGCAGAAAAGTTGAATTCACGACCAGTTGATAGGGATTACTGACAATGACCGCAAAATCCCGTGGGGCCCAATACTAACCTAGCGTGGGGCGTCCCCAACCGTGGTTATATAGCGGGTACACCTCCTATTGAGGGACTGTTCCAATATCAGTCCCCCTCCTTGGGGGTCATAGTGGCCACAGCTGCCTGATAATCCTGTCCACCCAACCGAAATATAAATTTCGCATCTACACTCTGTAAACTTTTAAACATTTGGACGGCATATTCTCTTTAATATACACTAATAAAAGTTAAATTTTACGTGACAAATGGGTTTATGTGTCCACGTAGGACAATTTTTCTGCTAAGTTTTCCCAAGCCACCCTTTTGGTCGTGGTGCATATTCTTACGCAAAACAAAAATCTATCATATAGGATGTTTAATTTTGTATTACCCCAGTACCATAATCATTTTCTTTCTTCTTAGTAAATTATAATGATCATACTGTAAGTATAAAGAGAGCAAGCAACTGTAGTAATAGAATTAGTTTTATTACGGTCTGATACTTATCAGTATTTGTTTTCAAAGCTCTAATGTACAATACACAAAAAACAACAGTAAGCGTTCAGAAAATTGCATCAGCATGATGTTTGTTCATGGCAAACAAATCATAAGCCATTCTTTATACATTAAACAAAAGTTGCTTCCAATACAATACACAACAAAGTAGGTAGTGTAGACTAAGCTGAGCCACTGTCTTCGGATTTATCTTTTTGTATTCTGACTCTGTCACACCCTCCTGGCATAATGTTTTACTATGCTTATTTTTTCAAGAATGAGAAGAGATGCCTGAATTGTATGTAGTGTCACAGCTGTCCACAACACTCCAATAAACCTTGTCCAATAAATAAGGGCCTCCTGAACAAGCTCTTCTGTATTCTCTGCAGGAAGAATTTGCCTGCCTTATAATTATCACCCTAGGATTTCTGATTGCATGTATAAAACATTTTATGAGATCTGACAGACCTATTTATAGCAGTGGCTTCATGAATGTCCAGATAGTAGCTGAGTTCAGTATCATCTTTTTGTCACATGCCTTACTGAGTCTAAGTAATCATGCAAACATGTCATACTTGTTGAGAAAGTAGCCTTTCCAGCTTATTCAAAACTAATCTGGCCAAGTGTAACCACAGCAATACAGCCTGAAGTACTGACGGTTGGTTGTACTTGACATAACGCTATCATCAAAATCGAATGCCTTTGTGGGTTCTTTCTTTCATATAAGCCACATTTCTATAGACATAGCATATTATATAGTCTGTGGGTACACTACAGTTGTCACAATCCTCTCAGCTATAGAATAATTTGTGTAGTATTCTTACAAGTATTACTATTATAATCATAATGGCAGGACTTCATAACTTCATGTACAATAAGAAGGGGGGCTGGGGGGGAAAATCTTAACAATTTCAATTGTTGAAATAAGATTAATTCTACTAGTTGTTTCTAAAATCTAATAAATATGTAAAGGATGAATATGAAGTAAATATGGCGCATCCTACTCTTGTCCACAGCCCTTCACTTCCCACCACCCCTGTCCCTGCCTATTTTCCTGCTCTGCAATAAATAACAGTTAACAACTGTCCCTACTGCGGATCCATGCACAGATAGTAAGACACACATACAAGACAGACAAAAGCACTATATAGTATATAGTATCCAAGGCCTAAGATGTCTCTGACTGGGTTGTATAACGGAAGATCTGCATGACTGAAAACTGCCAGCATTTTTATAGCACCATGTGCACACACAATCCAGCTCAGAGAGAACTTCTGACCTCCGTCAATCAGCAGCCCTCTGAGAGCATGCTCCTAGGCTGGATCAGAGAACTGCAAATACTATGCGGAGTTCTGACAAATATGTCAGTTTTTGTGATATATCTAATTTAATGCATTCTGGTTCTGTGTACTGTTAATGCTGAGAAACCTATGCAGCCTCCATATATTCCATCTTGTGTGATATCAGTAAGGGTGCACTATATCTGTCAAAAGCATTTACTGGATTTTATCTCCAAAAAGTTCAAAGCATGCTAAACTGATGGCTTTGTCTTACGCATGTTTAATAGCTGGTGTAACCACATCATAAATAAATACAGTTATTCTTTACCTCCAAGCCCAGGCCGTAGTCTGTTGTCATAACCATCAAGCAAACCATCGAGTATTCGGGTAAATATGGTGATATTATCATTGGTGTCTTCTTTGATTGAAGCGGTCGTCATCTGTGAAGTGCTGTATTAACAGAGATGCAAATGCATTATTTTAAGGGCTACTTATCTTCTTAATATTTAATACCAAAATCCTAAATTTTATTACATTCTGCAAGGATGTACAGACACATCTCCCCTAAGCTGTGCATGTCAGCTTGATCTGTTTCTGTCTGCCTGTAGTGTGCACCAATGGTTTAATTTTTTGGATCACTCCTTTTCTAAATATTTGGATCGCTCTTTTTCTAATTTACTTATTCGTTAAGCATTTAATCTGGTAAATTAAAGAATATTTCAAACATATTTGCTCAGTAATTATGATTATGGAATATAATAGAGGCACAATAGACAGGATGGTAATCTACAGCTCTGCATGTAGAGAAGATGAAAAAAAACTGCATAATGTAATAGAGTATAATTAGTGTAATTGGAGTGCATTCATTATGAAAGAACTGTACCTATTAGCAATAGATCGAAAACCTGCATAATCCCCTAATATCATCTTTAAGATACAGTTTGTGCAGTCAGAACTTCACTTAAAAAGATTAGTAGAAGGATTGTGATGCTTACTTACACGTATTTAAATAAAATTCATGAACAAAGACACTTGTATATTGATTTATACAGGCAGTCCCGGGTTACGTACAAGATAGGGTCCAGAGTTTGTTCTTAAGTTGAATTTGTATGTAAGTCTAAACTGTATATTTTAATTGTAGTCCAGCAAAAAAAAACTTTGGCCCCAGTGACAATTGGAGTTTAAACATTTTTGCTGTAGGGACCAAGGATATCAATAAAGCTTCATACAGACACCTTACAGCTGATCATTGCAATCTGGGACTATAGTAAAGCATTCAGAAAGCTTCAGCAGAGGTGTAGAGGGGTCTGTCGTAACTATGGTTGTCTGTAAGTCGGGTGTCTTAGTAGGGGACCGCCTCTAGTTGGAATATGGTGAAAGGTAGATAGAACGGGTGGTAGGTGGGAATGGGATGTTAGGATAGCCCTTTTGGGCTAATCCTCACGTCCAGCTATCCTTTAGAAACTTTAATGCTGATATGCAAATTTTTTTAAGCGCCTACTGGGAGCTAAGGATACTCGGAGGTAAGGTCGCACAACCGTAGGCCTGCGTTCTGCGCATGGCAGAACGCAAGGTATTCGGATGGGGTGCGCAGCTACGAGGAGCTGCGTGCCAAAGATAAATGGTAGGCTACAAGGCTACTGGGGCGTGGATGGAGCCACGCCCCAATAGCCGCTAAAAAAATTTGCATATAGGGCATTATTTGGTTCCTGACATCCAATCTTAGCAAACTGTCTGTAACTAGGGGTTGTCTGTAAGTCGGGTGTCCTTAAAGGGCACCTACCACCATGATTCTACCTATAAATGTAGATTGGGTGGTAGGTGGATGAAAGGGACATGAGGATAGCCCTTTTTTGGGCTAATCCTCACGTCCCGGCTATCCTTTAGTAAACTTTAATGCCCGTATATGCAAATTTTTTTAGCGGCTATTGGGGCGTGGCTACTCCACGCCCCAGTAGCCTTGTAGCCTACCATTTAATCTTTGGCACGCAGCTCCTCGTAGCTGCGCGCCCTCATCCGAATACCGCAGGCCTACGGGTGTGCGACCTTACCTCCGAGTATCCTTAGCTCCCAGTAGCCGCTTAAAAAAATTTGCATATACAGACATTAAAGTTTACTAAAGGATAGCCGGGACGTGAGGATTAGCCCAAAAGGGCTATCCTAACATCCCATTCCCACCTCCACCCTTCTATCTACCTCTTCACCATATTCCAACTAGAGGCGGTCCCCTACTAAGACACCCGACTTACAGACAACCATAGTTACGACAGACCCCTCTGACACCTCTGCTGAAGCTTTCTGAATGCTTTACTATAGTCCCAGATTGCAATGTCAGCTGTAAGGTGTCTGTATGAAGCTTTATTGATATCCTTGGTCCCTACAGCAAAATGTTTAAACTCCAATTGTCACTGGGGCCAAAGTTTTTTTTTGCTGGATCTACAATTAAAATATACAGTTTAGACTTACATACAAATTCAACTTAAGAACAAACTCTGGACCCTATCTTGTACGTAACCCGGGACTGCCTGTATAAATCAATATACAAGTGTCTTTGTTCATGAATTTTATTTAAATACGTGTAAGTAAGCATCACAATCCTTCTACTAATCTTTTTAGTGAAGTTCTGACTGCACAAACTGTATCTTAAAAGATGATATTAGGGGATATGCAGGTTTTCGATCTATTGCTAATAGGTACAGTTCTTTCATAATGAATGCACTCCAATTACACTAATTATACTCTTGTTACATTATGCAGTTTTTTTCATCTTCTCTAACATGCAGAGCTGTAGATTACCATCCTGTCTATTGTGCTCTATTATATTCCATAACTCTAATTACTGAGCAATATGTTTGAAATATTCTTTAATTTACCAGATTAAATGCTTAACGAATAAGTAAATTAGAAAAAGAGCGATCCAAATATTTAGAAAAGGAGTGATCCAAAAAATTAAACCATTGGTGCACACTACAGGCAGACAGAAACAGATCAAAGCTGACATGCACAGCTTAGGGGAGATGTGTCTGTACATCCTTGCAGAATGTAATAAAATTTTAGGATTTTGGTATTAAATATTAAGAAGTAAGTAGCCTTAAAATAATGCATTTGCATCTCGTTAATACAGCACTCACAGATGACGACCGCTTCAATCAAAGAAGACACCAATGATAATATCACCATATTTACCCGAATACTCGATGGTTTGCTTGATGGTTATGACAACAGACTACGGCCTGGGCTTGGAGGTAAAGAATAACTGTATTTATTTATGGATGTGGTTCACACCAGCTATTAAACATGCGTAAGACAAACCATCATTAGCATGCTTTGAACTTTTTGGAGATAAAATCCAGTAAATGCTTTTGACAGATATAGTGCACCCTTACTGATTCACACAAGATGGAATATATGGAGGCTGCATAGGTTTCTCAGCATTAACAGTACACAGAACCAGAATGCATTAAATTAGATATATCACAAAAACTGACATATTTGTCAGAACTTCTGCATAAAGTATTTGCAGTTCTCTGATCCAAGCCTAGGAGCATGCTCTGCAGAGGGCTGCTTGATTGACAGAGGTCAGAAGTCTCTCTGAGCTGGGATTGTGTGTGCACATGGTGCTATAAAAATGCTGGCAGTTTTCAGTCATGGCATATCTTCCTTATACAACCCAGTCAGAGACATCTTAAGGCCTTGGATACTATATACTATATAGTGCTTTTGTCTTGTATGTGTGTCTTACTATTCTGTGCATGGATCCGCAGTAGGGAACAGTTTGTAACTGTTATTTATTGCAGAGCAGGAAAATAGGCAGGGACAGGGGTGTGGGAGTGAAGGCTGTGACAAAGAGTAGATGCGCCATATTTACTTCATATTCATCCTTTACATATTTATTAGTTTAGAAACAACTAGTAGAATTAATCTTATTTCAACAATTGAAATTGTTAAGATTTTCCCCCAGCCCCCCCTTCTTATTGTACATGAAGTTATGAAGTCCTGCCATTATGATTATAATAGTAATACTTGTAAGAATACTACACAAATTTTCTATCACGTGAGAGGATTGTGACAACTGTAGTGTACCCACAGACTATAAATATGCTATGTCTATAGAAATGTGGCTTATATGAAAGAAAGAAACCCACAAAGGCATTCGATTTTGTGATAGCGTTATGTCAAGTACAACCAACCTCAGTACTTCAGGCCTGTAGTTGCTGTGGTTACACGTTGGCCAGGATTAGTTTTAATTAAGCTGGAAAGGCTACTTTTCTCAACAAGTATGACATGTTTGCATGATTACTTAGACTCAGTATAGGCAATGTGACAAAAAGATTGATACTGAACTCATGCTACTATCTGGACATTCATGAAGCCACTGCTATAAATAGGTCTGTCAGATCTCATAAAATGTTTTATACATGCAATCAGAAATCCTAGGGTGATAATTATAAGGCAGGCAAATTCTTCCTGCAGAGAATACAGAAGAGCTTGTGCAGGAGGCCCTTATTTATTGGACAAGGTTTATTGGAGTGTTGTGGACAGCTGTGACACTACATACAATTCAGGCATCTCTCTCATTCTTGAAAAAATAAGCATAGTAAAACATTATGCCAGGAGGGTGTGACAGAGTCAGAATACAAAAAGATAAATCCGAAGACAGTGGCTCAGCTTAGTCTACACTACCTAACTTTTTGTGTATTGTATTGGAACAACTTTTGTTTAATGTATAAAGATGGCTTATGATTTGTTTGCCATGAACAACAGTCATGCTGATGCAATTTTCTGAACGCTTACTTTGTTTTTTGTGTATTGTACATTAGAGCTATGAAAACAATACTGATAAGTATCAGACCGAATAAACTAATTCTATTACTACAGTTGCTTGCTCTCTTTATACTTACAGTATGATCATTATAATTTACTAAGAAGAAAGAAAATGATTATGGTACTGGGGTAATACAAAATTAACTCCTATAGATAGATTTTTGTTTTGCGTAAGAATATTGCAGCCACGACCAAAAGGGTGGCTTGGGAAAACTTAGCAGGAAAAATTGTCCTACGTGGACACATAAACCCATTTGTCACGTAAAATTTAACTTTATTAGTGTATATTAAAGAGAATATGCTCGTCCAAATGTTTAAAAGTTTACAGAGTGTAGATGCGAAATTTATATTTCGGTTGGGTGGACAGGATTTATCAGGCAGCTTGTGGCCACTATGACCCCCAAGGAGGGGGACTGATATTGGAACAGTCCTCAAATAGGAGGTGTACCCGCTATATAACCACGCGTTGGGGACGCCCCACGCTAGGTTAGTATTGGGGCCCCCACGGGATTTTGCGGTCATATGTCAGTAATCCTATAACTGGTTCGGAATTACTTTTCTGCTGGCCAGTAACATCCCTATAGATCGGTCTAGATTGGCTCTGCTGCAGTAAAGTAACTAAGTTACTGATATATTGTCTTATAGTTTTCTATCTAGCTATCCACTGCCTCTGAATTAAAAACTGCCTAATAGCCCCCCCGACATGTTTCGCCACATGCCGTGGCGTCCTCAGGGGGATCGGGGCTATAGTGCGGCACGCCAGATCATTAGTGTCATTTATAGCCTACTGTGTGACGTGATCACTGGGGGCCTGATCCTATCATCCAATGTCAGTAGAGTAAAGTTAGTCACCATTACCAATCAGGCAGGGGCAAGTCCGTAGATCGGCCCCTAGGTACCTCCCTCCTGTCTCCTGATTGGTTTACGGTCGGAGGTGGGGTAGTTACCGGCCCAGTCAGCGTCTGGTCCTGGGACTCGGTCTAGTCTCTCTCCGCCCCCCAGAATGCCTAGTGCGCATGTCAATGGACTTTGCTTTCAGCGCGAGTCCAAATGTCCAGTGCGCATGCCCATGTACTTCGGCTCCACTACAGGTAAGGGCAACTATTTGGCCTGTCAATGGACTTTATTGCGACGGAGGAGTCGATGCGCATGTCAGTGGACTTTGCCTAAATCGTAAGTGGGGCTGATGCGCATATTCATGGACTTAGTCTGATTTGTAAATGGAGATGGAGCGCATGACATTGGACTTAGACTAGATCCTGAGTAGTGATTTATCTTTAGAGTGAAGGGTATAAGGCGCACGTAGTGGCAGACTTAATCTCCAAAGTGAGTAAATCCGTTTTTTCTAAATGGCCATAACGGGTGATCTAAATGATCTAGATGGCCATATCGATAAGTCTAGAAGTTATATGGGTATGTGTAATGGTAGACTTACTCAGATGTGGATGAGATAATCCCCAGTGATCAGTGATACAATTAGAAACCAGTTTTATCCGGTCTATGTGCATAATCTGGTATGCCCCGCGGACGGAGTATACTCTAATTCTGTATATGTCCGATCAATAGAAGCAGTTCTTGTCTGACCAAGGTCTTTGACCTCATACCAGTAGTACATGCTATGTGTTTGTATCTACAAAAATGCTGCATATGTGAAGCCTTCATTAAGGCCCTTAGGGGATAGGGTCCCCAGGCGGTAGATCCATTTTGCTTCAAGTTGTAGGAGCCTCCGATCTAAATCGCCCCTTCTGATCCCAGTTTTTAGACAGTCAATGCCCCAAAATTTGAGTTGTTCCAGATTTCCCTTATGTGTGGATTTCATATGTTTAGTTAGCGTTGTGTCTTTATTAGTTCTTACGGTGCTGAGGTGTGAGGACATCCTCCTCCTCAATTCTTGCACCGTTTTGCCGATGTACATCTTAGGGCAGGTACATTGCGCCACATAAACCACTCCTGTCGATTTACAGTTTATGTAATGTTTGATCTCATATGTGCGCATACCGTCTGAGTCTGAGAAATTCCTCTTTCTAATCATGTGTTTACAAAACGAGCAACCCCCACATGGGTATGACCCTGTTGTTCGGGGTGGTAGCCAGGTGGAATTGGGGGTTCGTTGTTCAGAATAATGACTATGGACCAATAGGTCCTTTAAATTCTTTCCCCTACGGTAGGTTATTGAGGGGTATGTGGTCAATACCGGTTGGATGTCCTCATCTGCGGTCAGTAAGGGCCAGTATTTTTGAAGGATGTCAGAGACCTGTTTGTTATATCCGTCAAAAGTGCCAATGCACCTGATAGACCTCTGTGTTTCCCGATTTTCCCTGTATCCTAAGAGGTTTTCCCTTTTGGTGTGTTTTGCTTTATGATAGGCCCTATGCAGGGTCTTTTTGGGGTATCCTCTACATGTGAAACGTCGATACAGTTCACCACACTCCGTTTCAAAATCCACTTCTGTTGAACAGTTCCTCCTGGCACGGAGGTACTGGCCAACTGGGATACCCCTCTTGAGGGGTTCTGGATGCCAGCTATGCCAGTTTAGCAGGCTATTGGTTGAAGTTTCTTTCCTGAAGATGGATGTTTGTAAGAAGCCCTGTTCATCTTTTTTAATAGTTAGGTCCAGAAAGCAAATTTGATCATGGTGAATTTCTGAAGTGAAATGCATCCCTATCGTGTTGTTGTTGAGGTGTTCAACAAATTGTTTGAAGACGTCCCTGGTCCCCTCCCACAGGATCAGGACGTCGTCAATGAATCGTCCCAATAATAAATGTGTTTAGTGAATCTGATAAGGCGTCGGAGAGACAATAGAAGCTTCCCACACCCTAGAAAAATATTTGCGTATGTTGGTGCGCAGATCGTCCCCATGGCGGTACCCTTCACCTGATGGTAGAAGGTACGCCAAAGAGAAAGTAATTGTGGGTTAACAAGAAGTGCAGCAGTGATGAAGTAAGAAGTGATTGTGTTTCTTAAAATTGGACACCTTTTGTGCTCAAAAAGTAGTTTACAGCCTTCAGGGCCAGGTTATGTTGAATGTTACTATAGAGGGCTTCACATCCAAACTTGCAAGGTAAGTATCCTTAGATACCATTACTCCCTGTAATTTGGTGATGAATCCTTGTATCCTGCAAGTAGGATGGCAAGGAGGAGACAAAAGGACGGAGAAGTTGTCAATGTATTCACTAATCCCTTGTGTGAGGCTATCGGAGCCGGACACGATCGGTCGTCCAGGGACGTTTAACTTCTTGTGCACTTCGGAGTGCATAGTAATGTCGGGGTATCGTTGGTTCTTATGGACAGGTTATTTTTAAATTCGTTTAGAGATTAAATTCTCCTCTAGGGCCAGTCAACAAATCCGATAGTTCCGAACAAACTTGTCCGTTGGGTCACTATCAGTGGTTTATGTGTGTTGGTGTCAGCCAGAAGGCGTTTCACCATGTCACATAATAACCGTCTGTCCATTTAGTACTGTGTTCCCCCCTTGCGGAGGGTTTGAACACAATACCCCTCCAAGGTCAATCAAATCATCCAAAGCTATGCGGTTCATCATTGCTCATGTTCGAGGCTACCGTTTAGATTGGGTGGATTTTTTCTAGGTCCCTGGTGACCATGTTTACAAATGCCTCTATAAGTGGATATTTGGAGAATAGTGGTTTGTACTTTGCATTTTGGCTTTAGGTTTGTCAGTGGTGGTGAGATGTCAATGGTTGTCACTATTTTCTTGTGCGAGATTTGGAGGAGTTGCTCAATCCTTTCGTCATTATGTTAGTATCGGTTTCCTGTTGCGCATGAAATTTGTGCAAAGCGATCTTAAGGGCAAATAGATTTATATCCTTAATCCATGAGAACCTGTCAAAACTAGGTACTGGGGTAAAGGATAAACCCTACGAAGTACTGACATTGTTTTGTCTTGTAAGTTCATATTTCGACAGGTTATCAATAGTTTATCTTTTTGATTTGTATAAAGACATCTTTTTATTTCCCATTGTAGCCCCACTTGTCCCTGTCTCTTAGGGTCATGTTGGGCATTGCTCCTAAAAAAGGAGTCGTCGGGAGAGGCGGTGTGAAGGATTCCTTTGTATTCCGCCTGAACTGGAATTGGTGTAGTTACCAGGAAGGGGGGATCGTTATGTATGTACCCGGTCCTCCCGTAAGGTTCACATGTGAGGTTACTGGAGTGATAATAGGGGTACCCCTTGTGTGGAGTGGTGAGGGGTGAGAGGAGATGGGTTGTTACCCACAATTACTTCTCTTTGGCGGGTACCTTTTACCATCAGGGTGAAGGGTACGCAATGGGGACGATCTTGCGCACCAAATACTCAAAAATTTTTCTAGGGTGGTGGGAAGCTTCTATTGTTTCTCGACGACCTTATTCAGATTCACTAAACACATTATTTATTGGGGAAGATTCATTTGACGACGTCCTGATCCTGTGGGAGGGGACCAGGGACGTCTTCAAACAATTGTTGAACACCTCAACAACAACACGATAGGGAGCATTTCACTTCAGAAATTCACCATGATCAAATTTGCTTTCTGGACCTAACTATTAAAAAGATGAACAGGGCTTCTTACAAACATCCATCTTCAGGAAAAAACTTCAACCAATAGCCTGCTAAAACTGGCATAGCTGGCATCCAGAACCCCTCAAGAGGGGTATCCAGTGGCCAGTACCCCGTGCCAGGAGGAACTGTTCAACAGAAGTGGATTTTGAAACGGAGTGTGGTGAACTGTATCGACGTTTCACATGTAGAGGATACCCCAAAAGACCCGCATAGGGCCTATCATAAAGCAAAACACCACCAAAGGGAAAAACCTCTTAGGATACAGGGAAAATCGGGAGGAAACACAGGGTCTATCAGGTGCATTGGCACTTTTGACGGATATAACAAACAGGTCCTGACATCCTTCAAAATTACGGCCCTTACTGACGCCGCAGATGAGGACATCCAACCGGTATTGACCAATACCCCTCAATAACCTCCGTAGGGGAAAGAATTAAAGAGACCTATTGGTCCATAGCATTATTCTGAACAACGAACCCCCAATCCACCTGGCTACCACCCCGAACAACAGGGTCATACCCATGTGGGGGTTGCTCGTTTTGTAACAAATGATAGAAAGGGAATTTCTCAGACTCAGACGGTATGCGCACATATGAGATCAAACATTACATAAACGTAAATCGACAGGAGTGGTTATGTGGCGCAATGTACCTGCTAAGGTACATCGGCAAAACGGTGCAAGAATTGAGGAGGAGTGATGTCCTCACACCTCAAGCACCGTAAGAACTAATATAAAGACACAACGCTTACTAAACATATGAAATCCACACATAAGATGAAATCTGGAACAACTCAAATTTTGGGGCATTGACTGTCTAAAACTGGGATCAGAAGGGGCGATTTAGATCGGAGGCTCCTACAACTTGAAGCAAAATGGATCTACCGCCTGGGGACCCTATCCCCTAAGGGCCTTAATGAAGGCTTCACATATGCAGCATTTTTGTAGATACAAACACATAGCATGTACTACTGGTATGAGGTCAAAGACCTTGGTCAGACAAGAACTGCTTCTATTGATCGGCATATACAGAATTAGAGTATACTCCGTCCGCGGGGCATACCAGATTATGCACATAGACCGGATAAAACTGGTTTCTAATTGTATCACTGATCACTGGGGATTATCTCATCACATCTGAGTAAGTCTAACCATTACACATACCCATATAACTTCTAGACTATCGATATGGCATCTAGATCATTTATTAGATCACCGTTATGGCCAATAGAAAAAAACGGATTTACTCACTTTGGAGATTAAGTCTGCCACTACGTGCCGCCTTATACCCCTCACTCTAAAGATAAATCACTACTCAGGATCTAGTCTAAGTCCAATGTCATGCGCTCCATCTCCATTTACAAATCAGAATAGTCCATGAATAGCGCATCAGCCCCACTTACGATTTAGGCAAAGTCCACTGACTGCGCATCGACTCTCCGTCGCAATAAGTCCATTGACAGGCCAAATAGTTGCCCTTACCTGTAGTGGAGCCGAAGTACATGGGCATGCGCACTGGACATTTGGACATCGCGCTGAAAGCAAAGTCCATTGACATGCGCACTAGGCATTCCGGGGGGCGGAGGAGACTAGACCGAGTCCCAGGACCAGACGCTGACTGGACCGGTAACTACCTCACCTGACCGGTAAACCAAACAGGAGGGACAGAGGGAGGGGTACCTAGGGGCCGATCTACGGACTTGCCCCTGCTGATTGGTAATGGTGACTAACTTTACTCTACTGACATTGGATGATAGGATAGGCCCCCAGTGATCACGTCACACAGTAGGTCTATAATGACACTAATGATCTGGCGTGCCGCCACTATAGCCCCGATCCCCTGAGGACGCACGGCATGTGGCGGAAACATGTCGGGGGGCTATTAGGCAGTTTTTAATTCAGAGGCAGTGGATAGCTAGATAGAAAACTATAAGACAATATATCAGTAACTTAGTTATTTACTGCAGCAGAGCCAATCTAGACGATCTATAGGAGTTACTGGCAGCAGAAAAGTTTAATTCAGACCAGAGTTCATAGGGTTACTGACAATGACCGCAAAATACCGTGGGGGCCCCCAATACTAACCTAGCGTGGGGCGTCCCCACCGCGGTTATAGCGGGTACACCTCCCTATTTGAGGACTGTTTCCAATATCAGTCCCCCTCCTTGGCGGGTCATAGTGGCCACAAGCTGCCTGATAAATCCTGTCCACCCAACCGAAATATAAATTCTAGCATCTACACTCTGTAAACTTTTAAACATTTGGACGGAGCAATCATCTTTTAATATACACTAATAAAAGTTAAATTTTACGTGACAAATGGGTTTATGTGTCCACGTAGGACAACTTTTTTCTGCTAAGTTTTCCCAAGCCACCCTTTTGTGTCGTGGCTGCACTATTCTTCACGCAACACAAAAATCTATCATATAGGATGTTATAATTTTGTATTTACCCCAGTACCATAATCATTTTCTCTGTCTTCTTATGTAAATTAAATGATCATACTGTAAGTATAAAGAGAGCAAGCAACTGATGAGTAATAGAATTAGTATTATTCAGGTCTGATACATTATCAGTATTTGTTTTCATAGCTCTAATGTACAATACACAAAAAACAAAGTAAGCGTTCAGAAAATCTGATCAGCATGCTGTTTGTTCATGGCAAACAAAATCATAAGCCATCTTTATACATTAAACAAAAGTTGCTTCCAATACAATACAAATACAAAGTAGTGTAGTGTAGACTAAGCTGAGCCACTGTCTTCGATTTATCTTTTTGTATTTGATCCTGTTCACACTCTCCTGGCATAAATGTTTACTATGCTTATTTTTTCAAAGAATGAGAAGAGATGCCTGAATTGTATGTAGGTCACAGCTGTCCACAACACTCCAATAACCTTGTCCAATAAAAAAGGGCCTCCTGAACAAGCTCTGCTGTATCTCTGCAGGAAGAATTTGCTGCCTTATAATTATCACCTAGGATTTCTGATTGCATGTATAAAACATTTATGAGATCTGACAGACCTATTTATAGCAGTGGCTTATGAATGTTCAGATAGTAGCATGGATTCAGTATCATCTTTTTGTCACATTGCCTATACTGAGTCGTAATAATGCAAAACAGTCATTACTGTGAGAAAGTAGCCTTTCCAGCTTAATTAAAACTAATCCTGGCCAACGTGTAACCACAGCAACTACAGGCCTGAAGTACTGAAGGTTGGTGTACTTGACATAACGCTATTCATCAAAATCGAATGCCTTTGTGGGTTTCTTTCTTTCATATAAGCCACATTCTATAGACATAGCATATTTATATGTCTGGGGTACACTACAGTTGTCACAATCCTCTCAAGTCTATAGAATAATTTGTGTAGTATTCTTACAAGTATTACTATTGATAATCATAATGGCAGTGACTTCATAACTTCATGTACAATAAGAAGGTGGGGGCTGGGGAAAATCTTAACAATTTTACAATTGTTGAATAAGATTAATTCTACATAGTTTGTTTCTAAACATCATTAAATATGTAAAGGATAGAATATGAAGTAAATATGGCGCATCCTACTCTTGTCCACAGCCCTTCACTTCCCACCACCCCTGTCCCTGCCTATTTTCCTGCTCTGCAATAAATAACAGTTAACAACTGTCCCTACTGCGGATCCATGCACAGAATAGTAAGACACACATACAAGACAGACAAAGCATATATAGTATATAGTACTCAAGGCTTTAAGATGTCTATGACTGGGTTGTATAAGGAGATATGCCAGACTAAAACTGCCAGCATTTTATAGCAACCATGTGCACCACACAATCCCAGCTCAGAGAGACTTCTGACCTCTGTCAATCAAGCAGCCCTCTGCAGAGCATGCTCCAGGCTTGGATCAAGACTGCAAATACTTTATGGCAGAAGTTCTGACAAATATGTCAGTTTTTTGTGATATATTAATTTAATGCAATTCTGGTTCTGTGTACTGTTAATGCTGAGAAAACCTATGCAGCCTCCATATATTCCCCTCTGTGTGCATCAGTAAGGGTTGCACTCATATCTGTCAAAGCATTTACTGGATTTATCTCCAAAAAGTTCAAAGCATGCTAAACTAGATGGCTTTGTCTTACGCATGTTTAATAGCTGGTCGTAAACCACATCATAAATACATACAGTATATTCTTTACCCTCCAAGCCAGGCCGTAGTCGTGTTCATACCCATCAGACAAACCATCGAGTAGTATTCGGGTAAATATGGTGATATTATATTGGTGTCTTCTTTGATGAAGCGGTCGTCATCTGTGGAAGTGCTTATTAACAGAGATGCAAATGCATATTTTAAGGGCATACTTATCTCTCTAATATTTAATACCAAAATCCTAAATTGTTATACATTCTGCAGGATGTACAGACACATCTCCCCTAAGCTGTGCATGTCAGCTTTGACCTACGTTTCTGTCTGCCTGTAGTGGTCACCAATGGTTGTATATTTTTTGGATCACTCCTTTTAATATTTGGATCGCTTTCTTTTTCATTTCCTTAGTGTTAAGCATTTAATCTGTAAATTAAAGAATATTTCAAACATATTTGCTCAGTAATTATGATTATGGAATATAATAGAGGCACAATAGACAGGATGGTAATCTACAGCTCTGCATGTTAGAGAAGATGAAAAAAACTGCATAATGTAATAAAGAGTATAATTAGTGTAATGGAGTGCATTCATTATGAAAGAACTGTACCTCTTAGCATAGATCGAAAACCTGAATAATCCCAATATCATCTTTAAGATACAGTTTGTGCAGTCAGAACTCACTTAAAGATTTAGTCAGAAGGATTGTGGATGCTTACTACACGTATTAATAAAATTCATGAACAAAGACACTTGGTAATTGATTTATACAGGCAGTCTCCGGGTACGTAGAAGTAGGGTCCAGAGGTTGTTCTTAAGTTGAATTTGTATGTAGTCTAAACTGTATATTTTATATTGTAGATCCCGACAAAAAAAAATTTTGGCCCCATGACATTGGAGTTTAAACAGTTTTTGCTGTAATGGGACCAAGGATTATCAATAAAGCTTCATTACAGACACCTTACCGCTGATCATTGATCTGGGACTATAGTAAAGCATTCAGAAAGCTTCAGCAAGGGTTCAGAGGGGTCTGTTCTGTAACTATGGGTTGTCTGTAAGTCGGGTGTCCTTAAGTAGGGGACGCCTCTAGTTGGAAATGGTGAATAGGTGAAACGGGGGGAGTGGTGATGATGGGATTTAGGATAGCCCTTTTTTGGCTAATCCTCACGTCCCAGCTATCCTTTAGTAAATTTTAAGCCTGTTATGCAAGATTTTTTAAGCGCCTACTGGAGCTAAGGAACTCGGAGGGTAAGGTAGCACCACCGTAGGCCTGCGTTCTGCGCATGCGCAGAACGCAAGGTATTCGGATGGGGGTGCGCAGCTACGAGGAGCTGCGTGCCAAAGAGTAAATGGGTAGGCCTACAAGGCTACTGGGGCGTGGAGTTAGAACCACGCCCCAATAGCCGCCACTAAAAAATTTGCAATATACGGGCATTAAAGTTACCTAAAGATAGCCGGGACGTGAGGATTAGCCCAAAAAAGGGCTATCCTCAGTCCCGCTTCATCCACTACCACCAATCTACATTTATAGGTAGAATCATGGTGGTAGGTGTTTAAGGACACCCCACTACAGACAACCCCTAGTTACAGACAGCAGTTGCTAATATTGGAAATGTCGGAACCAAATAATTATTCTAATATTAAGAATGCAATACATCATGTCTATTTTAGTGTATCTCTAGCTCCGGCCTGAATGGAAACCACTAGAAGAGGAATTTACATGGTTAACTCCAAGGATATGTCTGGGTTGTCACATTGGCATTCCAATTTAATTGAAACTTTAGGCCCACATATACAAGCCCTGCACCAGTTTTTGTCTGACTTGCACATCTTTTTAGTGCAAACGGCTTACAATGTATTTATAAAGCACTATACCCAACACAACAGAAATTCACACTGAAAGGGGCGTTCTGGTGCCAGTCGGACCATGTGCCACATTTATATCATGGATCATGACACAGAATTCTGTTGCATGCCCTATGTTAAAGGTGCACCAAAAAAGTGGTGCACTCTGTCTGGCAATGTAAAGAGGACGCCAGATTTAGGATTAAGGTGTACCTAGTGCAGTTTGCACTGTTTTTGATCAGTGTGGGCCAATCTGTATGTTATTTTATGTGAGCATAGAGGAGTTTATTGGATAATTGTATAACTTTTATTAATACAACAACAAAATTGTTGCTATAGTGTAATACCATTTAAGGTTATTATAATGGAGTGCAGGACAGAGTGTTCAAAAATCGTTGGAACATTATATGAGGTTGGTTAGATTGGTGTCCAAGAACCCAGGTTTGATGCATAGTTGAAAAAGGGTACAAGAATCATTGGGGTGAATTTATCTGGCAGCAAAAGTTCTGACAAAGCCTATTTTTTTAATTCTTGGTCTAATAAGGCAACATTTCCATAATATTTAATGTTTTACACTGCTTATCCAACCGTTGGGTGGAAAGATGGGTATGGTTGTCGCTCGCCAATGTAAGTGTAAAATATTGCATCAATCTTATCTCGGGGGTTGGAATGTAGACACTAACATTCTCCCATTTCATTGGAAAATGCAGAAATAACTTAAAAGAAACCTGTCACCGTAACTGAAACCAAAATTTCTCTCCAAATATCTTTGGTTAATAAGACAAAAATGTGACTACATTCTATCACACTTCAGAGTAGCTAACTTTATTTGGCACTACTAAAAAACAATTTACCAATAAATGGCTTATCCATTGGAGAGGTCAATGCTATAAGATCTTATAAACACAACTTTGGTGCTCCTGCATGTAGCGCATAGCAGGAAGTGTCAGTGGCACTGTAACACTTGCTGGAGCTGTCTCTTTCTGTCCTGTGTGTACCCCCTACAGAACACCGCTGCTCTCAGATAATCGCCAGGGGCATTTTATATTAATTTTGCAAATTTGCTTCGCATTTAAAGACATCTACTGCCAGATTTACTGGTGGTATAGACGTCCCCACTGTCATGCTTGTTACCTTAGGGAGTACGAGGCACTGTTTTTTATCTTCTTTAAGGTCGTCCGTTTGTTCAAGAAATCAATTTTATAAAAAATATGGTAAGAGACGGAGGGCTCCAGCTTACGTTCAGCCTAGGCCACTAATCAATTATGCTTCGCCATCCCATTAGCTGCCTTGTGAAGAAGCCTTATGAAATTAAAGTTTCCAGAAAGCCATAAAATGTGCATGTGGCAATTACATACTGTTGATATTTAGCAAAGTACAGGGATTAGCCTTCCCATTTTTTAATGCTCAAACCTTCCACAAATGCCAATATCAATCTTCTAAAGCACTCCTGCCGAATGTGTGAGCCAGATAAAACCTAATGTGTATCATTTGCTGATGCAAGTTCGCCATCTGTAACTCAAGTATGAACCAGATTAATATCACTAACACACTGTAGCAAATCCTTAACTCTGTTACAGGAGAAACAGCTAAGTTCCAGGCAAAGACTTCCTGACGAATGGTAATGTTAGCGTGTGGTTAATTGTTTTGAATATTCAATCCCTCTGGGATCTGATGTGCTACTTTTATATTTTTTAACAAGAGCACATACTAAAAATCATCCATATTAACAGATGTTTGAATATTATTTTGCTATTCCTTTGTGATTTATTTTTGAGATATCTTAATGTTTCAAGGTCGATATTATTATTCAAAAAATCATATGAAAATAATAATGCAAGATTTCAACTTTTTGAAAAATAATAATCCATAATTTTTTGTGACTTAAAGTCTTTTTAAAATAACGAAGCAGATTTAGTAAGCACGATTTTAGTAAGTTCAGACTATCAATCTCTTATAAGGCCTGATTTACTGGACTTTTGATGGCTTTCATAGTGATGTTGCTTCACTTCCTAAGATCAGAAATTTATTTGGAAGCTATTTTGGCCATTTCACATAAAAGAATCGGGATATCTGAGGTATCCAATACTACTTATTCCAAATAAATAAACTTGAGGGAGATTCCTCCCTTTAAAAACTTTGGTGATTTTCTGTATACAGAGCTAATCGGGTCAGCTTCAACTTAACAAATTGTACATCCCATGAGATATTAATATTCCATTGCCTGGTGGAAAATAATTATTTGCACGATTTTCTTGTGGCTCTGTTTTTACTAATGTATCAACTACTGTCAGTACTCTGATTTTGAGACTACTTGCGTGGACCGCTTGACTTGTTTAGTGAGGGACCCATATCTTCTTTCTGTTGTACAACCGTGGCTTGTTTCGATGATCTGCCTGCTGCCCTCAAACACCCTCTGCTTTACTAACATTGCTTGTACACTGTTTTCGTGACTGTGACATGCTGAAATGAGTTCAGATGAGTTTGGACTTTTTAGATCCCCTGAAGTCGCACTGTGTTCTGTGGTCCACATACACTGGCTAGCTGTCCACCCAGGGACCACTAAGAGCTAGTGATCTCCACAGGTGAATACAATCCTGAAACTTGTAAAGGTAAGAGTAAGTGACTAACACTCTCAGGATGGCTTAGGTAACAACCGGAACATGGATTTAGCATCAATATTATATTTGTCTGTGTTTCAATTGTAGCTAGCCGGACTGATTGAAAATGCATTTATATTCTAGGTTTGGAGCTTGACTGGCTGCTTGAGGTCGATCTGCACAGTTACATGGCTCTCCAGTCCAGCTATTAAATATAAATTCCTTCTGTATTGAAAGCACTGACATCACGTTTTGCTACCCAGAATCTCAAAGGCTCCTACCTAACACTGCCTCCTTTGCTCTTCAAACACCTAAACATTTGGCAGATGACATTAGCTCGGATGGATTGGACATGGAATCATGAGTGAATAGTTTGATGGCTTGACCAGCGACTGATGTGGTGTGGACCAGACATTGATATAGTGCTTATTAGCGGTTGCCTGTTATAACTAGGGTACCCACCCCAGTTTATGCCCAACAGTAAATCTCAAGCACCAACACTACCATGTGTTGACACGTATGCTCCCTACGCATGCTCCTCTATTCCCAACCCAGTTGTGTTGGTTGATAAGACCCATCTGTGCCATAACATCACAACGTCTTTGTATTTTGGTTGTGTTCAATATATCGTATATATCAGCAATATAAGGAGTGACTTCACTTTAACTTTTACTGCTGACCTAAACCTGTAGATGAAGCTGTCTAAAGCTCAATGGGGCATCCTTCCCAGGGGATACATTATGAAAAACATCTCCCTGTGTCCTTGGTATAGTATATGTGCCTAATTCGTATAAATTAATTAAGACTATATTCCCTTAAGGCTCAAAATGGGACTTTCATGAGAGATAAACGATATGCAAGTATTTATGACGCACTTCTTTTGCGTGGGTTATTTATTTGTCCAGACAGTAGTTTCTCTTTAATTAGGTCTTCAAGCTAAGCCATATTCTTTTCCTCATTCAGCACGTAAAACAAGACATCTGAATATGGAGAATGATCAAAACACTAGACAGCTACGATTGAGAGGCTATCGGTAAAAAGTGAAAAAAGAGGAAAAGTGATGACTAAATTAGGATAAGACATACCTTCTGTCTTGAATTAGTTTCCCCATTTGGAAAGTATAAATAGAAGAGCCGAAATGGGCAATGAGGAAATTTTATTGAGTGAATAAAAAACATTGGAAGAAGTATGAGGAAGATGACAGCAGGCGACCTATTAGCATTGGATCGCTATAGTTATGCTTTCTGATGATCAACAACTCACCTCCGATTTCTGTCCTGCAACTTATGCATCCGTTCCTACTCCCAATCAACACCTGCTCGACTTACATACGGACCCCTAGTACAAATGGACCTGGAAGTTTGTAATTAATTTACTTTTTGCCTTAGGACAACAATAACAGCTATGATAGTTATCACAGAGGTTCTGTAAGGTGAAGATTTATTGTTATCCTGGTTCTGTATGACAAGTCCAAACATTTTACAAAGAAAATTTGCCCCTAATCTCAAAAGATACCCATTTAAGTCAAGATGTTCAGGGAACTTTACGTGATTATTTTTTTTGTGATATTCATTTAGAATAATGTTGTATTTGTATTTTTGGACTTGGCCCGACTGCCACTGACTTGAAACATCGTGGCATTGGTTTCGAGTCAGCCATTGCTATAGTTTGCTTTGCTTCTCCATGCTAATTGCCTAAGTGAGCATGGCAGAAGCAGTTTATAATTGTTTCTCCATTCTGCCGTCTCACGCTAGGATCTTAAGGCTAGTGCGTTAGGGACATAGAGCAAGCACTGCCGTGATTCTATAGAGTCCAAGTTCTGTAGGGGTTATCAGAATAGTTGGTCAAACATTCTGCCCTCCACAGGGGGTCATTTCCCCCTGAAACTGGGGCTCTTATGATACCCTACTATAGGTAAAAACAAGAAGTAAAAACCAGAAACATGTTAAAAACAGAAAAGATAAAAATGTGAAATGTCCCACATAATTAAAAATTATGTACACTCTAAAATTTAATTCTAAGATATTTTGTTGAGTGTCATTTTAAAATGACAAATACCTGATATATACAAAAATATATATTTTTCTCCGATTAACATAAAAAAAAAAAATCACAAAAAAACTGAAAAAATATTTTCTCCATATGAACTCCAAAAAACATAATATTGTATATATGTATTTTTAATCATATATAGTCACCAATAATGCAGCAAAACTTTAAGGTATTGCACATAAAAGTGTGGTTATGGCCTAACAGTGTAACCGTTCATTTCAAAAACGTTGTACGGGGCGGTAATTTAAGCCTGTTCCAGTTGGATTAGTTACCTATCTTGTCTTTCTCTGTATTCTGCCGATTCCCCTAGATGGTGTGATTCTCATATGGCCATTACTATGACATTCCGTCTTCATAAAGAAACTGAGACCACAGAGGAAGGACAACCCATCCCCTTCGCCTGCACACGCTGATCACCTCACTTTCACCTGACTCCATCTGATACCTCATCTCCTCCGCTCACACGATTACTCATGGTCATGCTGCAAGCAGTCATATGCAGAGAGAAAGCCTCCTATGTAGTAACACCTAAACCAAACTCTCTCCCCTCAGTTCCCTTCACTTGTGATAAGCTAATAAATCCACACATACAGGAACTGCAGCCCCCTCCCCCATCACTACACGGACGAAGAAAGTGACAGGACACTCTCCAAGTCTTCATGCTGGTTCCTCATGTGGCTGTGCTGAGTGTAGATAAATAGATTGGAGATAAATAGTAAGAATTTTATTAAATAGAATTTTTAATAAATTGGTAAAATTTTTTGGTGTTCAGAATGACGGTTTACACTTTAAAACAAGGTATGCCGCAGTAGTTATGAAAGCTTTTTAACACATGCTCAGATAGTTGCTTAATAAGTTGTTTTTGTTGTTGTCGTTATAATTATTGTATTTGGTGGGTGGAATAGAGACATTTTTAAATAGTTTGGGTTTGGTTTTTTATAGCAATGATTGTAAAAGATGTTTTGGGAAGGTATAACAAAGGAGGAGAGCCACTCTGCCTAAAACCACTAAATATAAAAATTTTCTTCTTGAAAGTGTGGGGGGGTGGGGGTGCCAAACGCTGAACCCAAAATTGCCTTATGTCGGGGACCGGACCCGCAATGTTTCGTGGGACCCAAACATTTGCAGTTTGGGTACACTCATTCTCTACTATTCTCCTGTCATTACATCATAGCCATAGTGTTAACCAGGAAGTTTGAGCCATAGTGGTTAACCCAGGTGAGCCTTCTCTGTAAAACATGTGAGCTAATGTACCCACCAGTGACCCCCACAATCAATGATAGCATCATCAAGGAGCGTGAGGGATCCATGGCTATGACAGCCTCTAAGACCATTAGGCTGTATCGTGTCACGCCATTTATTACCAATGGCAATTGCACATTGTAATAGATGACATGAAAATCCCCAATACTGCCATACTGAGTGTGGCAGCTATAGTAGGATAATCAGACAAACCAAGGGTTAGTTTGTTAAGTACCCAAGGGTTTAGTTTAAAAGAAACCTAAAAATAGAACCCCCCTTTCCCTAGAACTGATATAGTAAACAGTTTTAAAAATCATAAACAGTAGTATTGCCGCTTCCCAAAATGTCAGCTCTATCAAAAATACAATAACGCCTTTTACTAGCATTTCAACCGTAACAAAAGTAGAGCCCAAAGTCAAAAAAAAAATTTGAAAAATATAAAAAATTCAATTTAAAAAGTGATCAAAAAGCCAAACAGTCCTCAAAATGGTTAGCACTGAAAACTTCATCAAAGTTTTGCAATAAAATTACACCACAAAAAAGCTTCTGTACACTAGATGAAAAAGGTATTATGCTAGAACATGGCAAAATAACGGGATTTTTCTTTTGTACATGAGGGACCTTAATTTTTTTTGTAAACTTTTGTAAAACCGCCCAAAGAAATATGAAAAAAGACATGTTCATTTGGGGTCGTGTAACAGTGAAAGTAGAAAATCACAAGCACCAAAGAAAATGGGGGGGCAAGGGGGCGGGCAAGTACATTTTTTTGCACCAATTTCATGTATTGAAAGGTTTTTCCTGCTTCCCAGTACACGGCATGGAAGATAAAATACTTGTCACTATTGAAGTGTAATTTCTTATGTAAAAAAACAAGCCCGCCACAGGTCTTTACATGGAAAAAATATGGAAAAAAAAAAGTTATGGATTTTGAAGGAAGAGAAGAAGAAGTGAGAAATGAAAAACCACAACAATGACAAAGGTCTGTAGTAAGGGTCGTAAACACCCAACACACAGTGCGGGCCATTGTATATACTTTATACACCTAGATAGACTCCACTACCCTCCTGCGTATGTGCTCTTGTGATTATTATACTCTACTCCCAGAGAGATTTATTAAAGGCCAACGCCACTTTAATAAATCTGAAAAGCAGCACGAAGCTCCAAAAGCAGTCATAGAACTATTGCAAAGGGTTTGCCTATAATAAATTCCTTCATAGAGTCTAGAAGAACCTGCTGAACACGGGAGATTAAATACATGTGTTGAGGGAAGGGAAGGAAAAGGAAAATTTTAAGTTTAGTTCATACAATTGAGGCGAAAACGACATTTCATGTTTTTTCCCATAATTGCTTCCTAATTACTAGCAAGTATAGAGGTAGTGTCTATGTTGGCCATACATTTTCCCTTTAGCAGCTGGCATGGAAAGTTTAGTGTTTAGTATACATAATGGCACTCAAAATGATAAGCATCTGACAATGTTAAACATGGGTAGACTAGAGCCCCCAAATTATGGTTTAAATCCAGGTGCTACAATTTTCCAAAGCAGGGGGGACCAAAACCATTTGCACAGAAATCACAAACTGGAGGTAACAGTGGTCACCTACATCGAATTTGAGGATTAGGATTGACCAAGCCAAAAGAGGAAAAAGATTGCAAAAATAGTCTCAAAAACATCCATACTGATTTCCCTGTATCCTAAGAGGTTTTTCCTTTTGGTGTGTTTTTGCTATGATAGGCCCTAGCAGGGTCTTTTTGGGGTATCCTCTACATGTGAAATCGATACAGTTCCACACTCCGTTTCAAAATCCACTTCTGTTGAACAGTTCCTCCGGCACGGAGGTCTGGCCAACTGGGATACCCCTCTTGAGGGGTTTTGGATGCCAGCTATGCCAGTTTAGTAAGGCTATTGGTTGAAGTTTCTTTCCTGAGATGGATGTTTGTAGAGGTCCTGTTCATCTTTTTTATAGTTAGGTCCAGAAAGCAAATTTGATCATGGTGAATTCTGAAGTGAATGCATCCCTATCGTGTTGTTGTTGAGGTGTTCAACAATGTTTGAAGACGTGCCTGGTCCCCTCCCACAGGATCAGGACGTCGTCATGAATCTTCCCCAATAAATAATGTGTTTTAGTGAATCTGATAAGTCGTCGAGAAGACAATAGAAGCTTCCCACCACCCTAGAAAAATATTTGCGTATGTGGTGCGCAGATCGTCCCCATGCGGTACCTCTTCACCCTGATGGTAAAAGGTTACCGCCAAGAGAAAGTAATTGTGGGTAACAACCCATCTCCTCTCAAGCCCCTCACCACCCAGCTACAAGGGGGTACCCCTATTATCACTCCAGTAACCTCACCATGTGAACCTTACGGGAGGACCGGGTACATACAATACGATCACTCCCCTTCTGGTAACTACGACCAATCCAGTTCAGGCAGGAACACAAAGGAACCCTTCACAACCGCCTCTCCCGACGACTCCTTTTTTAGGAGCAATGCCCAACATGGCCCTAAGAGACAGGGACAAGTGGGGCTACAATGGGAAATAAAAGAGGATGTCTTCATACAAAATCAAAAAGATAAACTTGTGATAAACCTGTCGAAATATGAACTTAACAAGACACAAATGTCAGTACTTCGTAAAGGTTTATCCTTTACCCCAGTACCTAGTTTTGACAGGTTCTCATGGATTAAGGATATAAATTTATTTGCCCGTAAGATCGCTTTGCACAAATTTCATGCGCAACAGGAAACCGATACTAACATGAATGACGAAAGGATTGAGCAACTCCTCACAGATCTCGCACAAGAAAATATAGTGACACCAAGTGACATCTCACCACCACTGACAAACCTAAAGCCAAAATGCAAAAGTACACCACTATTCTCCCAATACCCACTTATAGAGGCATTTGTAAACATGGTCACCAGGGACCTAGAAAAAATCCAACCCAATTCTAAACGGGTAGCCTCGAACATGAGCAATGATGAACGCATAGCTTTGGATGATTTGATGACCTTGGAGGAGGTAGTGTTCAAACCCTCCGACAAGGGGGGGAACACAGTACTGATGGACAGACGGGATTATGTGGACATGGTGAAACGCCTCTTGGCTGACACCAACACATATAAACCACTGATGAGTGACCCAACGGACAAGTTTGTACAGGAACTATCGGATTTGTTGACTGGAGCCCTAGAGGAGAATTTAATTTCTAAGGACGAATTCAAATACCTGTCCATAAAGAAACCAACGATACCGACATTCTATGCACTCCCGAAGGTGCACAAGAAAGTTAAACCGGTCCCTGGACGACCGATTGTGTCCGGTTCCGATAGCCTCACACAAGGGATTAGTGAATACATTGACAAACTTCTACGCCCCTTTGTCTCCTCCTTGCCATCCTACTTGCAGGATACAAAGGATGTCATCACCAAATTACAGGGAGTAATGGTATCTAAGGATACTTACCTTGCAAGTTTGGATGTGGAAGCCCTCTATAGTAACATTCAACACAACTTGGGCCTGAAGGCTGTAAACTACTTTTTGAGCACAAAAGGTGTCCAATTTAAGAAACACAATCACTTCTTACTTTCACTGCTGCACTTCTTGTTAACCCACAATTACTTTCTCTTTGGCGGTGCCCTTTACCATCAGGTGAAGGGCACCGCCATGGGGACGATTTGCGCACCAACATACGCAAATATTTTTCTAGGGTGGTGGGAAGCTTCTATTGTTTTCTCCGACGATCTTATCAGATTCACTAAACACATTATTTACTGGGGAAGATTCATTGACGACGTCCTGATCCTGTGGGAGGGGACCAGGGACGTCTTCAAACAATTTGTTGAACACCTTAACAATAACACGATAGGGATGCATTTCACTTCAGAAATTCACCATGATCAAATTTGCTTTCTGGACCTAACTATTAAAAAAGATGAACAGGGCTTCTTACAAACATCCATCTTCAGGAAAGAAACTTCAACCAATAGCCTGCTAAACTGGCATAGCTGGCATCCAGAACCCCTCAAGAGGGGTATCCCAGTTGGCCAGTACCTCCGTGCCAGGAAGAACTGTTCAACAGAAGTGGATTTTGAAACGGAGTGTGGTGAACTGTATCGACGTTTCACATGTAGAGGATACCCCAAAAAGACCCTGCATAGGGCCTACCATAAAGCAAAACACACCAAAAGGGAAAACCTCTTAGGATACGGGGAAAATCGGGAGACACAGAGGTCTATCAGGTGCATTGGCACTTTTGACGGATATAACAAACAGGTCTCTGACATCCTTCAAAAATACTGGCCCTTACTGACCGCAGATGAGGACATCCAACCGGTATTGACCACATACCCCTCAATAACCTACCGTAGGGGAAAGAATTTAAAGGACCTATTGGTCCATAGTCATTATTCTGAACAACGAACCCCCAATTCCACCTGGCTACCACCCCGTACAACAGGGTCATACCCATGTGGGGGTTGCTCGTTTTGTAAACACATGATTAGAAAGAGGAATTTCTCAGACTCAGACGGTAGGCGCACATATGAGATCAAACATTACATAAATTGTAAATCGACAGGAGTGGTTTATGTGGCGCAATGTACCTGCCCTAAGATGTACATCGGCAAAACGGTGCAAGAATTGAGGAGGAGGATGTCCTCACACCTCAGCACTGTAAGAACTAATAAAGACACAACGCTAACTAAACATATGAAACTCACACATAAGGGAAATCTGGAACAACTCAAATTTTGGGGCATCGACTGTCTAAAAACTGGGATCAGAAGGGGCGATTTAGATCGGAGGCTCCTACAACTTGAAGCAAAATGGATCTACCGCTTGGGGACCCTATCCCCTAAGGGCCTTAATGAAGGCTTTACATATGCAGCATTTCTGTAGGTACAAACATATAGCATATACTACAGGTATGAGGTCTAAGACCTTGGTCAGACAAGAACTGCTTCTATTGATCGGACATATACAGAATTAGAGTATACTCCGTCCACGGGGCATACCAGATTATGCACATAGACCGGATAAAACTGGTTTTTAATTTTATCACTAATCACTGGGGATTATCTCATCCACATCTGAGTAAGTCTACCATTACACATACCAATATAACTTCTAGATTTATCGATATGGCCATCTAGATCATCTAGATCACCCGATATGGCCATTTAGAAAAAACGGATTTACTCACTTTGGAGACTAAGTCTGCCACTACATGCGCCTGATGCCCTTCACTCTAAAGATAAACTACTACTCAGGATCTAGTCTAAGTCCAATGTCATGCGCCCCATCTCCATTTATAAATCAGACTAAGTCCATAAACATGCGCATCAGCCCCACTTACGATTTAGGCAAAGTCCACTGACATGCGCATCGACTCCTCCGTCGCAATAAAGTCTATTGACAGGCCAAATAGTTGCCCTTACCTGCAGTGGAGCCGAAGTACATGGGCATGCGCACTGGACATTTGGACTCGCACTGAAAGCAAAGTCCATTGACATGCGCACTAGGCATTCCGGGGGGCGGAGAGAGACTAGACCGAGTCTCAGGATCAGACGCTGACTGGACCGGCAACTACCTCACCCCCGACCGTAAACCAATCAGGAGACAGGAGGGAGGCACCTAGGGGCCGATCTACGGTCTTGCCCCTGCCTGATTGGTAATGGTGACTAACTTTACTCTACTGACATTGGATGATAGGACCAGGCCCCCAGTGATCACGTCACACAGTAGGCTATAAATGACACTAATGATCTGGCGTGCCGCACTATAGCCCCGATCCCCCTGAGGACGCCACGGCATGTGGCGAAACATGTCGGGGGGGCTATTAGGCAGTTTTTAATTCAGAGGCAGTGGATAGCTAGATAGAAAACTATAAGACAATATACCAGAAACTTAGTTACCTAACTGCAGCAGAGCCAATCTAGACCGATCTATAGGAGTTACTGGCAGCAGAAAAGTTAATTCAGACCAGTTCATAGAGATTACTGACAATGACCGCAAAATACCGTGGGGCCCCAATAACAAAACGTGGGGCGTCCCCACCGCGGTTATAGCGGGTATACCTCCATATTTGAGGACTGCTCCAATATCAGTCCCCCTCCTTGCGGGTCACAGTGGCCACAAGCTGCCTGATAAATCCTGTCCACCCAACCGAAATATAAATTCTAGCATCTGCACTCTGTAAACTTTTAAACATTTTGGACGGAGCACATTCATTTTTTAATATACACTAATAAAAGTTATATTTTACGTGACAAATGGGTTTATGTGTCCATGTAGGACAACTTTTTTTCTTGCTATGTTGAATTCAAACCCAGTCACAATGTGGTCCTAGTGAAAAAAACTTTTTTTGGCAACTGTTCACTAAGCGCTAAACACAACGGTCGCAAGTCTCCCAGCAAATTCCTCACAATATGGTACTAGCTGCACTACTAATGCCAGCAAGCCCAGCCACAAGCAAACAAAAAAAAGGAAAATATAACGCTATTGTAGGCCTAAGTAAGCCGTTGGGGTTCTCCTATGGCTATTTTCTAGCCTACACTGAAAGCACACTGCTTTGCCAGATTACTTTGAGCTATAAAAAGAAATAAAGGTAAAAAAAAATAAATCAGCAGACTCTGCCTAATTCAAATCAATTACTGACAATGACCGCAAAATACCGTGGGGCCCCAATACTAACCTAGCGTGGGGCGTCCCCACCGCGGTTATAGCGGGTACACCTCCCTATTTGAGGACTGTTCCAATATCAGTCCCCCTCCTTGGCGGGTCATAGTGGCCACAAGCTGCCTGATAAATCCTGTCCACCCAACCGAAATATAAATTCTAGCATCTACACTCTGTAAACTTTTAAACATTTTGGACGGAGCATATTCATCTTTTAATATACACTAATAAAAGTTAAATTTTACGTGACAAATGGGTTTATGTGTCCACGTAGGACAACTTTTTTCTGCTATGTTGAATCCAAACCCAGTCACAATGTGGTCCTAGTGAAAAAACTTTTTTTTGGCAACTGTGCTTGGGAAAACTGGCACAAGGACCTCAGTAAATGTGCTCCAGTATGTCTCTGTATAACTTAGAATTCATTTGTCTGCTTCTTTCCTGTGTCATATTATCAATAAACACTAGTGACCCATTGCCACTGGCAGCCATGTATCCTCAAGCCATCACACTACCTCTGCCATGTTTTACAGATGATGTGGTATCCTTTGGATCATGAGGTATATCACGCCTTCACCATGCCTTTTTCTTTCCATCATTCTGGTAGAGGTTGATATTGCTTTCATCTATCCACAGAATGTTTATCTTGAACTGTTGAACCTTTTTAGGTGCTTTTTTTGGAAAGCCCAATGTAGCCTTTCTATTCTTTAGGCTTATGAGTGGCTTGCACCATGCTGTGAACCCTCTGTATTTACTTTCATGCCGTCTTTTTATGGATTTGGATATCGACACATCCTGGATCAGGCACGGCACCAGCACCCGGCTTACCCGGGCAAGTGCCCACTGGGGCGCCCCCAAAAAAATTGTACCAGTGTCGCTTTAAGACATTGGTACAAATGATCACCTTCTGGCTTGTGCATTTTCGTCCGGAGCGCAGCATAAAAGCAAAATAACAAACTCTCCTCGTTCCTTGTGTGGGTGGGTGGGGCAGGGTTGCTACAGGTGGGGAGGGGCAGTGTGGCTACTGGTGGGAAACAGTGTGGTTCTGCGATGTGAGTTTTCTGAAAAGGGGCTCACTAAAGCTCTGCCTCCCATGGGCCCTCTTAAACCTGGAGCCGGCCCTGTCCTAGATGGTGTTGTTCACTTGGATGGCTGCTGTGAAGGGGTTTCTCTTCACTATGGAAATTATTCTGTGAATTCTATGGGTATCCAGGTCTTTTTGCATTGATGGGTTCACCAGCTTTGTTCTTTCTTAGTGTGGGCCGAACTGTAGATTTTGCCACTACTAGTATTGTAGCAATCTCTCGGATGTATTTTATGACGGCTTGTTTCACTTGCATGGAGAGCTCCTTCGATCGCATATTTTCCAAATGCAAGCACCAAACCTCAAATCAACTCCTGGCATTTTATCTGCTTCTTTATGAATGATGTAATGAAGGAATATCCCACACCTGCCCATGAAACAGTCTTTTATCTTTAAGTCAAGTATCTAATTACTTTTGGTCCCATTAAAAACAGGGTGGTACATGTTAAAAAGCTGAAACTTCTGAACATTTCATCCAATTTTAATGTGGAAGTCCTCAAATGAAAACTGAAAGTCTGGACTTTATATAAAAAAACTAAATTTGTGTCACTGTCCAAATATGTATAGACCTAACTCTATATTTGACATGTAACTATTTAGCAAGTGCTTAGTTATACAGATTCTTGCCATGTAACAGCATTGTTACTGTTTTCCTGGTAGTGGAACAATCTTTCCATGTTAAAAAATCACTGGTTTGAATAAAAGAGCAGCAATGAAGAAAAGAGAAACAGCATCATCCAGATCAATAGCAGATTATCGGCCAAGAAAGTTGTATAATGTGAATGCCATGAAAGTTGGAAGAGTAAGAAGTGTGTCCACTCTTCAAAAGTGAAGACATGGATCTCCAAGCATAACATCATAGCCAG
Organism: Engystomops pustulosus; assembly: GCA_019512145.1. Taxonomy (NCBI): domain Eukaryota; kingdom Metazoa; phylum Chordata; class Amphibia; order Anura; family Leptodactylidae; genus Engystomops; species Engystomops pustulosus. Next base: position 86,556,089 of record CM033642.1, on the reverse strand, counting down.
CTCATCAAAAAGTCTATCAATTCATGCACGCATGCCAAGAATGCCTAGTGTGCCAGGTGCCCTCCTTAAAATGGTGGAAGGTGTTTTATAAAGGGTCCACACAATGCAACAAGAACAGAAAGTTACTTATTGAAAATGAAAAGAATTGTTTAATAGGTGATGACAAGGGGACATCATTATTTCTTGAAGAATGTTGTACCAACATCATACGATTGTAAATTGTAAGGGCAATAAGACCTTGGAATGTTGTCAGAAGGTTTTGAAAGTTTTTCTTGAAAGATTTAACATCACAAATATGTACTATCTACTAGATTACTGGAAATCCCTTTATATGGGTTGGTTAGTCGTCAACATATACATTACTATTGCCAAGATCCACCCTGCAGAAAAACTGGTTGAACTTCATAGACCGGCATCATTTTTGTTCTTTCGTATTTTGTTCAGGCTTAATTTACTCTGCTTGGCGTGTCCTGTATGTACCAGGCCTTTGTTGGACCAATACATCATAAATATTGTATTCATATTACATTGTGATATAAAACAGTTGTGACTTTAATGGCTCCTTCACCAAAGTACTTTGGCTGCCTCTATGATCAATGTGTTAATGTGGTACTTCTGCGTTATGCTGGGTCATATTGTATATAGTATTAGCATATAATGTTTTTATGGGTTTCCTCACTTAGAAGATACCTAGGGATATCAGCAGCATATGGAAAATACAATATCATGTTATATTTATGCCAACTTTATAAGGTCATAATTAGTTTTATGTTTAGATATAGTCATAAATATGTCCTATCATGATAACTGGTAGAGATGGGCAAATCGATTCTGATTCTAAATTCGTTTAGAATTTCAGGAAACATTTGATTAGTCACAAATCCAAAGTTTACAATGATTCGTGGGATCGAATTTCGATTTTTTTCTTTTATTAGCAAAATGACCGCAAGCAGAAAGTGTTACATGGGGCAGAGAACTCTGGGAAGAAGAAAGGAACATGGCGGTACTATTCGTCACTGAATGGGGGTAGTGTTTCTCACTGTATGGCTGTATTCTTCACTGTAAGGCGGTAGTGTTCCTTGCTGTATGGCGGTAGTATTCCTCACTGTATGGGGGTATTGTTTCTCACTGTATAGCTGTATTCCCCACTGTATGGGTGTAGTGTTCCTCACTGTATGGCGGTAGTGTTCCTCACTGTATGGGGGTAGTGTCCCTCACTGTATGGGGGTAGTGTTTCTCACTGTATGGCTGTATTCCCCACTGTATGGGGGTAGTGTTCCTCACTGTATGGCGGTAGTGTTCATCACTGTATGGCTTGTAGTGTTCCTCCCTGTATGGGGGTAGTGTTCCTCACTATATGGGGGTAGTGTTCCGCACTGCATGGCTGTATTCCTCACTGTGTGGCGGTAGTGTCCCGCACTGTATGGCGGTACTGTTCCTCACTGTATGGCGGTAGTGTTCCTCACTGTATGGCTGTATTCTTCACTGTATGGAGGTAGTGTTCCTCAATGTATGGCTGTATTCTTCACTGTATGGAGGTAGTGTTTCTCACTGTATGGCTGTATTCCCCACTGTATGGGGGTAGTGTTCCTCACTGTATGGGGGTAGTGTTCCTCACTGTATGGTGGTGGTGTTCCTCACTGTAAGGCGGTGGTGTTCCTCCCTGTATGGCGGTAGTGTTCCTCGCTGGATGGCGGTAGTGTTATTCACTGTATGGCGGTAGTGTTCTTCACTGTATGGGGGTAGTGTCCCTCACTGTGTGGCAGCAGTGTTCCTCACTGTATGGTGGTAGTGTTCCTCACTGTATGTGGGTAGTGTTCCTCACTGTATGACGGTAGTGTTCCTCACTGTATGACGGTAGTGTTCCTCACTGTATGGCTGTATTCCTCACTGTATAGGGGTAGTGTTCCTCACTGTATGATGGAAGTGTTCTTCACTGTTTGGCAGTAGTGTTCCTCACTGTATGGCTGTATTCCTCACTGTATGACGGAAGTGTTCTTCACTGTTTGGAAGTAGTGTTCCTGCTGGATGGCGTGGTAGTGTTTCAAGTATGCGGTAGTGTTCTTCACGGTTAGGGGGTAGTGTCCCTCACTGTTTGGCAGCAGTGTTCCTCACTGTATGGTGGTAGTGTTCCTCACTGTATTTGTGGTAGTGTTCCTCACTGTATCGGTAGTGTTTCCTCACTGTATGACGGTAGTGTTCCTCACTATGGCTGTATCCTCACTGTATAGGGAGTGTTCCTCACTTATGATGGAAGTGTTCTTCACTGTTTGGCAGTAGTGTTCCTCACTGTACTTGTATTCCTTCACTGTATACGGAATGTTCTTCACTGTTTGGCAGTAGTGTTCCTCACTGTATGGCTGTATTCCTCACTGTATGACGGTAGTGTTCCTCACTGTATGGCAGCACTGTTCCTTACTGTATGTCAGCAGTGTTCCTCACTGTATGGGGGTAGTGTTTCTCACTATATGATGGAAGTTCTCTTCACTGTTTGGCGGTAGTGTTCTTCACTGTATAGTGGTAGGGATACCAAATTTGTATGGGTTATATAATGTTTTTACACTGTATGGCTGTATTCCTCTCTGTATGATGGTAGTGTTCCTCACTGTATGACCATAGTGTTCCTCACTGTTTAGGGGTAGTGTTTCTCACTGTATGATGGAAGTGTTCTTCACTGTATGACGGAAGTTTTCTTCATTGTATGACGGAAGTGTTCTTCACTGTATGACGGAAGTGTTTTTCACTGTTTGGAAGTAGTGTTCCTCACTATATGGCTGTATTCCTCACTGTATGACGTTAGTGTTCTTCACTGTATGGCAGTAGTGTTCCTTACTTTAGGGCAGCAGTGTTCCTCACTGTATGATGGAAGTGCTCTTCACTGTATGGTGGTAGTGTTCTTCACTGTTTGACGGTAGTGTTCTTCACTGTATAATGGTAGGGATACCAAATTTGTATGGGTTATATAATGTTTTCACACTGTATGGCTGTATTCCTCACTGTATGATGGTAGTGTTTTCTCATGGTAGACCAGAGGTTCGCTCCTGTTTAGGTTAGTGTTCCTCACTGTATGACAATGTTCTTCACTGTATGGTGGTGAGTAGTTTTCTTCACTGTTGGCAGTAGTGTTCCTCACTGTATAGCTGTATTCCTCACTGTATGACGATAGTGTTTCCTCCGGTCTGGATTAATGTTCCCGTACTGTAATGGCAGCATTGTTTCCTCACTGTATAGGGGTAGTGTTCCTCACTGTATGATGGAAGTGTTCTTCACTGTATGGCGGTAGTGTTCTTCACTGTTTGGCAGTAGTGTTCCTCACTGTATGGCTTGAGAGCTCCTTCGATCGCATATTTTCCAAATGCAACACCAAACCTCAAATCAACCCTGGCATTTATCTGCTTCTTTATGAAGATGAATGAAGGAATACCCACACCTGCTCATGAAACAGTCTTTTATCTTAAGTCAAGTTCTAATTACTCTGGTTCCATTAAAACAGGGTGGCCCATGTTAAAGAGCTGAAACTTCGAACATTTCATCCAATTTTAATGTGGATGTCCTCAAATGAAAACTGAAAGTCTGGACTTATATAAAAAAAAACTAAATTGTGTCACTGTCCAAATATGTATAGACCTAACTCTATATTTGACATGTAACTATTTAGCAAGTGCTTAGTTATACAGATTGCTTGCCATGTAACAGCATTGTTACTGTTTTCCTGGTAGTGGAACAATCTTGTTCCATGTTAAAAATCACTGGTTTGAAAAAGAGCAGCAATGAAGAAAAGAGAAACAGCCATCCCATATCAGATCAAAGTATTGGCCAAGAAAGTTGCATAATGTGAATGCCATGAAAGTTGGAAAGTAAGAAGTGTGTCCACTCTTCAAAAGTGAAGACATGGATATCCAGCATAACATCATAGCCCTCATCAAAAGTTCTACAATTCATGCACGCTGCCAAGAATGCCTAGTGTGCCTTGCCCTCCTTAAATTGGTGGAAGGTGTTTTATAAAGGGTCCACACAATCAACAAGAACAGAGTACTTATTGAAAATGAAAGAATTGTTTAGTAGGTGATGACAAAACATCCTTATTTCTTGAAGAATTTTGTACCATCTCATACGATCGTAAATTGTAAGGCAATAGACCTTGAATGTTGTCAGAAGGTTTTGAAAGTTTTTCTTGAAAGATTTAAACATCACAAATATGTACTATCTACTAGATTACTGGAAATCCCCTTATATGGGTTGGTTAGGATCGTCACATATACATTACTATTGCCAAGATCCCCCTGCAAAAACACTGGTTGAACTTCTAGACCGGCATCATTTTTGTTCTTTCGTATTTTGTTCAGGCTTAATTTACTCTGCTTGGCGTGTGTAAAGTGTCCTGTATGTACCAGGCCTTGTTGGACCAATACATCATAAATATTGTATTCAATTACATTGTGATATAAAACAGTTGTGACTTATGGCTCCTTCACCAAAGTACTTTGGCTGCCTCTATGATCAGTGTTTAATGTGGTGCTTCTGCGTTACGCTGGGTCATATTGTATATAGTATTAGCATATAATGTTGTTTTTGGGTTTCCTCACTAGAAGAATACCGGGGATATCAGCAGCATATGGAAAATACAATAGCTGTTATATTTATGCCAACTTTATAGGTCATAATTAGTTTTATGTTTATATTAGTCTAATATTCCTCATGATACTGGTAGAGATGGGCAAATCGATCTGATTCTAAATTCGTTTAGAATTTCAGGAAACATTTGATTAGTCACAAATCCAAAGTTTACAGTGATTCGTGGATCGAATTTCAATTTTTTTTTTTTATTAGCAAAATGGCCGCAAGCCAGAACGTGTTACATGGGCGAGAACTCTGGGAAAGAACAGGAACATGGCGGTACTATTCGTCACTGAATGGGGGTAGTGTTTCTCACTGTATGCTGTATTCTTCACTGTTAAGGGCGGTAGTGTTTCCTTGCTGTATGGCGGTAGTCTTTTCCTCATGAGTGGGTATTGTTTCTCACTGTATGCTGTATTCCCCACTGTATGGGTTAGTGTTCTCACTGTATGTGGGTAGTGTCCCTCACTGAGGGGGTAGTGTCCCTCATGTATGGGGGTAGTGTTTCTCAACTGTATGGCTGTATTCCCCACTGTATGGGGGTGTTGTTCCTCACTGTTGTGGTAGTGTTCATCACTGTATGGGTTGTATGTTCCTCCCTGTATGGGGTAGTGTTCCATACTATATGGGGGTAGTGTTCCGCACTGCATGGCTGTTATTCCTCACTGTGTGGCGGTATGTCCCGCACTGTATGCGTTACTGTTCCTCACGTAATTGCGGTCCTTTTCATAGTATGTCGGTATGTGTGTCCTCACTGTATGGCTGTATTCTTCACTGTATGGGTAGTGGTTCCTCAATGTATGCTGTATCTTCACTGTATGGAGTTAGTGTTTCACGTATGGCGTATCCCCACTGTATGGGGGTAGTGTTCTCACTGGTGGTAGTCTCACTGTATGGTGTGTGTTCCTCACTGTAAGGCGGTGGTGTTCCTCCCTGTATGGCGGTAGTGTTCCTCGCTGGATTGTTGTACGTTATTCACTGTATGGGGGTAGTGTTCTCATGTATGGGGGTATTGTCCCTCACTGTATGGGGGTAGTGTTTCTCACTGTATGGCTGTATCCCCCACTGTATGGGGGTAGTGTTCCTCACTGTATGGCGTAGTGTTCATCACTGTATGGCTTGTAGTGTTCTCCCTCCCTGTTGGGGGTAGTGTTCCGCACTGCAGGGCTAATTGCTCACTGTGTGGCGGTAGTGTCCCCGCACTGTATGGCGTTAGTGTTTCTCACTGTATGGCGGTAGTGTCCCGCACACGTATGGCGGTAGTGTTCCTCACTGTATGGCTGCATTCTTCACTTTATGGAGTAGTTTCCTCAATATGCTTTATTCTTCACTATTGGAGGCAGTGTTCTCACTGTATGCTGTATTCCCCACTGTATGGGGGTTGTGTTCCTCACTGTATGGGGGTAGTGTTCCTCACTGTATGGGGGTAGTGTTCCTCACTGTTGGGGGTAGTGTTCTCACTGTATGGTGGTGTGTTCCTCACTGTAAGGCTGTGGTGTTCCTCCCTGTATGGCGGTTAGTGTTCCGCTGGATGTCTGTAGTGTTATTCACTGTATGGCGGTGTGTTCTTCACTAGGGAGTGTCCCTCACTGTGTGGCAGCATTGTTCCTCACTGTATGGTGGTAGTTGTTCCTCACTGTATGTGGTAGTGTTTCCTCACTGTATGACGGTAGTGTTCCCACGTATGACGGTAGTGTTCCTCACTGTATGGCTGTATCCTCACGTTAAGGGGTAGTGTTCCTCACTGTATGATGGAAGTGTTCTTCACTGTTTGGCAGTAGTGTTCCTCACTGTATGCCTGTATTCCTCACTGTATGACGGAAGTGTTCTTCACTGTTTGGAATAGTGTTTCCTCACATATATGCTGTATTCCTCACTGTATGACGGTAGTGTTCCTCACTGTATGGCAGCACTGTTCCTTACTGTATGTCAGCAGTGTTCCTCATGTATGGGGGTAGTGTTTCTATAATGAGGAGAGTTCTCTTCACTGTTTGGCGGTAGTGTTCTTCACTGTATAGTGGTAGGGATACCAAATTTGTATGGGTTATAATGTTTTTACACTGTTGGCTGTATTCCTCTCTGTATGATGGTAGTGTTCCTCACTGTATGACATAGTGTTCCTCACTGTTTAGGGGGTAGTGTTTCTCACTGTATGACGGAAGTTTTCTTCATTGTATGACGGAAGTTTTCTTCATTTTATGACGGAAGTGTTTCTCACTGTAATGCGGACGTGTTTTTCACTGTTTGGAAGTAGTGTTCCTCACTATATTGGCTGTATTCCTACTGTATGACTTAGTGTTCTTCACTGTATGGCAGTATGTTTCCTTACTTTAGGGCAGCATTGTCTCACTGTATGATGGAAGTGCTCTTCACGTATGGTGGTAGTGTTCTTACTGTTTGACGGTAGTGTTCTTCACTGTATAATGGTAGGGATACCAAATTTGTATGGGTTATATAATGTTTTCACACTGTATGGCTGTATTCCTCACTGTATGATGGTAGTGTTTCTCATTGTATGACCATAGTGTTCCTCACTGTTTAGGGGTAGTGTTCCTCACTGTATGACGGAAGTGTTCTTCACTGTATGGTGGTAGTGTTCTTCACTGTTTGGCAGTAGTGTTCCTCACTGTATACTGTATCCTCATGTAGACATAGTGTCCTCACTGTAATGGTCAGTAGTGTTCCCTACTGTATGGCAGCAGTGTTCCTCACTGTATGGGGGTAGTGTTCCTCACTGTATGACGGAAGTGTTCTTCACTGTATGGAGGTAGTGTTCTTCACTGTTTGGCAATAGTGTTCCTCACTGTATGGCTGTATTCCTCACTGTATGACGATAGTTTTCCTCACTGTATGGCAGTAGTGTTCCCTACTGTATGGCAGCAGTGTTCCTCACTGTATGGGGGTAGTGTTCCTCACTGTATGACGGAAGTGCTTCCACTGTATGCGGTATGTTTCTCACTGTTTGGCGGTGTGTTCTCTTCACTGTAGTGGTAAGGATACCAAATTTGTAAGGGTGATATAATGTTTTCACACATTTACAAAAATGAAAACCTCCTGTACAAATATATATTTTGCCATCTTCTGGCACTAATAACTTTGTTATACTTTGGTGTACAGATCTATGGGTGGTGTCATTTTTTGCGACTTTTGATGACATTTTCATTTCTATCATTTTAACCTGTTCACGACCCATGACGTAATAGCACGTCACAGGTAGGCTGCGGGTGCATGGAGAGGGCTCACGTGCTGAGCCCTCTCCATAGCCGGTAAATTTTTGCTGCATATTGCAGCAAAGGCTTACCGGTAACACCCACGATCGGTGCCAGCACCGATCACAGGTGTTTTCCCGCTGATCGCATGGGCGCCACCATCTTTTCGAGGATCGCCGCTCCCCATGACGTCATCGGGGAGTGGCGATCCGTCGCCAATGTCTCACGAAGACCCGAGGCTACTTCGGGTTAACCCATGCATTACAATGTATGCATACATTGTAATGTATGAGTAGTAAAATACACATATACTGCCATACTGTAGTATGGCAGTATATGATAGGATCGTGCAGACACCCTAGGGTTAAAGTACCCTAGGGAGTCTGAAAAATACTAAAAATAAAAAAAGTTTTAAAAAAATTATAATAAAAAATTATAATAAAAAACCCTAAAAACTCAAATCACCCCCCTTTCCCAGAACTGATATAAATTATAAACAGTAAAAATCATAAACACATTAGGTATCACCGCGTCCGAAAATGTCCGATCTATCAAAATATGATAATGGTTTTTCACTGCGTTTAATCCCGTAACAGAAAATCGCACCCGAATTTGAAAATGGCACTTTTTTTGTCATTTAAAAAAAAATAAAAAATTCTATAAAAAGTGATCACAAGGTCGAACAGTCCTAAAATATACACCAAAGTATAAAAAAGTTATTAGCGCCAGAAGATGGCAAAATCCCCAAAAACATTTTTGTACAGGAGGTTTCAATTTTTTTAAATGTATGAAAACATTATAAAACCTATATAAATTTGGTATCCCCGTAATTACACCAACCAAAAGAATAAAGTAGACCTATCATTTGGGGCGCACAGTGAAATCCGCAAGATCCAAGCCCACAAGAAGACGGCACAAATGCGTTTTTTTACCAATTTCACTGCATTTGGAATTTTTTTCCCGCTTTCTAGTACACAGCATGGAATATTCAATACCATCTCTATAAAGTACAATTTGTTACGCAGAAAATAAGCCATCACACAGCTCAGTACATGGAAAAATAAAAAAGTTATGGATTTTTGATCATGAGGAGTGAAAAATGAAAATGAAAAAACAAAAAAGGGCCAGGTCCTGAAAGGGTTAAAGACTGTATGACCTTTTGATCACTTTTTATAGATTTTTTTATATTTTTCAAAATGACATAAAAATGTGACATTTTCGACCTTCGACTTTCAACTATTTTCTGTTACGGGGTTAAACGCAGTGAAAAACCGTTATTATAGTTTGATAAATTGGGCATTTTCGGAGGGGCAGGGATATGGCAAATAAGCTAATGGTGATTTATGTTTATGTTTATTTAGTCTTGATATCAAGGATGGTGATGCCCTTTCTGTTTTCCTTGTGTTTTACGTTATTTCTATATCAATCAGGTAAAGTTGCGGTGATTTAATTTTAGTTTTTTTTTTTTCCTTTTTTTTATTTTTACTATTTTTCAGACTCCCTAGGGTACTTTAACCCTAGGTTGTCTGATCGATCCTATTATATACTGCGATACTACAGTATGGTAGTATATGGGGATTTCCCTCATTCATTACAATGTGCTGATCGCACATTGTAATGAAGGGGTTAAACCCGAAGCAGCCTCGGGTCTTTGGAAGACCCGAGGCTGTCATGGTGATGGTTCACCGCTTCCCGATGACATCACCTGGAGTGACGATCCTTGGAAAGATGGTGGCGCAGCTTTGCCGGTGGCGATGTGGGGTTTAACACCCAAGATCGGTAAGCCTTTGCAATATGCAGCAAAGACTTACCGGTTATGGAGAGGGCTCAGCCCGAGAGCCCTCTCAATCCACCCGCACCCGACATGTGATTTACCGTTATATCACATGCCTTGAATCGATACGATTCAGTTTGGCGAACCGTGTCGAATCCAATTTTGAAAAAATTGCCCATCTCTAATAACTAGTTCACTCGTCAGAAAACTCCTTTGTTATATACTACTGTTATCTTCCAAGTTGTGTAATCACTTGCTGTACATTTGTCACAATATATTTTGTATGATCTACAAAAGTATTAATAACCTTTAATCAATGGACAATATAAATAAAACTTGAGTAAACAGTAGCCTAGTGAAAACTTTAGGCTTATCAATTAATATAGTCTTCTGTACTTAACAGTTAGTGTCAGCTACATATTTAAAAATGTTTTTTTAGCAACACTGAACTTATTTACATAGAAATAGGGATGAGCGGATATGAACGGCAAAGTCATTGTTTGTCAATCCGAAGTGTTAACTGTTTAAATGTCACCGGCAATATTGCTGGTAACATTAAAAACTATCAGGTGCGTGCACGCCTGTATTTACATGCCAGCTACACTAAACACCACCATTCTGGGCGAATAGGCAATTCCCGATGACGCCACACATGTGCCACATTGATTTAAACACTGGTGGCAACTTTGCTGTCGGCATTTAAACAGTTAACACCCGTGTGTGTTACTGGTGGTGGTGGTAGGGTGAGTTGTCATTGTCTGGGTTTGGTACTGGAGCGTGGGCCCAAATAGGATTTTTAAGTTTGGGTACAGTCAAGAACTTACAGTAAGTTGACCTGCTCACCCATACGCATAAATAAAAAGTAAGATTCATATGATTTCAGGAAAGAAATGTATATTTTTTATTTTCTTAGGTTTTTGGGCTTATTGTTTATTTTACTGTTATATTATTCAGATATTTAATATACAATTTCTTAGTTACTGGAAAAAAATTACTTAAAACATTAACAACAACAAAAAGAAAATCTAAAGACAGTATTGTGACCATGAGTCCAGCCTCTGGACCCACTAGTATGTAGCTGTGGCTCATAGAGTTATGCCCTGAGTACCCTGCTGTAATGTTTCTTCTCTGATAAAAACATTTTGAGATCTCCAAACCTTTAATAATCCCCCAAATAAATAAAATATTTTTCTCTATTTAATGTAATTAATAAGAAATGATATTACAAGTTAGTAAAAAATGATCTTTTTTTTTTCTAAAGACTGAATGATTGTCAAATTTTAATCACAAACATCTAACTCAACTATGGTCAGAAACTCATTATGCATAGGTTTTATTTGACTTTTTGACTAAAAACAAGACATGCAAAAATCATACAATGAAATAGAATTACTACTGAGCCTTTCTTATCCTGGTGCAGAGAAATATTTGCAGAGGTTTATTCTTATTTCCTTTTGACATTTTTTTTTTTTACTTACGGTCAATTGACATGATTGTGATTCGCATATTATAGTTTCATATAGCCAGGGGCATAACTACAGTACATAAATGTATGTGTATGAGTGTATACATGTTTGTATGTGTGTAAAAGTGTGCTTGTAGGAGTATAGAACTAGTGTAAATGAGTACGTGTATATGAGTATATAAATGTGTATAATTGTGTAAACGTGTGTACACAAATATGTATACATTTTTTTAAGAGGGAAGGGGTCCACAGCAGATGTCTGCTATGGGCCCATCCTGTCCTAGGTACACCACTGCCTATTATTATTAAGTGAGTATGGTTAGAGCCCATGCAATATAGAAAGCTTATAGCAATATGATAAGAACACTATTTTCCCGTGCCTGGAGATTGTAAAGGTCCGGTTACATATTTTGCATTTAATGATATATAAAATATATCAGATTTATCATAAATGTTGTTCCTAATAAACGGCCTTGCTTGCATTTATATAATAGTGTTTAGCTATCGTTTACAGTATACTAGCAATGAGTAAGCAAAGTGCAGTCAAATCAGTCTAATATAGTAACATACGCATAATGAAGGAAGCTGCTTGTGAAACATATTACTTCCAGTTCTTTTTTTAAACACTGTAGCACATTTTGTAGGCTTCATTTCCTCCTCTTACAAGATCTTGCATCTTTCTGTCATTTTCCACAAGCCTGTAAGAGTCCCTTGGAGCTTGATTATTTTGTATCAATTATGTAACAGGAGGGTCGGAATAGCCTTCTGAGAATATAGACCTCCTACTTACATCACTGGATTCCTCATGCATATTCATTAGTCTCCACATGAAAGGTCTCCTTACACTAGAATTATTGAATATGGGAAAATATTGTTATGCTCATTTTTCTCATTATATAGAATCTAGTAGCGATAGCAGCAGCTCTACTAAAAAAATTATTGCACATTTTATTTCATATTACCTTGACTATTTTCAGTCATTAGAAGAAGAGTAAGAAGTGTAAGTGTTTTTAGTGTTGTCATCATTAAAATATACACATGCTACACTTTCTATCATTATTTGGGCTTACCGGGATGTAATTTTTCTATCCGGGGATATAACGTGAAATTTGGGTAAAACGTCAGTATTTGTTAACAATTTAAAGGGATGCTCCACAGATTATGTGGTATGTATATTATTTTTTGCTGTCCAGAAAATGGGTTTGGCAAAATAAATTACATATTGTGGAATTCCTTTCAATTCTCATTGATTGGAATGAAAAATCCAATGACTAAAGATAAAGCTTTACTTTTGAACTTTAAACAGCTTTTAGCCTCTTTGTCACACATCAATTTCTAAGTCCCATGTTCTAAGACTAAATATTAACATTTCTTATATGGATATTTGTATGGGATGGATATTATTAGCATTAATATTTCATAGTAGTGCATACAGTGTGATTTCTATGCTCTATGAATCCATTATGGTTCACATCAAGCTGCTACATGCAGCACTTTTTCTGTTATCAAGAATGGCTGACCCAAAACGGTACACTGGCAGACCCCATAAATGTCAGCTAAATAAACATTGGAAACCTTTAAAAAGCATCCATCACTGGGGCTATCCATCACAGCTCTAAACATGATCAACATGATGCTAGTGAGCACAGAGACTTAAAAGGAACCTTTCAGGTGCTTTTCCCAACAAAGAGTTCCAGCTTAAAGTAATGACCTATCATATGGTGTCCTTCAAGTACTTACATTGTGATGGCAGTCACCTACTCACTCTGTCATTGCTCCATAAGACATGATTATCTTGTCCCTTGCTAGGTAAAAGTAGCATGAGCCAATCGCAGGCTTTAAAAACTTATGCTTGACTTTCATTGTGAGGAACAACTGGCTGATGCCCCTTTGCAAAACAAAAACCAACAGGCAAATTCCCTTTCAACTAGACGTAGGGGGTAACACTTTTTTATTTTTCTATTCATTTCATATGGATATACTTCTTTGGTGACATTAAAATTGAGGGCTAGCTCAATGTTTTTCAGAGCTGACATATGTAAATGATAGGGTTATTAACATTACAATAGTGCTGCACAATTCTTCTACAATAATTCCTTTCGGGTTCCTCAATGTTCATTATTTGAAACAAAGCCTTGGATGAGAGTACAATGATTTATTGGCAACCCCTGGCCATTATACATCCAGGTTAACACAATTATTGCTGTAAATATAATAAACCTGCCAAATTAACTCAAAATGATACTGGTGACTGAGCTGAATAGAAGTGAACAAGCTATGGTGTTAATGAATATTGTTTACGCAATGTTTCTTAAAGGGGTTAGTCAGACTTGTAAAATATTTTTTTTACAAGTGGTGTGGGGAAAGAGGACTATAAAAACAAGAAAGCAGCTGTAAGTACCTCCCTTTTGAGCTCCAATCCAGCGCTGTGCCTCCAACAGCTGGTCTCTGTACGTACTGAGAGGCTTAGCACTGGCGTCACATCCATAGGACCCTCTTCAGGTCACATACAGGCTTACACAGGCTGCAGGCAGGGGCAGGCTGGGACCAACTAGGAGAGGCTCGCTGTTGGAACGGAGCACTGGCGGGAAATAAGTATAGCTGCCTTCTTGTTTCTTCAGCCCCTCACACCACTAGTTAAAAATGTAGAAGCCCAGACAAACCCTTTATCCCCCTTAATAACGAGGCCTGAAAAGGCATTAATGATCAGATATTTTAGCAAATTTACGGACATAGTGTTTTAAGGGCCATAACTAGTTGAAAATTCTGTTCGGGTTAGGGCAACAAACCCAAACCACCTAGGTAACACCAATGATCAGTGGTGGCACCGATTCCAGGTGTAAACCCATTAAACACCGCTGTAAAAGCCGTCACTAGGATTTAAAGGTAATCTACCACCAGGATGGAGGATTGTAAACCAAGTACACTGAGATACTGAGGCTCATTTGCATAATTAGTGAAACCTTTTTATTGTAAAAACAAGGTCCGAAGAAGCTAAAAGAAAAGCAGAACCTACCAGAAGGGGCACACACTAGTATGTCAGTGTGCTTGCTTTACAAGCCTGGTGGTGGATTTCCTTTACACCACAACAATGCATTTTGGGGAAAATTCTCGCTGCCCGTGATTTCATCGTGGAGCCACTGTCCTTCTCCAAAACGGTAGTACATGTGCCACATTGAAGCTTGTGGCTCAGCCAACAGTAATTAAAGAGATAACACAGGAGATCAGCCCCAGTACCGACCACAGGTATTATTGGTCGATTCAGTTGGGGGTGACAGTTCAGGTCTATTCAACACTAGCCATAACTTCATTTTTAGTTCTGATTCCCTAAAAATGATTGCAGCATTTTTCATGTAACAAAGCTTAAATTAACAAATGGTAAAGGATTAAACTTTTAATTTCTGGTTTCATTTGGGGTTAATATTAAAAAATGGGGGAAAAAAAACCTTTTTATATGTAAAGGATATTTAGAGATTTTTAATTTCCAGATTAACATAAAATGATCATTATAAATGAATTCCCTCTTGTGTGTTGTTCGGTTTGATAATATATGCATAGTCTCATGCAAACAAGGCAACTATGGTTTATTTGCCATACTCCAGAGGGTGGATTTTTTACTATTTTACTTTGAAATATGAATATATATGTCATATATTTATAGCCAAATATTTATTTGTATCAACCTCGGTGCTGTGCAGTGGGGAAAGGAATAGGCAGAATCACTAATAAACAAGGCCAGAGACCCAGTCTTGCCCCTGTGATTTCGGAAGGAGCAGGAATAACTGCAGCAACGATGAAATATATTTCTACAGACTCGGGGAACTGCCTGCCGTCTAGTAAATGATCTAATTAATATTCCTTATTAACTTATGTAAATGTAACAGTCAACAGAATTTGTGTGCAAAGTCTTGACACATACCTTTTTTATTTGCTGTAAACAAATCTAGATTCCCTAATATGCATAATCTGATTTCCATGGGATCAGAGTATTATAGATTTTAATATTTTGTCACTTACATAATTCTACTAATTATTATTTAGTGTTAGAGAATGGCAAGTCATGTAAATGCCCTTTGCATCACCCATCCTGCATTTAAGGCAGTTATCCATATCTCTCCGTGTACTTTTTTTCACAGAAAGATGCAAAACAAGTGTAAAATATCTATTGTGCCAATAGCTACTACAGCACAAATTTCACTATGTTACTTTTATTTCTGAACATTTTGCTTCTATTATCAAACCAAGTTCTTGTTGCAACTTCGCTCTTGAAGCTTATTTTATCAGCATACTTATACAGGCAGTCCCCGGGTTACATACAAGATAGGGTCTGTAGGTTTGTTCTTAAGTTGAATTTGTATGTAAGTCGGAACTGTATATTTTATCATTGTAGCTCCAGCCCGAACTTTTTTGGGTCTCTGTGACAATTGGATTTTAAAAATGTTGGGTTGTCATAAGAATCAGGATTAACAATAAAGCTTCATTACAGACACCTCTGATAACTGTTACAGCTGATCATTGTAGCCTAGGACTAAAGCACAATAAATTACCAATATCCAGAGGTCTGTTTGTAACTATGGGTCGTATGTAAGTTGAGTGTTCTTAAGTAGGGGACCACCTGTAAAAGCATTTTGAACACCCTAGAAGAAAAGCTGTTACTATTAAATTTTGCATAGCCCTCCCCTCTGAATTCTTACATGAAGATTATGATAGAACAGTCCTTTGACAGATCATTTACCGGTATATTGGTAATCTGGAAACACCCCTTTAACCATATCTACTAAAAGTAATTTGTAAGTATCCTCCCTAACAGGAAACTTACAAAATGGAAAAAAGTTTCATTATTCTCTGAGCTCTTAAAGGGAATATGTCACCAGAAAATACCTATTTTTTTTTAAACCAGGTTTCTAAGATAAACATATTTTGATGATATTCTTGATAATTAAAAAAAATAAGTTCTATTTATTTATCTTTATTTAACACCTAAACAACAAGTAAATCATGGTTTTGTTCATGGGGTGAGCCCTCTCCATACAAAGAGGCTGTCTTCTGCAGTATGCAGTACACAGTCTCACTAACACCAGAGATTGGTTCTAGACTGATTGTGACCGTTTACCGCTTAAGTGCCATGGGCAAAGCCATCCAAATGTCTACATCAGCATTTCATCACAAAAAACAAATTTGAATAAAAAGCAATAAAAAGTTAAACAGTCTAGAATAGAAGATACAACACTATAGAAAGCACCATCATCCACTCCACTAAAATCGATAGATGATCTCACTTCTTATCCATGGTACCATTATAACTTTCACATAAAGCCGCATGAAGACTTTTTCATGGGATGTCTCGTAGATTTCTCCATCCTGAGTGACTATACACTTTTTGGCAATACTTTATCATTTTTGGGAGAACCATTTTTTGCTAATTATTTCCCAAAATTTACCTAACAGGATAATTATTCAGTTTGTTGTGTATAAATACAAGATTGGTTCTTGCCAACGACCTAAGGAATCCCTTAGCCATTTTGTAGCTTATGGCTCAGCCCCATTTTTTGTATTCTGTCATCCGTCGCTTTATATGGTTATAACTTTTGAACACTGTTACTTATCAGTATCAAAGTACTTATCAAAGTGATTATGAGATTGTTTCCTCACATTGTCCTCACGTCATAGATGATCATGGGGCAGATACCCCTGGCAGGCAAGTTAAATGCCGTGATCGCGCTGACCATGGCATTTAACAGGTTAAACACCCGCTATTGGAACCCACTCCGTGTTACTCGGAGATGTCAGCAGTAGATTACCTGTGACACCCCGTGACTCCCAATACTGGCTCGGCTCCAGAGCAGAGCCAAACCAGTAGCGGCTCAGTGTTTTACTAGTACTTATCAATTTGAGATTGTTTCCTCACATGTTGTACTTCATTTTAGTGGTAAATTTTGGCTGATATGTTTTGAGTTTATTTACAAAAAAAAAAATTTTTGAAAAATTTGCCATTTTCAAAATTCTAAATCTTCGTGTTTTCAGGCAGATAGTTTTACCACCTAAATAAGTTGCTGAATAAAATTTCCCATATGTCTACTTTACATTTTCAGCATTTTTGAAATGCCTGGATAATTTATCTTGATGTCACGCGGCTTGCAAATTGAATGCCGGTTTTCTGTATTTTCAGAATTGACAACTTGTTATTAGAGATGAGCGAGTATACTCGTCCGAGCTTGATGCTCGTTCGAGTATTAAGGTACTCGAAACGGCTCATTGCTCGGACGAGTTTTCCCCTGCTCGAGATCGAGCATTTAAAATTAAAAACACAGTGAACAACAATGAAAATAGAATAAAAACAGTGAACACAGTGAACACAGATCATTTAAGTGAAAAAGCACAGTGAAGAACACAGTAAGAATCAGATTACAGATGTTCGGCACATCTGCTTACTTGTCGGAAGATCGCGCGGGACGGAGCAGGGAGACATCGGGCAGCACGGGAGACATCGGGCAGCCACGGGGGAGACATCGGGCAGCACGGGGGAGACATCGGGCAGCACGGGGGATACTCGGGCAGCCGTGGGAGACATCGGGCACGCGGGGGAACATCGGGCAGCGCGGGGGTGATACATCGGGCAGCGCGGGGGAGACATCGGGCAGCGCGGGGGAGACATCGGGCAGCGCGGGGAGACTTCAGTGGAAGAAGAGGAGCGGATCCCGGGACAGCGTATCACCCCGACAAGTAAGCAGATGTGCCGAACATCTGTAATCTATTCTTCACTGTGTTTTTCACTGTGTTTTTCACTTAAATGATCCTGTGTTCACAGTTTTTATTCTATTCTTCACTGTTCTTCACATCTGATAACTTGTCGGGAGATAATATACGCGCGGAACAGTGAAGAATAGATTGCAGATGTTTGCATACATCTGCTAACTTATCAGAAGACATTCTTTTTCAATTAAATAACACATTTTATTCCTGAACCATGGTCCCTTTGAAAAATGCTCGGGTCTCCCTTTGACTTCAATGGGGCTCGTTATTCGAGACGAGCACTCGAGCATCTGGAAAAGTTCGTCTCGAATAACGAGCACCCGAGCATTTTAGTGCTCGCTCATCTCTACTTGTTATGCAATTTCTCCCGAGCACAGAGACCCCCCACATGTGGCCGTTATTAGTTTTATGGGGGCACAGCGGGGGGCAGTAGGGAAGGAGAGCCCTGCAGATGCCAGGATTTTAGTTTCCTCATAAAAATTTTAGCTTTTCGTATTGGAACCATGTGATGGCATTTTTTTTGGGGACGAGATGCTTCTTCAAGTGTACATTTTGGGGTTGGAATCCCCTATTTTTTTTTTAGGTCAGGAGTAGAAAAGCATCAGTACTTTTTTTTTTTGTCGTTCAGCTTTAAACCTAATAATTATTTTATCTTTATTCTATGGGTCCATACGATTACGGGGATACTATACTTGAATATTTTTTCTTATGTTTTAGAAAATAAAACCCTAATATGGGGAAAATCAATCTTTTTCTATCTTTTTTTGCATCGCCGTCTTTCGGGTGGCATAACATTTTTACTTTTTGGCTACAGAGCTGGTTGATGGCTAGTTTTTTGCAGGACATGTTGTAGTTTGCAAAAGTATCATTCTGGAGTACATGTGTTTTTTTAATCACTTTTTATTGCATTTTTTGTGGGATTAAATAGGTGAAAATCATAATTTTTTTTTTTACGGCGTTCATCGCACGGGTTCAATATTTGTTTACTTTTATTCTACAGGTTGTTACAGATGAGGTGATACAATATATGTAGGGTTTGTGTTATGATTTAGACTTTTTTGTGCATTGTATGTCTCCTGTTGCAGCTTTTCACAGAAGACAACAAATATCCTTGGAAAGCCATTAAATAGTTGTGAAAACATATTTTGGTAAAGTACACGTAACACATTGGGGGTTAAGTATAGTTAACACATTCTATTGCGTTAAAGGTAAATTATCTCAATGTATGGTGCTGTGCCAGGATTTGTGATTATTTCAGGGCTTGATGCCCAAAAAAATGGTTGTACACATCCTGAGAAATATACCCAATTTTCCTAGTTTTGTAAAACAACCCTTCCTGAATTATGTATACACATTATTGCTCCTAAATAATAACTGTATCTTTTTTCCATTTGTTTATTTTTAGAAAGAATTACTCAAGTGAAGACAGACATTTATGTTACAAGTTTTGGACCAGTATCAGATACGGAAATGGTAGGTTATGGTTGTATATTAAAGAAATAGGACTCTAGGGCAACCCATGACTAGCTGTATTTGTGAAAATGTGGTGACAGGTTCCCTTTAACAAGTGGGTTTGGAAAAAAAATTACTTTAAAAGTCCTTAGAAAAAAGTCCTGTCTTCAGAAATTGACCTAATTAACAACTATCAGTATGATAGTATCTGAACACATTCCAGATCATGTTTCTTGGTGGTGGCATTTAAAAGATGTAAATTGGTTGTATAAAGTCAAGGAGGTGGAGTTTTACCACTGAAGTCACGCTCTCCATTCCTCAGAAAGCCAACTTCATTGTAAAAGTTGATTTTTCTGGATGAGTCCACCACACTGGACCATGAAAGAAACACAAAACTAGAAGGTGTTACGCTGCCTGATAATATGCTACAAGTGGTTTATTAGATCAATTGCTGATGACAGGTTCCCTGTAAAGGTGTTGTCTGAGATTAAATTTTCTATTCTATATTTAAAAATTATGAGTTCCCTACCTATAGTCCAGTCAAGCACCTTTAGTCACCTCTAGCCTTAGTGGTCATGGCATGTCAAGAGCAGGCACCTACTACAGCCTATTGTAGGCCGCATCCGTGGGCTGTATTAGGGGCATGATGTTGAAACAACGACATTTGGGCACATTTTCTAAGGGTCCCAGGACCGCATTTTTGTCAGGTTCATTTTTCCTATTGGCCAAATCTTTAAAAGAACAGAGTGACTTAATGCCCTTTTATTTTCATCTGTATGATCCAAGAGCCATGATCTTCTTTTTTTAAATGTTTCTGTCAGCATGAAGGCTTGTATTTTGCAGGCAACTTATATTTGAATGGCACCATTTAGACTGAGCACATTTAGTTTACTTAACAGCTATCTTAAAGAAGTTTTGTAAACACTGGAACATCTAGACCAGTGATGGCCAGTAAGGCCACCAATGCAGTTGAAAGAAGGTGGGCAAGCTCAGATTATCATTGTTGCTTCTCTCCAGGAAGAATAGTGGGTCCAGCAGGACGACCTCCAAAGACAATGCAGTTCAGTCAACACCTTCTCACTTTTCCTGCAGTTTCAAAAAGCACTGAGAGCAGCATCCCTTAATTTGCTTGGGACTGCAGGAAGATTTGGTGGATGTGGTCCTGTTTGGTGAAATTGGGGGGATGGCCTGAGTGCCCACAGGAAGGGCTCCAAGTGCCACCTCTGGCACCCGTGCCATAGGTTCGCCACCACTGATCTAGACGATGGTTTTTAAACATTTTTTTCATCCATAACTTTCAGTGTCTACTTTTTTCTGGTCGTTTCTGTTGAATGCAGACATACCAAATATGTTGGTAACATATATATTGGAGTTAATTTTACATAATCCTTCAGGCTCATTAGCATCACATAAAAAGTCTTCATTCTTGATTTGAGAAGAAATGAGGCAATGGATAACAAATAAAAGAATATCACCATAGTGACTGTGCCTGGATCTATGAGTAACTGTTCTTTAATTATTATATTTATTATTTTCTTTTTTTTTTTAGCAAATGTTTACGTTATATTCGTCCCTGAAAAGTGATGGATTATTACTGCCATCACTTAGTGACTGCCGGGATCTGACTTCTGGGACCCCTGCCGATCCTCAGGATAAATAAGCACAGCACTAGTTAAGCACCTGCTGTGCAAGTTACCGCTACACAGCCTCATTCTCTTGAACAGAAGTATATTGTAGTCCTCTGCACAGTCAGTGGTCAGAAATACTGCTGTGCAAGGATGTTGTGACCAATTGACTGCATTCATAACTTGCTTTGCCTGCTTCAAATGAGAAACAGTTAATGAAGAGAATGCATGAGAGTAATGTCACATGCATCTGTGTTGTTATTGTACAGTTTTGTCAAGTTCATTTATTGAAGCAAGTTAGTGATTCCAATATGAATTAAATTTATTAGAATATATAGTACAGTAAACACAACTAAATCCCAATGATAAGTAAATTGGTGGAATATCTAAATGTCTTATATATACCATTTATAACAGTGGATTTTTACAGTTTTACATTTTGACAGTAGCAAATTCTATATTAGAACAGTCAATATAATATTTACAGAAAAAAGCTTAAAAAACTGTTTAGAAAAATGTTTTTAAAAAAAAGATTTTGTCTGCTTTAAAGATCAGTACATGCAGTCTCAGGTTTACGTACAAGATAGGTTCCTTGGGTTTGTACTTAATTTGAATTTCTATGTAAGTCGGAACTGTATATTTTATAATTGCAGCTCCAGACAAACATTTTCTTTGTCCCATTGACAATTGGATTTTCAATATTTTTCGCTGTAATGGGACCAAGGATTATCAATAAAGCTTCATTGCGCAGACACCTTACAGCCGATCATTGCATCCTGGGAGTAAAGTAAAACATCCAGAGAGCTTCTCCAGAGATCACAGGGGTCAGAGAGGACCCTCTGTAACTGTCTGTAAGTCGGGTGTCCTTAAGTAGGGGACCACCTGTACTACCAACCAAGGATATAGAGGGAGTTTTAATTTCTGATATAAATTGAGTTACTGTAAATTAATAAAGGTAAAATATATAATTCTATAAAAATTTTTCATAAGATTGTGTATCAGCTCATATTGATTATAAGAAGTAAAAATTGATGACCGTTGGCATTGTTTTCCAGGAATACACCATTGATGTATTTTTCCGTCAGAGCTGGAAGGATGAAAGACTTAGCTTTCAAGGACCTATGCAACGTCTTCCCCTTAACAACTTGCTGGCTAGTAAAATTTGGACGCCTGACACATTTTTCCACAATGGCAAAAAATCTATTGCACACAACATAACTACCCCTAACAAACTACTACGCCTTGAAGATGATGGGACACTGCTCTATACCATGAGGTACGATGGACTGCTGTATCAGTACTGTACAATCAGAATAATTGCGCAATGTAAGGCTACATTCACGCAATGTGTGTCTGCCATACCGGAATCAGAATCTATAACATAAATGGTACAAATGGGGGAAAGCAGTAGATGTTTTTAAAAGGAATGTATATCTGTGTAAGTACTTTCTACAAAACACTCCTTCTCCCTTAGGGGCATAACTAGAAAAAGCAGGGCCTCCTTTTGAATGAGTGTGAGTGACAATCAAGCACATTTATATTCTCAATTTGCAGTATAACATGTATATAATGCTGCACATCTTCTATCCATTTCATAGTGTCGGGTCAGATGACAGGGCCCCCTTGACACTGTGGGTCCCATAATGCCTGCGATGGCTGCTACAACTGTAGTTATGGCCCTGTTATCTCTATTTTACAGGCTGCACGGATATCCACATGAGATTGATTTGATACAGTAGCTTTCGTGTTTGAAGATGGCTTATTGACTTGTATAGGAAAATGCTGTAATCTTACTATGTAACCTGTGCAATGGAAAAGTTGAGCACTTCAATCCCTCTAAAATTATGTACTGGGAACTTAAAGGAAATCTACCACCAGGATGAAGAAGAAACCAAGGGCAATCACATGCTGGTGTATGCCCCCTCTGACAGGTTCTGCTCTTCTTTTAGCTTCATAGGACCTTATTTTCATAAAAAAAATATGCAAATTAACCTGGGGGGCTCAGGGCTGCATAGATGTCAATGGAGCCTGGAGCCCCTCACTCTCATTTCCACAATTGTTCAAACTTGTATTTCTTGACAACAAAGGCATAAGAAGCTACAAGAAGAGTGGATCCTGCCAAAGGGGGCATACACCAGCATGTAAGTGTGCTTGGTTTACAATCCTTCATCCTGGTGGTAGATGTCCTTTAAGAGAGCAATGTATTAAACAAACCCACAAATGTCAATGGTCTGTAGGAAATGCTGTCAAAGGAAATCTAACATCAATATCAAACATGATGAACCAGGAAAATATACACAAAGATCCAGACAGCATGACTTTGCTTCCGTTAGAATAATGCAGGAAGATGCAGGGGAGAACTACCAGGGATCAAAGGGGAGGGTGGAATCCGTGAAAAGAGCCTGTGAGGAAAGAGCATGATAAGGCTCTGGTAGAGCCCTTCTGGCTTATTAGCATAATTTAAAAGTTATTTAGAAGGAAAGGGGCCATGGATATCAATTATTACCACATGATTACCACAGTCACAATGTCTGAAACTATGAGGAAGTGTCCCTGGTTTACATTATAGATTCTGATGGTAGATTTTCTTTAATGAGTGTGCCAAAATTCCACAAAAATTTATTTTTGGATCAAAATATATTTAAATAAAGTGCTTTGGTGGCATTACCCAAGCCCATCCAGACTCCGGTTATTACACACCCCCAGAGCTCTTCTCCCCCCTTCTCTGCACTTCTCCCCCACCTGCCGTATGCAGAATCTCACAACAGTACAGAGTATGAGCTGTACTGCTGCAAAATTACGACACATTTGGTAGAGTGCAAAGGGAGCAGGGAAGAAGTGATCCTATGTAATCGCAGGAGCCCGGAGTAGGTCTCAACTTTTTTTTTTTTTTACAGATTATATAACAATAAATCCTTATTTGAATATGTATAAATATACCATATATACTCAAATATAAGCCAAGATTAAAAAAAAACGTCTATGCGATCAGCTGGTACAGAAACTATGATGTGGCAGTGTCACAATGTCTGTGCCAGCAGATTGCATAGAAGTGTATTTCCCGGCCCTGCCGGGAACCCAAAGAGTGTCTATTGTATTAATGGAAGCACTCTGCTATGGGCATTATATTAATGAGGGCACTCTGCTGGACATTATATTAATGTGGACACTCTGCTCTTGGTATTATATAAATGGGGGCTCTCTGCTGGGCATTTTATTGAGGGGGCACTCTGCTGGCCATTTTATCAATGGGGAACTCTGCGGACATTTCATTCATGAGGGGAGACTTCTGGACATTTTATTGATGAAGGGAGACTAATGTATATTTTATTAGAGATTAGCAGCTGCATTTTCCACCCCAGGCTTATACTTGAGTCAATACATTTTCCTAGTTTTTTGTGGTAAAATTAGGTACCTCGACTTATGCTTGGGTCAGCTTATACTTGGGTTGGTTATGCTCGAGTATATACGGTAAATATATTTCTATATTTATATCTGCTGAGTATTATATATCCTTAATAATTAGATAATGTTATTATTTATTCTTATACAAAATATATAATAAATGACAATGCAACATGCACACAGACACATGCTGTGTCAACATCAAATCCTAAAATGTACTGTGACCTGATGCTCAGTTTCTGCTTTGTTATTCACCTTTATCACAGACCCTCACTAAGGTGACAATTTCAGACAGTAAACAAATGTCCAGTGGATGCTTTACAATTAGAACATTATTGTTAATCTATGTCAATAGTAAGGACATTTACAACGCAATGGTGGCAATTACCAAGCAGTAAAATTAACAAGCTACATCCTCAAATAGCTGGAAATGAAGATCAACTGTGAAATGAGTGACATAAAGGAAATTAAATGTACTGTAAAATGTCTGTGATTGTCCTATAATATTAGAGTTCATTTAGAGGCTGCTCATAGAACAAAGATGAAGCACCGCAGACTGGTGCAGAACACTTCCAGATATAAGTAGCTTTGGGACACGTAAAACAATGTATGGGCAATAATATCACAACAAAACTATTAGGTGCTTCCATTACCTACATATAAATACAATCCTGTGATGAGAAATACTTTGGATCAAATAAGATAGTAATAATTTAGGCACAAAAATGATATTTTAAAAGTAGCCTGTTCCATTAATCGTGGTGTTTGATCTTCAGATTGCAGATTATAAAGCATAAGAGTTGACTTGATGGACAAGTGTCTTTTTTTAACCGTATAAACTATGAGTTGGGCAAGTTAATAGTTTGGTGGGAAAGGTAAAGAATTTCTTACTTGCATGTAAATGTCTCTTCTATCCATATTTCCATAAGCCCAGTGGGCAGTTTGATCTTTTACACACAGAAATAACTTTCTATCAAAGAATAGGACAGACAAGGTGATTCTTTCTGCTCTAAAACACAGGCCGCAAATGAGATACCACATGCAAATTCCCTTTAGGTTATACTTTTTGTGCCTAAATTACTGACTTCATAAGCAATCCAAAAAGCTACTGTTCTAGCTGGTAATGCCCCAATGTAAAATGTGAAGGCTTATTTCGGGAGCCCCGACTTTGGTTTCAATAATTTAATGGGGTGGTCCAGCTACTCACTATTGCTATGAAGTGGGAACTACAATCTCTGCTGCCAATTCACAAACCTTCTTCCCACAAATACCATCCTTGTGGAAAGGTAACAGGGCTTTCTGCATTCTCATTATCGCCGGTGATCCCCTTTCATGGACCCACTACAATTTCAATATTATTATCATTATATATTTATGGAGCACTAATAAGTCCATGATCCTATACATTTGGAGCTCATCACACTTTATTTAGAAAGGTTGTAGAAAAGAGAGTTCTTTATTACCGTATATACTCGAGTATAAGCCGACCCGAGTATAAGCCGAGACCCCTAATTTTACCACAAAAAAATGGGAAAACCTATGACTCGAGTATAAGCCGAGGGTGTAGTATACAGCCAGACTAGCCCCCTGTAGTATACAGCCTGTCCAAGTAGTATACAATCAGCCTGCCCCCATGAATATACAGCCTGCCCCATGAAGTATACAGCCTGCCCCCATGAAGTATACAGCCTGCCCAATGAAGTATACAGCCTGCCCCAAGAAGTATACAGCCTGCCCCAATGAAGTATACAGCTGCCCCCATGAAGTATACAGCCTGCCCCAATGAAGTAAGCCTGCCCCCAAAAAGTATACAGCCTGCCCTCAGTATAATTAAAAAAATAAACTTAATACTCACCCTCCGCACGATACTCACCTTTGAATTGAAGTGGCGGCTCCGGTCCTGGCGGCAGCTCCGGTCCATTGTGGCGGCTTCTCTCTTCGATTTACGTGCCGGCCGTAGCGTCCATGCGACTTGCCAGCGGGGCGCACAGTGCGATGCGGCGGGTCGCCGCTGATGACGTCATCAGCGGCGACACCGCTACATCATATTGTGCGCCCGCCGGCAAGTCGCATAGACGCGACTGCCGGCACTGAAGATCGGAGAGAGAGAAGCCGCCGCAGAGGATCAGGAGCTGCCGCCGCAGGACCAGAGCCGCCGCCGAGGACCGGGAGCCGTAGGGGGAGTATTAATTTTTTTTTTATTAACTCATGTTTTTTTTAATTAACTCGTGTATAAGCCGAGATTAGGTTTTTCAGCACATTTTTTGTGCTGAAAAACTCGGCTTATACACGAGTATATACGGTACACTGCTGGTGGTCACGTGAGACCATATTTTCTCAATATTTTCTCAAGGATCAGCAAATCCACTGCCCTATGCCAAGGTAGTGGCTGGACAACCTGTTTCCCCGTTTTTCAGTAATGTTAGAAGCGAAATACTAAGGTTGTGAAAATGAAATCACAAAGGGAGATTGTTTTGTTATAATGGAGCATTGTTGTGTCAAAATGGACATTGTGATATAACAGTGAGACAACAGTGAGATGTGAAAAAGGGGCATTGTGATGTAAGAATAGGGTTTTTTGAAGTCACAGCAGGGTGTTGTGATGTAATAAAAAGGCATTGCAATGTCATAAAGGAGCTTTGTGATATAATCGGCATTGTGATGTAATAAAGGACATTGTGATGTCATAGAGAGACATTGTGGATTAACAATGGGGCATTGTCATACTGTAAAAGGGTATTGTGATGTGAAAGTAGAATTGCAATGCTATAATGGGCCAGTTTGATTCCCGACTTTCTTAAAATTAAAATAAATTTGTCAAACTGGCCATTGCAATGTCCGTGCAATGTGATATCATAATGGGCCTTTCCGGTTTCATAAAGAAGTATTGCAATGTCATAATGCGTGATTGTGATGTAATAACAGATCATTTTCATGTCACAATGGGGCAATGGATTGTTGTAATGGTTCATTATGTTATGGATCATAAAGTCAGAACAATGCATTGTGATGTCATAATGGGCATTTATAAAGGGGAATTGTGACGTCATAAAGGGCATTTGATGTCACAAAAGTTCATAGTGAAGTAGTAATATTATTTAGCTATAGCACAATAAACTATTATGATGTCATAATGAGGCAGTGAGATGTCATTAACCCCTTAAGGACGCAGGGTTTTTCCGCTCAGTTCTCGTTCTCCACCTTCAAAAATCCATAACTTTTTCATTTTTATGTGTACAGAGCTGTGTAAGGGCTTATTTTGTGCGTAACAAATTTTACTTTCCCGTGAGGTAACTCCCTTAACCTCTTCACGCAAAGCAAAGGCTCATGGGCTGAGTCCTCTTCATATAGAGATGGGCATTGCTGCATATTGCAGCAAAGAACCATCGCTAACACCCACAGTTGCACCAATCATGGGGGTTAATCTCTTGTCTGCCGTCGGCAAAGACGCCTGCGGCAATTAAAACATGGTGGAGCATGGGCGCCGCCATCTTTATTGAGATGGTCGCTGCTCCACACGTCATCAGGGAGTGGCGATCAGTTGCCATGACAGTCTCGGGTCTGATGAAGATTTCAGCATGGTTTCTGAAGATTCATTACAAGTGGCTCATTGTCATGAATCCTATGCAAAAATGCCATATACTGCAATACAGTACCATCAACAATGAAATCCTCCAGACAGATTTGCCAGGGTTCTGATACGTCAAGTGCAATCCGGACACATTGCCAGATTTGTGGCCGTATAGCCATGCAAAAATGTGTGCCTAAAATAATATTATTTTATGAACAGTCACATTCAGTAAGATGCTCCCTTTAGCCCTGCACAATAATAATACTTTGTAGCTTACGAACAGAAGTATGGTAAGGCAATCTGTAATATGTAGGAGAATTTTATAGGAGAACGACAGATGATAGATAGATTGATGATACAAGATAAATAAATATGAAAGATGATATAGATTATTTGATGCATAAATATAAAGTAGATTATAGATAGATAGATAGATAGATAGATAGATAGATAGATAGATAGGGGAAATAGAAAGATACAGTAGAAGAGATATAGAAGATGGATTGATAGATGGATAGGTAGCTAAATAGGAGATAGATATGTTAGATATGATAGATAATAGATCAGAGATAGATATGATAGATAAAAGAAAAGCCCAGAGCAGCACTGAAAATTAAAAACATTTGGGTGCACAGCACCAATAATAAATCCAAAGAAGAGGCAACACTCCCAGATGTGCTAGAAAATCAGGGGTGAAACTTTTATTCCATTGCGACATTACGTGACAATACATATCTTTCTGTGATTGAGAAAGGCATGAATTGTCACCGAAACGTTGCAATGGAATAAAAGTTTCACCCCTGATTTTCTAACACATCTTGGAGTGCTGCCTTTTCTTTGGATATAGAAAGATGGACAAATATATAGATAGAAAATAGACAAATTATAGAAGATAGATAACTAGACAGATAGATGATAAATAAATAAAAAGCTGATAAAGATATCATTTAACATTTTGTTACGATCAATAGCATGCTTTATCATAACCATACAGTTGTCGTTGAGTGGGTGGGTAGCAACAAAGTACAGACATAGCAAAAATAACAGGGAAAAATCGACATCTTTTTGTGTTTTATAAACTGAGACCCTACAAATGTGTTCTGGACAATAAAGTGCCTGCCCCCGTCTTTGAACCATTCAACAATAAATTTCCATGACTGGCATAACATATATAACAGAAGGAGGCATAGAAGTTTTTCTTGAAGTATTTGTATCTACAGCTATTCATATTGATTACAGTTTATATACATCCATCAATATCGATGATGAAGATAGTTAAAAAGTTATGTTGGGAATATGTTTCTTCTGGAATAGACAGGTTTGGTTTCAATCCCAAGTCGTGTATGAGGCTTCTTGTAGGTCATGCTTGGTGTCAAGGGGGCTGCCTTTCAAGGTAGTAAAAAGAGGCATTGTTTTCCTTGCCTTATCATGAAAAACATATTTGCATAGTTCCTAAATACTGTATGTATGGCCAAAATATGATTTGTAACTAGCACTGATATTCAATGCTTTTGACATGTGATATCTAATCTTATACTCTTACAGAGAGTATTATGTGGTCTGTTTGCTTATGGTCCAGTTCCATCATTACTACTGGCGGCATTGATTTTTCATTGTTGGATCTTCAATCTTTAATCAATATAGTAATAGATACCTCCTAGATATATAAAGCTAAGTATATATAAGTTAACCATCACACAATGCAGGTATTAGATTGTAGATCAATCAAATGACCATATCTGGCAATGAGTGGCCTCTGATGTGTGAGTGATGGTAGATGTATCTATGAGGTATATTTCTTACTAGCCCCTCCAATTTATTCTCCTTAAGACTTATGGGGGACATGTCATCATTTTTTCTGCTAGGTCAAATTGTCTCATTTTTGCAACTTTTGTCATATTTGCAACTGTTCACCTGTCGTTTTTCAAGTACGCTTGATCTGCTGCACCTTGCCCAGTTTGTCTTATGTATTTTAGTTTCCAGAGTTTCCGTGCGACTTTTCACTTATGTATCACTTTCTTTGCTTATTTTTGCAACTTGCATGCTTTAAATGTTCGACATTTGCACAGTAACCTCTTTTGTCAAATTCTAAAGGAGGGGATTTGCCTTATTTCATTAACTGTTAATGTTTGTGTTAACATTGCGATGACTATGGTTTGTAATTTCAAATGTTAACAGTAATGTTATTAGGAAAATCCACTTCCTCAGCTGTTGTAATTAGTTCAAAATGCATTAAAAAGAAACATGTAAATCCCAAATTAACAGTAGTGTCCACTCCTGTATATAACCCCCTCACTGGCTTGTGCCCATGTAGATTTGAGACATTTGCAAAAAAAGTCTCAAAAAGAAGCCAAAATTTGGCCTGCCAGGATAGGAAAAAACTGAACAAGTAGCACAAAGTAAAAAAGACAGGTTTCATAATAAGGTGCAAAAACTAGCCGCCCAAAAGTCTCTAAAATTCACCTCAGAGAGACCAAACTGATACATGTGCCCCAATGGTGTCATGATTTTCTAATAGCTAATACAAAAAGCAGTAATGTGCCTCCAACAGTTATGGATGGGGGAGCCTTAAAGGCTATGTGTAGGTATGTACTGGCAAAAATAGAATCAATAGTATCTGCATCTTAAAGACACAGATATCATTAGCGTAGGAGAGCTGCAAGCCAGAGAAACCTCTGCAGAATAATGATGTCACAAAGTCCTCTCTGTCACATGTCGACTTTGAGCATTCTCATACAGTAGCCAGGGCCAAAAACCTGATGAAGAGGTTCCTGGGAGCTAAGTAAATTTCTATTTTTTATTTAGAACACATTCAAAGGGGCCTCATGAAAGCCCTGGATGTTTTAAATAATATGCGTCCCTATATAAGAATGTAAAATCAGAAATAAAAAAATATATTGAAATGATTGATTGATGACAATGGGTAGCATTTTGGGTGTAGTTCAAGGCAAATAATATAAACTCATAAGGACCAGTCCAATTTGTCTGTGTGCAAAGAATAAGTAATGGAATTTCATATTCCATGCCATGTACTGGGAAAACTACTAAAATAAATCACAAAGCAATAAAATTTAAGGAAAAACGCATGTGCGCCATATTTTTGTGAGATACTATTTTAGGCTTTCATGCACCACTTCAAATGACAACTCTAAGTATTCGTTTGGGTGGTAGCATTTATATAGCTTTTGTATGAACCTAGGGGACTTGAACCCGTGTGGCTGACCGCTCTATATGGCAGATCTGCTTGTGATCTGTAATGGTCGGTCCACAGTCCGTGGCATCTTACAGAGACTTCAGGCTTCATAGTGATGGGTCATCCTCCACTAATGACATCATAGAGACAATGATCTATCTAAGATAGCAGTGCCACTCTCTCCAAGATGAAATGCCAATGATGCTTTAATGGTACAAGTTTGCTATAATGCATCAAGAGGTCATAATTATAATATGTACATTTATTGCCTCATCCAAAAATGGGACTGATACTGCCCGAAACCAACACACATTTAAGAGAAAGGTGTAAACTATTGAGAAAAATATTTAAATACAACTTACAGCTTCCAAACTTCAGAGGGGATGGTGAGCATCCATAGGAAAGTCTTCTAGCTGCATGGGGCATTCTGCTGAAATTGTCGTCTGTCCAAATATTAGAAAATGGTATAAAAGAAAATAAACAAAATTACACAAAATCTTGCCAGTGGGCATGCAATCATTGTAATTTGCTAGACATGACAGCTGTGACCTGGTATATGAAACCTGGGGACTAGCTAACTGCTGCAATAGTATATTATTATCGCTCAAAATATTTAAGGTTTTTATACAGACAGAAAAAAGCAGTTGTGGCAGATTTTACCTGTAAAGTCCCAATGCCGTCAAATTGCATAAATGAGATACCCAATCTGTCTACTCTTCATGTAAAGTACCGCCTTCTTCATGGCACAATTCCTCAAAGGAAGCTCTTTATCATTGAGCCAAATGTCTCACTGCTAGCATTTTATATGCTGAGAATGAAATGCATTTCTCCTGATTTCTTTTTAGAACAGACGGGACCAGC
The DNA here is from genome assembly GCA_019512145.1 of Engystomops pustulosus. NCBI lineage: Eukaryota > Metazoa > Chordata > Amphibia > Anura > Leptodactylidae > Engystomops > Engystomops pustulosus. The sequence goes on along the minus strand of CM033642.1, from coordinate 86,524,164 downwards.
AATTTCCAACAGGGGCACCAAAGGCAAAATAGTCAAGACCAGATATATGTCATTGCGTTCTCAATTCATATGTTACTAATGGAAAATCGTAAGGCATTTAAGTCAATAAGAACTTTAAATTAGTAGAATTCCTATATAATTTGGGTTATTCTACTCTGTGTTCTAAAACTAAATGCAAGGCATATATAATAAAGTGTTTGACCCAGTTTGTATTTTTCTTCGAAAAAGAACATGCAAAGTATTTGCAGATATAATATTAACCCTGGAAAACCCACCCACCCATGTGCCCCCATAATCCTCCCCCAGCCCTTTTCTCCCTAGCCATTTTAAAAAAAAGTTTTGTGCAGTAAATTGATTAAACCGATCCGACCCTCTTACCAAATAAGTGGTCGGATCCTGTATCTGGTGTGCTGGCAGTCGGCGGTATTCACCCCTGCCAGCCTGGCTAACTCACATTGCCGGCGCGCGCCGACACTGTCAGCAGCTGTGCCGCGCCGGGCTGTTTACAGCGTTGTGGAGAGCTGGCAGCGATGCGATGCTGCCGGCTTCTCCTACAAGTCCCCGCTGGCAGTGGTGTGCTGGGGGTGTGTCCCCTTATGAATACCGCTGGTTGCCAGCACACCAGATACACGATCCGACCTCTTATTTGGTAAGAGGATGGATTGGTTTAAATCAATTTACTGCACATAAATTTAAAAAAAAAATGACTAGGAGAAAGGGGCTGGGGGGAGGATTATGGTGGGCACATTTGGTGGGGGGTTTCCAGGGAGACAGTCCTCTTTAAGTGTTTGTGGTCTGTGTCTGCCATACCACAAAATTCAGAATCGTGTTGGGGCATTTTGGTGAATAGTAAGACCATGCGCCAAATTTATTATAGTGACTCAACACAGAAATGTGGCACATGCCTGTTAAACTGATGCGCACCAAGGAAACCTGGTTGTACACGATTTAAGCATGATCAGTACATACAGGGTGGTGCCAGATTATTGAAGACCGTGTGGCAGTATTCATAATTGGCGCACTTGCACATTACTAAGCAAACTGCACTATTGATAAATCTGGTCCAATATTTCAAAAATTCGGAGAGAGAAATGGCTTTGTCTCCTCTATCTTTCAAAAATATTACCCATGTGAGGAAAACCCAAGAATGCGAAGCATTTAGGAGTAGATAGAGGAAACACTCTAACTTCGCCCATCCAGGGCATCCATTGCTCCAATGGAAAATGCCCTTTCTCGTACTTCCAGTCCATCTTTGGCCAGTCACGGTTTTAACGAGAGTTAAAAAAAAGGCTGAGGGATTGGGCCAGACATCAATGTCAATGACCCAGCAGGATTGGCCCAGACATCAACATCATCAATGACTCAACGGGAGTTAACGCACTGGGGAGAGGTGGTCACTACTACACCCAGAAACATCCCCAAGAATGGCAAGTATAACTTTTTGCTCTATAACGTTTTGCTCAGTTAAAAAATGATACAAATTAGAATAGTAAAAAATGTAAATAATAAAAAAGAAGACTAAGACTGGCCACAGATGTGCAAATTCAAATGATTGTATGGGCCATTTTTTTATAGACTGGACACTTGTGAGGGTTCAGTCTCATATAGGTATCAATGACTACGTCAAGTACTGTACTAATGCCATCAGAAGCCAACCAAAGAAACATGACTATCAGGTACATTTTATGGCACAGTTATAAAGTGATTTAGATACTTTTAAGACATTTGTACTGATACAGATAAATGTATATATCTGTATGAATAGTGCTGCTTGTTGCCATTAAGTATGCAAGCCTCTTATCTTTTAGAAGGGATGAGAAGAAAGACTTTTTAGCTTTCAAATCAGTTAACCAGCCTAGCTAGCCAAATAATTAACTAAAGTGTAGCCGTTATTTCAGATGATTTTTGATATGTGTGGGAATGGGGTAATTGTGAACACTCATTAACAAATTCTCCCAAGTTTGTAAGTAACAGGCTGAAAAGTTCCCCTTAGTTACAATATTACTTCTACTGTATGTTGCTAGGGAAAATCTCTCTACATGATCTAAGACAGATCTCTCTCTTCTCTCCTGTTTTCTTTACAGCTGTGACTGTTAACCCTTCTGCTCTCTCCCTGGCTGTACTATGATTTGAGCATAATCTTCAGTGCTCATCCTCACTACCAGAGTTGTTTAACCAAACAGGGATATTAGATGTGAGCTGAAATATTACAACGAGTAAGATTTACTCTGAAAGTAAAAGGAACACACCCTATTTAACCCCCACCATGAATGATGCTTCCCCAGGCACAATAATCATCTCATGATTACACATCAGAAGTAGAAACGTATTTATATTCGCAGCAGTTACCAAGTTGCCTGGCAGCTCATTTATACCATGATTCACATCAGTCACATTCTCTTACCTCACAGATCTCATGTATAAAACTGACAGACAGACAGAGTGAAAAAGTGCCGAAGGTGAGTGCAGACAGTAGATTTCACTGCTACAATAGAAGTGTCCATACCATGTCCTGCTTAAAGCTTAGAAGTCACAGATAAAATTCTACTCATTCTGCCCTTTAACTAAAACTTACTAGATTCCTATCAAAAGACCGAGGCTTAGAAGGAAAGCTCTTTATTGCAAGGGGCAGTAAACTGCATTGGGCCAAGAAATTACTGTATATTAAAGAATATATGCTGTAACGGGGCTTAGTAAAAATATCAAAAAGTAAAGATGTTAGTCTTCCTATTGCCACTCTTTCTCAAGTTACAGTCCACTTCTGTTTATAGTGTATGCAATGGTGTCATGCAACATGGATGACATGTATGGATGGGATTAGATGAGTTGGTTATAAACCTTGAAAACACCTTCTAAGTTTTTCTATATTGAACAATGGCAGTAGGGCAGTTCAGCCAATTGTCTATAACCAACTGCATGACTTATGGAGAAGGAAGGGATATGTGGGTGGGCCACTTGGAAAGACACAGAAAATGTCTCCATATTTTTCAGTATAAATGTAAAATTTGTTAAAATAAGATGAAAAGCAAAAAGAACAGATGGGCGAGCTTTATTTATTCATTTTTATTTGACTGCTCTTGGGGTCAACGTTGCAAAAAAGTAAAGTCAATGCTTCTGCCTTAACAGTTGACCACCTACAACTTCCAGGGCACATACAGAATGGGTGCGTCTCAAGAGTACCATAAAAGTGAGGGAGTGTGATGGCCAGGTTGCACACCATCAGCATTCAGACTCCCATGAACGGACCTTATCCTCTAACTCTGGATAAGGGAAACATCAGTTGTAGAACATCTTTCATGTAGGTGTACACCTGAATACATGTGCATTATAATTTAGTGATTACTGTATCAGTGTGTGTATTGGAAGTGAAGCTAGGTATTACATTGGATATATAATTCATGGAGGTATTGTCCCATTGCGCTTATTTACACATTCCTACCTGCTTGGGTAACCTGCCTATGATAAACTAATATGAACATAATCATAATTATCCGCCTTCAGAACTAATGAGATTGGCTTAAAATAAACAAGAGGCACCTGAATGCAGAAGTCAACTCAATGCACTGTGTTTGTCTTTAATCTCGGCTGTCTTTCCTTGTAAGAATTAGGCTTGTATATTTCGTACCTATGCTTATTTCCTCAATACAGTATCTGTCTTTCTGTTGAGTGAAGAATACAAGCAGCATGTTTGCATGTTAATGTTTGCTCAAGAGGGCATGTATCAGGCAGCAAGAGACCGAAAAGAATTAAAATACTAAATTGAAGTCGAGGCGTGTTATCCTCTAGGCAGGCTATGGCTTCCAGGGGAATCCACTTTACCATTCTTAATGTAATGTATTTTCCTTCAGTGGCATGAAACTAAAGGGTCTCCTGGTGCTTACTCGCTACTGATTTCATCTATGATGTTAGATTCAACACTTTCCCTGATAGGAAAAGGGATCTTGAGACTTAGTTGATATACATTAGTGCATAAACAGCGTGAAATTATCTTATGCAAATGTTTGGTAATATTAAATGGTGATCTGAGAAGTTTTCAGCACTTTATTTAAGCATTGATAATGGTTGGAGGAGTAATCTCTGGAATACTGAATCTACAATTACAAATGTTATGGCTTCTCATACATTGTGCCAGGCTTTTGCACACTATTCTATTTATGCTATATTGCCTGATTTGGGTTATTTTCCAAAAATAAGACCCAAGTTTAATATATATAAGTTTATTTTTTTTAAAGTGCTGGCTGGTTTCCTACGGGGGCGTGGGTGGGTTGGCTGTTATACTGGGGCTGGCTAGATTACTACATGGGCTGTCTGGGTGGGCTGATACTACAGGAGGCTGGCTGGCTGTATACTACAGGGCTGGTGTATACTACAGGAGGCTGGCTGGGCTGGCTGTATACTACAGGGGGCCGGCTGGTGGGCTGCATACACAGAGGCTGGTGGGCTGGTTGTATACTACAGAGGCTGGCTGATACTACAGGAGGCTGGCGGGCTGGCTGTATACTACAGGGGGCAGGCTTCTGTATAATACACTGGGCTGGCTGTATACTACAGGGGCAGGCTGGTTTTATACTACAGGAGGCAGGCGGGCTATATACTACTGGGAGCTGGCTGGCTATATACTACTAGGGGCTTGCGACTATATACTGGGAGGTGGGACCAATGCATTTCCCACCCTCGGCTTATATTAGAGTCAATAGGTTTTCCCAGATGTCACACAGTTGCATGGCATTATATCACACAGCTTGGGTTACGCTTATTAATATAACAAATCATTCTACATAACATCATGGGACCATGGAGTGGTCTTATCCAAAAGAGTAAATTTTTAGTTTTCATTAAACAAATGAAAAAATCAATTATTACTAAAAGTGCACAACCCCTTAATTTCAATGTATAAAAGACACCATCTTAGAGTTTACAGCAAAGGAGATGAGTAAATGGATAAAAACTGCATGAAGTTACATTGCTTGGGAAGAAAGAATGCGATGTGCATCATTTAGCCACAAGGTTAAAATGCATTGGACCTACATCAGATCATTGATATGTGTCACATATTTACAGTAAGTAAGCAGATTTATATAAGTTTGTATTTATTTATTAGAAAACAACATATGTTCATATGTTCAGAAGTTTAGGCACAAGAAATATAGCAAGGAATGTAAGTGGTAAATTTAATTAAGTCATTGTACCTCTATTTTGTAGAAAGTTGATAAGATTAGAAATAGTCATGTTAACAGTGAAGGCAAAGACTAAAGACATCCTTGTCCACAGAAGTACTTACTGCCATCTAGTGGAAGAAAAGAGAATTGCATATTGTTGAAAATTAGCTTATAATATAAGATATAAAATACGATGCATCTTTAGTGTCTGGGGGCCGAAGTGCAATGCCGCTAAATATAAATTTCTTTCGCCTAATGTCTAATGTGTAAATTAATTTCCATATTTCCCAGAAAGAGAATGCAGAATTAAAGCAGTGATTGGATCATATTGTAACAAGACAAGCATAAATATGAGTTTGTTACTCCAGTTGTACCCGTGTTTGACGACGGAGGGCGTTCCTGAGGGAAGTTGGTTAGTTTGATAGATAGGTTAGTTTGGATTTGGCAGCCATTTGAGTAAGACGTGTTTCGTTGATTTCGCCAAGATGGAAAAAGAGTATATCGTTCGGTTAATTCGCTTTTTGTTTTTGGATGGGAAAAAATGCGAGGAGATAAAAGCAAAGTTGGATGCTGTTTATGGGGGACACTTCGCCATCTATGACCACAGTTAGATATTGGTTCAACAAATTTAAAAAAATTGGGCGAACATCCGTTTTTTGATGAGGAGGGCCAGGACCGCTGGCAGATGTGGTTACCGAGGAAATCATTCAAAAAGTCGAGTGACAGATACTGGTAGGTGATCTGGTAGATGGAGATAGAATAAGGCGGCATAATGTAATCCTTCCATAAAGTCTAAATTAGTTTATTATTATACACATAAAGAAATAGAGAGATTTATATATGCCGTTCCTTATTACATATATAAAATACCATCAGTAAATTATATATTGATTTATGCATTTTGAATATTTAATACATCACATAAACACTGTTTGGGAAAATTTATTTTACCTAGTCTTTTCTCACCAGGCTAGATGGACTTAGTCTGACTCTAGTGGTGAAAAGTTTTATAACATGCATTATGAAAAGCTTTTTGCTCAAGGTGCTCCATTTGCCCCTAATTTTCATATGGATATATATTGATATATTAAAATTACTGCTGACTTATGGAAACAGTCGGCAAAGTCCAGAGCAGACTCATTGAAGTCTTGGAGAGTTTTATAGACAAGCTCAGTGGAGATATGTAAATGACATCATACATTGTCAGTAGTGATGCTATGACGGTGGTTTGTGTAAAATGAGATGAGCAGATAAAACTTTAAGTTCAGGGTTTGGGAGCACCCCGCATGACTCGGACATGTTGCCAGATTAGCTGCACAATTGACACCCCTAGCTACAAGCCATGGCTGTGTTGGCCAGGGGTGTCCCCTGATCAAATCAAACTATGGCGCTAGGGGGTGGCATACTGTCCTAAAGGGGCCCCCTGCATGTGGACCTTTGTGGGCAGAGGATGTATTGCCTCTTTAATAACCGGTGGCTGAATGCCCAGGTGAAGATGCTTATTATCTATCTCCTGTCTACAGTATACATTTATCATCTATCTGTCTAGTTATCTATCTTCTATAATTTGTCTATTTTCTATCATATATTTGTAGATAGATAGATAGATAGATAGATAGATAGATAGATAGATAGATAGAAGACATATTGATATGATAGATAATAGATAGGAGATAGGTATATAGAAGATTTATAGATTAATAGACAAAAAGCTAGATAGATAAATAGTTAGATAGACAGATATACAGATAGAAAATAGATAAATTATAGGAGATAGATAACTAGACAGATAGATGATAAATGTATACTGTAGACAGGAGATAGATAATAAGCATCTTCACCTGGGCATTCAGCCACCGGGTATTAAAGGAGCAATACATCCTCTGCCCACAAAGGTCCACATGCAGGGGGCCCCTTTAGGACAGTATGCCACCCCCTAGCGCCATAGTTGTGATTGATCAGGGGACACCCCTGGCCAACACAGCCATGGCTTGTAGCTAGGGGTGTCAATTGTGCAGCTAATCTGGCAACATGTCCGAGTCATGCGGGGTGCTCCCAAACCCTGAACTTAAAGTTTTATCTGCTCATCTCTATTTTACACAAAACACCGTCATAGCATCACTACTGACAATGTATGATGTCATTTACATATCTCCACTGAGCTTGTCTATAAAACTCTCCAAAGACTTCAACGAGTCTGCTCTGGACTATTGCCGACTGTTTCCATAAGTCAGCAGTAATTTTTAAATATATCAATATATATCCATATGAAAATTTAGGGGCAAATGGAGCACCTTGAGCAAAAAACTTTTACAATAATGCATGTTATAACACTTTTCACCACTAGAGGTCAGACTAAGTCCATCTAGCCTGGTGAGAAAAGACTAGGTAAAATAAATCTTCCCAAACAGTGTTTATGTGATGTATTAAATATTCAAAAATGCAATAAATCAATTTATAATTTACTGATGGTATTCTTATATGTAATAAGGAACGGCAATAGTATAAATCTCTCTAGTTCTTTATGTGTATAATAATAAAACTAATTTAGACTTTATGGAAGGATTACATTATGCCGCCTTATTCTATCTCCATCTACCAGATCATCTACCAGTATCATGTCATCGACTTTTTGAATGATTTCCTCGGTAACCACGTCTGCCAGGCGTCCTGGCCGCTCCTCATCAAAAAACGGATGTTCGCCCATGTTTAAATTTGTTGAACCAATATCTAACTGTGGTCATAGATGGCGAAGTGTCCCCATAAACAGCATCCAACTTTGCTTTTATCTCCTCGCATTTTTTCCCATCCAAAAACAAAAAGCGAATTACCGAACGATAATGCTCTTTTTCCATCTTGGCGAAAATCACGAAACACGTCTTACTCAAATGGCTGCCAAATCCAAACTAACCTATCTATCAAACTAACCAACTTCCCTCAGGAACGCCCTCCGTCGTCAAACACGGGTACAACTGGAGTAACAAACTCATATTTATGCTTGTCTTGTTAGCAATATGATCCAATCACTGCTTTAATTCTGCATTCTCTTCTTGGAAATATGGAAATTAATTTAACACATTAGACATTAGGCAGAAAGAAATTTATATTTAGCTGCATTGCACTTCGGCCCCCAGACACTAAAGATGCATCGTATTTTATATCTTATATTATAAGCTAATTTTCAACAATATGCAATTCTCTTTTCTTACACTAGATGGCAGTAAAGTACTTCTGTGGACAAGGATGTCTTTAGTCTTTGCCTTCACTGTTAACATGAATAATCAGTTTCTAATCTTATCAACTTTCTACAAAATAGAGGTACAATGACTTAATTAATTTACCACTTACATTCCTTGCTATATTTCTTGTGCCTAAACTTCTGAACATATGAACATATGTTGTTTTCTAATAAATAAATACAAACTTATATAAATCTGCTTACTTACTGTAAATATGTGACACATATCAAATGATCTGATGTAGGTCCAATGCATTTTAACCTTGTGGCTAAATGATGCACATGCATTTCTTCCCCCAAGCAATGTAACTTCATGCAGGTTTTATCCATTTACTCATCTCCTTTGCTGTAAACTCTAAGATGGTGTCTTTTATACATTGAAATTAAAGGGGTTGTGCACTTTTAGTAAATAATTGATTATTTCATTTGTTTAATGAAAACTAACAAAATTTACTTCTTTTGGATAAAGACCACTCCATGGTCACATGATGTTATGTAGGAATGATTTGTTATATTAATAAGCGTAACCAGAGCTGTGTGATATAATGAGCCATGCAACTGTGTGACATCTGGGAAAACCTATTGACTCGAATATAAGCCGAGGGGGGGAAATGCATTGGTCCCAGCCTCCCAGTATATAGTCAGCAAGCCCCTAGTAGTATATAGCCAGCCAGCTCCCAGTAGTATATAGCCAGCCTGCCTCCTGTAGTATACAACCAGCCTGCCCCCTGTAGTATACAGCCAGCCCCATGTAGTATACAGAGAGCCTGCCCCCTGTAGTATACAGCCAGCCTGCCCCCTGTAGTATACAGCCAGCCCAGCCAGCCTCCTGTAGTATACAGCCAGCCTCTGTAGTATACAACCAGCCCAGCCAGCTTCCTGTAGTATGCAGCCCACCCAGCCAGCCCCCTGTAGTATACAGCCAGCCCAGCCAGCCTCCTGTAGTATACAGCCAGCCTCTGTAGTATACAGCCAGCCCAGCCAGCCTCCTGTAGTATGCAGCCCACCCAGACAGCCCCATGTAGTATACAGCCAGCCCCATGTAGTATACAGCCAACCCACCCAGCCCCCTGTAGTAAACAGCCAGCCAGCACTTTAAAAAAAATAAACTTATATATATTAAACTTGGGTCTTAATTTTTGGAAAATAACCCAAATCAGGCAATAATAAGCATAAATAGAAATAGTGTGCAAAAGCCTGGCACAATGTATGAGAAGCCATAACATTTGTCATTGTAGATTCAGTATTCCAGAGATTACTCCTCCAACCATTATCAATGCTTAAAATATAAAGTGCTGAAAACTTCTCAGATCACCATTTAATATTACCAAACATTTGCATAAGATAATTTCACGCTGTTTATGCACTAATGTATATCAACTAAGTCTCAAGCAATCCCTTTTCCTATCAGGGAAAGTGTTTGAATCTAACATCATAGAATGAAATCAGTAGCGAGTAAGCAACCAGGAGACCCATTTAGTTTCATGCCACTGAAGGAAAAGTACATTACATTAAGAATGGTAAATGGATATCCCCTGGGAAGCCATAGACTGCCTAGAGGATAACACGCCTCGACTTCAATTTAGTATTTTTAATTCTTTTCGGTCTCTTGCTGCCTGATACATGCCTCTTTGAGCAGTAACATTAACATGCAAACAATGCTGCTTGGTATTCTACACTCAACAGAAAGACAGATACTGTATTGAGGAAATAAGCATAGGTACGAAATATACAAGCCTAATGCTTACAAGGAAAGACAGCCGAGAAGATTAAAGAACAAAACACAGTGCATTGAAGTTGACTTCTGCATTCAGGTGCCTCTTGTTTATTTATAGCCAATCTCATTAGTTCTGAAGGCGGATAATTAATGATTATGTTCATATTAGTTTATCATAGGCAGGTTACCCAAGCAGGATAGGAAATGTGTAAATAAGCGCAATGGGACAATACCTCCATGAATTATATATCCAATGTAATACCTAGCTTCACTTCCAATACACACACTGATACAGTAATCACTAAATTATAATGCACATGTATTCAGGTGTACACCTACATGAAAGATGTTCTACAACTGATGTTTCCCTTATCCAAAGAGTTAGAGGATAAAGGTCTGTTCATGGGAGTCTGAATGCTGATGGTGTGCAAACCTGGCCATCACACTCCTCACTTTTATGGTACTACTTGAGACCACCATTCTGTATGTGCCCTGGAAGTTGGTAGGTGGTCAACGTGGTAAGGCAGAAGTATTGACTTTACTTTTCTTTGCAACGTTGACCCCAATGAGCAGTCATAAAAATGAATAAATAAAGCTCGTCCATCCTGTTCTTTTTGCTTTTCATCTTATTTTATCAAATTTTACCATTTATACTGAAAAATATGGAGACATTTTCTGTGTCTGTCCAAGTGGCCCACCCACATATCCCTTCCTTCTCCATAAAGTCACGCAGTCGGTTATTAGACAATTGGCTGAACTGCCCTACTGCCCATTGTTCAATATAGAAAAACTTAGAAGGTGTTTTCAAGGTTTAGTAACCAACGTCATCTACATACATGTCATCCATGTTGCATGACACCATTGCATACACTATAAACAGAAGTGGACTGTAACTTGAGAAAGAGGTGGCATAGGAAAGACTAACATCTTTACTTTTTGATATTTTTACTAAGCCCCGTTACAGCATATATTCTTTAATATACAGTAATTTCTTTGCCCAATGCAGTTTACTGCCCCCTTGCCATAAAGAGCTTTCCTTCTAAGCCTCGGTCTTTTGATAGGAATCTAGTAAGTTTTAGTTAAAAGGGCAGAATGAAGTAGAATTTTATCTGTGACTTCTAAGCTTTAAGCAGGACATGGTATGGACACTTCTATTGTAGCATGAAATCTACTGTCTGCACTATCCTTCGGCACTTTTTCACTCTGTCTGTCTGTCAGTTTTATACATGAGATCTGTGAGGTAAGAGAATGTGACTGATGTGAATCATGGTATAAATGAGCTGCCAGGCAACTTGGTAACTGCTGCGAATATTAAATACTGTTCTACTTCTGATGTGTAATCATGAGATGATGTATTGTGCCTGGGGGAAGCATCATTCATGGTGGGGGTTAAATAGGGTTGTGTCCTTTTACTTTCAGAGTAAATCTTACTCGGTGTAATATTTCAGCTCACATCTAATATCCCTGTTTGGTTAAACAACTCTGGTAGTGAGGATGAGCATTGAAGATTATGCTCAAATCATAGTACAGCCAGGGAGAGAGCAGAAAGGGTTAACAGTCACAGCTGTGTAGAAAACAGGAGAGAAGAGAGAGATCTGTCTTCGATCATGTAGACAGATTTTCCATAGCAACATACAGTAGAAGTAATATTGTAACTAAGGGGAACTTTTCAGCCTGTTACTTTACAAACTTGGGAGAATTTGTTAATGAAGTGTTCACAATTACCCCATTCCCACAATATCAAAAATCATCTGAAATAACGGCTACACTTTAAGTTAATTATTTGGCTAGCTAGGCTGGTTAACTGATTTGAAAGCTAAAAAGTCTTTCTTCTCATCCCTTCTAAAAGATAAGAGGCTTGCATACTTAATGGCAACAAGCATCACTATTCATACAGATATATACATTCAGTACAAATGTCTTAAAAGTATCTGAATCACTTTATAACTGTGCCATAAAATGTACCTGATAGTCAATGTTTCTTTGGTTGGCTTCTGATGGGCATTAGTACAGTACTTGACAGTAGTCATTGATACCTATAATGAGACTGAACCCTCGCAGAGTGTCCAGTCTAGGAAAAATGGCCCATACATCATTTGAATTTGCACATCTGTGGCCAGTCTTAGTCTTCTTTTTTCATTTTTACATTTTTACTATTCTAATTTGTATCATTTTTTAACTAGAGCAAAACGTTATAGAGCAAAAAGTTATACTTGCCATTCTTGGGGATGTTTCTGGGTGTAGTAGTGACCACCCATCCCCCAGTGCGTTAACTCCCGTTGAGTCATTGATGATGTTGATGTCTGGGCCAATCCTGCTGGGTCATTGACAATATTGATGTCTGGGCCAATCCCTCAGCCTTTTTTTTTAACTCTCGTTAAAAACCGTGACTGGCAAAGATGGGACTGGAAGTACGAGGAAAGGGCAGTTTCCATTGGAGCAATGGATGCCCTGGATAGGGCGAAGTATAGAGTTTTCCTCTATCTACTCCTAAATGCTTCGCATTCTTGGGTTTTCCTCACATGGGTAATATTTTTTGAAAGATAGAGGAGAACAAAGCCATTTCTCCGAATTTTTGAAATATTGGACCAGATTTATCAATAGTGCAGTTTGCTTTATTAATGTGCAAGTGCGCCAGATTACTGAATACTGCCACACGGTCTTCAATAATCTGGCACACCCTGTATGTACTGATCATGCTTAAATCGCGTACACCAGGTTTTCTTGGTGCGCTCAGTTTAACAGGCATGTGCCACATTTCTGTTGAGTCACTATAATAAATGTGGCGCATGGTCTGACTCTTCACCAAAATGCCCCAAACGATTCTGAATTTTGTGGCATGGCAGACACAGAGCGCAGAACACTTAAAGAGGACCTGTCTCCCTGGAAAACCCACCCACCAAATGTGCCCACCATAATCCTCCCCCCAGCCCCTTTCTCCTTAGTCATTTTTTTTTTTAAATTTATGTGCAGTAAATTGATTTAAACCAATCCGTCCTCTTACCAAATAAGAGGTCGGATCATGTATCTGGTGTGCTGGCAACCGGCGGTATTCATAAGGGGACACAACCCAGCACGCCACTGCCAGCGGGGACTTGTAGGAGAAGCCGGCGGCATCGCATCGCTGCCAGCTCTCCACAACGCCGCTGTAAATAAGCCCGGTGCGGCCACAGCTGCTGACAGTGCGGCGCGGCCGGCCGGCAATGTGAGTTAGCCAGGCTGGCAGGGGTGTGCTGGGGGTGTGTCGGCCGGACCCCTAATGAATACCGCTGACTGCCAGCACACCACATACAGGATCCGACCACTTATTTGGTAAGAGGTCAGATCGGTTTAAATCAATTTACTGCACAAAATTTTTTTTTTTTAAATGGCTAGGGAGAAAGGGGCTGGGGGGAGGATTATGGGGGCACATGTGGTGGGTGGGTTTTCCAGGGTGATAGGTCCTCTTTAATAATTATATCTGCAAATACTTTGCATGTTCTTTACGAAGAAAAATACAAAACTGGGTCAAACACTTTATTATATATGGCCATTGCATTTAGTTTTAGATACACAGAGTAGAATAACCCAAATTATATTAGGAATGTCTAAATATTAAAAGTTCTTATTGACTTAAATGCCTTACGATTTTCCATTAGTAACATATGAATTGAAGAACGCAATAGAAATATATCTGGTCTTGACTATTTTGCCTTTGGTGCCCCTGTTGGAAAATTGCTGGTCCCGTCTGTTCTAAAGAAAAGTCAGGAGAAATGCATTTCATTCTCAGCATATAAATATGCTAGCAGTGAGACATTTGGCTCAATGATAAGAGAGCTGTCCTTTGAGGAATTGTGCCATGGGAAGAAAGGCTGCACTTTACATGAAGAGATAGACAGATTGGAGTATCTCATGTTAATGCAATTTGACAGCATTGGGACTTTACAGGTAAAATCTGCCACAACTGCTTTTTTCTGTCTGTATAAAAACCTTAAATATTTTGAGCGATAATAATATACTATTGCACAGTTTAGCTAGTCCCCAGGTTTCATATACCAGTGTCACAGCTGTCATGTCTAAGCAAATGTACAATGATTGCATGCCCACTGGCAAGATTTTGTGTAATTTTGTTTATTTTCTTTTATACCATTTTCTAATAATTTGGACAGACTGACAATTTCAGCAGAATGCCCCATGCAGCTAGAAGACTTTCCTATGGATGCTCACGCATGCCCCCTGAAGTTTGGAAGCTGTAAGTTGTATTTAAATATTTTTCTCAATAGTTACACCTTTCTCTTAAATGTGTGTTGGTTTCGGGCAGGTATCAGTCCCATTTTTGGATGAGGCAATAAATTGTACATAATTATAATTAATGACCTCTTGATGCATTATAGCAAACTTGTACCATTAAAGCTGTCAGTGGCATTTCAATCTTGGAGAGTGGGCACTGCTATCTTAGATAGGATCATTGTCTCTATGATGTCATTAGTGGAGGATGACCCATCACTATGAAAGCCTGAAGTCTCTGTAAGATTCCATGGACTGTGACCGACCATTACAGATCACAAGCAGATCTGCCATATAAGAGCGGTCAGACCACCAAGGGTTCAAGTACCCTAGGTTCAAGTAACAAAAGCTATATAAATACTACCAACCCAAAGAATACTTTAGAGTTGTCATTTGAAGTGTGCAGTGAAAGCCTTAAAAATAGTATCCACAAAAATATGGCGCACATGCGTTTTTCCTTAAATTTTTATTGCATTTGTGATTTATTTTAGTAGTTTCCCAGTACATGGCATGGAATATGAAATTCCATCACTTATTCTTTGCACACAGACAAATTGGACTGGTCCTTATGAGTTTAATATTATTTGCCTTGAACTACACCAAAATGCTGACCCATTGTCATCAATCAATCATTTCCAATATATTTTTTATTTCTGAATTTTACATTCATTATATAGGGACCATATTATTTAAAAACATCCAGGGCTGTCATGAGGGCCCCTTTGAATGTGTTCTATAATAAAAAATAGAAATTTACTTAGTTCCCAGGAACCTCTTCATCAAGGTTTTTGGCCCTGGCTACTGTATGAGAATGCTCAAAGTCGACATTGTGACAGAGAGGACTTTGTGACATCATTATTCTGCAGAGGTTTCTCTGCTGTGCAGCTCTCCTACGCTATGATATCTGTGTCTTTAAGATGCAGATACTATTGATTCTATTTTTGCCAGTACATACCTACACATAGCCTTTAAGGCTCCCCCATCCATAACTGTTGGAGGCACATTACTGCTTTTTGTATTAGCTATTAGAAAATCATGACACATTGGGGCACATGTATCATAGTTTGGTCTCTCTGAGGTGAATTTTAGAGACTTTTGGCGGCTAGTTTTTGCACCTTATGTATGAACCTGTCTTTTTACTTGTGATACTTGTTCAGTTTTTCCTATCCTGGCAGGCACAAATTTTGGCTTCTTTTTTAGACTTTTTGTTGCAAATGTCTCAAATCCACATGGGCACAAGCCGCGTGAGGGGGTTATATACAGGAGTGGACACTACTATTAATTTGGGATTTAACATGTTTCATTTTTAATGCAACAGCTGAGGAGAGTTGATTTTCCTAATAACATTACTGTTAACATTTGAAATTACAAAACGCATAGTAATCGCAATGTTAACACAACATTAACAGTAATGAAATAAGGCAAATCACCTCTCCTTTAAGAATTTTGACAAAAGAGGTTACTGTGCAAAATGTCGAACATTTAAAGAATTCACCCGAAAAGTTGCAAAAATAAGCAAAGAAAGTGATACATAAGTGAAAAGTCGCACGGAACATCTGGGAAACTAAGATACATAAGACAAACTGGGCAAGGTGCAGAGCAAGGCGTACTTGAAAAACGACAGGTGAAAAGTTGCAAATATGACAAAAGTTGCAAAAATGAGACAATTTGACTAGCAGAAATAATGATACATGTCCCCCATTAAGTCTTAAAGGAGAATAAATTGAGAGGGGCTAGTAGAAATATACATCATAGATACATCTACCTCACCACATCAGAGGCCACTCTATTGCCAGATATGGTCATTTGATTGATCTACAATCTATACCTGCATTTGTTGATGGTTAACTTATATATCTTAGCTTTATTATAACTAGGAGGTATCTATTACTATATTGATTAAAGATTGAAGATCCAACAATGAAAAATACAATGCCGCCAGTAGTAATGATGGAACTGGACCATAAGCAAACAGACCACATAATACTCTCTGTAAGAGTATAAGATATAGATATCACATGTCAAAAGCATTGAATATCAGTGCTAGTTACAAATCATATTTTGGCCATACCATACAGTATTTTAGGAACTATGCAAATATGTTTTCCATGATAAGGCAAGGAAACACATGCACAATCTTTTTACTACCTTGAAAGGCAGCCCCCTTGACACCAAGCATGACCTACAAGAAGCCTCATACACGACTTGGGATTGAAACCAAACCTGTCTATTCCAGAAGAAACATATTCCCAACATAACTTTTTAAACTATCTTCATCGATATTGATGGATGTATATAAACTGTAATCAATATGATAGCTGTAGATACAAATACTTCAAGAAAAACTTCTTATGCCTCCTTCTGTTATATATGTTATGCCAGTCATGGAATTTATTGTTGAATGGTTCAAAGACGGGGGCAGGCACTTTATTGTACAGAACACATTTGTAGGGTCTCATTTATAAAACACAAAAGATGTCCGATGTTTCACTCTGGGCAATTGCCACCTTTGCCTACCCATAGCGCCGGCCCTGTTCCCAACATAACTTTTTAAACTATCTTCATCGATATTGATGGATGTATATAAACTGTAATCAATATGATAGCTGTAGATACAAATACTTCAAGAAAAACTTCTTATGCCTCCTTCTGTTATATATGTTATGCCAGTCATGGAATTTATTGTTGAATGGTTCAAAGACGGGGGCAGGCACTT
Source organism: Engystomops pustulosus (assembly GCA_019512145.1). Classification (NCBI taxonomy): domain Eukaryota; kingdom Metazoa; phylum Chordata; class Amphibia; order Anura; family Leptodactylidae; genus Engystomops; species Engystomops pustulosus. Next base: position 86,507,068 of record CM033642.1, on the reverse strand, counting down.
ATTGTACAGAACACATTTGTCGGGTCTCATTTATAAAACACAAAAGATGTGCTGATTTTTCACTGTTATTTTTGCTATGTCTGTACTTTGTTGCTACCCCCACATCAAGACACGGTATGGTTATGATAAAAGCATGCTATTGATCGTACAAAAATGTTAAATGATATCTTTTATCAGCTTTTATTTTATGGTACACAGCAGATTCCATTAGGGGCATATAAAACTGCACAGTATCAAAACACTGTGTAAGCACAAGCTTTTCAGATTGATTATTAGCTATTTCATATCTACTGTAAGTTTCTATTTAAGCTAAAGTTATTTTCAGAAATATGTTGGTTGCCATTAGGAACACACAGCGGTATTTCTATACTTTGACTGCCAGACATGTTACCTAAAAGCTTAGCTCTAACACTTTTTACTTCTCTTTCTATTAATAGTTGGCACTCAGTATATCAGAAAGTTATTTGAATCACTGTTTCATTCTATTCCCAGATTCACCAAGGCTAGACAATACCATGGGAAAATCTATCCACAAATATGTATTCGTTTTCACAGTTTTTCTACCTTACCTATTGTGCATAAAATCATTAGTACAGTGCAACAAACATAATGTTATCTCTGGTCATTATACCATTTGTATTCTGCAATTTTAGCAGTCTGCTCCACTGCAGGCTTCATCCCACATGCTCAATCCCTTCTAAAATCATGTGGCATTCACTACACATGTAAAGGGAAGGAGTATCTAATAGGAATCACCAGACCCATTTGGATTTATAGAGTTCAGGCCAAACCTTGAACAAAAGTACCTGAATACAAATCCACCATTAACAACCGCGATCCGCGCTTGCACAAATAATGGGAATCAACCTTCAAATGCTATTGACAAAGCTGTTGAAGGGTGGAGACAATCCCTGCCATTGACTACACATGTACAGGAAAGGAATGGCACACAATGAAGCAGCACTCTAAGATAAAGAAAAACGGGTTTTGTTCCACCATCAAATAGCAACCTTTCACCTTTTCCATAAAGGCATTATCAAGCATATCATGTGACTAGTCAGCTGACTTATATAGTGAGAGGTGATTAGCAACATGTGAACATCATTGTGACATCATAGGTACATAAAAAACATTGAAATGTCTATATCTCATTATATCAGTGAAAGTGTATATCACAAACATCATAATAGGAATGTTACATCTTGATATAAAAGCGTGCTCCAAAACTTAAATCCATAACAGAGATAGTGTGGCACGTGTTGCCATGGTTCCCTGTAAACATAACTCTGTGATGTCCAGTCGGGGGGACACCCCGATCGTGAGTGTCCAATCAAAAAGTCCCATCTGGATAGTGATACATAAAAAGGAATGTATATAGAGAAGTACACAAAGCATGCAGACACTAGTGGTTACCTCCGATCTCTGAGGCAGCGGGGAATCGCTACACATACTGGCATCCGCTACAGGAGAGTATGTGTAGCGATTCCCCACTGCCTCAGTTTTTCGGAGGTAACCGCTAGTGTCTGCACGCTTTGTGTACTTCTCTATATACATTCCTTTTTATGTATCACTATCCACATGGGTGATATACACTTACACTGATGTAATGAGATATAGACATTTCAATGTTTTTTATGTACCTATGATGTCACAATGATGTTCACATGTTGCTATTTGATCCTTTTTTGTATATTGGTACCACATTTGCTATGCGCCATTCCTGTGGAACATAACCAGTCCTCAGTGAATCTTCAAATATTAAAAATAACGGTTTGTCTATCACCGTACATAATTCATGCAGAACCCGGGGGTGTATGCCATCTGACCCAGGTGATTTATCTATCTTAGTGGTTGCGAGGCGGCGCCGTACCTCTTCCTGGGTTAAACTGTTGACATTATAAAAAGAATTAACATTATTGCTCATTGTGTCTTCCACCAGGGGATTTTCCTGGGTAAAGACAGTTGAGAAGGCGACATTCAGTAGATTGGCCTCGACCGAGCATCAAGCTCGGACGAGCATGTTCGCTCATCTCTATTCATGATACATGAGAAATCATGTACCATAATCAATCATCAATAAAAAATAGTGTAAACTATTGAATTTGTATTTTTGTATTTTAAATCAGTAAAAGGTTAATGAATAAAAATGTTTTTGGATGTTAAAAGATATTGAAACAGTTTTCTCAAATGTTGCAGACTAATTTATAAACTATTACTGTACTCAAAATAATGGTAGTGAATTTGTGTTGTTTAATTACACAATTCCAACCATTTGTATTGGTTCATCCATTTGAATTTACAAATGTAATATGTTAATGCTTATGAATGAAAGATAGGATTGTTGAGACTCTTTGGTCTTCATAACATCCATCCTTTAAATGCCCTCGTATTTTAGATAGAAGTTGTCTGTCATCCTAACTACAGAAGGTTATTTTAAGCACAATGTCAAGAACTATGACAGCAAATTGAGAGACATGCTGTACATAACCTAAAGTATCTCTGCCCCAACAAACTGTTTCACACCAATGGTTTTAATATAAAATATACTCTGCGGGGGTGACATCTCATTGGGTTTTAGAACACATCTAGCCAGGGTGAAATAGCCCTGAGCAGACTTACACCATTCTGTAACATGATCATTTCAATGCTTCAATAATCCAGCTTTGATGTTACTGCATGATTGTAAGCAATCTGTACACTTTAGCATTTCCCAATCTGATAAACCCGGAGTGTGACTAAATAATAATTCACATGAATACTACATTACATAATGCTGTACATAATCCCTTCCTGCCATATGTGATTTTATAAAAATTGGGAAATACAACTAAAAGTGAAATGACCAAATCAAACAGCCATTTATACAGACAGTTCCAGAGGCATGATAAAAATAGAAGTGATTGAGAAAGATCTGAGACATGTTGTTATTTTTAACATTTCAAAAGCTTAAATCAAAAATAAATTTACATACAAAAATTCCCATTGTGTCTAGACATCATGACAGCTCTGACCTTTCAAAGCATGGTCTCCACATTAAAGTTATTCAGCATCACTTTTGTTTAGTAATTTTCGCTATGGCAGGGGACTAGTTTTTGTTTTGGACATGCATCAGTGAAGCCTTTATATCCCACTAGGTTCCCAAATGTTTTATCTTGAACCACCTTTAGAGTTACTAATGACTGCATACTGTGAATAACCTTCAGGGCCCTACATTTTTGAGGATGCTTACACCTTGTCATCTAGCAGTCATACTTTTGCCTCTTTCAATCACCCCAGATCCTTACATGTTGACATGCATTATTTTTATGGTGTATTGCATTTTATTCCCTTCCAGACCTGCCAACTGTGAAAACGGCACTAGGAGCTGCTTACTAAAGTAAGCATCTCCTAGTGCTACAATAGAAGCAGAAGTGTTACACTGATAGCATTATCGGAACCCTCCGATAATGCTTGCAGACAGTGGCGCGATGTACACTTGAAAAGCCTGACCGCTTTGAGAGTGAGGCGGGATTAGGGCGGTGACTGCCGCATGACACTTGGCAGTCATCGCAAGCTTATGGAGTGGGGCGGTCCGGGGAAGAGGCAGCGCCTCGGACCGCCCACTCATGAATACGCCAGACCGCTTTGAGAGAGGTCCGCCATTTCTAGTGTACATTGTGGCAGTGTCTGCTACCATTATAGGAGGTTTCGGATAAAGCTAGCAGTGTAACACTGCTGGGACTGTCTTAGTACTAGGAGCTGCTTACTTAGTGCCATTTTTACAGGTGACAGGTCCTCTCTAAGCTGTTTCAATATGAAGGACAATTGGTAACATTCCCTATTTTAAATCCCAACAATTCCAGACAATCCCTTTAACAAATACATTTCTAGTAGATATATGTGATTGGTGCCTATGGTAGATATCATAACAAGATAATGTGAGATTAAAATATGTAACCATAAAGACACATATGTCCGTTCAAGGGCTGAAAACATACAGGGGCTGAAAAAACCCAAATTCTAGTTATGTGTTACTTTACTTCATATTGTGAACTCATCTTGCTAAGTTGCAAACCATGGAAAGGCATGAAACATAGCTATAGACACAAAATGGAAGGGATTTATTTTGTTTGTTTTAAACAGTTATCAAAGAGCTATCAAAACCGATTCAAAGGAGTTAATGGGGCACATTTACTAAGGGCTTTGTGTCTGTTTTCTGCCGGACTTTGCATGTCCTTTAAGGTGTAAACTGCTTGCACAGTTATTTAAGAAGTGTCCGCGCCCCTGTAGTGTAAATTAGGGGGCGTTCTGGCACTCAGTCAGACCGTGCTCTGGATTTAACATGCAAAATCTCTCACCCTATCTTAAAGGTAGAGCACAAAAAAGTTGGTGAACTCTTTTGGGTCAGTGCAGGTAAGCACCAGATTCATGATTTCTTGCACACCTTTTTAATAAATCTGTCGCACCCAGCATTATACACGGGCAGAGCACTTTTAGTGCAGTTTCCCACATTCTTAGTTAATGTCCCCCAATATTCCTTATCTATCCATTACCAGTGTCAGATATGCCTACATTTTCTGTCTAGCCTGTTACTGTTCCAAATAAATCATTATTTTATCTCCACCATCAGAAGGCAGAAGATATGGTGATATAAGATGATGGTGCCCCAGCACCTTGGCACCAGCCGAATATTATAGGAGACTAGCTTCCTGATAACTGCTAGTGGGCAGCTGCATTGGAGGGGCTCTTCTAGCCTGTGCCTGAATGGGCCTGCACCTATTTTAGGGCTTGTATGATAGAATTGACCCACATGCACTGATAAATGTGCCCCAAAGAGATGGATTTTGTTAAGGTAGTAAAAAGTCCTCTTTAAATGGTTGGTGGATCTTTAGCATTCTGCATCTTTAATGCTAACAACATACACAGAGGGTGGTTCTTTATGGGTTAATCAGCTTGCCAAACTGTTTAAATATGATGCCTAATGTATATCTACAGGCACTGAGCTTGTCATAAAGTTACTTTATTCCCTCGACAAACGTCTGATATTGCTAGGTAAATTGCAGCAAATCATACATTTTAATGTAATTCTGCTCATGGATCATTTGAATCCACAAGAGGAAGAGCAGCTTTCTATGCAGTTTTCTCCTATGTCTATATAGCGGGACACATATATAATGAATGTATATGAACTATTTCCATTCAAAGAGGTATCTTAGTAAAGTGTGTGTTTTCATCTGAAATTGGAAGAAATAATGGATAAAGCTTGTCACCAAAAACATATGTGTAAGTTTGCTAAACTTATAACCAGCAATTTAAACACATCTTCTATTTTAGCTGTGACCTTGAGCAGCATATGTTCACATATTGCAGTGTTCATGCATCACTTCTGAAGGCTGCTACAACTGGTGTGAATCTTACAAACTATTCTTGAAGAACAACTTGCATCTATGCCACTGTTTAAACTATAACTCATCAAATAAAAGTTACATCCCCTTACTATTTATTATCAACATTGTAAGATTTCTATGGTAAAACATGAATATATGAAGGGGGTTTCATTGTCAGTGGATATTTTTATTATACACTATATATTGTATAGAACAGTGATGGCGAACCTTTTAGACCCTGAGTGCCCAAACTTCAACCAAAAGCCACTTATTAATTGCAAAGTGCCAGCACAGCAATTTAAGCAGTAAATTGCTCTTGTTCTTTGACAACTTTCAATCGTTCAGCCTCCTAAAGACCTCAACGCAGTTGAAAGGAGGAGGGAACATTCGCCTATCATTGTAGGAATATTCTGTAGAAAGATTCTTTGAGTCCTGTCTGGTGAACTTCATGCTGGGGTGATGGCCTGGGTGCCCACAGAGAGGGCTCCGAGTGCCGCCTCTGGCTCCAGTGCCATAGGTTCGCCACCACTGGTATAGAAGCTAAGGACATTAGGGCATGATTTAAAAACCACCTATGCTAAAATTTGGTTCGAATTTCTGATTTCTGATTGAATTGATATATTTTGTCATATAATATATAAACTCATGGGAACATACTCAAGAAACATATATAGGGGTCATTTATCTTTTTTTCCCTTGCCGTTGGTGTTTTTATGCCTTTTTGTTGCGTAATGTCTGTTTTGTGCCTATTTTGCACTTTTTGGAATGTCACGCCTCAATTCGCTGTGTGTTTTTGGACCCTATTTGTCATTACATTGTGCCTCTTTACAGATGTTTGCGCCCAATTTATTATACTTTTGTGACTATATAGGCGCAAATAATTGCACAATAACATGCCAGTGCTGACCATACTTAGGAAAGGTAATGGTATGATTTGAGTAACAAATTGTGCCATTTTAAATATTTGTGCCTCATAAGGCACAAAAAAACCCTGCTTTTGACAAAGAGCCAAAACTAGACTTACAACAGGCGCAAAAAGCACAGAGAAGGGGGAAATAAGATAAATGACTCCCATAGTTTCTAGGCATTCACAGATGCCACGGGGAGAAATTTATCCTGGTTTTCACAGCAGTTTTAAGGTGCACCTTGCCTCTATACCACCTCCACATAGAATTTACCCATGTGCAGATTTGTGCACCAGATCCTATTCGGCACATCATGCAACCGGGTGGAGTATCAAATCTGGGATAAATTTTCCTTTAAATATGCACAATAATTATCAAATAATTGCCCAGTTGAAGACAAAATTTCAGTGGATGTCTGACTATATAAAAATGTCATAATTTTCTTAAAACACAATAAAATCTCTAATGGATCCAATTTAATATAATATTGTGACATGTAGGTGAAGCCTCTGAAAGGGAACAAAACCCTTGGGTCGACGAAGACAATTTCTTAATAGAGCTTCACAAAATCACATCTCTATAGAGTAAACTACATTGTATAAAATTTTTTCATATAGTCACTCGATGCTCAGATGGAAATCTAATTTAAAGAATATACAAAAAATTGTACCATAGATACAATTGAGTATAGTGTTACCTTCAGTATATCTATAGTTTGTTCCAGCAAAACAACTAAAATAATTATAATCTTCAAAATTCCTCATAAGGGTTTCATTATTTTCACAATTCAATGAGGCTTGGACAATAATGCTACGCATATTGTAATAAACAGTGATTTATGATGTTGCTGCAAATAAAGTGGTCATTTTCTAGAGAAAAGTGCATTATAAAAGGGAAATATGGTAATCCTGAAATGCCATTTTAATGACATCTGGCTCAATAAGGACATCAACATTTTTACACACCAATGGTTCTAGTGAGATTTTTATGACACAGATGAAGAAATAAGAAACAAGCATATAACACATTAAAACTATAAATGTTTTGTCAGAGTTCAGCACTCTATAAAAGTATATAATGCTAACTAGTAATAAATGAGGTGTTTAAGGTGTCTTAAATGGGGGTTTCTCAAATTTCATTCCCCTAGAGATGTTAACACAATCAAGGTAATTTTTAACCCTTTCCTTAACAATTTTAGTCATTTTATTGCTGTTTTAGTTCCTATTGCTCAGTGATGGTCAGTGTAAGATTCCAGGGTGTGGGCGGGGATTCTTTAAGCAGACACATTATGATCCCTCTAGATCTGTGACCTGACAATGTGTTTAGATTGTCAGGGTACAGGTTTATATACAGTTTCATCTGGCTTCTGAACATTGTACCACTATCTAACACATAGAGAGAGATGAGACGGATCAGAGATGAGATGATGAGACTCATTAGATGCCTATTGCACACAATGACAGTCAGCTCTCCTACATCTCTGCTATTCCACAACACACTTGGTCTCCTGTGCCTTCCTCCCCCATAAAGAACTTATATGTCTGTAGCTTGTAGTTCTCCTCATGCTGCTGCCAGCAGGAACTCAGTGGGGGAGATTTATACAGAATTCTGTCATATGTTTCACTAAAAACTGTCTGCATCAAATTTATAAAGGGTTTTAGATGGCTATCTCACAGATATCCAAGATGGCCGCCACCCGACCCAAAGTCAGAAGTTACAGGGTTACTAGGGGCAACTGAAATTGTGTACACCAGGACTGATAGAGACAGGTTAGACTTAATCTGTGAAATGCTGTATTTTTAAAAGTGAATTAGAAATGTATTATTTAGTTATCCTGAGTACATTTAAGAAACTTGTCTTTGTGGGAATACTCCTTTAAGGTGTTTGGCTTGCATGTCTTCTTAGTGCACCTCTGCTTAAATAATGTTAAAAAAAATGAAGGGGTAGCACAACCTAATAATACAATTGAGCTGGTACACTAATAAATATCAACAAACCAACAAGAAAACAGGATGCACCAAAATGCTTATCTATTGCAATCAAATATTAATTTTTATTTAAATCCAAACAGAGAAGCAATAAGACATACATTTAAAATCATTTAAAACATGTAATACACATGAAAAAACAACTGGAGACCCTAGTGTGGGTCCACACGGTATGACCACCTGCAAGGAGCACTCAGTGGTACACAAATATTCCTCCCACACAATATACAGTCAAATGCTGTGAATAAACAAGCATGTGTGTCCAAGAAAAGGTCCAGTTTATCAACAATTATATATGCCAGAATGCAACATGCCAGTACAAAAATCTGATTGATTGATACCATAAAATAAATAATCTATGGAAAAAGGTACTCTCTAATAGTAAAGTGCAAGACAGACGTATGGTTCTAAAGTGCAAATGCTAAGCCATCAACCTGCAAAAAGTTAAAGGAGAGTATACCAAAGCTAAAGTGCTGGTTACCCATTAGGGCACTGACAAGCAGGCATACAGGTGGAGGGAAAGAGCAGGGGTGTGAGGCATCCTGTTTTCTTGTTGGTTTGTTAAAAAAAATGGTGGCAAAATTTTGGTGCATTTGAATCATTTTTGGGATAGGTCCTTTTCCACATGAAGCCACATCCCTTTCTGAGGGCACACCTTAAGTTTATGCTAGTTTGACAATAGTCTAAAAATATAAACCCTTTAAAAATGTTTTGCATTTGGCACATTTTGTCACCAATCATAGCATCATAGTATATAAGGCTGGAAAAAGACAATACATGAAACCCCTCCCCTAGAGGTCTGGCCTCTTGATGTTTTCGTCAAGTCAGCTGCTCTGGCGTACAATTCTACATCAGGCTGTGCCTGGCATAGACTTGAAGTATTACTAGTGACTTTTCAGGTTTGAATGGTTGTTGGCTGTAGCATGTGTGCTGATTTGTGACAGGATCACTCTGATTCCGACTGTAACTCCCTTTATGCCACCTCCACCACAACTGATAGCACTCTAACCTACAATTTTTCAAGAAGATGACATACAGTGTTAGGTAGCAGTCCCAGGGATCTGTATTACTTTTATGTGACTGAGAAAATAGATTTTTATTCCAGGTTTTATCTGAACTTAAGTTTAATTTTCACAGTACTGCTGCTACTATTACATATTATTACGCAAATAATATATTCTATATATACATATATATACGTGTATGGATCTCTCATATCTCAGTTTTTTCTCCCATAAAATGTCCACACACGTCCTCTATAAGCTGGGTCATGCTGTCCTTACTTACAGTATGCAATGTTTGTACTAGAACCTGATTTTTTTTTTCCCAAAAATCTAATTAGTGGGTTATTTTTTGAATCTGCGCTCAGCATTTTCTGAAGATTTACACTTATACACATTTCAGCATTTTCTATCTAATCCCATTCAAGTCATTTAAGTGGCAGTTAAGAGCATTTTATAAGAGTATTTGAAGAGCTTCAAGCATGAGACCTTCAAATGTGATAAGGAAGCATCTTTGTTGATGTAGGCTGGCATACGTTAAACCTTTTCATCCGTAATCCTGAATAGATATATAGTTCCATTATACACAAGAAGGGTACTTTATCATTAACAGTATTATGAGTGTGTTTCTGCTGTTTCTAATTGTATTATCTCTTCTGCCTCAGCGAACCCTTACTAAACAGATGCTTATCAAGAATGTATCTGTACTATTGCAGTATAGATTTCTATTGAGAATTCCGTGTGATTCATCTTGGACAGAAGAATAGATTTTTAAAGATTTGTACATTTGGGAAATGTCTGCCCATCTCGTTCCTTGTTTCGTGGGTAGAATCTACTAATTACAGAGCTAATCTCTCTGATTGGATTTGGCAATTATGTTAATTGCTTACCGCAACATTTGGTAGCTGTCACTTTGCAAGCATGTTAGATCTCTTTCTCTTCTATGCTAGGCTCAGATTAAATGGTGTCAAAATTGGGTCAATCAATACAAAATATAGCAGAGGTGCAATTTCAAGGGGAACAGCCATTGAAAACAGCTCAGGGTACTTTGATTGTCGTATTTTAAGATGTGCTGACTAAACTAATTGGATTAGTTGTGCAGATAACATGATATTTAACAAGAGTGAAAGAAATCAGATTATAACATTGTCCCCGGATAGAAAGAACTTTAGAGGGTCACTATTTCATGTTACAGAGTAGTACTCTATTCATATATCCCTTTACAGTTAACATTATGCATTCATGAAAATGTTTCTAACATCAATATCAAATATTTTACTGAAATTATAGAGCTGAAATTGTAATAATGCATAAATAAAGATATTAAAGATAAAGCGCAGCCTAAATGGACGATGTGGACTTTTTTTTGCTTCTAGTCTTGTAATTGCAGCTTCTTTGCTCCACATCAAAGATATAAGAAATGTTATTCACTTGCTTATTCCTTTCTGCTAATCCTCTTCTCTTGACCCCTATAACAATGCTTACTGTAATGTGGCCTTGTACTCAGCACTGTCCTGACAGCTAGAATGTGATGATCCTTGATGAAGATGAGGAATGTAGTTATACAAAGAACATATAATAATACTAGACTTAGCGGGGGAAAGATACCATATTATTTGAATTACTATAGGAACACTGGAATAATAATGTTATGGCAATCAGGGATGAATAAAGCATAGCAAAAATCATTCTTTGTCTTAGATGTACCATGAAGGTATTTTATATAATTTTTCTGTATCTGTATAATACCTGCTTGGCATGTGGTTTCCTATTATGTATAATACAATAATAACAATGTTGTTATTATTGGACCTTGAAAAATGTATGCAGCTATTTTTTATTTTCTTGTAAGTATAAATATTTTTTCATCAATATTCTTTTTTTTAAAGATGCATACCCTAATTCTGAATTGAGGTATGAATGGACCAACGTGACCCACAAATCTGTGGTGGTGGCAGAAGACGGCTCTCGTTTAAATCAATACCATTTGATTGGTCAAACTGTCGGAACTGAAAATATCAGTACAAGCACAGGTAATGTAATATTTACACAAGGATGATTTGTCTCAAATTATTTCTGGTGCAGAGGTGCTGTGCATCATGGTTTTAGTGATTTACTCAGAGGCTCAAAGATGCCATTTGGTAACATATAAAAGGGGTATTCTTATTTCCGTAAATTAATGTTATTGTTTGTGTAATAAAAAGTTATGCAATTTTCCAATATATTTTCTCTACCAATTATTCACTGTTTTCTAGATCTCTGCTTGCTGTCATTCTATAGAAAACTTCTATGTTTACCCCTAGTGGACAGAAATCTGATCCTTGTCACACAGGCACATGGCTCATTAGTACCACAGAGAATAATCAGAGCTGTGTGTTACAATAAACTGTGCAACTGTGTGACCATGGTCAGATTTCTGTCCACTGCATATAAACAATGAAGATTTCTATAGAAGGGCAGCAATCAGAGATCTAGACCATGAGGAATTGATACAGAAAGTGTATTGGAAAATTGTAGAACTATTCATTCAAACAATACAATTATTTTGCAGAAATTGGAATACCCCTTTAAGAACTTAAGATTTTAACAAAATATACATTTCTTAATTTTAATAAATGACTAAATATAATTGACAAGTGTCTAAAAAAACTTTTGCTGATGTTTTTTCATATGTGAAAAGTCGCCGGCTGCGTTTTTTTCTACGCCAAGCCCTGCCTGGCATAGGATAAACGCTTCGCAGCCTCCTGCCCTGATACATCAAGAGGCGGAAGCCTCTTGATGTATCCCGCTGCGTATATGCAGAGGTGGGGCTGTCATACGCTGGCCCAAGAGAGCCAGCATATGATAAATATGCCCCATACAACCATATTCAAAAATGAGGATTGCATGCTTATGCTGAATGACATTGGTACATAGGTGCTGTGTTTCATGCTATACAGCTTTTTATAGTCTATGAGTGATCTATAAGAACAGGATTTGACTAGGACATGCTCTAATTATTGAATTGGCCACTGGCAGCACACTCCGATAAGATATATCTGTAAGCACCGTTCCATTAAAAGATATTGCATTTAGTGCAGCCATGCACCATCCATTCAAGAAAAGGGCAGCCCAGCACATGGACCAATTTTCACTGTTGTGTGCATCTGCATTTACTACTGGCTTTTGGCTTTGGTACCTAGAGACCCCTTCCCACCCAGCATTTGCTTAGTTGGCTGAAGGGATAAAGTGTTAGGTGGATGTCTTCATGTTTCTAACCTATCAGTAGCCACTTCATTGCTATGGCAAAATACATAAAAATCTTAGATTCAAACTAATGAGCTTAAAACACAGAAATAAAATAAAAATATTGAAAGGAAATGTGTGGCCATCAACTATGTTTAGTTATTTGCAGCCATCACTGAGACTTTTTTGCTATAATTATGTTTCTGTCGCTTTCTCATTGCTGCAACTGATAACAATTCCATGTTTCCCAAAAATAAGACCCCCCCCAAAAAATAAGACATAGTTTCATTCTTAGAAATATAAGGCCTACCCTGAAAATAAGACCTGCCAGCAGGCACTGCTACAGCTACCCCACACTATACATTAGCATTAAAAGATCATTTAGATACTGCAAGAGGTTGTGACATGGGTGCAGAATTCATGGAATGAAATCACTGACAGTTGCGTTGCAAAAGCTACCAGCAGCTACTGGGAAAAGAAGGGCTCATTTAAGGAAAGTGTTGTTGCTTGAGACCAATGGAGCCAATGATTCTAGAAGAAATGGATTCACAAGAAATTCAGCATGAAATTCAGGTTTTGGAGAGTTATGATGAGGTTCCGGAAGATTATGATACAACAGTGTTAAATATTGGGATGGTAAATGTACGGTACCATAGATTGTTGTACATGGAAATAGAGTCACAAGAAATTCATGATGGAATTCATGATGGAGTTTAGCTGGTTATGCAGATGTTTCTGATGACATGACTAATGTTTGTTAATAAATATTGATTTCATTGTTCAACAATAAATTAGAATTCTTGTACATCAAAAAATAAGACATACCCTTAACATAAGACCTAGCGTGTCCTTAGGAGCAAAAATTAATTTAAGACACTGGGGCACATTTACTTACCCGGCTGCTTGAGTTCACAAGGTCCAGAGTGTCCGACGATCAGGCAGTCTGGCGTGATTCACTGAGATTGTGCGCCGGATATCCTGCATGTATAGCTCCCCCACTCAGGTCCACCGGAGTTCACCATCTTCCTCCCGGTGCAAGTAAATACAATTTTGAAGTTAAATCCCGAATGTGTCGGATTGTCCAACGGCCTGCCACCTAATTTGTGTCGAATGAAAGATGGTGCATTACCGCCAAAATCCGATCGTGTGCACCAAAAACCCTTTTAAATCCCTGTCTAAGCGGGGCAAAACGCAAATCGTTGGGATGTCCGATGAAAATGTGGTCCGCGGGGCCCTTATTAAATGAGCCCTACTGTCTTATTTTAGGGGAAACAGGGTACATATGGAGTTTTCTTTATGTAGTTTTCTGATATTTAAGTTATCCTTGGCTTGAGCTCTAAATTTTCTGGACACTAAAAATAATTCCCAATGGAAAAAAACCATAAGATTACTGAGTGAGATACACAGGGAAAAGCCAGCAACCCAGAGCTCCAGAGTGTGAATGACAACCCCTGTGGAATCTCAGATGTCAGTGTTAATAGCTGTGATACTGCTGCTATTAAACTGATAAATACTGAACACAGAAACCCAGCATGAAGTTCTGCTTTTATTGCTGGCCCTAATCTTGTACACACAATCCATCTCTCTATCTGAAACCAGATAAGAGTTGTTAAAGGTTGATCTAAACAAAATAAAACTGTTTCAGTCCTTAAAGTCACTGTGGATAGTCATGTTTCAGACGTGAAGTCAAAGACGTGAAGTCAAACATTATCATTAAACATTATTACATGGGGTTATAGAATAATATAATATTGAACTATTATAATATATCAATGAGCATAGTAAGTGGCTGTGGCAAAAACAGATAGCATAGGGCCCCGTGCATGAAAATTATACTGGCACATTAGTGCTCCATGTATTATCATAGATATGCCCCCTTGTCTCCCATCTTTATAATTAATTAGTAAGCTATGATAAGTAGCACAATATTAATATTCAATCTAATTTAATAGGACAGTTTTTCCTAAACAATGGGTTTATTACTATTTATAAGTAGAACTATTTGGCCTTGCCATGGCCCGGTCCCTCACCAATGGCCGCCCTGACCCCTTTTGTTTAAAACTGTTTTTATTAAAGGGGTATTCCGGGAATATGAACGTCTGACACAAAAACCCATGATGATATAAATAAATGAATACAACAATACTCAATGTCATTAGTCACAAAACAGAGCTTAAATAATTTGATTTTATGATTTACAAAATGTATGGCCTCTCTAAAGTAGGTGGAGTTATCACTAAGATGGCCACCACTGGAAACTACAAGTTCCATGATCCTTTAGTTCTCAGTAACTCCTCCTACCTTTTATGCTCTGCTCCCAGTGATGATCTAACAGGTTTTCTTGCTCTGTTACCATAGTAATGATGTGTAACTGCCATCACCACAACACTGGCCATACTGGATGCACTGCAACCAACCGACTACAGCCAAACAGTGGGATATAAATAAACACAAAGATGTATGCTGTATGACCAAAAATATACAATTTTATTAATTATACAAAAACACAACAAGAACAGACAGCAATAAAAGCATTTAAAAATGTGTGCAAAGCACACAAGTACAACAGGCAGAGCAACCCAACATATGATAGTGTTGGTTGCTCTGCACACCACCAGCTCCCCCTACCTGCAGAAGAACCCCTTCTTCTGCACAAATATAAAGCAATATGTAGAGGTGGATCGGTAAAACAACCGTGCTTGTCCCTAGACAAAACATGTAATTTGACTGGGTAGTCAAATGTTCAAAATATGGGGGGAAAAAAACCCGATACTACTGTTGAGTAAAGTGGGCACAAGCCCAGGAACCACGCAAGGTTTACCTGTAATGGTGACAACGTCCTGTAATGAGGTGCGGTAGGGGGGAAAGGGGGCTGGGGAGGAGACCCCACGCGTATCGCTAGTAACCTAGCTTCCTCAGGCAATGCCCCGGAAGAAGCACAGAGGCAAAACCCTGGGTCGGGCAAGGATTGGCGTCCTCGTGGAGTTATTTGTGATTAGGGCATTTTTTATCTACATATGTGAGTTGAACTGGAAATAAAAGTTTGAAACTGTCTACACTATGTCTGGATATGTCTCTTATATATAGTGAGTGGAGGAGACTAGGACAGGAGTGAAAATATTGACGGTTTCTGGTCTGAATGGTGACTTATCCCTGAAAGTAATCCCTTGTGTTTGGTGCACAAATAATGAGGAAACGTGCATGGATCGTCTTTTTCGTTTTTGAGCTCTGGTCACAAAAGAGTTTTTATTCTACTGGATTATTGAATAGTGGATGTTTGCTGGATCCATCTAGGACCGTTAAAGGGGTATTCCAGGAATATGAATGTCTGACACAAAAACCCATGATGATATAAATAAATGAATACAACAATACTCAATGTCATTAGACACAAAACGGAGCTTAAATAGTTTGATTTTATGATTCATAACAATTTATGTCCTCTCTAAAGTAGGTGGAGTTATCACTAAGATGGCCGCCACTGGAAAATACAAGTCCCATGATCCTTTAGTTCTCAGTAACTCCTCCTACCTCTCAGACTCTGCTCCCAGTGATGATGTAACAGGTTTTCTTGCACTGTTACCAATGTAATGATGTGTAACTGCCATCACCAAAACACTGGCCATACTGGATGCGCTGCAACCAACTGACTACAGCCAAACATAGTGGTGATCACATGACCTGCCCAGGCAGGTGCAGGACATGTGATGTGGACATGTGACCAGCGGCCATCTTCTGTTCTGCGACGGACCGCGCGGAGGAAATTAACAGACTGATTAAAGGGCCAGTAGCATTTTAATTCTTCATTACAGTCTATGTCACCAGCATTTTCTGCTAAGGGGAGCAAAATTTTAAATAACAACTAATTACACATTAGCTTATATTTTGAGTATGCATTTGCATATGAATTATGCTGATTCCTGGAATACCCCTTTAAGGACAGCTCATAAGAGAGAAGGTGCAGCACCACGCAATTTTTGTTGGTTTTTACATACCTTGAGAATGCTGTAGCTACAGTGATGCAGAAACGTATCTTGTTTAATCCCTGAGCTGAGTGGTTTTGCTGAAAAAACTATTATAAAATTATGATAATTAGGCTATCTCCTTTTGCTGGCTCAGTGCTTCTCCTCACCCTATTTATGCACTGCTTCAGCCTTGTCCCGTCCACCATAAGCCAAGACTACATCATCACTGTGTCGTCCCTGACAGGCAGAAGTAATCAATCGCTGCACCATCCCCCAGCTGCTGTCTATGAGTCAACTTGCTCAGGTTGATAAGTCCTGTCTGGATAGTTCAGGAACCTCTTTGTGAAATGTGTTTATGCAGACAGCCAGCTTTCCCAAGGTCCAGAATTTTATAATAGTTTTTTGAGCAGAATCACTTGGTTCAGGGATTAAACAAGATATGTTTCTGTATCAGTGTTGCTAAAGCATTATCAAGGTATGTTTGGTTCACAATGCATAAAAACAAATGGAAGATTTTCTTAAACATAAACCCATTTAACATTCTAAATCACAAAGCAGTTTTCAGTTAAAGGGGCATTACAGGAATAAGCATAATTCATATATAAATGGGTACTCAAAATATAAGCTAATATGTAATTAGTTGTTATTTAAAATTGTGCTCCCCTTCCCAGAAAATGCTGAGGACATACACTCTGATGGAGAATTAAAATGCTAGCGGCCCTTAAATCAGTCCATTGATTTCCTCCATGTGGAGCAGACACAGGACAGAAGATGGCCACTGGTCACATGTCCACATCACATGCCCTGCACCTGTCTGGGCAGGTCATGTGATCATCACTATGTTTGGATGTAGTCGGTTGGTTGCAGTGCATCCAGTATGGCAGGTGGCAGTGCGATGCCATCTTAGTGATGCAATGTGCAGTGATGGCAGTTACACATCATCACTATGGTAACAGAGCAGGACAGTCTGTTACATCATCACTGGGAGCAGAGCATGAGAGAGAGGAGAAGTTACTGAGAACTAAAGGATCATGGGACTTATAGTTTCCAGTGGTGGCCATCTTGGTGATAACTCCACCTACTTTAGAGAGGCCATACATTTTGTAAATCATAAAATGTAACTATTTAAGCTCCATTTTGTGACTAATGACATTGAGTTTTGTTATATTCTTTTATTTAAATCATCATGGGTTTTTATATCAGGTGTTCATATTCCCGGAATATCCCTTTAAGTAAATAGAAATCTGTCCATGGTGATGTGATGAACATGCAGGTGCATGAGCCGTTATTATCACTAAGAGTAATAGGAGTTGTGTGATAATAACGGCTTATGCACCTGCATGCCCATCACTATGGACAGCTTCTATACAAGGACAGCAAGCAGAGATCTCAAAAACTGTGAGGAATTGATACAGACAGTATATGGGAAAATTGTATAACATTTCATTACACGAACAAATAAATTATTTGCTGAAAGTGGACAACCCCTTTAAGTCCTTAATTATTATATAATTATCTAGGGCTATTTTTCCATGGAAATTTTGCTGTTATAATATACAGTGTTGCCATTTTTAGTCATGCTTGTGAAATGTCAACATGTTTTTTTAGCACATGAACCACAAATTGTTTATGTTTGCACTTAAATGGTGCTAAGGGAACAGTGACAACTAGGCTCTGCATTGCTGAAATAGTGCCTAAATATTGATAGCGCATACATTGTACATTGTACTTACATTCACCCATTCACTGTCTCCACTCTGCCCCGTAGCAAAGGTCAGCAATTAGGTATAATTTTTTCAAGAATTGTCACAATTTGACACGTGAAAACAAAAAAAAAACTGCATCAAGATGCACTGATATAAACCAATCCAAATAACACACATCAACAAGGATGTGATTCAGCTAAATTTTAGTAAAACAAAATTAAAAACATTTCTCTCATGCTCTACAAACATCAGACACGTGTCGGCTGAGGGACACAAGCAGTTAGGCCCCCATTATTCCCTCAGTGTGTGCAGACACAGCGGCCAGATGTGTAAGCATTAGATGAGAAGAAAGCTTTAATCCGGGTGGGACACGTGCTGATCGCCTCTTAAAACCTTGCTGCTCTGGTAGCTCCATGCTTCCCTTGGCTGATCTGATTGTATGCTGGGGGACGGAGGCGAGGGGAATCCTGACATCACGTGGCCTCAGGTCACAGAAACACTTCTTTCTTATATAATAGGGGCAGGATCAACACGTAATGGTTTCACAGTTATCGCTAAGCTTTACACTCTAAGACATCCAAAAGAGAATGAAATGGTTGTTTGTCACACCAATGAGATGTCCTCAGAAGAAATATATATCATATTAAAGGTAGTCACATGGCGTCACATATCAAACTGAACCATACAGTGTATCCCAGCTCCTTAGTGTACAATCCAATCTTATGACAAAAAATGGATACGTATGGTTATATTATAGATGTTAATATGCAAATGAATCACCGCTGATTATGTCACTTTATATACTCTTGTATAACACTTTGCTTAAGAAAGGCTTTTGATTGAAATTTTGAAATGTAGTACTAAAAAACAAAGTATTTTTTTTTACTTTTGGTTTACTTGTATAAGAAGAATTAATCAAATCCAGGATGTGCATCCATCACAATTGACTGATGCAGATGAATACTTTTTTACATCTATCTGTTATGACAAAATACTAATGTCTGTTTTTAAAGTTCAAGGGGTTGTCCACTTTAACAAATAATTTATATTGTTTATGTAATGAAAAGTTATACAATTTTCCAATGTACTTTCTGTATTAATCCCTAGATCTCTGCTTGCTGTCGTGTAATAGAAACTCTTTATGTTTAAGGACAGTGGACAGAAATCTTTCCATGGTCATGTGATGTCACAAATGTGCACAGCCTATTATAACCAAGAGCTCGATAACTATCATGACCATGGACATAGTTACGTTCTATAGAAGAACAACCATGAGGAATTGATAACCTGGAAGTATCCTGGCTGAAAATAGACAACCCCTTAAAGTACTGTAGACATTCTGCATATAAAACATCTGTATGCTATAGCATCTATTGGTATTCTGGTATGGGACAACAGTCAGGGTAACACCATATTTGTCAATATCCCTCAATGAATAGCATAGTAACTACTTCTGAAAGTGTTATAGTTAGCCAGTGAACTATTTTTCTATATAAAATAATTGAAATGTGTCAAGCTTACCAGTTCACCATCATGGCAGCATTGTTTTCAGAGATAAATGGTAATTCTCCTCTGACTAGTACAAAGAGCAGCAGAGAGTAAAGGCTGAGGATACAGTGAGACATGTCTTGAGAATCCAAGTTAAGTATATGTCTAAAGTTAGGCCTTTGCTGTGCAGTTAATGATCCGGTGCTGAATCCTGTATCCAATGTCCAGAACGAGTGAATGCCGTGTGCCCAGCTCAGTGGGTAGTGCAGTCCATATACAGTCCATCTAGGCAGGGAGGATTCTGATTGCAGGATGCATGACAAAGAGCAGGACACAGATTGTAACCAGGGATTAGTAAAATACAGAAATCCGATTTTGCACAGGGAAAGCAGCAGTCATCAATGGATTTTCTAGACCTCATCATGCTCTCAGTAATCACTTTTCTATGCCGTGGCTTCTCATTTATTGTTGTTTGCTACACTCAGGATTGTTTTCAGTATATATAGTAATATTTGCTCCAGCTTTGTTACAATGTATTTTTTATTCCATTTTAGGTGAATACACAGTGATGACTGCACATTTTCATTTAAAAAGAAAAATTGGTTACTTTGTTATCCAGACCTATCTCCCCTGTATAATGACCGTCATATTATCCCAGGTGTCGTTCTGGTTAAACAGAGAGTCAGTCCCTGCTCGAACAGTATTTGGTAAGTCCAGAGGCAGCTTTAATGATTTTACAAGAGAGAACACTTGTTGCTGAGTGATGGGCAGCAGTGTATTGCATTGTACTTTATTTCATTTGTAATGAAAGACCCATAATGACCCACCATCTGGGGGCATCCACTAATACTACAAAGATTATGGTGTTAGAGGAATGAAGTTTTATTTCAGAAAGTCCCTTCATTGTATTACAGTTCAATGAAGTGAGGACACAATGCATGGTTTTTTACTATGAGTCTGGGGAACTAAAAGTCACAGCAAAAATGGAAAATGTGTCACATATTTTTGCCCAGGGTTACTTTTTTTTTTAAAGCTTTATAAGGAAAGCATTCCTAATATAGTGTTTTGTAGGATTCACATGTATTTTAGCCTATGTGCATAGTATATTCCATTTTGTTTTTTTACTTTTATATTTATATGAAATGCAATAGAAATGCAAAAGTAGAGATGGGTCCTTCCTTACTTTTTCTCTTAGCTAGATATGTCCAGCTTAGTTATCCATGTTAGAAAATAGGTCAAGTCTTGCTAATTATGCGCTGCAATATGTTACCCTTCCCTTCCCTTATATGTATGGAAATACACTAGCACTATATTTCATAATTCTGCTTTACATATTCTTGTGTTCAAATTTGCAACTTTTTGATGTTTTACCATTGAAAAATGGATTTAACAAATTTGTAACTTCAATATGAAATGGATAGATGTGTTGGCTTTTCAGTTGCTTTTAGATTTGTCAGGGAAGTTACCTTATATACTCGAGTATAAGCCAACCTGAGTATAAGCCGAGACCCCTAATTTTACCACCAAAAACTGGGAAAACCTATTGACTTGAGTATAAACCGAGCGTGGGAAATGCATTGATCACAGACCCCCCAGTATAAAGCCAGAAAGCCCCAAGTAGTATATAGCCAGCCAGTCCCCAGTAGTATACAGCCAGCCTGCCCCCAGTAGTATACAGCCAGCCTGCCCCCACTAGTATACAGCCAGCCCTGCCTGCCCCCTGTAGTATACAGCCAGCCCTGCCTGCCCCCTGTAGTATACAGCCAGCCCAGCCTGCCCTGGTAGTATACAGCCAGACCAGCCTGCCCCAGTAGTATACAGCCAGCCCAGCCTGCCCCCAGTAGTATACAGCCAGCCCAGCCTGCTCCCAGTAATATACAGCCAGCCCAGCCTGCCCCCAGTAGTATACAGCCAGCCCAGCCTGCCCCCAGTAGTATACAGCCAGCCCAGCCTGCCCCCTGTAGTATACAGCCCGCCCAACCTGCCCCCTGTAGTATACAGTCAGCCCCATGTAGTATACAGCCAGCCCAGCCTGCCCCCAGTAGTATACAGCCAGCCCTGCCTGCCCCCTTTAGTATACAGCCAGCCCAGTCTGCCCCCAGTAGTATACAGCCAGCCCAGCCTTCCCCGTATAGTATACAGCCAGACTGGCTGTACAAGGTTTACATTTTTTATAATCTATTAAAACATTAATATCCATAGAAATTTGGTATCCTGTATAATCGTAACAATTCAAGGAATAAATGGGAGATATCATTTGGAATGAAAAGTGAAGGGCTTAAATAGTGAACCTGCAAGAAAGTGGTGCAAATGTGCTTTTTTTTGCCAATTTCACCACAACTTTTCACAACACAGCATGCAATATTAAATACCATCACTGAAAATTACAATGTGTTACACAGTAAACAAGCCCAGTACACTGATAAATAAAAAAAATCATGGATTTTTGAAGGTGGGGAGCAAAAACATTAAACAAAAACGAAAAAGGGGCAAATCGCTAAGGGGACTAAAGTTAGGTAAACATCTTTAGTTGATATATCTTTTTGACATGTGAAATGAGATGTAAATTCTGATAATGTCCATGTCTGCCCAATTTAAAAAAAAAAAAGTACATGCTAGTTCCTGAAGTTAAAGAATTTGTAACTTTCTAACTAGAGCCAGTGATACTTCTTATTTAAGTACTGTTAGTTATTAGCTTTTATTCATACTGGATTATTGAATAGTGGATGTTGCTGGGATCCATCAGGACCGTTTAAAGGGGTATTCCAGAAATGGAATGTCTGACAACAAAAACCCATGATGTAAAATAAATGATACAACAATACTCAATGTCATTAGACACAAAACGGAGCTTAATAGTTTGATTGATTATATAACAATTTATGTTCCTCTCTAAAGAGGTGGAGTTATACACTAAGATGGCCGCCACTGGAAATACAAGTCCCATGATCCTTTAGTTCTCAGTAACTCCTCCTACCTCTCAGACTCTGCTCCCAGTGTAGTTTGTAACAGGTTTTCTTGCACTGTTACCAATGTAATGAGTGAAAATGCCATCACCAAAACATGGCCATACTGGATTGCGCTGCAACCAACTGACTACAGCCCAACATAGTGGTGATCACATGACCTGCCCAGGCAGGTGCAGGAAATGTGATGTGGACATGTGACCAGCGGCCATCTTCTGTCTTTCTGCGACGGACCGCGCGGAGGGGAAATTAACAGAATGATTAAAAGGGCCAGTAGTCATTTTTTTAAATCTTCATTACAGTCTATGTCACAGCATTTTCTGCTAAGGGGAGCAAAATTTTAAATAACAACTAATACACTTACTTATATTTGAGTATGCATTTGCATATGAATTATGCTGATCCTGGAATAACCCTCTTTTAAGGACAGCCTATAGAGAGGAAGGTGCAGCACCCACGCAATTTTTGTTGGTTTTTACATACCGAGAATGCTGTAGCTACAGTGATGCAGAAGAAACTGATCTTGTTTAATCCCGAGCTGAGTGGGTTTTGCTGAAAAAACTATATTAAAATTATGAATTAGGCTCTCTAGCTCCTTTTGCTGGCCTCAGTGTTCTTCTCTCACCCTATTTATGCACTGCTCCAGCCTGTCCCGTCGACCCTAAGCCAAGAGACTACATCATCACTGTGTCGTCCCTGACAGGCAGAAGTAATCAATCGCTGCACCATTCCCCCAGCTGCTGTTACGAGTCAACTTGCTCAGTTGATAAGTCCTGTCTGGATAGTTCAGGAACCTCTTTGTGAAATGTGTTAGCAGACAGCCAGCTTTCCCAAGGTCCAGAATTTGATAATAGTTTTTTGAGCAGAATCACTTGGTTCAGGGATTAAACAAGATATGTTTCTGTAATCAGTGTTTGATAAGCATTATCAAGGTATGTTTGGTTACACATGCATAAAAACAATGGAAGATTTTCTTAACATAAACCCATTTACATCTTTAATCACAAAGCAGTTTTCAGTTAAAGGGGCATACAGGAATAAGCATAATATTATATAAATGGGTACTCAAAATATAAGCTAATATGTAATTAGTTGTTATTTAAAATGTGCTCCCCTTCCCAGAAAAATGCTGAGGACATACACTCTGATGGAGAATTAAAATGCTAGCGGCCCTTAATCAGTCCTTGATTTCCTCCATGTGGGAGCAGACACAGGACAGAAGATGGCCACTGGTACTTGTCACATCACATGCCCTGCCACCTGTCTGGCAGGTCATGTGATCATCATAGGTTTGGATGTAGTCGGTTGGTTGCAGTGCACTCCAGTATGGCAGGTGCAGTGCGATCGCATCTTAGTGATGCAAGTGCAGTGATGCAGTGTACACATCATCAATATGGTAACAGAGCAGGACAGTCGTTTACATCATCACTGGAGCAGAGCATGAGAGAGAGAAGAAGTTAACTGAGAACTAAGGATCATGGGACTTATAGTTTCCAGTGGGGCCATTGGGTGATAACTCCACCTACTTTAGAGGGCCATACATTTGTAAATCATAAAATGTAACTATTTAGCTCCATTTTGTGACTAATGACATTGAGTTTTGTTATATTCTTTTATTTAAATCATCATGGGTTTTTATATCAGGTGTCTATTCCCGGAATATCCCTTTAAGTAAATAGAAATCTGTCCATGGTGTGTGATGACATGCAGGTGCATGAGCAGTATTATCACTAAGAGTAATAGGAGTGTGTGATAATAACGGCTTATGCACCTGCATGCCCATCCTATGGACAGCTTCTATACAAGGACAGCAAGCAGAGATCTCAAAAACTGTGAGGAATTGATACAGACAGTATATGGGAAAATTGATAACATTTCATTACACAACAAATAAATTATTTGCTGAAAGTGGACACCCCTTTAAGTCCTTAATTATTATATAATTTCTAGGGCTATTTTCCATGGAAATTTTGCTGTTATATATACAGTGTTGCCATTTTTAGTCATGCTTGTGAAATGTCACCATGTTTTTTTGACACATGAACCCACAAAGTTGTTTATGTTTGCATTAAATGGTGCTAAGGGAACAGTGACAACAGGCTCTTGCATTGCTGAGTAGTGCCTAAATATATAGCGCATACATTGTACTTACATTCACCCATTCACTGTCTCCACTCTCCCCTGTAGCAAAGGTCAGCAATTAGGTATAATTTTTTCAAGAATTGTCACAATTTGACACGTGAAAACCAAAAAAAAAAAAACTGCATCAAGATGCATCTGATATAAACCAATCCAAATAACACACATCAACAAGGATGTGATTCAGCTAAATTTTAGTAAAACAAAATTAAAAACATTTCTCTCATGCTCTACAAACATCAGACACGTGTCGGCTGAGGACACAAGCAGTTAGGCCCCCATTATTCCCTCAGTGTGTGCAGACACAGCGCCAGATGTGTAAGCATTAGATGAGAAGAAAGCTTTAATCGGGTGGGACACGTGTGTATCGCCTCTTAAAACCTTGCTGCTCTGGTAGCTCCATGCTTCCCTTGGCTGATCTGATTGTATGCTGGGGGACGGAGGCGAGGGGAATCCTGAACATCACGGGCCTCAGGTCACAGAGAAACACTTCTTTCTTATATAATAGAGGCAGGATCAACACGGAATGGGTTCACAGTTATCGCCTAAGCTTTACACTCTAAGACATCCCAAAAAGAGAATGAATGGTGTTTGTCACACCAATGAGATGGTCCTCAGAAGAATATATATCATATTAAAGGTAGTCATGGCGTCACATATCAAACTGAACCATACAGTGTATCCAGCTCCTTAGTGTACAATCCAATCTTATGACAAAAATGGATACGTATGGTTATATATAGATGTTAATATGCAAATGAATCACCGCTGATTATGTCACTTTATATACTCTTGTATAACCACTTTGCTTAAGAAAGGCTTTTTGATTGAAATTTTGAAATGTAGTACTAAAAACAAAGTATTTTTTTTTACTTTTGGTTTACTTGTATAAGAAGAATTAATCAAATCCAGGATGTGCATCCATCACAATTGACTGATGCAGATGAATACTTTTTTATCATTTTTTTGAGAAAATACTATGTCTGTTTTTAAAGTTCAAGGGTTGTCCACTTTAACACTAATTATATGTTTATGTAATGAAAAGTATACAATTTCTCATGTACTTTCTGTATTAATCCCTAGATCTCTGCTTGCTGTCGTGTAATAGAAACTCTTTATGTTTAAGGACAGTGGACAGAAATCTTTCCATGGTCATGTGATGTCACAAATGTTGCACAGCCATTATAACACAGAGCTCGAGAACTATCATGACCATGGACATAGTTACTTTCTATAGAAGAAAACCATGAGGAATTGATAACCTGGAAGTATCCTGGCTGAAATAGACAACACCCTTAAAGTACTGTAGACATTCTGCATATAAAACATCTGTATGCTATAGCATCTATTGGTATTCTGGTATGGGACAACAGTCAGTGGTATACACCATATTGTCAATATCCCTCAATGAATAGCATAGTAACTACTTCTGAAAGTGTTCAGTTAGCCAGTGAACTATTTTTCTATATAAATAATTGAGATGTGTCAAGCTTATCCAGTTCACCATCATGGCAGCATTGTTTTCAGAGATAATGGTAATTCTCCTCTGACTAGTACAAAGAGCAGCAGAGAGTAAAGCGCTGAGGATACGTGAGACATGCTTGGAATCCAAGTTAAGTGTATGTCTAAGTTAGCCTTTGCTGTGCAGTTAATGATCCGGTGTCTGAATCCTGTATCCAATGTCCAGAACGAGTGAATGCCGTGTGCCCAGCTCAGTGGGTAGGTGTAGTGCAGTCATATACAGTCCATCTAGGCAGGAGGATTCTGATTGCAGGATGCAATACAAAGAGCAGGACACAGATTGTAACCAGGGATTAGTAAAATACAGAAATCCGATTTTGCACAGGAAAGCAGCAGTCATCAATGGATTTTCTAGACCTCATCATGCTCTCAGTAATCACTTTCTATGCCGTGGCTTCTCATTTATTGTGTTTGCTACACTCAGGATTGTTTTCGTATATAAGTAATATTTGCTCCAGCTTTGTTACAATGTATTTTTTTATTCCATTTTAGGTGAATACACAGTGATGACTGCACATTTTCATTTAAAAAGAAAAATTGGTTCTTTGTTATCCAGACCTATCTCCCCTGTATAATGACCGTCATATTATCCCAGGTGTCGTTCTGGTTAAACAGAGAGTCAGTTCCCTGCTCGAACAGTATTGGTAAGTCCGAGGCAGCTTAATGATTTTACAAGAGAGAATACTTGTTGCTGAGTGATGGGCAGCAGTGTATTGCATTGTACTTTATTTCATTTGTAACGAAAAACCCATATGACCCACCATCTGGGGCATCCACTAATACTACAAAGATTATGGTGTTAGAGGAATGAAGTTTTATTTCAGAAAGTCCCTTCATTGTATTAACAGTTCAATGAAGTTGAGGACACAATGCATGTTTTTTACTATGAGTCTGGGGAACTAAAAGTCACAGCAAAAATGGAAAATGTGTGTCACATATTTTTGCCCAGGGTTACTTTTTTTTTAAAGCTTTATAAGGAAAGCATTCTAATATAGTGTTTGTAGGATTCACACTGTATTTTAGCCTATGTGCATAGTATATTCCATTTTGTTTTTTTTACTTTTATTTATATAAATGCAATAGAAATGCAAAAGTAGAGATGGGTCCTTCCTTACTTTTCTCTTAGCTAGATATGTCCAGCTTAGTTATCCATGTTAGAAAATAGGTCAAGTCTTGCTAATATGCGCTGCAATATGTTTACCCTTTCCCTCTTATATGTATGGAAATACACTAGACACTATATTTCATAATTCTGCTTTACATATTCTTGTGTTCAAATTGCAACTTTTTGATGTTTAACATTGAAAATGGATTTAACAATTGTAACTTCAATATGAAATGGATAGATTGTTGGCTTTTCAGTTGCTTTTAGATTGTCAGGAAGGTTACCTTATATACTCGAGTATAAGCCACCTGAGTATAAGCCGAGACCCTAATTTTACACAAAACTGGAAAACCTATGACTTGAGTATAAACCGAGCGTGGGAAATGCATTGATCACATACCCCCCAGTATAAAGCCAGAAAGCCAAGTAGTATATAGCCAGCCAGTCCCCAGTAGTATACAGCCAGCCTGCCCCAGTAGTATACAGCCAGCCTGCCCCACTAGTAACAGCAGCCCTGTCTGCCCCTGTAGTATACAGCCAGCCCTGCCTGCCCCCTGTAGTATACAGCCAGCCCAGCATGCCCTGGTAGTATACAGCCAGACCAGGCCCCCCAGTAGTATACAGCCAGCCCAGCCTGCCCCCAGTAGTATACAGCCAGCCCAGCCTGTCAGTATATAAGCCAGCCACCTGCCCCCAGTCGTAACAGCCAGCCCAGCCTGCCCCCAGTAGTATACAGCCCAGCCCAGCCTGCCCCCTGTAGTATACAGCCCGCCCAACCTGCCCCCCTGTAGTATACAGTCAGCCCCATGTAGTATACAGCCACCCAGCCTGCCCCAGTAGTATACATCCAGCCCGTGCCTGCCCCTTTAGTATACAGCCAGCCCAGTCTGCCCCCGTAGTATACAGCCAGCCAGCCTGCTCCCTGTAATATACAGCACGCCCGCCTGCCCCCAGTAGTATACAGCCAGCCCAGCCTGCCCCCTGTAGTATACAGCCCGCCCAACCTGCCCCTGTAGTATACAGTCAGCCCCATGTAGTATACAGCCACCCAGCCTGCCCCCAGTATATACAGCCAGCCCTGCCTGCCCCCTTTAGATAAAGCCAGCCAGCTGCCCCCAGTAGTATACAGCCAGCCCACCTGCCCCAGTATATACAGCCAGCCCGCCGACTCCCAAGTATATACAGCAGCCATCCTGCCCCCAGTAGTATACACCACCCAGCCTGCCCCCTGTAGTATACAGGCCCGCCCCAACCTGCCCCCTGTAGATACAGTCAGCCCCATGTAGATATACAGCCAGCCCAGCCTGCCCCCCAGTAGTATACAGCCAGCCTGCCTTGCCCCCTTTAGTATACAGCAGCCCAGCTGCCCCCAGTATATACAGCCAGCCCAGCCTTCCCCGTATAGTATACAGCCAGACCAGCCTGCCCCAGTAGTATACAGCCACCCACCCCCTCCCCCACAGCCCAGCCTGCCCCCGTAGTATACAGCCAGCCAGCCTGCCCCCAGTAGTATACAGCCAGCCCAGCCTGCTCCCAGTAGTATACAGCCAGCCCAGCCTGCCCCCTGTAATATACAGCCAGCCCAGCCTGCTCCCAGTAGTATACTGCCAGCCCAGCCTGCCCCCTGTAGTATACAGCCCGCCCAACCTGCCCTGCAGTATACAGTCACCCCAGTAGTATACAGCCACATGCCCCCAGTAGTATACAGCCAGCCTGCCCCCAGTAGTATACAGCCAGCCTGCCCCAGTAGTATACAGCCAGCCCTGCCTTCCCCCTTTAGTATACAGCCAGCCCTGCCTGCCCCAGTACTATACAGCCAGCCCAGCCTGCCCCCAGTAGTATACAGCCAGTCCAGCCTTCCCCGTCTAGTATACAGCCAGACCACCTCCCCGTAGTATACACCGCCCAGCCTGCCCCCAGTATATACAGCCAGCCCAGCCTGCTCCCAGTAGTATACAGCCAGCCCAGCCGCTCCCATAGTATATAAAGCATCCCAGCCTGCCCTCTGTAGTATACAGCCCCCCAACCTTCCCCCTGTGTATACAGTCAGCCCCATGTAGTATACAGCCAGCCAGCCTGCCCCCAGTAGATAACAGCCATCCCAGCCTGCCCGTAATATACAGCTCTGCCAAAACCTTCCCCTTGTAGTATACAGTCAGCCCAGTAATGTATACAGACCAGCCCAGCCTACCCCAGTAGTATACAGCCAGCCCCAGTCTGCCCCCTGTAGTTATCACAGTCAAGCCCCATAGTATACAGCCAGCCCAATCTGCCCCCAGTAGTATACAGCGAGCTCAACTAACAAAAAAAAAAAACATGGCTGCTCCCCCAATGTCAGCGCATCTCCCCTACTGTCTTCCGCGCCCGTCTTCTTTTTTTCTTCTGTCTTCGGTAACATCCTGCAGGACGCGGACATGCTCTTCCCGGCCGGCAGGCGCATAGTATGACGCGTCCGCTGCTGACGTCACACTATGCGCCGGCCGTGAAGAAACATGGTCGCACCCTGCAGGATGTTACCGAAGACAGAAGTTGAGGATTTTCAGCACATTTTTTGTGCTGAAAAACTCAGCTTATACACAAGTATATACACTTATTTGAGGCTGATATGCTTGAAAAATCCTCTGCTGGAGCACTGATGGATCTTTCAATATACTGTATCCTGGCAGTCCCTGGGTTACGTACAAGAGAGGTTCTGTAGCTTTGTTCTTAGGTTGAATTTGTATAAAATGTATATTTTATAATTGTAACTCCAGACCCCAAACTTTTTTGGTCTCTGTGACAAATGGATTTTAAAAAGGAACCAGGATTAACAATACAACTCAATTGCAGACAACTTTGATAACTGTTACAGCTGATCTTTGTAGCCTGGAGCTAAAGTACAGTAAATTACCAACATCCAGAGGGTCAGTCTATTACAAGGGGTTGTCTGTAAGTCAGGTGTTCTTAAGTTGGGGACCGCCTGTATTGTCCATTGATAAGCAATGATCACTGGTACAAGCTGAAACAGTTTTTGAATAAAATCTGATTAGGCAGTTACAGTAAGTAGAGTCGAAGGTGAATTCTGTTTGAAGGTTATTTTAATTAAACATAATGGAACAATACTGGAGGTCAAGCTTTTATTCAGGCAAAATGTGTCAGGTTTAAAATATGTAAACTGGAATTACACAAAAACATTCAAAATACCTTGGTCCCGCCACATACTGAGCCTAGACATCCTAAATCAAATAAAATATTATAAAATAAAATATTCCCCAATAAAATCCCCAGACTATATATACAAACCATTGCTCGTTAAAAAAAATGTGCATGTGTGCGTTAAAAAAAATACAAGTCTGAAAAAGCCTGTTGATTACAATGGGTCAGAGTGCAATCCAAGTTCTGTACGTCAACAGTACGTGCAGAACACACGCGTGAAAAAAGTGTGAAAGGGGCCTAAGTGTCTGCCTCCTTAGAGATCACGAGCAACGCTGCCATATAATGCAACACTGCAGTATATGGTACTAACGATCAGACACCTAAGGGATAAAGTACCCTTGGGGGCTAAAAAATAGAAATAAAAGCAAAAACAAATAAAATAAACAAAATAAGTTTAAATCACCTCCCTAAAACTGATATAAAATATAAATAAACAAAATCATAAACATGTTAGGTATCCCCATATGCCAAAATATCTGAGCTCTCAAAATATAAAAATGTTTTTCCTGGCATTGAACCCTGTAATAGAAAATAGTGCCTAAATGTTCAAACTGACATTTTTTTGCCATTTCACAACACATAAAAAAATTTATAAAAAGGGACCAAAAGGTCATACAGTGTTCAAAATGGCAGAAATGAGACCATACACAATGGGGCAGATTTATCAAGCAGTCTGAAAGTCAGAATATTTCCAGTTGCCCATGGCAACCAATCACAGCTCAGCTTTCATTTCACCAGTGCTCATGAATATTTTAAAGGGGAGCTGTGATTGGTTGCCATGGGCAATTGGAAATATTCTGACTTTCAGACTGCTTGATAAATCTGCCCCAGTATTTATGCTGTAGTGTGAAAAAGTTATTGGCATCAAAGATGGCAAAATGAAGAATTTTTTTTTCATACGCAAGGTTTACATTTTTTATAATCTATTAAAACATATTAATATCCATAGAAATTTGGTATCCTGTATAATCGTACCAATCCAAGGAATAAAGGGGAGATATCATTTGGAATGAAAAGTGAAGGGCTTAAATAGTGAACCTGCAAGAAAGTGGTGCAAATGTGCTTTTTTTTTTCACAACACAGCATGCAATATTAAATACCATCACTGAAAATTACAATGTGTTACACAGTAAACAAGCCCAGTACACTGATAAATAAAAAAAGTCATGGATTTTTGAAGGTGGGGAGCAAAAACATTAAACAAAAACGAAAAAGGGCCAAATCGCTAAGGGGACTAAAGTTAGGTAAACATCTTTAGTTCATATATCTTTTTGACATGTGAAATGAGATGTAAATTCTGATAATGATTTATTTGAGTCCATGTCTGCCCAATTTTTTTAAAAAAAGTACATGCTAGTTCCTGAAGTTAAAGGATTTGTAACTTTCCAACTAGAGCCAGTGATACTTCTTATTTAAGTACTGTTAGTTATTAGCAGAAAGCTTCTAAATTTAAGGAATTAAATATCAAATCTTTTATTACTTCACACTTGAAAAGGTTTTTTTTTTTTAGCCATCACCCCCTCACTTCATGTTCATGGTCTTTCAATATATCGGAAATACATTCCTTTCAAGTAAAATTCAATGCCTTATGATTATGGAACAAAGAGCTGAGAATAAAAAGAGCTCTCCCGTAATGTTTTATGTTATTTCACTCATTCTAGAAATTATAGAAATGAATTAAGCGCAACATGATTTCATGAACATTTAAAGTAAAAATAAACGACGATAAAGTTACATAAAGTTGTTTTCCCCAACTTGTCTTTATTCAAAAAGTTCGTCTCGAATAACGAGTACCCGAGCATTTTAGTGTTCGCTTATCTCTATTCATGGTCTTTCAATATATCGGAAATACATTCCTTTCAAGTAAAATTCAATGCCTTATGATTATGGAACAAAGAGCTGAGAATAAAAAGAGCTCTCTCGTAATGTTTTATGTTATTTCACTCATTCTAGAAATTATAGAAATGAATTAAACGCAACATGATTTCATGAACATTTAAAGTAAAAATAAATGACGATAAAGTTACATAAAGTTGTTTTCCCCAACTTGTCTTTATTCATTTTCCCGAGTGAAGAAAGTGATGTCTAACTTTTTCCAACTCATTATAATCTGTCAAACTAGAGAAGAGGTTCAGTACCATTGCAATTCTATTAAATCTGTTCAGTGTCTGAGGAAAAGTAGGAAATACTTTAGCACATTGGAACTGCATGGGCACAATGAAGTGTCTGGCATGAAGTGTCTGGCAGTTGTTTATATTCACTTTCTGAACTGGAATAAGGTTTGGTTCGACAGACACTCGCCTCTTTATTAAGTGAACAGTGTGGATAAGGAACACCAACTATCACTTTACAGAAATAAGCAAAATGCTGAAGAAACTTTCAAACATACCTTGGAAAACATCAAGTGTTTTCAATATAGGGCTAATCAATGTTGTGTTGGGGTGGTCTTCAATTGGACCTTTAGTTGTACTGGGCTATCCTAATTGAAGAAAGCTCAAGCTAAGCCATTACCACACAGAGACAGAATATTTCTGAAGAGCACTTAATTTATTTAGTTTAAGCTTTTTATCCACTCAAATCACATGATCTATAACAATAGCATATTTCCATATAGTAATTTTTAATATATTATCATTTAACAATTATAATAATTAGCATATATTTATAAAAATTCTTGTAGCTGATCGTGTGGCTAAGATATTTCTTGTAAATGATAGTAAAAATAAGATCTGAGACTAGCACATATGGACCTGTTTACATATAGAAAATGTATATTGAGTGTCATTTCTGAGAAATGGGAGATATCCAAAAAAGCAAAGCATTATCTCATAACATGGCATCTGGAATATCAAATTATACTCTAGATCATCATAGCAGAACGTTCAAGGTCTTCCTTTAAGCCATTTGACTAAACACTTGAATTTTGAGCAAGTCTCCTTGCATGTTTTCCTGAGCTATTACAAAAATATATGAAGTTAATGAATGAGAATGAAAGAAAACAATATGACCACTGAACATAAAAGGGAATTCAATAATCATGATATGACATTTAGAAAAAGGGACTCAATCTAACATTCCCGCATTTTGAGATGAACAGCCATAGTCCAGAAATGTCCATAAGTATTTCAGGAAAGATAAGATTTCCTATAAGTCTTTTTTATTTACATGCTTCAGTTCTTTTGCCAGATTCCTTATGAACAGAGACTGGGATCTTTGACATCCTCAATTAGTGGGATTTATCTTGGTAGTCATCTTTATCTAAGTCTTCCATCGTCATGTAGGTTTTAATTGTGAATGCAAGATACAATGCAACATGTAAGAAATAGAAAATAATGATTTTCATGAATAACATACTCTTTATAGGTTTTTATCGCAAAGTAATGCTAAAACAAATGTATAGAAAACAAAAAGAAAACCAAATCCTTTGTAGAAAACGGCGCAACGGTGCAAGAGAGACAAAAACAGATAAAAGTCCAATATCCTAAGGCAGAAATACAAAAATACAAATGTCCCTCTGCAGCAACGTCCTCCGTATGTATTAAGTATTATTGAATAAAACAATCAATGGGGAAAAACACAGTACCTCTCCATTTCCAAACACATATACCCGAGTAGAGGCAAAAAAACCCCTTATTTGCATGTTATCCCCCCTTGGTGTAGTGTTCTTTTCAACTCGAAGTGCCCGTGGATCCTGCGGCTCCCACTGGAATACGGTGCAAGTGTCCGGTCTTTCAACTTGGAAACTTAACTCCTTCAATGTTGGTTCCGCTCTGGTCCGGAGAGGGAACACTTCAAATCTATTCACCGGTCAGGGAAGAGAAAACACACAATAGTGCAATAGGGTTTTTCATAAAAAAACATCTCCTTTTATTTCATGTACTCACAAGAATCTTCAAATAAAAAGGCCTTATAAAAATAGAGTGGTTTCACGTTCGACATTAACAATAAATCCAATTAACATTTTTATCAATACCTTTCACACATAGAATAGATTTAAAGCCATATAAGACTTATCCTCTTTTTGTAACTCATCTGGCACTTCCTCTTGGTACCCAATCTTTTTACTCTGTGCTTAATTATCCCACCTTGTATCAAAGGAAGCTTAAGGCCATCAGATGGTGTGAGTGGGGGGGCATGGCCTGATCAGCTGCACGCCAAGCTTTCCATCTGCCTGGTAGTTAGTCTGATCAAGCCATATAATAATACAGTCACATCATGACGCCACCATCGCAACAACATAAATAGAATCATTCTGGTAATAAAGAAAGGCCAATGTTACCAATGATATTGCTGTACTAGGAGCAAATATAGTGATGAATACGGTATTAACGCTATTCAGAGAGGAATATTACCTCCATATACTGATTAACAATACCTCCATACAGTGACAATAGTTCTAAGTAGAGTCAGGGACTGGGGATCTGTGATAATTTAGCCTGCTCATGGATTAAAGATTGCTATCTTAACCCCTTTTCTGTTTTTGAATTTCCATTTTTCACTCCCCACCTTTTAAAATCTATAACTTTTAAGAGTAAAGAGCTCTGTGATGACTTGTTTTCTGCATAATAAATTGCACTATATAGTGACAGTATTTAAAATTCCATGCCAAGTACTAGGAACCGGGAAAAAAATTCCAAATGCTAAATTTTTTTTTGCGCGCTTTTCCAGGGTTTGGTTTTTCCGGCTTTCACCGTGAGCCCAAAATGACACGTCTCATTTATTCTTTTGGTACCAAGGGGATACTAAATTTATATAGGTTTAATAATGTTTTCATACATTTACAAAAATAAAACCTCCTATACAAAACAAATATTTATTTTTCCATTTTCTGGCACCAACTTTTTCATACTTCAGTGTACGGAGCTGTTTGTGATGTCATTTTTTTCCAAGTTGAGATGTTTTCAATGCTACCATTTGATGGACTGTATGGTATTTTGAACACTTTTTTCCATTACAGGGTTAAAATACCAAACTAATACATGGTAAATACAAAGAAGGGGCATAGTGAAGGAATGGGGACTCCAATTTGGTAGTGGTCTGTAGGGCAAAGTGGCTGTTGTGGGGTGGAGGGTGTGGGCACTGAACAGCAAAGATTAATAAGTGGATTTGGGACAGCTGACAGCTGACATATGACAGCTGTTTATCACATATTTACCATTACGTTGAAGTGCAATTTGTTACGCGGAAAATAAGCCATCACACGGCTCTGTACATGGAAAAATAAAAAAGTTATAGATTTTTGAAGGTGGGGAGTGAAAAATAAAAACGCAAAAACGTAAAAGGGCCTGGTCCTTAAGGGGTTAATGACCAGGCCCTTTTTAGTTTTTTGCAATTTTATATTTTGCTCCCCACCTTAAAAAACCTGTAACTTTGTTTAGTGTTCCATGTAAAGAGCTGTGCGAGGGTTTTTTTTTTTTAAACATTAATTTGTATTGCTATTTCCAGAAAAAGAATACACATAAAATACAAATAACATTGATTCACAAAGAGGTTTCGTGGTCAGTGTATCTATACACAATTTTCACAGGAAATATAAATATAACAGTAAGAACAGTAGAATGGATAAGAAGGCAGCCAATATGGGTATATAAAAGTCAAGTCTGTGTATTCTAGGAATTTGTACAGTTAGACATTAGTCGTATTGTATGAAGAACTAAGCCATATATCCCAGTTGTTTAAGCAGCTGGGTACCTTATGTAAGCAGTGGGCGATGTTTTTTTTTGTACAGGCAATTTTCATTATTGAGATTATAACCTCTATTACGGGCAGTGGGGGCAGGGTTTTTCCAGTATTTAGCTATTTTGATCTTGTCCACAATCAGGATTTCTGAGATCACTGTAAAGTGAGTGTGTGGGAAATCTTCCATATCTATGAAGAACAAAGCTTGAGAGGCCTATTGGGAAGAGACATATTTTAGTTAGTAAAGCATTGATTGCTTCCCAGAAATTCTTTCATGAATTTGCAGTTCGACCATATGTGTAGCATATCAGCATTAGGGTAACATATCGATTTGACATCGCCACCAGACCTGGGTGTTGTCTTGATAAATTTGTGACAGTCTATGAGGGGTGTAGTAAAAGCCATACCTTATCTTGATGGTATTTTCTAGGTGATTAATGTACCTGGATATCTTAGAAGGGAATGCTAGTAACCATTACTTCTTGCCTATTGTGGTGTTTAGCTTATCAGACTATTTATTCAGGTGTGCTTAGTGTTGGGGATCAATAGGAATTTCATAATGTCAGTGTTTTCTGCGTTGAATTTGAACTTGGCTTTGTTAACACTATTCGGACCACCTGCTAACTTAAAGAGAACCCGTCATGCAAAATAACCCCCCTAAACAAAATATATTTTCATAAACTGCCATTAGAGAGCATTGCCTCTATCCCTTCATTGTCCCTCTACATGCCTGTAAACCTAAGCAATGAGGTCCTAAAGCTGTATGCAAAGACCTGTGAAATGTCCAATGAAGCATTAGCATATTCAAGCTGTCCACCTTATTCATGAGTGGGAGGCACAGCCACACCCCCAGTGCATGACTGACAGCCTATATAATGATGTGCTTCCTGGTGCTGGTGGCCACGCCCCCTGCAGCATGTGTGTGTGTATAGGAGATATACAGCAGCTCCTGGCAGCCATGTTACAGCAGAACATGTCAGATTCATGTGTAGCTGATGTCTGTGTCTCTAACCTGTATATTAGGAGGATGCAGCATGTCAGCAGATGCAGCACACACACCAGCAATGCTTTATTATACATTACACACAGACATGAGCAGGGGGAGGAGAGGGGAGGGGTAACAGGAGTGACATCACTGCCTCTGACCATGTGACCAGCCTCATTTACATGATAAAAAATAGATGATTTTACAATGAATAATGTATGAAATAACTAGATAAAGGCTGGGATGGGATCCTTGTGAGCTGCTCCAACAGGTAGTAGTGACAGGACTAGTGACACAGACCTGATGACAGGTGTCCTTTAAGACCTCAGCGAGTGCAGGTCCTGAGTCTACAGCGACATCTTTATACGTTGCTGCAGTTTTCTGCTGCTCCTGTGCTATCCGCAGGAGCAGGGCTCGGTCTCCATGTGCCAGAGACACCCGGAAACACTAGGGAGAAGGGAGATGTGGTTCGTTACTGCTTCTCCCTTCTCCGCACCTCACAGCATCGTGCTGAATGAGCGCGATGCATAGAGGAGCTAAACCGTCGCAGCCGCCGGCTCCATATACTCGGCAGTCCCATGACTGCCGGGTCTAAAGGGGTTAATCCGAGTTGTTGGGTCTAATTAGGCCAAGTACAGCTCTCATTAGCACCATCAGTCACAGGTGGTCATTTCCCCTGTAACTGAGGCTCGTTTAGATACCTCAGTTACAGGGGAAAACTTGTAAAAGAAAAAAAAATAGTAAAATTAAAAAAAAAAAAAGTAAAGCTGTCCCCCATGGGCCTTTTATGACCTCATAGGGGACATATAAAGTAAAAACACACACAAAAAAAAATACATTTATAAATATTTATAAAATTACAATGACATATCCCCATATAATAAAAAAGAAATTCCCCTGCTACACTACAAAAATCATCACCATAGTCGTCCTGTTTGCCTGAGACTATACATATTATATATCAAAATGACCAAAATAAAATGGGAAATTCAGTAATAATATTCATTTTGAGTTCATTTGAAAATTTACAAAACAGTACTATAATTTACAAAAAGCCTTTTTTAACCCAAAATAAAAATGACAAAAAAATCTTTAAACTTTTATTACCTTTTTAACTAGCTCTATGTGCCCCTGCTTTGATTTGTTGATATTGTAACCATTCTCTCCCTGTAGTTTGATTGTCTTGAATCAAAGAGTTTAATGGTTTTCAATTCCCGTTTTGTTTTAATAAGTCTCCCAGATTTCCTGTGGTGTTTGGCAATTGCGTGGGTTTTCTGCCTAACAAATTGTACTTCACAGCATTTAATATTCCATGCCATATACTGGGAAGCAGGAAAAAATTCTAAATGCAGTGAAATTGGTAAAAAAAACTGACATGGATACTATTTTTTT
Source organism: Engystomops pustulosus (assembly GCA_019512145.1). Classification (NCBI taxonomy): domain Eukaryota; kingdom Metazoa; phylum Chordata; class Amphibia; order Anura; family Leptodactylidae; genus Engystomops; species Engystomops pustulosus. The sequence continues at coordinate 86,468,442 of CM033642.1, read as the reverse complement.
GGGCCTGTACAATCACAGAGATACCAACTTTATATAGGTTTTATAATGTTTTCATACATATACAAAATGTAAAGCTACTGTATGAATAAAATCTTCATTTTGCCATCTTCTAGTGCTAATAACTTTTTCATACTTCAGTGTACGGAGCTGTGTGGGATGTCTTTTTTGAGACTTTTGATGTTATGTTTAATGTTTATTTATATTTATATCAGTTCAAGGGAAAAGAGCGTTATTTAATTTTTTTTTACATTTTTTAAACTTTTTTAACAATTTTTTTACTATTTTTTAGACCACCTAGGGTACTTTAACTGATGAATCCAATAGTAGACCAACACTACAGTATGGCGGTATATGGAGATTTTCCACATCATGTATTACAATGTGCAAACCGCACATTGTAATACACAGTGTGAAATGAACCTTTTTGTGACCTGAGGCTGTCATAACAACAGATCGCAGTTCCCTGATGACGTCACGAGGAGCGACAATCTAAGCCAATAGATGACGGCATCCACACAAAGGGTTAACACTAGCTAGCACCGATCACAGGTGTTACCATGGGTGTATGCTGCAATGTGCAGCAAACATTCACCACCTATGGAAAGGGCTCAGCCCTTGAGCCCTCTCCAAACACCTGCAGCCGACACATGAATAATAAAAATCTATGAGGAATCCTATATAACTGAATCATTATATTAGACACATGTACTACACCAAACAGGGTAAGAACATTCAGAGCTGCTGCTATACCCTAGCATTAATTACTAATTTACACACAGAATATTGCACATCAACATTGCAACCATAAAATGTAATAAAAAGGTTTCAGAAAAAATTTACAAAAACATTAAATATCACTGAAAAATTAACAGTACTATATACAATTCAACACTGGCCAATCCAGCATTTTCAATATTATATATGACTGCTAAAAAGTGGAACTTTCATACCGTAGATGGAATGATAATGCACTGCACTTACTCTGAAAGGATATAAATTGACTAGGATTAGCCATGTTTTTACAGGGAATTATGGAGTTAGAAAGAAAAGATTTTTTTGCCAGTTGCATTGAATGTACTGTAAGCTGCAGAGGAACTGTTAAAGCAGCTTACATGCTTATATTTAGATAAAGCTCTCTTGGGTTATATCTCACATTACACTGATGTTGAAATCTTAATTAACACAATACAGAAAGAAAGAGACCTGCTGTGGACACAGCTTACATTAATGTAGCCATATTGTCCCTAAGAAATGATATAGCTGCCCTTGGATATGACTACCCCCCAGCAGTAGCCAGACATGTGCTATTAAAGGAAACCTACCAACATTTAGAAAAAGGGACATCAATCAACATTCCCCCATTTGAGATGAACACGCATATTCCAGAAATGTCCATAAGTATTTCAGGAAAGATTAGATTTCCTGTAAGTCTTTTTTATTTACATGCTTCGGTTCTTTTGCCAGATTCCTCTATTGAACAGAGACTGGATCTTTGACCTCCTCAATTAGTGGGATTTATCTTGGTAGTCATCTTTATCTAATCTTACATCGTCATGTAGGTTTTAATTGTGAATGCAAGAGACAATGCAAAAATGTAAGAAATAGAATAATGCTTTTCATGAATAAATACTCTTTATAGGTTTTTATCGCAAAGTAATGCTAAAACAAATGTATAGAAACAACAAAAGAAAACCATCCTTTGTAGAAAACGGCGGCCGCAACGGTGCAAGAGAGACAAAAACAGATAAAAGTCCAATATCCTAAGGCAGAAATAACAAAAATACAAATGTCTTGCAGCAACCGTCCTCCATATGTATTAAGTATTATTGAAAAACAGTCGCAATGGGGAAAACACAGTACCTCTCCACACATATACCCGAGTAGAGGCCAAAAAAACCCTTATTGCGTGTTATCCCCTTTGGTGCAGTGTTATTTCAACTCAAAGTGCCGTGGTATCCTGCGGGTCCCACTGGAATACGGTGCTGCAAGTGTCCGGTCTTTCAACTTGGAAACTAACTCCTTCATGTTGGTTCCGCTCTGGTCAGGAGAGGAACACTTCAAATCTATTCACCGGTCAGGGAAGAGAAAAAACACAATAGGCAATAGGGTTTCATAAAAAAAAACATCTCCTTTTATTTATGTACTCACAAGAATCTTCAAATAAAAAGGCCTTATAAAATAGAGTGTTCACTTCAGACCCATTAACAATAACCAATTAACATTTTATCAATAACCTTTCCACAACTAGAATAGATTTAAAGCCATATAAGATATCTCTTTTTGAACTCATCTGGCACTCCTCTTGGTACCCAATCTTTTTACTCTGTGCTTAATATCCCACCTTGGATCAAAGGAAGCTACAGGCCTCAGATGGTGTGAGTGGGGGGGGGGGGGGGCATGGCCTGATCAGCTGCACGCCAAGCTTTCATCTGCCTGGTAGTTGTATGTCAAGCCATTAATAATACAGTCACACATGAGCACCATCGCAAAACACATAATAGAATCATTCTGGTAATAAAGAAAGGCCAATGTTACAATGATATTGCTGACTAGGAGCAAAATGTGATGAATACGGTATTAAACGCTATTCATGAGAGGAATATTACCTCCAATACGATTAACAATACTCCATACAGTGACAATAGTTCTAAGTAGAGTCAGGGATGGGGATTGTGATAATTAGCCTGCTCATGGATTAAGATTGTATCTTAACCCCTTTACTGTTTTTGAATTTCCATTTTCACTCCCCACCATTTAAAACTATAACTTTTAGAGTAAAGGAAGTCTGGATGACTTGTTTTCTGCATAATAAATTGCACAATAGTGACAGTATTTAAATTCCATGCCAAGTATAGGAACGGGAAAAAATTCCAAATGCTAAATTTTTTTTGCGCGCTTTTCAGGGTTTGGTTTTCGGCTTTCACCGTGAGCCCAAAATGACAAGTCATTTATTCTTTGGTACCAACGGGGATACTAAAATTTATATAGGTTTAATAATGTTTAATACAGTACAAAAATAAAACTCTATCAAAACAAATATTTATTTTTCCATTTCTGGCACCAACTTTTTCATTACTTCAGTGTACGGAGTGTTTGTGATGTGTCATTTTTTTCCAAGTTGAGATGTTTTCAATGCTACCATTTGATGGACTGTATGGTATTTGAACACTTTTTTCCATTAACGGTTAAAATACCAAAACTAATAATGTAATACAAAGAAGGGGCATAGTGAAGGAAGGATGGGGACTCCAAGTGGTATGGTCTGTAGGGCAAGTTGGCTGTTTGGGGGGAGGGGTGGGGCACTGAACAGCAAAGATTAATAAGTGGATTTGGGACAGCTGACAGCTGACATATGACGTGTTATCTCACATATTTACCATTACGTTGAAGTGCAATTTGTTACGCGGAAAATAAGACAAATAGCCATCACACGGCTCTGTACATGGAAAAAATAAAAAAGTTATGATTTTTGAAGGTGGGAGTGAAAATAAAAAACGCAAAAACGTAAAAGGGCCTGGTCCTTAAGGGGTAATGACCAGGCCTTTTTAGTTTTGCAATTTTATATTGTGCTCCACACCTAAAAAAACCGTGAACTTTGTTTAGTGTTCCAGTTAAAGAGCTGTGCGCGGGTTTTTTTTTTTTAACATTAATTTGTATTGCATTTCCAGAAAAAGAATACACATAAAATACAAATAACATGATTCACAAGAGGTTTCGTGGTCAGTGTTATCTATACACAATTTTCAAGGAAATATAAATATAACAGTAAGAACAGGAGAATGGATAAGAGGCAGCATATGGGATATAAAAGTCAAGTCTGTGTATTCTAGGAATTGTACAGTTAGACATTAGTGTATTGATGAAAGAACTAAGCCATATATACCAGTTGTTTAAGCAGCTGGGGCCTTATGTAAGAGCAGGGGCGATTGTTTTTTTTGTACAGGCAATTTTATATTGAGATATAACCTCTATAGAGGAGGTGGGGGCAGGGGTTTTTCAGTATTTGTATAGCATTTTGATCTTGTCCACATCAGGATTTCTGAGATCACTGTAAAGTGAGTGGGTGGGAAGGAAATCTTCATATCTATGAAGAACAAAGCTTGAGAGGCCTATTGGGAAGAGACATATTTAGTTAGTAAAGCATTGATTGCTTCCCAGAAATTCTTTCATGAATTTGCAGTTCGACCCTAGTGTGTAGCATTCAGCATTAGGGTAACATATCGATTTGACATCGCCACCAGACTGGGTGGTGTCCTGATAAATTTGTGACAGTCTATGAGGGGTGTAGTAAAAGCCCTACCTTATCTTGATGGTAGTTCTAGGTATTAATGTACTGGATATCTTAGAAGGGATGCTAGTAACATTACTTCTCGCCTTTGTGGTTGTTAGCTTATCAGACTATTATTCAGGTGTGCTTAGTGTTGGGGATCAATAGGAATTTCATAATGTCAGTGTTTTTCTGCGTTGAATTTGAACTTGGCTTGTTAACCACTATTCGGACCACTGCTAACTTAAAGAGAACCGTCATGCAAAATAACCCCCAAACAAAATATATTTTCATAAACTGCCATTAGAGAGCATGCCTCTATCCCTCATTGTCCCTCACATGCCTGTAAACCTAAGCAATGAGGTCCCTAAAGCTGTTATGCAAAGACCTGTGAAATGTCCAATGAAGCATTAGCATATTCAAGCTGTCCACCTTATTCATGAGTGGGAGGCACAGCCACACCCCCAGTGCATGACTGACAGATATATAATGCTGGCTTCCTGGTGCTGGTGGCCACGCCCCTGCAGAAGTTGTGTGTGTGATAGGAGATAACAGCAGTCCTGGCAGCCATGTTACAGCAAGAAAAATTCAGAATTTGTAGCGATGTCTGTGGTCTCTACCTGTATATTAGGAGGAATGCAGCATGTGCAGCAGATGCAGCAACACAACCAGCAATGCTTTATTATACATACACACAGACATGAGCAGGGGGGAGAGGGGAGGGGTAACAGGAGAGTGACATCACTGCCTCTGACCATGTGACCAGCCTCCTCATGATAAAAAATAGATGATTTTACAATGAATAATGTATGAATAAACTAGATAAGGCTGGGAATGGGATCCTTGTGAGCTGCTCCAACAGGTAGTAGTAGTACGGACTAGTGACACAGACCTGATGACAGGTGTCCTTTAAGACATCAGCGAGTGCAGAGTCCTGAGTCTACAAGCGACCATCTTATGACGTTGCTGCGTTTCTGCTGCTTCTATGCTATCCGCGGAGCAGGGCTCGGTTCAGGGTGCCACAACACCCGGAAAACAACTAGGGAGAAGGAAGATGCGGTTCGTTACTGATTCTCCTTCTCGCACCTCAAAGCATGTGTGCTGAATGAGCGCGATGCATAGGGAGCTAAACCGTCGGCAGTGCCGGCCTCATATACTCGGCAGTCATGACTGCCAGTGTCTAAAGGGGTTAATCAGAGTTGTTGGTCTAATTAGGCCCAGTAGTACAGCTCTCATCAGCACCATCAGTCACAGGTGGTCATTTCACCTGTAAATGAGGTCGTTTAGATACCTCAGTTACAGGGGAAAACTTGTAAAGAAAAAAAATAGTAAAATAAAAAAAAAAAAGTAAAGCTGTCCCCCAGGGCCTTTTATGACCTCATAGGGACATTATAAAGTAAAAAACACCACACACAAAAAATATATTTAAAATATTTATAAAATTTACAAGACATATCCCCATATAATAAAAAAATTATTCCCTGCTACATACAAAAATCATCACCATAGCGTCCTGTTTGCCTGAGACATACATATATTTATCAAATGACCAAAACAAATGGGAAAATTCAGTATAATGTTAAGTTGAGTTCATTTGAAAATTTACCAAAAAGACTACTAAAATTACAAAAAAGCCTTTTTTTAACCCCACAAATAAAAATGACAAAAAAGTTTAAACTTTTATTACCTTTTTAAAATAGCTTATGTGCCCTGCTTTGATTTGTTGATATTGTAGCCATTCTCTCCTGTAGTTTGATGTCTTGAATCAAAGAGTTAATATGGTTTAAATTCCCGTTTTGTTTTAATAAGGTCTCCCAGATTTCCTGTGGTGTTGGCATATGCGTGGGTTTCTGCCTAACAAATTGCACTTAACAGCATTTAATATTCCATGCCATATACTGGGAAGTAGGAAAAAAATTCTAAATGCAGTGAAATTGGTAAAAAATTTTGACATGGATACTATTTTTTTGGGCTGTAAATCACGGAGATACCAACTTATATAGGTTTTATAATGTTTTCAGTACATATACAAAATGTAAAGCTACGTATGAATAAAAATCTTCATTGCCATCTTCTAGTGCTAATAACTTTTTCATACTCAGTGTACGGCGCTGTGGGGCTGTGTTTTTGAGACTTTTGATGTTATGCTTAATGTTTATTTATGTTTATATCCGTTCAAGGGCAAAGAGCGTTATTTAATTTTTTTTTACATTTTTTAACTTTTTTTAACACTTTTTTACTATTTTTTCACCACTAGGGTACTTTAACTGATGAATCCCATAGTAGACCAACACTACAGTGATGGCGGTATATATATGGAGATTTCACATCATTGTATTACAATGTGCAAACCACCACATTGTAAACACCGTGTGAAATGAAGCCTTTTTGTGACCTAGGCTGTCATAACAACAGATCGAAGTTCCCTGATGACGTCACGAGGAGCGACAATCTAAGCCAATAGATGACGGATCACACAAAGGGTTAACACTAGCTAGCACTGATCACAGGGTGTTACCATGGGTGTATGCTGCAATGGCAGCAAACATTCACCAGCTTGGAAAGGGTCAGCCCTTGAGCCCTCTCAAACACCTGCAGACGACACAGAATAATAAAAATCTATGAGGAATGCTATATAACTGAATCATATATTAGACACATTTTACTACACCAACAGGGTAAGAACATTCGAGCTGCTGCTATACCCTAGCATTAATTACTAATTACACACGAATATTGCAATCAACATTGCAAACATAAAATGTAATAAAAAAGGTTTCAGAAAAAATTTTACAAAAACATAAATATCACTGAAAAATTAACAGTACTATTTACAATTCACACTGGCCACCCGCAATTTTCAATATTATATATGATGCCTAAAAGTGGAACTTTCATACCGTAGATGGAATGATAATGCACTGCACTTACTCTGAAAGGATATATAAATGAAAGGATTAGCCATGTTTTTACAGGGAATTATGGAGTTAGAAAGAAAAGATTTTTTGGCAGTTGCATTGAATGTACTGTAAGCTGCAGAGGAACTGTTTAAAAGCAGCTTACATGCTTATATTTAGATAAAGCTTCTTGGGTTTATATCTCACATACACTGATGTTGAAATTATTATAACACAATACAGAAAGAAAGAGACCTGCTGTGGACACAGCTTATGGTATGAGACATATTTTCTGAATGTCTTTGAGTATAGAAATCAGAATACCGCATAAAGCAGGTAGACAAATCACCTATCTATTAGTACACTAAAAAGAAAGGAAAACAATATTCAAATAGCAAGGCTCTTCTTGTTTAACAATACGTGATTTTACTTAATTTTTAGAGCATTTACTGTGCCATGAAATAACACACTGGGGGAGTTCAAGACGGGACTGTTCTGAAGACAGAAAATCTAGATTTGCACCTCATTGTTAAAGAGGTATTCCTCTGTGCATTCACATTTGGTTTAATTAATCTGGAATATAGATACTTTTTAAAAATTGGATGTTATTAAAAAAATACCTGTGTGTGAAGATCATTTTCCATAATTTAGCCATATTGTCCCTAAGAAATGATATAGCTGCCCTTGAATATGACTACCCCCCAGCAGTAGCCAGACATGTGCTATTAAAGGAAACCTACCATTGCTGATGGTAGGTATTAGATGTAAACACCAGGCACCAGCACAGGGTGAGCTGGTGCCGGAGCTTACCTTTGCTAGTGTTTTAAACCACTCTATTGCGGTTTAAACACATTTTGATGAACAGCCCCGAGGTAGCTTCGGCGCTGCGCGCAGCTGTGCCGCTGTGACGCTTCCGCATCCCCTATGGAGGCGTGCAGCGCCGCAAGCTACTCGGGGCTGTTTCATCAAAATGTGTTTTAAACCGCGACATAGTGGTTTTAAAACACTAGCAAAGGTAGCTCCGGCAAGAGCTACCCTGCGCTGCCCGTGTGTTTACATCTAATACCTACCATCAGCCACGTAGGTTTCCTTTAAGCCCTGTTTTTACTATCTTATTTAGATTCATTACACTGGGACAGCAGTAACTCCCAGCCATTTCATACACAAAAACTATTTCTTTGTGCAATTACTCCAGCAGTGGTGGTCCGTAATGCAAGGAAAACATCTTGTTTGTAAGGGACATCATGGTTACAATATGGGAAATTATCTTCACACAGGTGCATTTTTAAACATACAATTGAAGGAAATTTCAATTTGGCGGTCAATTAAATAGTAATAGTACGGCGAGCAGCGGGTGCAGGTACACTGGAGAGGGTCCCGGGCTGAGCCCTCTACATAGCTGGTAAGTTTTTGCTGCCTAATGCAGCAAAGACTTACGGTAGTAACCATGCAATCGTGTGATAGCATGGGCACTGCCATCTTGATGATGATCGCCGCTCCCGTAACGGGAGCGCTGATCGTCGCCTGACAGCCTTGGGTCTTCCGAAGAATCCGAGGCTGTCTTTTTTTTAACCCATTCATTGCAATGTGCGATTGCACATTTTAATGAATTAGTGGAAAATCACTAGTCTTAGGGGGTCTGAAAAATAGTAAAGTAAAAATAAAAAGTTTAAAAAAAATTCTAATTAAAAAAACCTAAAAATTCCCTAGAACTGATATAATTATAAATAAACAGTAAAAACACATTAGGTATCAGGGCATCTGAAAATACCTGATCTATCAAAATATAATAACAGATTTTCACTGTGTTAACACTGTAGTGGAAAATAGCGAAAATAAAAAGTAATCAAAAGGTCATACAGTCCTAAAAAGGGTAACATTGAAAGCGTCACCATTTTCACTGCATTTGGAATTTTTTTCCTGCTTTCCAGTACACGGCAGGAATATTCAATACATCACCATGAAGTGCAATTGTTACTTAGAAAACAAGCCTCACACAGCTCTTACATGTAAAATGAAAAAGACCAGGAGTGGAAAATGGAAATGAAAAAACAAAAAAGGTCAGGGGTTAAAAGAATATTTCTAATTGTACACAGTAATCAATCAAAATATTTGTGATATTGCTGAGTATGTTTATCATATGATATTGAAATCTTAAAGAGAACCTGTCACCAGGAGACCTTTTTAGCACTCCCCAGTCCCACAGAGCATAGTACATACACTGCCAAAGTTTTTTTTGATATAAAATAGGTTTTACAGAAAAAAGATATGTTATTGTACCTTCTTAGCATCTGCTGTGTGACTAGGCAGTTGCCAATTGGGAGGGTCTGGAAAGGAGGGGATCCCAACTCGGGAGGCTGTGTGTAGAGGCAGCAGGGGCGTCGCTGCTAAGCCCAGTGATGGGTGTTTCATATATTGAAAAGGTAATGTAGAAGTGTTCCCCAAGGGTGGGGGGAAACTGCTCCTTTCCAGCTCTTCCCAAAAGGCAACTGCCTAGTCACACGGACATGCTAATGACAGGTACATTAAAACATATCTTTTCTTGTAAAACCAATTTTTTATGACAAAAACACTTTAGCAAGTATGAACTATGCTCTGGGGATGGGGGGGGGAGTGCAAAAAATGGGTCTCCTGGTGACAGGTTCCATTAGATATAAATAACATACTCCTAGAGGTAGTGACTTACAACAAGAACACATGCCCCTTGTGAACTATATGCTCCCACTGGCAGGGTGCCAGGAGGCTTACAACGATGATTGTCTGGAGAAAGAATACATTTTTAGCTAAATCTAATTTAGATAGTCTATTGTGGATGGGTCTGAATACAGTATTGTCTCATTAAAGGAAACCACAGAAGAGATAAAAAATTGTTTTAGACTGCATGTTTTTCTGGTACTCATCTGAGAGATTTTACAGGAAAGTTAAAAGTCCTGCAGTACCTCTTTCTTAAACCCGCCTACACAATTTGGGGGAATTTATATGGCTGTATGACCTTTGTCCTCCTACATCAATTTCAAACAATGGATAGCGGTGGGCTAGAGAGAACTTCACAGTTATAGCCACAATCGCTGTTTCTGGAGCCTCTAAAAATATAGACCCATACTGCGCCAGCAAGTGAATATCAAGAAAGGCGCACAATACATCCTCTCATTATAAATTTGCCCAAAGTATTTGATTTTACTGGAATCTTTTAAATTGTAAAGAATGTTATGGAATTGTATCACAAATGAGGAACGTAAAGACATTAAGTGTTATGTCATTTAATATAACGTCTTTGAAATTTGGATGGGTTCTCATCCTCTAATCATTCGGATTACTTATGTTTTGGTAAAAATATTACATATTATTGGTGCTGTTCAGTTGGTGGGAGGCACTTGCTTAGGAAACCCATTAGCAGTGAACAGATTGGATAGTTATAGAGACAGCATTCTATATGGCACAGTGCATGAGCTTTGTTGGATTTACACAGCTGTCAAATAAACTGTGCCCTGCTTGCTGTTGATTATTGCTGTTTGTTTCACCCAATGACAGATCATATTCCAGAATGAATCTCAATGCCAGAGTAGACTAGAGATTGATGTTAATTTACCATTTTTTTCACTTCTATTGCAAATTTGATAAAGGTCATAATGTATTTGAAAATGCAATAGTCAATGATTTTATTACAATTAGATAGAAGCTTTTATTACTTCTGAAAATGACATTAATTTGTAATGTCATTTTTTCCAAATTATGGAAAATTGCATTAAGTCTGTAAGTACAGATGTCCTCCTAGACATTATTTTAGTGCAGGCATTCTGGTTTTATGTTCAATTTTTTTTCTGAAATCTGGCTGCAACCAAGCATGACAACATGGCCTCAAATGTCTCATCAACCTTCCAAATTGTACTAGTTATTACACCCAGTGATCATAGTAATACTATCCTACCTCCATTAGGCAATCACTGAAGTGCCCTCTACATTTCTCCTTTAAACATATTGGGGCTCATTTACTAAGGGTCTGAATCGCACATTTTCGTCGGGTTTACCGAATATTTCAGATTTGCGCCCCGAGTTGGCGCAGAATTTTGGTACCGATGATCGGATTGTGGCGGATCGGCACCGGCTTTCACACGACAGAAATTGGGGGGTGTGGTCGTCGGAAAATCCGCCGGATTCGGAAAAAACGCGGAATTTTAAAAAAATTTGTGTCGCAAGAATAGCACTCACATGCACCAGGACGAAGCAGGTGAACTCCGGAGAACTTCAGCGCAGCAGCAACACCTAATGGATGTCGGGTGCACCACCTTTGTGCACCATGGGATCGCGAATGGACCGGGTAAGTAAATGAGCCCCATTATCCCCCTATTACTCCTGTAATAAATTCTTTACATATTTGTTATCATTTCTATCTAGTTGTCCCAGCAGTTGCTTCTAACCTTTTACTCACAATAGTTCCTCCAGACAATAACTTTGAGATGCTCTAAATAATAGGAACCACGTCAATCAAGGTCTATCATATAGCCTATGGAGTTGTAAAAGGGTACGGACTACACTATGTGCATGTGATGTGTGTATAACATGTGGGGGGCTATTCTCATTATTAAGGGTCTTGGAGGTGTGCTTGGGTTAAATTCTTTTTCTCCTCTAGATCTTTTTATGCTCTGAAAAATGTTGAAATCAATGCCCTCTTACTAAAAAAAAGCAAAAAACACCCATGAAATAGATTTAGCCTAACAGATCTAGTTAAAAAAACATTTAGCACGTTAGAAACTATCTACTAAATAGACAGCATATGGCTCTTTTTAAAACTTCTAATTGAATTTTAAACATAAATGAAAGATGAAATCGTTTTGTATATAATTTGTATACAGAGTCTTATGAATAGATTTTTAATATTTTTTTGTAAAAAGATAAAATAATAATATGTAAAGGCAAGTTTGCTACATTCACAAAAGAGGAGTAAAATATGTTTTAGTATAAATCAGCTGTGAAGCAACCAGAGGTTTATATTTCTTTTAGAATCTGAAAATACAAATACGATTTCTTTTGTGACAATATTTTCCATCAATGTTCCGGTTCTTTTTACTTTCATGTAAATGGGAAGTAGCCTGTATGAACCTGTTCCAATCTTCTGCAATGCAGGATGCATGAAGCTACATTCAAATGACTATAGTCAATGACTAGAATTATTTTATTCGTATGTGTATGTATAAAAGGAAAATAATTATCTTCTTTTATACAGATATGAATGTGTCTCTAAGATTTAGCCATTTATTATTTAATCATAAAATTGTGCTCTGTTTCATTACAAATATGTATTTCTAATGCTAAAATTAATCAAAAACTGTCTTGTGGGTTTGTGTTTGCAACTCTTAAACAAACCTTCCCTACCTATATACTCAAGAATAAGCCGAACTGAATGCAAGCCAAGGTTTCAGTATATAGCTAGCCACCTCCTGCACCAGTTTTTAGCCAGCCAGCCTGTCCCCAGTATATAGCCAGCCAGCCTGCCCACAGTATATAGCCAGCTAGCCCCTGCCCCAGTTTTTATCCAGCCAGCCCCTGCTCCAGTTCATAGCTAAAAAAACCCTGCCCCAAGTATATAGCAAGCCCTCAGTATATAGTCAGCCAGCCCCCAGTATATAACCAGTCAGTCAGCACCCAGTATATAGCCAGCTAGTCTTCCCCCAGTATATAGCTGGCCAGCCTCCCCCCAGTATTTAGGCAGCTAGCCCTCCCAGTATATAGCCAGCCAGCACCAGTATGCCCAACAGATAAAAAAAAGAAAGTCAAAACTCACCTTTTCAACACCCCCTCCATAGGTCTTCTCTTCTTCTATCCAGCAGTTGCAGGTCTGTGCGACGCCTAGTATAAACTGAGTTCAGGTTTTTAAGCACATTTTTTTGCTGAAAAACTTGGCGTACACTTGAGTATATATATGGTATATGGTATGAACACATAGTACAAGAAAGTCTTGTTTTAAGGTTAGTCTTGAAATATTTTTTATTCTGCTTCCTTTGTCTCATCTTCTAATATCTTTTGGTACAGTATGCAAGAAGATTGGACATCAGGAAGGGATCAATTCAGATGATACACAGAGTTTTGTGAATACCCTGTAAATATTGAGACATGTATGTGTACAGCAGCTTCATGTAAGGACAGATTAATACTTACAACATTAGTGATAATCTAATCTTATTTTTACTGTTTCTGTTAGCTATAAAATAAATGCAGCCTCCAAGTCCTACCCGATGACAGTTGGCCCAAATTTATGAAAACTGGTGCAAATTGTATTAGCGCAGTTTGCTCAGTAATGTGCAGTTTTTGCCAGATAATCCAATAGTGTTGCATTCTCTTAATCATTCCGGTCTGTTTACAATATATACACACATATGCACCTTTTCTGGTGTCCTTTGCTTCATGCTATTGCAACAGAATTGTGTTGAGTGACATTAATAAATGTGGTACAAACTAGGAACACAATCTACCACTCCCCTTTAGGTGCATAGTTTTCAAAAGGTCTGTTGTTTTAGAAGGGCAGGGGTCAAGAACCTCTTTAGCTGAGAGAGCTATGAACCCCAAATATTTTAAAATGTAATTCTGTGAGCCATTCAATATCCACATGCTCCCCAGTAGATAGTTAGCCACAGAATGTGAGTCCCAGTAGATAGGTAGCCCCAGCACATGCCCCCTGTAGATAGGTAGCCATAGCACATGCCTTCCAGTAGATATGAGGGCGGTTCAATAAGTACTCATGTTAGAAATTAAGCTACTATTTTTTGCCCCAATTTTTAATTTTTTTTAACATAGTCCCCTTTTAGAAAGATACACTTCTCCCAACTTTCCTGCCATTTTTTAACCCCTCAAAAAATAGAATTTGTCGAACTCTCCAAAATACGCCTCTTTCTCGTCAATGACTTACTCGTTTGAGCTAAATTTTTTTCCCGCAAGCCATTTCTTCATGTTAGGGAACAATAAAAAGTTGCAGGGAGCCATATCGGGTGAATACCACAATTCATGCAGTTTGGTGGCGACAACTCGGGATCAATGTGTTATTGTTTTCACTAAATGCGGACTGCCAACTTATCATGTAAAATATTAATTGCCATTCCGGTCGACACACCTACGGCCTCTGCTACTTTGCTCACTTTCATTCGTCAATCAGCGATTATGATGTAGTGGACTTTTTGAATGATTTCCTTGGTAACCACGTCTGCCGGGCATCCTGGTCGCTTCTCATCAAAAATGGATGTTTACCCACGTTTAAATTTGTTGAACCAATATGTAACTATGGTCATAGATGGCGAAGTGTCCCCATAAACCGCATCCACTTTTGCTTTTAACTGGAGATTAGATAGATGGCTGCACATGATGATAACACCAACTTTCTTCAGGGGCACCCTTTGTCCTTAAACACGGGTACTTAGGTATTCAGAGCACATGCCCCCCAGTAACTAGGTAGTCCCAGCAAAAAAAAATGATAATACTTAAGTACTTCATGCAGCCAGCTTCCCGTTGTTCCTGCGCTCCTCTCCATGACCCAGGCAGCTATGGAGAAGTGGACGGTTCCTGGGTCACACAAGGTATGCAAGCAGCGGTAACATCACTGCCTGCGTCCAGTGATGAGCACTGTGTGTGTCTTAGATGCACACAGTGCCCATGGCCCGCTGGCCACCTGACAGGGGGCAGCACCGCAAGTGGACCATCATACAATATAACTGCATCGGCGCAGCTGATGTATTTCTGCCGAAGAGCACCTAATACTGTGCAGGACACTGCCGACGTGATGACTTCACACTGCCAGCATCCCTGCTGCTGCACAGGAGACACTGCTCTCACTCTGAAGAGGAGGCAGATGTAGAAGATGCGTGCACCGCTTGAGGTAAGTTAGCTTTTATTATTTTATTCTGGCCACTAATAATGTGTATTTTAATAATTAATGGGTCCTGTCAGGGGTGTATATTAATTAATGGATCCTGGGGGTGGGGGTATATAAATTAATGGAGCCTTGGGGGGGGGGGCTGTATATTGATGAATGGACCCTGGGGGGTATATTAATTACTGTATTCTGGCTGGGGGGGGGGTGTATATTAATTAATGGAGCGTGGAAGGGATATTAATTACTGTATTCTGGCTGGGGGGGTGGATATTAATTAATGGTGCCTGCGGGGGCGTATATTAATTAATGGATCCTGGCTGGAGGGTGTATATTACTTAATGGATCCTGGGGGGCTGTATATTAATATTGGTATCTTAAGGTTCTGCCTTTTTAATGCCACCACATGAGTTCACTGCTAAGGAGCCCAGTGAAGCGCTGTCGCCCAGGGGCCTACTGAAACCTGCGTGCCAAATGCAGCCATTAAAATAACCTCCCGACTCTGGCTCCTGACTAATTGGCTCCCTACCCCTGCTGTAGGGAGTAGTGACCGAAGGATGAGGCTAGTTTGTGTATTATCTGTCACTATAGATACATAATAGCAACAAAGTCAGTGATGGAGCAACACAAAAGTTCACCCTCTCATTGAAGGCATTTTCAAAGCTTCACTGAGAGGGTGAAACATTTTGCTGTAAAAATGTCATCCCTCTTGGATTTGAAGTGCTTCTGCACTGTTGATTTTGTTGCTGTTTGTATGGTAAGGCCAGCCTTCTAGAAGCCTGAATCCTGAAAAAAATTTAAATGAGCTGCTCCATAAGACTTTATTTGTTTGTTGATATGGATATATAGGGGGAGATATATCATACTCTGGTGCTCGTGCATTATAGAGACCACCTTCCCCCCGCTTCTTCCCAGAAACATCAAGAGGTTTAAGCTTCTTGAAGTATCTTGCGGGTGGTGCGGCCACCGGTTAAAACTACGCCAGGTTCGACTGCTGCCATGGATTTATGGAGGGGTATAATACACAGGTATAATATAGCAGACACCTCTGTCAAAGACAGGCTGTAATAGATGAGTATAATATACACAATATACCACAATACAGTTGCATATTGTATATACGTGATCAAATGCTCTAGATTCAAAATACACAAGCCTCCTGAAAAAAAACAGAAAATAATTATTTTAAAGTTAAAATGTAGAAATAAAAAAATTCTGATCACCTGCCTTTCTGTAGTACGCTTATGTAAACAACACAATCCCCTGTATCCCCCTCCCAAAATGCCTGATCTATCAAAATATAAAAATTCTCTGGGAAAAAGTTTTAATGCTGACAAAAATTCAATCGCTGCTTTTTACGTTTTTGTCACCTATAAGTATTTGGATAAACAGTGTTGTGCAATGCTTTATGAACCAAACTTACCTTGATAATGCCATAGCTACACTGATGCAGAAGCATATCTGTTTAATCCATTGAGATGGTTTTGCTGAAAAAGCCATTAGAAATTCAGGACCCTGGGCAGCTTGGATTGACAGTACAACAGAGCTTTATGAACAGCTAAGACAGGACTAAGTAACCTGAGCTGTATGTCTCATACACAGCAGCTGGGGGATGGTGCAGCAATTGTTTATATTGCCTAGCAGGGTGAACAGTAATCATATAATTCTCTGGTGCAGTGCAAAACTGATGTGAAAGAAAAAGCCCTGAGCCCAGGCACAGAACCAGACAGCATCATTATCATAATTTTATAATTGTTTTTTTTAGCAAAACTACTCAACTCAGGGATTAAACAATATATGATCATGCATCAGTGTAGCTACAGCATTCCCAAGGTATGTTTGGTACATAATGCATAAAATCAAATGGTAGGTTTCCTTTAAAGGAAACCTACCATTTAGAATGGTCGGTGTAAGCTGTAAGTACCGGGCACCAGCTCAGGGTGAGCTGGTGCCGGTACTTACTTTAGTATAGGGTGTATAAACCGTGGTATCGCGGTTTTAACACTTTTAAACTTTAGAGGCAGAGAAGGCTTTGGCGCGCGTGGGCACGATCGTCGACGCGCAGCGCCGAAGCCCCTTCTGCTCTAAATTTGAAAAGGTTAAACCGCGATTACCGGGTTATAACACTAACGAAAGTAAGTACCGGCACCAGCTCACCCTGAGCTGGTGCCTGTACTTACAGCTTACACCAACCATTCTAAATGGTAGGTTTCCTTTAAACAACTCTTTTACAAAAGATGAAACAAGTTACTGGTGTCAGAATATGGCAATGCAAATACATTTTGTTTTAAAAGTTCAACATTTTATTTAAAGTTATTAAGATGAAAAAATGTCCTTGATAATCCAAACAATAAAGAAGAGGGTCATTCGGACCCACAGTTGCAAAATAAAGAGCCCAACAAAGCAAATGGCACAACTGTGTTTTTGTCTATAAACAAAAATGTTAGAATGTTTTCCAGGTATAGTACATGCATAAAAATCTTAAATGGTGGCACTGGGAAGTACATTTTTTTCCTACAAAACAAGCCCTTATAGTCTCTAAAGGAAAAAAATACAAAGTTGTGGCTTTTTGTATTCATTTATTATTCAATTTACAAGTTATTGTATGCACTGCCTTTTGTTCAATTACAATTGTATTATTTAAACTGATCTAGATATTTTTCACTTTTAAAAGGTGGTTACAACATGCTAACCATGACAACATTGAGCATAAGTGCCAGGAATTCCTGCCACCAAAGGTGCATATGCTACTGCAATGGACTGGTTTATAGCTGTGTGCTATGCCTTTGTTTTTCGGCACTTATTGACATTTGCAACTGTCAACTACTTTACTAAAAGAAGCTGGGCCTGGGATGGGAAAAAAGCCTTGAAGCAGAAAATAAAGGTAATTTGTATTTTACTTACGTCATATTGGTTGAGTTTATTGAATGTAAGGGGTTGCCAGTTTTTTCAATATTACTTTCTATCTCAATTCCCCATAGTAGTATAGATCTTATTCTCTATTATTCTATAGGAAGCTGCAACCGTTTACTACTACGTGGATAATTCTGCTCCATTGTCATATGATGTCCAACAGGTGCACTGCTTCATTATACCACACAGCTATGATTAGTTACTTATAGATCCAGCACTGTGACTGAGTAATCTTCTATATTGTTATCCATGGCCTCCATAATTAACAATCAATTAAATATCCAGGCTATGAGTGCAATGTTACATAGAAATCAAGCTGTCAGAAAGCTCTTTACATAAACAATAAAAGTTTATAGTATTTGATGGTGGGTAGTGAAACTGGAAATGACAAAAACTAAAACGGCCTGCTTGTTAAGGGGTATTCGTATATCTTTTAACGTGCCATTTATAAATTTTTTTTTACTATTTTTGATATACATTTTTAAATGAATTTTTATTGAACAAACTAAAAAAACAGGTGGAAATGAAAATATAAAACATTATCAAATGTAGAAAATAATTCAGTATTGAAGATAAAATGTAACTATTTAGATCATATTTTCTTTACAGGCAAAGCCCTTTAAAACACAATACTGAATTTGCAGTATCACCCATATTTCTTGAACAGTTTGGGTCAAATGTTAGTTTTTACAAGACAAGATGATGTTTCATTGATAACTATTTTAGAGAATGTATTACCTTTTGATCACAGGGGCACGCCCACTGGCTCTAGGAGCTGGCCTGTTTGTAGGACGTCCCATCACATTTATCTAAAAACAATCCTTTTGGACCACCACCATACTTTTTGGGCTTTACTGTAGCTGCTGTATGCTTTTCTTTGGTCTAGATAGAGATAGGTGGGCACTGGGTGAACGCACACCCATAAATTGTAGCAGATCTGCCATAACTACGATGCCACATAATATTGGCCAAAGGTGGCATAACATTGAGTTGCATTACTATGGCTACTAGTAGCAGAACTATTGACTACAGATGGCTGTGTTACTATTGGCTATTGGGCCTGACCTTTTTGCTGTTGGGGGTTTTGTGACTATTTTACCACCAGGAAGGATGAGATCTGCCGTGCCACAACAAACAGTGTGTGAAAACACATGCACACTGCCTGTACTTAACAATGGCAATTGGCCACAATCCACATTTTGAAAAGTTCACCTCTCTAATTCGGACCAAGAAATCTCCCTTTCTGATGTTGATAATGCCATTCTTTCATGGTGGAAGAATGGGGAATAGCTTAGTAGACTTCTCCAACAGCCATATAAACCTATTGCATCAATTGATTGAATATGTCTCATATCCCCATTCTTTTTTAGGTCTCGTGATGAACAATGACGCTGATCATATTACTCATAGTTACAATACTAAATAATTATGGGTTGATACATAGCAAGAGGACCTAACATTACCTGCATGGAACGTAATTACCTACGTTTTTAGAACAGGCTCTCTCCTATAAGTCACATGTCCAATCCATATGTCACTCTATCTATTCATTTCAAACTGGGGAAAATCCTGCCATTAATGAGGATTTGTTGGCAATGCAAATGAATAGATGGGGACTGTTAAGGCTATCACAGGTATATTGCACTAAACAATATACCCCTGTGTTTTAGCTACAGTAGCTTGCAGTGAAAAATGGATAATTGCCAAGTTAACAAAAAACAATAATCTTGAAAACCTAAATTTATTTCAGTCATTCTTATAGTTTCTATTATCAACAGAAAGAAAGAGCAAGAATCTCTTGGAAGAAAGCCTATCAATACATATGGAGAGGAGAATAACATATACACCTACATTTCCAAAGACCTTGCAGCATCTGTCATCTCAATCCTGCTTCCTTGCATATGAAAGCTGAAGACATTGCCCAGAAACAAAAGACTTTAACAGTGCCAGTAAAATTGACAAAATTCTCGAATAGTTTTCCCTGTCATGTTTGGAAACTTCAACTTAGTGTACTGGGGCCAGTATCTAAAAAGGGAACCTGTATCAAGGGGGCAGCCTCGTCCAAAGTCTAAGTTTTTATTGCCCATTCTATCTGAGCCATATCTTTTGCCCTAACTATAACCAATGAAAGTAATACAGTAGGTCCGGACATTATTTTATGGACACATACGTAAGTTATTTTTTGTTTGCTTGTTGGCATGAAACGTCAACTGGCTCTATCTGCTCATCTGATATTTACTCATTTTTCAAGACTCAGAATAACGCCAATTTGTGTAATTTCTGTTGCGAATTAAACAATTAATATCATGTCCTTTTTTATATCTATATATTGTATCCAATTATTTTCTAGTAGCAAGCTTAAAGAGAACAGTATGCAATTCAAACACAAAATAAATTAATTAAAACTATGATAAACGATTAAAACTATATAAAAAAGATTGCCCTCTAGCTAAATGGCTCAGTTACAAAAATCATTTTTGCAACTCACGTGACATGAGCCATTCACACTAAGTGGAGTCATGCATATTAATTTAGTTGCATTGTCCTGCCTTCTTGTTCCTAATTGACAAGTATCATGAATTCTGCTGTATAACATTGGGAGAAAGTTCTTTTAACTTATTGGGCGCTTCATGTCATGTGACCAGATGACATCATCTAGGTCTTGTAAGATTTGCCATGTCTACACCTTGTTTGTATCTTATAAAATGAAATCACAGCAGTGCCAAGGAGGATGGAGAGAAGTAGAAGTCCATGAGGATGAGTAGGAGTAGAAGTTCCGTGGAGCCATGCTGTGATTTCATGTGATCAAATACATACACTGGATAATTGAAAATGTAACAGGACCTTAAATTATGTCATCTTGGTCACATGACTTTGAGTGCTAGCTGTAGTTAGAACTCTTTAGTACATGTCAATGAGGAACAAAGATGCAGGGCAATTGAATGTACATTTATATGATGCCTACTTATATGCAACTCACCATGTGGAGTCAACACTAAGTTTACAAAACTTCAGCAATGGAAAGGCAAGTCAACATATATTAAATCATAGTTTTTAATAATCTTTTTTTAGTTGATTATTGCATGACAGGTTTCTCTTTAGGGTGCAGCACTATGTTATAACAGTCCTTAAAAATCAGCAAACCTATGGAGAAAGACATAGGATATTTTTGTGAACCTTTAGGTCTTAAGCCATATTTTAACTAATGAATTAACAATGAGTATGTGTCTAGTTTTATTAGGATAACATTGGTCGTCAATGAAAGTTTCTCTTAGACCATTAGTTCCATAGGTTTATAATACAACTATTACAATGTACTTATTATGTTAGGACAATGTAGTTAATGTATGTGCCATATATTTTTAAAGATACAGTATTTTGATGATTGGAGAATTATACAATAGATTTTCACTACCAGTACTGCATGTTAGAAGATGCAGAAAGCTCTAGTAGCTAGAGTCCGCATTGCCTTCTAAACGTCAATATTTGAATGTCTTGGCTAGATGGAGGACACATTGTGACCTGTTTGCTGGTGTATATCCCCTTCAGTATTCAGATCATTGTTTATTTAGTATAATGGGCCATGTATTAATGTTACTTTGTAGTAGATAACTTATCTACAAATATGTGCATCGGTTTGCTTCTATTAATGAAAATGATCAGTGGAGAGATTCTGTATTCCAGCATGCATCATTGAACTAATATTCAGCATGAATACTGAGCAACTGTTAATAAACCAGAATATGAACATGTATGTACAAATACAGATCATCAAATTCTAAAAAAGCGGCTTTACCAGTCTTTTCTGCTTGCTGCCAGCCATGCACGATTACTTTTAGCATTACATTTCATGGGAATCTTTATTTGCTTATGAAAGTGAATCTTTACGTTTTAGCACTCCACAGTTTACATCTATTAAGAGTAATCTAGCAATAATTGTTCTAGAGGTGCTTTCACATTTTCTCCCGGTTGCTTTCTGGAATATGTGTTGCCTCACAACCTGCTCTATCTGTGTACCTGTACCTACGTCTCACACTGCTTTAAGGTAAAAGGAAACCATCAAAGACTTAATGCAGCTGTAAATTCAATGGCCTTGAAAGTTTCCTGCCATTTCTGTATATGGATATTTTTCTAAAGATTTGCAAAACATTGTGTTTTTTTAAGAAACACTGCTTCTCTAGTGCCAATTATAGGATAACCTATAGCTCAATGCAAAGCTCTTTATAGATAGGAGTAAACTGGCAACTCCTCCTGATGTGTCCTTTTGTACCCAATAAGAGGTTTCTTAATATTCATAGGATATGAATAAGATATGACAAAAAAAGGCATCTTTTCATACAGTAAGACTCTGGAAGTAGTATTATAGCATTCTATAGTCAGAGTATAGGTTACTTAATCATGTTAAGCGGCACCAAATGTCAATATCATATGTTTTAATGTAATGGAAAAAATAAAGATATTTCTTTTACAAAAAAAACCTATACAAACATGTTGGAACTGCTTCTTCTATTTTATGGCGAGCCTGGGGACGGAAGGACGTACAGACCCCCATTTATTGGCTAGTGTAGTAATTCCCCTACAATAAGTGTAACTTATTACAACATGCTACAACATGGATACACCACACCACAACCGATACATAGCTGTCAATACATACTAGATTTGTAGGAAAAATACAGAGGAATGGTTAATTGCAGAGTCAGAAAACAATATGTTTCCATTTATTTCATGAACTATATTTATAATATAACTTCACAGAAACTATGACGTTACTAGTTATCTGTAAAACAGACCCAAAACATTTCCTACTTGCTGTAGTTCTAGAAGGAGAGAATTGTACCTTCCCGGGATGTTTTAATTATTTGGGCAGAACATTTTCAAATGTCAGATAACACATAAACATGAGAACCTACAGATGGCTTTCAATGTATAGATGAGTACTTGTACCTATTTACTGTGCCTATGACCATAATGCAGTTCTGCCACCTACTGGTAGAGCTGTAAGAGGGAAGCGGAGATAATGCATGATTCTATGATAATTCATGATCCATAGTTCCGATGAACTGTGGGCCTTATTTACTAAGGTCGCGGATCGCAAGTTTGTGGACTTGTGCACTAATTTCGGGATTGCGCTACTTTGACAGGTGTCTGGCGCTGAGATTGTGTCACACCGCGGAGTCGTGTGTTTGCGCTGGCTTTCATGCGTGGCAGAAATTGGGTTGTGCCGTGCGGCGATCCGGCAGATTCAGATTAGTCGGGATTTAACTTTCAAATGTTGTTGTAAGACAATGCACTTACATGCGCCAGGAAGAGAATGGTGAACTCCGGCGGACCTGAGCAGTGAAGCGACACATGCAGGATACGGGCGCACAATCTTAGTGAATCGCGGCACAGTGCATATAATCGGACAATGCACTTTTCTGTGAAAACCTCGGACCTGAAAATGTACCCCTGTGAGTATTTTTGTTAAAACTTGTTATATTTAATGTTCACCCTTAACTACACTGAAATGTATTGGTTTAACAGTTTCTTCAGAACTGCTAGATCATGAATACTTTCTCTATCAGCCTAGGGCAGATTTATCAGCTGTTCTGAAAGTCAGAATATTTCTAGTTGCCCATGGCAACCAATCACAGCTCCCTTTTAAAATATTCATGAGCACTGGTAAAATGAAAGCTGAGCTGTGATTGGTTGCCAGGGCAACTGAAAATATTCTGACTTTCAGACGCTTGATAAATCTGCCCATTATTATATGTCTCCTTGCCTCCATCTTTGAGGAGCTGTTTTTAGATAGCTGGATAACGCACCCTGTATGTATAAGGAAAATAATGGAAATGATCTGCACCACTGAAAAACTGATTGAATACTTGATATTCCCCTTTTAATGCTATGTTACTCTTTACACTTTAGAATTGGTTATAATGTAAAATCTATTCTGCGTTCATGCTGAGATCCTTCTATAAATGAATATAGTAAGCATTTGCCTTGTGACTCCAACATTGCATACAGGATAACTATAAATTTAATACTAGTTGGTTAACGAGGTTTTGAGCTACCTATTCCGATATTAAATAGTATAGGTACGAGCTGATATGTTTAGGCAGGTTACAGTGTGGTTTAATGAGCTTCAATAGATTTTAGTCTTCTCTTTAAATGTAAAGGTGTTTCACAGAGGATATGTCATTTACACACATCATTTTGTACTGAAATACAGAACACATTGTATTGGATCTTGTTTCTCACCTATATTCTTTCATTATCCTGTATCATTTGTAATAAGCTATTATTACTGTATTGAACTGCTTTTACGGCACATGCATGATATATGCGTAATACAGTATGTCATTATAGTGCAATGTATTCTATTCAGTATTTGTGACTAATTTGCTAGACCTCCTGTTTATTAGTGTGTATACTAATATGCACACAGTGCTCTATGTGGTTGAGGGATACACCAAGCCACATAAAATGAATCAAACAATTGAGGAATGTACTTAGGAGCTTACACTGAGCATCAAATGAGCCTGTTAGGGCTGTTTATTTTGACATTACACATTATTCATATAATATATACCATAGTTATATATTATACCATATATACTCGAGTATAAGCCGACCCGAGTATAAGCCAAGACCCCTAATTTTACCATCAAAAACTGGGCAAACCTATTGACTCAAGTATAAGCCGAGGGTGGGAAATGCATTGGTCACAGACCCCCCAGTATGTGGCCAGCCTGCCCCCAGTAGTATACAGCACTGCCCCCAGTAGTATACAGCACTTCCCCCAGTAGTATACAGCACTGCCTCACTCTGTCATGGCCATGCTGTTGCCCATAATTTTGGCATAATGGTACGATTAACCAGCCTCAGAGGCATCCATGAATGCTGCCCCTGCTGTTTCCTGTCCATTTTCGTAGTGAGAACAGAGCCAATCAGCTTCAGGCTGCAGTGGGACAGATCATTGGTGAGCCAACTCTTGGTGAGCCACAATATTTCTTGCCTGGCCATAGCTCCAATGATAAACTTTGACAAGGTTGTGGAGATGGTATACATGCCCACAGAGAGGGCTCTGCTTGCCCTCTCTGGCACGCAGGCCATAGGTTCGCACCACTGTCCCAAACTCTAGTGATATTAGATTACATTAAAAAATAAACATAAAGTACTGTAGATAGACAACATTTTTTGTTTGTAATATTCATATTTGTTGCATTATTGCTGGTAAACACGTTAAGTAAATAAACTGAGGCATTGAAAGGGATATGAATTATGATAGCCATCCTAGCCGCAGAGATATTAGAAATCATCACTATAAAATTGCAGAGGAAGATTTATCACACTAAGCATCAAAAAATAACCTTGGAATTGTGAGCTGTAGCCTCTCATTGTAAGAAATGAGAATCCCATGGATATTATCACAATAGCTGCTGATGATGATGACCAATGGATACCTACAATATTTGAAGCTATTAGGATGGTGGTTCATTGATTATAAGACAATGATCAGACAATTATAAGTGTACATTTAGACAAGTCTTACCCTATGCCAGATTTATCAAAATGTTTGCTTCAGAATGAAACATGTGTTGTAGTTTAAGACTGTCTAGTCATACTGTGCACATCCTAATATTTAGTGCAGAAAGTTCAGCATTTGTGTCAACATTTTTTCCCACACCTTAGGCCACATTCCCTTACCTTTAAATGTTTAACTAGTTACAACTTTGAATGTACACTATTCCCTTAATGACCAGGCCCTTTTTCGTTTTTTGCATTTTTATATTTTGCTCCCCACCTTAAAAAACCTGTTACTTTGTTTAGTGTTCCATGTAAAAAGCTGTGCGAGGGTTTTCTTTTTTTTAAACATTAATTTGTATTGCTTTTTCCAGAAAAAGAATACATATAAAATGCAAATAACATTGATTCACAAAGAGGTTTTGTGGTCAGTGTATCTATACACAATTTTCAAAGGAAATATCAATATAACAGTAAGAACAGTAGAATGGATAAGAAGGCAACCAATGTGGGTATATAAAAGTCAAGTCTGTGTATTCTAGGAATTTGTACAGTTAGACATTAGTCGTATTGTATGAAGAACTAAGCCATATATCCCAGTTGTTTAACCCCTTAAGGACGCAGGGTTTTTCGGCTCATTTCTCGCTCTCCAACTTCAAAAATCCATAACTTTTTCATTTTTATGTGTCAATGAATAATGTATGAAATAACTAGATAAAGGCTGGGATGGGATCCATAAGAGCTGCTCCAACAGGTAGTAGTGACAGGACTAGTGACACAGACCTGATGACAGGTGTCCTTTAAGACTTGGCAAGTTCCAGATTGGGAGACTGGCTGGGAATCCCAAGTTTCATTGACTTTTTTTCAACCTGAAAACTGTGTTAGTTTCTAATTAACACAATACAGAAAGAAAGAGACCTGCTGTGGACACAGCTTACGGTATGAGAATATTTTCTGACTGTCTTTGAGTATTAGAAATCAGAAATAGCCGCATAAAGCAGGTAGACAAATCACCTATCTATTTAGGTACACTAAAAAGAAAGGAAAACAATATTCAAATAGCAAGGGCTCTTCTTGTTTTAACAATACGTGATCTTTACTTAATTTTTAGAGCATTTACTGTGCCATGAAAATAAGTGATCTTTACTTAATTTTTAGAGCATTTACTGTGCCATGAAAATAACACACTGGGGGAGTTCAATAAGACGGGCTGTTCTGAAGACAGAAAATCTAGATTTGCACCTCATTGTTAAAGAGGTATTCCTGTCTGTGCATTCACATTTGGTTTAATTAATCTGGAATATAGATACTTTTTAAAAATTGGATGTTATTAAAAAAATACCTGTGTGAAGATCATTTTCCATTAATGTAGCCATATTGTCCCTAAGAAATGATATAGCTGCCCTTGGCGGTTTAAAACACTAGCAAAGGTAAGCTCCGGCAAGAGCTAACCCTGCGCTGGTGCCCGGTGTTTACATCTAATACCTACCATCAGCCACGGTAGGTTTCCTTTAAGCCCTGTTTTACTATCTTTATTTAGAATTCATTACCACTGGGACATGCAGTAACTCCCAGCCATTTCATACGCAAAAACTATTTGTTTCTTTGTGCAATTACTCCAGCAGTGGTGGTCGCCAGGAGACCCATTTTTAGCACTCCCCCAGTCCCCACAGAGCATAGTACATACACTGCCAAAGTTTTTTTTGTATAGAAAATAGGTTTTACAGAAAAAAAGATATGTTATATTGTACCTTTCATTAGCATCTGCTGTGTGACTAGGCAGTTGCCAATTGGGAGGGTCTGGAAAGGAGGGGATCCCCACACTCGGGATTGGCTGTAGAGGAGCAGGGGGCGTCGCTAAGCCCAGTGATGGGTGTTTTCATATATTTGAAAAGGTCACATGTAGAAGCTGTTCCCCAAGGGTGGGGGGAAACTGCTCCTTTCCAGCTCTTCCCAAAAGGCAACTGCCTAGTCACACGGCACATGCTAATGGGGACTGGGGGAGTGCTAAAAATGGGTCTCCTGGTGACAGGTTCCATTAGATATACATAAC
This sequence comes from Engystomops pustulosus, assembly GCA_019512145.1. Classification (NCBI taxonomy): domain Eukaryota; kingdom Metazoa; phylum Chordata; class Amphibia; order Anura; family Leptodactylidae; genus Engystomops; species Engystomops pustulosus. Next base: position 86,440,945 of record CM033642.1, on the reverse strand, counting down.
ATACTCCTAGAGGTAGTGACTTACACAGATAACACATGCCCCTTGTGACTATATGCTCCCACTGGCAGGGTGCCAGGCAGGCTTACAACGATGATTGTCTTGAGAAAGAATACATTTTTAGCTAAAATCTAATTTTAGATATTCTATTGTGGAAATGGGTTCTGAATACAGTATTGTCTCATTAAAGGAAAACACCAGAAGAGATAAAAATCTGTTTTAGACTGCTATGTTTTCTGGTACTCATCTGAGAGATTTTTACAGGAAAGTTAAAAGTCCTGCAGTACCTCTTTCTTAAACCCGCCTACACAATTTGGGGAATTTATTATGGCTTGTATGACCTTTTGTCCTCCTTACATCAATTTCAAACCAAGTGGATAGCGAGTGGGCTAGAGAGGAACTTTTCACAGGTTATAGCACAATTCTATGCATTTCTGGAGCCTCTAAATATATCAGACCCATACTGCGCCAGCAAGATGAATATCAAGAAAGGCGCACAATACATCCTCTCATTATAAATTTGCCCCAAAGTATTTGATTTTACTGGAATCTTTTAAATTGTAAAGAATGTTTATGGATTTGTATCACAAATGAGGAACTGTAAAGCATACATTAAGTGTTAAATGTGCATTCAATATAACGTCTTTGAAATTTGGAATGGGTTCTTCATCCTCTAATCATTCGGATTGTCTTTGAAATTTGGAATGGGTTCTTCATCCTCTAATCATTCGGATTACTTATGTTTTGGTAAAAATATTACATATTAATTGGTGCTGTTTAGTTGGTGGGAGGCACATGCTTAGGAAACCCTATTAGAAGTGAACAGATTGGATAGCTTATAGAGACAGCATTCTATATGGCACAGTGCATGAGCTTTGTTGGATTTACACAGCTGTCAAATAAACTGTGCCCTGCTTGCTGTTTGATTTATTGCTGTTTGTTTCACCCAATGACAGATTCATATTCCAGATTGAATCTCATAATTGCCAGAGTAGACTAGAGATTGAATGTAAATTTACCATTTATTTTCACTCTATTTGCAAATTTGATAAAGGTCATAATGTATTTGAAAATGCAATAGTCAATGATTTTATACAATTAGATTTAGAAGCTTTTATTACTTCTGAAAATGACATTAATTTTGTAATGTCATTTTTTCCAAATTATGGAAAATTGCATTTAAGTCTGTAAGTACAGATGTCCTCCTAGACATTGTTTTAGTGCAGGCATTCATGGTTTTATGTTCAAATTTTTTTCTGAAATCTGGCTGCAACCAAGCATGACAACATGGCCTCAAATGTCTCATCAACATGCTATTGCAACAGAATTGTGTTGAGTGACATTAATAAATGTGGTGCAAACTAGGAACACAATCTACCACTCCCCTTTAGGTGCATAGTTTTCAAAAGGTCTGTTGTTTTAGAAGGGCCGGGGTCAAGAACCTCTTTGGCTGAGAGAGCAATGAACCCCAAATATTTTAAAATGTAATTCTGTGAGCCATTCAAAAAAATAAAGCCCAACAAAGCAAAATGGCACAACTGTGTTTTTGTCGATTACACCAAATGTTAGAATGTTTTCCAGGTTTATAGTACATTGCATAAAATCTTAAATGGTGACACTGGGAAGTACATTTTTTTTCCTACAAATAACAAGCCCTATATAGCTCTATAAAGGAAAAAAATACAAAGTTGTGGCTTTTGTATTCAATTTATTATTCAATTTACAATGTTATTTGTATGCACTGCCTTTTGTTCAATTTACAATTGTATTATTTAAACTGATCTAGATATTTTCAACTTTTAAAAGGTGTTACAACAGTGCTAACCATGACAACATTGAGCATAAGTGCCAGGAATTCCCTGCCAAAGGTTGCATATGCTACTGCAATGGACTGGTTTATAGCTGTGTGCTATGCCTTTGTTTTTTCGGCACTTATTGAATTTGCAACTGTCAACTACTTTACTAAAAGAAGCTGGGCCTGGGATGGGAAAAAAGCCCTTGAAGCAGCAAAAATAAAGGTAATTTGTATTTTACTTTACGTCATATTGGTTTAGTTTATTGAATGTAAAGGGGTTGCCAGTTTTTCAATATACTTTCTATCTCAATTCCCCATAGTAGTATAGATCTCTTCATTCTCTATTATTCTATAGGAAGCTGCACCGTTTACTACTAGTGGATAAATTCTGCTCCATTGTCATATGATGTCACACAGGTGCACTGCTCATTATAACACACAGCTATGATTAGTTACTTATAGATCCAGGCACTGTGACTAGTAATCTTCTTATATTTGTTATCCATGGCCTCCATAATTAACAATCAATTAAATACCCAGGCTATGAGGTGCAATTTGTTACATAGAAATCAAGCTGTCAGAAAGCTCTTTACATAAAACAATAAAAAGTTATAGATATTTGATGGTGGGTAGTGAAAAATGGAAATGCAAAAACTAAAAAGGGCCTGCTTGTTAAGGGGTTCATATGTATATCTTTTAACAGTGCCATTTATAAATTTTTTTTTACTATTTTTTGAATTACATTTTTTAAATGAAATTTTTATTGAACAAAAATAAAAAAACAGGTGGAAGATGAAAATATAAAACATTATCAAATGTAGAAAATTAATTCAATATTGAAGATAAATAATGCAACTATTTTAGATCTATATTTTCTTTACATTGGCAAAGCCCTTTAAAACAAATATCTGAATTTGCAGTATCACCCATATTTCTTGAACAGATTTGGGTAAACTGTTATTTTTTACAAGACAAGATAATGTTTTCATTGATACTATTTTAGAGAATGTATTACCTTTTGATCACAGTGGCACGCCCACTGGCTCTAGTAGCTGGCCTGTTTGTAGGACGTCCATCACATTTATCTAAAACAATCCTTTTGGACCACCACCATCTTTTTTGGGCTTTACTGTAGGCTGCTGTATGCTTTTCTTTTGGTCTAGATAGAGATTAGGTGGGCACTGGGTGAACGATGCACACCCCCATAAATTGTAGCAGATCTGCCATACTACTGATGCACAGTAAATATTGGCCACAAGGTGTGCATAACTATTGAGGTTGCATGACTATTGGCTACTAGTAGCAGAATGACTATTGACTACAGATGGCTGTGTTACTATTGGCTATTGGGCCTCTGTGACCTTTTGCTGTTGGGAGTTTTGTGACTATTTTACCACCAGGAAGGATGAAGATCTGCCTGTTGCCACAACATACAGTGTGTGAAAACACATGCACACTGTCTGTACTTAACAATGGCAAATTGGCCAAATCCACATTTTGAAAAGTTCACTCATCTCTAATTCGGACCAATAAAATCTTCCTTTCTGATGTTGATAATTGCCATTCTTTCCATGGTGGTAAGAATGGGGAATTAGCTTATAGACTTCTCCAACAGCCATATAAACCTATTGCATCAATTGAATTGATATGTCTCATATCCCCATTCTTTTTAGGGCTCATGTGATGAACAATGACGCTGATCATATTACTCATAGTTACAATACTAAATAATTATGGGTTGATACATAGCAAAGAGTGACCTAACATTCTGCATGGAACGTAATTACCTACTGTTTTAGAACAGGCTCTCTCCCTATAAAGTCAATGTCCAATCCATATTTCACTCTATCTATTCATTTCAACTACTGGGAAACTCCTGCCATTAATATGAGGATTTGTTGGGCAATGCAAATTAATAGATGGGACTGTTCTAGGCTATCACAGGCATATTGCACTAGAACAAATTACCCCTGTATTTTAGCTACAGTAGCTTGCAGTGAAAAATGGATAATTGCCAAGTTAACAAAAAACCATAATCTTGAAAACCTAAATTTATTTCAGTCATTCTTATAATTTTCTATTATCAAACAGAAGAAAGAGCAAGAATCTCTTGGAAGAAAGCCTATCAATACATATGGAGGAGGAAGAATAACATATACACCTAACATTTCCAAAGACCTTGCAGCATCTGTCATCTCAAATCCTGCTTCCTTGCATATGAAAGCTGAAGACAAGTGCCCAGAAAACAAAAAGACTTATAACAGTGTCAGTAAAATTGACAAAATGTCTCGAATAGTTTTCCCTGTCATGTTTGGAACTTTCAACTTAGTGTACTGGGCGACATATCTAAACAGGGAACCTGTCATCAAGGGGGCAGCCTCGTCCAAAGCATCTCAAGTATTGCCCATTCATATCTGAGCCAGATATTTGCACCTGACTATACCAATGAAAGTAATACAGTAGGTCCAGGACATTATTTTATGGAACACATACAGTAAGTTATTTTTTGTTTGCTTGTTGGCATGAAACGTCACTGGCTCTATCTGCTCATCTGAATATTTTACCTCATTTTTTCAAAGACTAAAGAAATAACGCCAAAAACTTGTGTAATTTCTGTTGCGAATTTAAACAATTAATATCATGTCCTTTTTTATGTATATATTGTATCGAATTATTTTCTAGATAGCAAACTTAAAGAGAACATGTCATGCAAATTAACCAACACAAAATAAACTTAATTAAAAACTATGATAAAACGATTTAAAACTATATAAAAAAGATTGCCCTTCTAGCTAAATGGCTCAGTTACAAAAATCAGTTTTTGCAACTCACGTGACATGAGCCATTCACACTAAGTGAGTCATGCATATTAAATTTTAGTTGCATTGTCCTGCCTTCTTGTTCCTAATTGACAAGTATCATGATATTCTGCTGTATGGAACATTGGGAGAAAGTTCTTTTACTTTATTGGGCGCTTCATGACCAGGATGACATCATCTAAGGTCTTGTTACATTTTCAATGTCTACACCTTGTTTGTATCTGATAAAATGAAATCACAGCAGCTGCCAAGGAGGATGGAGAGAAGTAGAAGTCCATGGAGGATGAGTAGGAGTAGAAGTCCGTGGAGGCATGCTGTGATTTCATGTGATCAAATACATACACTGGGTATACATTGAAAATGTAACAGGACCTTAAATTATGTCATCTTGGTCACATGACTTTGAGTGCTAGCTGATTTAGAACTCTCTTAGACATGTCAATGAGGAACAAAGATGCAGGGCAATGCATGTACATTTTAATATGCATGACTAACTTATATGCAACTCACCAGATGTGAGTCATACACTAAGTTTACAAACTTCAGCAATGGAAAGGATAAGTACACATCTATTAAATCATAGTTTTTAATTAAATCTTTATTTTAGTTGGATTATTTGCATGACAGGTTCTCTTTAGGGTGCAGCACTATGTATTATAACAGTCATTAAAAATCAGCAAACCTATGGAGAAAGACAGTAGGATATTTCTGTGAACCTTTAGGTCTTAAGCCATATTTATTAACCCTAATGAATTGCAATGAGTATGTGTCTAGTTTTATTAGGATAAACATTGGTCTGTCAATGAAAGTTTCTCTTAAGGACCATTATTTCCATAGGTTTATATATCAACTATTACAATGTACTTTATTATGTTAGGACAATGTAGTTTATGTATGTGCCATATATTTTTTAAAGATACAGTATTTTGATGATTGGAGAATTATACAATAGATTTTCACTAACCAGTACTGCATGTTAATAAGATGCAGAATAGCTCTAGTATGCTAGAGTCAGCATTGCCTTCTAAACGTCACATATTTGAATGTCTTGGCTTAGATGGAGGACACATTGTGACCTCTGTTGCTGGTGTATATTCCCCTTCAGTATTCAGATCATTGTTTATTAGTATGTTAATGTGCCATGTATCAATGTTACTTTGTAGTCCAGATAACTTATCTACAAATATGTGCATCGGTTTGCTTCTATTAAATGAAAATGATCAGTGGAGAGATTCTGTATTCCAGCATGCATCATTGAAACTAATTCATTCAGCACTGAATACTGAGCAACTGTTAATAAAACCAGAATATGAACATGTATGTCACAAATACAGATCAATCAGAATTCTAAAAAGCGGCTTTTACAGTCTTTTCTGCTTGCTGCCAGCCATGCACGATTTACTTTTAGCATTACATTTCATGGGAATCTTTATTTGCTTTATGAAAGTGAATCTTTACGTTTTAGCACTCCACAGTTTACATCTATGTAAAGAGTAATCTAGCAAATAATTGTATCTAGAGGTGCTTTCACATTTTCTCGGTTGCTTTCTGGAATATGTGTTGCCTCACAGACCTGCTCTATCTGTGTACCTGTCACCTAAGCTCTCACACTGCTTTAAGGTAAAAGGAAACCATCAAAAGCTTTAATGCAGCTGTAAATTTCAATGGCCTTGAAAGTGTTCCTGCCATTTCTGTATATGGAGTATTTTTCTAAAAGATTTGCAAAACATTGTGTTTTTTTAAGAAAACTGCTTCTCTAGTGCCAATTATAGGATAACCTATAGCTCAATGCAAAGCTCTTTATAGATAGGAGTAAACTGGCAACTCTCCTGATGTGTCCTGTTTTGTACTTCCAATAAGTATGTTTTCTTAATATTCATAGGATATGAATAAGATATGACATAAAAAAGGCATCTTCTCATACAGTAAGACTCTTGGTAAGTAGTTATAGCATTCTATAGCAGAGTATGAGGTTACTATACATCATGTTAAGCGGCACAAATGTCAATATCAATATGTTTTATGTAACGGAAAAAAATAAAGATATTTATTTACAAAAAAACCTATACAACATGTTGAACTGCTTCTTCTATTTTATGTGCGAGCCTGGGGACGGAAGGAGGTAACAGACCCCCATTTAGTGGCTAGTGTAGTAATTCCCTACAATAAGTGAAACTTATTACACTATGCTACACACCACACCCACAATACATTAATAGCTGTCAATACATACTAGAATTTGTAGGAAAAAATACAGAGGAATGGTTAATTGCAGAGTCAGAAAACAATATGTTCCATTTATTTCATGAACTATATTTTATAATATAAGCTTACACAGAAAACTATGACTGTTACTTGAGTTATCTGTAAAACCAGACCCAAAACATTTCCTACTTGCTGTAGTTCTAGAAGGAGAGAATATGTACCTTCCCAGGGGCATGTTTTAATTATTTGGTGCAGAACATTTTCAAATGGTCAAGATAACACATAAAACATGCAGCACCTACAGCATGGCTTTCAATGTATAGATGAGTACTTTGTACCTATTTACTGTGCCTATTGACCATAATGCAGGTCTGCCACCTACTGGTAGAGCTGTATAAGAGGGAAGCGGAGATAATGCATGATGTTCTATGATAATTCATGATCCAGTAGTTCCGATGACACTGTGGGCCTTATTTACTAAGGGTCGCGGATCGCAGTTTTGTAGGACTTTGCACTAATTTCGGGATTTGCGCTACTTTGACAGGTGTCTGCGCTGAGATTGTGTCACACGCGATCGGTTTGTCTGCGCTGGCTTTCATGCGGCAGAAATTGGGGGTTGTGCCGTCGGGCGATCCGGCAGATTCAGACTTAGTGCGGGATTTAACTTTCAAATTGTGTTGTAAGACAATGCACTTACATGCGCCAGGAAGAGAATGGTGAACTCCGGCGGACCTGAGCAGTGAAGCGACACATGCAGGATATCGGGCGCACAATCTTAGTGAATCGCGGCACAGTGCATTATCATCGGACAATGCACTTTCTGTGAAAACCTCGGACCTGAAATGTACCCCTGTGAGTTTTTTGTTAAAACTTGTATATATTTAATGTTCACCCTTAACTACACTGAAATGTATTGGTTTAACAGTTTCTTCAGAACTGCTAGATCATGAATACTTTCTCTATCAGACTATGGGGCAGATTTATCAAGCTGTCTGAAAGTCAGAATATTTCTAGTTGCCCATGGCAACCAATCACAGCTCCCCTTTAAAATATTCATGAGCACTGGTAAAATGAAAGCTGAGCTGTGATTGGTTGCCATGGGCAACTAGAAATATTCTGACTTTCAGACAGCTTGATAAATCTGCCCCATCATTTTCAAATGGTCAAGATAACACATAAAACATGCAGCACCTACAGTATGGCTTTCAATGTATAGATGAGTACTTTGTACCTATTTACTGTGCCTATTGACCATAATGCAGGTCTGCCACCTACTGGTAGAGATGTATAAGAGGGAAGCGGAGATAAAGCATGATGTTCTATGATAATTCATGATCCAGTAGTTCCGATGACACTGTGGGCCTTATTTACTAAGGGTCGCGGATCGCAGTTTTGTAGGACTTTGCACTAATTTAGGGATTTGTGCTACTTTGACAGATGTCTGCGCTGAGATTGTGTCACACGCGAACGGTTTGTCTGCGCTGGCTTTCATGCGGCAGAAATTGGGGGTTGTGCCGTCGGACGATCCGGCAGATTCGGACTTAGCGCGGGATTTAACTTTCAAATTGTGTTGTAAGACAATGCACTTGGAAGAGAATGGTGAACTCCGGCGGACCTGAGCAGTGAAGCGACACATGCAGGAAATCGGGTGTACAATCTTAGTGAATCCCGGGAAAATGCATTATCTTCGAACAATGCAAACCTTGGAAAACCTCGGACCTGAAATGTACCCCTGTGAGTTTTTTGTTAAAACTTATGGATATCCAATGTTCACCCTTAACTACACTGAAATGTATTGGTTTAACAGTTTCTTCAGAACTGCTAGATCATGAATACTTTCTCTATCAGACTATATGTATGTCTCCTTGCCTCCCATCTTTCAGGAGCTGTCTTTAGATAGCTGGATAACGCACCCTGTAATAAGAAAATAATGGAAATCATCTGCACCACTGTAAAAACTGTTGAATACTTGATATTCCCCCTTTTAATGCTATGTTACTCTTTACAACTTTAGAAGTGGCTATTAATGTAAAATCTTTTCTGAGTTCATGCTGATGATCCTTCTATAATGAATATAGTAAAGCATTTGCCTTGTGACTCCAACATTCATACAGGATAAACTATAAATTTAATCTAGTTGTGTACGAGGTTTTGAGCATATTATATCAGATAAATAGTATAGGTATTGCTAAGCTGGGAGGGCTGTATATGGGATACAGTATATTACTAAGCTGGGGGGGGGGCTGTATATCGGGTACAGTATATTACTTAGCTGCAGGGGCTGTATATGGGATACAGTATATTACTAAGCTGGGGGGGGGGGGGCTGTATATCGGGTACAGTATATTACTTAGCTGCAGGGGCTGTATATGGGATACAGTATATTACTAAGCTGGGAGGGGACTGTATATGTGGGGCAAGATTTTATCCCTATATAATGAAGGGATGTTTTGTATGTGTGCATTTTAATATTCGCCTCAGGCAGCAAATATGCTAGAATCGGCCCTGGCTGTGCACCTGTGTGATATCACATGACCAGTGACAGATTTTTATCCACAGGAAGTAAACATTGAAGCTTCTTGTAGAAATACCAGCAGAAACGTCGAAAAAGTGAGGAATTGATATACAAAGCATTTAAAAATGCATAACATTTTATTGTATTAACAATAACTTTTATTTGCTAAAACTGGACAATCCCCTTTAACAGATGATGCTCACAGTTAAATGTGATTATAAGTAACATAATATATATTCAAAAACCCCTATGATTACATTTTACAAACAAACATCATCTCAGCTAGGGAGAGGAGCAGACTGGACAAACTGATTAGGAAAGCCAGTTCTGTCCTGGGGGGTCCTCTTGACACAGTGCAGGTGGTAGCTGAGAGGAGGACACTGTGTAAGTTGAAGTCTATTCTGGAGAATAGCTCCCATCCCTTGCATGAGACTGTGGTGGCATTGGGGAGCACCTTCAGTGACCGACTGCTTCACCCCAAATGTGAAAGAGAGCGTTATCGTAAGTCATTCCTCCCCGCTGCCATCAGGCTGTTCAACAAACAAGGCCCAAACAGAAGTAACCTGCGCCCCCCACCTAACCAGTCCATGCAGGTCCCATCCACAGACTGAACATCAAACTGCCGAGCATTGCTTGTCTCTTTTTTGTCTTTTTATCCCCCTTTTCTTTTTGTTTATTTATCCCTAATATTATTGTTGTCATAGTTTGTACTTCACTCTCTGTACCCTCTCTGCTGCTGTAACGCTGTGAATTTCCCCACTGTGGGACTAATAAAGGATTATCTTATTTTATCTTAACCCTAATCTGTAGAAACTGGAAAACTCATCTAATTTTTTAAACAACAATAGTAAATAATAGCAGCGTTATATGTATATATTCTTATTTTATAGGAAAACAATATTTTTTGAAAAGTCTGGAAACAAAAGAGCATATAATAAAATGTTTAATTATCTGGTTAATCTCCCACAGCCCCAGCACTATCACTCTGGCGGCTTACACCAGTCTTTGTTTGTTCCCTTACAAAAATGACATACAGTACTACACAGCGGGTGCTGATGTGTCTACTGGGACTCAGTAGGCAGCACCCACTTACCAGAATCTTTTCCATTGTCCTTTGGCTAAAGGGACTATATTGCATGCATTGGGAGAACCCATTTTAGCCAGACAAAGACACGGAAAAAAGCTTTTAACAAAGTATTTACTAGTATTCCTGAGTGGGTTTGTGCAGCAATACCTGCATCCCTACCATTGTGGTCTATGCACAGGGTTTCTCGGAGTCTAGAAAAATGGCGCTGCATATGGGTATAGTATATTTTAAAACAAATGATTACTTTATGGTAATATGCAACGCATTTCATTCATATTACAATTAAGTCATCATTTGTTTTAAAACATTATATACCCGTATGCAGCGCCATTTTTCCAGACTCCGAGAAAACCCCGTGCATAGACCACAACAACCTTTGGAGCAAAGTCAAGTGGGAATTGATCTCGCCCAGACATCGGAGACTACGGCATGCAGCATACCCCAAAGGATTCTTACATTAGACACCTGTCATTTTGACATACAAGGTGAGCCTAATATTATTACTTGCAACCAACCATCTTACGTTAAATACACTTGAATCGGATGCGCTTTTCTTCTTTCTGTCATCCTATTTGGTCCATTTTCTCTCGTGGTGAGAGAAGCACCAATACATCCCAATCATCTCTGCATCCCTACCATGTCATGACATATCACATATAGCCATTGAGGTCATTTATTGACTGCAGTGGTCATTGCTAATCAGGTATAGTGTGTTGTGTGTTAGGGTTTTTGGAATTTTTTTTTATCTTAAATGTGCCTTTTACCATATACAAACCCCCTTGAAGTAAAGCAAATCATCACATAGTAACAGCGGAAACCACAGGAAGCATGTTATAGAGTAGGATGAACAATTTTACATATAGATGTTTGGGAAAGATACAGTATAACTTATATTTTTCTATGCTAATAATGCTAATAAATATTGGTGGATTCCTATAAGTAATTGCTAGCTATCCATGTATGTATGCATGCTAATACATGGTGGGCTGCCAGCCTCTATTAGAGTCGTTGCATGACTTCACAGCATAAAGAAGAGCTTTAAAATACAGTTTATACTAAATCTTTTCTCATGAAACTATACATATATATAGCATGTATATATATACATGCTACAGATTACACTGTATTTACACGGTGATACGTTCCCTTTATTAACATTAGCACTTAACCAGTATGGTGTTTTCTGTAACATATAGCTCATGTTTTACTAACTGCAATGCGGGAGAGACAAGTACTTTATCCTGGAGTTAACATTACTGTGAATTTAGAGATATTGAAGAAAGTACAACTCAAAGCAAGGCTACAAGAGCTACTTTCCAAAACTCTTTCCTCTACACTGAGAAGTGTATTTTCCCAAATATACTCTCACAAGCACAGGAGATGCCTTTTGAGAATGAAACTTATATCTTTAGGCACATCATCTTTACTGTTCTTTACTGCAGGGTTTATTAGAAGTCAGTGACTGTGAAGTGTTTTCAGTTATCTACTCACTCCATTCTTCAACACAGTATTGCTTTGCTATATTGATAGTAAAATTAGCATTTTAAGAATACATGATTAACAGCGTAACAGGTTCAGTGAGCTGTAACAACAGAGCTGTAAGAGCTAACACATCAATGGAATTCATGGGATCATTCCAAAAATATTTGTGCAGGAGGGAGCAGCATTTCTGTCTGTTTTTCTGTTACATTTTGAATTATTAGGATGCTGGATACAGCTAAATATCTTAAACCCAAAAGATCAGCATTTAAATGTTTCTTTTATCTCTAATAGAACGGATAGTCGAAAACAATAATTCTTTATATTAAAGAAACAAAGATGTCTCTTTTAATATTGTTTATAAATCTTCATACAACGTCAAATATATTGCTATTTCTTAAGCTAAATGTCTGCTCTGTATACTATAGATGATTTTATGGCTTCACTAACTTTAATAACTTCTAAAATATCAACTGTTATTTGTCTTTTCATCTATGTGAAACATACTGTAAAATAAAGAGAACTTGTGATTTCATTATTTTTGGTTTCATGTTTTTTTTTTCTTACAAAAAAATTCTGAATACGATTGTTCCCAGAAAAATATGGAGATAATGCAAGTTAAAGAGAACAGGTTGATATTAAGATTAATTGTATATAGTGTATAGTATAGTGTATATTTTATGTAATCGTGATGGTGTAAAGTACCATCTCATATGAAATTTGATTATAGCCTACAATTCTGTGCTGCTGCAGAAAGTAGAGTGGTCTAGTTTTATGGCGTCTTCCCTTTGCTTAACAGAGAGTGGTAGATCCAACTCCTTTTTCCAGGCCAACATATGTGGGAGTTTAGTCAATTCCTCCTTGTTCCTCCTTCCTTGTGGGTGGGTTCATCTTGTATGAAGCCCCAGTCTTGGGGAAGTGAAAGTACGCATCAACAGAACATGTGCCTATGAAAAGGCAATTTCTGTACAAAACAAAAAATACAGTTCCTTCTGCTCACTCTGGGACATATGGTCACAAAGCACATACTTCTCCCGATGAATACCTAGAACCACTCTTGAGTAAAAATCCGCTCAAGGCCTTTTTTTTTCTTTATTATCTTTTTCTTTGTTTCTAGATGTTTTGTTTGCTCTTAACTGTCAAGCATGGGGAGGTACCCCTATGTCTTTTTTTAGTTATTTAGCTAGTTCTGCCCCTGTTCACACAACCTCAGGTTCTCTAATGACTGATACAATTCACATGGTGAGCTTAAAGAAATCACACCAAGACAAAGTATGGGAATAATATCTCAGTCTCTGTGAAGTGATGCCATGAAGGCTAGGCAGATGTGAGAAACTTTATTTGCGTCACAAAGGATTATACATAACTTTTAGTGGGGTAGGACCTGGGCTTGGTTAGTTAAAGATAAGAAGTAATGTCCATAGTTTATTGGTTAGTAAATCATCACATGGGCATTGCAGAAACAAAACATGAAATGTACAAGTAAAACACATCTTTTTTATATCAGTGTGACTGGATTTACAATTTATGAGTCAAGACTAAGTCCCTGGTGAAGGTGCCAACACTTCACAGCCTTAGAAGCAGTAGTAGCCACCTCTCTAGCCTTGACCCCCAGTGACATGATCAGTTTATACAACCTATATCTTAGCCGACAGCTGGCATGCTGGGTCATTGGTGGTGCTGGTGAGTGGTATGAGCAGGAATTATATTGTTACAAGCAAGAACAAATGTTATTTTGGAGTTGCCATCTAATTCGCCTAGATTAAATCTGAAAGATCATAACAGTTGAAATAACAGAGGTCATGATATGGACAATACGATATTCTAGCCAATATACTCATGCAAAACCCATTTCTTTTTCCCTTTGAAGAAGGGAGAAATAATTTTTGTGACTTGCTTGACTTTTAGCTGGTTTAATGAAATCTTACATCACAAATTGGAGTAAAGGCAAGGTCCACAACTAAGAAATTAAGGCCAGGTCACAAAACCACAGCAAAATAGAGTGAAAATATTTGATGAATGAGTGTCTGACTTTGCACCCAAGTATTTTTTCTTCATGCCTCCAAATGTATTAGATCAAAGTAAGAGGTATAGTACAGACTATTTGTGTTTGCACAATAGATTTATGGTATGTGTATATATATACATATACATACACATACATACATATATATGTGTACACATATGTATTCACTGCTGGTATATATAATGCATTGGAAAATTTTCTGTGAAGATGACCCAGAAATGTTACATCATGGCATTAAAGATACTAACTAAAATAGTCATATTGGGAGAAGTGACTAATCCTCTTCAAGAAGTCGGAACCAAAAAGTGGCTCATAAAAGGGTTCCTGAATCTTGAAAATATAATATTTCTGCATCTATATTATTTTTTTTAACAAAGTACATTAAAAGAAATGATGTTATACTTAAAATGCTTGATTAATTAATATAATACTCTTTCATACGGCTTAAATGTGTTTTTCTTTCTTAAGGACTGTCATTACTGGCCATTCTGTTAACATTTTGTCAGTTACAGAATTTGAAGAATTGACCAATTCAATTTCTCAATACATTTGTGTCTTCTAAACTTGCAGCATCGTATCTGTTTAACCCCTTAACGACTTGGCCTTTTTTAACTTCCATTTTTCACTCACCAACTTCAAAAATCTATAACTTTTTTAGTTCCACCTAAGCTTGTGTTATGGGCTTCTTATTTTCTGCTAACAAATTGCACTTCATAGTGACAGTATTTAATATTCATGGCATGTACTGGGAAGCGGGAAAAAAAATTCCAAATGCAGTGAAAATGGTGAAAAACACATTTGCGACGTTTTCTTGTGGGCTTGGGATTGTACAGCTTGTACTCTGCGTCCCACTGACTATCTACTGTTATTCTGGGGTCGGTACGATCACGGGATACAAAATTTGATAGGTTTTAAATGTTTCTATACAGTTAAAAAAAATTACACTCCTGTACAAAATATTTGTTTTTATTTGCCATGCTTCTGGCGCCAATAACTTTTTCATACTTTGGTGTACGAGCTGTGGGTAGTGTATTTGCGAATTTTGGGACTGGTGCGACCTTTTGATCACGTTTATAAATTTTTATATATTTTTCAAAATGGCAAAAAAATGCCATTTTCGACTTTGGACGCTATTTTCCATTACAGGGTTAAACGCAGTGAAAAAACCAGTATTATATTTTGATAGATCGGGCATTTTCAGAGGCGTGGGGTGATCGGGATATATCTGATTGTGTTTATGATTTTTACTGTTTATTTATATTTATATCAGTTCTAGGGAAAGGGGGGTGATTTGAATTTTTAGGTTTTTTAATTATAATTTTTTTTTTAACTTTTTTTTTATTTTTACTTTTACTATTTTTCAGACTCCCTAGGGTACTCTAACCCTAGGTAGTCTGATTCATCCTATTATATACTGCCATACTACTGTATGGCAGTATATGTGGATTTTACTCCCCATTCATTACAATGTGCAATTAGCCTCAGGTATTCAGAACACCCGAGGCTACCATGGTGACGGATAGCCGCTCCCCGTGATGTCATCGCAACGATCCGCGACAAGATGGCGGATCGTCCGGCGTCATCTTTTTGAAGCTGCCGGCAGCACCGATTGCGGGTGTTACCGGTAAGCCTTTGCTGCAATATGCAGCAAAGGCTTACCGGCTATGGAGAGGGCTCGGCCCAGGAGCCCTCTCCATGCACCGGGACCCGGCGCACGCCGTACTAGTATGGCACGCGTCAGGAAGGAGTTAAAGGACAAATCACATTTTATCCTAAGACCCAAAGGCCCTACAGGTCTTATAATGGTATTAACAAAAATGGTAGCTTATCCTCCCAAAAAATGATACCTTACACATCTCTGTACACAATAGTTTGCAAAAGTACAGGTGTCATAATGTGATAGTAGGAAAAAAAATTTGACCCAAAGAATAACAGGTCATTTGGACATAACAGTGAAAGTGGTACAAACAAAGATAAAATAGAAAAGGACACCAACAGAAGGATGTTAAACATATTTAAAGTTTGGTGATTATGTAGCCGTTCAATCCATATATATTGGACCAAAAAGTTGCACACCACAAAAAGTATCAAAAGTGAGACTAAACTTGCAACTCATCAGATGTATCACAAAGGGGAAAACTTAAAAGTGTTTTCCCACGAAAGAAAATTCCCAAATCTCCATCCCCCAGTGATATTAACACAATAAAGATCATTTTAACCCCTTACTTTACAATGTTACTGAGTGTTATTGCTGTTTTATCTCAGTTCAGTGCAATCCCAGGGTGTTCAGTGCAATCCCAGCGTGTGGGACACATTATGATCCATCGAGTTCTGTGGGGTGTGTTAAAGATATTACACTGGACTCAGACGCCATTTTTTTATATTGTCGGACATTTTAAAGATTCAGTATCCATTTCACATAACTTTGTGTACTGATAACTGAAGTTTGGGTGGGTTTCATTTCTCAGCAAGCAAACAAAGACTTAGTGTTCACTAGCACCACCTAGTGGAAGGTATCCAGGTGGACATCTGGACATTTGGTTTATGTGAAGTTTCAGTATTTGCATGTAGCCAATAGTATTACATTCCTTTGTGTGCTTACATCCAATAGTATTACATTTCCTGGGTGAGAACACCCAATTATAGTGGCTGCTTTCCTAATTACACGCCTTATGTAAAGTGCCTTATGGTTTTCTATAAATGTCCATCCCTCAATAAACTTATCAGTCTTGTTGCTAACTTCCTGCAAGGACAGGTCTTGTCTTTTCATTCAAGTTAGTCAATTCCAGCGCTGGACACAGACTCATTTAATTTGAAAGTCACCTTACAATGATTAGGGGTTTGAGCCCCAGATATAAATCTATAAGAGGTGACAATGTGGTTAGATTATCAGGATACAAGGTGTATATACACTTTCATCTGGCTTCTGACATTGCACTAACACACTGACACATAGAAAGATGAGACAGATCAGAGATGCATGCTGCCTATCACAAAAAGGCATGACAGACAGAGGCTGACATACTTTTACACTGTTACAATTTTAGCTCTGCTACATCTGTGTTCTCACAGAAATGTGCCTGCCTCCCCCTTCCCCCAGATTACTTATCTCCTTGTAGTTTGCATCTCTTCTCATGATGTGCTGACAGGAAGTGTCTGTATCAGTGTGAGCTCCATGCAGGGGGCGTGGCTACAGGCTCAGAGCAGAAAGACACAAAGACAACTGCATGGCTGTCACACAGATATCCAAGATGGTGACCACCCTACCTTAAGTCAGAAGTTACAAGGTCATGTCTAGGGGCAACTGAAATTGTGTACAGCAGGACTGATGGATAGGTTGGAATTATATCTGTGAAAGGCTGCATTTGTTTTAATAACAGTGAATTAAAGATTATTTTATTTTGTTATCCTGAGTACAAATAAGAATCTTGTCTTCATGGGAATACCCTTTTGAGATAAATTGCAATGATAAAGTAGGCCAACTTCAGGAAAGTTGAAAAAGTGGCAGCCGAAAAAATATGATACATTTGCCCCATAATATACAATTCTGTTCAAAGTAATGACTACGAGCGACTGCACATCACATTGTTCTCTCATGTGCAGCCGCCTGCAAGTGCACGGCACTATCAAGCGCGCGCGAGCGCACACTGAGAATACAAAGGAAACCACCCGCCCTGAGGGCGGTCCTCGATAGCCGCCTAACCAATCCGGATGAAGGGGGCGTTCCCAGTGAAGAGGGCTCCAGTTTATACAACTGATATCTTACCGAGCACTGGCATGCTGGTTCATTGGTGGTGCTGTGAGTGGTATGAGCAGGGTTTATTGTTACAGCAAGAACAAATGTTATTTTGGAGTTGCCCTCTAATTCGCCTAGATAATTGAAAGATCATAACAGTTGAAATAACAGAGGTCATGATATGGACAATACGATATTTCTAGCAATATACCATGCAAAACCCAGTTCTTTCCCATTGAAGAAGGGAGAAATAATTTTGTGACTTGCTGACTTTAGCGATTTGTGAAATTACATCACAAATTGGAGTAAAGGCAAGGTCCACAACTAGAAATGAGGCCAGGTCACAACCACAGCAAAATAGATTGAAAATATTGATGAATGAGTGTATGACTTTGCACCACAAGTATTGTTCTTCATGCTCCAAATGTATTAGATCAAGTAAGAGGATAGTACAGACTATTGTGTGCACAATTGATTTATGGGATGTGTATACTATACATATACATACACATACATACATAGATGTGTACACATATGTATTCACTGCTGGTATATATAATGCATTGGAAAATTGTTCGGGATGGACCCAATGTACATCATGGCATAAAGATACGACTAAAATAGTCATATGGGGGAGAGGTGACTACCTCTTCAAGAAGTCGGAACCAAAAAGTGGCTCATAAAAGGTCCTGAATCTTGAAAATATAATATTTCTGCATCCTATATATTTTTGAACAAAGTACATTAAAGAACTGAGGTATACTTAAATGCATGATTAATTACAATAAACTCTTTCATACGGCTTGAAATGTGTTTTCTTTTCTTAAGGACGCATTACTATGGCCATTCTGTTAACACATTTGTCAGTTACCGAATGGAAAAGTGACCAACAATTCTCATACATTGGCTTCTAAACTTGCAGCAGTGATCTCGCTTAACCCCGAACTTCGGCCTTTTTAGTTTTTCACTCATTTTCATCACTACCAACTCCAAAAACTATAACTTTTTAGTTCCACATTAAAGCGGGTGGTGAGGCTTATTTTCTGCTAACAATTGCACTTCATAGGACAGTATTTAATATTCCTGGCATGTATGGGAAGCGGGAAGAAAAAATTCCAAATGCAGTGAAATGGTGAAAAAACACTTTGCGACTTTTCTTGTGGGCTTGGATTTTACAGCGTCACTCTGCGTCCCCAAATGACATTCTACATTATTCTTTGGGGGTCGGTACGACACGGGATACAAAATTTGTATAGGTTTTAGAAGGTTTTCATACATTTAAAAAATTAAAACCTCCTGTACAAAATATTTGTTTTGTATTTGCCACCTGGCGCCCAATAACTTTTTCATACTTTGGGTGTCACGGAGCCGTGGGTAGTGTCGTTTGCGAATTTTGGACTGTGCGACCTTTTGGATCACGTTTTAATAGTATTTTTATATATTTTCAAATGGCAAAAAAATGCCATTTTCGACTTTGACGCTATTTTCCCATTACAGGGTTAACGCAAGTGAAAAAACCATTATATATTTGATAGATCGGGCATTTTCAGAGCGGTGATTTCTATTGTTTTATGATTTTTACTGTTATTTATATTTACAGTTCTAGGGAAAGGGGGGTGATTTGAATTTTTAGGTTTTGTAATTATAATTTTTTTTTTAACTTTTTTTTATTTTTACTTACTATTTTTCAGACTCCCTAGGGTCTCTAACCCTAGGTAGTCGATCATCCTATAATTACTGCCATACTACTGTGCAGTATATGTGGATTTTACTCCCCATTCATTACAATGTGCAATTAGCCTCAGGTATTCAGAACACCCGAGGCACCATGGTGACGGATAGCCCTCCCCGTGATGTCATCGAACGATCCGCGACAAGATGGCGGATCGTCCGGCGCATCTTTTGAAGCTGCCGGCAGCACAGATTGCGGTGTTACCGGTAGCCTTTGCTGCAATATGCAGCAAAGGCTTACCGGCTATGGAGGGGCGTCGGCCAGGAGCCCTCTCCATGCACCGGACCCCGCACGCCGTACTATATGGCCGCGTCAGGAAGGAGTTAAGGACAAATCACATTTATCCTAAACCCAAAGGCCCTACAGGTCTTATAATGGTATTAACAAAATGGTAGCTTCCTCCAAAAATGACCTTCACATCTCGTACAATGTTTGCAAAAGTACGTGTCATAATGTGATGTAGGAAAAAAATTGTGACCCAAGAAAACATCATTTGGACATAACATGAAAATGGTACAAACAAAGATAAAATAGAAAAGGACACCAACAGAAGGATGTTAAACATATTTAAGTTTTGGTGATTATGTAGCCGTTCAATCCATATATCATGGACCAAAAGTTTGCACACCACAAAAAGTATCAAAGTGAGACTAAACTTGCAACTCATCAGATGTATCCAAAGGGGAAAACTTAAAGTGTTTTCCACGAAAGAAATTCCCAAATCTCCATCCCCCAGTGTATTTACCACATAAAGTCATTTTAAACCTTACCCTTACTTTACAATGTTACGATGTTATTGCTGTTTATCTCAGTTCATTGCAATCCAGGTTTTCAGTGCAATCCCAGCGTGGGGACACATATGATCCATCGAGTTTCTGTGGTGTGGTGTTAAAGATATTACACTGGACTCAGACGCCATTTTTTATATTGTCGGACATTGTTAAAGATTCAGTATCCATTCACATAACTTTGTGTCTGATAACTGAAGTTGGGTGGGTTTCATTTCGTCAGCAAGCAAACAAAGCTTAGTGTTCACTAGCACCACCTGTGGAGGTATCCAGGTGGACATCTGGACATTTGGTTTATGTGAGTTTCAGTATTTGCAGTAGCAATAGTATTACATTCCTTTGTGTGCTTACATCCACCTAGTAATTACATTTCCTGGGTGAGAACACCCATTAAGTGGCCGCTTCCTAATTACCCCTATGTAAAGTTGCCTTATGTTTTCTATAAATGTCCATCCTCATAAACTTATCATCTTGTTGCTAACTTCCCTGCAAGGACAGGTCTTGTCTTTCATTCAAGTTAGTCAATTCCACAGGTGGACAGACTCATGTAATTTGAAAGTCACCTTACAACTGATTAGGGGTTGACCCCAAGATATAAATCTATAAGAAATGCGTCTCCTGGTTGGGCATACTTTATGGGCATCTGACCATCGAGGTGACCTCCGCAAGATCCAGGCGGCCAGTGACCAGAACTGACAATGAGCGCTCGTCGGGGTAAGTCAAGTCTATTTTTGTCTACCGGACTGTAGTGTCTGTTTCACTGGCTGAAAGGGACTGGGTAAGGTCATTCCTTGTGTGTATTATGTACTTTGCTAAATGTCCATATATAATGTATGTTCACTTTGATTGTGATAAAGGATTCCTTTGAAGGGCCCGACTGACGATGACAGGCGTACCTATGTATGTTGTAGAAAAAGGGTCTGCAGGCCCTCTGTGAATTGTTGATGTAGTCAGAAAGTTTGTGATGTGTTGATATTTTTTGTTCATGTACCGCTGATAGAATCTGAAGTTTGCAGAACAAATTCTGGCCAAATTTACGTATGTTCCTTCGGGATTGATGCGGCCCCGTGTGACGAAAGGACAGAGGCAGGAAGGACACTGACGGGAATTTTACAGTTGAGCGTAATCTCCTTGATTCTGAAATTGTGTGAAGGTCTCTAATTTGTACTTACTGATAGTTAGCGGGGTAATCTGGAGCGGTATGTACGGAGGATATCTATAGCCCTTGACAAAATCGGTATTCCAGCAGATTCCACAATGGGTAATTGCGCAAAGTAAGACTGTAGCTGGACACTGCAGACCTAAAAAGGCGACTGACATAGTGCACACGCGAAAGGTAAGAGTGGGTAAAAGGAAGTTATGAGGTATTGAAGTTTTTGTGTATGTAGATGATCCCTGAGTGTGCAAAGGTAGAGAGACAGCACTGATGAAATGGTGGCTGGCTCAAGACAAAAAGTGGCACACCCAGGCAGAAGGTTGTTTTGATGTAATTAAGAGTTAATGACAAAGGAAGGGATGGGTTTTATTACTAGACTAGACCAGTGACTACTACGACGGACCAGACAGAGGGACAGGAATCCTAGAGAGTGCTCATTAAAAAAAAAAAAAAAAAATCGTTTGGAATGCAGACCAGCACCCTCTTAGACTCCACCCCCGTATCTGGGGGGTTAGAGAAGATGACACGCCCTACCATTTTTCAGTGGCGGCCATCTTAAGACAGTATATTCTTTTCAAGTCCCTGAAAGTTAATTGCCTATAACTCTACACTGTAGGCTGGTTCTAGGACAGCAGCTTCACCCTTGAGGCGTCCTGGCGGACGTTTGAAATATAAATAAATGCCGGCAGGTGAATATTTTCACTAATTTCAAACGTTTGCTATGGGTCTTGAGTGTGCAACGCTGTTTGTTTATTTTATTTTTTATTTTAAAACTTATTTGATTCTGACAATTGCAGAAAAATTACTAGAAAAAGTGTTGCAATGTCTCTGGTACCTGCTTTCTGGAGTTGGAAGAGTTAATCAGTGAGATTTGTGGGCAGCTGTGCCGCTGGGCTTTGTCTTATCTTGTCTTATGTGTGTCTGTGAGAAATGGCCTTGAAGCACACAGAAAGCATCTGTGTTGAGTGGGGGAGACAGAGCTGACAGCCTAAAAGACGTAGAGGAATTTGCTTGTGATAAGAATACAAAAAGACAGTATGATGTGACGTCCTCCTGTGTACCCCACGAGCAGACTAAGCAAGAACAAGCCCCTAACTGTATTACAGAGCCTATGACTGACTTTTGTTCCTTTTTGATTAAAAACCAACACATTTGTACCTGACTTCTGTTTGAGACTTGGAGTCTGGCCAGAATTTTATAGAGAGCACAGAACACTGAACTAGAGATGGTTGAGAGAATTCTATATGTCTAGATGAGATAAAGCGGAGACCGGTGTTAGCAGAAAGCCAGGAAGAACAGAGACTAGTTTCACAGACCGCGCCAAAAAGAGACTGAGAGAAAGCTGGGTTGCGCCGACAGCCAGACTCAAGTGGGCGTTACAGGGAGGAGACATTACTGAAGTGACTTCCCACACTCTAGGAAACGTAGACGGCCCCAACAGGGCGGGACAAGGGAGGTGGTAACGGACAAGGATGTCAGCGAGAACAGTCCCCCTCTTCTGAAAGCCCCCCCAAATAGAGTTAGTGCCTTTCATTGTAGAACTCTTTCCTGTTGGCAAATGTCCTCCTCTCTGTGCCCCTACATGAGGATTTCCAGGACCTATTTGCCTTTACCAGTGTAGTATTCCAGTATATCTGTTGTAGACTCCCACAAGGGGGGTAAAACTCCCCCAGCCAGTACTCCATACTACACGGGCCTATAGGGAGTAGACTGGCAGACTAGCCCCTTACTGGATGTTCTCCTCATCAGTATGCGGAGGACCTACTGTTTTTGTTTGCCAGGATGCATGTATTGACCTTATGTGTTTTCTGTTCCAGAAGGGTTGCAAAGTTTCCTGAGACAAACTCCGGTACTGCCAGGAGAAGGTGGTCTTCCAAGGCCACTGATTCTCAGCCACAGGCAAACACCAGAAAGAAGGCTGGCAGTCCAGAATGTGCCCCTGTCCTGAGGCCCTAAGCCTCTTCACATGTTTCTAGGACTGGCCAGTTCCTTCAGGCCTGGGATAAGGTCTGCCTCAAGCCTGATGTTGCCCCTTGATAATTGAATTGCCTCTTCTCCATTTGCCCTTAGTCAAGAGGCAATTGATGCATTCCATAGCCTTAAGCTGAGAAATCCTGTCTGCACCGGCCCTAGGCACATTCCACTGAATCAAACTTTTGTTTTATTTTGCATTGAGCATCTAGGTCACGCCACAGGTGTCTAGTCCAGGAACGTGGTGGCCTTACCAGTGGCCCACTATTAGGCCCGGTTAGACTCAGTCGTGAGGGGAGCCCCTCATGTGTCAGTAGCTGCAGCCAGCAATCTGCTCAGCAAGGCCAGGGATCCTAGATCACTCAGTTACAGTGCAAACCCCACATACCTTGCACAGTGTCCTCACCCAAGTACAAGCATCTGAGCAAAGGCCAGACAGCTCAGACTCCAGTGTGCACTCCTGATTCCCCAGGATACACTGATAAGGTGCACAGCTCTGAATCCTTCGTTCTATCGTCAGTCTTCCAGGATTCAGAGAGGGGGAAGAGAAGGGTGATTAACCCAGATGTTGAGTTTTTTTCTCATAGATGGCTCCAGGTCTGCAGAAGAAGACAGACGGTTCTACACTGGATATACAGTGGTCAGTGGCGCACATGAGGTAGTACAAGCAGAACCACTCCCTCCACACAGGTCAGCGCAGGAGGTGAAGTGACGGCACTCAGGGAAGTGCTACAGCTGGTGGAAGGTAAAAGGGCGAACATCTATACTCAAGTTATAGTTCTGAGGTCTAAACACGACTATGAACCCATATGGAGGGCTAGAGATTTCCTCACCTCTGCAGGGAACCCCTTTAAGCATGGCAAGCTGGGTAAAGAGCTCATGGATGCTCCCTTACTTACACAAGAGGTGAGGATAATAAAAGTAAAAGCACACACAATTTGGTAACTCCACAAGCCAAGGGCAAGTATGTGGCTGACGGGATGGCGAAAGCAGCTGCACAGATGGAGCCTGGAGACTGTCCTGAAGTCTCAGCGGTGAGTTCTGAGCTAAAAGTTTGATCCACAGGTGTTCCAGTCCCTGGTGGCCCGAGAGTCATCAGAAGTGAAGGAAGTGTGGAGGAGAGCTGGAGCCCAGATGCCAATGGGACCTGGATGCTGGGAGAGAGGGTGTGCCTGCCCAGAGCCCTGCACCCGACAGTAAGTCAAGTAGCCTGCGGACACATACACATCCAAAATGGCCATGCTAGTGCACATAAACCATCAGTGGTTTGCCCGGGCGTTACTACCCCTGTCACTAGACTACTGAAAGCCTTTATAGTATGTGCCCGCCACAACCCGGGTAAAGTGGTAAAGACCCCACAGAAGGTGACACCCAAGCCGCTGTATGCCTTCCAAAGACTGCAGATGGATTTTATCCAGCTACCAAAAAGTGGCACGTAGGAGTACGTGCCTGTGTGAATTGATCTCTTTCCAGGGTGGCCAGAAGCTTCTCCCATGACCAAGGCTACTGCCAGAGCTGCAGCCAAGAAGTTGGTGAGTGAGATTTTTCTGCAGGTTTGGACTTCCAGAGACCAAAGAGTCCGGTCGCAGAACCCACTTCACTGGACAGGTAAAGACCTAAAGCCTTGTCCCTCCTGGGTGTAGAAGAGGCCCTGCACACCCCTTCCCGAATTAGTTGTCGGTTTGAGAGACTAAACGGCACTCTTAAGTTAAAGATCCGGGAGGCCATGGAAGTAACAGGGAAACCATGGTGCAAATGCTTTCCTGCTGCCCAACATTCAGTTAGGACCACCCCCAACAGAAAGATGGGATTGTTCCCCTTCGAGGTATTTTTTGGCTGTGCAAACTAGGCCCCTACTAGGAAACCAAGTGGAATATGCCATACAGTTGAGCCAGGCCTTGGAAAAGGTCCGCAAAAGTGTTTCTGATTCCTTTTTCAGATCCAGACAGAGACCTCAGGATGCATAACCTGAAGCCTGGAGACTACGTGGTGGTAAAGAGACGCACCAGAGAGACAGTCTGGAGCCTCGCAACGACGGTCCTTTCCAAGTCCTGCTGACCAGTGCCACGTCTGTGAAGCTAGAGGGAAGTCAGCACGCTTCCACACTTACTGTTGCAAACTTACTTATTCTTCTTGCTAGCTGGTTTCTTCCGAGTGACTGTATGCTCAGGGACACCCCAACCATGACTATCACTGTAACTATAGGGCTGACCAGCATGCCCCCGGGGTAGGAGACTTTACCTACGGTTGGTGCAACAAGACAATGACCTTCTTTAACATTGACAGCACAGATAACCCTGTATTAGCAGTGTCTGATGTGTACTGGATTTGTGGGGATAGGAGAGTCAGGTCAGGCCTAGAGGCTGGGAAGGTGAGTGTACTGTGATAAGATTTGTACATTCCTTCCTCGTGATCCCCAGGGATAAGTTTGATCAGACACATAAAGTAAAGGTAGAGAATCCCAAAGGATTCTGAAGGTCTGAGAGAGAAGCACCTAGATGACAACGTTTATATAGATACAGTGGGAGCACCAAGGGGGGGTCCCAGATGAGTACAAGGCCCACAATCAGATATGGGCAGGTCTGGAGTCCATTATTCCCCAGAGAGCTATGAGTAAAGATGTTGGTTGGGTTAACTGGTGTTATTGTAATCAACAGAGATTTATGAATTATATCCGAGATGCTTCCCAGACCCGCACGGCTTTGGACATGATCCTTGCTGAGAAGGGAGGAGTCTGTAAGATGGTGGGAGGGGCTTGTCGCATATACATCCCAGATGACATCGCCCCCTATGGATCCATTACCCATGCTCGTGAAAAGATTGAAGGACTGTCCAGGGAACTCAAGAGAAACTCTGGGGTGGACACTTTGTCCTTCACTTTGTGGTTGGGGGATTGGAAGGGTTTCCTTTAAGTGGGGGTGATATTGGGGATTGTGATTTTGCTCTCGTCACTTATTGTGCGTTGTGTGGTCCCCCTCATCAAGTCCACCATGTCCCAGATGGCCGTCCAGGTGGTAAGAACCATGACAGGAGAAGTCCCGGTGTGGAGGATACCGTCTTGTTGAAGAACCAGCCTGTTAATAAACCCATAAACTATGGAAACACAATGATGTAATTTGAGTATGCAGGCCTGTAACCCCCGAGTGACTGGCCTCCAGGGGATCTGGTGAAGAGTTAACAAGTCCAGCAGGTAAGGGTTTAGCCTACCTGTGGGTACCTGGAGTTTGAGGAGGTCACTCTGGACAACAGTTACAGGCCAGCAAAGCTCAAAGGGGGGAATTGTTAAAGATATTACACTGGACTCAGATGCCATCTTACGTACTGTCGGACATTTTAAAGATTCAGTATTCATTTCATATAACTTTGTGTAGTGATAACTGAAGTTTGGGTGGGGGCTCATTTCTTAGAAAAACACACAAAGACTTAGTGCTCGCTAGCACCACCTAGTGGAAGGTATCCAGGTGGACATCTGGACATTTGGTTTATGTGAAGTTTCAGTATTTGCATGTAGCCAATAGTATTAGACTCCTTTGTGTGCTTACATCCAATAGTGTTACATTTCCTGGGTGAGAACACCCAATTATAGTTGCTGCTTTCCTAATTACACGCCTTATGTAAAGTACCTTATGATTTTCTATAAATGTCGGTACCTCAATAAATTTATCAGTCTTGTTGCTAACTTCCTGCAAGGACAGGTCTTGTCTTTTCACTCAAGTTAGTCAATTCCAGTGCTGGACACAGACTCATTTAATTTGAAAGTCACCTTACAATGATTAGGGGTTTGAGCCCCAGATATAAATCTATGAGAAATGGCGTCTCCTGGTTGGGCATACTTTTATGGGCATCTGACCATCGAGGTGACCTCCGCAAGAGTCCAGGCGGCCAGTGACCAGAACTGACAATGAGCGCTCGTCGGGGTAAGTCAAGTCTATTTTTGTCTGCCTTGACTGTAGTTCTGTTTCACTGGCTGAAAGGGACTGGGTAAGGTCATCTCCTTGTGTGATATTATGTACTTTGCCTTATATGTCCATATATAATAGTATGTTCACTACAATTGTGATAAAGGATCCCTTGTAAGGTGACGGACGAACAGAGACTGGACGTGACAATGTATGTTGTAGAAAAAGGTCTGCAGTGCCCTCTTGTGAATTGTTGATGTAGTTCAGAAAGTTTGTGATGGTGTTGAGATTTTTGTTCATGTAAGCGCGGATAGAATCTGGAAGTTTGCAGAGACAAATTCTGGCCAAATTTACGTATCGTTCCTTCGGGATTGATGCGGCCCCGTGATGCAGAAAGGACAGAGGCAGGAAGGACACTGACGGGAATTTTACAGTTGAGCGTAATCTCCTTGATTTCTGAAATATTGTGTGAAGGTCTCTAATTTGTTCTTACTGATAGTTAGCGGGGTAGTCTGGAGCTGTATGTACGGAGGATATCTATAGCCCTTGAACAAAATCAGGTATTCCACAGATTCCACAAAATGGGTAGTGAGCAAAGTAAGACTGTAGCTGGACACTGCAGACCTAAAAAGGCAACTGACATAGAGTCACACAGGAAAGGTAAAGAGTGGGTAAAAGGAAGTTATGAGGTATTGAAGTTTTTGTGTATGTTAGATGATCCCCTGAGTGTGCAAAGGTAGG
Organism: Engystomops pustulosus; assembly: GCA_019512145.1. Taxonomy (NCBI): domain Eukaryota; kingdom Metazoa; phylum Chordata; class Amphibia; order Anura; family Leptodactylidae; genus Engystomops; species Engystomops pustulosus. Next base: position 86,412,999 of record CM033642.1, on the reverse strand, counting down.
AGACAGCACTTGATGAAAATGGTGGCTGGCTCGAAGACAAAAAGTGGCACACCCAGGCAGAAGGTTGTTTTGATGTAAGTAGAGAGTTAATGACAAAGGAAAGTGGATGGGGTTGATTACTGGAGACTTAGACCAGTGACTACGGACGACATAAAACAAGGGACAGGAATCCCTAGAGAGGCCATTAAAAAAAAAATCTTTTGGATGCAGGACCAGCACCCTTTTAGACTCCACCCCCGTATCTGGGGGTTAGAGAAGATGACACGCCTTACCATTTTTCAGTGGCGGCCATCTTAAGACAGTATATTCTTTTCAAGTCCCTGAAAGTTAATTGCCTATAACTCTACACTGTAGGACTAGAAAAAGTGTTGCAATGTCTCTGGTACCTGCTTTCTGGAGTTGGAAGAGTTAATCAGTGAGATTTGTGGGCTGCTTTGCCGCTGGGCTTTGTCTTATCTTGTCTTATGTGTGTCTGTGAGAAGTGGCCTTGAAGCACACAGAAAGCATCTGTGTTGAGTGGGGGAAACAGAGCTGACAATCTAAAAGACTTAAAGGAATTTGCTTGTGATAAGAATACAAAAAGACAGTATGATGTGACGTCCTCCTTTGTACCCCACGAGCAGACTAAGCAAGAACAAGCCCCTAACTGTATTACAGAGCCTATGACTGACTTTTATTCCTTTTTGATTAAAAAACCAACACATTTGTACCTGACTTCTGTTTGAGACGTTGGAGTCTGGCCAGAACTTTATAGAGAGCACAGAACACTGAACTAGAGATGGTTGAGAGAATCCTATATGTCTAGATGAGATAAAGCGGAGACCGGTGTTAGCAGAAAGCCAGGAAGAACAGAGACTAGTTTCACAGACCGCGCCAAAAAGAGACTGAGAGAAAGCTGGGTTCCGCCGACAGCCAGACTCAAGTGGGCGTTACAGGGAGGAGACATTACTGAAGTGACTTCCCACACTCTAGGAAACGTAGACCGCCCCAACAGGGCGGGACAAGGGAGGTGGTAACGGACAAGGATGTCAGCGAGAACAGTCCCCCTCTTCTGAAAGCCCCCCCCAAATAGAGATAGTGCCTTTCATTGTAGAACTCTTCCCTGTTGGCAAATGTCCTCCTCTCTGTGCCCCTACATGAAGATTACCAGTACCTATTTGCCACAAGGGGGGCAAAACTCCCCCAGCCAGTACTCCATACTACACGGCCCTATAGGGAGTAGACTGGCAGACTAGCCCCTTACTGGATGTTCTCCTTTTCAGTATGCGGAGGACCCACTGTTTTTGTTTGCCAGGATGCATGTATTGACCTTATGTGTTTTCTGTTCCAGAAGGGTTGCAAAGTTTCCTGAGACAAACTCCAGTACTGCCAGGAGAAGGTGGTCTTCCTAGGCTACTGCTTCTCAGCCACAGGGAGATACCAGAAAGAAAGCTGGCAGTCCAGAATGTGCCCCTGCCCTGAGGCCCTAAGCCTCTTCACATGTTTCTAGGACTGGCCAGTTCCTTCAGGCCTGGGATAAGGTCTGCCTCAAGCCTGATGTTGCCCCTTGATAATTGAATTGCCTCTTCTCCATTTGCCCTTAGTCAGGAGGCAATTGATGCATTTCATAGCCTTAAGCTGAGAAATCCTGTCTGCCCCAGCCCTAGGCACATCCCACTGGATCAAGCTTTTGTTTTATTTTGCACTGAGTATCTAGGTCACGCCACAGGTGTCGAGTCCAGGAACGTGGTGGACTCCCCAGTGGCCCTCTATTAGGCCCGGTTAGACTCAGGGAGCCCCGCATGTGTCAGTAGCTGCAGCCACCAATCTGCTCAGCAAGGCCAGTGAGCTGATCCCAGATCCTAGATCACTCAGTTACAGTGCAAACCCCACATACCTTGCACGGTGTCCTCACCCAAGTACAGCCCAAGCATCTGAGCAAAGGCCAGACAGCTCAGACTCCAGTGTGCACTCCTGATCCCCCGTCACACTGATAAGGTGCACAGCTCTGAATCCTTCATTCTATCGCCAGTCTTCCAGGATTCAGAGAGGGGGGAGAGAAGGGTGATTAACCCAGATGTTGAGTGTTTTCTCAAAGATGGCTCCAGGTCTGTAGGAGAAGACAGACGGTTCTACACTGGATATGCAGTGGTCAGTGGCGCACATGAGGTAGTACAAGCAGAACCACTCCCTCCACACAGGTCAGTGCAGGAGGTGAATTGACGGCACTCAGGGAAGCGCTACAGCTGGTGGAAGGTAAAAGGGCAAACATCTATACTGAAGGTATAGTTCTGGGGTCTAAACACGACTATGAACCCATATGGAAGGCTAGAGATTTCCTCACCTCTGCAGGGAACCCCTTTAAGCATGGCACGCTGGTTAAAGAGCTTATGGATGCTCTCTTACTTCCACAAGAGGTGAGGATAGTAAAAGTAAAAGCACACACAATTTGGTAACTCCACAAGCCAAGGGCAAGGATGTGGCTGACGGGATGGCGAAGGCAGCTGCACAGATGGAGCCCAGAGACTGTCCTCAGCAGTGAGTTCTGAGCTAAAAGTTTGATCCACAGGTGTTCCAGTCCCTGGTGGCCCGAGAGTCATCGGAAGTGAAGGGAGTGTGGAGGAAAGCTGGAGCCCAGATGCCGATGGGACCTGGATGCTGGGAGAGAGGGTGTGCCTGCCCAGAGCCCTGCACCCGACAGTAAGTCAAGTAGTCCACGGACACACACACATATCCAAAATGGCCATGCTAGTGCTCATAAACCGCAAGTGGTTTGCCCCGGGCGTTACTACCCCTGTCACTAGAGTAGTGAAAGCCTATATAGTCTGTGCCCGCCACAACCCGGGTGAGATGGTAAAGACCCCACAGAAGGTGACACCTAAGCCGCTGTATCCCTTCCAGAGACTGCAGATGGATTTTATCCAGCTACCAAAAAGTGGTACGTAGGAATACGTGCCTGTGTGCATTGATCTCTTTCCAGGGTGGCCAGAAGCTTCTCCCATGACCAAGGCTACTGCCAGAGCTGCAGCCAAGAAGTTGGTGAGTGAGATTTTTCTGCAGGTTTGGACTTCCAGAGACCATAGAGCCCGGTCGCAGAACCCAACTTCACTGGACAGGTAAATACCTGAAACCTTGTCCCTCCTGGGTGTAGAACAGGCCCTGAACACCCCTTGCCCTTCCCATGTTAGTGGTGGGTTTGAGAGACTAAACAGCACTCTTAAGTTAGAGATCCGGGAGGCCATTGAAGTAACAGAGAAACCATGGCCCGAGTGCTTTCCTGCTGCCCACCATTCAGTTAGGACCACACCCACCAGAAAGATGGGATTGTCCCCCTTTGAAGTATTTTTTGGCTATGCACCCAGACTAGGCCCCTACTTCCCATAGACCCTAAAGCTGATGGCAGGAAACCAGGTGGAACATGCCATACAGTTGAGCCAGGCCTTGGAAAAGGTCGGCAAAAGTGTTTCTGATTACTTTTTTAGATCCAGTCAGAGACCTCAGGATGCATAACCTGAAGCCTGGAGACTACGTGGTGGTAAAGAGACGCACCAGAGAGAGAGTCTGGAGCCTCGCAACGACGGTCCTTTCCAAGTCCTGCTGACCAGTGCCACGTCTGTGAAGCTAGAGGGAAGTCAGCATGCTTCCACGCTTTCTATTGCAAACTTACTTATTCTTCTTGCTAGCTGGTCTCTTCTGACTGACTGTATTCTCAGGGACACCCCAACCATGACTATCACTGTATCTATAGGGGTGACCAGGATGCCCCCAGGGTAGGAGATTTTACTTACGGTTGGTGCAACAAGACAATGACCTTCTTTAACACTGACAGCACAGGTAACCCTGTATTAGCCGTGTCTGATGTGTACTGGATTTGTGGGGATAGGAGAGTCAGGTCAGGCCTAGAGGCTGGGAAGGTGAGTGTACGGTGATAAGATTTGTGCATTCCTTCCTCGTGATCCCCAGGGATAAGGTTGATCGGACACATAAAGTAAAGGTAGAGAATCCCAAAGGATTCTGGAGGTCGGAGAGAAGCACCTAGATGACAATGTTTATATAGATACAGTGGGAGCACCAAGGGGGGTCCCAGATGAGTACAAGGCCCACAATCAGATATGGGCAGGTCTAGAGTCCATTATTCCCCAGATAACTATGAGCAAAGATGTTGGTTGGGTAACTGTTTTATTGTAATCAACAGAGATTTATGAATTATATCCCAGATGCTTTCCAGAACCACACGGCTTTGGACATGATCCTTGCTGAGAAGGGAGGAGTCTGTAAGATGGTGGGAGTGGCTTGTCGCATATACATCCAGGATGACATCGCCCCCTATGGATCCATTACCCATGCACTTGAAGAGATTGAAGGACTGTCCAGGGAACTCAAGAGAAACTCTGGGGTGGACATTTTGTCCTTCACTTTGTAGTTGGGGGATTGGAAGGGGTTCCTTTAAGTGGGGGTGATATTGGGGATTGTGATTTTGCTCTCGTCACTTATTGCGTGTTGTGTGGTCCCCCTCATCAAGTCCACCATGTCCCAGATGGCCATCCAGGTGGTAAGAACCACGACAGGAGAAGTGCCCGGAGCGGAGGATACCATCTTGTTGAAGAACCAGCCTGTTAATAAACCCATAAACTATGGAAACACAATTATGTGATTTGAGCATGCAGGCCTGTAAACCCAGAGTGACTGGCCTCCGGGGGATCTGGTGAAGAGTTAACAAAGTCCAGCAGGTAAGGGCTTAGCCTACCTGTATGTACCTGGAGTTTGAGGAGGTCACTCTGGACAACAGTTACAGGCCATGCAAAGCTCAAAAGGGGGGAAATGTTAAAGATATTACACTGGACTCAGACGCCATCTTACATACTGTCGGACATTTTAAAGATTCAGTATCCATTTCACATAACTTTGTGTACTGAGAAGTGGCCTTGAAGCACACAGAAAGCATCTGTGTTGAGTGGGGGAGACAGAGCTGACAGCCTAAAAGACGTAGTTGAGTGGGGGAGACAGAGCTGACAGCCTAAAAGACGTAGAGGAATCTGCTTGTGATAAGAATACAAAAAGACAGTATGATGTGACGTCCTCCTGTGTACCCCACGAGCAGACTAAGCAAGAACAAGCCCCTAACTGTATTAGATACATTTGCCCCATAATATACAATTCTGTTCAAAGTAATGACTACACATGCCAACCTATTAGTATTAGCAATGCTTTGAACTTCAGGGATGTCAACAAATAGATGATTTTAATCGTTTTCAAATTAATTCAGATAAGATGTCAGTAAATTTCATCTTTAACAACTGGAATGGCCTGGAGGCTGAGTGCCTTCACGTACACTATGCCAGCTGTCCCTCGATGGAAGCTTTCCAAATAAATCTTCATCACTGATTTGAAAATTTTTGAGACATTTATCTAGCACTCTTTATTATTTCTCTATAAGATATGTCCTTAACATTTCCCATTTTTTTACAATATGTGAATAATACTCAACCTAAAGTATAAGAATAAAAATACAATGCAACTGCCTTTACTATCATTACAGAAGATTTTCCATAAACTGTTGGTACAAAAAGTATTTAGACCCTTTGAAATTTTTCACTCTCTGTTTAATTGCAACCAGTTGGGAAGATCAATTGCTACATAGATGGTTTGCCTAACCAGCGACAAGATGTGCATCACGCCTGGGATCCTACCCCAAAGCATAATTTCAGAAAAAAGGTTGTGCACTACTTCATGTAGAAAATGCAATTTGACTTTTATTGCATGCGACTGAACCATTTCACACAGTGTTCTCCATATCTTTCACACAGCTTTCAGTTTTTTTGACAAAGGCCCAGGCTGGGTTAAAACATCCACTGTAAGGCTACATTCACACTGCCATTGCCCACCCATACCGTACCGTAGCGGGCAAAGGCAGTGCACGGGGAGAGGAGGAGGAGGTGAGCGCAGCTCATCCCGGCCCTCTCCATAGGAAGTTATGGCGCACGGCGCCGTACTACGGACATAGATAGCACATGTGCTACCTACGGAGCGGTACGGTGCCGCATGTGTGCTGCACCGTACCGCTCCCGTAGGGCGCCGTGTGCCCATTGCCGTCTATGGGGGACGTATATTGGCCGTATATACGTCGGCCTTATATACGTCCCCCATACGTCAGTGTGAATGTAGCCTAACACTGTCGATTGCTAAAAATTGCTAAAAATCTAATTGCATTTTCTACAACAAGTAGTGCACAGCATTTTTTCTGAAATTGGCAAGATCAAAAAAGTTTTTTAGCTCATTAATGTACACTCTGTACCCTATATTGACAGAAAAAACTGAAATGTAGGTATGGTTGCTATTTTTGCTAAACAAAAAAAGTCGAATATCACATGGTCAAAAATATTCAGACGTTTGCTAAGTGTTGAGTAGAAGCATCTTTTGAGTTTGTACAGCCATGTGTCTTCTTGGGAATTAAGTTTTTCGCACCAGGATTTGGGGATCCTCAGCCATTCTTCCTTGCAGATGCTTTCCAGTTCCCTCAGGTGGGATGGTAAATGTTGGTGGAAGACATTTTCAAGTCTCTCCAGAGATGCTCAATTGGGTTTAGCTCAGTGCTTGCTGGGCCAGTCAAGAATTTTTTGAAAGAGTTGTTCTGGAGCCACTGCTTTATTATTTTAACAGTGGGCTTAGGGTCATTGTATTGTTGGCAGGTGAACCTTCGACCCAGTCTAAGGTCCCGAGCACACTGGAAGAGTCAATTGAGCATGTCTGTGGAAATGCAGAGAAGAAGACACCACTGAGAACAGCTTGTCCTTTCCTCCAGGAAACCTGACACACATGAGCCACTATCTGCTCCATTGCCTGCACAACAACACCCAAGTTGTACAGATATTCAGCAGTGCCAAACACTAAGTGGTCATTCTGCTGGATCCATGCAACATGCATAGTGTAGCATCCATTGTTCCAACAGTAGAGCTTGAGACTAAAATGCACACTTTGGTGCAGGCACTACTGGTCGAGTTCCCATCGCATTTTGTGAGCTCAGTGGCAGCACAAAGAGGAGGAGGAGGAAGTCACCAATGCAGAAGGAAGACCATGGCCACTACATGGAACAACATGTTGACAAACTCCACCACCATCAGATGGGGCACATAGTATCAACAGAGGCAGAATGTGACTCACATGATGGAGGATTATCTGTTCACACACCTCCTGGTACTGAAGTATGGGTCCTCCTTGTTAAATTTCTTGGTGGGAAAATTAGACACATAGCGAGAGCCATGCCTTGCCAGGTGGTTTACTGCGGCTGATGGAGTGCTGTTAGAGTGCTTGCTTACCATCACCGTTGGTGTCATCATCCTTTATTGGTCCCACAGTGGGGAAATTCAGCAGCAGAGAGTACAGTATAAACAATGACAGAACAATAATATTAGAGATAAATTAACAAAAAGAAAAAAAGAAGACAAAAAAGAAAGGCAAGCAATCATCAGCAGATAGTCAGTGGATAAGACCTGCAGGGACTGGTAAATTGGGGGACACAGCTTACTTCCATCAGGGCCTTGTTGGTTGAATAGCCTTATCGCAACAGAGAGGACTTGGGTGTGAAAATCCAGGCTCCCATTGACTTCTATGGAGTTCGCATTTGGGTCAAAGTTTGGCCTCAGTTTGGGTTCCAAACTGAATTATGTCTCAAAATTCAACCCATCAAACTTGAATTTTAACCAACCTCTTTACTTAGGTTATACGGATAGTTGTAAGAGCAGAAAAAAAAGTATATATATACGTATTGTGGATGCAGTGTATATCTTTCCTGGTTTCCTCAGCCAGGGAAGAGAAATCCAGAAGGAATACATGATGCTTTAGTAGAACATACTCTGCTAAGGTTATTTCTTGAAAATTACATGGGCTGGATTTCTTGTACTGGAGGGCAGGCTAGTAGCAGGAGTCTTCCAGTCCAGGTGAGGCTTTCTGAGATCATCAATGGGGAATAAATACATTGCACAGCATGTCAGTCTGGGGGAATAGACAGCATGAGACCTGTGAGAGCACACCTGGAGATATGGCAAGGTATTAGGGCTGCACTAGAAAAGTGAGGTATCCTGATGTATTGTTAGAGCCGGACAGGCATAGGACATTGTTTTGCCGCTGGATGTTTGCAAATAAAAGCGTTTAAACCTACAGTCTGAGAAAGCTTTGCCATTGCCGCCCCCACCATTTGAGCTGAACTCCTACAATATATATATACAAGTAGCTTGTCACCTGCTATAGCCATTTATTATACATACAATTTTGGCTTTCTTGTAATTATCAGGCCAGCAGGCAATGTACAGTACTATAGCATAATGTACTTCAACCTTTAACTGTTACTACGCATAGAGCCAAGGAGTCACGTTGTGATGAATAAGTAACTGATTATATTTTAATACGATCTTTTCTTTACTTTCTGCCATTTAGCTCTATTTATGTGAAAGGCCAAGTATTTTGCTTTTAACATAAATCCCATGAATGGTAAGCTGTGTACAAAATGCTAAATAATTCTTGACAGCTTAAAACAGAAAAAATTAGAATATAATTGGTGCCTTATAGCTGCCGATTTAGATTAAAGTGGTTTGAATATAAACTTTATATAACGTTATTTTTATACATTTAAAAATGTAATAAATAAAATTTAATGTAACATGTTTTTTTCTCTACCTAGATAGATGTCCATAAATTACTTGCTGTCTTCTGTGTATTTCGTCACAATACTGTTTCCTTTTACCAAAACTACTTCTCTTAGAATGTTAGAAGTGTATGTCACTACTATAAAGAACACAACCATGTCCAAAACACAATGCAGATAAAAATCATATTTTAGAATGGGATTTGAATGATAAAAGAGTAATAGAAGCAAATAATTCCTTTTCCTTTTTGACTCCCTGTTTCTTGCCATCTTTACCAAGTTTGTTTTACCATTTTTTGGTTGTAGGGTCTATCCTTTTTTTTCGGTAAGTTACTTAATTCCCACTACTGTATTTTCTTTTCCTGCCATTCACCAATAGTAATGAGTAAGAGTTACTGAGTGAGTTTTTATTTTTATATAACAGAAATTATCAGTAATATTATAGTCTAGGCATGCAAATGTCCATGCAAACACCACCATCAGTGGCATAACTAAAGAGGGAGTCTTGGTCCTGGTTGAGACCGGCAGTGATGAGCGAACCCGAACTGCAAAATTTGGCGGGTTCAGCATCAGTACAACACATTGGAATAAATGTGGGGCAAGTTAATTGACTGCTGAACAGCCAATCAACCAACTTGCAGTCCAATAGCTACAGGCATGTCCTCTGTGGGCATGGCTGTTATTGGCCAAACAGAACATGTAATTCTGCGGTTTAAGAGCAGGGTCACATTTCTAGATGATATTATGTACAGGAGACAAAGCTAGGGAGAGGTTGCTGTTGCTGATAGATAGACAGGGACTTCTCAAGTACCAACAATTGCCCTTGTATGTAGGAAGGGAGAGGAGCCTGCTGTGTTTAGGGACGAGTGGAAATGTGAAATAATTGGACTTTTTAGGGCACTGTGAGCTACTGGTAGGCTGCTATAGTGCAGGACCAAACCTAGTAGTATCAGCATTTACAGCATCCGCTTAAATGTACAAACTCAGAACTGTTTGCAGTTTCATCAAAATCTTAAAGCTACTGTTGCATTATGCCGTGATCACCATTAAACCCAGAGAGAGGAAGGGTTTGTGGTTTTCCCATTGCTTCATTAATCCTCATTGTAAAAATCTGGGTCTCAACATCCAGAGCAATTTTAACTGCTGTGACATTAACATATTTTTTTTTTACATTTATGTCTTTTTTTATGTTATGTTATTATTTAAATTTCTTTCCACAGCCCATTTTGCTATAATTTTTCAGCTCTCTAGCCCCTACCGTCCCAATTTTACATCTTTTAGTGCTTGACCCAAACACAAACCCCATTGAAGTCAAGGGGGACCTGAATTTAAAGTCCATTCCAAAGTTTGGGTCCCAAACCAGTTGCACTACACTTTCGCCTCCTTTCACCTATCACAATTATTTTACAGAAATCTTCAACCTTACTGTAACGTCCGTGCCAAAACGTCGCACTATCTGCAGCTGGCAGAATAGATGACATTTATTTGTGTGTGAACTGTGGCTTAATGTTTCTGTTTGTATTATCTGAGCCACACCCTGCTCCTTGCATTTCAGTCCTGCCCAGCAAGGGTTACTAGCCTGATGGACAGTTCCCCAGGCCTTATACCTCCCTATTCCCATCATACCTTGCTGGTTATTTTGAGTCTTGTCTTACTTGTGTATCTAGTTCAGTTTTACCTGTCTCCGTTTGTCTGCCTATATCTGTACCTGACCGGTATATAATCTGCTTGATCTTGACCTGACCTGTGTATAATCTGCCTGAAGACCTGTATATATCTGTTGTTTTGTCCCTGTCTCAGTCCTGTGTTTGTATTCTGTGCACTAGTGTGAATCTGGGATCTGACTGCTGGACTGACTTCATACAGCAAATGTAACTGAGTGCCTCCATACCATGCTGGCTATTCCAGGACTTCTTTACAGAGTGTTTTACAGTTTTCCAATACTCACACCTTTTTTTCTTGAACGCAGCTTTTGTTTCTGACACTTTTCCTCCACTTCTGGTTTCCTGGCACCTATTTTTGGCTCAATTTTTGTTGCACATTTAGACCAACAAGAAAGCAAATCTGGTGCCAGTGTCACTATAAATGCCATTCTAAAATATCCTTTTAGTTGTAGATTGATTTAAAAATATGATTCAAAATATAATTACTTCATTCCAAGCCTTGTCTAGAGTTTAACAAATGTAAAGCGTTTCATATTCTGGCATTTTACATTTTTTACTCTTCAGGATATTGATATAGAAAACAATCAAACCATAAGCTATACAGACAGTCCCCTACTTAAGAACACTCGACTTACAGACGACTCCTAGTTACAAACAGACCACTGGTAATTGGTAATTCACTGAACTTTAACCCCAGGCTACAATAAAGAGCTATAACAGTTATTACAGGTGTCTGTAATTAATTTTTAGTGTTAATCCTGGTTCTTATGACAATCCAACATTTTTTAAATCAAATTGTCACAGAGTCACACAAAAATTGGTCTGGAGCTACAATTATAAAATATACAGTTCTGACTTACATACAAATTCAACCTTAGAACAAACCTACAGAACATATCTTGTACGTATGTATTGAAATTCTGGATTTGTAAGATCTGTCAGTGGTTGCAGCAATTCCATGTGCTTTCACCTTTAAGTTGGCAAAAAATAAAAGTAGGGCTTGGTCAAACCATGTAAAGAAATGGAGTGTATAAGGACTGAGAATAGTTTGAACATGGAAGAATCTGCATCCAGAGCAGGTTCTAAAGAATTATTGTATGAACTAAAACTTGTTTCATAGCTAACCCTTTTCTGTCAGCTGTACACGTTCCAGTTCTTATAGTATTACATGTAGAATCAACAGAAATGAAAAGAAATTTACTGCAGAAAGGAAATCAATATCATTTCTAAGGGCCATGGGAATGCAAATGCTGTTGCTGAAACTTGAGGGATTACTAGAAATTGTTAAAGAAAGAATCATATTTATAGATAGATTGTTGCTTATGGAATTAAGTGAAAAGCTTTGGAAGAAAATCTACTGTGTGTGATGTATTCACATTTAACTACTTGCTGACCATTGATAAAGTACATCACATTTTCCAGTTTCTGTACCATTATGTACTTTTTTGTCATGATGATCTAAGGAGGGCTATACGTGTCCCAGCAAGATCAGTGTTTGCAATGTCTTGTGAAAACATTCCAGGGCTCTAATAGGTGTTCTATATTTAGTCTATGTGCATACCACTTTTAAGGTAGGCAGGGAAAATAAGGAACGTCAAGCTGGAGAAATGCAGTAGTTATACAAAACATGGCACAGATGTATTATAAATAAATCAGGATAGTCATTTTAGCTTCCATATGTATCCATGCATTTCAGACTACAAGGCACTTCTTATTATAAGATATACCCCAAATTTAGTCATCAAAAAACAAATTTGACACCACTTAAAAATTCCCTGGTGGTCATACACACACACAATCACAGCACTCTTAAATACACATACCTATGCTAAATCCATTCACTTGCACATGCAAATATTTGCTACACCCATCCTCTCTTACAAACAGGTCTATTTAATTTATCCATTCTCATAAATAGTTCTGCTATACTCATCCATTCACATGATCTCTGATCTCTTTTCCTCCCATCCCAACCGGCAGTATCAAAGGGTTTAAGGACCTTACATTGATAAAGCATGTGGTCATATTCTTCTGACATCCTCTAAGGTCCTGCAGTCGGAACTGGCAAGGAGAATGAAAAAGCAGTGTAGAAGCACTTCTTTCAGGGAGGTTGGGTGAAATGCTTTGTCAGTGGTTAAGAAGGTCTAGCAGTGCTGCATCCTCTTCCTTAATCTAGAAATTAGACAGTTGTCCAAATTCCAGGAAAACCTGGTAAATCTCAGGAAGTGTTGATAATACGTAAATGATCTGCAAAGGCTGCGGTTTTGTGTATAACATTTCCAATCTTAACTCGATCAACGGGTTCTGACGAATTCTTTGGAGAAGCGTCTCTGCCAGGTGCTATTGGAAATGTGAAATTGTTCTGATAAGGTGCAGTGGGTGCAGAATAGAGGGAGAAGACTGCCTGAATAAAGCCCTGTGGTATACCAAATTGAGATAAAGTTTAGGACATGTATAGCCAGCTGACTATCGAAAGCGTTCTCTCCGCATCGGAGCAAAGAAGGACTAATGGTTTTCTGTTATGGATAACCCATTCCATGAGCCTGAGTACCCTGCATGTGTTATAATTCTGTCTTCCTTTTAAAAACAAGTTTGTTCTGAGGAGACAAGTTTGGGAAGTAGTTTGCTCAACCTCGGTACCAAAGCTTTCCCCCACCACTTGAAAGTAAGATTGGTCTATAACTACTGCAAAGTGAAGGGTTTTTCAGCTCCTTTGGGATAATGGAAGCATGAGCTTCTAGAGCCCGTTTCGCCATAATTCTCCTTAGAGGAGCCAATTATTGAGCTCAGTAAAATAGGGCGGTGATTTTCAACCAGTGTGACGTGGCACACTAGTGTGCTGCGACACATGGTTGGGTGTGCCGCGGGGAAAGTTCCCCAAACTATGGTGCCCCCTGTGTTTTGTTTCCCAGCAATGCGCAGAGATGCGCAGTCACAGCTTCTTACAATGTAGGAGACGTGTACAATAACACATGGACAAGCTTTGAACCTCGTGCGACAAAATGACATCACTGAGGCAGGCGCATCATCCTGAGAGGGAAGAGACTCTCGCATTTGCCCACCGCCAAGGTAATGCCCACCAATAATGCTGACTATATGAGCTTTTTTCAAAATAAGTAATTGATACAAAAATTTGTGTTCGATTGTTTGAAAATTAAATCTGCCTGAAATAAGAACACTTAAAATCTAACTTTTATTGTCATATTAAAATATCGAAGGCCACTCTTCAGTAACTGAATGTTTATTCAGGCTATCCAGTGTGTGTCTCAGATCAAGGGTTATTTAGTCCGTAACTACACACTGAAATAAAGTGCTTTTGAATAGTGTTATCTAATCCACCATGTGCGGCAACCAGCGTTATTTCTGTAAAGATAGCTTCTAAAATAACGCTCCTCAAATTATAGCACTCTGCCGAGTATTAATCATTGGATGCTGATTATCCCTTGGCTGGTCAGCATTCCTAATCTGCCTAACACATTCTACGCCTGACGCATTTCTACAATCCCATTGTGTGGGTATTGTGTCATCAGAGGCATGTAAATATATGAAAGGATGTAAGTACAAGAGCGACTGCACATCACATTGTTCTCTCATGTGCAGCCGCCTGCAAGTGCTCGGCACTATCAAAGCGCGCGAGCGCACACTGAGAATATAAAGGGAACCACCCGCCCCGAGGGCGGTCCTCGATAGCCGCCTAACCAATCCGGATGAAGGGGGCGTTCCCAGTGAAGAGGGCTCACACCTCAGAAGACCAATCACGCTGCTTCCAGGTACAAAGCATGGCATATACAGGACCTCCCACTGAGTCCAAATATGCCGAGGGGAGAATCCAATGTGTCAGGAACAATGTCCTCTGCCATACCAAAACCACAATCGTGCAGTTGGGGCTCGAACATAAAATATTTTAGTCCCGACATCCTCCTATCGTAATTCATATACATAACGGGGGATCGTATTGCGGCGTTACCATAGTGCCAAAACAACAGAGCAATAAGTAGAAAGAATATCTGCCCAGGCAGGGTCTCTAAGGACAAGAGAAGAACAAAACAAGTAAATTCGGGGTACTGTACATACCCACAACAGGACAAATAGGGCACCTCCGATATAAATATCGAGCCCTATATATTGCAAAGGGATACATAAAGCCACAACCGAATATTAGACAGTTCAGATGTCACTGTATGTACCCGAGGAAGGTGTTAGATGTTATGTAATTCAGAGAAAGCAAGCAAAGCTGATCATATCATTCAAGCCATGCAGCTTCTCTGTAAATAGTGTACAAATCCATCTCGCCTCACGTTGGAGTAGGGTGCGATCCCAATCACCTCCACGTATTGGGGGTACAACCAGTTCCACACTTTGGAAGCCAATGCTTAGGGGATCCGCCCCATGTGTTTCCCACACATGCCGCGCAATGGTGGTGTCCTTTTCATTCATGATGTCCCTAATATGTTCTCGAATGCGTACACGGAACTCCCTGTGTGTCTTACCTACATATTGGACCCCACACACGCATGTCACCAGGTAGATCACTCCGCTGCTCCTACAGTTAATAAACTGTCTGATCTTGAATGAACGATGAGTCACCGAGCTCGTCACTGATCTACCCACTATAATAGACCTGCATGCCTTACATGAGCCGCATTTATGCGTCCCCGGAGGAGGTTTTGGGAGCCATGTTTCCTGTGTGACTGGTGTCAGATGGCTATGTACCAATTTGTCCCTAAAATTCTGACCCCGCCTGTATGTGACCTGCGGGTATTGTCCAATTTGGTCCCCAACATCTGGGTCCAATTTCAGAATCCTCCAATGAGTCGCTATGATACCTCTCACTTGCCTGTAATGGGAATCATATGTCCCTATGATCCGTGTTTCAATCACCTCATTACTTCTCGTTTTTGGAGAGAGGAGAGTGTCCCTATTGCTCTCAATAGCATGATGATGTGCTTCCCTAAGGACCTCATCCGGATACCCTCTTTCCTGGAATCTCGATCTTAAATCGGATGCCGCAGAAAGATATTGGGCCATGTCAGAGCAGTTCCTCCTGACACGAAGGTACTGACCCTTTGGGATCCCTTTCCTTAGAGGTCTCGGGTGCCAGCTATTCCACTCAAGCAAGGAGTTGGTAGCAGTAGTTTTTCTATAAATATTTGTAGTAAGTCTACCAGATAGCGTTTTTCTGATCGATAAATCCAGAAAGGAAATTGTCTCCTGATGAATTTCAAACGTGAAAAAGAGACCAATTTGATTAAGATTCAAGATAGCCACAAATTCCGTGAAAAGTTCTTGGGGTCCTTTCCACAAAATCAGGACGTCATCTATAAATCTTACCCATAATAAAATATGGGATGTATACAGTTCCAAATCTTCATTAAAAACATGCTCCTTCTCCCACCAGCCCAGGAAGAGATTTGCGTACGTGGGGGCACAGGGGCTCCCCATCGCCACTCCCCTGAGCTGGTGGTAGAATCGGCCATCGAATGTGAAAAAATTATGCTCAAGCACAAATTTCAGCAGTTGGAGAACAAATTCATTATGGTCATTGAATTGGGTACCCCGAGATCTCAAAAAGGTCCCCACGGCCCGATATCCAAACTCATGTGGTATAGAGTTATATAGAGCTTCCACATCAAGGCTAGCTAGATGTGTGTCTGAGTCCAC
Organism: Engystomops pustulosus; assembly: GCA_019512145.1. Classification (NCBI taxonomy): domain Eukaryota; kingdom Metazoa; phylum Chordata; class Amphibia; order Anura; family Leptodactylidae; genus Engystomops; species Engystomops pustulosus. The sequence continues at coordinate 86,397,054 of CM033642.1, read as the reverse complement.
ATGTAGTCCCTCAATGTGTTTTAGGACTTCCATGGTGTCTCTGACATAAGATGGTAACGCTAATACAAAGGGCCTTAAAATCTGATCAACATATAGGCTCACATTTTGGGTCACACTGTCTATACCAGAAACTATGGGATGACCCTTAAGGGGATTGCATCCCTTATGAATTTTAGGGAGCCCATAGAAGGTGGCTATTTTGGGGTGGGTAGGCTTCAAAAATTCCATTTCCACCTCACTGATCAGATTTAGGGAGCGACCTTGCTCCAAGATAACGATCAGAGCATCCCTAAAGACCATTGTAGGGTTGCTATCTAACGTCCTGTAGCACTCCCTGTCCCTAAGGATACTCTTGCACATATTTATGTACTGTTCACGATCCATAATGACCACATTCCCCCCTTTGTCCGAGGGCTTGATGACGATAGTATCATCGCTCATCAAGTCTCGGATGGCATTCTGTTCATCTTTGTTGATGTTTGGATGTGCCCCTCTTCCTCCCTTCTCAAGGTCTCTGAGCTCTTCAGTGACTAGATTGAGGAGGACATCCAGTGGTGAATCATTGCTAACTGGGGGAAATTTTGTCGAAGCTTTCCTGAGATTGGTGAAAGGGCCCTCACCCAGGGTCCGCTCATTCTCATTCACCAGAGCTCTCATAGTATCTAAACATTCAAGGTCACTTTCTTCAAGACCCAGCTCCTGACACTGTCTCCTATTATGCTGAACAAAAAACTTTTTCCACTTAAGCTTTCTGATGAAGAGTTGCAAGTCCTTAACCCAGTTGAACATGTCAAATCTGGGTGTGGGTACGAACGATAAACCAAAACCCAAAACCTTATTCTCCATATTTGTGAGTATTCTTTTAGAAAGATTGATAACCTGCATTTTATTACTCATCTGAGATGGATTATTTCCATCTTTTCCCAGTTGATTAGTTATTGCTTTGAAGGTTTTCGTCTGACCATATAGTCCGAGATTGGTGGGTCTCTGGCTAAAAAACCCCCCCTCCCCGTTTTTCTGGGATTATATCCCCTTCCTCTCTGTCCCCCCCTGTGGGACGCAGACTCAGAGCCACCTCTGGGTTGATGATACTGCTGTCTCCCACTAGGTGGTACAGTTCTTCTCTGAAATTCACTATCGGAGTTCTCACAATCCGAGGAGGAAGGTTCAAGCTCAGATTCCGCTTCCACACTAGCCGAGTTATTAAAGTTGAAGATATTCCCCTCTCTAAAGTCTTGGGTGTCTCGGCAAAACTGAAAGTGTTTTCGCTCCTTGATCTGAGCCGTGAATCTTTCAATTGTACGTTGTAGGATTGTTTCCTTCCTTTCGAAATCACTATTCCCTGCAAATTTCTTTACAGTCTCAATATTCTCTTTTAGTTTTGTAGAAGTGGTCTCTAATCTTATCTTTTCCTCCTCCAGTAACAAATTCATTAATCTGAAAGAGGATTCGATGGATTCTTTTTCCCACTTCTTGATTAGATCTGCTGATCTAATCCTTGCTGCTGGGAGCAAATTGATCCTGAGACCTCTAGGGACGATTTTATTTTTTAAGTAAGTCTCAAGGGATTGCACTTCCCACCAACCCCTAATATGGTCCTTGTATATGTTAGTCAAAGCTTTAAAGGAGGATGTAATGCTAAGATTTTGGGATGATATAGTCAACTCTTTTCCGGAAAAAACCTCCTTGGCATCATCTAACCACCTCTCTGTGTTCAATTCATTGGTAAGAAAGCTTGCCATCCCCTTTATTCTCAAAAAGGTCAAATATTCAAAATAAGTAATTGATACAAAAATTTGTGTTCAATTGTTTGAAAATTAAATCTGCCTGAAATAAGAACACTTAAAATCTAACTTTTATTGTCATATTAAAATTTCGAAGGCCACTCTTCAGTAAACTGAATGTTTATTCAGGCTATCCAGTGTGTGTCTCAGATCAAGGGTTATTTAGTCCGTAACTACACACTGAAATAAAGTGCTTTTGAATAGTGTTATCTAATCCACCATGTGCGGCAACCAGCGTTATTTCTGTAAAGATAGCTTCTATACAACACAAACCAGAACAACATTGGCCAGAACCAGGCACATGTTGTCAACAGCAGCACAACGGCTTAGGGGATCCCTCTCCCAGTTTTTCCCACCACATGCCAACGACAATGGAGTGGTGTCGAATGTTTCAATCAATGATGGACAGACTAGAGGGGGGCGCACGTCTGGGTGAATCGACGGAGGGGAGCAATTGGGGGCTTGGGTACACATGCGAGCTGGTGTGCTACATGTAGCTCTACATATGGAACCCACATAAACAAAAAAAGCAAAAAAACACACGCAAGTCACTTAACCTCGGTAGATACCCGTCTCCACTAATCCGGTCATGCTCTACTACATTAATAACTGTCTCCATCTTGATGAACGATGAGATCACCCTAGGACGATCACTGATCTACCCTCTAATCGACCCTTCATGCTTACAGAGAGAGATCGCATCATTTGTATGCATCCCCGAAGAGGAGTTTCTTGTAGGGGAAGTGAGCCAGTGTTTTTTTCCTGTGTAGTGGACTGAGAAAGAAGGTGTTGCACCGGTACAGGTATGGCTAATGTACCGAATTTGTCCCGGCAAAATTCTTGAACCGGGGCCTATGTAGCTGATGTGACCTTTGCTGGTATTGTCCAATTTGGTCCAGCCCACATCTGGGGGGTCCAATTTCATAGAATCCTCCAATGTAGTGATCGCTAATGAATATCTCTCACGCCTGTAATGGGAATCATATGTCCCTATGATCCGGTTTCAATCACCTCATTACTTTCTCTGTTATTGCTCTCAATAGCATATGATGTGCTTCCCTAGACCTCATCCGATACCCTTTCCGGAATCTTGATCTTAATCGGATGTCCCAGAAAGATATTGGCCATGTCAGAGCAGTTTCCTCCTGACACGAAGGTACTGACCCTTTGGATCCCTTTCCTTACATGGTCTCGGTGGCCAGCTGATTCCACTCAAGCAAGGAGTTGGTAGCAGTAATTTTTTTCTATAATATTTGTAGTAAGTCTCTCCAGATAGCGTTTTTCTGATCGATAAATCCAGAAAGAAATTGTCTCCTGATTATTTCAAACTGTGAAAAAGCAACTGAAATTGTGATTAAGATCAAGATGTCCACAAATTCCTGGAAGTTCTTGGGGGTTCCTTTCCCACAAATCAGGACGTCCATCTATAAATCTTACCCATAATAAAATATGGATGGTATACAGTTCCAAATCTCATTAAAAACATGCTCCTTCTCCCACCAGCCCAGAAGAGAGTTGCGACGATGGGGTCAGGGCGCTCCACGCCACGGCCCTGACGGTGGTGGTAGAATCGGCCATCGAATGTGAAAATTACTCCAATTCACAAATTTCACAGTTGGAGAACAAATTCATTATGGTCATTGAATTGGGTACCCCGAGATCTCAAAAAGGTCCCCACGGCCCAGATATCACAAACTCATGTGGTATAGAGTTATATAGACTAGTCCACATCAAGGCTCGCAGAATGTGTGTCTGAGTCCCACATGTAGTCCCTCAATGTGTTTTAGAACTTCCATGGTGTCTCGTGACATAAGATGGTGAAACGCTAATACAAAGGGCCTTAAAATCTGATCAACATATGGCTCACATTTTTGGGTCACACTTCTCTAACCAAGACTATTGGTATGACCCTTAAGGGATTGCATCACTTATGAATTTATAGGGAGCCCATAGAAGGTGGCTATTTTGGGGTGGGTTAGCTTCAAAATATTCCATTTCCACCTCACTATCGAGTGATTTAGGGAGCGACCTTGCTCCAAGATACGATCCTCAGAGCAATCATAAGACCATTGTAGGGTTTGCTATCTAACGTCCTGGTAGCACTCCCTTCCCTGTCGGCCTACGTATCTCTTTTGCACATATTTATGTCTAGTCACTTATTCAGCCTATGACCACATTCCCCCCTTTGTCCTAGGCTTGATAGATAGTATCACATCTCATTTCACGTCTCGGGATGGCATTCTGTTCATCTTTGTTTGATGTTTGATTGTGCCCCTCTTCCCTCCCTTCTCAAGGTCTCTGAGCTCTTCAGTGACTAGTATTGAGGAGACATCCAGTGGTGAATTATTGCTAACTGGGGGAAATTTTGTGTCGCAAGCTTTCCTGAGATTGTTTGAATGAAGGGGCCCTCACCCAGGGTCCCTCATTCTCATTCACTCAGAGCTCTCATAGTATTACTAACACATAATCAATCAATTCAAGTCACTTTCTCAAGACCCAGCTCCTGAACACTGTGTCTCCTATTATGCTGACAAAAAACTTTTTCCACTTAAGCTTTCTGATGAAGAGTTGCAAGTCCTTAACCCAGTTGAACAGTTCAAAATCTGGGTGTGGGTAGCAACGGATAAACCAAACCCAAACTCTTATTCTCCATATTTGTGAGTATTTTCTTTGAAAGAAGTTGATAACCATGCATTTTACTACTCATCTGAGATGATTATTTCCATTTTTTCCCAGTTGATTAGTTAATGCTTTGAAGGTTTTCGTCTATGACCATATAGTCCGAGATTGGTGGGTCTCTCTGGCTAAAAAACCCCCCCTCCCCGTTTTTTCTGGGATTATATCCCTTCCTCTCTGTCCCCCCCTGTGGGACCAGACTCGAGCCACCTCTGGGTTATGATACTGCTGTCTCCCACTAGGTGGTACAGTTTCTCCTCTGAAATTCACTATCGGAGTTTCTCAATCCGAGGAGGAAGTTCAAGCTCAGATTCCGCTTCCACACTAGCCGAGTTATTAAAGTTGAAGATATTCCCCTCTCTAAAGTCTTGGGTGTCTCGGCAAAACTGAAAGTGTTTTCGCTCCTTGATCTGAGCCGTGAATCTTTCAATTGTACGTTGTAGGATTGTTTCTTTCCTTTCGAAATCACTATTCCCTGCAAATTTCTTACAATCTCATATTCTCTTTTAGTTTTGTAGAAGTGGTCTCTAATCTTATCTTTTCCTCCTCCAGTAACAAATTCATTATTATCTGAAAGAGGATTCGATGGTCTTTTCCCACTTCTTGATTAGATCTGCTGTCTAATCCTTGCTGCTGGGAGCAATATGTATCCTGAGACCTCGTAGGGACGATTTTATTTTAAGTATTAGAAGTCTCAAGGGATTGCACTTCCCACCACCACACCCCTATATATGGTCCTTAGTATATTTAGTCAAAGCTTAGGAGGATATGTATGCTAATATTTTGGGATTATATAAGTCACTCTTTTCCCGGAAAAACCCTGCCTTGGCATCATCTACCCACCTCTCTGTGTTCAATTCATTGGTAAGAAAGCTTGCCATCCCTTTATTCTCAAAAGGAAGTAAATATCACAAATAGTAATTGATGTACAAAATTTGTGAATCATTTTTGAAAATTAAATCTGCCTGAATAGAACACTTAAAATCTAACTTTTATTGTCAATTAAAATTTCGAAGGCCACTCTTCAGTAAACTGAATGTTTATTCAGGCTATCCAGTGTGTGTCTCAGATCAAGGGTTATTTAGTCCGTAACTACACACTGAAATAAAGTGCTTTTGAATAGTGTTATCTAACCACATGTGCGGCACACCAGCGTTATTTCTGTAAAGATAGCCTTCTAAAATATAACGCTCCTCTTTGGTGCCTGATGCACACAGTGGACCAAGGTGCTATATAAAGTGAAAGTAATGCAAAGGAAATAAAGTGCCACATTGCCACTCCCTTTTCAAATCATAGGCACTCTGCCGAGTATTAATCATTGGATGCTGTTATGCATGGTTAGCTGTCATGCTCCTAATCTACCTAACACAGTTCTAAGGCCTGACGCGTTTCTTTCTACAATCCCATTGTGTGGGTATTTGTGTCATCAAGGCATGAAAATTGAAGGATGTAAGTACAGGAGGCACTGCACACACATTGTTCATCTCATGTCAGACCGCCTGCAATGGCACGGCACTATCAAGCCGCAGCGCGAGCCACACTAGAGTATAAGGGAACCACCCGCCCCGAGGGGGTCCTCGATAGCCAGCCGCCATCGCCTAACCAATCCGGATGAAGGGGGCGTTCCCAGTGAAGAGGGCTCGCACCTCAGAAGACCAATCACGCTGCTTCCAGGTACAAAGCACAGCATATACAGGACCTCCCACTGAGTCCAAATATGCCGAGGGGAGAATCCAATGTGTCACGAACAATGTCCTCTACCATAACAAAACCACAATCGTGCAGTTGGGGATCGAACATAAAATATTTTAGTCCCGACATCCTCCTATCGTAATTCATATACATAACGGGGGATCGTATTGCGGCGTTACCATAGTGCCAAATCAACAGAGCAATAAGTAGAAAGAATATCTGCCCAGGCAGGGTCTCTAAGGACAAGAGAAGAACAAAACAAGTAAATTCGGGGTACTGTACGTACCCACAACAGGACAAATAGGGCACCTCCGATATAAATATCGAGCCCTATATATTGCAAAGGGATACATAAAGCCACAACCACAACCGTCCCTAGAGGTCTCAGGATCAATTTGCTCCCGGCAGCAAGGATTAGATCAGCAGATCTAATCAAGAAGTGGGAAAAAGAATCCATCGAATCCTCTTTCAGATTTATGAATTTGTTACTGGAGGAGGAAAAGATAAGATTAGAGACCACTTCGCTCAGAGACCTTGAGAAGGGAGGAAGAGGGGCACATCCAAACATCAGTAAAGATGAACAGAATGCTATCCGAGACTTGATGAGCGATGACACTATCGTCATCAAGCCCTCGGACAAAGGGGGGAATGTGGTCATTATGGATATTGAACAGTACATAAACATGTGCAAGAGTATCCTTAGGGATAGGGAGTGCTACAGGACGTTGGATAGCAACCCTACAATGGCCTTTAGGGATGCTCTGATTGTCATCTTGGAGCAAGGCCGTTCCTTAAATCTGATCAGTGAGGTGGAGATGGAATTTTTGAAGCCCACCCACCCCAAAATTGCCACTTTTTATGGGCTCCCTAAAATTCATAAGGGATGCAATCCCCTTAAGGGTCATCCCATAGTTTCTGGTATAGACAGTGTGACCCAAAATGTGAGCCTGTATGTTGATCAGATTTTAAGGCCCTTCGTATTAGCGTTACCATCCTATGTCAGAGACACTATGGATGTCCTAAAACGCATTTAGGGACTGCATGTGGACTTAGACACACATCTAGCTAGCCTTGATGCGGAAGATCTATATAACTCTATACCACATGAGTTTGGATATCGGACCGTGGGGACCTTTTTGAGATCTCGGGGTACCCAATTCAATGACCATAATGAATTTGTTCTTCAACTGCTTAAATTTGTGCTGGAGCATAATTTTTTCACATTCGATGGCCGATTCTACCACCAGCTCAGGGGAGTGGTGATGGGGAGCCCGTGTGCCCCCACGTACGCGAATCTCTTCCTGGGCTGGTGGGAGAAGGAGCATGATTTAATGAAAATTTGGAAGTGTATACATCCCATATTTTATTATGGGTAAGATTTATAGATGACGTCCTGATTTTGTGGAAAGGACCCCAAGAACTTTTCAAGGATTTTGTGGCTATCTTGAACTGTAATCAAATTGGTCTCTTTTTCACGTTTGAAATTCAGCAGGAGACAATTTCCTTTTTGGACTTATCGATCAGAAAAACGTCATCTGGTAGACTTACTACAAATATTTATAGAAAAACTACTGCTACCAACTCCTTGCTTGAGTGGAACAGCTGGCATCCGAGGCCTCTAAGGAAGGGGATCCCAAAGGGTCAGTACCTTCGTGTCAGGAGGAACTGCTCTGACATGGCCCAATATCTATCTGCGGCATCCGACTTAAGATCGAGATTTCAGGAAAGAGGGTATCCGGATGAGGTCCTTAAGGAAGCACATCATAATGCTATTGAGAGCAATAGGGACACTCTCCTCTCTCCGAAAACGAGAAGTAATGAGGTGACTGAAACACGGATCATAGGGACATATGATTCCCATTACAGGCAAGTGAGAGATATCCTAGCAACTCATTGGAGGATTCTGAAACTGGACCAGATGTGGGGGACCAAACTGGGGAATACCCGCAGGTCACATACAGGCGATGTCAGAATATTAGGGACAAATTGGTACATAGCCATCTGACACCAGTTACACAGGAAACATGGCTCCCAAAACCCCCTCCAGGGACGCATAAATGCGGCTCCTGTAAGGCATGCAGGTCTATTACAGTGGGTAGATCAGTGACGAGCTCGGTGACTCATCGTTCATTTAAGATCAGACAGTTTATTAACTGTAGGAGCAGCAGAGTGATCTACCTGTTGACATGCGTGTGTGGGGTCCAATATGTAGGGAAGACACACAGGGAGTTCCGTGTACGCATTCGAGAACACATTAGGGACATCATGAATGAAAAGGACACCACCATTGCGCGGCATGTGTGGGAAACGCATGGGGGGATCCCCTAAGCGTAGGCTTCCAGGGTGTGGAACTGGTTGTACCCCCAATACGTGGAGGTGATTGGGATCGCACCCTACTCCAACGTGAGGCTAGATGGATTTGTACGCTACTTACAGAGAAGCCGCATGGCTTGAATGATATGGTCAGCTTTGCTTGCTTTCTCTGATTTACGTAACATTAAACCCCCTTTTTGGGTACATACATTGACATCTGAATCGTTTAATATTCAATTTTGGCTTTGTGCATCCCTTTGCAATATATGGGGCTAGATATTTATATCTGAGGTGTCCTATCTGTCCTGCTGCGGGTATGTATAGTACCCCGAATTTACCTGTTCTGTTCTTCTCTTATCCTTGGAGACCCTGCTTTTGGCAGATATTCTTTCTACTTGCTCTGTCGTTTAGGCATAATGGTAACGCCGCAATACGATCCCCCGTTATGTATATGAATTATGATAGGAGGATGTCGGGACTAACATATTTTATGTCCGAGCCCCAACTACACGACTGTGGTTTTGGTATGGTAGAGGACATTGTTCCTGATTCGTTGGATTCTCCACTCGGCATATTTGGACTCAGTGGGAGGTCCTGTATATGCCGTGCTTCGTACCTGGAAGCAGCGCGATTAGTCTTCTGAGGTACGAGCCCTCTTCTCTGGGAACGCCCCCTTGATCCAGATTGGTTAGGCGGCTGTCGAGGACCGCCCTCTGGGCAGGTGGTTCCCTTTATATTCTCAGTGTGCGCTCGCGCGCGCCTGATAGTGCCGAGAACTTTCAGGCGGCTGCACATGAGAGAACAATGTGATGTGCAGTCGCTCTTGTACTTACATCCTTTCATATGTTTACATGCCTCTGATGACACGATACCCACACAATGGGATTGTAGAAACGCGTCAGGCGTAGAGTGTGTTAGGCAGATTAGGAATGCTGACCAACCAAGGCATAATTAGCATCCAATGAATAATTAATACTCGGCAGAGTGCTATGATCTGAAACGGGAGTGGAATGTAGCACTTTATCTTCAGCACTACTTTCACTTTATATTAGCACCTTGGTCCACTGTGTGCATAGGCACCAAAGAGGAGCTTTATTCTAGAAGCTATTTTTACAGAGATAACGCTGGTTGCCGCACATGGTGGATTAGATAACACTATTCAAAAGCACTTTATTTCAGTGTGTAGTTACGGACTAAATAACCCTTGATCTGAGATACACACTGGATAGCCTGAATAAACATTCAGTTTACTGAAGAGTTGCCTTCGAATTTTAATATGGTAATAAAAGTTAGATTTTAAGTGTTCCTATTTCAGGCAGATTTAATTTTCAAACAATCGAACACAAATTTTTGTATCAATTACTTATTTTGAATGGTCACGGCAACGCAGGCGAACAACCAAATACCCGGGCTTTTTCAAATACCTTATATACTCGAGTATAAGCCTAGTTTTTCAACACAAAATTTGGGCTCAAAAACCCTAACTCGGCTTATACTCGAGTCAACTAAAAAAATAAAGTCAAAACTCACCTTTCTGACATCACATGTAGGTCCTCTTCTGTCTGAGACAGTCGGAGACAGAAGAGGACCTATGGGGGACGTCGGAAAGATGAGTACAGTGTTATTTTTTTTCCTACTACAGGGGCTGGGCAGGCTGTATGCTACAGGGGCTGGGCAGGCTGTATGCTACAGGGGCTGGGCAGGCTGTATGCTACAGGGGCTGGGCAGGCTGTATGCTACAGGGGTTGGGCAGGCTGTATGCTACAGTGGCTGGCAGACTATATACTGGGAGGCCGTAATCAATGCATTTCCCACCCGATAATCAGCATCCAATGATTAATACTCGGCAGAGTGCTATGATTTGAAAAGGGAGTGGAATGTGGCACTTTATCTTTAGCACTACTTTCACTTTATATTAGCACATTGGTCCACTGTGTGCATAGGCACCAAAGAGGAGCGTTATTTTAGAAGCTTTCTTTACAGAAATAACGCTGGTTGCCGCACATGGTAGATTAGATAACACTATTCAAAAGCACTTTATTTCAGTGTGTAGTTACGGACTAAATAACCCTTGATATGAGACACACACTGGATAGCCTGAATAAACATTCAGTTTACTGAAGAGTGGCCTTCGAAATTTTAATATGACAATACAAGCTATATGAGCTTTTGCCTGATTATATGAACTGTTGGCAGAATACTCAGCATATGAGCTGGTACTTTTAGTACTCCAGCAGTATACTGCATATAACAATGAGAAATGTAAAATGAGAAATACTATAGTCATGAGGCTGGAGTACTACAAGTACCAGCTCATATGCTGAGTATATAAGCTGGCACTTGTACTCTGGCCTCATGGCCATAGTACTTCTCATTGTACCCCTTTATTTTACAGTATATGAGCCACATAATAATCAGCACCATATACTAAAAACAGGAAGAAACTGAGAACTGTTGAGGAAGAGCTTCGTGTGTGTCTTTCCACCATTCCTGCCAGGATATCCCTTTTGTGTTTATCGAAACAGGCCCAGGTTTAGAATCTATATTATTAACTATATGTATAATATGACGGTTTTAGTGTCATTTTGTGCTATTTTGGTTGGTGGTGTGCCCAAGTATTTTCTAAGTATAAAAAGTGTGCCGCGGCGCAAAAAAGGTTGAAAATCACTGAAATAGGGTACTTAAAATGTTTTGCATTTTTTGTAATAGTAAATAGGAAGGCTGTTTTGCCTACTTGCCTGCTGTCTTGAAGGAATAGAAGACAGGACAGTTTTAATCTCCTCAAGCGAAAATGGTTTAGTCAATGTGGCTCTGTCCTCTTTTGTGAGTTTGGGTAAGGACAGAGAATCGAAGAATTCTCTGATATGTCAGGGGGTGTGAGAGGCATAAGGGGGAATAATATAGAGATCGGAGTAGAACTTTGTGAATGCTTCTTAAATTTTACTATTGTTCTCATGGTGGGTCAGTAATCAAGCAAATGAAGAATTTCTCCTTCTCTTTCTTGACTAATGCAAACTGTTCCCAGTGGTGTAACTAGGAGAGACAGGGCCCCCTAGCAGGCTACTGCAAGGTGCCCCCTTCCCACTTATTAGTACATATTAGTATACTCACACATGCAAGTTACAATCATATATAAATACACTCATGTGCACACACAGCATATGCACACACATACAGTGCCATATGCAACATACATACAGTGTATACAGACACCATATACACATCACAGATACTGTATATATACATCACAGTATATGTTATATACATGTTATTCTGGAAAATGTGCAGTACAATATGGCTATGGCTGCTACCACTGTAGTTATAACCCTGTCTGTTCCCTGTGTCCCCATATGCATAGTATTTGCTTCTCGAGATCAGAGACAGCTTGGCAAAGCAAACATTAAGCTAATTTTTTGCTTTGATTCTGACGTCAGTGAGTTCCAACAGTGTCACTTTGGCTCTAGTGTTCTTGTGCTAATGCTCTCCCCAACAGATATCTGAGTTCAGAAGATGCGTATGTCTCTTATGCAGGTATGCTGCAAGAGAGATAAATTCTCCTCTCACTACTACCCTTTTGTGCTTCTCACAAAAAGGGACATACATACCCTCCGATGCGTTAAGCACATCTATGCTCACATTAAAATCTCCCCCAAGCAAACATAAACTCTTCCTCCTCCCTCCTCTTACACTGCAAAAGCTTTCAATGTCCCAGTAAACCACAGAATCTGTGTCGTATAGGGTGAACAAATATTGGCTATAGAAATTAATTGTGGTCCTATGGTGCCTTTCAAGAATAGGTAATGACCATTAGGGTCTGACATCTCTGTCAGAGGTTTGAACAGGACATGTTCCCTAAAAGCAATTGGACACTCTAGATGCTGAGGAGTAAGTACAGTGAAACCACTGGTTGTAGTCTCTCATGCTAGGGAGTTTAGAGGATTTAAAATGTGTCTCCTGTAACAGGAGGATATCGGGTTTGTCTTTTTTATGGAGTCTGATTGGTATCTTTTACATGGCTCACTGAGATTCACAAGTGACGTCGCAGACTGTGTGATATAATAAGCAGGTCAGTCATCTACAATATATTCAAGAGGACAAGCCTGGTAAATTCTCTTAGCCTAAGGTCCTAAGTACTGGGCCCTTTTCCAAAGGAGCCCCTAACGCAAAAATATCAAGGATGGCTATATGGATGGATATAGCAATGGGTCAGAGTGGGGACAAGGACAAAACAACATCATAAAAAACAAATAAAACAAGAACTGATTTCCAACCATAAACTCTCATGTTAGCAATATTGAGGACAAAAGTTTCTCTGCTAGTCTGAGTGTACCTCTTACTCCTCTTGCCACTATGGGCAAGGTCCCCTAATAGGGAGAGTGTACTATCACTTTAGCACCATAGCAGAGGCTCCTTCATCTAATCGGGGAGAGGAGGGCGGGAAAGATCAGCACAGGTGGATGTGACTGTTAATCTCAATACATGGGATGTACCTCCCAACCTCACATACATTAAATAAGCACTTAGAGTGCAATCTGATAACTAATGGTGAAATTATTTGGGGTAACTCTGAGTACCCTATCAAAACATTCTGCAACTCTTCACAGGAGCAGAGCCATAATAGGGTAATACCCTGAATACAAATGTAAAACCTGGACATAAATGGATGCCCAGGTCTCTACTGGACTTGCAATCACTGAAAAGGATAATTCTAAGCTGTGTTGTCACCGGTCTCGATGTGCACCTTACTGTCAGCTATTCGCTCCATTTCAATCTGCAGGCTTCCTCTTGGAAGGTTTAGTAGTGCCTCTAACCTTGCTCTAAGCTTCCAGATCAACAGCTCGGTCACCTCCGTGTCCACCGGGACCAGTATCCAGGATGGAATGTCCATTGGGAGGCAAACTGATTCAATCCCAGGTGGTCACAAGATCTTCCCGGGCTTTAATGATGATCTTTTTATTTCCCACATTAATGGCAATGCCAAATGGATATAGCCACTGGAATCGAAGATGTCTTTCTTTCTGGCCATCTAGCAATGGTTTTAAAACCCTCCGTTTCGCACAGGCATAAGGTGCAAACACATTAATGACACCTGAAGTTCAGGATGTATGAAGAGGGCTCACATGCTCACATGTTATATTGCAGTATATGGTAGGAGCTATTAGACCTTCTTGGGTTAAGGTACCTCAGAAGGTCTAAGAATACAGTAATGAAATTTTTAAAACCTTATGTAAAAAATGATATTAAACATAAAAATTTAAAGCACTCCAATTTCATTATTACTTATATAAAACTAAATTAACAAACAAAAACATAAATTTGCTAGATATCTCCACATCCCAAAAACTATCAAAAGATTATAACGATTTTTCTGGGTGGCGAAACCTGCAACAGAAAATAGCGTTCAAATGTCCAAATCACCACTTTTTGAAAAAAGTTACTGGCATCAAAATGTAGTGAAATGTACAAAATATTTTTTGATAGATTTTTATTTTTGAAAATCTAATAAAACATAAAAAAAAACTTCAACCATTTGTGATAAAACATTTAGATTATTCCTGTTTTTCAGTATATACCTTATATACTCGAGTATAAGCCTAGTTTTTCAGCACAAAAAAATGTGCTGAAAACCCAAACTCGGCTTATACTCGAGTAAAAAATATATAGGTTTTACCAGGTTTTTGTGGTAAAATTAGGGGCCTCGGCTTATACTTGGGTCGGCTTATACTCGAGTATATACGGTACTATGAACTATTAAATGCCATAAAAAAGAATACAATTTGTTGAGCATAACAGCAGCTCTTGTATAGCTCTGTATTCACAAATAAAAATGTCACTGGCAAAGGACATCAACGATAAGTATATTTACAAATCCAGGCACTGCTGCCTTCTTTGATTTTGTATTCTTTGAACTTTGTGTGGGAGAGAATCAAGTATAGCACAGTAGCACCCTATCTTCTGTTCTAATTTTTTTGGATTAAGCTTTATTAAAAAAAATAAAATAATCAAATATCTAGTTTAAAATGCCTTGCACCACATTCCTCCATGGTTGTAGACAGTTGTTAGACACTTTCACAAATGGAGTGACTAAAGGGGTGTGGCTGGGAAAATACATGTCTGCTGATGTTCTGCTAAAGGCATAAAATAGAAAGTGCATTACTAGACTAACAGATTTGTTATCTATGGGCCACATTTATAAAACTTGCTGTACCAGTTTTCAGGCATAGTTTGGACATAACAAGTGGTGCAACCTGCTTGTGTTTATTCCAGTTTTGGCTACACTGTGTCTGTCGCCACACAAAACTTAGCACCTAAAAGGGAATTCCAGTGCCGTTTCAAAAGTCTGACATAATTGTGATACTCACCCAATAAGGCCACAAAAAAAAACTTTTGCACTTAGTTTAAGTGTAAATGACACGTGCAGGGTGCTCCAGCTTATTAAAGACTGTGCATCAGTCGTCAATTATCTGGCGTGCTCTGCACATTAGTTAGGCACTACGTGCAGTTTTCCTCACTATTATGAAATGTTCCCCAATGTATATCGTGCATGAATTTCTAAGCAGAAAATTCACATTGTGATATAGTAGCAGCATAGCGGATGAGGACTTCTACACATCCCCATTCAAAAAAAAAAAAAAAACGCAGCAGAAACAGATTTTTGCAAAATGTATATTTACATTTCTGCAGTTACTGCTGTGTAGTTTCTGCAGTCGTCCTACAAAATGGATGAAGACTCATCCTTGGCAATGTCCCCTGGTAATTCTTTTGTTTTAGGGTTGCACTAGGCCTTTTTACTGCCTCAGGCAAGATGTCATGTGATGACCCCCCTGCCCACCATAAACCACATGAACTATACTAGAATCCTCTTCTGCCTATTTAGTGAGGTCAACATATTTGTAAAAATGTCTTAAGATTTAACAGCGCAAAAGTTACACTAGCAGCCTTATACTTTGATACTTTAAATATGGTATACATTTACACATCCAGAAAAATATGCCAGATTTTCTTGTGTTTTGATCCCCCAATTTAAAAGATTCATGTCCATTTTATAAGGCCATATTCCTTTTACCATCCTAGTAGTAAGTTTCCAAAATCCATGACAAATATGCAACATTTTAGTTCTATTTTCTAAATTAGTATTTTTTTGTTGCTAATTCTGGCAGATTCTTTATTTAACAAATGCATAAATCTGTGATATGTGTATTATTGTAGAACAAAAATAATGATGTATCATTAAAGAAAAGCTTTACACATCATTCCTGAGAGAATGTTGGATAACCGGCAAATCATCAGTCATAATTGTAGATTCATGTGACAGTGGAACAAGTGTTAACAACTATTAGAGGGAAGAAAACTTTTTGGACATAATGCTAAATAATTTCTGATGCAGTATGCCTTTGCTAAACCATCAACTAGTGATTCACGTTTCATTTCAACATCATTACAAACGAGTATTAAGACGCATGCTAATTTTCCCTCTATTGATCCTTTTCTTCAATTACAAACCTAATTTTCATCTCAAAAGAATTGAATTCTGGAATAAAAACTCCTTCTTTTAAGAGTTTTGATAAAGTGCTCCAAATATTATCCGCTTTGCAGGTTTGTTGATGGGATAGAAATAGATCTACGGTATAATTAAAAGTGCACTCATCAATGCGCTTCATTTTTTATATGGCAGTCATCCAATATTATATATTTGTTTGATGCTTGTGTTATCCAAATAACACAAACATGCATAAACATGCATTGAAGTCCTAAATATTTATAGATTGTGTAGCTTTACATATGTTTCTAATTATATAGTTTCCATCTAATATAAACAGCTGAGTGTATATGTGTGTATGTATGTCTACTAAAGGATTCTGCAGTTTCCTGTGACTCTGGAACATCATAGACATGGTTTTGAGTTGAAATGTTCTCCCTGTGTTTTCCAAAATACAAATATTAATCACCATATACAGGGACAATTGCCTGCTGGATGCTGTGCCAGTAAGCAACCAATCACAGCTCAGCTTCTATTCTGCCACAGGTCATTAACATGGGCTCTGAGCTCTGATTGGTTACTACAGGCAATGAGTATAAGACAGCTTATTTGTGAGGGAATATGGATAGAGATAGAGAGGGAGATTTATCATTAGGCAAGCTCTTTGCAATAGTCCTATGTTTGTCTTTGGAGCTCCGCTGCTTTTTAGATTTATAAAAATAGTGTTAGCCCTTTAATAAAATAATTGTAACAGCACATATGCCAGGAGTGGATTGACTTTGCGACTTTTCTGGAATTGTTTAAACAAAAACCCCAAATCATAAATCTGGCTTTGCACAGCGTTGCACTAGCAGTGGTTCTATGTTTAAGCCACTATTTCTAAGTGACAAGAAAGGGCACTTGCCACTTTTTTTTACACCAAAATGATAAATCTCCGCCATTGAGAAAGTGAGACAGACAGTGAGACGGAGACAGAGAAACACACAGAGAGATAGATAAAGATAGATATAAATGATTTTTTAACCGATTCTATTTTGTTATAACTAAGAGCATTCATTAACTATCCCTGGCAATTCCGGGTACTACAGCTAGTATATAATATAATTGATTCATTGAGCCAAATAGGATGAACTTACCTTGTTTCTTCCATGTTCTCCAGATATTGCAACTCTTATTGAATTCCTTATTTTATGATCTGAAAATACAGTAATGGAAATATTTTATCAAGCCCATCAATCTGAAGAAAACAATTAAGCAGGGTCTTATGCACTTCTGTCCTTTAGGCAGTAAATGTGCCTTCTTTTAAACGCTAGAGGAGAATAACTGTGTAATATAGTGTCTAATAAAATTGCACATTTTCCGGGAAATCTGATAAAGTGAAACTAATGTATCTATATCCAGACAAACAAATCAACTAATTTTCATTCACTTTTAAGATAATTTGTTTAGTATTGGGGAACAATCTATTCAAACATTATCAAAATGTAAACTTTTTTTAGTGCATGCCATCAACAAACCTACAAAGATAAGACACCATTCAGGTTTCCTCTGCCTTGTGCCTACAAGGTTTATGATAGGCTTTTAAGAAAAATGTTTTTACAGCAGGGATGAAGGCGAAACCTGAAACATAAATGCACAGCAACTTGGGACACCACAGAATTGTTCAAAACTTCAAAGCAAATCTGTTGAGCAAGACAGATCTACTAACTAGGCAAACAACACCCCAAAAAATGGACATGCTCACAAAACTCTCAACAATTTTTGTGAACACATTCATAAATTACCCCCCAAATATGTACACGAAAATGGCACCATATAATAACACAACTTGTTCCCCCAAAAAAACAAGCCTTAGTATATGAACAATTTTTCAGAAAGAAATAGTTATCCGGTAAGAGTTGCAAACACAATCTAACCAAGGGAAAAACAAACACACAGTTGTATTGTTTATATCTTTTATCGAGCACATTGATTAAACATCTATAGTGTACAGAAAAAAGTAAGTGAACCCTTGAGTTCGATAACCTGTTGTTTACCCTTCAGAAAGAATAACTTCTGCCAAATGTTTATTGTAGCTAAAAATAAGATTAATGCAATGCTTTTCCATTTTTTGCCACATAATGCAGCTATAACCTGCTGTCTTAACACCCTCTGCCTTAAAGGGGTATTCTTGTCTGGGTATTCACATTCTGTTTCATTAATCTACCATACATAAACATTTCTTCAATAAGAAGATATTTAAAAAAAATTATCTGTGCAAAGATAATTTCTCATAAATGTAGTGATATGGTCCCTTAGAAACAAAACTGTGTCCTTGGATACGGCCACCTCTGCTGGAAGGATTGCACAAAGAAACAAAAGGTTTTTGTATATGAAATGTCTGAGAGATACTGCATGACCCACAGCAGTCCTGTGGTAATGATTGCTGAATCCATATAGTCAGGGAGGACTCAAAAGCGGATGTCTGGCCACCACTGCCAAAATTTGAGGTGGTCATATCCGAGGAAGCTATCTCGTTTCACTACATTTATGAGAAATTATCTTTACACAAGAACACTTTTTCTAATCACATCCAATTGTAGAAATGTTTACATATGGCAAATGAATTAAATTAAATGTAAATGCCCAGATGGTAATATCCCATCAACTTACATGTGACGTACAGATACGTTAACTTACATGTCATTAAGTTGTCAAAGGATAGATCTATGATAAAATTAGAAGCTGTACAGGAATTTATATTGTTTGGGATTCAGTGAGTGCAGCATCTGAGTAGATCTGAATACATGCAAAATATGCTTCCAGTCACACTGATACAGATATGTGATTATATATAATTGTTATTGAAATTCTTGATCTAATAGTGACCTTCTTCAGACACAGTTAGCTTAATGGCACACAGAGGAGATGTTAGACATGCTTATAACAGAGCAAGTAGTGTTCTTAATGACCTGGAGCACAGGGATAGATCTTCTGAGCACAGCTTGCTAAGGATATATAGAGGAAAGGGCTGCAGAATGAGTAAAGCTGAAAGTAAAGTATGGAGAGGTCAACCCCTTAATACATATAAGGCTCTTCTGGACCATGAAGGAGGGATTGAATGAACATTTAAAGAACAAATGGCCACTAAAAGGGGTTTAAGAATGTGTACTTAACCAGTGGCCTTGCGGAAGTCCATTAGAGCAAATGTGAATTATGTCCAGATTCATTTGGATACATTAAATGTATTTCTTCATTTTTTACTATGAGGACTTATGATTTCTCTGCATGCCCCTGTAGATGTCATTCCAGATTCATTGTTAAGTGGTTTCATCTTATTTATATTCACATACACTAAGAAATCTTTCTAGGAAATAATTGTGCTTTAATTAAGATTCTTGTCTCATTTTCAGAATGGACATTATTAGACCAATTTTACACCACATTGCTATTACAGCAAGTCTTATGAAGCACGAACAACACATAGAAAAATATCATGATCGATTTATGTGTTAACAGCTTGGGCTCTTTCAATTTTAAAAACTGATCATGCAATGGATTTTTCACATGATTGATACATTATTTTTAGCACAGTAATTACCCCATCGGCATTTCATGCAGCATGGAATAGAAAAAGAGATCTCACTGTCATCAAATAATTACTAGTCAGTATGTACAGAGACTGTCACTACATTATAGATGTCCTTTCTCGATAAAAAATAATGGGTGATTTTGATTCAGGCTTTTCTGTGTTTAAAAATTGCTTTTAATTTTTTTAAATTA
The DNA here is from genome assembly GCA_019512145.1 of Engystomops pustulosus. NCBI lineage: Eukaryota > Metazoa > Chordata > Amphibia > Anura > Leptodactylidae > Engystomops > Engystomops pustulosus. The sequence goes on along the minus strand of CM033642.1, from coordinate 86,377,347 downwards.
CACATTGGAGGTCATTTATCTTTGTTGCTTTTTTCTTTCCGATTTGGTGCATTTGCGTTTTTGTGCATTTTTGTTTGCACCTATGCCTTTAGCTTTAAAAGTTTAAAAGCACAGTGTAATATGCAGTCTCAGTCTAGTCACCTGGACTATGTTCTAATACACAGTGGTATTAGTTGTGATTGGGACAAAGGTGTGTATGGTATGAGTGTATTGTATGTGGGTCAATCTTATGATCCTAATATGTAAATGGTTTTGTGATCACACTGATCGTTTCTGTGACTACACATAGCTAAATGACAATATCACCTTTGTCTCTAAATAGTGGTTATCATGGCACTCACAAAACGGCCAAGTGATGTAGAGACCAGGTGATTATCGCCCATCCAGGGGCTGCTGTAGCAATAGGGTCACTGAAGTTCTACAGCTTGGACTAGCTATATATCCACTGTAGGTAGTTAGTGGCGCTTAACTGGTGAAACACATGAGATCACAGCTGCAGACTGGCATTACGTGCCGTCACACCTAAACTCTAGCCCTATGCTGGAGGTATTCGACTGTCTCAAACGTTTGTATTGAATATAGCTCACTTCATACTTTACAGTCCCTATATACGATATATCACACTGACAGATAAATGTACATAACACTGCTAGTTAAAAGTTCACAACATTAACCCCCTGACATGTTTCGCCAGTATGACTGGCTTCAGCAGAGGTCTGGGCTAATACTAGTCGTGGCGTGGAGCCGCCCAATATATAAAGATATAGCTACTCCTAGAAATTATACAGTTAACCAATAAGAAAGATGATCGAGAGTTGTCCCACAAACGTTGTAAGATAATAGGTTCAGAGGTATGATTGGCAAGTGGACTTAGCCATACAAAACTTGTGGTGGTCGAGACCGCTCATCACTGTTGTGCATCATAGGTCCATGGCGGAGCCAGGTCCGCCAATGAAGTGGGCGAACCCCGTTCCATCACAGACGCCTTTTTCAGTCAGACCTCAAAGGTTGTGGGTGTCAGCTTTGCCAATCTAACAAGTTATTGGTAGAGGTTGGTTTATGATAAATGTCGTTTTTTAGATATCCTTGTGGATATATACAGATGGTCAAGTTCAAGAATTGATCTGGGTCTCATGAATTTCATCCTGTTATTGTTGTTATTAAGTTTTTCAAAGAAATTACATCATCAATGTACCTATTATGGAAATAATTTCTAGTGAGTACGAAACATAAATGTATTAATACAAATTTGTTTTGGTCTCTGAACTAAATTCCCTAGGTGTTAAGGAAGAATTACACAGCTTTAAGCCCTAGGTCATGATCAATGTTGCTACACAGAGATTCAACATCAAGGCTAGCAACCATTGTATTTGGTGTAAGTGTCAATTCCTGGATTTTCCTAATGGTGTCCTTGGTGTCTTGTAGGTAGGAAGGAAGAGCACAGACAAAGGGCTGCAGCATCTTATCAATATACCCACTACACCAGTGGTGGCGGACCTATGGCACGGGTGCCAGGGTGGCACTCAGAGACCTCCCTGTGGGCACTCGGGTTGTTTCCCAGGCACAGAGTTTGCCAGACATGGCATCTTCCTGGAGTCTCAGGCAGTCTGCATTATTTTAAAGAGACCCATTTTAGGCTGCCTTGGACTGTGGGAATAGTGAAAAGGTGTGATTAGGGTCGGTTTAGAGCTATTAGAGAACTTGCTCCATGCCTCCACGATTCTTCCTTTTCAGGAGGCCCTACCGTCTTTGAATGGTATTGGGGCACTCAGGCAGCTATGTTTTACTACCATGTTGACACTTTGGGAAAAGTTTGTGGGTTTTGGATCACATTTTAGGCACTTAATCTCGAATAGGTTCGCCATTACTGCACTACACGCTTGGGTTAGGCAATCACAGCCAGCGACGATTGGTCTGCCTGGGCTAGGTCATTTTTTGGTAGTGTTTTGCTTGGCTTGACACATTGGAGGATGTCTGATCTATTTTAAAGGAAATCTACAATCAAAATCAATCATGATAAACCAGGGACATTTATTCATAAATCCAGGCACCGTGACTGTCACAATCTTCTTATATTTGTTATTCATGGCCTCCTTCCTTCTAAAATCAACATCTAAATTCATGCTAGAGATGCACTTCCTGCTTACTACACAAGTGCTGATGAAGCAGGGGGAGGGTGTCGAACAGTCTCTGTAAAACCAGATCACAAATTGGTTAGTGTAGCCCCACAGGCTTATTGATTTAGAAGGAAGGAAGAAGGCCATGGATAACAAATGGTTATAAAGAATGGTGCACAGACTGTGCGCAATGCGGGCATCATCATCTGTTTGCTCCAATGTGCAATGTTCATTCACTTGCTTTTTGCACCTGGGTGCAATTTGTGACATTTCAAAAGATAGAACTTTGCACTCTTTGGACAAGAAGGAGCAAATTGTGCCAACAGTAAAAAAAATATCAAATGAGAGCTTTGACTGACTGAACATTCAGTAAAAAAGAAAAAAAACAACTTAAGAACTTCTACCACCAGGATAAAGAATAGTAAACCAAGCACACTGACATACTGGTGTATTTTATTGTATGTACAAAGATTACTGTATAGTATTTATCCTAATATCCAAGAATAAATGCTGCCAAGGTGCACACCAGCAACATATAGTGACTACAGAAATTGTTTTATTGTATTTGCTTAGTTCAGTAAATAAATGCAGCGCCCGAACCTAGTTCAGTAAGTAAATGCAGCACCAGAACCCAACTACGTTCGGGAGCTGCATTTTCTTTTTACTAAACTAGGTTCTGCTTTTGTATTTATGTACTGAACTTGATTCAGGTGCTGATTTTATATGAACAAACTTGGTTCTTGTACTTTATTTGCTGAACGTATTGGGTTTGATTCTTGTGCAAACTTAAATATGAGGCTACATTTATGGTATGATCTTAGCTCTTGTGCACTATTTAACTTGGTTCTGGTGTTGTAAGTTTTCTACTTTCTTGATCTATGCAGTTAACACAACATTTTTGTATTTATTTTTTGATAAAGAGGCTGTATATATCATATATGACTTAATAAATTATTTTAGATACAAAAAAGTTTATTTTCAGTGCTTTATTTTCCCTAATGCCAATGCTGTCTGTCTCTTATCCTCTGGTGGTAGAAGGTTTTTGGTTATTTTGTCTTAAATATACAATACTTGTTTGAAAGCAATTACCTTGACTTGTTCTTAGGACTGTACCTTCTATACCTGTACACAGGTCTATTGTGATCTATTTACTATGTATATATTGAGTTATTTGACCATTGGTGGACTTATTGGGGGACATTTACTTACCCGGCCGCTGGAGTTCCCACAAAGTGCATTGTCCGACTCCAATGCACTGTGCAACGATTCACAAGATCGTGCGCCCGATATCCTGCATGTGACGCTTCCCCGCTCAGGTCCGCCGGAGTTCACCTTCTTCTTCCTGGTGTATGTAAATGCATTGTCTTGCGACTAAATTTGAATCTTAAATCTGCGCTCAGTCCGAATCATTTGGATCGCCTAATGACCCACCCCCCGATTTTTGTTGCATGGAAGCCAGCGCAGCTGCACCACAATCTGATCATGTACGACACAATCCCCAGTTAAATACCTGTCCCGGTGGCGCAAATACGAAAAACTACGGAAAAAACGTCAAAAATGTGTCCACGGAGCCTTAGTAAAGAAGCTCCATTCTGTGTATATTGTCTTTTAAATGCATTTGTTTTAATTGATCTAATAAAGTGTTATTTTATGCTTTCTATATTTTGGGTTTTGTTTCCTTTTTTTGTGTTGTTATTTGATTTTGGGAACAATCTATTTAATCTAGTAGGGGTACATTGTGTAGGTATTACTTGTATCGGTGTTCACTCTTCTTTAGTTGCAAAAGTTAAAATACTGAAACTATTCTTGAGATTGAATAAACCTTCACATTTTCACTTATGGCCATTTAAATCTAGGTGGCAGGGATGCGCGCACTGTGCTGCCAAATCCTGAGCAGGAACGTGGAGAGGTAAGGCAGTACAGGGGAATGATAGGGGCCGCAGAGGTGCCGGAGGTCCAAGCGAGGCACGGGTGTACCCGCGATCCAAGATGTGGTTTGCGGGGACACCCATGACAGTCAGCAGCACGTGCTTGTGATGCTGTCACAGGAGGCAGGTCCCGCTGCTTCATCTTGCTGATTATAGTTCTTTTCAGAGCTGGAAAGCATGGTTGCTATGGGCCAAAAAACTAAATGGGGATTGAAAGGCAAAATACGTTGAGGAATAATTCCCGGGGACACCGGGAGTAGAATTATGTTTTTTTAAGCTGTCACCAGCTCCCCCCCCCCCAAAACAAAACACACACATTACCTTTTAGATCTCTTTATACATGTTCCACTAACGGGGATTAGAGCCAGAATTCTTCTAAAAAAAACCTTTAATTTATGTCGTCTGTTCTAGTCATGGAGGTGGAAAAATTCTGAAGCAATTCAGATTGTGGTAAAGACCAGCATAGCAGTGTTTAAATTTCACACCCTCTGCCTTCCTGTACACGATAGTTGTTTCCTTAGGTGATACCACCCTGTTTTTGTGTGGCTGGTCACAGCTCTATGGACATTTCTATGGGTTCATACACCCAGCTGAGGATTCCTCAGCACCGTGTCTAGAGACTGTCCTATTCTTGGCTCTGCTCTCCCATAGAAGTCTATGGGGCTGAGAAAAATATGGATGACACACGGTGTGTCATCTGTATTTGTGGTGGGTTGCTAGGTAATACAATTATGTGACATTCCAAGTGATTGGGACAAGCTAATCACATCATTTGCCAGCCTTCCATTTTTTCAATCAAACTCATACAACCATATTGCTCCAACTCAGGAAAAATACTATTGACATACGAGCCACAAAAACGGCCAATAGAGTTCTATTTTGCAGCCATAAGAAAAATATGTTAGTGTGCAGGTAGCCTAATTCTGCAGAAATAATTGAAAAGCACAATATTCTAAACCCTCAACAGAGATCCTAATATGTATTGCTGGAGACTAGCCACAGATGATTCTGCTGCACCATTCTGCTGCTGCTGCAGCCACAATAGCATGTATATCACATTACGTGCATGCATAGTTCATGGAAATGGGACAGTGTACTGGTGGAATCCAATCCATTGAATGGGTCTGCTAGCCGGAAAGCAGCATTGACACTGTGACAACTGTTATTGTGGTATTATAGCAGTATTTTGTGGAAATAGTAGAAAAGATGTTAAAAAAAATAAAGTTAAAAAAGTACAATTTGTCTTGTCAACCCATGAGCCCTCTTCATACATCCTTAAAAGCTCCATGCCAAAATGGTTATGGAGTGGAACGTTAAGAGGTTAAAGGGGTTGGTCACTAAATCTGTTCTGTATGTTTGCAAAGTTTATTGATCCTCACAGTCCATCGACAATCATTTACTAATTGACGCAACAGTGCAGAAAAAGTGCAGTCAAATGTTTTTCTAAAGTGAAAGATTTATATCCTCTTCTTTTTTTATCACACTGCAATCTTTCCAAACTTGACCCTATGTTTTTCATAGCATATAATGGATCATATTGTTTTGGGCTTCTAAACTTGTATTTCCATTCACCCTATGGGAACAGAAATCCTAAAACAAAGAGTTCAACAACTCTCCAATTTCCTTGGTATTCCAGATAGTAACCACAGTGGAAGGAAATACACTTACAGTATCTAACAAAAGTGAGTACAACCCTCACATTTTTGGAATATCCAATATCTTTTATGGGGCATTTCTGAAGATGTGGTACTTTGATACAATGTAAAGTACACAGTGTACAGCTTGTAGAACAGTGTTAATTGGTTATGTAAAAATAACTCAACATAGAGCCATTCATTTCTAAATTGTTGTCAACAAGTGAGAACACCCCTCGATTGTGCTGAAAAGTGTCATCTGGCTGACACTAGAACTGTAAGATCCTATCTGTGTGACAGGATCTAAAAGGCTCTGACTATGCACAGCCCAGAGTTCCTTGTCAGACCCGAGGGTTGCCATAGTACAGATCGGGAACCCCGAGAAATGATGTGGCCACACTGACGCCAGAATTTAACAGGTTAACACTCATTAATGGAGCTCACTCTGGCCATGGGTTTTAAATGGGGATGTCAGCTGTAACTAACAACTGACATCACATGTTTCCCAGTGCCTGTTCAACTATGGCGATGGGCTGAACCAGTGCTGAGCGCCAATTATCAGTGCTCTGCGCCATACATGTCCAGTGTGAAGAAGGAAGTGTTTAAGGGGTTAATGGCTGTGTTCTGAGGTATTTTGAGAGTAAACCAAGTGTTTACTCGTATGCAAGCTGTAAAGTGAATACTTTACATCGTATCTAAGTGTTATATAGTAAAATATTTTTGTTACATATGGTAGCTTCCACTGCTTATCGAGCTTTCCTTTTGACTTTGCTCTTTTCAGAAAACAGTCCAGGGGAAAATGTGCAATCTTACCAGCTCACCAGATATTTTGCTGTACCACTTTCAGGAAGCTTTCCAGGCGATGGTTAGTGCCTGCAGGACAGATGGACACTGTCAATGGACAGTGTAGGGGTACAGCTCATAAAGTGGCATCGCCAATGAAAAAGGTTTCCTAGACATTAAAACTGTGCTTTTATTCCAAAGACGGCAAAGGTACAAAGGTCTGGGCACTTTTAGTGAACAATGGACGTGCTAGCACATCTGTGTGTTCTGTGTTTGTTTCACTTTGACACTAAAGTTCTGCAAGGAGAGAAACTACCTAGTAACTGTTGCATTCCTCTCCTTGTTTTGTTTCTTCCGAGGTAGTGGAGCATGGTCTGTTACCAACACAAACATACTACCCAGCAGATAATATTTAAGGGCCTCTAGTGCCCACTTGATAGCCAGACACTCTCTTTCTAGGATGGTATTATTTTTCTCTGCTGAGGTACCTCTATCATAGAGAAAATTAGGTAGTGTAAGAGATTCAGGTACATTTCTATTCAGGTACATTACTGGATGGTCCTCACCATCTGTGACGTGACAGAACTACCGTATATACGTGTATACTACCGTGTATGAGCTGAGTTTTTCAGCACAAAAAAATGTGCTGAAAAGCGTCCCCTCGGCTTATACATGAGTCAATGCACGATAAAAAAAATTATTAAAAAAATAATAAACTTATATACTTACTAGAGATGAGCGAACACTAAAATGCTCGGGTACTCGTTATTCGACCTGCAGTCCTCCTGTACTCTCCGCCATTCACTGTCCCTCCATGCTACACTGCTGTCCTGCAGTCCTCCTGTGCTCTCCACCATTCACTGTCTCTCCATGATTCACTGCTGTCCTGCAGTCCTCCTCCTGTAGTCTCCACCATTCACTGCCCCTCCATGCTACACTGCTGTCCTGCATAGAGTATCTCCATTATACACTGTCCCTCCATAGAGTATCCGAAGGGCAGGAGTTCACCTCCGTCCTCACGGGTGTAAGTAAAAGATGGGACTTTATCCACGGCGCTTCTCCGATCCAATAAAACAATTTTATTATAAATAAATAAAATCAGGTAAAATATAAGCTTAAGACAACACATTTCGCGTCCTACTGCATGGACACTTCGTCAGGTCCCTCCATGCTATACTGCTGTCCTGCAGTCCTCCTTCTCCTACACTCTCCACCATTCACTGCCCCTTCATACTACACTGCTGTCCTGCATTCCTCCTGTACTCTCCACCATTCAGCTGGTTGCTGGTATAGCTTTGTTCCATGTCATGAGTTACAGCTGATCTGGCCAGGTGTGTTTGCACAAGGATTAAGCCGCTTTGACTCATCTCTGCAAACTGAAAGATCATCCATGGGCTCAAGATCCTTCTCCCACACTGAGAGATCAGCTGACACACCACTGCAACACAATAGAAAGGAGAGGGAGGAGGAGGAGGAGGGTTAGTCGGTGGTGGGGGGGGTGGGGGGGCCAGAAGAGACTTCATGGGGGGGGGGGGGGGGCCAAGCCAAGAAAGAGAGCCTCAGTCATCACAGGATGTGATAATGTAATGATTGTGATGTTGTGTGAGCTGTGATTTCCACTGCTTAACAGGTATGCTTTTAAAGCGCAGCAGAATACAAGGTAAATAATAAATTTTAATAAATGTAGGGGTTGAAAAAGTATTTTCTTGGGTTAATTATTAGTATAAATAAAAAAGCATTTTTTAATAAGGGTTAATAAAATAATAAATTAAAATAAGAAAAAGGTTTTTTTAATAAAAAAATAATTATTACATAAATAAAGTAAGGTAAATAAAAAATAAAAAATGTAATAATATTAAACAGCAGCCACAGCAGACATACAGGGCTCACAGACATACATTTGGCTATCTGCTTTTCCCTCTCTGCACAGTGACGAGATCCGCCCCTAAATGATCATAGCAATTGTAGCAGCCCTTTCCTCACCTCTAATAAACCATTATTAGGAAGGGCGGGGGGGGGGCGGGGGGGTGGGTACACAGATGACTGCAGAGATTTTAAAACAAGTAGTAAAGTAACAGGACGGAGATCTTGACATCTCTTAAGGTCCACAGGTCCTACACACAACAAAAGGGGTACTACTGAAAGTCCCTCTTCCTCATTACGCTCCACCATTCAATTTTGTCCTCCATGCAGCAAAATGGATGGTTTTGCAAAGGCGGGTGTTAAGCGGGTTGTTCTGGGGATTGTTAGTATAGGCGATGTTGTAGGCGAGTACGTACCTCCGTCCAGTACTGCTAGACCATTCATTGTCCCTTCATGTACACTGCTTGTCCGCAGTCTCATCCTCATGTGCTCTCCAACAAATTCACTTTGTCCTCCATGATCACTTGCTTTGTTCCTGCACAGTCATGTCCTCCTTGCTCACCACCATTCAATGTCCCTCAATCCACCTCCATGTTACACTGCTCTCCGAGAGACCCCTCCGTGCTCTCCAACATCCCTGTCCCCTCCATGCTACACTGCGGTGGCCTGCAGTCCTCCTGATACTCTCCACCATTCCACTTCCCTCCATGCTTTGTACACAGGGTCCTGCATTCCTCCTGTACTCTTCCACGCATCACGTCCCTCATGCCTAAATGCTGTACTGATTTCCTCTGTGTAATCTCCACCATTCAATGTCACTCTATGGTACACTGCTTTGTCCTGCAGTCCTACTGGTGTACTCCACCATTAACTGCTCTCCATTGCTACACTGCGTCCCTGCAGTGCCTGCTGTGCTCCCACCATTTCTACTGTCTCTCATGATTTCATGCGTGTCCTGCAGTCCTCTCCTTTGTAGTTCTCAGCCATTCACTGACCCTCCATGCTACACTGCTTTGCCTGCAAAGAGTAGCTCCATGATTACACCGTCCATTCCATAGAGTATCGACGGACAGGGAGTCACTCCGTCCCTCACGGGTTGTGTAAGTAAAGAAGAGGGGACTGTATCCATCGGCGCGTCATCGATCCAATATAAAAACAATTTTATTATAAATAAATAAAATCAGTCGTAAAAATTAGCTTAAGACATACACGTTTCGCGTCCCTACTACTCATGGAAAAACTTGTCGTCAGTCCATCATGATATACTGCTGTCCTGCGAGTCCTCCTTCTCCTACGCTCTCACCCACCAGTCACTGCCCACTCATAACATACACTGCTGATCCGGGAGATTCCTCCTGTACTCTCCCACCATTCACTGTCCCTCAATGCTACACTGCTGGCCTGCGTCCTCCTCCGCCGATGCTATCCACCATTCACAGTCCAGGCCATGCTACACACTGTGTCCTGCCAGTCCCCTGTACTCTCCACAGTCACTGTCCCCCATACTACACTGCAGTGCCTGCATTACTATGTACTCTCAACATGACACTGTCCCTCCATACTACACTGCTGTCCTGCAGGCATCCTGTACTCGCTACCACATTCACCCATCCATCTAGCTACATACTGTCTTGATTATCTGTACTCTCCCACCATTCACATGTCCGCTCCAGATACTACACTGCTGCCTGCAGTCCGATGTACTCCTCCACATTAATGCCCTCCTAGGCTACACTATCGGTCCTGAATTACTCCTGTAATCTCCACCAATTCCATGTCCATCCATGCTACACTGCTGTCCGGCAGTTCTCCTGTACTCTCCACCCATTCACTTCCCTCCATTGGCCTAAACTGTGTCCTGCATCCGCCTGTACTTCCATAATTCAGCTGTTCCCTCACATGGTACAATCGCGTTCCTGCAGTCTAGCCTCCTTTACTCTCACCATTCATGTTCGCCTCCATGTATGCTGTGCAGTTCTAGCCTACATTTATCTGCACCATTTCACTGCCTCAATGCTTACACTGCTGTCGTTGAAGTTCTTCTACGTACTATTCCACCATTCACTGCCCCTCCATTCTACACTGTGTCCTGCAGCCTACTCCTGTACTTCCACCATTGCACTGATCCTCCTTCTACATGCTGGCCTGGCAGTCCTCCTCCTGTACTTTAACCATTTAAGTCCCTCCATGCTACATTGCTGTCCTGCGTCCTCCTGTACTCTCCACCATTCACTGTCCCTCCATGCTTAACTGCTGTCTACAGTCCTCCTGTATCTCCACCATTCAATGTTCCTCCATAGAGTATACGAAGGGCAGGAATTCACCCTCCATCCACAACGAGTGTAAGTGAAAGATGGGATTATACCACGGCGTTCTCCGACCAATAAAACAATTTATTATAAATCAATAAAATCAGGTAAATATAAGCTTAGGACAACACATTTCACGTCCTACTGCACAGACGCTTCGTCAGGTCCCTCCATGCCACCACTGCTGTCTGCAGTCCTTCTGGACTCTCCACCATTCACTGTCCCTCCATTCTACACTGCTGTCCTGAGTTCTCCTGTAGTTTCCATCATTCACTGTCCTCCATGGTACACTGCTGTCAGCAGTCCTCTCCTCCTCCATGCTCTCCCCATCCACTGTCCCTCCATACTACACTGCTGTCCTGCAGTCCTCTGTAGCCTCCATCATCACTGGCCCTCCATGGTACACTGCTGTTGTGCAGTCCTCCTCCTTGCCTACACCATCACTGTCCCTCCAGCTACACTGCTGTCATACAGTTCTCCATATTTACTCTCCACATTCACTGTCCCTCCATGTACACCTGCTGCCTGCAGTCCTCCTCCTGTACTCTCCAACACACATGTCCCTCCATTCTACACTGCTGGCCTGTAGTGCTCCTCCTGTTACCTCCACCATACTGTCCCCATGCTACACTGCTGGCTGCTGCAGTCCTTTGTACTCTCCACGAGTCAATGTCCCTTCATGTTCAATGCTGTCCTACAATCCTTCTGTACTCTCCACCATTCAATGTCGCTCCATAGGTAGTATCCAAAGGGCAGGATTTTAACCTATGTCTCAGGAGTGTAAGTGAAAGATGGGCTATATCCAAGCGCTTTCTCCGATCCATAAAACAATTTTATTTAAATAAATAAAACCAGGTAAATATAAGCTTAAGACAACACATTCACATCCTACTGCCACAGATCTTCGTCAGGTCCCTCCATGCCACACTGCTGTCTTGCAGGCCTCTTTACTCTCCACATTCACTGTCCCTCCATTGCTACAGCTGTCCTTGCATTCCTCCTGTAGTCTCCACCTTCAGTGTCCTCCATGCTACACTGCTGTCCTGCAGTCCTCCTTCTTTACTCTCACCATTCACTGTCCCTCCATGCTACACTGCTGGCCTGCAGTCTTCTTACTCTCCACCATTCACTGTCCCTCATGGGACACTGCTGTCCTGCAGTCCTCCTTCTTACTCTCCACCATTCACTGTCCCTCCATGCTACACTGCTGGCCTGCAGTCCTCTCCTGTACTCCCACCATTCACTGTAAACCACTGCTACACTGCTGTCCTGCAGTCCTCTGTACTCTTCACCATCACTGTCCTCCATGCTACACTACTGTCCTGCAGTCCTCCTTCGTTACTCTCCACCATTCACTGTCCCTCCATGCTCACTGCTGGCCCCGTCCCTCTCTGTACTCTCCACAATCACGCCCTCTATTCTACACTGCGGGCCTGCAGTCCCCCCGCTATACACTCCACCATCACTGTCCTCCCATGCTAAACTGCTGTCTGCCAGTCGTTCTTGTACTCTCCCCATTCACTGTCCCTCATGGTACACTGTGTCTGCCAGTTCCTGTACTCTCCACCATTCACTGTCCCTCCATGGTACACTGCTGTCCTGCAGTCTCATCAGTACTTCCACTATTCATGTTCCCCATGGTACACTGCTGTCCTGCAGTTCTCCTGTACTCTCCACCCATTCAATCCCTCCACATGGTAACTGCTGTCCTGCAGTCCTCCTCCTGTGCTTCTGCCCACCATTACTGTCCCTCCCTGCTACACTGCTGTCGCTGCAGTCCTTGCTGTACTCCTCCACCATCACTGTCCCTCCCATGCTTACACTACTGTCCTGCAGTGCCTCCTTCGTTCTCTACCACCATTCACTGTCCCCTCCATGGCACTGCTGGCTGCATGGCCTACCTCCTGTACTCTCCACACTTCATGACACCTCTATCTACACTGCGGGTGCCTGCCAGTCCTCCTCCTAAAACACTCCTGTACTCTCCACCATTCACTGTCCCTCCATGGTACACTGCTGTCCTGCAGTCCTCCTGTACTCTCCACCATTCACTGTCCCTCCATGGTACACTGCTGTCCTGCAGTCCTCATGTACTCTCCACCATTCACTGTCCCTCCATGCTACACTACTGTCCTGCAGTCCTCCTTCGTTACTCTCCACCATTCACTGTCCCTCCATGCTACACTGCTGGCCTGCAGTCCTCCTCCTGTACTCTCCACAATTCACTGCCCCTCTATTCTACACTGCGGGCCTGCAGTCCTCCTCCTAACCTCCACCATTCACTGTCCCTCCATGCTAAACGCTGTCCTCAGTCCGTCTTTACTCTCCACCATTCACTGTCCCTCCATGGTACACTGCTGTCCTGCAGTCCTTGTTTACTCTCCACGATTCAATGTCCCTCCATGCTTCACTGCTGTCCTACAATCCTTCTGTACTCTCCACCATTCAATGTCGCTCCATAGAGTATCCAAAGGGCAGGATTTCACCTATGTCCTCAGGAGTGTAAGTGAAAGATGGGACTATATCCACGGCGCTTCTCCGATCCAATAAAACAATTTTATTATAAATAAATAAAACCAGGTAAAATATAAGCTTAAGACAACACATTTCACATCCTACTGCACAGATGCTTCGTCAGGTCCCTCCATGCCACACTGCTGTCTTGCAGTCCTCCTTTACTCTCCACCATTCACTGTCCCTCCATGCTACACTGCTGTCCTGCATTCCTCCTGTAGTCTCCACCATTCAGTGTCCCTCCATGCTACACTGCTGTCCTGCAGTCCTCCTTCTTTACTCTTCACCATTCACTGTCCCTCCATGCTACACTGCTGGCCTGCAGTCTTCCTGTACTCTCCACCATTCACTGTCCCTCCATGCGACACTGCTGTCCTGCAGTCCTCCTTCTTTACTCTCCACCATTCACTGTCCCTCCATGCTACACTGCTGGCCTGCAGTCCTCCTCCTGTACTCTCCACCATTCACTGTAACTCCATGCTACACTGCTGTCCTGCAGTCCTCCTGTACTCTCCACCATTCACTGTCCCTCCATGCTACACTACTGTGTCCTGCAGTCCTCCTTCCGTTTACTCCTCCACCAATTCACTGTCCCTCCATGCTACACTGCGGCCTGCAGTCCTCCTCCTTACCTCCACAATTCACTGCCCCTCTATTCTACACTGCGGGCCTGCAGTCCCCTCTATACACTCCACCATTCACTGTCCCTCCATGTTGAAACTGCTGTCCTGCAGTCGTTCTGTACTCTCCACCATCACTGTCCCTCAATGGAACTGCTGTCCTGCAGTCCCTGTACTCTCCACCATTCCTGTCCTCCATGGTAACTGCTGTCCTGCAGTCCTCATGTACTCTCCACTATTCACTGTTCTCCATGGTACATCTGCTGTCGTGCAGTCCTCCTCTGTACTCTCCCATTCACTGTCCCTCCATGCTACACTACTGTCCTGCAGTCCTCCTTCGTTACTCTCCACCATTCACTGTCCCTCCATGCTATCTGCTGTTCTGGAAAGGGACCCTGTCCTGACTAGCAGGAAAGTAGCTAAAGATCAGCACATGTGAGAATCTGTCCCTATTTCTCTAATTAAGTCCCTATAATCTATCTATCACCTATCATCTATTTCCTATCTATCTTCTGTCTATTCTATATTAATATAATCTATTTATCCATTATCTATCCATCACCTACCTATATCTCTATCTGTCCATCTTTCCATCTATCTTCTATCTACCATTATTTTCACAAATACACATAGGGCAACAATTATACAGCTTGTGCTCCTAAAAACAGACATACAAGCTGCGATTTAGTCGCAATCCTACAAATTACACAAGAGATGCAATTAACGGCCCCAACTAACATACAAAAATGCAAAAGTTTATTAGAAAAAATCATAAAAAACAACTAAGACGTCCATGTTAATGCACCTAATTTAATTGACAAAGAGCAGTACAACAGTGTCCTGAAAACACTGTAAAGTGTCAATTAAATCAACATGATACTGGAGCTTCCGAATAAATGGTATGAGAGAATGAAAGAAAGATCTGACTCAGTTGTACAATCATGCATACAAGTAGAGCAAAACAGTGTATTCTCACACATCATGGTCGATCAGGCTAATAGTAAAGTGTAAATATGTCGAGGTCTAGATAAATGCAGGGGAGACAAATCATGCGTATCCTCACTTCACAGGTGGCAGTTACACCTGAGGACGATCACTTTGGATGTGAAATACACGTGGGGTTTGCTTCCCTGCACCTATGGTCAGCGGCCCATAAAAGAACAGCGACAACAATGTGTCTCAGACATTCTTAAATACAAGTTGTAAGCAGTTGCACCTAAAAGAATGAGTCCAACAAAAGTTGCAGTCCTTTAGTAAGTGTGCCCCTTGTGTCTAGTTGTCTCTACCAGGCACTACTTATCTAAACCCATAGTTTAATCATCATCTGCTGGAGACTTATGTTAACAAGGGCAAGACATCACGCAGCAATCATCAGCAGTGACCTCAAACCCCATGGCCCTGTCACCACGAGGTCAGTGACTACCTGCAGTATAGTCAAATGGGCATGAATGGGTTGTGAAGGGGAACGTGGGTGGCAGGGTGGGTTGGTGGCAGGTGCTCCTGCACTTGGCACAAGCTGTAACTTGCTCCTATTAAGGTGCACATTATATCAAAATTTTACACCAGGATGGACCACACAGCATGGCGTCATCCACTTGCTGAACATAGTGTGTTCACCGCCATAGGCACACACTATGATGTCAGCAAGCGGCTCAAAGGTTTACCACCCTACTTTATAGGTGACAGTTCCAGCTAGAGTTGACAATTTTACAGTAGAGGGTTAGGTAACAACATCCTCGTCGATGCATAGTTACTTATGCGTGTTCTTGCACATAGTACTCAACCACCAAGCTGGCCTGGATCATTCTACCGCGGTCACAGAAAGATCAATCACATCTTCTTAGTCTCAAAGAGCAGCCTTCTCCCTCTCTGCCACTCTCTGAAAACTTGAGAGGTAGCTCTCTATTGTCATCAGGTTACTTTTGCAAGGGATGGTGAATGGCCTTTCTTATGTTAATGCCACAGCATTGATTATCTCCACATGGGGTTTAGTGGCAACAGTCTCTCTGAGAGCAGTAATCTGCTCCATTGGATTTGTTTCTCCATTGAACTCCTCCTCATGAACTGATTCATGCAGGATTCTGCTGCTGTGCCATTACAGCCTAAACTTTGTGGCCATTTCAAAGATTGTGTTTGTCTCAGTTTAGCCTGTAAATGCTTTATCACTCCTCCATTGTTTGGATGGGCCCTGCACAATTTTCTGATAGACATTTCCCCCACAGGGGGTTGTTAATTTCCCCAGGCTTCTTTAAGACCTCATGGACAGATAAATAAAAATAAACCCAGGTCCAGGTCTATTAACCCTTCCCGCGCGCAGCCCTTTTCATTTTTGTGTTTTCATTTTTCACCCCCCCCATCTTTAAAAATCTACAACTTTTTTATTTTTCCATGAACAAGCTGTTGAGGCTTGTCTTCTGCAATAACAAATTGCACTTCAAAATGGTGGTTATTTAATTTCCATGCACTTGAAATTGGTGAAAAATCACATTTGAACCTTTTCTGTGGGGCTCGATTCTACAGATTTCACTTTACACCCCAAAGACATGTCACTTTATTCTTTGGTTGGTACAATATTGATGATACCAAATTTGTATAGGTTTTTATGTTTTCATACATTTACAAAATTAAAACCTTCTGTACAAAAAAATAAAAAATTATTTTGCCATTTTCTGGTTGCTAATACATTAACTTTGGTGTGTTCAGAGGCTTTTTTGAGACTTTTGATGACATTTTCAATACTACCATTTTTAGGAGTGCACAACTTTACTCACTTTTTTAAATATTTTATATTTTTCAAATGGCAAAAAATGCTGTTTTCGACTGTGGGCGCTATTTTCGTTAAGGGTTAACACAGTAAAAACCGTATTTATATTTTGATAGATCTGACATTTTGAATGTGGTGATACCTCATGTGTGTCACAGTCCACCGGTGATCCTTGTCACGATCGCGGGCACACAACCCTCTATGTGCCGTCGGTCCCCGATGCTGCTGTCCCTGGCCTGGAATCACCTCTTCACGCTGCTGACTTTGCTCCGCTTCCTGAACTAGGCCCGCTGCTCCAGCGCCAGCTCTTTAAGGCTTAAAGGGCCAGCGTTCTCTTTATTGGCTGTGGCTAAGTCCGGCTGCCTTTGTATCCCGCACCTGATTGGAGCTTGTTATCCAGCTCACCCTTATAATCGGCATCTACCTTCAGTCCCGATGGATCTTCATCATCATTTCTTGCTAAGTGAAAGCCCTCCTGCGTTCCCTGTTTTTCCAGTTACCTCTGTTGTTCCTGTGTACCAGAAATCCTCCGTGTTTTACCATTCCTGGTTTCCTGCTGTTGCCTCCAGGGTTCCTGTCCAGCGTAATCTTCAGTCCGTGCCAGCTACCAGTGTTCCGCCGTGTTTCATGCTGTCATTTCAGGTTTTGGGTGTTTTCCGCATTTCCTGCTGTACTACCTTGCTGCCACCGCGGGCCTAGTCGCACCCGTGGAACTACACTGGTGGCACCCTCCGGCAAGGACCACTCTACACTTTCCCTCCTCAAGTGTGACAATGTGTTATGATTTTACTGTTCATTTATATTTATATCAGTTCTAGGAAGGGGGTGGGGGAGTTGAATTTTTAGGTTTTTTAATTATAATTTTTGAACTTTCTTTAATTTTTAGTTTTAACTATTTTTCAGACCCCTAGGGTACTTTAACCCTAGGTTGTCTGATTGATCCAACCATATACGCCATACTACAGTCTTTCAGTATATGGGGATTTTCCTCCTCATTGTAATGAATGACTAAAAAAAACGAAACAGCCTCGGTTTTTCCACAGTTTTTTCATGGCGATGTCACCGATCGCTGCTCCCTGATGACGTTCCCCGCCAAGATGCCTCTGCCATTTTTTAAAGCTGCCAGTTAGCTTTGCTGGTGGCGATCAGCTGTTAACACAAAGCAGAAAAGACTTACCGGCTATGGAGACGGTCGGCCTTTGATCCCTCGCATGCACCAGCACCCGGGTGTGCATACCATTACGTCACACTATATGGCTGTATCACTTTCTGTATGACTTTGCTAGAATGAACGTTCAACCTGCTTGCACGGTATTTATAAAAGTGCTCTGCTCAGTTTTTGTGTCAGGGCTGCATTGTACCCTACAAAAAAGAAAATGTGTCATCTACAGGACGTGCTAGTGCTTAGTCAGAGTTTGTGACACACTTAATACAGCGGCTCGACAAATTGTTGTATATTAAAGGTGCAACAAAAAAATGGTGCGCTCTCCCAAAGTCAGCGCACTCCCGCAGATATTTGTCAATTTGTCTCACATTTAATAAATCTGGGCAGAACTATTAATAAATATTTAAAACATAAACATTAATATTTCCCAATAAAATTAAAAAGCCTATAAGAACAATGCCATTGTCAGCCCTTTGCCCGAGACTATACATGTTATACATATATCTAAATGACTGGCAAACACTTAAAAAAGAATTCACTTTATAATGGTCAGTTTTGAGTTAGTTTGAAAACATAAAAAAATATACCTATATACAAAAAAATGTTTTTCTCCAGTTTTTGTAACCTTAACCCCCAAAATTTTAAATGAAAAAAAGGTCCTTTAAACATTTGTTATATTTTTAAATCAAAAATAAAATAAAAATTAAAAAATTATATTTAAAAACACTAAAATTCCAAATCACTCCAATTTCTCTAGAACTCACATAAATATAAATAGTAAAAATCATAAACATGTTAGGTATTGCGCGCATCCCAAATGTCCGATTATCAAAATTAAAATAAAGGTTATTCCGGTGTTTAACCCCTAGTGGAAAAATGGCACCAAAGTCAAAAATACCACTTTTTTGCCATTTTGAAAAATGTAAAAAATTTATAAATAGTGATCAAAAGCTATATAGTCCAAAAATGGCAGCATTGAAACGTGACATCAAAGTCACAAAAATTTACACCACCTACAGCTCCGTAACTACAACTACCGAAGTATGAAAACATGCAGCAGTTTTTTTGGTTCCCTTTGTTAAGGGGAATGCGCCACATTTCTGTTGGACTTTGCCCCTTTAGGCGCAGAGCTTGCATCCGGTGAACACAATGCCGCATGATACAAACTGGCGTAAACACTTCCTAAATACATGTACAACGCACTTGTACATGTATTTATGTGCAAGAATGGCAGAAAAACTGGCACAGCCAGTTTAATAAATGTCTCCATGTGCGCTGAGCCCTAAGTTTGTAAAGCTTTCACCTTGGTATTTCACCAAAGATGGAAGAACACCCGGGCGCTAAATGTGTCATTGCATTCCTCACTGACTTCCCATTCCCTGTCCCTCATGGTACAAGCTGTCCTGCAGTCTCCTCCTTTACTCTCACCATTCATGTTCCTCCATGTCTCACTGCTGTGCAGTTCGCCTACTTTACTCCACCATTCACTGGCCCTCATGCTACACTGCTGTCGTGAAGTCTTCTGTACTATCCACCATTCACTGCCCCTCCATTCTACACTGCTGTCCTGAAGGCCTACTCCTGTACTCCTCCACCATTTCACTGATTCCTTCTACATGCTGGCTGCAGTCCCCTCCTGTACTCTACCATTTAGTCCCTCATGCTACATTGCTGTCCTGCAGTCCTCCGTGTACTCTCCACCATTCACTGTCCCTCCATGCTTAACTGCTGTCTACAGTCCTCCTGTATCTCCACCATTCAATGTCCCTCCATAGAGTATACGAAGGGCAGGAATTCCCTCCATCCAAACGAGTGAAAGTGAAAGTGGGATTATACCACGGCGCTTCTCAGATCCAATAAAAAACAATTTATTATAAATAAATAAATAAGGTAAATATAAGCTTAGGACAACACATTCACGTCCTACTGCACAGACGCTTCGTCAGGTCCCTCCAGCCACACTGCTGTCTGCAGTCCTTCTGTACTTCCACCATTACTGTCCCTCCATCTACACTGCTGTCCTACAGTTCTCCTGTAGTTTCCATCATTCACTGTCCCTCCATGGTACACTGCTGTCAGCAGTCCTCCTCCTCTATGCTCTCACCATCCACTGTCCCTCCATACTACACTGCTGTCTGCAGTCCTCTGTAGCCTCATCATCACATGTCCCTCCATGGTCAACTGCTGTTGTGCAGTCCTCCTCCTTCGCTCTACACCATTCACTGTCCCTCCATGCTACACTGCTGTATAAAGTTCTAATTTACTCTCCACCATTCACTGTCCCTCCATGCTACACTGCTGGCCTCAGTCCTCCTCCTGTACTCTCCAACAGTCACTGTCCCTCCATTCTACACTGGTGGCCTGTAGTGCTCCTCCGTGTAATCTCACCATACTGTCCCTCATGCTACAATGCTGTGCTGCAGTCCTTTGTTACTCTCCCGAGTCAATGTCCCTCATGTTCACTGCTGTCCTACAATCCTTCTGTACTCTCCACCATTCAATGGCGCTCCATAGGAGTATCCAAAGGGCAGGATTTTACATGTCCCTCAGGAGTGGTAAGTGAGATGGGGCTATATCCACGGCGTTTCCGATCCATAAAACAATTTTATTATAAATAAATAAAACCAGGTTAAATATAAGCTTAAGACAACACATTCACATCCTACTGCACAGAGTTTCGTCAGGTCCCTCCATGCCACACTGCTGTTTTGCAGTCCTCCTTTACTCTCCACCATTCACTTGTCCCTCCTTGCTACCACTGCTGTCCTGCATTCCTCCTGTAGTCTCCACCTTCAGTGTCCTCCATGCTACACTGCTGTCTGCAGTCCTCCTTCTTTACTCTCACCATTCACTGTCCCTCCATGCTACACTGCGGCCTGCAGTCTTCTGTTACTCTCCACCATCACTGTCCCTCGCATGCGACACTGCTGTCCTGCAGTCCTCCTTCTTTACTCTCCACCATTCACTGTCCCTCCGTGCTACACTGCTGGCTGAGTCTCTCCTGACGTAAACTCAACACTACGTAACTCCATGCTACACTGCTGTCCTGCAGTCCTCCTGTACTCTTCACCATTCACTGTCCTCCATGCTACACTACTGTCCTGCAGTCCTCCTTCGTTACTTCTCCACCATCACTGTCCCTCCATGCTCACTGCGGGCTGCAGTCCTCCTCTGTACTCTCACAATTCACTGCCTCTATTCTACACTGCGGGCTGCAGTCCCCCCGCTTATACACTCCACCATCACTGTCCCTCCCATGCAAACTGTGTCTGCAGGTCTTTCTGGACTCTCCACCATTCAGTCCCCCATGGTACACTGCTGTCCTGCCAGTCCTCTGTACTCTCCACCATTCCACGTCCCTCCATGGGACCTGCTGTCCTGCAGTCCTCATGTACTCTCCACTATTCATGTTCCCATGGTACACTGCTGTCCTGCAGTTCTCCTGTACTCTCACTACTCATGTATCCCTCACATGGTACACTGCTGTCTGCCAGTCCTCCTCCTGTGCTTCCACCATCACTGTCCCTCCCTGCTACACTGCTGTCGTGCAGTCCTCCTTCTGTACTCTCCACCATTCACTGTCCCTCCATGCTCACCTACTGTCCTGCAGTCCTCCTTGTTACTCTTCACCATTCACTGTCCCTCATGCTACACTGCTGGCCGCGTCCTCCTCCTGTACTCTCCACAATTCACTGCCCCTCTATTCTACACTGCGGGCCTGCAGTCTCCTCCTAAACACCCACATTCACTGTCCTCCATGCTAAAACGTGTCTGCAGTCGTTTTGTACTCTCCACCATTCACTGTCCCCTCCATGGTACACTGCTGTCCTGCAGTCCTCCTGATACTTCCACCATCACGTCCTCATGGTACACTGGTCCTGCAGTCCTTTTACTATCCACGATGTCAATGTCCCTCCATGCTCACTGCTGTCCTCCATCTTCGTACTCTCACCCATTCCATGTCGCTCCATAGAGTATCCAAAGGGCAGGATTTCACCTATGTCTCAGGAGTGTAAGGAAAGATGGGACTATATCCACGGCGCTCTCCATCCAAATAAAACATTTATTATAAATAAATAAAACCAGGTAAAATATAAGCTTAAGTACCACACACTTTCACATCCTGACTGCACAGATGCTTTCGTCCCTCCATGCACACTGCTGTCTTGAAGTCACTCCTTTACTCTCCACCATTCACTGTCCCTCCATGCTACATGTTGTCCTGCATTCCTCCTGTAGTCTCCACCATTCAGTGTCCCTCCATGCTACACTGCTGTCTGCAGTCTCCTTCCTTACTCTCACCAGTCACGTACATCCAATGGATCACTGCTGGCCTGCAGTCTCCTGTACTCCTCACATTCAGTCCCTCCATGCGACACTGCTGTCCCTGCATCTCTTCATTACTCTCAACCATGCACGTCCATCCATTGACTCCATGCTACACTGCTGGCCTGCAGTCCTCCTCCTGTACTCTCCACAATTCACTGCCCCTCTATTCTACACTGCGGGCCTGCAGTCCCCCTCCTATACACTCCACCATTCACTGTCCCTCCATGCTGAACTGCTGTCCTGCAGTCGTTCTGTACTCTCCACCATTCACTGTCCCTCCATGGTACACTGCT